>CM035842.1:263061360-264425287 GCA_020510985.1 Pholidichthys leucotaenia
GATCCATTTTACTGAATTGCTTCTGTATTTATCAGGTTATGGAGAGAGGAATAACCAGGCAGAGTGGTCCAGAACAAAGCAGGCTTTATTAATTTCTCACTCTCACATCATCCAGAATCACAAGCATCAGAAAAAAGTGTGGTTAGTCCGAGTAAATAACTGCATATATTCCTGTATATATTTGCATCCTTTTATAGAAACGTGGACAGACTGTAATTTACTGTACATACTGTGGTTGTCATTGAATCCTTATTTAAATCCTTCACCTGAACAACGAGAGCAAGTTTTTAGCCAAAGTCAAATTCCTTGTATGTGTTGTGCATACTTGGCCAATAAAGCTGATTCTGATTCTGATTCTGATTCTGATTCTGATTCTGAAAACCCCGGGTCGCAGGCACTTCTCCTTTTATAGCCTACGACCCACTCAGTCACCTGTGGTGCTGCAGTAATATGAAAGACTTTGCATTTCCCATTCTCTTTGTCACTGTTTTCATGCATCAACACGCATCAACGCACAAACCCCCCATGACAATTCCCTTTGTCCTTCCATCTGAGTGGAAACCTACTGATGTACTGAGTGGGTTCCCCCACACTGCCCCCCCCAGAAACTCAGACCGAGCCTTAACCCTCATGTCCTTTGCGCTTCAGCCTACGTCCATAGCGGCTGTAACAGAGGTCTGCGGCTCTGGGGCGCTGCTGTACCGGTGGGGGGCTCTTGGGGGTACGTCCGTCTGTGGGGGGACATTGGGAGGGGGGAAAACATCTTTAGCGTGCCATTGTGACTGATCTGATGAGTCATTTACCTGGGGAGTTCTCAGTGGGGGTTGTCCGCGCCGAGGAGCTCGGGCCAACACCACCTGCTTATCAGCTAAAACGAAAGTGGGCTTAAGCCTGTCTATACAGAGTGTTTCCCTGCGTCCCCCCAAGTCTAACACAAAATGCTTATCCCCGGGTTCCAGCACTCTGAACGGGCCATCGTAGGGTGGGCGCAACAGGGTCCAGTGAGCATCGTGCCTGACAAATATGAATGCCGCGTCCCTCAAGGCCTTTGGCACAAAAACGCACGGAAAACAGTGGTGGACCGGACCGGGTACTGTCCCCGCCACTGTGCTATGCAGTGAAAGTGGGGATAGATCAGTGTTCGGCACGGGGATGTCTGGCAAAAATTCCCCTGGGAGCCGCAGCGGCTGAGAAAAAACCAGCTCTGCTGGGGAGGCTGCCAAATCCTCCTTTGGTGCTGAACAGAACCCTAATAGAACCCATGGCAACCGGTCCACCCAATTTGCATCCATAAGCGAAGCCCTGAGCGCTGCTTTAAGCGACCTATGGAAAAGCTTGCATAACCCATTGGCCTGGGGGTTGTACACGGTCGTGCGATGAAGTGTGACGCCCAGGCTCCGGGCCATGGTGGACCAGAGGTCGTAAACAAACTGTGGGCCCCGATCGGACGTGATATCCGAAGGGGTGCCAAAACGTACCACCTATCATCGTCAAAAAAGCACGTGCAACGTCTGCGGACGCGGTGGAAGCTAGTGGGACTGCTTTGAGCCAGCGCGTGGTGCGGTCCACCACTGTCAGGAGGTGCATGAACCCCTGCAATGGCGGGAGGGGGCCCACGAGGTCCACGTGAACGTGATCTAACCTCTTACCTGGGATATGGAACGGCTCCAAAAGGGCCTTTGTGTGCCTGTACACTTTGGCTCGCTGGCACGCTACGCAGGCTGCAGCCCACTCTTTCACCTGTTTGCGCAGGCTTGGCCAGACGAAGTTTGCTTCCACCATTTTGACTGACGCGCGCACTCCTGAGTGCGTCAGGGAGTGAACCGACTCAAAAACGCGGCGGCGCCAAATGCGTAGGATCACCAGGCGCGGGCGGCCCGTGGAGATGTCACAGACATGGGGGGCCCATCTTGCAGTACTCTGCAGCCTTAACCCTGCTGGTCCAGATTGGAGCGCGCACACGTCCGCATCGTTGATCTGCTCAATGGCCATGGCCGTGTAATCTATCACCACGTAGACTGGGGCCACTAATGTGGGCAAGAGGCAGTCCGCCACCATGTTGAATTTACCGGCCACATGCTGAATGTTGGTCGTAAACTCTGAGATCGCAGCCAACTGTCTCTGCTGCCGGCCCGACCATGGTTCCGAAAACTTGGCCATAGCGTACGTTAGCGGCTTGAGGTCCACAAACGCAGTGAAAGTACCCTTCCAGCCAGAACTGGAAGTGGCGTATGACCAGGTGGAGAACCAGTAACTCCCTGTCAAACGCGCTGTATTTACGCTCACTGTCACGCAAAGACCTGCTAAAAAAAGCAAGCGGCTGACAAGAACCTGCAACGCGCTGCTCCACGGCGGCACCTATGGCCATGTCTGACTTGTTGGTAGTGAGAGCTATCCGAGCCACCAGGTCCGGATGCGCCAGCAGTGTGGCATTTGCCAGGGCTGTTTTAACCTCAGAAAACGCCTGCTCTCGCTCAGGAGTCCAGTCGACTCTGACCACCGGTTTCCATTTCTTAAGTGCGGCGTACAACGGCTGCATGAGCTGGGCTGTGCAGGGGAGGAAACGGTTGAAAAAGTTAACCATTCCCAAAAACTCCTGCAGTGCCCTCACCGTCTGAGGCCAGGGAAAATCTGCCACTGTGCGTACTTTGTCCGGCAAGGGTATTGCGCCCTCTGGTGAGATGCAGTGGCCCAAAAAATCGATTCCCGTCACCCCGAACTGGCACTTCGCCGGGTTGATTATTAATCCATGCTCCTCCAACCTCTGGAAAACTGTCCTGAGGTGAGCTACGTGTTCGTCCTCGGTCGCGCTGGCCACCAGGATGTTGTCCAGGTAGACAAACACAAACGGCAGATCGCGCAACACCACATCCATCATGCATTGGAATGTCTGGAATGCCTGTGCTGCGCCTTTTAACCCAAAAGGCATATATAAAAACTCAAAAAGACCAAACAAGGTTATTACTGCCATCTTAGGTACAGTATGTCCTCAGCGTGCACCGGGACCTGGCGGTAACCGCGGACCAGGTCTATCTTGGAAAAAATGAGTGCCCCGGTGAGGTGAACGGAAAAATCCTGAATATGGGAGATCGGGTAGCGGTCGTGCGCTGTAGTGTTGTTCAATCTGCGGAAATCTCCGCACGGTCGCCACGATCCCTTGGCTTTAGGAACCATATGTAGCGGGGATGCCCATGGGCTGTTTGAGCGTCTGATGATGCCCAACTTTTCCAAGTTGGCAAACTCCTCTGGCGTTATGGCCAGTTTAGCTGCGTTCAGGATGAGGTCATGCGAAAACGGGCGGCCCCGTGGTGGTAATGAAGTGCTCCACCCCGTGTTTAGTGACGGTCGCCGAAAAAGTCGGGACCGTGAGTGCTGGGAACTGGGTGAGTAGTGTGTGGAACTTACCCCCCAGAGCTGTGATGTTGGCAAGCGTTGTGGACCCGGCTCCTCTAGCTGTACAGGGGAGAGAATCAAAAGACACTGCGTTAATCAGGCGTCTGTTAGCCACATCGACTAGTAGACCATGTGCACACAAAAAATCAGCGCCCAAAATGGGGAAGCTACATGCCGCAATGACGGATGTCCACTGGTATGTACGGCTGTGCAAGGATACAGTCAGTGTCCTCTCACCAAAAGTCTTAATGTCTGAGCCGTTTGCGTCCGTCAGCTCGGGGCCACTAGTTCCCGCCAGCCAGTCTGCGTAGGACAGTAGGATGAGACTCTTTTGGGAGCTGGAGCCCATGAGGAACCCCGAGCATGAGTCTGTCACATAGAGCAGCTTGTTCGCTTCACCGGCAGTTGCAGCTGCTATCAACTGCTGGTCCTGGCGTTTCCCAAGTGCTTGAATTGGCACAGTGGCACGCATTAGCGTGCGTCTTCTCCAAAATAGCGGTAGCAGATTTGGCTTCAACTGCAGCCACCGTTGTTGGCTACTCGCCCCCGCTGACCGTCTTGCTGGGTTCCGACGCTGCTGCGTTCACTGCGAGGGCTCTGGTGATGAGGATAATCCGATCCGCCTCTTGTGCTAGCACCTGGTAGTTGCACGCGGCCAGCAGAGGCGAATTGGCAAGGACCGCCCTGGCTGTCGTCGGGAGGTTCCGGCGGAAAAGGTGGACAAAGAGGAAATGCCTGTCATCTGTGCCCATCAGCGCCAACATTTTCTCCATTAACTCGACCGCCGACCCGTCTCCCAACTTGGAGCGTGTCAGGAGCCTTTCCACTCTCTCACAGTCTGAGAGCATATAGCGCCGGGTCAGCTCGGTTTTGAGAGCCTCGTATTTGTCTTGGACTGGGGGCCGTTGGAGCAGGCTCACCACCTGCTGCGCTGTGCGTGCATCCAGTGCTGCAACCACGTAGTAGTATCTGGTGTCATCTGCCGTTATTCCCCGGAGCGCAAACTGGGCCTCGGTGTGGAGGAACCAAGACTTCGGGTCGTGTATCCAAAAGGCTGGGAGTTTGACCGAAACAGCTCACGCATTGCCGGCACCTCCCATCCGGGTCGTCTCCGGGGTGTTTGCCTCGAGTTCCATTGTGTGTCAAGGGTCACCAGTGTGGAGAGAGGAATAACCAGGCAGAGCGGTCCAGAACAAAGCAGGCTTTATTAATTTCTCACTCTCACATCATCCAGAATCACAAGCATCAGAAAAAACCCAGGTCGCAGGCACCTCTCCTTTTATAGCCTACGACCCCCTCAGTCACTTGTGGTGCTGCAGTAACATGGAAGACTGTGCAATTCCCATTTTGTCACTGTTTTCATCAACACACAAACCCCCCATGATGATTCTCCTTGTCCTTCCGTCTGAGTGGAAACCTACTGACATACTGAGTGGGTTCCCCCACACGGTTATAAATAGAGTGTGAAATGTGCAAAACTTTGCTGCTGTGGGTTTTGTCGTCACATGCTCACCCAAACACTTCCCCTTGACATCTGCAAAAAATTACTACAGAGGTGTGGTGAGGAAAGACAAGATGTCACAAACAGATGTGTCAAAACTGTCCTCGTGTGGTATTTGACTAGTCATCCCAAAACATGAGAGAATAAAATAATTGCTTGTGTGCATTAGTATTTCACTATTCACTTGATAAACATGCTCCCATAGCACATGTGACTGTGTTAAGGTCAGCCTTTGTCACAGCACTTCTCTCTAAATGTGTGGTTTTAATTTTTTTTTTTGCTCTAGCTGTGGCGTGAGAACCAGAGCTCACTGGAATGGTATCACCCTCCCAGCTCCATCACCACCCATTTTAACAACAGTGGGAGGATCCCCACAACCATCCAGACCCACACTGACAGTGCTGCTATGACTGCCACAGTGTTAGCTTAGATTTTTGTTAATTCCAGTCTCTCCACTAGATATCCCTGTCCCAGCCTGGTTCATTCATCTTTTTCTTCAGCTTTTTCCCATTTTCATATGGAGTTGCTGTATTCAGTGAGTGCCCTCCAGTGTGCGCCTTTTTTTTTTTTTGACTTATTTTGTACCCGTAGGTAGATTTGTTCTGCAGTCCGGTGACAAGCCACCAGCTGCCGGTCGCTGCGTGCGCAAGCGCCCCTTAACTCCCTAGCCTGCATGTTTTTGGCATGTGGGAGGAAACCAGAGAAATCCCGGAGTAAACCCACGCAAACACGGGGAGAACATGCAAACTCCACACAGATCACTGTTGGCCGGGGGCAGGGATCGAACCCACGATCTCATGATCCCCACGATCCCCCGGCCGAGGGTAAACTGTGCTGCCGCAGTGCTAACCACTGCGCCACCGTGCAGCCTTTGTGCAGACATCTCTTTCGCTACGTTCACACTGCAGGTCTTCATGCTCAATTCCAATTTTTTTCACGCATTTGACCCATATCTGATTTTTTAATGACAGTCTGGGGTTTGGGGCTGACATTACAGGCACACAGTAACGGCACATTTACTGGATGCTGCAAATACTTTTTTCCCTGTAAACAGCACACCGTGAGTCCTGGTTGCTGTGACATCTAAAATGTAAAGTTAATGCCAACATGGCTGTGGAGTGGAATGGCCAGATACGGGGACTCCCCTCTCCTGGACTCACAGTCCAGGAGAGGGGAGTCTCTCGGCGGCTTCTCCTTCCTGTGTGGGACCAGTGTTATGCCGCTGGTACGAGCCGCACTGTTTATTTATTATTAACCTTATTCATACATGTAATCCCATTGAGAAAAGAGGTCTCATTCTAAAGAGAGCTGTTTAATCGATCAATTCTGTTAAAGTAAAGTTGATCACAGCGGTCATCTGGCGTGCAGAGGAATGAAGCTGGTCTCATATTTATTTTGTGCATAATCATTTTTGAATGATTTTAGCATTTTATTTTGCTGTGCTGCATCAAGGTGAAGAAATTCGGTCCCCCTCAATCATTCGGGGCTCATATTTACTTTTGTAAACACAACACTGTGTCTGATGTTACGTTTTCTTCTGTACATGCAGGTCACTTCATAGCTGTAGACCGTTCACACTGGAGTCTGATGAGGGTCGCATTTAAATTATAATGTCAACGCCCACACAAAAAATTGGATCTCGGCAAAAAATCAGAATTGAGCATTAAGACCTGCAGCGTGAACGTAGCCTTTGCTTTTCTCTGCACCTCAGAATCAATATTGCGCCCATCATTCCTCACCTGGACATGAAGCCGAACTGTTCCTGTGAAATAGAAACCTCTCACTACAACCTTGCATCCAATATTAAGCCACGCTCTATATCTAATTTTGTCCATAACAGGCCAGCACATCGGCCTGCTAGCACCTTGGCTAGCCAACCAAGAACTGTCTGTCCACTGCCTTGGAGATCGCTGCCCTTTGGAGATTAGCCTGCCTAGCATTAGCATAGTTAGCCGTCTACTCAGGGTTGTTTCTGCTCTTTTTGTACCCCAGGGAC
The DNA here is from genome assembly GCA_020510985.1 of Pholidichthys leucotaenia. Classification (NCBI taxonomy): domain Eukaryota; kingdom Metazoa; phylum Chordata; class Actinopteri; order Cichliformes; family Pholidichthyidae; genus Pholidichthys; species Pholidichthys leucotaenia. Next base: position 263,068,251 of record CM035842.1, read on the forward strand.
AAGTCGTATTGTTTCAGCCAGTCACATCACATGCTCGATAATGATTTATTTGGGTTCCTACATTCTCAACCTCCAGCCACCAGTAGCTAGCTCAGTGTTTCAGCAAAGGAGCTGACAGCTAACCAGCAAAGTGTTGCCAGATCTCTCAAGAGAAACAAGCAACCAGCTCTATGGAAACAAGCCAATAAAAAGCCCGACAGCCAACCTACAACACTGTGTAAAAAAGAGGCTGCTTGACAACAGTATAGATACATTGATTTATTTTTGTTTGCAGTAAACTGACTGTAAACAGTCAGCATTGATTAAATTAATTTTATAAACTCTAATTAAAGGAAAATACATGTGAATTTATAAAATTATAAAATATATAAATATATAAAATTTATAGTAAACACAGTCAACATAAAAAACTTTGAAAAACTTAAATTCTTAAACTCTGATCAAAAGACATGAGCATTCTGCATAAGCACCAGCGAATTGACAGTAAAGTTGACAGTCAACAAAAAAACTGAAAAACTGTAATCATATTTAGTGATGTGGGATGATGGGAGTTGTTGTCCGCTAGTTGTTTAAACAAAAATAAATATTACTCTGTTATTATACGACAGCCAACAACTTTCATTACATGGAAAGCTATCTTTTAAATTGACAATCATATGTGTAACTCATGGCAAAATTATCAAAAGACAATTTCGCTCTCGCCATTCATTTCAATGGATTTTTATTTTTTTATTTTTTTATTTTTTTTTGCTTTAAGGTCCCATATGTGAAAGATATATAAGAAGCATTATTTAGACAGTGGGAATATCTACAAGTCAATGTTTTGGGGCAGCTCAGTATCAAGGGTTAAACTGGCAACAAATTTGGTCAGTTAGTGATAATTCTTTTGTTAATAACAAGGAAAAAGGACATTTCTTATAAAATTTTGCATTGCATATACCTTGTTAAAGATTTATTTGAAAGGTTCGGACTCAAAATAGATTATTCTTGTGTTTTTTTGTGGACTGGAAAGAGAGTCAATCTCTTATTTGTTTGTTAATTGTATTTACACAAAGACGTTTTTGACAGATGTTGAGCATTTTGTTTTGCAGAGGACTGGACAAAGAATTTAAGAAAGAGACATAATTTTAGGATTTGAACAAAAAATCAATGGACAAGGAATCTGTTTATTTCATACATTTGTTCTTGCTTAGAGGAAAGTTTTGCATACACAAGAAGAAGTGGGCAGACTCCAGAATGAAACCAAACTTTGAACATTTTTATTTTGAACTGAAACAATATGGCACAACTATTAGCAGCATAAAAATAAGAAAGCTATTAAGATGTTTTGTGTTGTTGAGAAATCTAGTATTTGCACATAAATATTGTATTTTAATTTTACTTTTGTATTGCAACGTTGGCTTGAAACTTTTCCAAATGTAGAAGTATTATTATTCCCCTGGCAGTAGCAGTTTTGTTGTAAAAATTGTATGTGTTCCAATAAAGTTTAAAAAAGGTCCTATATGGAGAGCTGCCACACAGACAGCAAAGCAAGCCCAAATAAGCAACTACACGTTCAAAAACAACCCACGACTGGCGAGATTTGCAAGGGACTTTAGAGAAAAACAAGGCCAAAGTCGCTAATAATTAGTGGTCATGGCAATAATGCAAGCAAATGTTACCCTCAAAATGGCACGTGCCCTGCCCCAACCTAATTTTTTGCATGATGAAAGAGGGAGGATGGGGTCAACACTGAGCTCAGTAGAATTTAAAAAGAAACATCCAGTGGAACGACTCCAGATGGCTGGACAGAATGAACTGGAAATTGGATTGAAATACTGTAATTAAAGACTGATGCATTTTTGTCCAAAGCACGTTACAGATATTTCATTAAGACCTCTGGAAACTGTGTGTCAACATGTGGAAATAGTAAAAAATATGTCCCCTATACGCATAGAGAGCAAAAATGTATGCCTTTTCTCGTCTAAAAGCAAATGAAACTTGAAATTTCTGCATCAAACAGGGAAAAGAACTGCATTCATGTGTTGCAGTTTATTTCCTCTTTTCATATCTCAAACAGCATCACAAATACAAACTAAACACAACATTTACTCATTAAGTCTGAAATATAATTTATTCTTATTCAGTTGAATTATACAGTGGTGTGAAAAAGTGTTTGTCCCCTTCCTGAGTTCTCATTTTTTTGTATGTTTGTCACACTTAAATGTTTCAGATCATCAGACAAATTTAAATATTAGACAAAGATAACACAAGTAAACAGAAAATGCAGTTTTTAAATGAAGGTGTTTATTATTAAGGGCAAAAAAAAAAAAATCCAGGAAGGAGGCAAACACTTTTTCACACCGCTGTACTTCAAAGTTCAGTGGAAAAGCTGAGTGAGTCTGTTACAACTCGCCGCTCATCAGCGGCGCCAGCTGCGCGCACACCTGCACCACGTCAGCAGCCTGGGATTTAAACCCCTCTGCCCTGGGCTTCGGCCTGAAGCCGTCTGATTCCCTCAGCTGACTTGCTGCAGAGGAACACCCTCGTCTCCCAGCAAAATCTTCAGCGTAAGCATACCTTACCATTGTCTTTCCAGTCTCTCCCCTGTGCACAGGTGGATTTTCCGGCGGCGGACCTCGCTCCTGCATCGCCGCCTTCCTGCTGCTGCCACAGGAGGATTTCCCCTGGCGGCGGACCTCGCCTCAACATCGCCGTCTTCCCACTGCTGTCAGGTGCTTCAGGTTGCTGTCTCCCGGGCTCGCCCTTGTGCACGCCTGCCACTTGCCCTGCCAAGTAAGCAAACAAATCCCATTTATTCCCTGTACTGGTTTGGTGCCCGTTACCTTTCCCCTGTGCTCTCTTCCCAGGGTTGTCCGGCTGTACAGTCTCCTGCCCCCATGCCTGACGCAGACGTCCACCACCAGTACATCTACATATCACAGACACGCAGCCACACATCCCTGTTGTTGAATAAAGCTGTTAAATTTACCCTGAGCCTGCGTGTGTGTCTCCTGAGCCGTGCATTATGTCAGTACAGCTTCAGCAGAGCGGCTCGGCGGACAGCGGGCTCACACGCCGTTTTTCCACCCTCGAGGCTCGGGTGGATTTAATAGCTCATCAGCAACAGGTGATACTCAACCAGTTAACCCTAATTACTGACCGGTTAGACCGCCTGGACCCCCGTCAGCCATTCCCTCCGGCTCGTCAGGGAGGCGCAGCTCCAGCTGCTCCAGCGGCCGTCCAGCCTGCTCCAGGTGCCCCGGCCCGGCTCACACCTATTCCGACCCCCGCCCGCTTTAGCGGTAAGCTTGGTGGAGCGCGGGGGTTCATTATGCAATGTGAGTCGGTGTTCCTGCGCGTCCCCGGAGATTTTCCCTCAGACCACAGCCGAATTGGCTATATAGGAAATCTCCTGGAGGGTCGTGCGCTCACCTGGGCTTACGCCGTAATGGCGAAGCCCAGCTACGCCGCCCTCACCTATGGCCAGTTCGTTAACCAGTTCCTGGAGGTCTTTGATCATTCGCGTTTGGATAGTGTCCAGGTCGATCGTCTCCTCAGTCTGCAACAGGGGAGCCGATCGGCCGCGGATTACTCCATTGACTTCCGGGTAACAGCGGAGGAAGTTGGCTGGGAGGAACGCTCCCTCTGTGGCATCTTCCTCCGCAGTTTAAACTCTGGTCTGAGGGATGAGTTGGCTGGTCGGGATATCCCTGGGACGTTAGCGGAGCTAATCTCCCTTGCCATCAGCTTGAATAACCGGCTGCGCGAGCGCACCTCAGAGCGGAAGTTGCCTTCTCGCTCGCGGGGTGCCTCATCGCGCCCGTCCCAAGCTCGCCCCCTGGCGTTACTGCCACCAGACTCCTCCAAGGAGTCGGAGCCCATGGTGACGGGCCGGGCAAAGCTCCCCCTTGCGGAGAAACAACGCCGCCGGGAGTTGGGCCTCTGCATGTATTGCGGAGGCAACCAGCACACCGTGGAGCATTGTCCAGAGAAGCCCAAACGGGGAGGTCCGCGAGTCACTGTAGGGGGCCTCGCGGATGCTAACCGGTCAACTCCCCTCACACATTTGTCGCTGCCCATCCGTTTTTGCCATAACACCACAGGGCATCTCACCCACGCACTGGTGGACTCAGGCGCGGAGGGAAGCTTTATTTCTCAAAGCCTGGCAACCTGATTGGGCATCCGTTGCCAGCCCCTCCAGACTCCTCTCTCCCTTATCAATCTCTCCCGTGTGTCCCTGGGGAAAGTGACTCACCGGATGAACCCCGTCTCAGTCATCGTCTCTGGAAACCACCGGGAGGACATATCGTTCTACATCCTGCCATCCTCTGTGTCTCCGGTGATACTGGGTTACCCGTGGCTCCGCCTCCATAACCCCATCCTAGACTGGAAGACCGGAGGAGTGACTGCCTGGAGTACGTTCTGCATGAGCACCTGCCTCCAATCCGCTGCCTGTGCCCCATCTTCTCCTCCCGTGGCCAAGGATGCCGCGCCCCCAGACCTCTCTTTGGTGCCCGCGGAGTTCCACGACGTGGGCGCGGTCTTCAGTAAGTCCAAGGCGATGTCTCTCCCTCCACACCGGCCTTACGACTGCGCCATAAATCTCCGCCAGGGGGCACCTCTTCCCTCGGGACGTCTGTACAGCTTGTCAGTGCCAGAGAAGGAGGCCATGAACGCCTATCTGAAGGAGTCGCTCAGTGCAGGAATAATTCGCCCATCCTCATCCCCATTAGGTGCAGGGTTCTTCTTCGTGGGCAAGAAGGACGGCTCTCTTCGTCCATGCTTCGACTTCCGTGCTCTAAACGACATCACGGAGAAGGACCGTTACACCCTGCCCCTGATGGACACTGCCTTCCACTCCCTCCAGGGGGCGACCTGGTTTACCAAGCTGGATCTCCGCAGCGCGTACCACCTCGTCCGGATCCGAGAGGGAGATGAATGGAAGACTGCCTTCCATACCCCGAACGGCCACTTTGAATACCTAGTCACGCCGTTCGGGTTGACCAGCGCTCCAGCCGTCTTTCAGCGCCTGATCAATGATGTTCTCCGGGACTTCATCGGTCTGTTCGTGTTCGTCTACCTGGATGACATTCTCATCTTCTCCAAGTCCAGGGACGAGCACCGGGTGCACGTGAGGCGGGTCCTCCAGAGGCTCCTGGAGAACCGGTTGTATGTGAAGGCGGAAAAGTGTGAATGATTTTCTACGCCAAGACGACGTCATTTCTGGGGTTTGTCATCTCCCATGACCAGGTGCTCCCAGACCCAGCAAAAGTTAAAGTGGTGGTAGAGTGGCCAACCCCCACATCCAGGAAGCAGGTGCAACAGTTCATCGGCTTTGCCAACTTCTACCGCCGCTTCGTCCCCAATTTTGGAGCCATCGTCGGTCCTCTGACCCGCCTCACCTCCCCCAAGACCCCGTTCCGATGGTCTGAAGAGGCCGCAGCGGCTTTCCAGGTGCTGAAGGCGGAGTTTTCCTCCTCCCGGGTCCTCAGCCAGGTCGATCCCTCTCTACAGTGCATCGTGGAGGTCGACGCCTCGGATACGGGGGTGGGGGCGGTGTTGTCACAGCGGTCACCTGCTGATGGGGTCAAACGGCCCTGCGCCTTCTTCTCCCGACGCTTGTCCCCGGCTGAGCGTAACTGCGACGTGGGGGACAGAGAGCTCCTCGCCATCAAGCTCGCGCTCCAGGAGTGGCGTCACTGGCTGGAGGGGGCCGCCCTGCCATTCGTGGTATTAACGGACCACAAGAATTTGGAGTACTTAAGAACTGCCAAGCGCCTGAATGCCTGCCAGGCACGCTGGTCTCTGTTTTTTTGCCAGGTTCCGTTTCACCATAACATTCAGGCCGGGCTCCAAAAACGGTCTCCCTGACGCCCTCTCTAGGCAGTTCACCCCAGAGGAACCTGTGGACGCCGTACACACCATCCTGCCCAGGTCGTGCGTCGTGGGGGCCGTTTCCTCGGAGATCGAGGACAGGATCCGGAAGGCGCAGGAATGGGAACCGGACCCTGGCGGCAGACCGGAGGGGAAGCTCTTCGTTCCGTCCTCCATCCGGGGTGAGGTCATCCATTGGCTGCATACATCCAAGCTCGCCTGCCATCCTGGGACCTCTCGGATGATCAACTTCCTCCAACGCTCCTTCTGGTGGCCAGGACTGCGTAAGGACTCCGCCCGCTACGCCCGGGCTTGCCCCGTCTGCGCCACCAGTAAGTCTGGCAACGCTCCTCCTGCAGGTCTGCTCCAGCCCCTGCCCGTCCCTGGTAGACCCTGGTCGCACATCGCATTAGACTTCGTCACCGGTCTCCCTGTCTCAAACAGCTTCGACACGGTCCTGACCATCGTCGACCGTTTCTCCAAAGCCACCCACTTCGTGCCATTACAAGGGGTCTCCTCTGCCTTGGAGACGGCGGACTTCCTTATCCAACACGTGGTCAGGCTGCACGGGATACCGGTTGACGTGGTCTCCGACCGGGGTCCCCAGTTCGCCTCGGACGTCTGGCGGAGTTTCTGCAAAGCCTTAGGAGCCCAAGTAAGCCTCTCCTCCGGCCATCACCCCCAATCTAACGGGCAGTGTGAGCGGACCAACCAGGAGCTGGAGGCTGCTCTCCGCTGCGTCACCGCATCCAAGCCTGCATCATGGAGCAAACGCCTCGCTTGGGTGGAGTACACCCACAACACCGCTCGCTCTACCGCCACTGGGATGTCCCCCTTTAAGGCGTCCCTGGGTTACGACCCCCCTCTGTTTCCCTTGCTGGAGAGTGAGTTGGCAGTCCCTATGGTCCAGGCTCACCTCAGGCGGTGCCGCTCCATCTGGGCCACTGCGCGCAATGAGCTTTTACGCAACGCGGAGCGCAACAAGACCACGGCTGACCGGCGCAGGAGGCCTGATCCCGCCAACCAGGTAGGCCAACCAGTCTGGGTATCCACGATGTTAACCTGAAGGGTGAGAGGAGGAAGCTGGCAAAGTGCTTCATGGGCCTATTCCCTGTCACCAAAGTTATCAACCCGGTGGCTGTGCGTGTTGCTACTCCCCCCTCCCTCCACATCCATCCCACCTTCCATGTGTCCAAGGTGAAACCGGTGGTATCGGACCCCATCTGCCCTCCTCCTGCTGCGCCGGCCGCGCCCCGGATGATAGATGGCCACCCGGCCTGGACTGTCTCCGCCATCTTGGACTCCCGGCGCCGGGGTCGCGGGTTACAGTACTTGGTGGATTGGGAGGGCTACGGTCCAGAATGGAGACAGTGGGTGCGTCCCTCATTTGTGTTGGATCCCTCCCTCATCACTGAGTTTCACCGGGCGCACCCTGATAAACCATTGACAGGAGGCGCTGCTAGAGGGGGGGAGTACTGTTACAACTCGCCGCTCATCAGCGGCGCCAGCTGCGCGCACACCTGCACCACGTCAGCAGCCTGGGATTTAAACCCCTCTGCCCTGGGCTTCGGCCTGAAGCCGTCTGATTCCCTCGGCTGACTTGCTGCAGAGGAACCCCCTCGTCTCCCAGCAAAATCTTCAGCGTAAGCATACCTTACCATTGTCTTTCCAGTCTCTCCCCTGTGCACAGGTGGATTTTCCGGCGGCGGACCTCGCTCCTGCATCGCCGCCTTCCTGCTGCTGCCACAGGAGGATTTCCCCTGGCGGCGGACCTCGCCTCAATATCGCCGTCTTCCCGCTGCTGTCAGGTGCTTCAGGTTGCTGTCTCCCGGGCTCGCCCTTGTGCACGCCTGCCACCTGCCCTGCCAAGTAAGCAAACAAACCCCATTTATTCCCTGTACTGGTTTGGTGCCCATTACCTTTCCCCTGTGCTCTCTTCCCAGGGTTGTCCGGCTGTACGGTCTCCTGCCCCCGTGCCTGACGCAGACGTCCACCATCAGTACATCTACATATCACAGACACGCAGCCACACATCCCTGTTGTTGAATAAAGCTGTTAAATTTACCCTGAGCCTGCGTGTGTGTCTCCTGAGCCGTGCATTATGTCAGAGTCGACTTGTGTGAAGTCATGTAAATACATGGTGGGAAAAGGTTGCTAAAGTCATGATGAGGAAATGAATTCTAAACAACAGGAAGTTCAACTATAGTTTAAGAGTCAGCAGCTCAGAGGCTCTGGACAGTGAAGAGAAGAAGACACAGATGAGAAACACAATGGCTGAATTCAGATGGATTCACATGTCTTTATGTCTGATTCTGATCAGTCAGGCCAAAGGTAAGGAAGGACATGTTACATTTTTATTTGTACTTAAATCAAGCTTTATGAATAGTTAATGTACTTTGTGACTGATATTAGCAGTAAACACTGAAAAAAAGGCTGTGCAATTTTAGTAGAGGATGAGACACAAACTTCTGGTCTATCAATAATTATTACTGTGATTCAGTCTGATTGTAACAGATTATTGCATTTGTATTTAATCTCAATTTGGTTCCTCATTTTCTCTCTTAACAGCTTCAACAAAAGAAACATCAGTTATGACTAAAGTTGGGGATGATGTGACTCTGCCATGTGGAAAGTTGATTGATGGTCAGACGAAGTGTAACGGTACAACATGGAGCTTCAGAGGTTCGGAAACATTAGTAGAGCTGATCAAGCTTGGTGAAAATGCCAAAAATAATTCAGACATACGGAGTGTTACAAAGAACTGTTCTCTGGTTATAAAGAAGGTCAAAGTTGAGGAGGCTGGTTCTTATTACTGTCACCAATACAGATTGAAAGAAAGACAGGCAGTTCATGAGCTTTTGGTTCATCTGTCAGTGATTAACAGTGAGTATTTACATACCTTTAAGCAACAATAACTGTGAATAATGATGGAATTAATTTGTCTAATTTGTGTTGTCTCTCAGTGACTGAACATAAGGACACCAATAAAGATGTGAAATTAAGCTGTGCTGTGTTTAGATATGGAGATTGTCATCATACAGTGAAGTGGCTGAATAATGGTAATCCAGTGGACGAAAATAATAAGCAATTACAGCCACTAAATCGTGGCTGCTCTGCCACTATGTCTGTTCCGGAGCCTCACTTCATTTATTCAAACCTTCACTTACTGACGTGTGAAGTGACTGATGAGAAAACAAAAGCAGTGAAGAAGTTTCCTGTCGGATCTCAGCCCTCAGATGGGAAAACAGGTGGGTTGACGTTAAGGTCTCTCCGATGACTAAACTGTTATTTATCCCATGGGTTTGACAAAATGCATTATGATTTTTGTTTCAAGTAATTTTAAAGTAAAATCTGAAATATTTCTTTATTTTCAATTTGTCTACATGACACAGATAAACCGAAAGGTTACAACAACACAACACCAGCTACAGACACCAAGAGCAATTCTACAGCAGGTAATTGTTGTAGTTTGTATAATACATTGCTATTGTCACTTAGTTTTTGTATGAAGATATGCTTTGACATAATTATAGATACTTTTCTACAAATCCCAATTCTAATGAAGTTGGGATGTTGTGTAAAATGTAAAAAAAAAAAAAAATGGAACACAAGGATTTAGATAGATAGATAGATAGATAGATAGATAGATAGATAGATAGATAGATAGATAGAAGTACTTTTTTGAGCCCAAGCTGGGAAAATACAGTAAATACTCAAGGGATTTGCAAATCCTTTTCAACCTATATTCAACTGAATACACTACAATGATTATTTAGGGTCCTATTTTGATGGTTGTCAGCAAACTTTTCCACCAGATGTATGCCAGTGATTTTGTTAGTTTCTGTCAGTGCATTGTCTGCTTTGTACGCTTTGCGTCACACCATCTAATTACCAGCAGACATTGCACCCACTTTAGCACTGGGAGGTGCCGAATCATTCCAAATCAATGTAGTGGTGCATCACCATTATTTTTTTTTATTTTATTTTGTATACTTTATTGATCCCCAGAGGGGAAATTGAGGGCATCCACTTGGATGGATGAAGCAGCCACGGTATGATACTATCCCTTAACCATTCACACAGACATTCACACCTAGGGCCACTTTAGAGTCTCCAATTAACCAAACCTGCATGTTTTTGGTCTGTGGGAGGAAACCGGAGAAATCCCGGAGTAAACCCACGCAGATACGGGGAGAACATGCAAACTCTACACAGATCACTGTTGGTCAGGGGCTGGGATCGAACCAGGGATCCCATGGCCAAGGGTGAGTTGCTGTGCTACCGCAGTGCTAACCACTGCGGCATTTCATGACAATCCCCTTTTGATCAGGCAAAAGGAGGTCTATTGTCAGAAGTGTATTGTTTAATGCTATTTCAGTGGTGTGTTTTGAAATCACGCAGCTCCGGAGCTCATGAGGAAACAGTATGTGTTGGGATTTTCTGATATTTTAATGGAGAGAGTTGTAACAGTCATAATATAATTGACTGTCATTCTATTTATAATATGATCACACACTAAATACTTTATTTTTTGTTCCATCCACACTCTCATTTTAATTGTGGACTTACCATTGGAGTCTTTAGATTAGGCATTAATGTAGGATTTTTTAGGGGAATGAATGAATTAACAGGGAGCATGTGTGCATTCCAGTGTGGTGTGTGGTGCACAGGGGAGGCATGTCAGTCTGAAGATTTTTATTCCATCCACATTTTAGTTTTACTCACTGACTTATTAGGCATTAATGCATTTATTTTTAGGGGAATGAAGGAATGAACAAGGAGTGTGCAGCATTTTACTTTTCACTGTAACTCCCCAGGGAGACAGGAGATGCATTCACATCTGCCTCGGGTTTCCAGCTGGGCTGAAGCCTCCCACACTGCTCTTATGTTCCAGTTCTCCACACAAGCTCCCCAACCACCACTCGTCAGTCCCCGATAGGAGCTGCCAAGAGCAGGCTCACTTCATGGCGGGGGTAAGCATCTCTTCCATCCCTCCCGTCCTGGAGGGACTGGGATAGAGAGTCACAAAACTTGGCAGGCCCCAGAAGGGGGAGACTATTAGTCAGCCAAAGCAACAGGAGAGGGAGCATGCCATCTCCCCATCGGCCTGGAGTGACTTCTGCACCATTGTTAATGAAAGTTTGAACAGGCATCATCCTCTTTTGACTAAGTTTCAAACCCATTCATGCCTGTGTGTTGCATCCATAAGATAAGATAAGATAAGATAAGATAAGATAAGCCTTTATTAGTCCAACAACGGGGAAATTCCAGGATTGCAACAGCACAGGGATAGCAACACTCAGAGCAACAATCAGAAGGCAAGAAAAAAAAACAAAAACAAGAGCAGCAAGTATACATATGTACATATAAACATAAATATATAGACACACAGTGTGGAGCATTGTGGCTAGATGGAATAAATATGTGAATATATAAACACACACACAGTGTGGAGTGTTGTAGCTAGATGGAATAAATATATGAATATATAAACACAGTGCGGAGCATTGTAGCTAGATGGAATAAATATGTAAACACACACAGTGCGGAGCATTGTAGCTAGAAGGAATAAATAAATATGTAAATATATAAACACACACACAGTGCGGAGCATTGTAGCTAGATGGAATAGATATGTAAATATATAAACACACAGAGTGCGGAGCATTGTAGCTAGATGGAATAAATATGTAAATATATAAACACACAGTGCGGAGCATTGTAGCTAGATGGAATAAATATGCAAATATATAAACACACAGTGTGGAGCATTGTCGCTAGATGGAATAAATATACAAATATATAAACACACACAGTGCGGAGCATTGTAGCTAGATGGAATGAAACAGCATAACCGTCTACTTAGTTATCCTACATGGAATGATTATGTACCCATACATATTGTCACCCTCCGTAGCTACCGGTATTTTCCTAGTTGTATACCGGAGGGGACCATTGTGTAAGTCTATTGCGTCTTTTGCATTCAATACTATTAGGTTGTCACGTCTTTTTGCTATCTCTGTGAGCAGCCCTGCTTAGGTTAGTCTGACAGCCGTTGGTACGAAGGACCTGCGAAACCTCTCGGTTGTGCACCTAGGATGATGTAGTCTGCTGCTAAATGAGCTCCTTAGTGCATTCAGTGTGTCCTGCATGGGGTGGAACTCGGACTCCAGCAGAGATGACAGTTTAGCCACCATCCTTCTCTCTCCCATCTCCTCCACTGGGTCAAGGCGCTGCCCCAGGACAGAGCTAGCTTTCTTGATCAGTTTGTTCAGTCTCTTCCTATCGGTGACATAACGCACGGCTCAGGAGATGCACACACACAGGCTCAGAGAAGTTCAAATAGTTTATTAGCAACAGGAGTGAATGAATGTGTGTCAGCGGGATGTAAATGTGTTGGTGGCGGCGTCTACTTCGGGCACAGAGGCAGGAGGCCGTACAGCCGGACAACCCTATGGGAAAAGCAAAGGAGAAGGGTGACGGGCACACACCAACACAGGAGATTTGCAAGCGAGAGAGGGGCTTACTTGGAGGGCACAGATGACTGGCACAGCAAAGGACGAGGTCCGGAAGACAGCCACCTGGAGAGCTCAGTGCAGCAGTGAGGAATAGGCGATGGAGAGGCGAGGTCCGCCGCCGGGGAATCCACCTGTGCACAGGGGAGCAGACTCGAGAGAGAAAAAGGAGGTAAGAGCTTCTTACCCGGGAGAATAGCTGAAGGTGAAGGAACTCACAGCGATGCATGAGAAGTCTAACGGCTTCAGGCCGAAGCTCAGGGCGAGGCGGCTTATATCCCTCGCCGCTGATGATGAGCAGGTGTGCGTGCAGGTGGCGCCGCTGATGAGCGGCGCGGCGTGACAGTACTCCCCCCTCTAGCAGCGCCTCCTGGCGATGGCTTTCCTGGGTGCGCTCGGTGGAAATCAGCGATGAGCGATGGGTCCAACACAGACGACGGGGGTACCCACTGTCGATGGTCAGGCCCATAGCCCTCCCAGTCCACCAGGTACTGCAACCCACGACACCGGCGCCGGGAGTCCATGATGGAGGAGACGGGCCAGGCCGGATGACCACCAATCATCCGGGGCGCGGGTTGCGCAGCAGGAGGAGGGCAAAGGGGATCGGAGACTGCCAGCTTCACCTTGGACACGTGGAAGGTGGGGTGGATGCGGAGGGAGGGGGGAATAGCTACACGCACGGCCACCGGGTTGACAATCCTGGTGATGGGATAGGGGCCCACGAAGCGCTGTGCCAGCTTCCTCCTCTCGCCTTTTAAGGTAACGTCCCAGGTCGACACGTAGACTCGCTGCCCAACCCTGTACGCCGGGGCAGGTCTTCTGTGCCGGTCCGCCATGGCTCTGTTGCGCTCCACCGTGCGTAAAAGCGCATAGCGCGCTGACGCCCAGATGGAGCGGAACTGCCTGAGATGCGCCCGTACTGAGGGGACAGTTACCTCACTCTCCTGCGCCGGGAACAGTGGGGGGTCGTAACCCAGGGACGCCTTGAAGGGGGACATCCCTGTGGCAGAAGAGCGAGCGGTATTATGGGCGTATTCAACCCAGGCAAGGTGGTTGCTCCAGGACGTGGGTTTGGACGCCGTTACACAGCGGAGCGCAGCCTCCAGCTCCTGGTTGGTCCGCTCACACTGCCCGTTGGATTGGGGGTGATGGCCGGAGGAGAGGCTCACCTTGGCTCCTAAAGCATTGCAAAACGACCTCCAAACCTCAGAGGAAAATTGGGGCCCTCGATCCGAGACCACGTCCACCGGAATCCCATGCAGCCTGACCACGTGTTGGATGAGGAGGTCCGCCGTCTCCAGGGCAGTGGGGAGACCTCGCAGGGGGACGAAGTGTGCCGCCTTGGAGAAGCGGTCCACGATGGTCAGGATGGTGTCATAGGAGTTGGAGACTGGGAGTCCGGTGACGAAATCCAAGGCGATGTGCGACCAGGGCCTGCCAGGGACGGGCAGGGGCTGGAGCAGACCCGCTGGAGGGGCATTTCCCGACTTGTTGGTGGCACAAATTGGACAGGCCCGGGCGTAGCGGGCAGCATCCCTCCGCAGGCCCGGCCACCAAAAGGACCGCTGGAGGAGGTTTATCATCCGGGAGGAGCCAGGGTGACAGGTGAGCTTGGAGGTGTGTAGCCAGTGGATGACCTCTCCTCGAACCGCAGATGGCACGAACAGCCTCCCCTCCGGTCCGCCGCCAGGGTCAGGTTCCACTTCCTGCACCTTCCGGATCTTGCTCTCAATGTCCCAGGAGATGGCTCCCACGACGCACGACCTGGGTAGGATGGTGTGGAGCGTGTCCTCCGACTCCTCAGGGGTGAATTGCCTAGAGAGGGCGTCGGGCAGGCCGTTCTTGGAGCCAGGCCTGAAGGTGATGGAAAACTGGAACCTGGCGAAGAACAAGGACCAGCGCGCCTGGCGGGCTTTCAGGCGCTTGGCAGATCGAAGGTACTCCAAGTTCTTGTGGTCCGTCAGGACCACGAACGGCAGGTCCGCCCCCTCTAGCCAGTGACGCCACTCTTGCAGCGCGAGCTTGATGGCCAGGAGCTCTCTGTCCCCCACGTCGTAATTTCTCTCCACCGGGGACAAGCTCCGGGAGAAGAAGGCGCAGGGCCGTTTGGCGCCGTCGTCAGGCGACTGCTGGGATAGCACCGCCCCCACTCCCGTGTCCGAAGCGTCCACCTCCACGATGCACTGCAGCGCGGGGTCGACCTGGCGAAGGACCCGGGAGGAGGAGAACTCCGCCTTCAGTGCCTGAAAAGCAGCTGCGGCCTCTTCGGTCCACCGGAACGGGACCTTAGGGGACGTGAGGCGGGTCAGCGGTCCGACGATGGTACTGAAGTTTTGGACAAAGCGGCGGTAGAAGTTCGTGAACCCAACGAACTGTTGCACCTGTTTCCTCGACGCAGGTGTAGGCCATTCTACCACCGCCTTCACCTTCTCTGGGTCTGGACGCACCTGGTCGTGAGAGATGATGAATCCCAGGAAGGATGTAGTCTTAGCATAAAATTCGCACTTTTCAGCCTTCACGTATAGCCAGTTCTCCAGCAGTCTTTGGAGCACCCGCCTCACATGGACCTGGTGCTCGTCCCTGGACTTGGAGAAGATGAGTATGTCGTCCAGGTAGACGAACACAAAGAGGCCGATGAAGTCCCGGAGGACGTCGTTGATGAGGCGCTGAAAGACGGCAAGAGCGTTGGTCAACCCGAACGGCATTACCAGGTATTCGAAGTGGCCGTTCGGGGTACGGAAGGCTGTCTTCCACTCATCTCCCTCCCGGATCCGGACGAGGTGGTATGCGCTGCGTAGATCCAGCTTGGTGAACCAGGTCGCCCCCTGGAGGGAGTGGAAAGCGGTGTCCATGAGGGGCAGGGTGTAACGATCCTTCTCCGTGATGTCATTTAGAGCCTGATAGTCAATGCAAGGACGGAGGGATCCGTCCTTCTTTCCGACGAAGAAGAACCCTGCCCCCACGGGTGATGACGATGGGCGGATTATCCCAGCACTCAGCGACTCCTTTAGGTAGGCATTCATCGTCTCCTTCTCCGGCGCCAACAGACTGTAGAGCCGACCAGAAGGTAAGGGTGCCCCCTGGCGGAGGTTGATGGCGCAGTCATAGGGCCGATGAGGAGGAAGAGACATGGCCTTGGTCTTGCTGAATACCATACCCAGGTCGTGAAATTCCAGGGGCACCAGAGACAGGTCCGGGGGTGCAGCGTCCGTAGGAGGGAGAGAAGCGGACGGAGAGCAGGCAGCGGACTGAAGACAGGTGCCCATACAGAACGTGCTCCATGCCGACACCCCGGCTGACTTCCAATCCAGGACAGGGTTGTGGAGGCGTAGCCAGGGATACCCCAGGATGACGGGCGACACAGAGTTGGGCAGGACGAGAAAGGTTATCTCCTCCCGGTGGTTACCAGAGATGATCACCGGAACCGGGATGGTCTGGTGCGTAACTCTCCCAAGGGAGGCACGAGAGAGGTTGACCAGGGAGATGGGGTTTCTGAGCGCCTGGCAGCGGATGCCCAATCGGGTTGCCAGGCTTTGTGAAATAAAGCTGCCTTCTGCGCCCGAATCCACCAGTGCGTGGGTGAGATGCCCAATGGGGTTGTGGCAGAAACGGATGGGCAGCTTTAATTGAGTGAGGGGGTTTAACTGATTGACGTCCGCGAGGCCCCCTACAGTGACTCGCAGACCCCACCGTTTGGCTTCTGTGGACAAAGCTCTACCGTGTGTTGACTATCTTCGCAATACATGCAGAGATTCAACGCACGGCGGCGTTGTCTCTCCGCCGGGGAGAGCTTTGTCCAGCCCGTCACCATCGGCTCCGACTCCTCGGGGTGCGATGGTGGCGGCGTCACCAGAGGGCGAGCTTGGAACTGGCGCGACGAGGCTCCGCGAGGGCGAGAAGAAGACGACTTCCGCCCCGAGGAGCGCTCGCGCAGCCTGTTGTCCAAGCTGATGGCAAGGGAAGATAGCTCCGCTAGCATCTCAGGGAGGTCCCGCCCAGCCAGTTCATCCCTCAGATCATCATTGACGCTGCGGAGGAAAAGACCGCAGAGGGAGCGTTCCTCCCAGCCTAATTCCTCCGCTGCTACCCGGAAGTTGACCGCATAGTCCGCAGCCAACCGGCTTCCCTGCTGGAGAGCGAGAAGCCGGTCGACCTGGACCGTCTCGGTACGCGAGTGGTCAAAGACCTCCAGGAAGCGCCTCACGAACTGGTCATAAGTGAGGGTGGCGTAACTGGGCCTCGCCATTACGGCGTAGGTCCAAGTCAACGCTCGCCCCTCCAGGAGATTCCCGATATAACCAATCCGACTATGATCCGAGGGAAAGTCTCCTGGCACGCGATGGAACACGGACTCACACTGCATAATGAACCCCCGCGCTCTGCCGAGCTTTCCGCTAAAGCGGGCGGGGGTCAGAATGGGCGTGAGCCGAGTCGGTGCCGCCGGAGCCTGCTGGACGGCCACTGGAGCGGCAGGAGCCGCGCCACCCTGATGAGCCGGGGGGAACGGCTGCTGGGGGTCCAGGCGGTCCAATCGGTTATTAATGTTAATCAATTGGTTTAGGATCACCTGTTGCTGATAGGCTATCTGATCCACCCGAGCCTCGAGAGTGGTAAGCCAGTGTGCGAGCCCGCCGTCTGCCGAGCCGCTCTGCTGAAGCCGTACTGACATAACGCACGGCTCAGGAGACGCACACACACAGGCTCAGAGAAGTTCAAATAGTTTATTAGCAACAGGAGTGAATGAATGTGTGTCAGCGGGATGTAAATGTGTTGGTGGCGGCGTCTGCTTCGGGCACAGAGGCAGGAGGCCGTACAGCCAGACAACCCTATGGGAAAAGCAAAGGAGAAGGGTGACGGGCACACACCAACACAAGAGATTTGCAAGCGAGAGAGGAGCTTACTTGGAGGGCACAGATGACTGGCACAGCAAAGGACGAGGTCCGGAAGACAGCCACCTGGAGAGCTCAGTGCAGCAGCGAGGAATAGGCGATGGAGAGGCGAGGTCCGCCGCCGGGGAATCCACCTGTGCACAGGGGAGCAGACTCGAGAGAGAAAAAGGAGGTAAGAGCTTCTTACCCGGGAGAATAGCTGAAGGTGAAGGAACTCACAGCGATGCATGAGAAGTCTAACGGCTTCAGGCCGAAGCTCAGGGTGAGGCGGCTTATATCCCTCGCCGCTGATGATGAGCAGGTGTGCGTGCAGGTGGCGCCGCTGATGAGTGGCGCGGCGTGACAATCGGCTGCTGTAATGCCACTGCCCCAGCAGACCACTCCAAAAGTGATGGCTGATGCCACCACCGTGTCGTAGAATGTCTTCAGCAGTGCCCCTTGTACACCAAAAGACCTGAGTCTTCTCAGTAGGAACAGCCTGCGCTGTCCCTTCTTGTAGAGTGTGTCAGTATTGTGTGACCAGTCTAGTTTATTGTTCAGATGGACACCCAGGTACTTGTAGGATGTCACCATCTCGATGTCTGTTCCCTGTATATTTACTGGTGCTGTGAGGGGTTGTCCTTGCCTGCGGCAGTCCACCACCAGCTCCTTAGTTTTCCTCGCGTTGATCTGGAGGCAGTTCCGATGGCACCAGTCCACAAAGTCCTGGATAAGCCCTCTGTACGCAGCTTCATCTCCGTTGGAGATGAGGCCAACGATCACAGAGTCGTCAGAGAACTTCTGTAGATGGCAGTGTGTTGTGTTGTGTGAGAAGTCCGCAGTATAAAGGGTGAACAGGAAGGGAGCCAAAACCGTTCCTTGGGGGCCCCCGTGCTACCGATGATCGTGTCGGACACACAGTCCCAGGTTCTCAGAAACTGTGGCCGGTTTGTGAGGTAGTCCAGGATCCATGATGACAGGTGCTGGTCCACCCCTGCGCACAGCAGCTTGTCCTTCAGGATCATCGGTTGAATGGTGTTGAAAGCACTGGAGAAGTCAAAAAACATGATCCTCACTGTATTCCCGGGCTTCTCGTAGGTGAGCAAGGAGCAGTCTCTCCAGGGTCTTCATCATGTGGGACGTCAGGGCCACTGGTCTGTAGCTGCTCAGATCTTTGGGGTGGGAAGTCTTTGGTACCGGTACCACACAAGATGTTTTCCACAACTGTGGTACCCTCCCCAGCTTCAGGCTCAGGTTGAAGATGTACTCCACAATCCCACACAGCTGGTCTGCAAAGGACTTGAGGAGCTTTGCACCGATGCCGTCCGGTCCCGACGCCTTCCTCGCCTTGATCTTCCTCAGCTCCGTCCTCACCTGGGTCTTAGTGAGGGTCAGGTTTGGGGGCTGTGTGTTGGGAGTGGGGGGGTGATGGTGGAGTGGGGAGTGGGCAGCAGGACTTGATGTCTTCAGAGGCAGTAGTGGTTGTTGTGCAGTTGGGGGGGGGGGCGATTGGTCAAACCTATTAAAAAACAGATTCAGATTGTTCACCCACTTCCTGCCTGGGAGGAGGTATTCTGGAGCCCAGAGATGGTTTTAAGGTTTCTCCAGACCCCGCTGATGTCGCTCTGTTGCAGCTTGTCCTCCATCTTTTTCCTGAAGCTGTCCTTGCCTTCTCTGATATTTCTCCTCAGCTCCCTCTGTACGGACTTCAGCATCTCCCTGTTCCCCGACCTGAAGATCCTCTTCTTCTCCCTCAGAAGTGTTTTTATCTCAGGGTTGATCCAGGGTTTGTTGTTTGAGCAACACCGTATGGTCTTGGTGGGAACGGTGTTGTCCACACAGAAGCTGATGTAGTCCATGATGGTGTGAGTGAGGCCATCGATGTCCTCACCATGTGGATCGCAGAGCTGCTCCCAGGCGGTGGTTTCAAAACAGCCGTTTAGAGCATCCATTGCCTCCTCAGACCATAACTTCACTGTGCGCATGGCCGGAGGTTGTCTGTGCACTAGGGGTTTGTACACCGGCCGGAGATGAACCAAGCTGTGATCCAATCTCCCGAGTGGGGGGAGTTGTGATGAGGTGTACGCCTCCTTAGTGTTTGCATAGAATAAGTCCAGTGTTTTACTGTCTCTAGTGTGGCATGTGACATACTGGGTGAACGTGGGTAGAATGGGAGACAGTGAAACATGGTTGAAATCACCTGAGATGAGGAGAAGAGCATCTGGGTGTTCTGTCTGCAGCCTGCCAGTTACTGAGTGGATGACGTCACGCGCTGTCCCAGCATTCGCCGTCGGATTTGCATAAATGACAATGCAGATCACGTGTGAGTATTCCCTCGGGAGATATGTAGGCCGCATGCTAACAGCTAGCAACTCAATGTCATGCGCACTACTTTAAACCATTCAGCTGATTTTTCAGCTCAGCATTCTTACCCGTTGTTCTCTCTAAAATAACTAACTGGGTGTGCGTTTTGGCTCACAGGCATGAGCTCTGGCCAGCACAAAACCTGTCTTCAACAAGCGGTCATGATCAGAGTTCACTTTAGATAATGCACCTCTGTGCATTGAAGGGATGGGCAGGAGTGCTTTGGATTGGATTATCCAAAACACACCTCTGAATAATTAGTCCAGCCTCTTTGCATCTTGCGCCCTTTGGAAAATTTGTTTCTGCTCTGCTGTGGTAAGGAAATGAACTTGGAAATGCCCATAAATATGTTCTGCGTCACTGACAACTGATGACTGACCACGTCCTTGTAATAGGGCCCTTGATGTTCAAACTGATAAACCTTATTGTTTTTTCAAATATTCACTCATTTTGAATTTGATGCCTGTAATGCTTTCCAAAAAAATTATTTAATTTAATTTAATGTTTATTTTGAAAAGGACAATGTATATTGATGAACATTAGTACAAAATACTAGTGTAAACATGCCGAAGTTAACAAACTGCTAATTTACATTTGTAGTCCTTTGGCAGGTTGTTGAACATAGAATGTAGACCATGAAAGACAAAACTATACAAAAGACAGAAAAATAGAAAATTAGTTCTGTAAGATAAGAGAAGGCATATCAATTCATATCAAAAAGATGTAATAGTGTAAATGTGCTGAGGTTATCGGATATACAGTAAGAAAAACATATAGAAAAAGAAATACATATTTGAATAACACATTTTTGTTATAAAAATACAAAGATACTCATGCCTGTTGGTAAAGTGCCCGAGTTCATTAATATTATTTCAAATAAGTAGAATAATGAAATAAATATTTGACAAATTCTGACTCTAAAATAAGCAGATCTATTAACTGAGGACTAAGCAGTGACTATATAAACAAAATAAAGGGTCAGCAGTAGCAAAAACACCAGTGGCAGTAGTAAAAACACAACAACAATAATGCAAATAAATACAGCAGTATAATAATGTGAAGAGACTAGGAATAATGCTGACATTGTTGGTTTGGTTTTAACCAGTTTTTCAGGTGGGTTTTGAAGGTATTATACAGTGGGGCAAAAAAGTATTTAGTTAGCCACCAATTGTGCAAGTTCTCCCACTTAAAAGATGAAAGAGGTCTCCAATTTTCATCATAGGTATACCTCAACGATGAAAGACAAAATGAGAAAAAAAAAATCCAGAAAATCACATTGAAGGATTTTTAATGAATTAATTGGTAAATTCCTCGGTAAAATAAGTATTTGGTCAATAACAAAAGTTCATCTCAATACTTTGTTATGTACCCTTCGTTGGCAATGACAGAGGTCAAACGTTTTCCGTAAGTCTTCACAAGGTTTTCGCACACTTTTGCTGGTATTTTGGCCCATTCCTCCATGCAGGTCTCCTCTAGAGCAGTGATGTTTTGGGGCTGTCGCTGGGCAACACAGACTTTCAACTCCCTCCAAAGATTTTCTATGGGGTTGAGATCTGGAGACTGGCTAGGCCACTCCAGGACCTTGAAATGCTTCTTACGAAGCCACTCCTTCGTTGCTTGGGTGGTGTGTTTGGGATCATTGTCATGCTGAAAGATCCAGCCACGTTTCATCTTCAATGCCCTTGCTGATGGAAGGAGGTTTTCACTCAAAATCTCATGATACATGGCCCCATTCATTCTTTCCTTTACACGGATCAGTCGTCCTGGTCCCTTTGCAGAAAAACAGCCCCAAAGCATGATGTTTCCACCCCCATGCTTCACAGTAGGTATGGTGTTCTTTCTCCTCCAAACACGACAAGTTGAGTTTTTACCAAAAAGTTCTATTTTGGTTTCATCTGACCATATAACATTCTCCCAATCCTCTTCTGGATCATCCAAATGCTCTCTAGCAAACTTCAGACGGGCCTGGACATGTATTGGCTTAAGCAGGGGGACACGTCAGGCACTGCAGGATTTGAGTCCCTGGCGGCGTAGTGTGTTACTGATGGTAGCCTTTGTTTCTTTGATCCCAGCTCTCTGCAGGTCATTCACTAGGTCCCCCCGTGTGGTTCTGGGATTTTTGCTCACCGTTCTCGTGATCATTTTGACCCCACGGGGTGAGATCTTGCGGGGTGAGATTATCAGTGGTCTTGTATGTCTTCCATTTTCTAATAATTGCTCCCACAGTTGATTTCTTCACACCAAGCTGCTTACCTATTGCAGATTCAGTCTTCCCAGCCTGGTGCAGGTCTACAATTTTATTTCTGGTGTCCTTTGACAGCTCTTTGGTCTTGGCCATAGTGGAGTTTGGAGTCTGACTGTTTGAGGTTGTGGACAGGTGTCTTTTATACTGATAACGAGTTCAAACAGGTGCCATTAATACAGGTAACGAGTGGAGGACAGAGGAGCCTCTTAAAGAAGAAGTTACAGGTCTGTGAGAGCCAGAAATCTTGCTTGTTTGTAGGTGACCAAATACTTATTTTACCTAGGAGTTTGCCAATTAATTCATTAAAAATCCTTCAATATGATTTTCTGGATTTTTTTTTCTCATTTGGTCTCTCATAGTTGAGGTATACCTATGATGAAAATTGGAGACCTCTCTCATCTTTTAATTGGGAGAACTTGCACAATTGGTGGCTGACTAAATACTTTTTTGCCCCACTGTATGTTTGAAGTTCTCTTATTGTGGATGGAATTTCATTTCATATTTTACTGCCCCTGACAGAAAGGACAGATTGTCCAAAGGTAGTATGTCTATAGGGTATTTTGCAGTCTCCTCTAGTAGAGGCGTTATGTTTAAGAATGAGGCCCAGATGGCAAATGTTGACCGTGCACTCCTTTATTCAACACACAACTATGTACAGGAGACTGGCACCGTATGGCCTGCGGCGAGCTCACCATGTCATCATGCCACCTATGGCGAGTCACCAAGTCCAAACACCACATTTATCCTGCCCCCCCCCCCCCCCAAAAGACCCCAAAGAACTTTGTACAGCTACCTGGGCACCCAGGTAGCCTACCAGTATGCCCGCATTACCAAGTGGGCTATTCTGCTACTGTTGTCGGTCACGTTGTGGCTATACTCAAAAGTTCATCACAGAGTCCTCCAGGTGGCAGAGTCTCTGCTGAACCTGGGTCGAACAGTGCTCGGGCCACGCTCAGCCAGATGCTCCTCATGAGTTGCGGGTCTTGTGTCACCGAACTCAGTCCTGATCTTATTGTGTTCACAGCTATCTCCTTATCTGGGACCACTGTCGGCATCACTTTCCTGAGGCGGTGTGCCACCGTGACCCATCAGTGAGACAAAAGGTGGCTGGGCCCAGCTGCGCTGTGATCTGCATTGGCGTTGTCCAAAACGACTGCAGCTTATGGGCCCAGTGGGCACACCAGATCCAAACCCAATCCAGCACTGTGAGTTCAGGTCGCTTCGCCCGACGTTTCCTGTCAAACCTCTGTTTCATTTGCCGTTGCTGTTCAACCACCCTCCGCCTAGGTGATGGTCTTTCTGGTGGGATAGCCTCCAGTGGGGGGTGTAGTCAGTCCAGGGGAAGACACATTTCACGCCCTAGCATTAGTAGGGCCGGGGAGCATCCCGTCGAGGTGTCACTCTGTAATATAGCAGGGTTGTCTGTAACGCGGCTGAGAATGGGAACCCATCTGCCAGGTGTGCCCTGAGACCATTCTTGAGGGTCTGGTTTAATCTCTCCACCCACCCAGCCGGGGTGGGGGGGTGGAGAGCTTAAGCCAGACCCTCAAGGGTGGGGTGGTAGAAGGTGGTTTTAATGTGCTTGATGCTCCTTTCTCTCATGAATGTCTCAAAATCCTCCAAGGTGAATTGTGGTCTGTTGTCTTTTGTAATGGCATCTGGCACATCCTAGCGGGCAAAGAGGGAGTTGAGGAACTCGGTGATTACATCTGTGTTAAATGAGCCAGTGGACAACACCTCGGGCCATTTCGAGTGAAGGTCGTATGCCAATAATGGGAAGTGTTGGTGCTGGGGGGGTGCAATGTAGCTCTCTGCATATGTCCAATTGGATGTGTTTCCACGGGACCGATGGCCAAGGTAATGGTTGCAGTGGTAGCCCACCAGTTTTCCCGCTGCCCAGGCAGGGCATACAGTCCTTGACCATGTTATCCATGTCCTTGTCAATGCCTGGCCACCACTCCGAACCTCTACACCGTAGTTTGACTCTGACAACACCCAGGTGGCCCTCATGTACAATGGTCAGGATGCGGCTCCTTAGCGCTTCTGGAATCACCGTGCAGTAGCCTCTTGCTATACAGACGTTGTTCCAGCATGACAAATTGTCCCTGACTGTGTAGAAGGGCGCTAGTTTCCCAGCATGTCAGAAAGCCAGCCTTCACAATTAAAAGTATGCAGTTGGGTCAGAATTGGGTTTTGTTTGGACGCTGTCACGCCGCGCCATTCATCAGCGGCGCCACCTGCTCACGCACCTGCTACTCGTCAGCGGCGAAGGATAAAAGCCGCCTCGCCCTGAGCGTCGGCCTGAAGCCGTAGACTTCGTTTCCTTTGCATGGACTTCTACCACATTCTCTTCAGCATCCTCTTTACCGGTAAGAAGTTCACTTACCTCATCTCTCCAGTCTGCTCCCCTGTGCACAGGTGGATTCCTCGGCGGCGGACAATCCCGTCCCTCGTCTCTCCTCGCTGCTGCACCGAGCCCTGCAGGTGGCTGTCTCCCGGGCTTCCATCCTTGAAGCGCCAGTCATCTGCCCAAACAAGTAAGCTTCTCTCCCTCGCCTATTCTCCTCCCGTGTTGGTGTGTGCTCATCACCCTGTGTCTGATTTCTCCCATAGGGTTGCCGGCTGAACGGTCTCCTGCCTCTGGGTCCGAAGCAGACGCCCCCACCAACACATTAACATTCTGCAGACACGCACCCAAACATCCCTGTTGTTAATAAACAGTTTGAACTACTCTGAGCCTGTGTGTGTGCGTCTCCTGAGCCGAACGTTATGTCAGTACGGCTTCAGCAGAGCGGCTCGGCGGACGGCGGGCTCGCACACCGGTTTACCATCCTCGAGGCTCGGGTGGATCAGATTGTTTATCAGCAACAGGTGGTTCTTAACCAATTATTAGAACTGACTAACCGATTGAACCGCTTGGACCCCCAACAGCCGTTCCTCCCGACTCGCCAGGGTGGCGCGGCTCCTGCTGTTCCAGCGGCCGTCCAGCCGGCTCCAGTGGCACCGGTTCGGCTCACGCCGATTCCGACCCCCGCCCGCTTTAGCGGTAAGCTCGGCGGAGCGCGGGGGTTTATTATGCAGTGTGAGTCCGTGTTCCACCGTGTGCCCGGAGATTTTCCCTCGGATCACAGCCGAATTGGTTACATAGGGAATCTTCTGGAGGGGCGTGCGTTAACTTGGACCTACGCCGTAATGGCGAGGCCCAGTTATGCCACCCTCACCTATGACCAATTCGTGAGGCGCTTTCTGGAGGTCTTTGACCACTCACAAACCGAAACGGTCCAGGTCGATCGGCTTCTCGCTCTCCAGCAGGGAAGCCGGTCGGCAGCGGACTACGCGGTCGACTTCCGGGTAGCGGCGGAGGAATTGGGCTGGGAGGAACGCTCCCTCTGTGGCCTGTTCCTCCGCAGCCTCAATAGTGATCTGAGGGATGAACTGGCTGGTCGGGATATCCCTGGGACGCTAGCGGAGCTGACGTCCTTAGCGATAAGTTTGGATAACAGGCTGCGCGAGCGCTCCTCGGGGCGGAGGTCTTCTTCTTCTCGCCCTCGTGGAGCCTCGCCGCACCTGTTCCAAGCTCGCCCCCTGGCGGCGCCGCCAGCATCGCGCCCCGAGGAGTCGGAGCCGATGGTGACGGGCTGGACTAAACTTTCCCCTGTGGAGAAACAACGCCGCCGTGAGTTGGGCCTCTGCATGTATTGCGGAGGCGACCAACACACCGTGGAGTGTTGCCCACGGAAAGCCAGTCGGTGGGGTCCGCGAGTCACTGTTGGAAGCCTCGCGGATGTCAATCGGTTAGGATCACTGACTCAATTGAAGCTGCCCATCCGTTTCTGCCATAACCCTACTGGGCACCTCACCCACGCACTGGTGGATTCGGGCGCAGAAGGCAGCTTCATTTCACAAAGCCTGGCAACCCGATTGGGCATCCGCTGCCAGGCACTCAATACTCCCATCTCCCTAATCCACCTCTCCCGTGCCACCCTCGGGAGAGTGACACATCAAACTGTTCCCCTACCGGTCATCATCTCGGGAAACCACCGGGAGGAAATGACCTTTTACGTCCTTCCCAACTCTGTGTCGCCCGTCATCCTGGGGTATCCCTGGCTCCGCCTTCACAATCCGGTCCTGGATTGGAAATCAGCTGGGCTCTCGGCATGGAGTACGTTCTGTATGGGCACCTGCCTTCAGTCCGCTGCCTGCTCTCCGTCCGCTCCTCCCCCTGCGACGGACGCTGCACCCCCGGACCTGTCTCTGGTGCCCCCAGAATTTCACGACCTGGGTATGGTGTTCAGCAAAGCGAAAGCTATGTCTCTTCCCCCTCATCGGCCCTATGACTGCGCCATCAACCTCCGCCAGGGGGCTCCCTTACCTTCTGGTCGCCTTTATAGCCTGTCTGCGCCGGAGAAGGAGACGATGAACGCCTACCTGAAGGAATCTTTAAGTGCTGGGATTATCCGCCCATCATCGTCACCCGTGGGGGCAGGGTTCTTCTTCGTGGGGAAAAAGGATGGGTCCCTCCGCCCTTGTATCGACTACCGGGCCCTCAATAATATCACGGAGAAGGACCGTTACACCCTGCCTCTCATGGACACTGCTTTCCACTCCCTCCAGGGGGCGACCTGGTTCACCAAGCTGGACCTACGCAGCGCTTACCACCTCGTCCGGATCCGGGAGGGAGATGAGTGGAAAACGGCCTTCCGTACCCCGAACGGCCACTTTGAATATCTGGTGATGCCGTTCGGGTTGACCAACGCTCCTGCAGTCTTCCAGCGCCTCATAAATGACGTCCTCCGGGACTTCATTGGCCTTTTTGTGTTCGTCTACCTGGACGATATTCTCATCTTCTCCAAGTCCAGGGATGAGCACCAGGTCCACGTGAGGCGGGTCCTCCAAAGGCTGCTGGAGAACCGTCTGTACGTTAAGGCAGAAAAGTGTGAATTTTACGCCAGGAGCACGTCCTTCCTGGGGTTCATCATCGCCCACGATAGGGTGCTCCCCGACCCAGGGAAGGTAAAGGCGGTGGTGGAATGGCCCACACCTGCATCCCGGAAACAGGTGCAGCAATTTGTTGGCTTCGCCAATTTCTACCGCCGCTTTGTCCCCAACTTCAGTGCCATCGTGGGACCACTGACCCGCCTCACGTCCCCGAAGGTCCCGTTCCGGTGGACCGAAGAGGTCGCTGCCGCCTTTGAGGCGCTGAAGGCGGAATTCTCCTCCTCCCGGGTCCTTCGCCAGGTCGACCCCGCGCTGCAGTGCATTGTAGAGGTAGACGCCTCGGACACGGGAGTGGGAGCAGTGCTGTCCCAGCGGTCACCGGACGATGGCGCCAAGCGACCGTGCGCCTTCTTCTCCCGGCGCTTGTCCCCGGCGGAGAGAAACTACGATGTGGGGGACAGAGAGCTCTTGGCCATCAAGCTCGCCCTGCAGGAGTGGCGCCACTGGTTGGAGGGGGCAAGCCTGCCGTTTGTGGTCCTCACGGACCACAAGAACTTGGAATACTTGCGATCTGCCAAGCGCCTGAACGCCCGCCAGGCGCGCTGGTCCCTGTTCTTCGCCAGGTTCCAATTTTCCATCACCTTCAGGCCTGGCTCTAAGAACGTCCTGCCTGACGCCCTCTCCAGGCAGTTCGCCCCCGTGGAGTCGGAGGAGGCGCCCCACTCCATCCTGCCCAGGTCGTGCGTCGTGGGAGCCATCTCGTGGGACATTGAGAGCAAGATCCGGAAGGCACAGCAGGTGGAACCTGACCCTGGCGGCGGACCGGAGGGGAGGCTGTTCGTGCCATCCGCGGTCCGAGGAGAGGTCATTCACTGGCTCCACACCTCCAAGCTCACCTGTCACCCTGGCACCTCCCGGATGATAGATCTCCTCCAACGGTCCTTTTGGTGGCCAGGCCTGCGGAGGGATGCAGCCCGCTACGCCCGGGCTTGCCCAATCTGTGCCACCTGCAAATCGGGAAATGCCCCTCCAGCGGGTCTGCTCCAGCCCCTGCCCGTCCCTGGCAGGCCCTGGTCGCACATCGCTCTGGATTTCGTCACCGGACTCCCCATCTCCAACTCCTATGACACCATCCTGACCATCGTGGACCGCTTCTCCAAGGCCGTGCACTTCATCCCCCTGCGAGGCCTCCCTACTGCCCTGGAGACGGCGGACCTCCTCGTCCAACACGTGGTCAGGCTGCATGGGATTCCGGTGGACGTGGTCTCGGACCGGGGCCCCCAGTTTTCATCTGAGGTTTGGAGGTCATTCTGCAACGCCATCGGAGCCAAGGTGAGCCTCTCCTCCGGCCATCACCCCCAATCCAACGGGCAGTGTGAGAGGACCAACCAGGAGCTGGAGGCTGCGCTCCGCTGTGTGTCCAGATCCAAACCCGCGTCCTGGAGCAACCATCTTGCCTGGGTTGAATATGCCCACAACACCGCTCGCTCTTCTGCTACAGGGATGTCCCCCTTCAAAGCGTCCCTGGGTTACGACCCCCCGCTGTTTCCGGAGCAGGAGAGTGAGGTGACTGTCCCGTCAGTTAGGGCCCATCTCAGGCAGTTCCGCTCCACCTGGGCTGCCGCGCGCCATGCGCTATTACGCACAGCGGAGCGCAACAGGACTGTGGCGGACCGGCGTAGGAGACCTGCCCCGGCGTACAGAGTTGGGCAGCTTGTTTACATTTCCACCCAGGACGTCACTCTAAAAGGCGAGAGGAGAAAGCTGGCACAGCGCTTCATGGGTCCCTACCCCATCACCCGGATCATCAACCCGGTGGCTGTGCGCGTGGCTATTCCCCCCTCCCTCCGCATTCATCCTACTTTCCACGTGTCGAAGGTGAAACTGGCGGTTTCTGACCCCCTTTGCCCTCCTCCTGCAGCGCAACCCGCGCCCCGGATGATTGGTGGCCATCCGGCCTGGTCCGCTTCCTCCATCCTGGACTCCCGGCGCCGGGGTCGTGGGTTGCAATACTTGGTGGACTGGGAGGGCTATGGGCCCGAGCATCGACAGTGGGTGCCCCCGTCGTTTGTGTTGGACCCATCGCTCATCGCGGACTTCCACCGAGCGCACCCGGATAAGCCATCGCCAGGAGGCGCTGCTAGAGGGGGGAGTACTGTCACGCCGCGCCATTCATCAGCGGCGCCACCTGCTCACGCACCTGCTACTCGTCAGCGGCGAAGGATAAAAGCCGCCTCGCCCTGAGCGTCGGCCTGAAGCCGTAGACTTCGTTTCCTTTGCATGGACTTCTACCACATTCTCTTCAGCATCCTCTTTACCGGTAAGAAGTTCACTTACCTCATCTCTCCAGTCTGCTCCCCTGTGCACAGGTGGATTCCTCGGCGGCGGACAATCCCGTCCCTCGTCTCTCCTCGCTGCTGCACCGAGCCCTGCAGGTGGCTGTCTCCCGGGCTTCCATCCTTGAAGCGCCAGTCATCTGCCCAAACAAGTAAGCTTCTCTCCCTCGCCTATTCTCCTCCCGTGTTGGTGTGTGCTCATCACCCTGTGTCTGATTTCTCCCATAGGGTTGCCGGCTGAACGGTCTCCTGCCTCTGGGTCCGAAGCAGACGCCCCCACCAACACATTAACATTCTGCAGACACGCACCCAAACATCCCTGTTGTTAATAAACAGTTTGAACTACTCTGAGCCTGTGTGTGTGCGTCTCCTGAGCCGAACGTTATGTCAGACGCCGGCTGGAGCTCTTGCAGGGAGACAATGTTTTGAATTGGCCCATGCAGCATGTGGATCATTTCCCACTCCAGGGGGTCTTGATCACTGTTCAGAGTGTGGTTAGGTGTGGCCCGGGACAAGAGGGCCGCTACTACATTTTCTCTGCCCGGCGTATACTAGGTGTTAAAGTCGTATGCTTGAAGTCTTTCTGTCCACCTGTAGATGCGCAGAGGTGTGTGCCCCAACCCCAGTGTTTCCAGCAGTGCCGTGAGGCCTCTGTGGTCTGTCCGAAGTGTGAAGTGTGGTCCATATAGGTACATGTGCCAGCGTTCATATGTCCAAATGCACGGCAGTGCCTCCCTTTCTCCAACTGGGTACTTCTGTTTGGCCAAAGTGAGTGAACTCGAGGCGAACACCCATGGGCACTCAGTTCCTTCTTGCAGTTGCGACAACACGGCTCCCACTGATGTATTGGAGGCATTGCACATCACGAATGTGGGGCTTTGTGGGCCGAAGTGGGAAAGCACTGGTGGGGAAGTGAGCTGTTTCTTAAGTTTGTTGATGGCAGCGGAGCATGCTGGGGTCCACACCCAAGGTGCATCCTGCGTCAAGAGGGCGCATAGTGGCTCTATTGTCTCTGAGTAATGGGGAACGAAATGCCTGTAAAAATTCACCATGGCCTAAAAGGACAAGAGCTGTGCGGGACATGAAGGCTCGGGTAGCTACAGTACCGCCTCGTCGTTTGAGTGTAGGGCACTCAGGCCCTTGGCAGACAGATTCAATGGTCGTTGCTTCAAAGACGCATTTCTCCCCATTGAGTGTGAGGCTGTGTCTTGTTAGCACTTCCATAACCTTATCAAGGCGGGCATCGTGGGAGGTCGATGATGCACCGTGCACCACAATGTCGTCCAAGTACACCACCACCCCTGGGAGACTGGCAAAGATGGTAGCCATAATCTTGTAAAAGCAGCTTGGGCAGAACTAATGCCGAAAGGCATGCGAGTGTACCTTAATACTCCCAAGTGGGTGATGAAGGCTGTTAGGTTGTGGCTGTCTGGGTGAAGTGAAACCTTTAGGTAGTCTTGGTGGAGGTCCAGTATGGAAAAAAAAGTTTGAACCATGGAGTTCCGCCGTCAACTCCTCCATTGTGTGCAGGGGATATTTGTCAATGCGCGGTCGTAGGCTGCCCGTCTTCTTTTTTGCCACCACCAAGTTTGAGTTCCAGGGAGATTCAGGTTCAGGTTTAGGTTATCTGAATCTCCTGAAATACCTGAATCTTGAAGCATCTCACAATGGTGAGATGCTTCAACCCGCACAATGATCCAGCATCTAACAGCTTCTTCAGCTCTGCTGTGATGTCGTCCCATAGTGCAAGGGGTAACCGGGGAGAGGCTAAAATTTCAGGGACACCGTTGGGTCAATGAGCGGTTGGTGGTTGAAAGAGGTGAGGCAGCCTATCCCCGTGAAAAGCACTGGCCAACGGTGATGCTACGATGAGGCAACTGTCAGAACGGTGGCGCCCATTGAGTCGGTGATGGAGAAATCCAGCTTGCTGATCAGACCGATGCCCAGCAGATTGGCTCCCTTGCGCATCACCTGGAAAGTGAATGAAGGAACGGCCTTGGAGCCATATTGCATAGCAAAACTGACCATCCCCACCACACCTATTTTGGCATTGCCATAACCAAATAAGTCCTCTGCATACGCTGTGATTGTCTTCCTAGAGAACAGTTTCCTGATCGTAGACATACTCAGGAGGGACCTCGAGGCTGCCGTGTTCAGCAGCAGAAGCATATCGATGCCATCCAGTTCTACTATGCACCACCTGAATGGCCAGTTTTTCATGCCAACTGAGTGAATGGCGGCTGAGCCGGGTGAGCGGGACGTAATGTCTGTGATGGGTGAGTGACAGACTCTAGCAAGATGGTTTAATTCCTTACAGCGGTAGCATTTCATCCCTTTGGCTGGACAGGTGGCAGATTGGATTTGGTGCCATCGCAGGGTGGGTGCTCATCTGTGTCGTCCTCCTTTTCTTTTTCCGGGTGTGATGGGGAAAAGCAGGGCCGTCAGGTCGGGCAGCGGCGGCGACGACCTGTGTTCGTGGGGTCGGACAAGGCACTTGTTGGCTAGGCGGCGTTAGCTGCAATAATAGCTCGGCCTTTGCCTACATTTGGGTCACCAATCTTACAGTCTCATCCAGTGTTAGCTTGTCTGCTGGTGAAAACAGCTTACTGCCCAGCCTCATGTTAGTATTCTCCTCTAGCTTATTACATATTATATCATCAATTGCTCCTCCATAATCACAGGTGCTTGCTAGGTCCTGGAGGTCTGCTACATAATTCCGGACTGACTCACCCTCATACTGGTGATGCCGGTTGAAAATCACTCTCCGTGCCATTACATTGCTTTTGTCAGCGTAAAGCGTGTTCATCGTGGCCACACACTCTTTCTATGTGTCCGTAGGGCCCAGAAAGTGAAGTATACGCTGTCCTTCAGTGCCAAGATAGGTGACTAGCATCCCCTTTAGTTTCCTGTCACTAGCATTGTTCACCCTGGTGGTGGAGATAAAGCCCTGAAATATCTTTGGCAGTGGGGCCAGGGGATTGGTGGCTCACCTGGCAGGGTGAGAAACGGCTGTGGGAGTGCCGAGCACGCTTTCATGTCAGAGTTATTAGGATTAATCCTCATTGCCATTTGTTATGTTTAAGAATGAGGCACGAACAACAAATGTCAACCATAATCTCCTTTATTCAACACACATGTACAGAAGTTGATGCCGTATGGGCCCACAGTGAGATCGCCACATCATCATGCCACCTACGGCGAGTCACCAAGTCCAAACACCACAAGGGGACCTAGTGGTGGTACCTCTGGCAGCTTTAACTTTAATATAATTCTTTAATGGTGGTGGTTCAAGTCCATGAAGTATTTTATATACATATAGTGCAGGCATATTTCAATATTTTGAAGTTATTAAAGCTCAGTAATTTGCATTTTTCCAGAATATTACAGTGGTGGTATGAGAATGGTTTTCTGTTATAGATTTTTAATGCTCTTTTATATAGTGATTTGATTTGATTAAGTGTAGTTACACTGGCAAGGGCCCAGTTGGTAAAACAATATTCCATATGGGATAAAATCATTGCATGTAAAAACAATTTTGCAGCATTTGCTGTCAGCAATGGCCTAATCTACTGTATCTGAATTTGGATAGATTGTATTTGATTGTTTTAGAGATTTTTTTTAACATGATTTTTAAAGGTTAAAGAAGAGTCCATAATCACACCCAGGTACTTAAATTTGTGTACCAGTTAAAGCTCTTCCCCTCCCAGGAAAACATTTGAGTGAGTGGTCTGAACTGGGTGTTTTGAAAAATATATACACGTTTTTTTGTTTTTTGGGGTTTTTTTTTTTTTTTTGGTTTTTTTGTATTTATAAGAAGACATGATTTGGAGAGCCAATCCTGAATATTGGACATTGCAAATGTGAGAATATGGCCAGCTTCTTGGATGTTTTTTTGCACATGTGTATATTACTGCATCATCAGCATACATCTGAATATGAATGTTTTTGCCTATGTCCAGTAAATCATTTTAATATAATGAAAATAGAATTGGTCCAAGTATGGAACCTTATAGGACACCCATTGGATACTCCTGATAAGGTGACCTGACACTATTGATCACAACACATTGCAATCTGTTTGAAAGATACAATTTCAGGGACAAGAAAAAACAGGGCAAGTTGAGGAATGCTAAAAAACACCTTTCTAGAACATTCCACAGGTGAAGAGGTTAATTGGAAACAGGTGAGTGTCATGATTTGGTATAAAAGTAGCATCTCCGAAAGGCTCAGTCATTCACAAGCAAGAACGAGGGAGGTTCACCACTTTGTGAACAACTGCATGGGCAAATAGTCCAACAGTTTAATTCAGTTCAATTCAACTTTATTTATATAGCTCTATTTCACAACAACAGTCATCTCATAGCACTTTCAACTGTAGGGGAAACACCCACAACTCCAGAAAGACCTTAGCAATCAGGCGATCCCCTGTGAGGAAGCACCTGGCAATGGTGGAGAGGAAAAACTCCCTTTTAGCAGGAAGAAACCTCCAGCAGAACCAGTCTCAGGGAAGGGCAGTCATCTGGTGCGATTGGCTGGGGGGTGAGGGGATAGAGAGAAGAAAAGTACAGACATGTAAAGAGCAACCAGCACGACAGGGACTTAATCTATGGGAGAGAACAAACAGATGTTAATGACCAGCAAAAATATTTCATTGAGAGTGAAGAAAGAAGTGAAGCCCAGTGCATTGTTGGAGGTCCCCAGGTGGTCTAAATCTATTAGCAGCATAACTAAGGGAGGGTCCAAGGGCACCTGATCCCACCCTAATTATAGGCTATATCAAAAAGGAAGGTTTTAACCCTATTCTTAAAAACAGAGATGGACCCCCGAATCCAGATTGGCAGCTGGTTCCAAAGGAGAGGAGCTTGATAACTGAAGGCTCTAAGTTTAACAGCGTTTCTTAATGCACAATTGCAAGGAATTTAGGAATTTCATCATCTGCAGTCCATAATATCATCAAAAGATTCAGACATTCTGGACAAATTTCTGCACATAAACGGCAAGTTCAAAAACCAACATTGAATGCCTGTGACCTTCGATCCGTTAGGCAGCACTACATTAAAAACCAACCTCATTCAGTAAAGGATATTACCATGTGGGTTCAGGGACACTCCAGAAAACCATTGTCATTTAACACAGTTCATCGCTACATCTACAAGTGCAAGTTAAAATTCTACCATGCAAAGCCAAAGCCATATATCAACAACACCCAGAAATGCTGCCGGTTGCTCTGGGCCCAAGCTCATCTGAGATGGACTGACGGAAAGTGGAAAAGTGTGCTGAGGTCTGAGGACTACACATTTTAAATTGTTTTTGGAAACCATGGAAGTCATGTCTTCCGTGCTAGAGGAAAAGGACCATCCAGATTGTTATCAGCACAAAGTTCAAAAGCATCTGTGATGGTATGGGGGTGTGTTAGTGCCCATGGCATGGGTAACTTGCACATCTGTGAAGGCATCGTTAATGCTGAATGGTAAATACAGGTTTTGGAGCAACATATGCTGCCATCCAAACAACATCTTTTTCAGGGACATCCCTGCTTATTTCAGCGAGACAATGCCAAGCCACATTCTGCATGTGCTGCAACAGAGTGGCTTTATAGTAAAAGGGTACAAGTAGTAGACTGGCCTGCCTGAAGTCCAGATCTGTCTTCCATTGAAAATGTGTGGAGCATTATGAAGCACAAAATACAACAATGGAGACCCTGGACTGCTGAGCAACTGAAGTCATACATTAAACAAGAATGGGAAAAAAAGATTTCACCTACAAAGCTTCAACAATTAGTGTCCTCAGTTTCTAAATGCTTAGTGGGTTGTGTTAAAAGGAAAGGTGATGTAACATGGTGGTAAAGATGACCCTGTTTCAGCTTTATTGGAATGTGTTGCAGGAATCAAATTCAAAATTAGTTATTATTTGCAACAAAACAATAAATTTGATCATTTTGAACATTAAATATCATGGTATGTGGGGAAAAGCTATACAACAGTGTCATGCTCCCATGTGAGGTTACATGTCATCTCAAAACGAAGCACCAGTCTGCCTTTCTTCAGTTCCTGCCAGGATATCTAAACAGGCCCAAGTTTCACAACAAATTAATTACATGACTAAAAGCTGTCATAGGCTACAATGTGTCTTTTTGTAAAATTTTTGGGTGGTGGAGTCTTATGAGATTTTTTTTTTCAACATAAGAAAAATCTAAATTGGTTCAAAAAAGGTTGAAGCACTGTCTTAGTGGTTAAATTGCATTTTAATAAAGGTTTTAATTCTTTTAACTCTCTTTCTCAGGTAACATTTGGGCGCCCATTGTCATTGTAGCTGTGGTTTTAGTCATGTTCTTGATAACTGTGGTGGTGATCATCAGATATAAGAGAAGTAAAGGTAAGGAAAACTTACTAAGGGTTTGATAAAATCTATATTTTGACTTTTTAATTTTAAAATTGACTCTTGTCTTTTAAGGAGATAAAGCACAAGTGGACAACACTGTGAGTTTTGAAATAATTTTTACTGATTAATAATATAATCACCAGGAACAAAATAAGATGTCAGATTATTAAAACAACAGCCGTCTCCATATAGTTAATTTTTTATATTCTCACAGGGATTTAGATTAAGCCCAGCAATGACTGTGTCTGCTCCAGATCATGATCAAAGCTTGGTGAGTTTAAACACTACATCTACTGTAAAATGGCTTTTTAAGTGTAATAATGTTCAAAACAACATAGAAGAAAAGGAAAGGGGGATGTTACAAGTGCATTTCCTTAGAACTATGTCACAATCAGAATTCAGAGGTCAAACCACAACATATTACTCAACACTGTTTTGAGACATCATGAGATGGACACTGAACACAACATTTTCTCCAGCGTAAATACTGAGAAGACACTATAAATATTATTGTAGTAAGTCACAAATTTATGAGGAAAAAAAAGTTCACTTTTGAGGGGAAAAGCTGAAAATTTACAAGAAAGTCACAAATTTACAAGAAAAAAGTTGCAATTTACAAAAAAGTCAAATATTTAAGAGAAAAAGATTGAAATTCAAGCTGTAACAAGTTGATTTACAAGAAATAAAGTATTAAAATTACAAATAAATGTAGTAAATGACGAGATGCAGGTGTACCTTGCCTCTCGCCCAAAGATGCTGGGATAGGCTCCAGCACCCCTGCAACCCAAAAAGGATTAAGTGGTAGAAGATGGATGGATGGATGTAACAAATGAATGAGAAACATTACAAAGTGACGAGAAAAATTACAAAATTTCAAGAAAAAAATCACTGCACCAATACAATGACGCCTTCACAGCCATTGCAGGTTAGCAGGGAGGATGTGGAGGTAGTGGAGGACAACAAAGACCAGGGTGTCGTGATCAGCAATGTACTGGACTGGAAATCTAACACTGATGTTGCGTACATGAAGGGGATAAGCAGATTCTACTTTCTGAAGAAGGTGAGATCTTTCAACATGTGCAACAGGATGCTGGAGCATTTCTACCAGGCCATTGTCGCCAACGCCATCTTCTTTGCTGCTGTCTGTTGGGGTAGCAGTATCAGAGCCAGCGACACCAACAGACTTGACAAGATTATCAAGAAGGCTGGGTCTGTAATTGGTCTCAGGCCAGTGACCTTTGAGACTGTGGTGGAGAGAACACTGACCAAACTGTGATCCATCATGGACAATCCTGATCACCCCCTCCAACACACACTGGACAGACAGCGGAGAACTTTCTCCAGCAGACTGCTACAGCTTCGCTGCCAAACGGTCAGGTACAGGAAATCTTTCCTGTCACATGCCATTTAACTGTGCAATAACTCACTCTAATGTTGAATTCTGGTCATAACAATGCTGCCATACTGCACCTTGCAGTCTAATTGGTGCCTCACATTTCACCCTGCACCTGAGAGTCCTGCATTGTACAGTGAGTACGATTATTGTATCTATACATGTCATCATGTATTCATCTGCAACGTATATAAAGTTATCTGGACAGTTTTACTTTCCCTGGGTAATCCCTTTTTCTTTTATGGCATGTGTGTTTCTGTCATTTTGGTCGTCTACTGTCATGCTGCTGTTACACTGTAGTTTCCCAGTTTGGGATCAAAAAAGTCTGTCTATCTATCTATCTATCAAATGCATTTGGCTCATTTGTATACATGATATGGAGGGGATTGTGATGATTTGGTGGAACAGTTCTCTCTTTTTTCAGCTTGGGGGAACATGTTCCCCCACTCTATTTGCATGGGTTGGGTTGTTGGGAGAAACGGCACTGTTTGCTTGTAGCCAATGCATTGAACCTGTGCATGGGGGGAGGAGGGGGGGGTTAATGGGATGTTTTTGTATCCTTGCTTCAGAGTTCTTTGGACAGTGCTGTTCAGGATGGCCATTGGTCGTCTTATAGTGACATTTTGCATTGCCGCTTTTTATGGTGATGGAAAGCAACCATAAACCTCAGAAACTCAGAAGGGCTCTGTGAGGGAAGACAATAATAGGCATGAGAGTTTCAAACATGTAGCCTACAGACCATTGCACTAATGAGCCACCATAAAGCATACCCGTAAAACAGAAATAATGTGAACTATTTAAAGCATAACTTACTACTACCTAACTTCCTCCACAGATCATATATTCTTCTTCAAACATTTTACTGTGTTTCTTTAAATGCCAGTGAGCCGCAAGTCATCCCACCCTCCCTTCTTTACTAGAAATATGTGGTTGATGCTAATGTTAGCTGGCTAGCTCCAGTTTTCTGACAGCCTGAGCAAACTGATGTGAATCTGACTGAATGTGAGAATGTAAAAGCCCAAATAAACCATCACTGGGGATGGTGATCACGGATACAAGTGGCTGAAATGAGCTTTCTCCATAGGATTGCTGGACTCACCCTTAGAGATAGGGTGAGGAGCTCAGTCATCCAGGAGAGGCTCAGAGTAGAACCGCTGCTCCTCCATATCGAAAAGAGCCAGTTGAGGTGGTTTGGGCATCTGATCAGGATGCCTCTTGGACGCCTCCCATTTGAGGTGTTTTCTGGCATGTCCCCAAGGGCAGACCCAGGACTCGCTGGAGAGACTACATCTCACAGCTGGCCTGGGAACGTCTTGGTACCCTCTCTGAAGAGCTGGAGCAGGTGGCCGGGAAGAGGGAAGTCTGGGCTTGTCTGCTTGAGTTTCTGCCTCTACAACCCGGACCTCTGGAAAAACAGTAGAAAATGGATGGATAGCTGGATGGATGGATGGATGGATGGATGGTGGGAACATGGTATTGAGACCCACTGTCAGTGGTGTGTAGTTTGAGTAGCCGGTAAGGCATAACTGGTTCCTTGGGTGGTGTATGTCTTATCACACAGAAACAAGCCAGGATGAGTCAATGGCTAGCTCTATTAGCTGCAACTAACCATTACTGGTGAAAGAGTGACTTGAGAATGTTAAACTACAACATAGGAAAAAGGCATATGGTTTGGTGTTGGTAGATGAGACAGATGGAATACCAGATATTGGATATGTTGGTAAATCATGTCAAGGATGCCAAAAAAAACATTTGCTAAGCTAGGCTAGCTGTTGGTGTAATTACAGGGCAACCCTGTCCAAAATACAGCTAGAAAAATCCAGAATCAGGACACATCACATCAGCACCAGCAGAGGCAGGACACATTAAAGTGCTGATGACATGTTTTTGACATTTTTTAGCATGCTGTGTAAACCCAAAAGTCATTGTCTATGATTAATATAATATTTACAACAGTGCCTGCATAAACTAGGTATCATCAAACAACAGCAGCTGCTGACTGGACTGTGGTGCCGCCCACCGAATTAAGGGTGGCACCCCAATGACGTAATCGACAGAACAGACTCCGGGGTTGTTAACTAGAGTGACAGCAGCTTTGTAGCTCACAGTTTCTCTGGTTTCTTGTTTTTATTTTACGGCTATGCCTTCGCGTTGTGTTGCAGGCTCAGATAAACAGCAGGCAATGAAAGACCACATCACACGCTTCAGCTCCAACTGTTATAAGCCTCCTCATGCACTCCTCGTGCACTTTTATGCAGGAGGAGCACAGAGGAGGGGAAGGATTAATGGATTTATGCGCAGCTTTGACCTACTTTCTCTAATCGCACGCCCGTCCGGGCACGTCCCCTCTCTAATTATCAGCAGCTGATTCCACTCCCACTGATCATATTTCTCGGTCCTCACCCAGGTGCTTCTAATCACACCATTACCAGCAGTGCGTGTACTTTGTGGCCGTTTGCCAGTAATCTTTGCTGTTTGTCTGCCAGTATTTTCAGCACTCTCACAATATGTTAGTCACTCCATGTTTGCTGTGGTTCTCGTGCATCCTTGAAGCGATGTCGGCCCTGCGTAAGAGCACACGGAGGGTCATGATGAATGAATTTACGCGCAGAATTCACCACAGCACATGTATTGAACACAAGAATGATGACAACAGTTCCCAAAAAGGTGAAGACTTACAAAAATAAACTAACACTTATAGTTGGCGTTCGGGGCAGACATCGCCCAGGAAACATGGAGAGGAGACGTGCTAACCACGGTTGCGCCCCAGGGCCAACATCGCTTCAAGGGGCGCAACAGAACCACAGCTGTGTGGAGTGGCTAACATGTCGTGATAGTGTTGTCAATATTGGCTGGCTGACAACACGGTAGATGATGCACACAAAACATGAACAGCAGACTGTCAAAGAGAGAGAGCGCGTGTGTTCGGACCAGCGAATCTTGGACAGTGCCCACCTGAAAGTGGCTCAAAACGCACATAAAACACATGTACACAACAAAAACAACAAGAACTCAAAATATAATCCATAATAAACCCAATGCCTGAGCCACAGAGAACACACTGCTATGATTTTATTGAAAAATCGAGTTCAAATAAATTATATTTTTGAACAAATAATTTTTTGCAATATCTGTAACAAAAGAATAACATTGGTGTTCCCCTGCCGTGTGTTTGTTGCTGCTGCTGCGGCGGGCATGTGTGCCTCTCCACTGTCACTCTGAGTGTGACTCGCTTGGCACGATGCCCGCTTGGCACGGCTCAAACCTATACAATCTGATGCCGCCAGATTCTTCATTGTCATCCAATTCTTCGGAACTATAATCATTGGAAGATTGGACAGCACAAACCAATTCCAGACTACATGTGCTGGAACCATCGTCGATGTTTTCAACCACTTCCATCCTGTGTGTACAATGAGCAGCCAAGCATTGTGTTCTGTCGATGACGTGAATACATGGCAGCGGGGTTTTCCAGCCACTGACGTGATTGGTGACATGGCGCTCATGAAAACGTTGGATATTCGTGTGAAAAAAAGCCTGTTTGACTTAGAACTGCACAGACCAACCTATTTTGTCATATTGTATTATGTGTTGAAAAATTAGAGGAAGTCAAAAACGTGTCATCAGCACTTTAAGCTGTTCTGAGCTAAATTAACTACTGTATCATTTGCAGTACTTACCACTATCTTGCTTTCTTTTCTCCTCTCTCTTTTTCTTCTTTCTTTAGTCATTGTCAGACACATAACTTTTCTTCATTTTGATACAGCCGCACTCACTTATTTGTTTACATAAGACATGCACTGGTACTTGCAAGCGTGAGAGGTGGGAGTGGGGCCCCTTTTGGGAGTTCTGCACCAGCCTGCCAGTGTCATTATAAATTCTCCATATTGTCAATTCTGTAGTGATTCAAAATTAATCAGCCCTCAGGGTTCCCCCCTTCTGGCCTGGGGCCCCAAGCATTTGCCTGTCTTACCTGCTGGCACGCAGTGCCTCTGATAGTAGCCATAAAATCCATTGTCACTGTACTGACCAACTCCACCAACAGCAGCAGGATTCACACGTCCATCCCAGCCAAAATATAAGAAAATAATGTTGAATGGTGTTACTGAGGAGTTGTGTTCTCCTTTCTGTGCAGGCTGATCCTGAAATCTCGTACGCAACCATCAACTACACAAGCAAGACCAACAATAAAGCTCTGGTAAGATCTTTCAATCTCTCTTTTCTTCTAAACTGCTGTGTCAGCAAACGGCTACTATATCATAAAGTATCTAATTAGCAGAAAAGGACAGTGAAAATGTAAATATCTAGTAGAAAAATGGTATAGTAATATATGCTGCTGAGAGATAATGGGAAAAATTCCAAACTAGAAGGGTGGAGGACTTGTGGTGGAATAATCAAATGGTTTTGCTTTTGTCTAATAGTAATTCCTTTTGCTGCTTTTCCTTTTCACTCACTGGTTAGCTTACAAAAGTTGAGGAGAGCACAGGTAAAATAGGCAATTTTATAGCAGTAAATCTGCTGGATTTCATGTTTCAAGCTCATGAGTCTTAATTTTAAACATTCCATTTACACAATATGAAAATTAAGGTCCATTCACTATGATGCAAACTCCCCCAGGTGAAGCTAAAATGTGAGAATAATTCTCTTTTTGTTTCCCAGGCTCGGAACAAGGATGATGATGATGAAGCAGTGACTTACAGCATGGTTAAATCTCCTTCTGCTGGAGCCACTGCTGATCCCAGCCAGCTCTACGCAGCTGTCAACCATCCAAATTAAAAAGCAAGTTCCAGGTCATGTTTGTAAACGAGAATTGGTTCTCAAACATTTTACCTGGTAAAATAAAGATAAAAAAAAAAGTTCAAGTGGATACTGGATTTCTCAGAAAGTAAATAGAAAAACAAGGGGACTGTTTAAGGAAAAGGATCTGGCAGCGTTCTGCCAGTTATTGCAGCCTTCTATCCTTTTCTGCTATGAAACTGTTGCAGTCTAATTAATTTGTATATAGTGGAAATGTGTGTTGTAAGAAGGTGAACAGGTGGGTGATACAGACAGGTGGCTGGCTCAGTTTTATGAGGTAAAAAGGTTTGATGGAAAAACTGGTTTGGGCTGTTGGTTCCTCATACAACTATGTTTAATGGTGGGAACACGAGAGCCATTGTCAGTGGTCCACGTAATTCTGTTACACACCAGTGAAAGTGCTCATGAAGAGAAATGTTATTATTTATGATGTCAAATAGCACTTTTCTCTGACTCCTATGTTGAGACACTCCTAACAAGCCGCTAAGAAAGAAGCAGTGTTGTTGCTTTAAAACAGAGTTTTGGGAGGAACCAGTTTCTTCAAACCACAGAACGAATAAGTTAAAAGCAAACAACAGAATGGATTGTGTATTAAAATGTTTAATTAAAAATTAAAATGTTGGGTCCTCTCAGTCCATGGGAAATCTTTGATGAGCAGCCCTCATGTGATGTTACAATGGAGAAGAATTTGTAAATATAATGGTAAATGGTAAATGGCATTCACTTATATAGCGCTCTTATTCTCATCTCTTGATGACCAAAGCGCTTTACAGATCCTGCTATCCACCCATTCACACACTGATGGCGGCATGTGCATAATGACAAATGCTCATGTTCAGTATACGTATACGTACACTATGCAGGTTCTGAAATATAATAAACTGATGGCTCCTCTCCTGTTGTGTTTCCTTGTCCTTCTTCTCTAATGCTCTTCTTGTGTTGTTTTTCTGACAAGATTATGCTTTTAACCAGAACCGAGATGCAGGAAACCACAGCGAGACAAAGGATAGATGCAAGACAATAGTGTTATGTCCACAAACCTGGCACAGAAGAGACGGACGAGGAGGTTGCACTAGAACACAGCTTTATTATAAGAACTCTAAACACTACAGCAGGTGCCACACTGTGTGGGGCCATCCGGGCAAGAGCAGCCCCAAAAGGCGGATGCCCTGTGTATAGGGCGGTGTGATGACACATCCAGAAGGCGGCGTCAT
The DNA here is from genome assembly GCA_020510985.1 of Pholidichthys leucotaenia. NCBI lineage: Eukaryota > Metazoa > Chordata > Actinopteri > Cichliformes > Pholidichthyidae > Pholidichthys > Pholidichthys leucotaenia. The sequence continues at coordinate 263,111,158 of CM035842.1, forward strand.
CACACCGCACTTCACAATAAAACCCCCATCACACACACACCCCTTACAAAATAAAAAAACACATCCAATTACTACCCACCCAAATTTGGAAACACAGAAAACCCCCAATAAACACACTAAAATAAAAGAAACAGGAAAAACACATAACAGCCTAAACTAGGGCCTGTGGGTAGACGACCATTGACCCCGGACTGTTAAGTGGTGTATTCTGCCACTGTACTGAGTCCAGCTGTGCTCCTAACTAAGCAGTCTTTTCTTTTCTTTACAGTCTCCCATGGTAATGGTGGGTCATGTGGGGAAAACAGTTCAGCCTGAGGGCTTTTGAGGCTGCCCCGCAGGGGCCTCTCCCCTGGAGCTTTGGAGCAGGCTCGTGGTGCACCCCCCCCCCCCCCCCGGGGCTTTGAAACACGCTTGTAGCGGCCTCTTCCCTGGAGCTGTCGGCCCCCCCGGGGCCAGTCTTCGTGACACCAGAGCTTGGGTCCCATACTGCGGTAGCTGACTCCTGTGGAGCCTCGCTGTCTAGAGCCACCACCCAGATATGCCGTAGTCTGTTTGTGTGCCGAACTGAATCGTCCATCTGCCGAAAGCACATTGTCCTTAGTGGTGTCCTACTTGTTTATATGCACTGTCGCTGTGCTCCCAGCGGCTCTGTGTGCTCACTCCGCCCGGGACCTCCGCTGTGCTGCAGCAGTTCCATTGTCACTGTGTTCGCTGTGGTCCCTTCAACCGTCATCGTCTGAAACTCAACCTGAGCACTGAAAATGTCTGGTGCCTCCCTGGTGTCGCTCGTTGAAACAGACTCTCCACCCGCTAACTCGGTCGCTCCTACTACAGCCGGCTGAGCGCGGGCACTTAAACCATCTGGCTCCTCCACTGAGCAGCTCTAATCCCTAGAGTATGAGTGTGCACTTCGGCGTCGGTCATTAAAATAGACTCTGCACCCGTCAGCTCACTTGTAACCTCCGTAGCCTGTTGAGCGAGGGAACAGGAGCAGTCCGGTTCATCCTCACTGTCGTTTGAAGCGTTTTGTTGTGCCATGTCATACGCTGTGGCTATGCCGCTGCTGCTGTTCCGGGCTCTCAGCGTGCTCGCGCTCCCTCTCCCGTGGCTCTGACTCTGGCTGCAGGGAAAACTGAGTCAAGTCTGGTCGCTGCTCTCCCACCGTGCTGTGGTCACTCTCAGTGTTGAATTCTCCCTTTTCACTGCGCTCACTCTCCGTGCTGTGCTCTTTGGCTGGCTTGCCATTCTTGATGGGCACGGGGCTCCCTCTCCTGTGGCTCCAATTCCACCATGTTAGCTAATGCCAACTGCCCAGGTAGCTTCTGTGTTTTGCATCCATTTAGCCTCGTGGCTAACTTCTCCATTGCTACTAGCTGGGCCATTAGCTCCCCCGAGCTAGCTAGCTTAGTGTCTTTTGGCGCCATTAGCCTCTCAACTCACAGCTTTGTGCAACGTGTGTGTTCAGCAAAGCAGCTAGCAAGAAACCTGACAGCATCTGCATATGACTCTGTCTTCCCTAATGTGTGGAAAATTCTCTGACCATCTATACGCCGAGTTTGCAAACCAGAAGTGCTCGCTTCCTCACTCCGTCGAGTTTACCCAAGCCCAACGCTGCAATGTACTTCTCGAACGCAGCCAACCAGCGAGGCCACACTATTGCTGGTTCTCCTGGGTACTCCAGAAACAGCTGTAGAGTGCCTCGAATGCCTCCATGAGTTAATCCTCAGTTGCCAAATGTTATGTCCACAAACCTGGCACAGAGGAGACAGACGAGGAGGTTTCACTAGAACACAGTTTTATTATAAGAATTCTATACACTACAGCACGTGCCACACTGTGTGGGACCGTCCGGGCAAGAGCAGCCCAAAAAGGTGGATGCCCCATATATAGGGTGGTGTGATGACTCATCCAGAAGGCGGCGTCATCACACCACACTCCACAATAAACTCCCCATCACAAATGGTTTATGAGAATAATACTGCAACAAGGTGAGCATGGAAATTTAGCCCTGTGGGGAGATGGAGAAAAGGACACGGAAAGTATTTTATCGGGAATAAAGCACAAGTTATGCACCGACGCAGCTGCGATGGCATTGACACAGCAGCGACGTGCACTCCTATTGCGTCATCCGACATGCACCTCTCCAGAGACGGAGAGGTACACGTTGGCAACGCAGGCCGTAAGAGGTGTGATTTGTCCGCTTTGTCTCCTCCTTCACATTTTCTGGTTCTCACCGCTGCTCCGCTCTGCCTGTTTACGGAGGCACAACTTCCAAAGCGAGTCGGTTAAACAACAGTCCAAATTTAAAAGAATATTGAGGGAGTAAGCACATACAGAACATTTTGTGGCTCGTCATAACCCTAGTACTTACACAGATTAATAATAAAATAATGGCAGCGGCGGCAGTTGCACGCACCATTTTCTCCAACTTCTCTTTTTCTCTGTGCAACGATTGTATTAAAAGTTTCTTTTTCTTAACATTTATTAGCTCCAACTATACCACAATCTGCTCTTGTCCATCCCTATTTCATAAATAAAACAAACAGCGAACACAAATCACTCTACACATAGGCTGAATCATGTTTTGGCAACAGAACAATGCATTTCACTCAATACACAAGAAAAAATTCCCGATCACTGTGTCCACAACGGACATCGGTAATGGCTTTGACTTGATGGAGTGCCTAACTCTAGCTTAACTGTGGTGATAATGAATGTGAGTTTGAGCAGCTGACATACTTATACCAGGAGCTGAGCTACCTCCTCATCCAAAGGAAGTCTGTGTGGAGCTGGTGGAGTAGGGGAAACGACTTTGATAGGTTACAGCTTCTGTACACAGGTGGAGTGGAGAGTAATGAGTGAGATAGCTGTGGCAAATTGATTTGTAAGATAAAGAGGTGACAGGTAAGGTGGAAGTTCTTTTTCCTTTGCAGGTTGGTGATGAGAGGATAGAGGCGTCACGAGCTGAGCACTGGAGGTTCTGCCAGGCTCAGTCTCGTGGCTTTTTCTCTGTATTTACATATTTGTTGTATTTTGTGCCTTTTGGTTTTTGTTATCCCTGCATGTTTTTTTTTTATTATTTTCCTGTTTATGTCCTAGTTTTACTGTGTTCTGATTATGCATCAATTGGTATCTATTTCTCAGTTTGTACTTGTTTACATTTTGTTCTTCTATTCCTTATTATTATGGATGACAGATATCAGGGCTTTTCCTGGTTGGTGCTCCGTGTGGGCATAACCTTGTCAGCTGTCAGCCGGGCGCTCTCCTCTCATTACTTCGCAGCTGATCCCAGTCATTAATCATTGTTACCTTTTTGCCTGCTCATGTGACCCCACACCTGTCTCACTTGTTTTATTTGTTCTGACCCTATTTAAGAACTGCATTTTCATTTCATTCTTGCGGCACTCAACGATACATTCTCCTCGCCACCAGAACCTCATCCCCATTCTGGTGAGTCAATCTGCTATTTGATCTGTAAGTTTTCCTTCTTACCTGTTTGAAATTTTGTGTTCATGCTTTTTGGAACTTCATGTTTTGTTAATAAATGCCACAAACTGCAGTCAGCGCCAAGGTGTGTCTTTCTCTGCCCCGAGGGGCAAATCATGACAGAAGAATGCCGCCAGTAATAGATCCAGCTGCTGCAGCTTGTGGATTTTTGCCTTTTTTTGTTTTCACTCACCTGTTTTTTCGGGAGCATCACCATGTCCCCAGCTTGCCGGTCTTCAGCCAGCAAAGTAGGATCGGGTGCTGGGTCTCTGAGCCTGGAGGAGGAATGGGCTGTTGACTTCATACAGAGTTTTGTGGATAAAACTCTCGCGGCCCGCGGACCAAAGAATACCTAGGAGAGCATCAAAATCGTGGTGATTTTGGAGGCACACCCCGGCTTGTGGAATTATCCCCAATTTGTGGAATTGCTGTCCACGGTCTCCTCACTTTAGCGGTCTTTTCCCGATTTGACGATGGGACCACCTCCAGCTGGACTGAAGCCATCGCGGAGGTACTCCACCGCAGCAGACGTCCTTCTCCCCTCCCGATTCACCAGCTCCGGCTCCAGCATCCACATCACCAGCAACATGACACCGTCATCTAGGTTGCCGGAAGAACGCCTCCACCTCCTCTTCAGCAGCCGCTCCGTCGCCGAGGCAGAAAACTCCTGCAGCAATCTCTTCTTCTGAATTTTCTTCTCTGGCTGTTTCGTCAGCCAACCTCACCACTGCTGCTTTTTCTCCCTCCTCCTCGGCGATTCATCCAGCTGCTGAAGGACTGGTCACCTCCTTCTCGGCTCCACCCGTCACCACGTCTGCAGGGGCAGCTCCTCTACGTTCCTCTGAGGGGCCCATAACAGCTGCAGCCACGGAGAGGGCGGATTCCATGCCAGCTACAGCAGAAAACATCATGCCCTGGGAACACAGTCAAGTGTTTTTTTTTTTTTTCATTCCCTATCAGTTAAACATGAATAAAGTTGTCTGATTCCCGGTGGTGAGGCTCAGACCGTGCAGTCCTCTGAGTCCTCACTGCCTGCTGCAGCTACACACCTCTTAGCTGCTCTCTCCGTGTCTCCTCCTGACACTCCCCGAGTGTCTGCCGGCCCAAACCTAGGGCCGCCGGACACTGGAGTAGCCTGCGGCCCTGGATGACCTGGTTCCAGCCCCGAAGCCATGCTTTGGACAGAGGGAGAGCGCTGAAACCAAGCTGATGCCTGTGTCGACTAAGAAGAGTCCCCGGGCTTCAGCTGAGCGGGAAGCAGCGCCCACAGGGGGCCGACCTCCTGTCGCCATGCAGGGCGAGCCACCTGCGTGGGCCACCTCGCTGGAGGCTCCCAGGACTGCACCTACCACCATGCCTGCTGCAGAGGCCGCGGCAGCAGAGTTGAAGCTAGATCCCCAGAGGGCTGGGCCCGAGGCACTATCGCTTGGATCGACGGAGTCCTGGACAGTGGTGGAGCTCAAGCTCAGGCAAGTGCTCTCCGTCGTTTTTCTTGTGTCTGTTTTGGAGAGATCTTGTCTGGCTCTTGGTGGGGAGAGCTGGGTGCAGCTGTCAGCTGGACCTGAGTTCACCTCGCCAGGCTCCACTGCTGTCAGTGACCCTGACCCTGTTTCTTTGCCTGTCTTGTCTGAGCTCTCTCCTAGGGTCACCAAGGATGTCCCAGCATTGCTAGATGTCTCTGTGGATCCAGACTCACCGCCCAAGATCATCATGGGTAAAGCTCCTCTCGCTGGTCATCAAGGGCGCTCCATCCCAGCCCTGGACCTCCATCGGTGCTGTTCCCCCTCCAGCTGAGGTCCTTGTGAATGCTGCACCTCCTCCGGTTGAGGTCTTTGCGGGTGTGCGATCCCAGCCCGGGGTCTCCATGGGTGGAGCTTCGGCCCACTCCGGGTCCTCTGTGGGTGCAGCTCCTACTTTGTCCAGGTCTCCGTGGGTGCTGTGTCCCAGTCGGGGACCATCATGGGTGCTGCCCCCAAACCTGAAGCCAACTTGGGTGCTCCGTTCCAGTGTCGGTCCACCATGGGTGTTGTGCTCCAGCCCTGGGACCACTGAGGGTGCAGCTTTGGCCCAGTCCGGGTCCACCGAGGGTGCAGCTATGTCCTGGTCTGGGACCTCCGTGGGTGCAGCTCTGCTCCAGCCCCAAGCCACCGTAGGTGCTGCAATGTCCCAGTCTGAGAGAGTCATGGTTCCCCTCCTGTGCCAGACGCCACCGTGGTTCCCCCTCCTGTGCCAGACACTGTCGTGATTCCCCCTCCTCTGCCCAAGACCGTCATGGTTCCCTCTCCTCACCCTGACATTGTCATTGTTTCCTCCATCCTGCCCGCCATCGATTCTTCCTGTTGGGCAGCTGCCCCCTGGACCACCCTTGCTGTTCAGGTGGCTGAAAAACTCTCGTTGACCGCCTGACGAACTGAGCCGCTGGGTTTGCTGGCCCATATTCTCCGGCAGGCCACCCAACTCATACCAACTTGCCGTCCGCCAGGCCTGGGACTTTGGTCGTTCATCTGAACTTTTTAGCTCTTTGGTCCAGGGGGCCTAAGTCTTTGATTTTGACTGGTGTGGGTCCTGAGCGGGGTTGTTTCATTCCTTCCTAACCCGTTCCCGCCACCACACAACCTGGGTGGGTTATTGTTGTGCTCCTGTTTGCGGGGGGGGGGGGGGGGGGGTTCCTTCTTTTTCTTTTGGTATTACCCTGGAGTGTCTGGGTCCCAACCCCTTGAGAGGGGGGCTCTGTCACAAGCTGAGCACTGTAGGTTCCGCCAGGCTGAGTCTTGTGGCTTTTTCTCTGTATATTTATTGTAATTTGTGTCTTTTGGTTTTTGTTATCCCTGCATGTTTTTTTTATTATTATTTTCCTGTTTTTGTCCTTGTTTTCCTGTGTTCTGATTATGCATCAATTGGTATCTATTTCTCAGTTTGTACTTGTTTATATTTTATTCTTCCATTCCTTATTATTGTAGTTGACAGCTGTCAGGGCTTTTCCTGGTTGGTGCTCCATGTGGGCGTAGCCCTGTCGGCTGTCAGCCGGGTGCTCTCCTGTCATTACTTTGCAGCTGATCCCAATCATTAATCATTGTTACCCTTTTGCCCGCTCATGTGACCCCACACCTGTCATCACTTGTTTTATTTGTTCTGACCCTATTTAAGGACTGCATTTTCATTTCATTCTTGCAGCACTCTTAACCTATTGACTGCCTATGGCACTCTGTTGCGCTGTCAGCCCCTAGTGGTCAAGGTTTTTTTATAGAAAATATTCAGCTCAGATGTCAGAGATCTCCAAAGCTATAACTTGAAAGTAGTACGAGATAATGGCTGACTGTCGATTAGAAAGATGTAGAGTATGATCCAAAGTTTGAGATAGAAGTAAATTTACGGACCTAATTTGGATAATGCCACGGCAGCAATATTGAATTACATAACTTTCAGTCAGAAGTGGACTTTGGACATATTTACACAAAGAATGGTTTTGCTTTTTGTCACTGTTTCTTGTTTTGGGTACTTTGTTATCTTATCTTCAAAGTATATGAACCAGAAAATCAGTACAATGTAAACAAACACAGACATTCATCACTTACTGCTGGCCGGGCAACTCGCTCACTTCGTCCTTTTGCGGCGTACTGGTCATTTTTTTCTCTTCTCTTGGTCATTTTAGTTTTCCCCCTCACATAGAGAAACCATTTTGATTATTCCACCCCGATTTCACTTTTACCCCGCCGCTATTTGTCTTATATGACGACACGGAACCAGCGCGATTGTTCTCTCCAGTCACATGGCGCTGGCAGGTGAACATCAACCAGCTTCGCCCACCCTCTGTTATAACAAAATCTAGATATTTACCTTCATAAGCTAAATAATCTCTTTTTAAAATCATAGTTGGCAAATTTGGGAGCAAATGCCTCCTCCGTCTTGCGATGGCGATGGTGAACATCAACATTCGTTTATAAACTCTTCTTCTGTGGTGTCCAGAAGTGAGGTTTTAGGATGGTTCTATGCCCACCATCAGTCCTCCAAGGCAAGAGCAGTAAATTATACACTACCGTTCAAAAGTTTGGGGTCACTTAGAAATTTCCTTATTTTTGAAAGAAAAGCACTGTTTTTTTCAATGAAGATAACTTTAAACTAATCAGAAATACACTCTATACATTGCTAATGTGGTAAATGACTATTCTAGCTGCAAATGTCTGGTTTTTGGTGCAATATCTACATAGGGGTATAGAGGCCCATTTCCAGCAATTATCACTCCAGTGTTCTAATGGTACAATGTGTTTGCTCATTGCGTCAGAATTCTCCAGATTACCTCGACAAATTAACAGCTAGAATGCCAAAGGTCTGCAATGCTGTAATTGCTGCAAATGGAGGATTCTTTGACGAAAGCAAAGTTTGAAGGAAAAAATTATTATTTCAAATACAAATCATTATTTCTAATCTTGTCAATGTCTTGACTATATTTTCTATTAATTTTATAACTCATGGTGGTAAATAAAAGTGTGACTTTTCATGGAAAACACAAAATTGTCTGGGTGACCCCAAACTTTTGAACGGTAGTGTACGTGTCTGCCACCTTGTGAGGTGGAATTCTTAGTACAACTGAGGAGTTTTTGGCCACATCACATGACAGGCGCAGCACTGCGCCCTAGGCAGTGTGGGCGCTATCTGTTCATGCGATCAAGGATGTCAAAGGGTTAATGATACTTTCTCCTCGCCACCAGAACCTCATCCCCATTCTGGTGAGTCAGTCTGCTATTTGATCTGTAAGTTTTCCTTGTTACCTGTTTGGAATTTTGTGTTCATGCTCTTTGGAACTTTATGTTTTGTTAAAAAATGCGACAAACTGCAGTTGGCGCCTGGGTGTGTCTTTCTCTGCACTGAGGGGCAAATCATAACAAGAGGAGTGGTAGGTATGGGTGCCCTGGTCCCGGGTCTTTCCCTGCAATGATTTTGATTCATGAATAAATGTTCCAAATGAACTTATGTGAGGTTGCTTGGTTTGCAGGTCCATAGGGAGAGAACAGAGTGGCGGCAGCGCTGGGGGAGAGGCACAGGAGAGTTAAGGTGAAATGATTGAGCTTATTTGAGATGCAGCAAGAGACAATCATGTTGGGGCAAGTAGTCAGGCAGATAAGGGCCAATTTTCATCAGAATCGTTCACTTCTGGATAGAAGCATGAAATTTGGCACAAATGTAGTCCAATAAGTCCTGTTTCATATAAGATTAAGACCCACTTCGGATCTGGCTTGGTACTTGCATTATTCAAGATGGCGTCCAAATATGGCCACCAAAAAACACGTTTTTGCTTATAACTAGAAAATGTGAGCTTTTAGGGCATAATAATGTATTGTTGACTAATATAAATGTGTACATTCCGCACATTCTGAGCCCAAAATCAAGTCTGTATGACAAACGGTTCTTGAGATATGGCTTATTCAAGTAATCACAATAATGCAACTTCTTATGTTCATTTCAGGTACAGCAGTGGGAGTGTCAGTATTGAGATACAGGGATGTCCAGATCACTGAGGATCCTTCTGCCTTAAGAAGGTGGTTGGTTGCTGGCCCTGAAGTTGCTAGGGTTGTTAGTGAGCTAGAAGAATCTCTGTTGAAGCCCAAGGCAATGAATCTCAAGCATCATGATCAAATTCCAAGTGTCCAGGTTGCATTTGCAAAAAATGTTTGTAACCTAGTAGTTTCATTAGAGGACATGGGAAATCCCTTCAAAGAGACAAGCAATGACCTTGTTAGACTTGACACCAATGAAATAATGCCTCACCATGTTATTAATGCAGTGAAATCAGCGCATGAATTAGGCATTGCTCAGTATCAGGAGTTTGTTGATAACAGACTGAATAAGCGTACAGTTGCTTTAACTGACACAGTTTCAAGAAACAATCTACCTCTGTTTGGTACTTATGAAGTGACAAACAATGTCAGTCAATCTAAGGTGTCTGCTTTGAAATCTGATTGCAATCTTTTTGCTCGGCTCTACAGTATATTGCCTGTCAAACCCGTGATGGAAACATAGAGGAGTTTTTCAGACATGAAAACAATGCCCATCCTCCTTCACTGTCTGCTCTAGGCAAATTGCGTCAAGGCAAGAAGTCAGATTTGCTTCAGTGCATTGGGGTATCACAAAATCAGTTGTTACCAGCTGTTACCATGAAGGTCTTTGATGGAGCAGCTGTTGTGAATATGCTTGCACCTGGTAAAGCAAAGACTTTCCAAGAGTATTCAAGGGGAGTTTTCTTGCCTTACATCATTGATCAGGCTAAAGATGTGAAACGTGTTGATGTAGTGTGGGACCGATATCTTGACTGCAGCCTCAAAAAGGCAACCAGAGTGTCTCGAGGCAAAGGTATCCGAAGAAGGGTGCTTCCTGACACTGTCATTCCCAGTAACTGGCAGACCTTTTTGCGCTGCACCGATAACAAAGCAGAGCTATTCCAATTCCTTGGTAGAGAACTGGCTTCTCTAGAGGTGGAAGGTGTCTTGTTTGTTTCAACTTCTGATGTGAATGTTGTGAGCAACAGACCAAGTGACATGGCTTCTGCTGGCATTGATCCAACTGATCATGAAGAAGCTGATACAAGGCTTTTGTTGCATGTTGCCCATGGTGCAGCTCAAGGCCACAGGAGTGTATTGATAAGGACAGTTGACACAGATGTTGTTGTTCTAGCTGTTACATATGTAAATCAGCTGGACATTGACCTGTGGCTGGCGTTTGGTGTGGGAAAACATTTCACCTACATATCAGCAAACAGCTTGGCAGGTAGCCTTGGTCCTGACAAGTGCAAAGCCCTTCCCTTCTTCCATGCTTTCAGTGGCTCAGACACAACTTCCTCGTTTGCTGGCAGGGGCAAGAAGACTGCATTTGATGCTTGGGAAGTTTTTCCTGAAGTGACACCTGTATTCAGGAAACTGAGCTTCACTCCTGAAGTTAAAACAGCAGAGGATGAAGCTGTTCTTGAACGGTACACGGTATTAATGTACAGTCGTACCTGCCCACTGCATCAGGTAAACAAAGCTCGTCAGACCCTTTTTTCACAAGGAACGCAGTCACTTGAAAATATTCCACCAACAAAGGCAGCATTAACAGAACATATCAAAAGAGCTGCTTATCAAGGTGGCTATGTGTGGGGTCAAGCACTGGATCCAGTGCAAAATCTACCAAGTCCTACACATTGGGGATGGACTGAAGCAAGGGAAGGCTTTGTCCCAAAGTGGACCACTCTCCCTGAAGCTTTCAAAGTATGTCAAGAGCTTGTGCACTGTGGTTGCAAGAAAGCTTGTAGGGGTTTGTGCAAGTGCAGCAGGGCAAATTTAAGCTGCACTTCTCTGTGTTATTGTGGTGGTGCATGTCACCAGGCAGAAGGTTAGCGGAGGTCTTCTCGATCACTTCACTCTGTTGATGCATGGGTTGTAATGAGGTTACACTCGATTACATAATATTTGGCATATCACTGACTGTGTTTTGTATTTTTAACTTTCTTGGGGTTTCTCATTATGCTATTATTGATCTTCGAATGTGATTCAAATGAACATATACCATAAATGTCCAATTACTATTGTTCAGCATTTGTATCTCTGTAACTTTTGATATGATTAAGATTATACAGTTTGTGGCAATTTTCAAAATGTTATATCTCAAGAACTGCTTGTCATACAGACTTTAATGTGGGCTCAAAATGTGCGGAATGTACACATTTATATTAGTCAACAATACATTATTATGCCCTAAAAGCTCACATTTTCTAGTTATAAGCAAAAACGTGTTTTTTGGCGGCCATATTTGGACGCCATCTTGAATAATGCAAGTACCAAGCAAGATTCGAAGTGGGTCTTAATCTTATATGAAAGAGGACTTATTGGACTACATTTATGCCAAATTTCATGCTTCTATCCAGAAGTGAACAATTGTTTCACCTATCTGCCTGACTAAAGTGGGCACAGAGAGCTGTAGTAGAGTAGCAGGAAATCTCAGGAGGACCAGCATGGAGCTGAGATGACGACAAGATCCCACAGCCAGAATGGCTGAGAACCCCGGTATTTGTAGGGGAGGAGCTCATCAGAGGCAGGTGAGACAATGAGGCACAGCTGGAGGTAATTAGAGGAATGATTGTGTGTGCTCACTCACCACATATGACATTTTCTTCCACATCTTCAGTTCAACAGTGTCACTATATGATCTTGACCATTGGACCACCATACAGTTTTCTAAGCTTCTCTGTCATCACAACTTCTGCTTTTCTCACCTCAGTGATAAACCCTCGCTCTGCTGGCCTGAACAGTTCACACTGGAACAAAACTTGTCTCTAAACATAGAAGCTACCCTGGTAAAAAACCCAGGACCCTCTGCAGTCATGCAGCAGAGATAAACCTCTGATCCATTGTGATGACTTCACTTTATGTGGTTGTATTTCATCTATTTATAATTAAAGTGTAAAATGTGCAGAGCTCTGCTGCTGCTGTTAAAGCCACATTCTCACCAAAATACTATACCTCCTGTTATGTTTTTTAATAAGGAGCCAAAGACAAAGCCAGTTGTCAAACTAAACACTTCTTTATTGAAAGGCACTTTACAGCACACAGGTGCAGCCGTCAGGCAGAGAGGTGGCAAAGAGACTGCCCCTCCTGCCCACTGCCCTCTTATAGATGGGGTGCACCATCGTCACATGGGTCATGTTGTCTTTTCTTTACTGTGCCATTTTGGACAGCAACGAACAGTCAAATCACCAAGAGCAAGCATAAGTGAGTGTAATCAACGAGATAAATGTCGGCACACAAATCACCATGGTCCACACACTTTTCTGTGCTTGGGAGCTGATTAGAGAAATCAAGAGGGAGCTGGACAGAGTGACCTGAAACAAATTCACAGCCACGGCAGAGGCAGACGGGAGGCAGAGTGGCGTAGACCCGACCACGGCATTATCATTGTTGAAAACAGTGATAGATGATGGTGAGTGATGTGATGTTATGCATCTTTGCCGTTATTTATCCCAGTGGTGGAAAGCTCACTTTGAACAAACAATACCATTGTCTCCTGTATGCAGACAATAAGCTAACTAACACACACAGGATACATATTTTAGTACCTAATAGTGATAACTTGCCGTGATTACAATGTAGTACGGGGGACTTATTAGTGCTAACTAGCATTAGCAATCATTAGCTTAGCTTCATATGTGATCAAGTTCATATCCTCATGTCCTCATGTCCTCATGAGCTGCCAATCTGGGATCGTCACTTCCTTGTGGTAACGTATCGTCACTTCCTGTTTTGCTGTCTGCCTGTGTGGTTTGCTCTCCAGCCACTAGCTAGCCACTAGCTATGGCTACTAGCTCTCTTTCCTCTCCTCCTCTGGTGTGCTCTCTCTGTCAGATGTTTAGCTACACCTCTGCCTCTTTTAGTGATAACGGTAAATGTAATAAATGTTGTCTTTTTGAGGCGCTTGAGGCGAGGTTGTCTGATTTGGAATCCCGGCTCCGCTGCATTGAAACACCGTCTGCGCTAGTTAATCTCGACGGACGCCCCTTATCTGCAGCGGAGCTAGCTAGCTTAGGCCCCCCTGTCAGCGGTTCTCCGGCTCTCCTCAGCAGCGAGGAGACTGGGTGGGTGACGGTGAGAAGGAAGCCTAGTCGCAAAGCCCTGGTACACCACCAACCTGTTCACGTTTCTAATCGTTTTTCCCCGCTCAGCGACACACCCGCTGAGGAAAAAACTCTGATCATTGGCGACTCTGTAGTCAGAAACGTGAACCTAGAGACTCCAGCGGCCATAGTCCAATGCATTCCTGGGGCCAGAGCAGGCGACATCGAGTCAAATTTGAAAATGCTGGCTAAAAGTAACTGTAAATACTCCACAATTGTTATTCACGCCGGCATTAATGACATCCGTCTCTGGCAGTCGGAAGTCACGAAACTTAATATAGAATCGGTGTGTGAGTTTGCAAAAACGATGTCTGCCACTGTAGTATTCTCTGGGCCCCTCCCCAATCTGACCAGTGATGACATGTTTAGCCGCTCGTCATCCTTGAACCACTGGCTGTCTGTGTGGTGTCCTAAAAATGACGTGGGCCACATTGACAATTGGAGCTCTTTTTGGGGAAAACCTGGTCTTATGAGACGAGACAGCATTCATCCCACTTTGGATGGTGCTTCTCATTTATCTAACAATCTGGCATCTTTTTTATTCAAATTTCCAAAACCCTGACTACTCAGAGTTGGGACCAGGAAGCAGAGTCGCAGTCTTACACGCCTCTCTGCAGCTCCTCTTCATCCGCCACCCCTCAGCTTAGCCCCTGTCTTCCCCATCAGAGAATCGTTGTCTGCTCCCTCCAAAGTAAATAAAAATATAATGTATAAGCATCCCAAAGTGATTAAGCAAAATATGGGTAAAACTCAAATTAAGCATAAAGCCTCTAAATTGAAGTAATTGGCCTCTGTTCTTCCTCATAATTTAAACATTAAATGTGGTTTATTAAATATTAGGTCTCTAACTCCCAAGTCTCTGTTAGTCCATGATCTGTTAATTGATCATCAGATTGATTTAATATCCCTTACAGAGACTTGGTTAGGGCAAGAAGATTATGTTGGTTTAAATGAATCAACTCCCTCTGGTTATTTAAACTGTCAAAATCCCAGAAGTTCTGGTCGTGGAGGAGGAGTAGCAACAATTTACCATTCCAAATTACTAGTTAATGTAAAGCAAAAAACATGTTATAATTCCTTTGAGGGCCTGGTCCTCAGTATTGGGCACTTTAGCAATTTTAGGTTAAACCCAATTTTATTTGCCATAGTTTATCGTCCCCCATCAACCTACTCAGAATTTTTATCCGAATTTGCTGATTTCTTAGCTGATTTAGTGCTGAAATCTGATAGAATAATTATAGTAGGGGACTTTAATATACATGTGGATGTAGATAGTGACTGCCTTAATGTGGCATTTAATTCAATATTAGACTCGATTGGGTTTTCTCAGAAAGTAGGAAATTCTACTCATTACCTCCACCATACATTGGACCTTGTTCTGACATATGGCATAGAAATAGAAAATCTTGTAGTGTCTCCTCATAACCCTGTACTGTCAGACCATTGTCTGTTAACCTTTGATTTTACTATTTCTGACTATTTGGCTCCTAAAGAAAAATATTATTACAGTAGATGCCTCTCAGATGATGCTGTTACCAAATTTATGCAGATTGTTTGCTCTATGTTTATTCCATCTAGCTACAATGCTCTGCACTGTGTGTTCATATATTCATATATTTATTCCATCCAGCTACAATGCTCTGCACTGTGTGTCTGTGTGTGTGTGTGTATATATATATTTTATAGTAATATGTACATATGTATATTAGCTGCTCTTGCTTGCTTGTTTTTTTTTTCTTGCCTTCTGATTGTTGCTCTGAGTGTTGCTATCCCTGTGCTGTTGCAATCCTGGAATTTCCCCGTTGTGGGACTAATAAAGGCTTATCTTATCTTATCTTATCTTATGCCATGTGTCAACACAACGGAAATAAGCTATAGACAGCTTGCTCCTTCTGTAATTGATAACATGGTGGATAGTGTTTCAGCTTCTCTGCATAAGACTCTAGACTTGGTGGCCCCCTTAAAAAAGAAAAAGTCTAATCAGAGATTTCTAACTCCTTGGTTCAACACAGAAACTCGTAGCTTAAAACAGAAGACTCGTCAATTAGAAAGAAAATGGCACTCCACTAATTTAGATGAAATCTATTTAGCTTGGAGAAATCATCTTTTAATTTATAAAAAATCTCTTAGAAAAGCTAGAACGAGTTATTACTCTGCATTAATAGAAGAGAACAAGAATAATCCCAGGTTTCTTTTCAGTACTGTAGCCAGGTTGACAAAGAGTCAGGACTCTGTCAATCCTAGCATTCCCTTAGAGCTTACTAGTCAGGACTTTATGAACTTTTTCAATAATAAAATTTCATCCATCAGAGATAAAATCAATCAGATTCTTCCCACAGTTAACTTAAATACTGTAACTACTACAACTCCTTCTATTGATGTCTGTCTTGATGAGTTTACTCCAATCGACCTTTGTGAGTTAGACAAAATAGTTTCCTCATCCAAACCTTCAACTTGTCTTTTAGACCCTATTCCTACCAGGTTATTTAAAGAAGTCTTCCCACTTATTGGTAGCCTTATTCTTCATATAATCAATTCTTCATTAACTTTAGGCCATGTACCACAGGCTTTTAAAACGACTGTAATTAAACCATTACTCAAAAAGCCAACGCTAGATCCAGGAGCTTTAGCTAACTATAGACCAATCTCTAATCTCCCTTTCATTTCAAAAATCTTAGAAAGAGTTGTTGCTACGCAATTATTTGACCACCTGCAGGGAAATGGTTTACTTGAAGAGTTTCAGTCTGGGTTTAGAATCCATCATAGTACTGAAACAGCCTTAGCGAAGGTCACTAACGACCTCCTCATTGCATCTGATAATGGACTAGTTTCTGTACTTGTCATTTTAGACCTTAGTGCAACTTTTGATACTATCAATCATAATATTCTACTTGATAGATTAGAACACTATGTTGGACTTAATGGAACTTTGTTGCAGTGGTTTAGATCTTATTTATCTGATAGGTTCCAGTTTGTTCATGTAAATAAGGAGTTTTCTTTCAACTCAAAGCTCAGTCATGGAGTTCCACAGGGATCTGTGCTAGGCCCTACTCTTTTTAGTTTATATATGCTTCCGTTAGGCAACATTATTAGAAAGCACTGTATACATTTTCATTGTTATGCTGATGACACACAATTATACCTGTCAGTGAAGCCAGATGATAGTAATCAATTAGCCAAGTTAGAAGCCTGTCTTAAGGAAATCAAAGCTTGGATGACTTGTAATTCCCTGCTATTAAATTCAGATAAGACTGAAGTCATTCTTGTTGGTCCAAAAAACCTTAGAAATTCCTTTCCAAATCAAACGTTCAGTTTGGATGCGGTTACTCTTTCTCTTAATAGCTCTGTGAGGAACCTTGGAGTTATTTTTAATCAGGATTTGTCCTTCAATTCACATATTAAATTTGTTTCTAAGACTGCCTTCTATCATTTGCGTAATATTGCCAAGATTAGGAGCATCTTGTCTCAGAGTGATGCTGAGAAGCTGATCCACGCTTTTGTTAGCTCGAGATTAGATTATTGTAATTCTTTATCATCAGGCTGTCCTAAAACATCTTTAAAAAGTCTTCAGCTGATCCAAAATGCTGCAGCAAGAGTTTTAACAGGTACTAGAAAGAGAGATCATATCTCTCCGGTTCTGGCCTCCCTTCATTGGCTTCCCATAGAGTTTAGAATTAAGTTTAAAATCCTTCTTCTTACTTACAAAGCTCTAAACAATCAGGCTCCTTTTTAATTAAAAGATCTGATACTACCGTATTATCCTAACAGAGCACTACGCTCCCAAAATGCAGGATTACTTGTAATACCTAGAATCTCCAAAAGTACAATGGGAGGCAGAGCCTTCAGTTATCAAGCTCCTCTCCTGTGGAATCAGCTGCCAATCTGGATTCGGGAGTCAGACTCGATGTCTGTTTTTAAGAATAGGGCTAAAACCTACCTTTTTGATATAGCCTACAATTAGGGAGTGTCACGCCGCGCCATTCATCAGCGGCGCCACCTGCTCACGCACCTGACAATCATCAGCGGCGAGGGATAAAGGCCGTCTCGCCCGGAGGCTCGGCCTGAAGCTGTCAGACTTCGTCCCTCACCGTTGTGAGCTACTTCTCTTCAGCAAGCATTATTTGGGTAAGAACCCTTACCTCTCTTTCCCAGTCTGCTCCCCTGTGCACAGGTGGATTCCCCGGCGGCGGACATCTCCACTCTATCGCCCAATCCTCGCTGCTGTACGGAGCTCTCCAGGTGGCTGTCTTCCGGGCTTCGCCCCCTTGTTGTGCCAGCTATCCCGACAAACCAAGTAAGTCCTTCTCTCGCCATAAATCCCTCCTGTGTTGGTGTATGCCCGTCACCCTCTCCCTGTGCTCTCTCCATAGGGTTGCTCGGCTGAACGGTCACCTGCCTCTGTGCCTGAAGCAGACGCCATCACCAACACATTTACATCCCGCAGACACGCACTCATTCACTCCTGCTGTTAATAAACTCTTTGAACTACTCTAAGCCTGTGTGTGTGCGTCTCCTGAGCCGTGCGTTATGTCAGTACGGCTTCAGCAGAGCGGCTCGGCGGACGGCGGGCTCGCACACCGGCTTACCACTCTCGAGGCTAGAGTGGATCAAATAGCTTATCAACAGCAGGTTATCCTGAATCAATTGATAACTATCACTGGCCGATTGGACCGCCTGGACCCCCAGCAGCCGTTCCCCCCGGCTCCTCAGGGTGGCGCAGCTCCTGCTGTTCTGATGGCCGTCCAGCCAGCTCCGGTGGCACCGGCCCGACTCACACCGATTCCGACCCCCGCTCGCTTTAGCGGAAAGCTCGGCGGAGCGCGGGGGTTTGTGATGCAGTGCGAGTCCGTGTTTGACCGTGTGCCCGGAGATTTCCCCTCAGATCACAGCCGAATCGGCTACATAGGGAACCTCCTGGAGGGGCGCGCTTTAACTTGGGCCTACGCTATTATGGCGAGACCCAGTTATGCCACCCTCACCTATGCCGAGTTCGTGAGGCGCTTCCTGGAGGTGTTTGATCATTCTCGTTCCGAGGCGGTCCAGGTCGATCGGCTTCTCGCTCTCCAGCAGGGAAACCGGTCGGCCGCGGATTATGCCATCGAATACCGGGTAGCGGCGGAGGAATTGGGCTGGGAGGAGCGCTCCCTCTGCGGCCTGTTTCTCCGCAGCCTCAATAGTGATCTGAGGGATGAATTGGCTGGACGGGATATCCCCGGAACGTTAGCGGAGCTAACCTCACTGGCAATCAGCTTGGACAACAGGCTGCGCGAGCGCTCCTCAGGACGGAAGCCGTCTGCTTCTCGCCCTCGGGGAGCCCTGCTACGCCTGCCCCAAGCTCGCCCCCTGGCGACGCCGCCACCATCGTGCCCCGAGGAGTCGGAGCCGATGGTGACGGGCTGGGCAAAGCTCTCCTCGGCAGAGAAACAGCGCCGCCGTGAGTTGGGTCTCTGCATGTATTGCGGAGACAGTCAACACACGATAGAGCTTTGCCCACAAAAGCCAAACGGCGGGGTCCACGAGTCACTGTAGGGGGCCTCGCGGACGTCAATCGGCAAAGTCCCCTCACTCAATTAAAGCTGCCCATCCATTTCTGCCACAATCCCACTGGGCACCTCACCCACGCACTGGTGGATTCGGGCGCAGAGGGCAGCTTCATTTCACAAGGCCTGGCAACCCGATTGGGCATCCGCTGTCAGGCATTAAAACACCCCATCTCCTTGGTCCATCTCTCCCGTGCCTCCCTTGTGAGAGTTTCTCACCAAACCATGCCTGTCCCAGTCATCATCTCAGGGAACCACCGGGAGGAGATGGTATTTTACGTCCTGCCCAACTCTGTGTCGCCCGTCATCCTGGGGTATCCCTGGCTACGCCTCTACAACCCTGTCCTGGACTGGAGGTCAGCTGGGGTATCGGCGTGGAGTACCTTCTGTATGGGCACCTGCCTTCAGTCCGCTGCCTGCTCCCCGTCCGCGGCTCCCCCTGTGGCGGATACAGCACCTCCGGACCTGTCGCTGGTGCCTCCAGAATTTCACGACCTGGGTATGGTATTTAGTAAATCGAAAGCTATGTCTCTTCCCCCGCATCGACCCTATGACTGTGCTATCAACCTCCGCCAGGGGGCTCCCCTGCCTTCTGGTCGGCTCTACAGCCTGTCGGCGCCGGAGAAGGAGACCATGAATACTTACCTGAAGGAATCACTGAGCGCTGGGATTATTCGCCCATCGTCGTCACCCATGGGGGCAGGGTTTTTCTTTGTCGGGAAAAAGGACGGATCCCTCCGCCCCTGCATAGACTACCGAGCGCTAAATGACATCACTGAGAGGGACCGTTACACCCTGCCCCTCATGGACACTGCCTTTCACTCCCTCCAGGGGGCGACCTGGTTTACCAAGCTGGATTTACGCAGCGCTTACCACCTCGTCCGGATCCGGGAGGGAGATGAATGGAAAACAGCCTTCCGTACCCCGAACGGCCACTTTGAGTATCTTGTCATGCCGTTCGGGTTGACCAACGCTCCAGCCGTCTTTCAGCGCCTCATTAATGACGTCCTCCGGGATTTCATCGGCCTCTTTGTGTTCGGCCCGTTTGAGTTCTGCAAAATCTGGCGCCTAAAACCAAGCCCAGCAAAAACCGTCTCCAGTGTATTTCATCTCCACAATGCAAAAGCTGCCAGAGAACTAAACATCCACCTGAGCGGACTCAAGCTTAAGCATGCCCCAAATCCAACTTATCTTGGAGTGACCCTTGATAGGACCTTATCCTTCAAGGAACATCTAAAGGGGACGGCTGCTAAGGTGAAAGTACGAAACAACCTGCTCTGCAAGCTCGCTGGTGCAAAATGGGGGGCGGCAGTCTCCACCCTGCGCACCTCAGCACTGGCCCTTTCATACTCTGTAGCAGAATATTGTGCCCCTGTCTGGTCCAGGTCATCTTACACACACCATGTAGACACCCAGCTCAACTCAACCATGAGAACTATAACTGGAACAATCTGCTCAACACCACTCCCCTGGCTCTCTGTACTGTCAAACATAGCCCCTCCACACATCCGGCGAGCAGCATTAACTCAAAGGATGCTCCAAAAAGTTAAAGATTTTCCTCACTTACCAATCCATGCAGATATCTACACCCCACCCACTGCCCGACTTTCATCCAGACGGCCGATTTGGAAAAACCCTCCCCCAGCTGACTTTACCATCCAGACAGCTTGGCAAGAGGAATGGGAGACCAAGGAGGTCCCAAACAAACAGCTGGTGATAAACCCCAACCAACAGGTCCTGGGCACCAACCTCCCAAGGAGACAGTGGTCTACACTCAATCGCTTCAGGACTGAACATGGCCCCTGCTTGGCCAGCCTTCACAGATGGGGCAGTAGCCCTAGCCCACTGTGCGCATGTGGAGAGGAGCAAACTATGGAACACATCATAGAGGCTTGCCCGCTCCAAAGACTGGAAGGAGGATTACACACCCTCCATACAGCAAACCAGGAGGCAACTGCTTGGCTTAAGGACTTTGCATTCGCTAAATAAAATAAATAAATTTGTGTTCGTCTACCTGGACGACATTCTTATCTTCTCCAGGTCCAGGGACAAGCACCAGGTCCATGTGAGGCGGGTCCTCCAAAGACTGCTGGAGAATCGTCTGTACGTGAAGGCTGAGAAATGCGAATTCTACGCTAGGACCACATCCTTCCTGGGATTCATCATCGCTCAAGACCAGGTGCTCCCAGACCCAGAGAAGGTGAAGGCGGTGGTGGAGTGGCCTACTCCCGCATCCCGGAAGCAGGTGCAACAATTTGTTGGCTTCGCCAATTTTTACCACCGCTTTGTCCCAAATTTCAGCTCAATCGTCGGACCGCTGACCCGCCTCACGTCCCCGAAGGTCCTGTTCCGGTGGACTGAAGAGGTCGCTGCTGCCTTTAAGGCGCTGAAGGCGGAGTTCTCCTCCTCCCGGGTCCTTCGCCAGGTCGACCCCGTGCTGCAGTGCATTGTGGAGGTGGACGCTTCGGACACGGGAGTGGGAGCAGTATTATCCCAGCGGTCACCTGACGATGGCGCCAAACGACCGTGCGACTTCTTCTCCCGGCGCCTGTCCCCGGCGGAGAGGAACTACGATGTGGGGGACAGAGAGCTCCTGGCCATTAAACTCGCCTTACAGGAGTGGCGCCACTGGCTAGAGGGGGCGGACCTGCCGTTTGTGGTCCTGACGGACCACAAGAACTTAGAATACTTACGATCTGCCAAGCGCCTGAATGCCCGCCAGGCGCGCTGGTCTTTGTTCTTCGCCAGGTTCCGCTTCTCAATCACCTTCAGGCCGGGCTCCAAAAACGGCCTGCCTGACGCCCTCTCTAGGCAGTTCACCCCCGTGGAGGCTGAGGAGACGCCCCACACTATCCTGCCCAGGTCGTGCGTCGTGGGAGCCATCTCTTGGGACATTGAAGACAAGATCCAGAAGGCGCAGGAGGTGGAACCTGATCCTGGCGGCGGACCGGAGGGAAGACTGTTCGTCCCATCTGCGGTCCGAGGAGAGGTCATCCACTGGCTCCACACCTCCCGGCTCACTTGTCATCCTGGCACCTCTCGGATGATCAGCCTCCTCCAACGGTCCTTATGGTGGCCAGGCCTGCGGAGGGATGCAGCCCGCTACGCCCGGGCTTGCCCAATCTGTGCCACCAGCAAGTCGGGAAATGCCCCCCCAGCGGGTCTGCTCCAGCCTCTGCCCGTCCCCGGCAGGCCCTGGTCGCACATTGCACTGGATTTCGTCACCGGACTCCCCGTTTCCAACTCCTTTGACACCGTCCTGACCATCGTGGACCGTTTCTCCAAGGCGGCACACTTCGTCCCCCTGCGAGGTCTCCCTACCGCCCTGGAGACGGCGGGCCTCCTCGTCCAACACGTGGTCAGGCTGCACGGGATTCCGGTGGACGTGGTCTCGGACCGGGGCCCCCAATTTTCATCCGAGGTTTGGAGATCTTTTTGTAACGCCATCAGAGCCAAGGTGAGCCTCTCCTCCGGCCATCACCCCCAGTCTAACGGGCAGTGTGAGAGGACCAATCAGGAGCTGGAGGCTGCGCTCCGCTGTGTTACCAGATCCAAGCCGACGTCCTGGAGCAACCATCTCGCCTGGGTGGAGTATGCCCACAACACCGCCCGCTCTTCTGCAACGGGGATGTCCCCCTTCAAGGTGTCCCTGGGTTACGACCCCCCGCTGTTTCCAGCGCAGGAGAGCGAGGTAACTGTCCCCTCTGTTAGGGCGCACCTTAGGCAGTTCCGCTCCACCTGGGCTGCCGCGCGTCATGCGCTTTTATGCACAGCGGAGCGCAACAGGACCGTGGCGGACTGGCACAGACGACCTGCCCCGGCGTACAGAGTTGGGCAACTCGTGTATGTGTCTACCCAGGACGTCACATTAAAAGGCGAGAGGAGGAAGCTGGCACAGCGATTCATGGGTCTCTTTCCCATCACCCGGATCATCAACCCGGTGGCTGTGCGTGTGGCTATTCCCCCCTCCCTCCGCATCCATCCCACTTTCCACGTGTCGAAGGTGAAACTGGCAGTCACTGACCCCCTTTGCCCTCCTCCTGCAGCACAACCCGCGCCCCGGATGATTGGTGGCCATCCGGCCTGGTCCGTCTCCTCCATCCTGGACTCCCGGCGCCGAGGTCGTGGGTTGCAATACTTGGTGGACTGGGAGGGCTATGGGCCCGAGCATCGACAATGGGTGCCCCCGTCGTTTGTGTTGGACCCATCGCTCATCGCGGACTTCCACCGAGCGCACCCGGATAAGCCATCGCCAGGAGGCGCTGCTAGAGGAGGGAGTACTGTCACGCCGCGCCATTCATCAGCGGCGCCACCTGCTCACGCACCTGACAATCATCAGCGGCGAGGGATAAAGGCCGTCTCGCCCGGAGGCTCGGCCTGAAGCCGTCAGACTTCGTCCCTCACCGTTGTGAGCTACTTCTCTTCAGCAAGCATTATTTGGGTAAGAACCCTTACCTCTCTTTCCCAGTCTGCTCCCCTGTGCACAGGTGGATTCCCCGGCGGCGGACATCTCCACTCCATTGCCCAATCCTCGCTGCTGTACGGAGCTCTCCAGGTGGCTGTCTTCCGGGCTCCGCCCCCTTGTTGTGCCAGCTATCCTGACAAACCAAGTAAGTCCTTCTCTCGCCATAAATCCCTCCTGTGTTGGTGTATGCCCGTCACCCTCTCCCTGTGCTCTCTCCATAGGGTTGCTCGGCTGAACGGTCACCTGCCTCTGTGCCTGAAGCAGACGCCATCACCAACACATTTACATCCCGCAGACACACACTCATTCACTCCTGCTGTTAATAAACTCTTTGAACTACTCTAAGCCTGTGTGTGTGCGTCTCCTGAGCCGTGCGTTATGTCAGGGAGGGATCATGTGTTTCTGAACCCTCCCTTAGTTATGCTGCTAATAGGTTTAGTCAGCCGGGGGACCTCCAGTAATGCACTGGGCCTCACTCCTTTTCTCACTCTCAATGAAATATTTTTTTTGCTGGTCATTAACATTTGTTTGTTCTCTCCCATAGATTGAGTCCCCATCGTGCTGTTTGCTCTCTACATGTCTGTTCTTTTCTTCTTCTCTATCCCCTCACCCCCCAGCCAGTCGCAGCAAATGACTGCCCCTCCCTGAGCCTGGTTCTGCTGGAGGTTTCTTCCTGTTAAAAGGGAGTTTTTCCTCTCCACCGTCGCCAAGTGCTTGCTCACAGGGGATCGCCTGATTGCTGGGGTCTTTCTGCAACTGTGGGGGTTCCCCCTACAGTTGATAGTGCTATGAGATGACTGTTGTTGTGAAATGGCGCTATATAAATAAAGTTAATAATAATAAATAATAAATGTCTTCCGCTGACCCATGGCTTCCTGAACTTTCCAGTACTTTTCCAGAGTTTAGTCTTGCCACCTGTAGCCTTTTCTTGCTCTCCTTTTTTGCCTTTACTCTGACAAAAAGCCAGCGAGCAGCAGGCTCGCCTCGATATCCATCTTGTGTTTTTCTTGTCACATACAAACAATGTCATGGAATTGTCAGGCTGCCTTGCTGTAAAGATCTCACTCACTTAAGGTGGTATTCAGTCGTAATGGAAAACGAACAACACCGTGTTGAGTTGGACTGAGTATGTGCTAGTGGAATGATTATTATTCTCAACACAGGGTCCACACTATTTGTTGTCCATTGTCCAAAATGGCAGAAAAACAATGTGGCACATGACCGCTGATATCACGTGCAACCCCTCTATAGCAGCGGGTGGTGGCGGAACTGGAAGGTGGAGCCGCCACCCATACCACACAACTAAAAGTCCAAACTCTAACACAGCATTCTCCCTCCCTTTCACAAAAGCCAAAAAACACACACCCAATTCAGACCCACCCCAATTTGGAACCCGCATCACACACTAAAGTAATGAGGTAACACAATACAAATGAACTACTCCAGTTACTCCAAAATAACTAAAACTAGGGGAAGATGGGTAGACTGCCACCTCAACCTAGATGGCAAAGCGGGTTATTCTGCCACTTATGCTTCAAAGAAGTCCACTTAAAACAAAAATACTGCTGTGTCCTAAATTAAACATAACATCAAATTAATCCGATGAACATATACAAATATCAGTCACATAAAATAGAACATTCCAAATAAGTCATACCACATGACCATGAAAGCATGCACACATGTACCACATCTAAACCAGAAACTAACCATAAGAACAACCCATGACCGCCCCCCCCCCCACCCCGGACTGTCCTCCCATTAGTCCAAACCAGGAGGGAAATCACCTCCCAGGCCACCACTGGTTGTCCCGATCCTGGTGCGCCTACCCTTTGACGCCACCGGAGGGGTCCCATGTCCAGGCCCAAGTCCAGCAGTCTTCTCCCGGGCATGCCACAGCTCATTCAGGTGCCTCCACAAACCATCCGACACTTGGAGAGTCCTCCCTTCTAGCCACCACATGCAGCTGCCCCTGGTGCTCCTCCATCCGCCGCTTGGCCTGAATTTGCCATGACTGTGCCTCCTCCAAGGCCTGGACCACATCTGCAACACCAACAGGGACCCTACTCAGCTTGCAGTGTTTCTGCTTGAGACGTCATTCTACTGTGACATATAGTCCTGCCCCATCTGCTTTTTACCTTCGCCGCCACCATCGCCATTGTGACCCCCTGTTCACTGGCCCATTCCAGCCAAAACCGGGAACAGGTGGAGCCAGCCTCTCGACATCACTGACCGTCAAAGGCATCCTGCTTGTCTCCCAGTACCCTCGTCCACGGCGACTTGAGCTCTGGCACAGGGCCCCTCCTGTGATGACCCTGGACGATACTGGTCGTGATCACTTTCCAGGGTGCCAGGCATGTTCTCATCCCAAATAGTCCCGTCTTCCATTCTCGAGAACAGCCGGTCCCACAAACCGCAGCCTGACCACTCCTCTCCAGTATTGCTTTTAAAGCCCAGACCATAAAACAGATTGCATCCCATTATGTTCTCACCACGGGCTGTCACGGTGAACTTCAGGTCACACAACTTGGCCGACTTGTACCGGGCCGTCAGTCTCAGCATTCCCACCATGGTTAGTCTCCCTCCACCATAACCGCAAAGAGGCGCTGAATCACCTCCAATCCTGTAATGCGAGAAAAAACACCTCACGGTTGCCCAATTCAACACAGAGCCTATTGCTCCCATGTCAATCAATAATGGCACTACCACCCTGTCCAACTCCACCATACAATGCATGTGTCCATTGGTACTTGGGGACACAGCACGGACAACTGTGGGGTCGGAAGAGTCCTGTTTGCATCTCAGACTTTCTCGCTCAAACTTGCAACATGCCCTGGTGAAACGATGCAGGTGTCCACACTTGCCGCAGCGCTTTCCTCTCGGCGGACACTCCCTGGCCTTAAAATGGTGTTTCATGGACCCACAACCCATACATACAAGCGTTCCCAGGACAGACCTCATTTTCACAGTATTGCCGTTGTCCACATCGCCTTCCGGGTCCAATGC
Organism: Pholidichthys leucotaenia; assembly: GCA_020510985.1. Lineage (NCBI taxonomy): Eukaryota > Metazoa > Chordata > Actinopteri > Cichliformes > Pholidichthyidae > Pholidichthys > Pholidichthys leucotaenia. The sequence continues at coordinate 263,137,295 of CM035842.1, forward strand.
CTGCACCATCAGCTGTAATCCTAGTTGTCGGTGTAGCACATTCCCAGTCAGCTCCCATGATAGATTATCCACAGTCTCCAGCTGCTGAGTTAATTCGATGGCTGTAGACAACGTCTGTTTGCCCGAGAACGTAAGCAGTTTCGACCTAATGGCGGGGCAGCTGGTATGTTCCACCAACTGGTCAAGAACCATCTCCTCCTCCAATGGTCCCAACTGGCATTTGCTGGCCAACAGTCTCAGGTCTGCCTAGAACTGCTGCACGAACTCACCAACCCATTGGCGGCGCTGTTGAAACTGGATCCTGCGGACAATGACGTTTTCTGGGGCGCGAAAATGGCACGCCATTGTAGCACTGCCACATATGTGTTTGCATCGCCCTTTTATGGAGAAAATGGTACCACATAAAAGGAAAGCCATGGTATCTTAAGTGATATGATGCAATATTAAAAATGCTCCATTTCATGTTTATGCCTTGTGATTAGTCATGTACCTTTTTCTGAATGTATGTATGTATGTATGTAAAAACCTAATTTACCTGTCACTACATCAGCTGGTTATGGGAGTGGTCCTCAGCTGATTTCCAGAAGCTGTGAGCGGCGTTATAGGGAAGGCAGAAGTTGCCACAAGGGACTCACACTCTCACTCACTCATACAGACTGGCAGGCCCTCTGTCATAACGAGCGGCTGTTGCATGGAGAAGTGAAGGAAAGGCCTTTTTTGAGACCACAGGAGCAACCAGGAGGAGCGTCATACCGCTGAGAGTCTACGTGGGACCGGCGGCTGACGGCGCATTCCTCGCTGTGAAACGGCAGGTTGGTTGGCCTGGGAGGAGGACGCTGGACCAGGGATTTCGCTGTTTAACCTGCGAGAAGGGCAGCGGACCTAAAGTTGGTGAGGTCGTTCCCTCTTTTCTCTCACTCATCATTTTTCTTCATCATCACTGTAACTGAGCTCAGGGGTTTTTGGACAGCAATAAAGGAACATCCTGGTTGGTTTGGGTGACTTTATGGGAACACTTTATTTTTCTCCTCTTTTATTTTGCCGACGAAGATGTGAAGACAAGACAGGACAAATGAACACTACACTGAATTATTTTTTTGTGTGCACATTGTCACGCCTCGCCGCCCATCTGCAGCGCCAGCTGCACGCACACCTGCACCTCGTCAGTGGCGAGGGATTTAAGCCGCCTCGCCCTGGGCTTCGGCCTGAAGCCGTCAGTCTTCACTCGCTTCCCTTGCTGCAAGGAATCCCAACCGCTCAGCAAGCATTCAAGTAAGAATCTCTTACCTCCTTCTTCTCCTAGTCTGCTCCCCTGTGCACAGGTGGATTTCCCGGCGGCGGACCATTCCTCTCCGTCACCGTTCCCTCGCTGCTGCACCGGGCGTTCCAGGTTGCTGTCTTCCGGGCTTCACCCTTGCTGTGCCAGCCACCTGCCATTTCCAAGTAAGCCAGTCACCATTATCATATCTCCTGTGTTTGCGTGGTGCCCGTTACCCTTCTCCCTTTGCTTCTCCCATAGGGTTGTCCGGCTGTACGGCCTCCTGCCTCCGTGCCCGACGCAGACGCCACCACCAACACATTTACATCTCGCAGACACACATTCATACACACTTGTTGTTAATAAAGCTATTAGATCTGCCCTGAGCCTGCGTGTGTGTCTCCTGAGCCGTGCATTATGTCAGTACGGCTTCAGCTGAGCGGCTCGGCAGATGGCGGGCTCACACGCCGACTTTCCACCCTCAAGGCTCGGGTGGACCTAATAGCCCACCAGCAACAGGTGATTTTAAATCAATTATCCATCATCACTAACCGATTGGACCGCTTGGACCCCCAACAGCCATTCCCCCCGGCTCGTCAGGGCGGCGCGGCTCCTGCTGCTCCAGCGGCCGTTCAGCCTGCTCCGGCAGCACCGGTTCGGCTCACACCCATTCCGACCCCCGCCCGCTTTAGCGGTAAGCTCGGCGGAGCACGGGGGTTTATAATGCAATGTGAGTCCGTGTTCCACCGTGTGCACGGAGATTTTCCCTCAGACCATAGCCGAATTGGCTACATAGGGAATCTCCTGGAGGGGCGAGCGCTTACTTGGGCTTACGCCGTAATGGCGAAGCCCAGTTACGCCTCCCTCACCTATGGCCAATTCGTGAGACTGTTCCTGGAGGTCTTTGATCATTCTTGTACAGAGAGCGTTCAGGTCGATCGGCTTCTCAGCCTCCAGCAGGGAAACCGGTCGGCAGCTGATTACGCGATCGACTTCCGGGTAGCGGCGGAGGAGGTTGGCTGGGGAGAACGTTCTCTCTGCGGCATCTTCCTCCGCAGTCTCAGTGATGGTCTGAGGGACGAACTAGCTGGGCGGGACATCCCGGAGACTTTAGCGGAGCTAACGTCCCTAGCCATCAGCCTGGATAACAGGTTGCGCGAGCGCACCTCGGAGCGGAAGTCATCTTCTTCTCGCCCTCGTGGTGCCTCGTCGCGCCTGTCCCAAGCTCGCCCCCTGGCGTTGCCGTCACCATCGCGCCCCGAGGAGTCGGAGCCGATGGTGACGGGCTGGACAAAGCTCCCTCTTGCGGAGAAACAACGCCGCCGTGAGTTGGGTCTCTGCATGTATTGCGGAGACAGCCAACACACGGTGGAGCTTTGTCCACAGAAGCCAAACGGGGAGGTCCGCGAGTCACTGTAGGGGGCCTCGCGGACATCAATCGGTTAAATCCCCTCTCCCAATTGAAGCTGCCCGTCCGGTTTTGTCACAACCCCACTGGGCACCTCACCCACGCACTGGTGGATTCGGGCGCGGAGGGCAGCTTTATTTCACAAAGCCTGGCAACCCGATTGGGCATCCGTTGCCAAGTCCTTAAATCTCCTCTCGCCCTGGTCAACCTCTCCCATGTCTCCCTGGGGAGAGTTACACACCAGACCGTCCCTGTCCCTGTGATCATCTCTGGGAACCACCGGGAGGAAATCACTTTCTACGTCCTCCCCAACTCTGTGTCGCCCGTCATCCTGGGGTACCCCTGGCTTCGCCTCCATAACCCCATCCTGGATTGGAAGTCCGCCAGGGTATCAGCATGGAGTTCCTTCTGCATGAGCACCTGCCTGCAATCCGCTGCCTGCTCCCCGTCCTCTTCTCCAACTCCTAAGGACGCCGCGCCTCCGGATCTCTCCCTGGTGCCATCAGAATTTCACGACCTGGGTATGGTATTCAGCAAGTCCAAGGCGATGTCTCTTCCTCCACACAGGCCCTACGACTGTGCAATAAACATCCGCCAGGGGGCACCCTTACCCTCTGGGCGACTCTACAGCCTGTCGGCACCGGAGAAGGAGGCCATGAATTCCTACCTCAAGGAATCGCTGAGTGCTGGAATTATCCGTCCCTCGTCATCACCATTAGGCGCTGGATTCTTCTTCGTGGGTAAGAAGGACGGTTCCCTCCGTCCTTGTATCGACTACCGCGCCCTGAATGATATCACGGAGAAGGATCGCTACACCCTGCCACTAATGGACACCGCCTTCCACTCCCTCCAGGGGGCGACTTGGTTCACCAAGCTGAATCTAGGCAGCGCATACCACCTCATCCGGATCCGGGAGGGAGATGAGTGGAAGACAGCCTTCCGTACCCCGAACGGCCATTTCGAGTACCAGGTGATGCCATTCGGGTTGACCAATGCTCCAGCCGTCTTTCAGCGCCTTAAAAATGACGTCCTCCGGGACTTCATCGGCCTGTTTGTGTTCGTCTACCTGGACGACATCCTCATCTTCTCCAAATCCAGGGACGAGCACCGGGTCCATGTGAGGCGGGTCCTCCAGAGACTGCTGGAGAACCGGTTATATGTGAAGGCAGAAAAGTGTGAATTCTACGCTAAAACCACGTCCTTCCTCGGCTTCGTCATCTCCCACGACCAGGTGCTTCCGGACCCAGTGAAGGTGAAAGCGGTGGTGGAATGGCCCACACCAACATCAAGAAAACAGGTGCAACAATTTATTGGGTTTGCAAACTTCTACCACCGCTTCGTCCCGAATTTTGGCACCGTCGTCGGCCCTCTGACCCGCCTCACGTCCCCTAAGGTCCCGTTCCGGTGGACCGAAGAGGCCGCAGCTGCTTTCCAGGCGCTGAAGGCGGAGTTCTCCTCCTCCCGGGTCCTCAGCCAAGTTGATCCCTCGCTGCAATGCATCGTGGAGGTGGATGCTTCGGACATGGGGGTGGGGGCAGTTCTATCTCAGCGGTCGCCTGATGACGGAGTCAAACGGCCCTGCGCCTTCTTCTCCCGGCGCTTGTCCCCGGCGGAACGGAACTACGACGTGGGGGACAGAGAGCTCCTCGCCATCAAGCTCGCGCTGCAGGAGTGGCGTCACTGGCTAGAGGGGGCGGACCTGCCGTTCGTGGTCCTGACTGACCACAAGAACTTGGAGTACTTAAGATCTGCCAAGCATCTGAACGCCCGCCAGGCACGTTGGTCCTTGTTCTTTGCCAGGTTCCGCTTTAACATCACCTTCAGGCCTGGCTCCAAGAACGGCCTGCCCGACGCCCTCTCTAGGCAATTTGCCCCTGAGGCGTCTGAGGACGCGGTCCACACCATCCTGCCCAGGTCGTGCATCGTGGGAGCCGTCACTTGGGACATTGAAAGTAAAATCCGGAAGGCGCAGGAATCGGAACCTGACCCTGGCGGCGGACCGGAGGGGAGGCTTTTTGTGCCGTCCACGGTCCGGGGGGAGGTCATCCACTGGCTGCACACATCTAAACTCACCTGCCACCCTGGTTCCTCCCGGATGATCGACCTTCTTCAACGGTCCTTCTGGTGGCCGGGCCTGCGGAAGGACGCTGCCCACTACGCCCGGGCCTGCCCTGTATGTGCCACCAGTAAATCAGGTAATGCCCCTCCAGCGGGTTTGCTCCAGCCTCTGCCCGTCCCTGGCAGGCCCTGGTCGCATATCACCCTGGATTTCGTCACCGGACTCCCAGTCTCTAACACCTTCGACTCTGTCCTGACCATCGTAGACCGTTTCTCCAAGGCAGCGCACTTCATCCCGTTACGAGGTCTTCCATCTGCCCTGGAGACGGCGGACCTCCTAATCCAACACGTGGTCAGGCTGCACGGGATTCCGGTGGACGTGGTCTCAGACCGGGGGCCCCAATTTTCCTCAGAGGTTTGGAGGTCCTTTTGCAATGCCCTGGGAGCCAAGGTAAGCCTCTCCTCCGGCCATCACCCCCAAACCAACGGGCAGTGTGAGCGGACCAACCAGGAGCTGGAGGCTGCGCTCCGCTGCGTCACTGCGTCCAAGCCTGCTTCCTGGAGTAACCATCTCGCCTGGGTTGAGTACGCCCACAACACCGCCCGCTCTTCTGCCACTGGGATGTCTCCCTTTAAGGCGTCCCTGGGCTACGACCCCCCTCTGTTCCCAGCACAGGAGAGTGAGGTAACTGTCCCCTCAGTTCGGGCGCACCTCAGGTGGTGCCGTTCCATCTGGGCGTCGGCGCGCAATGCGCTTTTACGCACAGCAGAGCACAACAAATCCACGGCGGACCGGCACAGAAGACCTGCCCCAGCGTACCAGGTGGGCCAATGTGTCTATGTGTCAACCCAGGACGTCATTTTAAAGGGTGAGAGGAGGAAGCTGGCACAGCGTTTTATGGGCCCATACCCCATCACCAGGATTATCAACCCAGTGGCTGTGCGTGTAGCTATTCCCCCCTTCCTCCGCATCCATCCCACCTTCCACGTTTCCAAGGTGAAGCTGGCAGTCTCCGATCCCCTTTGCCCTCCTCCTGCTGCGCAGCCCGCGCCCCGGATGATTGATAGTCATCCGGCCTGGCCTGTCTCTTCTATCCTGGACTCCCGGCGCCGGGGTCGCGGGTTGCAGTACTTGGTGGACTGGGAGGGTTACGGGCCTGAACATCGGCAATGGGTACCCTCGTCATTTGTGTTGGACCCGTCCCTCATTACTGAGTTCCACTGAGCGCACCCGGAGAAACCATCGCCAGGAGGCGCTGCTAGAGGGGGGAGTACTGTCACGCCTCGCCGCCCATCTGCAGCACCAGCTGCATGCACACCTGCACCTCGTCAGCAGCGAGGGATTTAAGCCGCCTCGCCCTGGGCTTCGGCCTGAAGCCGTCAGTCTTCACTCGCTTCCCTTGCTGCAAGGAATCCCAACCACTCAGCAAGCATTCAAGTAAGAATCTCTTACCTCCTTCTTCTCCTAGTCTGCTCCCCTGTGCACAGGTGGATTTCCCGGCGGCGGACCATTCCTCTCCATCACCGTTCCCTCGCTGCTGCACCGGGCGTTCCAGGTCGCTGTCTTCCGGGCTTCACCCTTGCTGTGCCAGCCACCTGCCATTTCCAAGTAAGCCAGTCACCATTATCATATCTCCTGTGTTTGCGTGGTGCCCGTTACCCTTCTCCCTTTGCTTCTCCCATAGGGTTGTCCGGCTGTACGGCCTCCTGCCTCCATGCCTGACGCAGACGCCACCACCAACACGTTTACATCTCGCAGACACACATTCATACACACTTGTTGTTAATAAAGCTATTAGATCTGCCCTGAGCCTGCGTGTGTGTCTCCTGAGCCGTGCATTATGTCACATATAAATTGTGTAAATACATTGTGGGTGTGGTAAATAAGGGATGAGATATATATTGTTGTATAATCATTATTTTTGGTGCACTTTTGAACGATAATAATAATCCTCCAAACCATAAGAGCCTGTTAAGAGTAAAATAATTTAATCCTGTGTATTAGTAATATTCTCTTTGTCATAGAAGAGTGTTACAGATGATGGCCCGTACGGGGATATGATTTCTGGCTTTATGGTTTAATGGTGGGTAGTTCAAAATGTCAGCCAGAAAATGTAATATTAATGCTGCTCAGGGTGGACGGCCTATTAACCCAGATTTCACAGCAGGGCCTTTTGGAACAAGAATGAATCCACCAGAGGATATTTCATCATTACTGAGTATGTGGTGTGTTGAAACTGATGATTTTGGGGATGACGGCTCTGTGTATGGTGATGTCGAAAATGTATGTGCTGTTTTAGAATCCAGGGAAGAGGGAATTGGTGACATGGGGAAGGAAGGCACACACCTGGTCATACGGGAATATGAGGAACTACAAAAGCAGGTTGCAGGGTTGATACAGCAACTTAACAGGCTTGAAGATAAAGTTAAGCACTTTATTAAAAGCACTGTTAGTAGAGAGACACTTTTCCGAAAGTGCATTGACCATAGCTTGGAAAAATTCATGGAGCAATTGCTAACTTTGGAAAAAAATATTGTAAATTGCCTGAGGCAGAGGGACCAACACTGGAAAAGGCAGCTTAGTCAGTTACAGCTCGCTTCCAGTCCCAAAGCTCAGGAAGCAATTGCAGTCTCTACACCCACTAGTCCTGTAGCTCCCAGTTTATCATTGGATCGGCCTGGTGATCCGGCTTACGACCCCAAACTTCCGGTGCACCCAGAACTTCCTGCAGTTGGTACTGCCGGGGACGCAGCAGATGTCCACCAATCATGTGATGCAGGTGGGGGCATGAAAGCACCCAGGTGCACCACCCAGGGGGACACCTGGACAGCCTGTTAAGAGTGAAATCATTTCATCCCATGTATTAGTAATATTCTCCATGTCACAGAAGAGTGTGCTCAACCACTTCTTCAAAGCTATCACAGTTGCCCACTGTGCTCAAAATTCGCTGTCCTTCCATTCCGAGGTTATAAACAAACAACGCACGTGCTCTTAGTTTCTCCATCCTCCCAGGGTTTAGCGCCATCATGTACATCTGGAAAACGGCAAACCTCCTCGACCAAGGAACGGGTGGCTCACCGGGAAGCTCTAGAAATGGCCAAATAGGTGCAACACACGTATCCATACCTGCTTTTATCCTCATTGCTAAAATGTTATGTCGGTAATAAGGAGCCAAAGATGAAGCCAGATGTCAAACTAAACACTCGTTTATTGAAAGGCACTTCACAGCACACAGGCACAGCCATCAGGCAAAGAGGTGACAAAGAGACCGCCCCTCCTGCCCACTGCCCTCTTATAGCCGCGGGTGGTGGCGGAACCGGAAGGTGGAGCCGCCACCCGTACCACACAAATAAAAGTCCAAACTCTAACACAACACTTCCCTTTCAGTTGTTAGAAGAAAAACTAAAGATGAAAGACATCATCTGTCCTCTTTTTAATCTGCTGTAACATCACCAGGAGGGCTTTGAAATGTGGTGGACAAGGTTTCTGACCTTTCACCTGCGTGTAGATTTAAATGAAACAAATAATAATGTTAAACACAGGTTTCATGTGAAGATTTTATCTTAACTGTCCATCTTCACCCTCTCACAGACCTCAGACCTCTTCTCCTGTCTGGTTTGTGAAACACGTCACTGATACAGAGCGCGGGAATGGACACTGTTCACATGATGATGGTTAAATATAAAACATCTTTAACTGTTCAATAATCATAAAAAAGTCAGCCTTTAACAGAATTTAGATTTAAGTCATTAATTATCTTTTAGAGAAAAAGTGATTCAGTATGACTTCAATACATATAAAGGAAAAAGTAAATTGAGGAAAAAAGATTTTAAACTCCTGACATGGAAGTGCTGTGTGACTAAAGACAGGAAGTCTAATTAAAGTTTAAAAGTTGGCAGCTCAGAGACTCTGACGGGAGAGAAGAAGACACAGATGAGACGGAGAAATACAATGGCTGAATTCAGATGGATTCACATGTCTTTATGTGTGATTCTGATCAGTCAGCCCAAAGGTAAGGCCACATGACATGGTTTAGATGGTAAAATGGTAAACGGCATTTACTTATATAGCACTTTTTCTTACTCATCTCTGGATGACCAAAGCACTTTACAGATGCTGCTATATACCCACTCACACACACATTCACACATTGATGGCGGTGGAGCTGCCACACACACACAGGTGCCTGACCCACCAGGAGCAACTGGGGGTTCAGTATCTTGCTCAAGGACACTTAAACATGCAGACTGCACAGACAGCGGGAATTAAACCACTGACCCTGCAATCAGTAGTCGGCCACATTTCTCCATTGGTGGAGAAATGTCTTTCTAATCCTACACCCTAACTCTGAAATATCTCTATTTAAATTTTATTGTTCACATTTCTTTTTTTTTATATATATTTCCAGCATCTTCTATAAGATAAGATAAGATAAGATAAGATAAGATAAGATAAGCCTTTATTAGTCCCACAACGGGGAAATTCCAGGATTGCAACAGCACAGGGATAGCAACACTCAGAGCAACAATCAGAAGGCAAGAAAAAAAAAACAAGCAAGCAAGAGCAGCTAATATACATATGTACATATTACTATAAAATACGTATATATATACACACACACACAGACACACAGTGCAGAGCATTGTAGCTGGATGGAATAAATATATGAATATACAGTGCAGAGCATTGTAGCTAGATGGAATAAATATGTAAATATATAAACACCCACAGTACGGAGCATTGCAGCTAGGTGGAATAAATATGCAAGTATATAAACACACACAGTGCGGAGCAATGTAGCTAGATGGAATAATATGTAGATATATAAAAACACAGTGCGGAGCATTGTAGCTAGATGGAATAAATATGTAAATATATAAACACACACAGTGCAGAGCATTGTTGCTAGGTGGGATGAAACAGCATAACCGTCTACTTAGTTATCCTACATGGTATGATTATGTGCCCATACATATTCTCACCCTCCATAGCGACCGGTATGTTCCTAGTTGTATGCCGGAGGGGACCATTGTGTAAGTCTATTGCATCTTTTGCATTCAAAAAAAACTATTAGTTTGTTACGTCTTTTTGCTATCTCTGCGAGCAGCCCTGCTTAGGTTGTACAGTCTGACAGCCGTTGGTAGGAAGGACCTACGAAACCTCTCGGTTGTGCACCTGGGATGATGTTGTCTGCTGCTAAATGAGCTCCTCAGTGCATCCAGTATGTCCTGCATAGGGTGGAACTCGGACTCCAGCAGAGATGACAGTTTAGCCACCGTCCTTCTCTCTCCTATCTCCTCCATCGGATCAAGGCGCTGCCCCAGGACAGAGCTAGCTTTCTTAATCAGTTTGTTCAGTCTCTTCCTATCGGCTGCAGTAATGCCACTGCCCCAGCAGACCACTCCAAAAGTGATGGCTGATGCCACCACCGTGTCATAGAATGACTTCAGCAGCGCCCCTTGTACACCAAAAGACCTGAGTCTCCTTAGCAGGAACAGCCTGCGCTGTCCCTTCTTGTAGAGTGCGTCAGTATTGTGTGACCAGTCTAGTTTATTGTTCAGATGAATACCCAGGTACTTATAGGATGTCACCATCTCGATGTCTGTTCCCTGTATATTTACTGGTGCTGTGAGGGGCTGCCCATGCCTGCGGCAGTCCACCACCAGCTCCTTAGTTTTCCTCGCGTTGATCTGGAGGCAGTTCCGATGGCACCAGTCCACAAAGTCCTGGATAAGCCCTCTGTACTCAGCTTCATCTCCGTTGGAGATGAGACCAACGATCGCAGAGTCATCAGAGAACTTCTGTAGATGGCAATGTGTTGTGTTGTGTGAGAAGTCCGCAGTATAAAGAGTGAACAGGAAGGGAGCCAGCACCGTTCCCTGGGGGGCCCCCGTGCTACTGATGATCGTGTCGGAAACACAGTCCCGGGTTCTCACAAACTGAGGCCGGTTCGTGAGGTAGTCCAGGGTCCATGATGACAGGTGCTAGTCCACCCCTGCGCGCAGCAGCTTGTCCTTCAGGATCATCGGTTGGATGGTGTTGAAAGCACTGGAGAAGTCAAAGAACATGATCCTCACCATATTCCCGGGCTTCTCCAGGTGGGACAGAGAACGGTGAAGGAGGAAGATCACCGCATCCTCCACCCCAATGCCATGCTGGTAGGCGAACTGGAGTGGATCCATCGCTGGTTCCACCAGGGGGCAGAGATGAGCAAGGAGCAGTCTCTCCAGGGTCTTCATCAAGTGGGACGTCAAGGCCACCGGTCTGTAGCTGTTCAGGTCTTTGGGGTGGGAAGTTTTTGGTACAGGTACCACACAAGATGTTTTCCACAGCTGTGGTACCCTCCCCAGTTTCAGGCTCATGTTGAAGATATACGTCACAATCCCACACAGCTGGTCTGCACAGGACTTGAGGAGCTTTGCGCTGATGCCGTCCGGTCCCGACGCCTTCCTCGCCTTGATCTTCCTCAGCTCCGTCCTCACCTGGGTCTTGGTCAGGGTCAGGATGGGGGGCTGTGTGTTGGGAGTGGGGGGGGTGTCGGTGGAGTGGGGAGTGGGCAGCAGGACTTGATTTCTTAGAGGCAGCAGTGGTTGTTGTGCAGACAGGGGGGAGGGTGGTTGGTCAAATCTATTGAAAAACAGATTCAGGTTGTTCGCCCACTCCCTGCCCCCCGTGGCCTGGGGGGAGGTATTCTGGAGCCCCGAGATGGTTTTGAGGTTTCTCCAGACCCCGCTGATGTCACTCTGTTGCAGCTTGTCCTCCATCTTCTTCCTGAAGCTGTCCTTGCCTTCTCTGATCTTTCTCCTCAGCTCCCTCTGTACGGACTTCAGCATCTCCCTGTTCCCCGACCTGAAGATCGGTCGGTATTGAGGCAACATCAGTTCTGATAAAAGCTGGAGATGATGTTTCTCTGCCGTGCTTAAAGGTGATTGATGGTCAAAACAACTGTGACAATACAACATGGATTTTCAGTAATTCCAGTAACACACCATCAGTAAAGTTGATAAGACTTGGGAAGATTGGGAAGACAAAAACTTCCCACCCCAAAGACCTGAACAGCTTCAGACCGGTGGCCTTGACGTCCCACTTGATGAAGACCCTGGAGAGACTGCTCCTTGCTCATCTCCGCCCCCTGGTGGAACCAGCGATGGATCCACTCCAGTTCGCCTACCAGCATGGCATTGGGGTGGAGGATGCGGTGATCTTCCTCCTTCACCGTTCTCTGTCCCACCTGGAGAAGCCCGGGAATATGGTGAGGATCATGTTCTTTGACTTCTCCAGTGCTTTCAACACCATCCAACCGATGATCCTGAAGGACAAGCTGCTGCGTGCAGGGGTGGACCAGCACCTGTCATCATGGATCCTGGACTACCTCACGAACCGGCCTCAGTTTGTGAGAACTCGGGACTGTGTTTCCGACACGATCATCAGTAGCACGGGGGCCCCCCAGGGAACGGTGCTGGCTCCCTTCCTGTTCACTCTTTATACTGCGGACTTCTCACACAACACAACACATTGCCATCTACAGAAGTTCTCTGATGACTCTGCGATCGTTGGTCTCATCTCCAGCGGAGATGAAGCTGAGTACAGAGGGCTTATCCAGGACTTTGTGGACTGGTGCCATCGGAACTGCCTCCAGATCAACGCGAGGAAAACTAAGGAGCTGGTGGTGGACTGCCGCAGGCATGGGCAGCCCCTCACAGCACCAGTAAATATACAGGGAACAGACATCGAGATGGTGACATCCTACAAGTACCTGGGTATTCATCTGAACAATAAACTAGACTGGTCACACAATACTGACGCACTCTACAAGAAGGGACAGCGCAGGCTGTTCCTGCTGAGGAGACTCAGGTCTTTTGGTGTACAAGGGGCGCTGCTGAAGTCATTCTATGACACGGTGGTGGCATCAGCCATCACTTTTGGAGTGGTCTGCTGGGGCAGTGGCATTACTGCAGCCGATAGGAAGAGACTGAACAAACTGATTAAGAAAGCTAGCTCTGTCCTGGGGCAACGCCTTGATCCGATGGAGGAGATAGGAGAGAGAAGGACGGTGGCTAAACTGTCATCTCTGCTGGAGTCCGAGTTCCACCCTATGCAAGACATACTGGATGCACTGAGGAGCTCATTTAGCAGCAGACTACATCATCCCAGGTGCACAACCGAGAGGTTTCGTAGGTCCTTCCTACCAACGGCTGTCAGACTGTACAACCTAAGCAGGGCTGCTCGCAGAGATAGCAAAAAGACGTAACAAACTAATAGTTTTTTGAATGCAAAAGATGCAATAGACTTACACAATGGTCCTCTCCGGCATACAACTAGGAACATACCGGTCGCTATGGAGGGTGAGAATATGTATGGGCACATAATCATACCATGTAGGATAACTAAGTAGACGGTTATGCTGTTTCATCCCACCTAGCAACAATGCTCTGCACTGTGTGTGTTTATATATTTACATATTTATTCCATCTAGCTACAATGCTCTGCACTGGGTGTGTTTATATTTATATATCTATATATTTATTCCATCTAGCTACAATGCTCCGTACTGTGGGTGTTTATATATTTACATATTTATTCCATCTAGCTACAATGCTCTGCACTGTGTGTCTGTGTGTGTGTGTGTGTATATATATATTTTATAGTAATATGTACATATGTATATTAGCTGCTCTTGCTTGCTTGTTTTTTTTTTTTTGTTTTTTTGTTTTTTTCCTTGCCTTCTGATTGTTGCTCTGAGTGTTGCTATCCCTGTGCTGTTGCAATCCTGGAATTTCCCCGTTGTGGGACTAATAAAGGCTTATCTTATCTTATCTTAAGATTGGCAAATATGCCAAATCTGAATTAGACTGACTGTTCCAGACAACTGTTCTCTGGTTATAAAGAAGGTCACAGTTGAGGATGCTTGTCAGTATGGGTGTCAGCAACACAAATAAGGACAAGCAGTTTATCAGTCTTCAGTTTATCTGTCTGTGATTAACAGTGAGTATTTACTACCATTTTTTTCAAAATATTACTGTACTGAACATTAATATCAAGGAAAACACCATGATTACAGTGATGATGTTCATTTGACTAATTTGTGTTTCTTTGTTTTTGTCCATTTCTCACATCTTCATTAGTGGTAGAACATAAAAACAATGGTAAGGTAACATTAACCTGCTCTGTGTCCAGATATGGATGCTATCGCCACTCAGTGAAGTGACTGTGTGATGGTAAACCTGTGGACAAAAATAACCAACAAATACAGACATCAATGGGTCACTGCTCCGCAGCTGTGTTTAATATGGAGTCTCACTTAATTTCCTTAAATTGTCACTTACTGATTTGTGAAGTGACTGATACGATCACAAAAAACTCACAGCGGTGTACCATCAACCGTCAGTGCTCAGGTGAGAAAACAGGTGAGATCATGATGAACTTTTCAGATGACCGTTTCTGCATGTATTTGGTAAGTCATTTATGTATAAGGAGAATAATATTGGTCCAAGTATGGAGCCTTGTGGGATACCCATTTGACATTTCATAAATTGGGATTTGACACTGTTAACCATTACACATTGCTGTCTGTCAGATAAATAGGATTTCATGCATTGGATAGCATGTTCTGAATTAGAAAAGCACTCGGAGAGCGCAGACCTCCGCCAAGCGCCACAGTTCCCCCCATAGAGTGTTTGTGTGTACGTTTTCAGATTCCTTGACCATGAAAACATATGACTAGCAATTGGATTGACAATGATAGGATTAGTGGTTCTGTGGAGATTGTGCGGAAAGACGAGACTGATTTTATTTCTCAAGATCAGTTTTATTCAACACCACATTCTCCAACATCCAAAACGGGAAAGAGGAAGCATGCCCCCACCTCTGTCCCTTTTATACCCAGGACATCAAAGCACACAGTCACATTGTCTTTACATCCCAAAACACAATGCGCCCCCCTTCAGGTCTTCTGTCTGTCTCCACCTGAAATCCTGGTGGTCAGGAAATCCCTCACGGCCATCTCTCTTCATACAAAAGGCCGGACTTCGCGTCCTCCTGTTACCCCTAGGAGGTTCAGACCTTTTGTTCCTCTGAGACGTGCAGTAAACAATAAGCATACAGTAATAAGCATGTGAAGCATATGGAACTCACATATGTGCCCACATGACCCCCCCCCCCCCAAACGTCTAAGATGGAACAACACAACCACAGATTGCATGTCATACTAAAATCACTACATATCAGTCCAAGTGCCGCTTAGGTCTCAACCTTCTCCCGTATTTGCTGAAAGCGGGCTGTACCACTTCCACGGCGTCTTCCCACTGTGGATCTGCTGCCTGGGGATGAGAACTGTTAGTCAACCTCTGTGGGTGTTCTGGGGAATGCTTTCTAGGGGGTCTGCTACGCCGAGGAGCCTTCGCCAACTGCACAATTTCGTCAACTACCACAAAAGCGGGTTTGAGTCTGTTAATGCCAATCCTTTCCTTTCTGTCCCCCAAATCTAGCAAAAAATGCTTATCCCCTGTTTCCAGCACTCTATATGGTCCGTCATAAGGTGGGCGTAAAGGCAAACGATGGGCGTCATGTCTGACAAAAACAAACTCTGCATTTTTTAAAGCCTTAGGCACAAAAACACGCAGAAAACTGTGATGAACGGGGCCAGGTAGTGTGCTCGGGCCCGTGCCATTCTGTAACCGCTGAGCCGGGGAGCACTCTGGCACTGGATTATCCGGGAGAAATTCCCCAGGCAGCCGAAGCGGCTGTGCGAACACTAGCTCAGCTGGGGAGGCTTCTCAATCCTCTTTAGATGCAGAACGCAACCCCAATAAAACCCATGGTAGCTTATCCACCCAATTTGGATCCGTAAGCGACACTCTGAGAGCCGCCTTCAATGACCTGTGAAAACGTTCGCATAACCCGTTAGCCTGCGGGTTGTACGCGGTCGTGCGGTGGATCGTTGCCCCCAGGCTGCGGGCCATTGCTGACCAAAGTTCGGAAACAAATTGTGGGCCTCTGTCGGACGTAATGTCCGACGGGACTCCAAAACGCGCTACCCAAGCTGTTAAAAACGCGCGCGCCACCTCCTCAGCTGTGGTTGATGACAGTAGGACCACTTCCGGCCAGCGCGTGGTGCAGTCAACCATTGTCAGAAGATGTGTGCACCCTTGTGAGGGCGGGAGGGGGCCTACGAGGTCCACGTGGACATGATCAAACCTTTTAGCCAGGATGTGAAACGGCTCCAAGGGAGCTCTCGTGTGTCTATGAACCTTGGCCCGCTGGCAGGCCGTGCAGGCTGCCGCCCACTCTCTAACTTGTTTGCGCAGGCTCGGCCATACAAATTTCTCTCCTACCATTTTGACCGACGCGCGCACTCCCGGGTGCGCCAAAGAATGGATCAAGTCAAAAACACGGCGGCGCCACGTGGCTGGGACCACCGGACGCGGCCGCCCAGTGGAGACGTCGCAGATTAGGGGGGGCATACCGTCTTGTAGCACCCTGCTCTCCAGCCTTAACCCTGTTGGTCCAGACTGGAGCGCGCGCACATCCGCGTCGCTAAGCTGCTTCGCGGCCATGGCTGCAGGATCTACCTCCACGCGGGCTGGAACCCCCACGGCGCCCGAGAGGCAGTCCGCCACTACATTAAGTTTACCCGCCACGTGTTGGATATCGGTGGTAAACTCCAATATCGCGGCCAGCTGTCTCTGCTGCCAACCCGACCAAGGTTCTGAAATCTTGGCCATCGTGAAAGTCAGCAGCGTGTGGTCAACGAACGCGGTGAAACGGCGTCCTTCCAGCCAGAACTGGAAGTGGCGAATGGCCAAGTGGAGAGCTAACAACTCCCTGTCGAATGCGCTGTATTTCCGTTCGCTGTCGCGCAGGGTCTTACTGAAAAAGGCGAGCGGTCGCCAGGCTCCCGCTACAAACTGTTCCACGACCGCCCCTATGGCCACATCCGATGCGTCAGTAGTGAGCGCCATTCGGGCCGCTGGGACTGGATGCGCTAACAACGCAGCGTTTGCCAGGGCTGTTTTGACTTCGGAAAATACGCGCTCTCGCTCCGGAGACCATTCAACTTTATTTGTGGGTTTTTGTTTTTTTAGTGCAGCATACAATGGTTGCATGAACTGCGCTGCGCGGGGGAGGAAACTGTTATAAAAATTTACCATCCCCCAAAACTCCTGTAACACTTTGACCGTTTGTGGCTGGGGAAAATTTGTTACTGCGTGCACTTTTTCAGACAGAGGGACCGCTCCCTCTGGGGAGACGCGATGCCCCAAAAAATCAAGCTGCGTCACCCCAAACTGACACTTCGCCGGGTTAATTATTAACCCGTGCTCTGCCAACTTCCGGAAAACTGCCGTGAGGTGGTTTTCGTGCTCGTCTCCGGACGCGCTGGCTACTAATATGTCGTCCAGGTAGACGAACACGAAAGGGAGATCGCACAAAACCGCGTCCATCATGCGTTGGAACGTCTGCGCCGCGCCTTAAAGCCCAAAAGGGCATGCACAAAAACTCGAAAAGCCCGAAAGGAGTTATTACCGCTGTTTTGGGTATGTCCTCAGCGCGCACTGGGACCTGGTGGTAACCGCGTACCAAGTCTATTTTAGAAAAAATGCGCGCTCCCACCAAATGAACTGAAAAATCTTGGATGTGCGGGATCGGGTAGCGGTCGTGCGCTGTAGCATTGTTCAGCCTGCGGAAATCACCGCAGGGCCGCCACGAGCCATCAGCTTTAGGGACCATGTGAAGCGGTGAAGCCCAAGGGCTTTTCAAACGCCGGATGATGCCCAGCTTTTCCAGGTTGGCGAACTCCTCGCGCGCTATGGTCAGTTTAGCTGAATCCAAGCGCCGAGCCTTTGCAAAAACCGGCGACCCGGAGGTAGTAATAAAATGTTCCACCCCGTGTTTAGCCACGGCCGCCGAAAATGTTGGAACCGTGAGTGCTGGGAACTGAGTGAGGACTGTGTGGAACTTACCACCTGCCGCTGCGACGTTGGCTTGTGCTGTTGGCGGGGCCACTCGAGCTGTACAGGGAATAGAAGAAAAAGAGAATGCATTAACCAGGCGTCTGTTAGCAAGATCAACCAACAAACTATGTGAGCACAAAAAATCAGCCCCTAACATGTTGAAATTGACTGCCGCTATGACAAAAGTCCACTCGAAAGTGCGGCCGTGTAAAGACAGAAGCAGAGTCCTCTCACCGAAGGTCTTAATCGCCAAGCCGTTCGCTGCTGACACCCGGGAACCACTGGAAGGTGCCAGTCGGTCAGCGTAGGAAGGTGTGATGAAACTCAGCTGGGAGCCCGTGTCCACGAGGAAATGCCTCCCCGAGTTTGCATCCTTCAAGTAGAGCAGCTTGTTCTCCTCTCCAAGGGCCACAGCTGCTAACGACCCCCGGTCTTGGCGTTTCCCGAGCGCTTAAAGTGGCACGGTGGAATGCACTTGCGTGCCCTCTCTGCGAAGCGGCGATGGTAGAAGCAAAGGCTGTCATCTGCTCCGTGTTTTCCGGCCCCTGCCGCCGCCGTCGTCAGTGAGTCTGGTGCTGCAGCCTCTGGCCCCCTGCCATCTCCGGACGTTGTGCTTGGAGCCGCAGCCACGGCCGCACACCATTTACTGGCGTCGACGAGTCGTTGAGCCTCCTGGCCCAGCTTGGGGTAGTCTTTTCGGGCCAGCAGTGGTGAATTGGCCAGGGTCACTCTCACCTCTGATGGTAGGGTTCTGAGGAAAAGGTGGGTGAAAATGAAGCTATCATCTTCGGAGTCTCTCAAACCCAACATCTTCCCCATCAGGTCTGCAGGTCTGTCGCCCTCAAATTCAGTCAGCGCCAGGAGCCTCTCTGCCCGCTCCTGCACCGAGGGGGTGAAACAACGAATGAGTGCAGCCTTCAGCGTGCTGTACTTGTCGCTGTCCGGTGGGTGGTTGATCAGAATCTCCACTCGCTGGGCTGTGTGGTTGTCCAGCTTTGCAACCACATGGTAGAACTTCATGGCGTCTACCGAAATCCTCCAGAGGTGGAACTGTGCCTCGACTGCACTAAACCAGGAGCGCGGACTGGTCGGCCAGAAGTCTGGTAGTTGGACTGTGGCTGCGTTCATTTGGCCGGCTCCTGGCGAGTCTAGCTCGGGAGATTCGTCTCCACTCATGATACGTCGTAGGGTCACCAGTGTGGAGATTGTGCGGAAAGACGAGACTGATTTTATTTCTCAAGATCAGTTTTATTCAGCACCACATTCTCCAACATCCAAAACGGGAAAGAGGAAGCATGCCCCCACCTCTGTCCCTTTTATACCCAGGACATCAAAGCACACAGTCACATTGTCTTTACATCCCAAAACACAATGCGCCCCCCTTCAGGTCTTCTGTCTGTCTCCACCTGAAATCCTGGTGGTCAGGAAATCCCTCACGGCCATCTCTCTTCATACAAAAGGCCAGACTTCGCGTCCTCCTGTTACCCCTAGGAGGTTCAGACCTTTTGTTCCTCTGAGACGTGCAGTAAACAATAAGCATACAGTAATAAGCATGTGAAGCCTATGGAACTCACATATGTGCCCACAGTTCAGTAGTTATTCACGAAAATGGCATTTTCCTTAATGGCGGCCACAGTTCCCCCCATACAGTGTTTGTGTGTACGTTTTCAGATTCCTTGAACATGAAAACATATGACTAGCTATTGGATTGACAATGATAGGATTAGTGGTTCAGTAGTTATTCACTAAAATGGCTTTTTCCGTAATGGCGGCCACAGTTCCCCCCATACAGTGTTTGTGTGTACGTTTTCAGATTCCTTGACCATGAAAATATATGACAAGCAATTGGATTGACAATGATAGGATTAGTGGTTCAGTAGTTATTCACGAAAATGGCATTTTGCGTAATGGCGGTTTTCTTCTGGACGGTGATCCGGATCACCACCAAAATGTAATCATCTGTAGGATACCCTATTTCTGACAATCTGTGAAAATTTCATGAAAATCCGTCCATAACTTTTTGAGTTATCTTGCTAACAGACAAACAAACAGACAGACAAACAAACAGACAAACAGACAGACAAACCAAAGCCGATGATCACATAACCTTCTTGGCGGAGGTAAAAATTAAACCGAGTAAGTTTGGTTAAAAGGAAGTTGTGGTCAACGGTGTCAAACACCTTCAAATCTAAGAACACAGCACCTACACAATTGCACTTATCTAAAAAAGATTTAATTTTTTCTAAAAACAAGCTTATTGCAGACTCTGTTGAATGGTGGGTACTGAACCCAAACTGTGCGTGATGCAGGGGGGTGTTCCCATAATTGAGATGTTCACATAATAGTGTGGCCACTCATTTTTCAATTATTTTGGAGATAACAGGTAAGATGCTGATTGTTCTGTAGTTGTTCATATCAGTTTTGAGCCCTGTGTCATGATGCAGCCCACGGTTGGAGAACCATGTCTTATGAATCAAAAGAGCGAGACATGAGCTATTCTATGCCAAACAACGAACTGAACTTTATTGGCAACAAGTAGAACTTATACACACTGACCGTAGCCTGCCTGACATCAACATGTTGTGCGTCTGGCGTTGGCTACAGCAAGCCTCAAAGGCCAAATCCCCACACAACACCCCCCCCCACCACATACTAATCAAAACCCTCCCCCAAATTAGCAAACTAAACACATAAGTAACACATGGACATCTTGTTGTCATTAAAAAAAAAAAATGACTAACTGGGCATCTCAGTGGACTGCCAGCATGCCCACGTGCCGAGGTGGATTATTCCGCCACCAATTGTTCAGCATGCCATAACTAATCAAGTCCCACCTCAAAGTCTTTTAGGTACCTTGGCCTCTGACGGTTTCTCGCTGAGTGCCTCACAAGTGGAGGTCCTGCTACAGGCTCCAACGGCCGTACCTAGGCGCCGCCCAGTGTCCCTTTGGTCAAATCCCAACCAGAGTCCGTCTTGTTTGCTGGAGCTCCCGGAACCTGGGTCAGTGAAGATTTCCTGAGGCGGCTAGAATGTCACCGTGACCCGTCCAAGAGGCGGAACGTGTTAGGGCCAAGCTTTTCCACGATCTGCAGCAGTCCCATCCAGAATGGTTGCAGCTTATACGTGCGGCTGGGGTGCCTGATCCTAACCCAGTCCAACACACTGAGTCCATGAGTCCTTGCCCTATGCTTCCTGTTGAAGCGCTGTTTCAATTTTCGCTGTTGTTCGAGGACCCAACCCCTTGGTAGTTCTGTGTCCACCAGAGGAGGGGTCGGGGGGTCGCAGCTGATTCAGGGGAAGATGTAACTCGCATCCCTTGTTTATTAGCTGAATACCTTGATTCACAGAACTACCAAACAGAATAGCTTGTGAATCAAGCTATTCAGCTAATAAGCAAGTCTATATTGGTCACATGAAGAACTAGAAAAGCACTCGGAGAGCGCAGACCTCCGCCAAGCGCCACAGTTCCCCCCGTACAGTGTTTGTGTGTACGTTTTCAGATTCCTTGACCATGAAAACATATGACTAGCAATTGGATTGACAATGATAGGATTAGTGGTTCAGTAGTTATTCACGAAAATGGCATTTTCCTTAATGGTGGCCACAGTTCCCCCCATACAGTGTCTGTGTGTACGTTTTCAGATTCCTTGACCATGAAAACATATGACTAGCAATTGGATTGACAATGATAGGATTAGTGGTTCAGTAGTTATTCACGAAAATGGCATTTTCCGTAATGGCAGCCACAGTTCCCCCATACAGTGTTTGTGTGTATGTTTTCAGATTCCTTGACCATGAAAACATATGACAAGCAATTGGATTGACAATGATAGGATTAGTGGTTCAGTAGTTATTCACGGAAATGGCATTTTGCGTAATGGCAGTTTTCTTCTGGATGGTGATCTGGATCACCACCAAAATGTAATCATCTGTAGAATACCCTATTTCTGACAATCTGTGAAAATTTCATGAAAATCCGTCCATAACTTTTTGAGTTATGTTGCTAACAGACAAACAAACAGACAGACAAACAGACAAACAGAAAGACAACCCAACGCCGATGATCACATAACCTCCTTGGCGGAGGTAATTAATAGTAGTGAACTATTCACAGAACAACGTAAATGTAACTGGTACAACAATGAAATATGACTTGGGAAAATAAAATCGCAGATCGTTGAGACAATTTAAAAACTTTACTGCAAAAGGTTGCCTTGAAATTTTAAGTTTTCTCAACTAGTTTTTTTTTAAGGTGCTCCTTCCGCCCCTGCCTGGGCGATTTATGATAGAAGGATGCTGCCAGTGTGGACCCAGCGGACTGTGGGTTTGCTTTTTTCTCCTCCCGTCTATTTTTTGTTATAGTCCTTTTTTTTTTTTTTTTTGCTGAAATGCCAGCGAGCACAGACTCAGTAGATGGATGCTTGTACCCTATAAGCCTGGGGTGGGAGTTTTTCTATACATTAATGGAAATTGATGGACTAATTTCTTCTGCTCACATGGCTCCCACCCCAAAATCTGCTCTTTGGTACTTGGGTCTCGCAGAGACTGCTGCTCACCATTATCCTCAGCTTGCGGAGCATGCTGAGGGGGTGGAGAGGACTACCCTGGTAACAGACCTGCAGCAGAAGAACTGCGGAATGGTGAAGAGTCCAACCAACAGGCCGAGGTCTGTGCCAACAAAGACGCCAACAAAGAAGTGTCTAGAATCCACCCCTTGGACGGGGGGGCTCTATCATGATGCGGAGCACAGTTGGGGAACCGTGCTCACGCTTTTTGTTAGCCTGATTATTTTCTGTAAATTTCCCACATCAGTTTAGTATTTAATCTGGTTATGGTTTTGGACATATTATGTTATTTGAGTTTGCCATTGTTTCTGTTTGTTTATGAGTTCCTGTTATCATAATCTCACTTTTGCCTTTATAGTCTCAGTTTGTGGTGACGCCAGCACACTGCGGACAGACATTATCTCTCACCCAGAAGCAGACAGAGGAGCTGAATAATGGACTGGGGGAGACAGCACCCCACAGGGGTAATTACACCAGACTCTAAGACGCCTCCTATGGCAGGAAGGTAACATGTGTTATGTTAACTGAATTGTGCCACACGGTGCTTTGATATGTAACAAGTGTTATTATAAAAAACACTCATGGCACTCATGGCCTTTGTAAGACCTAATGAATATGCACCAGCCTCAGTTCCTATGCACTGGTCAATAAAGCTATATAAGAGAGCTTTTCCAGACTAGGCTCTTCACGGCTACAGTGTCCATGCTGGGGCCACAGGCTGTATATATGATAGAGGGTTCAATAAAGAATCTGTGTCGACCAACACTCCTGCCTCGCCTCCACATCCTTTCCCTTTTACTCTCTACACTGGTGACCTGACGTGAATGGACTGTCTCTCCCTTCTGCCACGCTGTAGACTCCTTTTTCTCCACATTGGTGACCTGATGGAGATGAACTGTCTCTCCCTTATGCCACACACCACATTGGTGACCTAATGTGGGATGAATGGCTGCTCCCTTTCACCGTGCTGTGGATTCCAGAGACTGGGGATCGCCTACATCATTCTCATCCACACTGCAGTGTGCGTACCCATTCCTCTCTCCACGACGACGACCTCCAGGGCTGGACAGAGAGCGTGGCACGGGGACAGGGATCCACGAGGATCAGCGACACAAGCACCACACAGAAATAACCTGAACGGGGAAGATCATCGGCACTGTCTGCATTGATTTCCATCAAGCTCCCCGACCCTGACTCACCTCGTGACAGCGGAATTCAGTGCACAGAAGCCCTGGGCGCATACCGCAGAATTACGAGGACAGCGCAGCTTCCAGCTATGTGGACACTGCGCCACAGCGCACAGCACGCACCGGGGACAAACCGACTCCACAGACTCACATATCAGCCTCCGCAGCTGCACATGCCCGGGGAACATGGCCGATCGCCATCCTGGGAACCTTTAGGGCTGCCCTCGCACCCGAAGCAGATGTGCAGCCCCGCATGCAGGACATGTGTTTGTTTCTCAGCCGCTGCGCACAATGGGAGTTTAGCCGATTGCTTCCCCCAATGCCTTTAGGGCTGCTCCCACACCTAAAGCAAAACTGCCAAGTTCCTCACATAGCTTCAGTTTTTTCACAGCCGCTATGCATCCTCGGGGAACTTGGCCGTTCACCTTCCTCACATCCTCACAGGACTGAGCCGCACAAGGAGTCAGAGACTTAATTTTTTTGCACAGCCGCTGCGGATCACTGTCAGGTTTACCGAGAAAGTCCCTCACCCATGGTTGATCCACACGCAATTTTTGCACGGCCCAGACACTTTTGACATCCCAGGCCGGCACTCACTTATTCCTACCCTCCTCCCCCTCGTCCTCCACATCGTTCTTCCTGCACCTCCCTCCCTAAAGCCTGCCGATTGCAAGTTTTGTTCCATTATGCACATCCGTACCGGCCCCGTGTGCCCACGATCCACAGCCGTTCAACATGTTGGAACTCAGAGCAGAGCAGACTGTGTTTTTCACCCCTCCCCCTTTTCACCCCACAGACTAACATGCTCTCCGACACTCCTCACCAGCAGGACACTTCCACTGGAGTGGCAACCCCCTGCTGCAGCCTCCACGGGCATCAACTGGAGCCCAAACGAAAGGGGGGTCACAGCCCCTTCTGGGTGATTGGGTGGGGGGGGCTGTGTGGTGTCCATGTTGGGGCCACAGGTTGTATATATGATAGAGGGTTCAATAAAGAATCTGTGCTGACCTACGCTCGTGCCTCGCCACCACATCCTTTCACTTTTACCCTTTACAAGTTATTATTATGTGCCAATGGCCATCTTGTCGTATATCTGAATGATATCTTCCTATGTTTGTATTAGAGCCTTTTCCATCTTCGCTGTTAGTTTCCTCTTTGTAGTGTTTATATGAATTGTTATTGTTATCGCCAACTAGTCAAGATTTGTGTATTTTATCTTGGCCTTGCCTTGGTGGGTTATTATTATTATTTTCTCTTCGTGTATTATTTTGTCTGTTCTCAATTTGACTTCATGTTCTCCTGTGCTTTTATTTTGACAGGTGCTTTTGTTTACTTCCTTTTTGGTTCAAGTTCACGGTTTGTTCCAGGTGTTATTATTTTTGACTAATGATTTCTCGCTCTTTTTTCCCACACCTGTTATCATTTGTCATATCATTATCATATCATTCCCCGTTATCCTATTTAAGGGCCGCTGCACCACTGTTTGGTACAGCGTCCTACAATTGTCTCCAGACATGAGTCCCACGTCTAGTTCTCTCATAGTTATTCTGTGTGTGTCCCACAGTAATTCTCCTCCTCTCCAGAAGTGAGTTCCATGTCTCCTCCAGCCTTCCCACATGGGAATAGCTTTCCGTGCTATTTCCTTGTTCCTCTTGTCTGTAAGTTTTTGTTTTTAGTTGGATTTTTTTTTTTAAACCTTGCAAACTCACTGCTCCAGCATTTGGGTCTCCTTCTGCCCCTGCCTGGGCAATTTATGACACCCTGTTTGAAAATTGGTCTATCCACTCCTACCTTCCAAGCAGTTGGGACAAAAACAGTTGAAAAATAGTTGTATGCTTTTGAAAATGATTATAGTGCATAGCTAAAGTTCTTTGTGGGTCATCTAGTAGTGAACACTAGAAACTGTTAAAGAAGCTTTTTGAACCCTTGAAATCTGAATGCTGGGAAGGGGTTGGGTCCAAGATTCATCTGACATTCACTTGGTATTCTACATGGAATGCAGAAAAGGTCCCAAACATTCCCAAACAGTGACAAAAGAGAGGCAAATAAGTTACTATTGTTGAAAACAATAACCTCGGTTACATGGTCACAATAAGCTAATTACTGGGAATAAACTGATAATGACAATAATCAGTTTTGTCACGTTTACATGCACTGAATAAATGGATTATTACAGGGTAAACCCCTTGTGCAGTGATTCTGCCTTCACACTTTTTTCTCTCTCCCTAATTAACCCACTTATTCCCCACAGCTGCATGTATCATGTGTGGGCAATCAGTGCACCCTTTCAATTGGGCCACTCTCCTCCAGAGCTTCAGGAGCACGTTAAGACTTCCTCCTCACAACTCAGAATGCTCGCCCTTCATTGTGCAGCCTGTAGCCTGCTGACCTGCCCCTTCTGGAAACCTGTGGACACGTAAGGACAATTACTTTCCCAACTGTCTCCTTGTGATTATTTCCCAGGAAAAGTGGCTGGCAGACTTGGACCCTGCCTGGTGGAATCCCTATAACTGGATCTTCCCCACAGCTGCCAAGCCCTGTAAGTTCACTTACTATGTGCACATGAAACCCCTTTTGCCTTCTTTCCCAGCACCGGAGCACCACCTTGAAAATACTCACCGTGAGACTTGCACTTCCACGCTGAGGGTCTGCTGCTGTCCTGCTCCCCATTGGATGGAATGCCATTATCTGTAAGAAAGAAGACAAACAATAGCATTGTCAAACTGTGAGAACTTAAACTTACCCTTGTTTCTTCTCTCCGTCCTGCAGGGTTTCAAGACTATCTATGTCCAATTACTATCAGTATAACTGTAATAATTCACCTATTTTTGGATCTTCTTGCTGCCTGCTTTTGGGTCTGTTATCAAAACCATGTCACCTTGAGTTAATGACCCCAGTTACATGGCTTTTATCGTAATATTCTGTTTACATGGCCACTTGAATAATCAAAAAACTGCAGCAGTCCAGTTGTAGGAATGGAAATTCACTTTGAGTTATTTTGTTGGGACAATAATTTAAGTTTGTGTTTTGAATGGTAATTGACGGATAAAAATGTTTGGTACAAATATAAAAGTGTGTTTGTTGGAGGTTCATGCTTAGTTCATTGAAAAATGTGTGAGGATGATGTTTGAATAGTTTCATGCATATTGCTTTGTGCAGTTAAGTAGTGTGTTGTGACCTGTGGTAGTTGTGCATGTTTAATTGCTCATTAATCTGGAGCTAGTGGGGGAGAGGGGATGAGCCGTGAACAAGGACAGTCGGGCATGAATGGAGTGGAGCCACATAGTTTCTCTCTCTCTCTCTCTCTCTCTCTCTCTCTCTCTCGTGTGCATGCGTGAGCATTTGTGGGAGCAGGTGTGTGGAGTGGTGTCGATTGAGTACTCTAAACTTTGTTTTTCTAACTTTTCTCTATCTTGTGTGTTGAGGTGTGTGTGTTTATTATGTAGCGGTTTGAGTGTGTGTGTGCTGGGGGGTGAGTTTTGGTGTGAGTGTGTTGGGGAACGGTAGTTTCTGCTGCCCGTGTTTTCCTGGCCGGCATCATGCCGGTGTTTGATGGTGGTGTGGAGTTTGAGCGCTTGACCCGGAGACATGGCGTGAGAATGGTCCCGACAGTTTCCTGTTCTGTGGAGGAGGCCGGCCTCGCTGTTGGACAGGTGGTAGGGCATGATAGCATAAAGTCAGCATCAAGGATGAACAGTGCAATTGTCATTTTTCTGGATCGAACTGAAAAAGCTGATCAGGTGGTGGAACAGGGAGTTGTCATAAATGACACTTTTCCTCCTGTTTTACCGCTGGTGAACCCTTCTAGGAGGATCACCATCTCTAACGCTCCTCCTTTCATTAAAAATGATCAGCTGATTAGAGAGTTGTCCCGTTTTGGCCAGGTTGTGTCCCCCGTCAGAATGGTCTCTCTGGGTAGTAAATCCCCCCTGCTAAAGCATGTCGTGTGTCACAGGAGGCAGTGTTTCATGGTGTTAAAAGACAGCTCTGCAGAACTGAACGTGTCTTTTATTTTCAGGATTGATAGCTTTAGCTATTTAGTTTTTGCAACATCTGAAACTTTGAAGTGTTTTGCATGTGGGGCAGAAGGCCATCTTATTAGGTCATGTCCTGAAAAAGTGAACACAAATAATGCTGGGATTAAGAAAGGTGACGCTGGTGTTTGTGGTGGTCCAGAGAGTAGCGCTACTTGTGATGCAGCGGATGCCGCTGCGGCGTCCACTTCTGCCAGGGTGGCAGTGGCCGCGGCGGGCACGGTGGTTGCTCCTCCAAACAGTGATGGTGGGAGTTTCTGTCTGGCGGCAGCTCTGATCGTTGTGATGAGCCTGTCACCCAGAGTGAAAAGGTGAAGGGCAAAATGAGTGCAGTTAAAGAAAAAAACATGAATGAACAGACTTTGCAGGTGGAGGAGGAGCAGAACGGGGCTGTGACGGACACACCTAGTGAACACTGCATGACAAACGCCGCAGTTGATGAAGAAATGCAGGAATATAATTTTGTTGAGGGGGATCCTTTTAAAGCTGCACAAAAAAGAAAAAGTGCTGAAAACTTGCAGAGCTCTGCTAAATCTAGTAGGGTGGGGAGTTTGGAAGTGCTGGATGAGAGTCTTCTGATGACAGTGAAGCTGAGTCTGAGCTGATACAGATGCAGCAGGAGCAAAGCTCCTACTCTTTTACAAAGATCAGGAAGTTTCTTCAAGTGACGAAGGGGAACAGAGCTGTGAAAGTAGAAAATTACTTTCCAGATCTGGAATTATTTGTTGCATCAGCTCACAAGTTTATGAAACTGAATGATGGGAATGAGACTTTCACTGATCAGGAACTATATCGTTTAAAGAAACTTGTTCTTAAATTAAAATCACAAATCACTAATGGCCCTTTTCCACTAGTACCTAATCGGCCTTACTCTACACTACTCGGCTCTACTCGGTTCGGCTCGGTTGTGTTTCCATTGCAGCTGGGCACAGCAGGGTACGCCTGGGGTGGGCGGGATTTTTTTACAGCAAGGCGGCGCCACACTCCCGTGACGTAAAACACATGACCCAAGCGAAACATAACATTGCGGCTGTACAAGGCGGCTCCTTGGTCTGTGGTTTTTTGTCACCGTAAAGGCCAAAAAGGGCCGCCAGACAAGGGTACAGGCAGCGAGATGAAACACTCTGGAAAAGTACTGGAGCATCTGGAAAGCCATAGCGCCGAAAACGTGAGGATATGAAGTAGATCATGTATGACGGTAAGCTAATGATTGCTAATGCTAGTTTGCTTTAAGTCTGCCGTACTACGTTGTAATGTCTGCAAGTTATCGCTATTAGGTACTAAAATATGTATGCTGTGTGTGTGTGTGTGTTTCAGATGGCTCTGTTGTGGGAAAATTACTGCTTCAGACAGTCGGTCTGGCGTTCAACACAGCCTCTCACTGATGTCACCCCAGCTTCACAAACGATCAGTGGTTATAGAGCCTAAGCATGTCTGTAGAAACGTTTAACTTCATGTACAACAAATTACTCTGATCTGTGTGAAAATCATGGAGAGGCTGTTGAGACATCATGTCATGTACCTGCTCCAGCAGCACTGAGTCTGTGGTGGTGTCATGGCAAAAAGTGATCAGCTGACACAACTTGATTGTCAGGTTGTAGTTATATTAACCCCAAAATATATATTCAAAAGGTAAGCAGTACTGAGTTAGGTATAATAAGATATATTTGACAATTATGATGCATTTTAGGCCAAAACAAACTTGATCTAGGATTAAAAGCAATTAAAATAATGCAGTCACAAAGTTACCTGGAAAATACTTGATTTACTAGATACATGTACTGTAGAAATATACATTCTCTGCATCAACAATGCACTATACATGCATTCATGTAGTATTCCACTGGGAACTGCACTGACAATAAACCTTTGAAGTTTTTGCAGATGTTTCTTTTTTATATGTGAAGGTTTCCACCAAGTAACATAAATTAAATACTGAAATATTGGAAAAACTGTCTAACAACAATGCAGCAGTTTGAGAAATCACTTTTGGTTTGGTGTAAGTCTGTCAACAGAATTATGAACCATAAAGCAGTTTGTGTTAAAATGTTAAATGCCATTAAACCCTAACCCAGGGGTCTCCAATCATGTGTCAAGGGGGGCCAAGACCCTGCAGGTTCTCTCTTCTACCCAGTCTCTTCAGCAGGTGTTCTCACTGATTAGCAGTCAGTAGAAGAAATTCAGTGAAATCTGCTGTTGAAGACACCATTTGGAGGTAAAGCCTGCAGAGTCTTGGCCCTCCATGGCACATGATTGGACACCCCTGCCCAAACCCATTATGATGAAGAACAGATGCTAATATGAATTCCTCCATATACTGGTACTATCACTAAAATATGCAGGGTCTTCTGCGGTTGCACATCCAGCAATACAGTCTTCAGTAAATAAAATAATTGTTTTGGTTACTTTTTCTTAAAAATAAGCCATTATTTTCAAAGTCACCAATAAATGGTTTGTACTATTGACTCTTTTCCCACTGGTGCCTTAACAGACAAAATAGAAAATCATGATTCAAACACATAAGTCACTAAATTGTTTATTACAATCAGCAGCAAATTCCAGATTATTCAGAATGTGCAAAATTCAAACTGTAAAAAAAAAAAAAACTTAGAATGGGTCACACACGCCGGCCACACTGCCTCACTGAGAAGCAGCCGGGATGTGCCACTCAAGCTGGTCCTAGTTCAGCAAGATCTTCGGCCTGCATCTCTGTAAATAGTAAGGTAAGATCCAGTTTGGGGTGGATCGTTTCCCTCTTGCCTAGACAAAAGACAGAAATGGGTGGTGGTTAATTAAAGCAAGTTTAAAACATATTTGGGAAATACACTTGTTGCTAAAAGGCAATGGTGGAATGTGAATGAATGAATGAATCTTTATTTCAGATAGATTAAAAGTAAAGATTAAAAGAAAACAGAATAATATAACAAAGGGGAAAAAATCAAACAAGGTCAAATTAAACAATAACTCCTCTGATCAGACAGTTCAACATAGGTTATCTGAAATGGGTGATGGCTGAAGCCGCAGCTTATATTGCCCACCATTTTCCATCCAAGAATTCAAAAGAAAAACAAAACAGGAGCGATTACAATTCGAATGTGACAATAAAGTACTTTGTTGTTGTATTTAACCACAATTTTCATGTAGCTGCGCTTCAGTAAAATAGATTTTACAAGGACTGGGTTATGTTTAAAATCATTTGTTTTTACTGTGGCCTCAGCAGTCAGAATAAATCAATACATTCACTTGAATGGAATCTAGTACTTTAACTGAGGATGTGCATCACCGAGTATGGAGTCGCTCAGTCAAAATATGGAATTTTTATCAATAAAAGTTTAACCACCGCTCTGTCACCACTGTATCTCTTGTTGCCCTGACTTCAAGTGTGGGTGATGTTTTGTACTTGTATTGCTAAAATATGAAAGGATGCACTACATTCATCTTCTTCCGCTTAATCCTTTTCGGGTCGTGGGGGGGCTGGAGCCTATCCCAGCATCTTGGGGTGAGAGGCAGGGTACACCCTGGACAGATCGCCAGTCCATCGCAGGGCCAACACAGAGAGACAGACAACCTTTCATGCTCACAGTCATACCTAAGGACAATTTAGAATCCCCAGTATTGATGCCAATTAACCTAACTTGCATGTTTTTGACATGTGGGAGGAAACCGGAGAAATCCCAGAGTAAACCCTCGCAGACACAGGGAGAACATGCAAACTCCACACAGATCACTGTTGGTCGGGGGCTGGGATCGAACCCAGGATTCCCCGGCCAAGGGTGAGTTGCTGTGCTGCCGCAGTGCTAACCACTCCGCCACCGCGCCACCCCGGTGCACTACAATGGGTCTCAAATATTTGTAATGTGTCCTGTAACCCTCTGTTAATGAAAGAAAAACCCACAATGGTCACAGAAATAACTTGAATCTGACAAAAGTGGTAATAAATAAAAATTCTATGAAAATTAACCAATGAAAATCAGACAATGCTTTTGAATTGTGGTTCAACGGAATTATGTTAAAAAACAAACTCATGAAACAGGCCTGGACAAAAATGATGGTACCCCTAGAAAAGATTGAAAATAATGTGACCATAGGGACATGTTCAACAAAGATGTGTCCTCTAATTAACATCACAGGTGTCTACAAACTTGTAATCAGTCAGTCGGCCTATTTAAAGGTTGACAAGTAGTCACTGTGCTGTTTGATGACATGGTGTGTACCACACTAAACATGGACCAGAGGAAGCAAAGGAAAGAGTTGTCTCAATAGATTAGAAAGACAATTATAGGCAAGCATGTTAAAGGAAAAGGCTACAAGACCATCTCCAAGCAGCTTAATGTCCCTGTGACTACAGTTGCACATACTGTATTATTCAGAAATTTAAGATCCACAGGGCTGTAGCCAACCTCCCTGGACGTGGCCGCACGAGAAGACGGATAATACGAATGGTAATATAAGAGCCCAGAACAACCTCTAAACACATTCATGGTGAACTCCAAAGTCAAGGTACATCAGTGTCAGATCGCACCATCTGTCATTATTTGAGCCAAAGTGGACTTCATGGGAGATGACCAAGGAGGACACCACTGTTGAAAACAAATCATAAAAAAGCCAGACTGGAATTTGCCAAACTGCATGTTGACAAGCCACAAAGCTTCTGGGAGAATATCCTATGGACAGACGAGACAAAACTGGAACTTTTTGGCAAGGCATATCAGCTCTGTGTTCACAGACACAAAAATGAAGCATACCAAGAAAAGAACACTGTCCCTACTGTGAAACATGGAGGAGGTTGTGTTATGTTCTGGGGCTGCTTTGCTGCATGAATCTGTGCAGGGTACAATGAAATCTCAAGACTATCAAGGTATTCTAGAGAGAAATGTGCTGCCCAGTGTCAGACAGCTTGGTCTCAGTCGCAGGTCATGGGTCTTGCAACAGGTTAATGACCCAAA
Source organism: Pholidichthys leucotaenia (assembly GCA_020510985.1). Classification (NCBI taxonomy): domain Eukaryota; kingdom Metazoa; phylum Chordata; class Actinopteri; order Cichliformes; family Pholidichthyidae; genus Pholidichthys; species Pholidichthys leucotaenia. The sequence goes on from CM035842.1 coordinate 263,169,702, forward strand.
ACACACAGCTAAAAACACCCAAGAATGGCTAAGAGCGAAACATTGGACTATTCTAAAGTGGCCTTCTATGAGCCCTGATCTAAATCCTATTGAACATCTGTGGAAGGAGCTGAAACATGCCGTCTGGAGAAGGCACCCTTCAAACCTGAGACAACTGGAGTAGTTTGCTCATGAGGAGTGGACCAAAATACCTGCTGAGAGGTGCAGAAGTCTCATTGACAGTTACAGAAATCGTTTGATTGCAGTGATTGCCTCAAAAGGTTGTGCAACAAAATATTAAGTTAAGGGTACCATTGTGGCGGTTTGGGAAAACCCCCACAAACAGACTAAGGACGGACAGCTCGCTACTCCTGGTTTTTCCGCTGCATGCTGTGATCTAATCAGCCATTTATGCATTTCACTGCTGTGAGGTTAATGTGCCACCCATGCGTTGTGTTCATGCATCCTGTCTGTGTCTCACAAATGCAAATATCTCATGCCTGTTCTGCAGTCCCTTTGATCAGACCTGCTTTGATGTATTGTTTGAGTTGGGTATAAATACTGCACAGGTTCTGTAACACCTTCTCGATCTCTCAACCTCTGCTGTAGGACACACACGTGTCCGCCTCTCCTCTCCTTCTCTGAGAGCCAGAGGACCCCCATCCAGCCTGCACACACTTGGGCTGGAGAGGGGATCCCGTGACGGCGGTATGATAATAAAACTCTACTTAAAACCTCCAACAACGCCGCTTTATTTCATGCCGCCGCACTGGTGACCCGACGCTGAAACGAACACGCTGCCAGTGAACGCAACGCCCGGCGGTGATTCTCTGACGACCAGCGAACACGGCAGCCTGACTGATCTGCCCTCCCTTCTGCTTCAGGGAGACCTCAACGCGGAGATTCCAGGCGAAACTCCACGGAGAACACCCACGACCGGGAAAGCTGAGCAACGTTTCATGGTGAGATCTGCACGCCTAGATCGGCACATCCACGCTGGACCAGCCGCGCTCACAGCTCCTCCACACCGTGAGCGCATGCACCTCGTCCCCTCTCCACGACGGCGATCCCCATGGCCGACGGAGCACACGTGGACCTGAACGCACCATGACCGAGCGAGTGACAGAGCGTCTACTTTCCTTCACCGCTCCAACAGACAACAGGGATGATCTCCAGCAAGCTCCCTGACCCTGGTTCTCCTCTCCAGCGGCCCACCCACGCACGGGACCCCGGCACACGCACCGGGGAGTCACGGGCACGGCGCACCACGCACGGGACACATACGGCTCCACAGACTGCCTTCCTCCTTCGCCGCTGCCCTTCAGGGCTGCTCGCTCACCTGAGGCACGCATGCAGCATGCTCGAAGGATTTGTTAACAGTCTCAGCCACGGCACACATAGGGAATTCAGCGGTTTGCGGTTCCCGAGCGCTTTAAGGCTGTGCCCGCACCTAAAGCCAACACGCCAGTCCCTCTGTTCTCATCACAGCCGCCACGCAGCCTCGTCTTTTCTTCATGGCCGCTATTAATCCTTGCAGGACTTAATCGCGAGAGGAGCCAGTGACTAATTTTTCTTCTTGTGATCTCCGCACGCGCAACGGGACAACCCCTCGACGTCGCGGAGCAGCAAGCAATTTTTTGCGCGGCCCAGACTTCTCATCGTCTCCGGCCGGCTTTTACTACCCCCACCCCCTCCACCCCCCTCCTGCGCAGAGCTTTTCCCTGCTCGCTGCCCAAGCTGCACTATCGAGGTCTCGACCACCTGCCGAGCCCTCTGGGGGGGGGGAGCTGTGGCGGTTTGGGAAAACCCCCACAAACAGACTAAGGACGGACAGCTCGCTACTCCTGGTTTTTTCCGCTGCATGCTGTGATCTAATCAGCCATTTATGCATTTCACTGCTGTGAGGTTAATGTGCCACCCATGCGTTGTGTTCATGCATCCTGTCTGTGTCTCACAAATGCAAATATCTCATGCCTGTTCTGCAGTCCCTTTGATCAGACCTGCTTTGATGTATTGTTTGAGTTGGGTATAAATACTGCACAGGTTCTGTAACACCTTCTCGATCTCTCAACCTCTGCTGTAGGACACACACGTGTCCGCCTCTCCTCTCCTTCTCTGAGAGCCAGAGGATCCCCATCCAGCCTGCACACACTTGGGCTGGAGAGGGGATCCCGTGACGGCGGTATGATAATAAAACTCTACTTAAAACCTCCAACAACGCCGCTTTATTTCATGCCGCCGCAACCATCATTTTTGTCCAGGCCTGTTTAATGAGTTTGTTTTTTAAAATAATTCTGTTGAACCACAATTCAAAAGCATTGTCTGATTTTCATTGGTTAATTTTCATAGACTTTTTATTTATTACCACTTTTGTCAGATTCAAGTTATTTCTGTGACCATTGTGGGTTTTTCTTTCATTAACAGAAGGGTACCAACATTTTTGTCCAAGAAGAATACCTCATCAGGGCCTGTCCACACAGGGCCTCAACTTCAGCTGCAGGGAGACAGGCACAAAGTGTATGTGCGTGTTTGGGGGGTGGGGGGGTGGGCTGGTGAACAGTCTGACAAGCAGGGTGAGGGGGACAGACGAGAAGGTGAGCAGGCAGGTGCAGATGCACAGGGGGGTGGGGTTAATAGGCAGACAGGTATGCAGGCGGAGGAAGTGACTGGACAATTGGGCACGAAGGAGGAAAATATAGGTGAAAGGAAAAGTGGTAGTACTGATAATCTGATAAGCATCCAGAAAAACAGGACAGACATGGGGGGGGGGGCATACAGGAGGGTGGGGATGATGGCCAGACGGATGCAGGACATGGTGGAGCTGGCGGTCAAACAGGTGATCAGGGGGAAGTGGAGATGATGATGTGTGGTGATGTGGATTGTGAATCAGTTGTGATCGGTGCTGGAGCTGCAGAGGAGAATATGGAGGAAGGAGAGACTCCTCTTAATGCTTCTCAGCTTAAGAGAAAAACTAAAAATGGTAGGCAGGTTTTACAGGAGAAGGCAAGATCATCTAAAAGGGTAAAGTGCAAAGTGGCAGATGAACATGAGGGAGCAGCCTTAGCTTCAGAGGTTAGTGAAGGTGAAGATTCACCCCCTCTGATGACTGACAGTGAGCTGTCTGACTGTAGGTCCTCCCAACATCACCAAGTCCAGAAGGAGAACAGTGCAGCAAAAATAAAAATGTTCTTACAAAAAAAACAAGAACATGAGAGGAGTAAAAATTGAAAATTACTTCCCAGATAAAAAGGGCTTCCTTGATTCAGTGAGGGTCTTAATGAAAGAGGGGAGCTTCACTCACCAAGAATATTATCGTCTGAAAAAAGTAGTTTTTAGACCTAAGCAAGAATTGTTTAATAATGATGCTGAGAATGATGCTGACGATGATGGCAGGGCTTTGTAAATTCTCTGCCTTAGCGTTCCTTTTAACTGTTCCGTTAACCTTTTTTTGCCTCTCCTTCCATGAGCAATTTTAAAGTAGGGACTTTGAATCTGAATGGAGCGAGAGAAGCAAGAAAAAAAAGATATGCTGTTTGATTCCATGATCCTGAATAATGTTAGTATTATGCTTGTACAAGAAACACACAATGATAAATCTAATGAGATAGACTGGCAGAGGGAGTGGGGAGGGCAGGTTGTACTGAGCCACAGTAGCAGTAGTAGTGGGAGAGTGGCTGTCCTTTTCTCCCCAAGATGTTCCCCTGTTTCATATTCTGTCACTGAAGTTGTACAAGGGAGATTACTGGTGATTCAGGCTGTTTTGGGTCGGTGTACACTTACTCTCATCAATGTGTACAGTATGCTCCAACATTAGGATCAGACAGGTTGGGTTTTCTTAGTAAGATAAACACCTTTTTAAACAATTGCAACCCAGATGACTTTGTGCTCTTAACTGGTGATTTTAACAGCACTGCAGATGATTCAATGGACAGGAACCATATAGAACCTCACCCAGCCTCTAAACGCCTTTTAATGGAAGTTACTAAGACTCATGATCTGGTAGATGTTTGGAGGTCTTTCCATAATATGGATAGACAGTACTCATAGTCCCACATTAGAGATGGTCTCGTTTCTCTTGCAAGATTGGATCGTTTTTATTGTTTTAAACATCAAAGGAATATTTTTTCAAACTGTTCTATTGTACCTGCTGGTTTTACTGATCATTCTTTGGTATTATGTCAAGTTTTTATTAGTAATTTTAAGTATCGAAGTGCCTTTTGGCAGTTTAACAGTTCCTTGCTTCTGGACAACAATTTTAAAAAAGTTTTAGGTTCTTATGGAGGAATTTTAGAGAGCGGCGTCTTGAGTTTGGCTCTTTACAGCAATGGTGGGACTGTGTGAAGGTGGAAATAAGAAATTTTTGTCAACAATACACTCTCAATGTCACTCGGGACATAACCAGATTAATAAAAGACCTAGAGAGTGATATTGTAGAGCTTCAGCCTTTGTGAAATTCTACAGGAAATCGAGGATACTTTGAAGTCCTCAAAGCAAAAAAGAGAGTTCTTACAGACTTGCTGGGCACCAGGGCTCAGGGAGCCCTTGTCAGATTCAGGTTCCAGAGTGTAAACCAGATAGATGCCCCCTCAAAGTTTTTTTTTTTTGGACTGGAGAAGAAAAATGGGCAGAGCAGGTGCATTCACACTCTATGGTCAGCATCCGGACAGGAGCTGAGGAAGCCTGGTGACATCAGGAAACATGCTGCGGAGTTTTATTCAGACCTGTATAAGTCTGAGTATGTTGAAAATGAATAATTGTTAGCTTCCTTTTGTGATGGACTTCCCCAAGTTTCTGAAGACTTCAATCTGCTACTGGGGGAGCCCCTACACCTTGAAGAGTTGTCCACCGCTTTGCAGAGTATGGAGAATGGGAAAGCTCCTGGGATTGATGGACTTCCTGTTGATTTCTTCAAGCCCTTCTGGCACGATGTGGGTGAAGACCTGCTGGACATTTTGAACGAAAGTCTGACTAGAGGATTCCTACCTATCAGTTGCAGGAGGGCTGTAATCACTTTACTCCCCAAAAAGGTGATCTAATGGAGATTAAGAACTGGCGCCCTGTTTCCCTGCTCTGTACAGACTATAAAATTTTCTCCAAAACCCTGGCCAACAGGCTGAGGGACATTATGGACCAGATCATTCACCAGGACCAGACCCACTGTGTGCCCGGTAGGTCCATTCTTGACAATGTGTCTTTAATTTGGGATATTTTGGCCATCTCTAGCTCATTGGACATGGACTTTGGTTTGATTTCATCGGACCAAGAAAAAGCACTGAGCTCCCTTACCTCTGGAAAATTTTGGAGCGGTTTGGTCTCAACCCTGGTTTTATTGCTATGATCAAGGTTTTGTGCCAGGACATTGAGAGTGTGTTGAAAATTAATAGAGGACTGAGTGCCCCTTTTACAGTAATGAGGGGAATAAGGCAAGGCTGTGCTCTGTCAGGCATGTTGTATGTGTCATGACCCACTCTGGGCCGTCACCTGCCTCAGCTGCGCGCACACCTGCGGCCAATCAATCACGGGCTTTATAGCCTGCTCTGCCTGAAGCCTCGGCACGGAGCCGTCTGTCTTGCTACCGGACCTTCATCTCCCGCATGTCTGTTTCCACACAGCCCTGCGCTTCGTCTGGAAAGACCTTCCAACTACAAGTAAGCATTACCACTTCTACCTTTTCTCCCAGGCTCTCCCCTGTGCACAGGTGGATCCCTCAGGCGGCGGAACCATTTCTCTGCGGCGGTGGAACGTTCCCCTCGCCCCGCCAAACATAATCGTTCATCACTGGGTGTGCCTCGCAGACGCTTTCTTCCTGGCTGGAGGCCTCGAGCCAAAACCTGTGCTCGCATCAGACCACCTGCAAGTAAGCCCCGGTCATTATCCAGCTCATTGTGACTTGGCTGAAATTAACATCTGTGCTTTGGCTCTGTTTTTAGGGTTGCCAGGCTGTACGGCGCTCTGTCTCGCCCCCGGCTGCAGCATGTTCACCATCAACACATCTACACAACACATACACGCACTCATACACCCTCTGCTGGTCACAATAAAGATTATTGAATTACTCTTGAGCCTGTGTGTGTGTTCCCTGGGTCCAACAATATGTCAGTATGCCATTTCCATTGAACCCATGCCGTGTAAGATGCGGTCCACCGTGGAGGGGCTGATTTTATCTAACTCTGTTGAAAAACTGGTACTTTCAGCTTATGCAGATGACATTATTGTGATGGTAAAGAACCAGACAGAAGTAAGGCTATTTTCAAAAAGTAGTCAAAAATTTTGGTACAGCATCTTCAGCGAAGGTGAGTTGGTCCAAGAGTGAAGCCCTTGCTGTCCTTTTTAAATCAAAGCAGTTGCTTACACTGCCATTTAGTCTATACTGGAAAAAAAAAGATGGTCTTGGGGTGTTTTTAGGGGATGAGGCTGCTGTAAATAAAAACTGGGAGGGTTTGATGGAAAAAGTTAAAGGGAAGCTGGAAAAAGAGAAATGGCTGTTGCCACAGATGTCTTATAGGGGAAGGGTATTAATAATTAACAACTTGGTTTCCAGTGGACCGTGACGCCTGTGTGGACACCCCCCCCCCCCCAACAACCTACTGAAGCAAATACAGAACTGCATGATTGACTTTTTCTGGGACAGGCTGCACTGGTCCACAGTGTGTTTTGTTTCTGCCAAAAGAGGCGGGGAGGGGGGCAAGGACTGGCTCACCTGGTCAGATGAGTGGCATCCTACAGACTTCAGTTTATTCAGAAGCTTCTCACTGTCTCTCGTGCACATGCGTGAGCGTTTGTGGGAGCAGGTGTGTGGAGTGGCGTCAAGTGAGTACACTAAACTTCGTTTTTCTAACTTTATCTTGTGTGTTGAGGTGTGTGTGTTTATTATATAGCGGTTTGAGTGTGTGTGTGCTGGGGTGTGAGTTTTGGTGTGAGTGTGTCGGGCAACGGTAGCTTCTGCTGGCTGTTTTTTCCCGGCCGGCATCATGCTGGTAGTTGACGGTGGCATGCTGTTCGAGCGCTTGACCCAGAGGCATGGCGTGAGAATGCTCCCGACGGTTTCCTGTTCTGTGGAGGAGGCAGGCCTCACAGTGGGACAGGTGGTAGGGCATGATAGTGTAAAGTCAGCATCAAGGATGAACAGTGCAATTGTCATTTTTCTGGATTCAACTGAAAAAGCTGATCAACATCTATGACAACAGGGAGTTGTCATAAATGACACTTTTCCTCCTGTTTTACCGCTGGTGAACCCTTCTAGGAGGATCACCATCTCCAACGCTCCTCCTTTCATTAAAAAATGATCAGCTGATAAGAGAGTTGTCCCGTTTTGGCCAAGTTGTTTTCCCCATCAGAATGGTCTCTGGGTAATAAATCCTCCCCTGCTAAAGCATGTCGTGTGTCACAGGAGGCAATGTTTTATGGTGTTGAAAGACAGCTCTGCAGAACTGAACGTGTCTTTTAACTTCAGGATTGACGGCTTTAGCAACAGTATTTAGTCTCTGCAACATCTGAAACTATGAAGTGTTTTGCGTGTGGGGCAGAAGGCCATCTTATCAGATCATGTCCTGAAAAAGTGAACACGAATAATACTGGGAGTAAGAAACTAGAACTAATGGTTGATTTAATAAAGACAACTTAATTATTTCAACATTATCTCCCCATAATCAAACTATATTTTCCTTCCTTCTTCTTCCAGGAAACCAAACTAAGCTGGATGTAAAACCAGTGAGTGTAAAACTTAGTTGTCAAATCTCTAAAGACTAAAGTGGTTCCAGATCAGAGCAGTGTTTCTGATCTCTGATCTTTACTGTTAAGCAGTCCCTCCAGGATTTTGCAGGATGTTTTATGATTGTTGTGGCCCAAAAAGCCTGAATTTGTGGGAGTTTTTTTTTTTTTTTTTTTAAAGTTGTGATAAAAGTCGCAAAGTTTTGAGATTTTTTTTTTTACACTAAAAGTTGTGTGAAGAATTACAAATTTTAAAGCAGATGCTTTTTTTCATAGTTTACTGCTGTGATATTCTATATAACACCACAAGAAAAGCACAGGATTGTCAAAAATTTCCTATTAAACAGTGAGTTGTAAGTTAAGCAGAAACTTCTGCTATAGGGAATGCGTGGCATCACCCGATGGAAATGCAACAACTGCTCTCATGACTGGTGTGAGGAAAAGATTCATAACAGCGTACGCTTTTTTAACATCCCAACTTGGGAGAAAAGTGGAGATAATCGGGTCTCTGAACTAACAAAGAGGCGTTGGACTGAATGGGTTGCAGTGGCCAGAAGGAAAGACATCAGCTTCAACAATATTCCTGCACACGTGGTCGTGTGTTCACAGCATTTTCACAAAAGACTTAAACACACATACAGATTACTTGTATGCACGTGGAGTTGTTGCTAACTTTTAACAAGCTGGCTGGGAATTCCCAGAGCGCACGTTGTTGCCTTTATTGTGCATGGATTTAAAATCATCTGGAGACTGAAATCCATAGAATGTTTGGTATCAATAGATTCAGCAGCTTCTCCTCTTTCAGGCAACTATAAAATGTCACTGTCCTGATTTAGTATTTTTTTTTTTTTAGCGGCTAGTTACACCTGTAATTTTTTCAGTGTTCCAGTGTTGAGCTTACCACACTACTTGATTAGTATTTCATGTCCAGTTGTGTAAATAATGTGTATATACTTATCAAGCATTATATGAAAAATTTGAATATAAATTCAACATTTCACCACTGGGACTTACATTAGAAATGCCTGTAGTTTCAGAGACACCTGCTAGTGCAGAAAACTGTAGAAACAATGATTGCTTCTGTAACATGGCCAAGGGTAGTCAAAACATAACCTTTGCAAGGTCCTTTTAAACCAGATGAAGAGTCACAAGTAGCAACCAAAGGGGAAATTTTAAAATGAGGATGTTCAACAAAGGAATTTTATTTATATAGTAAAATATGTACAAATGCCCACTTAAATAAAAAACTATAAAACCTAATTAAGCTTACATTAAAAGAAGTAGAAATTAGAATACAATACCAACTAAAAGAAACTAAACTAAAAACTAAAAGTGGGCTAAAAACAAATGAACATCCATAAAAGCTGAGGGGGAGGATCCACTCTTCCAGGCAAGGCTCCATCTGCCACCAAGACGCCGACACCCTCAGGAAACAGCGAAGGCAGAGCTCCAAACTCTGCCTCTTGCTGTCTCTCGCCTGCAGCACCCTAACTGCTCCACACGGAAGTGTTCTCCTCCAAATATCGATATCATGGTGGTCCAGACCGTTACTGCTCCTCCTCCTCAGTCATGCCCTCCTTCTGCCATTTCCTGTGCCACCAGCAGCCTCCTCTTGTCCTGCAGGGTTTTCATCTGGCTGGTTATCCAGGCAAGGCTTTCCTCCAAGCAGGCCCTCCTCTAGTCGGGCTCTCTCCTCCAGTCAAAGCTCTCATCTTGCAGGGGCCCTCTCCTCAGGCAGGGCTCTCTCCTCATGCAGGGCTTTCCTCTGGACTGCCAAAGCACCTTTTATACCATGTGCAGTCAAAGGTGCTGCACATCCCCAGTCAACACAGGTGCTGCTGACTAGTAATTAGGGGAAGCAGAAGGTAGAAGTAGACAACATTTCCAATTAAAATCACACAGACTAAAATAAAAACTGCAAAACATGCAAGCTATAAATAAACATGCAACACAAACTTAAAAAAAACATTTACCCCCCACCCCCCCAAAAAAGCACAATAAAATGCTTCCACCCTGTGACACTTACCTTTGTGCAAACTACGATTTTCTCATTGTTCACCTAGAAGATTTCAGGCGGCTGGACCCTTTTTTTGGTGAATTGAACATGAGCCTCTAATGATTTATCATTCTTAAATTGCTCATAGGTGTATGCGCTGACCCCACAAACAAGGTAGGCAAACACATCTGACAGCGTGACTCCAGGCAGTTGGTTGAGATTCATGGTCCATTTCTTGCGCTCATATCAATCAATCCCATTTATTTCTTTAATTTTTTGAAGGTAGCACTCCTTTGATTCCTTATTCAGCTTCTCTGAATAAGGAATTTTAATTTTCTGTTTGCTGGGTTCCATCGAACGTACAGTATGTCTGTCTCTGTTAGCAGTTGCAGTAGACTACAAGTAAACAAAGAAGCCTGAGCACGGCAATGGTGACAACAGCCCAGAATGAAGCATGGCGTGACATCAGTGCCCGTTCACAATACAGAAAAACTCTGTTTTGTGCAACAGCAAATACAGACTTTAACACGATTAAGTAAGAATGAAGTAGCTGCTCATAAATTTGCCATAAAATTGACCAACACTGTAGGGTACTCTTGCTGAGAACTTGAATTTGTCATGAATCGCCCCTGGAGACAGAAAGGAAGACCCAGGCGCTGAACAGGCTCAGGTTCAGGTTCCTTTATTTGTATCCGTAGGTAGATTTGTTTTGCAGTTTGGTGACATCCATATTTACAAGCCACAAATTACATTCACATAGACACAAACACAGGCACATAATGAAGCTGACTATAAACTTGATAAAAATACTCAAGGCTCCATCAATCAGGATATAAAAAGACAAAGAGATGGGAGGAAAAACCAGAGGTAAGAGAGAAGGGTCATATTAAAAGTTAAAAACTAGTCAAAGAGGTTAAAAAACTCAAAGGTCAAAACCCAATAAAATATTTTAGAACCCAAGTGACACCCTACAAAAATCCATCCATCCATCCATCCATCTTCTACCGCTTAATCCTTTTCGGGTCACGGGGGGGGGCTGGAGCCTATCCCAGCATCTTTGGGCGAGAGGCAGGGTACACCCTGGACAGATCGCCCAGTTCCATCGCAGGGCAACCCAGAGAGACCGAACAACCATTCACTCTCGCATCCATACCTAAGGACAATTTAGATCCCCAGTTTTGATGCCAATTAACCTAACTTGCATGTTTTTTGGCTTTGGGAGGAAACGGAGTGCCCGGAGTAAACCCCACGCAGACACGGGGAGAACATGCAACCAACTCCCGAACAGAAGGGTCACCGATGGTCTGGGGGTGGGATCGAACCCACGATGGTCAAGGGTGGAATCGATCCCATGACCTTCTTGCTGTGCTGCCACTGTGCTAACCACTGTGCCACCGTGCTGCCCCCCTACAAAAATAAGTAAATATAAAATGGAGTTAATAAATAGGTACCTAAATTATGTGCAATATATTTTACCAGCTTGTTCAACTCTTTGACAGCAGCAGGGACAAAGCTGTTTTTGTAGCACTGGGTTCTACTTTTTGGGACAGCAAACCTCCATCTTGAGGGAAGAAGCTGAAAGTTGCAGTGCAAAGGGTGGGAGTCATCATTTAAAATGGAGGTAGCCATCCTCTGTACTTGTCTGGTGTACAGGGATGTCAGGCTCAGCTGTGGCTCACCAAGCAAACGACTGGACCATCTAACCACCTGATCCAAGGATTTCCTCTGTTTCAGTTTATCTGACCAAACCATGACACTAAAGAAAAGGATAAACAGATTCAATAAAAGCCCGATAAAACATTGTCATTATGGTTCGGTCAACTTGGAAGCGTGCAAGTTTTCTCAAGCAATGCAAATGTTGCTGACCCTTTTTGCACACCCTTTCACAGTTCTCTTCAAAGTTTAAATTACTATCAATAATCGTCCCAAGATATCTGTAGGATTGTACACATTCGGTGGTCTGGCCTTTTAGTATGGTGACTTTGTGCCTGGGATTTTTCCTTCTAAAGTCAATAATCATGTCTTTAGTTTTTGTCGTATTCAGCTGCAGGTAGGAATCCTCACACCAGTGAACAAAATCATCAACTACTGGGCCGTGGCCACTCTCACCATCCTGGAGGAGACTGACAATAACTGAGTCATCAGCACACTTTATAATGTGTCTGTTGTCATGTCTGCTCCGACACATGTTTGTGTACAGGATGAAGAGTAGTGGTGACAACACACACCCCTGAGGAGAGCCAGTAGAAGAGCACTTTAGGTCAGACAATGTACCATTGACCCTTACTCTCTGCGTCCTGTTGGTTAAGAAATCCATAATCCAACCCACCAGATTATTGCTCAAATCAAATTGTTGCAGGAGCCTTTCAACTAAGATATGAGGTTGGATTGTATTAAAGGCGGAGGAAAAGTCCACAAATAAAAGTCTGGCGTGTGTCCCATTAAAATCCAGATGTTTAAAAAGCATGTTAAACAGAGTGACAGTGGCATCCTCCACTCCTCTGTGAGGCCTATTGGCAAACTGCAGAGGATCCAATGCATGCTCAGTCTGCTTTAGGACCTCACATCTGACCAGTTTTTCAAAAATTTTCATTAAAATTGAAGTCAAAGCAACTGGTCTAAAGTCATTTACCGTTTTAGGACAGCTAGATTTTGGAATGGGAACAACCACGGCTTCTTTCCAGATCTTGGGCACATGTTGTGTCTGTAAGGACTTGTTGAAAATGTAATGAAATATAGGACTCAGTTCATGTGCACAGGACTTTACCAAGTGCCCACATATATTATCAGGGCCCTAACTTTTGTTCACTTTAACATCCTGCACCTCAATATTAAAGTGCTGATTGTCTTTGAGTTTCTGTTTCAAATCTTGGGTTTCTGTGCTAAAATCAAAGGAGTCAAAACGACCATAAAAACAATTAAGAGCATTAGCCAGCTCTGTGTCTGAATAAAAACATCTAAAAACACATGATTACTGCACTCTGTGCTCTGAAGGCCTGCAATAGTTTTCATACAGGCCCAGGCTGAACCAAGTTTCTTTGTTGCCATCTTGCTTTCCAACTCTGATTTATAATTCTGTTTTGCTCTTAAAATTTCGGCCTTCAGCTCCTTTGTGGCAACCTGTAGCTCAGAAACAGACCCCTGTTTAAAGGCAAGTGCTTTCCTCTGTAAGCAGGATTTAACTGATTTTGTAACCCATGGTTTGTTGTTGGGATATATTTTGACACGTTTACGTGGAACAATCTTATTTTTACAGAAAGCCATGTATGAGCATGTGACGTCCACCAAAGAGTCCAAATCATCCCCGCAGGACAGTGTGAGCATCTCCCAGTCTGTACAGTCAAAGCATTCCTGGAGGCTGTGCACTGAATCTTCTGTCCACACATCAATGTCTCTCGTCTCCACCTTGCCTCTTCTGAGAGCAGTTTTATATGTGGGCAGCAAATATACAGTGGGGCAAAAAAGTATTTAGTCAGCCACCAATTGTGCAAGTTCTCCCACTTAAAAGATGAGAGAGGTCTCCAATTTTCATCATAGGTATACCTCAACTATGAGAGACAAAATTAGAAAAAAAAATCCAGAAAATCACATTGAAGGATTTTTAATGAATTAATTGGTAAATTCCTCAGTAAAATAAGTATTTGGTCACCTACAAACAAGCAAGATTTCTGGCTCTCACAGACCTGTAACTTCTTCTTTAAGAGGCTCCTCTGTCCTCCACTCGTTGCCTGTATTAATGGCACCTGTTTGAACTCGTTATCAGTATAAAAGACACCTGTCCACAACCTCAAACAGTCAGACTCCAAACTCCACTATGGCCAAGACCAAAGAGCTGTCAAAGGACACCAGAAACAAAATTGTAGACCTGCACCAGGCTGGGAAGACTGAATCTGCAATAGGTAAGCAGCTTGGTGTGAAGAAATCAACTGTGGGAGCAATTATTAGAAAATGGAAGACATACAAGACCACTGATAATCTCCCTCGATCTGGGGCTCCACGCAAGATCTCACCCCGTGGGGTCAAAATGATCACGAGAACGGTGAGTTAAAATCCTAGATCCACATGGGGGACCTAGTGAATGACCTGCAGAGAGCTGGGACCAAAGTAACAAAGGCTACATCAGAAACACACTACGCCGCCAGGGACTCAAATCCTGCAGTGCCAGATGTGTCCCCCTGCTTAAGCCAGTACATGTCCAGGCCTTTCTGAAGTTTGCTAGAGAGCATTTGGATGATCCAGAAGAGGATTGGGAGACTGTCATATGGTCAGATGAAACCAAAATAGAACTTTATTGTAAAAAGTCAACTTGTCGTGTTTGGAGGAGAAAGAACACCATACCTACTGTGAAGCATGGGGGCGGAAACATCATACTTTGGGGCTGTTTTTCTGCAAAGGGACCAGGACGACTGATCCGTGTAAAGGAAAGAATGAATGGGGCCATGTATCGTGAGATTTTGAGTGAAAACCTCCTTCCATCAGCAAGGGCATTGAAGATGAAACATGGCTGGGTCTTTCAGCATGACAATGATCCCAAACACACCGCCTGGGCAACGAAGGAATGGCTTTGTAAGAAGCATTTCAAGGTCCTGGAATGGCCTAGCCAGTCTCCAGATCTCAACCTCATAGAAAATCTTTGGAGGGAGTTGAAAGTCTGTGTTGCCCAGCGACAGCCCCAAAACATCACTGCTCTAGAGGAGATCTGCATGGAGGAATGGGCCAAAATACCAGCAACAGTGTGGGAAAACCTTATGAAAACTTACAAAAAACGTTTGACCTCTGTCATTGCCAACAAAGTGTATATAACAAAGTACTGAGATGAACTTTTGTTATTGACCAAATACTTATTTTACCGAGGAATTTACCAATTAATTCATTAAAAATCCTTCAATGTGATTTTCTGGATTTTTTTTTTCTTATTTTGTCTCTCGTAGTTGAAGTATACCTATGATGAAAATTGGAGATCTCTCTCCAATTGGTGGCTGACTAAATACTTTTTTACCCCACTGTACACAGTTGTGATCTGAGGATCCTACAGGAGGAAGGGGGAGTGATTTATAGAACTGCAAGTTTGTGATATTTAACAAGAAAGCACAAAGATGAAACAGTGCACAAAATAAAACTTACAGATAAGGTGACACAAGGAGCAGGCAGGATAAATGTCAGAACACAGATAGGTTCCAACGGGGAATGAATCTTTAGGCTCCAGCAATGAGTGAAAGAAAAAGCAGTCCTTAAATAGAGCATGAAGCAAATGATCACAAATGTACCCTGCCTCTCACCCAAAGATGCTGGGATAGGCTCCAGCCCCCCCGCGACCCGAAACGGATTAAGAAGATGAATGAATGAATGAATGAATGAATGAATGATAGCAGGTGTGGATCACATGCGCGGGGGAGTGACCTAATTATTTGACAGCTCACAGATGTGACGGCCCATGAACTTGAACAGAATGAACAACAAATACAAAATGATGACAAGGTGGGAGTGTCTGGAGACAGAATTATAAAGGATGAAAAAAATAATTATCCATTACAACAGCTAAATTGCATTGAATGCATGCTAAACCGTATAGATTTGGAAGTTATGGCATCACCTTCATTTGAAAACTCCCTAACTACAGCGGTGCCCAACCACTCTGTACCGAATTCAGAGAAAAAAGAAATACAGTTATTTATTCTGTTGCTCTTATTGTCTATTAAAGTCTGTGTTTTTCTGAAAAAAAAAAAGTTACTGTATATTCTCTGTCTTTCCGCGCCTGACTCCTACCTATCTGTCTATATGCTGTGCGTCTTGACACACACCTGTCTCATCAGATACACATATTTCCTTTACCAGGAGTTTTACCGAGAGGAGGGGCTTTCCTTGGGGGTTTGCCGGGGGCACACGTTGGTCTGTGTCCAGACCGGACAGTCACAGTTTTAAAGCTCATTGACAAGATGTATTAATGATTTTACCTCTAAAGGTGTATAAAATCTTACAACACTGGCTGTAGTGATAGATTTGCTCGTTTGTGGTTTCACAGCATCTCTCCTCACACGTGCGCCCGCTATGGGGTACTTTCCAGGCAGGCGGACTTTTTTCATCACAAACTTGGCACTTTGTACACACGGTCAGGACAGAAATGTAGGGAGATGTTCATCGGCGGGCCGGGGGAGACGGAAGAAGGCGATGGTGTGGGAAAACTTGCAGGTGTGTGTGTTTTTTTGTGTTTCTTTTTGCTGATGTGTTCTATTAATACTCACTGTAAACATGGAAGTGAGCCCAGTGCAGCAACGCATTTGATTGGTTAGACTGAGTGTTTGAGAGCTACTCAGGGACAAACTTGATTGGTGAAATTGGTGGAAGGTGATGAGGATTGGCCAAAATTGTGTGAAAGTTGCAGTGATTAGCCAAAGTTGCAAGGTCATGCAACAGATGTGGTGAATCACTGATATTGCGTGAATTAATGCAATCACAACATCGCAAAATCCTGGAGGGACTGGTTAACTGTGGCTGATGCTTTCATGTGATTATCTTAGTTTGGGAATGGGAGGGTGCTGGTTTGAAACCCTGTACTGACTTTGGGAAAGGTGATTCTTGATGTTTTCACCTGCTTCATCTCATCTGAACTCAGATGTGTGTTTTTTTCCAGAATGATGAAGAGGAAGATGATGGTGAAACACACTATGAAAACAATGGAGACCCCAATGCTTCTATCTGACTGCCCTGATTATTAAAAAAAATACAGTCATTAGAGCAAAGACTTGTTTAGTTTTATCTACTTCTTGTAGCAATGAGTCAGCTTTTTTCCATTTATTGTGCATTTGTTTTGTTTATCAAAATATTATTGTGAAAAAAGTCATACATTTTTACATTTAATCTTGTGCATCACATTGTATTTTCCATAAACTGAGCTTAAAAAAAGTTGATTTTCTGTAACAATCTGCTCTTTGGCTTAACCTGGAAAGGAAATAATATCTACTCATAATCAGTGTCATATTCTGTGTTTTGGGGTCAAATTTTATGTAGGTTTAACATGAATTAACAGAGGTCCAGCTGACAGTCCTTCAGGCTATATACAGTGGATATAAAAAAGTCTACACACCCCTGTTGAAATGCAGAGTTTTTGTGATGTAAAAAAATGAGACCAAGATAAATCATTTCAAAACTTTTTCCACCATTAAGGTGACCTATAACCTGTACAACCCAATTGAAAAACAAACTGAAATCTTTTAAGGGGGAAAAAAAAGTTTACAATAACCTGGTTGCATAAATATGCACACCCTTAAACTAATATTTTTTACAGCACCTTTGGCTTTTATTACAGCACTCAGTCTTTTTGGGTAGGAGTCTATCAGTGTGGCACATCTTGATGTCCACTCTTCTTTGCCTAAATGCTCCAAATCTGTCAGATTGCGAGGACATCTCCTGTGCACAGCCCTCTTCAGCTCACCCCACAGATGTTCAATCGGATTCAGGCCTGGACTCTGGCTGGGCCATTCCAAAATCTTAATCTTCTGGTGAAGCCATTCTTCTGTTGATTTGGATGTGTGCTTGTCGTGCTGAAAGATGAAGTCCCTCTTCATCTTCAGATTTCTAGCAGAAGCCTGAAGGTTTTGTGCCAACACTGACTGGTATTTGGAACTGGTCACAAGTCCCTCCACCTTGACTAAGGCCCAGTTCCAGCTGAAGAAAAACAGAACCAAAGCATGATACTGCCACCACCATCCTTCACTGTAGGTATGCTGTTCTTTTGGTGATGAGCAGTGTTGCATTTGAGCCAAATATACCTTTGGGAATTATGACCAAAATGTTCAACCTTTGTGGTTTCATCAGACCATAACAGAATTTTCTACATGCGTTTGGGAGATTTCAGTTGTGTTTTTGCAAAATGTAGCTGGGCTTGGATGTTTTTCTATGTAAGATAATGTCATGACTTGCAGACAAAGAAAGACCCAGGTGCCGACTGCAGTTTGTGGCATTTATTAACAAAACCAAAAGTTCCAAAGAGCATGAACACAAAATTCAAAACAGGCAACAAGGAAAACTTACAGATCAAATAGCAGACTGACTCACCAGAATGAGGATGGGGTTCTGGTGGTGAGAAGAAAGCATTGTTAACCCTTTGAGTGTGTATGGTGCAGAACTGCAACATAGCCCCAGTGGTCAAGAGTGGTAAATATTTTTTCTCAATAAAATGGTTCAGTCTTTTGACACCATTTTTTGTACAGAGGTACCTCATCATCTTATGTTCAAAGTATATAAACAAGAAATCAGTACATTAAAAAAAAAAGAAATTTCTCACTTACTTTTGACAAAGTCAGAGTGAGAAGGCAGGCGCAGTGCCGCACTCTGACACTAGAGGCACGCAAATTCTCACGCTCAAAGGGTTAAGAGTGCCGCAAGAATGAATTGAAAATGCAGTCCTTAAATAGGGTCAGAACAAATAAAACAAGTGATGACAGGTGTGGGGTCACATGAGCAGGCAAAAAGGTAACAATGATTAATGATTGGGATCAGCTGCAAAGTAATGAGAGGAGAGTGCCCAGCTGACAGCTGACAAGGTTATGCGCACACGGAGCACCAACCAGGAAAAGCCCTGACATCTGTCATCCATAATAATAAGGAATAGAAGAACAAAATGTAAACAAGTACAAACTGAGAAATAGATACCAATTGATGCATAATCAGAACACAGTAAAACTAGGACATAAACAGGAAAATAAAAAACATGCAGGGATAACAAAAAGCAAAAGGCACAAAAATACAACAAATACATAAATACAGAGAAAAAGCCATGAGACTGAGCCTGGCGGAACCTCCAGTGCTCAGCTCGTGACAGAGCCCCCTCTCAAAGGGTGGGTCCCAGACACCCAAGGGTAACAAGAAAAGAAAAAGTAAGAACCCCCCCAACAGGAGTACAACAATAACCCACAAAGGGTGGGTGGTGGCGGGAAGAGATTAGGACGGAATGAAGCAACCCCGCTCAGGACTCCTACCAGTCAAAATCGAAGACTTAGGCCCCCCGGACCAAAGAGCTAGAAAGTTCAGGTGGGCGATCAAAGTCCCAGGCCTGGTGATGGCGAGGTGGTACGAGTCGGGTGGCCTGTCGGAGAATATGGGCCACCCAACCCAATGGCTCAGTTCGTCAGGCGGTTGACCAGAGTTTTTCAGCCACCTGAACAGCAAGGGTGGTCCAGGGGGTGGCTGCCCAACATGAAGAATCAATAGCGGGCAGGATGGAGGAGTCGGGAAAAGTCTCAGGCAGAGGAAGGGAAACCACGATGACCTCAGGTGGAGGAAAGGGAATCACAACAGCATCTGGCAAAGGAGGGGGAACCACGACGGCATCAGGCAGAGGAGAGGGGAACACAACATCATCAGGAAGAGGAGGGGGAACCACGATGCCCTTGGACAGGCCTGTAGCACCCTCGGTGTTCCTGGACTGGGACACTGCAGCACCCATGGTTTCTCTGGGCTGGAGCAGAGCTTCACTCGTGGTGGCTCCGGGCTGGAGCAGAGCTGCACCCTCGGTGGACCCAGACTGAGCCAAAGCCACACCCTCGGTGGACCAACACTGGGCCAAAGCTGTGTGCTCAATGGACCAGGTCTGGGCCAAAGCTGCACCCACGGTGGCCCCTGGGCTGGAGCGTAACGCCCATGGCGGACTGACACTGGAGTGCAGCACCCAAGTTGGCTTCAGGCTGGGGCGCAGCACCCACGACGGTTGCTGACTGGGAAACAGCACCCACAGAGACTAGGACAAGGGAGGAGCTGCACCCACAGAGAACCCGAACTGGACCGAAGCTGCACCCACAGATGCCCCGGGCTAGGATGGAGCATCCATGAAGACCTCAACCAGAGGGGGAGTAGCATTCACAAAGACCTCAACCGGAGGGGGAGCAGCACCCACGGAGGTCCCGGGCTGGGACGGAGCACCCTCGGTGACCTCAGCGGGAGGAAGAACAGCACCCACGGAGGTCCTGGGCTGGAACAGAGTACCTGCAACAACCTCAGCAGAGGGAGCTGGACCCAAGGCAATCTCAGACAGTGAGCCTGGACCCACGGAGACATCTGGCAAAGCTGGAATGTTCTCGTGGTTAATAGTTAAAAGTTAATAGCTGCAGCACGTGGTGAGGGCTCAGGGGACTGCAAACCCTGAGCCTGACTACCGGGAATAAGGCAAGGCACATTATCATAATATGTTGAAGAATGAACATACACTTTCCTGTTTTCCCGGAGAACGATGTTTCCTTCTGGAGATGGTCTGAGGTCATCCCTCTCCGTGGGTATGGTGGACATGGGCCCCTCAGTGAATTGTGGAGGAGCCGCCCCTGTCGACACCAAGATGGGCGGAGCCGGGAAGGACACAGTGGGCCTCTCAGAAGTGGGAGGAATCTCCAAAGGGAAACAGGGAACAGCAGCTGCGGAGAGTGAGGAAGCTGATGATCCAACTGGAGAAAAAGGGCACAGAGGGCGCACTGCTCCGGAAGTCTTCTGCCTCAGCGATTGAGAAACTGCTGCCTGAGAGGTGGAGGCGTTCCTACGGCAGGATTTCCCTGGATGACGGTGTTCTGGAGCAGGTAAAGCAGGAACAGGAACAGGTGCTGGAGACTGGTGAGGCACTGATACTTCAGAGGTCCGGGAATGCCTCCCCTTCGGCACAGCCCCAGGTTTCCTCGTGGAGTTCCTCACCCTCTCTCTGTTCTCTCGTTGCAGCGCCGCCACCAGAGAAATCCTCTCCACCCCTTCAGCATACTTCAGAAACTGGGGGCACTGGCGAGCAGCTGTCTCCACGAGGCCCAGGTACCATAATGCGTCCTCTGGTGGCAATGAGAAGATATCATTAAGAGTGCCGCAAGAATGAAATGAAAATGCAGTCCTTAAACAGGGTCAGAACAAATAAAACAAGTGATGACAGGTGTGGGGTCACATGAGTGGGCAAAAAAGTAACATTGATTAATAATTGGGATCAGCTGCGAAGTAATGAGAGGAGAGCGCCTGGCTGACAGCTGACAGGGTTACGTCCACACAGAGCACCAACCAGGAAAAGCCCTGACAGCTGTCAACCGCAATAATAAGGAATGGAAGAATAAAATATAAACAAGGAGAAAATGAGAAATAGATACCAATTGATGCATAATCAGAACATAGTAAAACAAGGACATAAACAAGAAAATTTAAAAAAAAACATGCAGGATTAACAAAACCCAAAAGGCACAAAAATACAACAAATATATAAATACAGAGAAATAGCCATGAGACTGAGCCTGGTGGAACCTACAGTGCTCAGCTCGTGACAGATAAGGCTTCCATCTTGCCACCCAAATGGGAGATTGTTGTCACATACAGTATACTAAACAGTACTTGCCAGAAATTCCTGCAGCTCCTTCAGTGCTGCTGTCGGCCTCTTGGCAGTCTCCCTGGCCAGCTTTCTTTTCATCTTTTCATCAATTTTGGAGGGATATCCAGTTCTTGGTAATGTCACTGTTTTTGCCATTTTTCTCCACGTGATGATGACTGTCTTCACTGTGTTCCATGTTATATTTAATGCCTTGGAAATTCTTTTGTACCCCTCTTCTGACTGATTCCTTGGAACAATGAGATCCCTCTGATGCTTTGGAAGCTGTCTGCAGACCATAGCTTGTGCTGTAAAATGTGACTCCAAAAATGTCGGGAAAAGCCTACTAGAACAGTTGAACTTTAGTTGGGGTTAATCAGAGGCACTTTAAAATTGTGGCAGATGTGTGCTTACTCCCATTTAACATGAGTTTGAATGGGATTGGTTAATTCTGAACACTGCCATATCCCCACTTATAATAGGGTGTGTGTATTTATGCAACCAGGGTATTGTATGTTTTTTATTTTTCCAGTTAAAAGATTTCAGCTTGTTTTTCAATTGGGTTGTGCAGGTTATAGGTCACATTAATGGTCGAAAAAGTTTTGAAATGACTTATCTTGGTCTCATTTTTTACATCACAAAAACCTGGCATTTGAACAGGGGTGTGTAGACTTTTTATATCCAGTGTACATCCTATACACGCCATATACAGTACATATGAATTTATTGTAAAGTACCTAAATATTATATTTTTATATATATATACAGTATATATCTTACAAAATATAGACTACATTTAATTGTCCCTTTATCTAATATTGTATCTCATCATGCATTGCACTTGTCATAAATCACCCTTTTTAAGTGCTATGGAAGGACACCAAACGCACGCTGTGGTTTTGCACCTTTATTAACGAAAAGACAAACACAGCAAAAAACACTACACTTGCATATAAGGGGAAATGAGGGTGCCGGAGGAGAGCGGGGCTCATGACCAGGAGGGAGAAGAACAGTCCAGGAGAAATAGGCTGAGGCGCTTGGACACACAGGGGGAAAAGAGACAAATTAAGCCGGAGGCACACCAGAAAAGAAGCAGGGCTCATGGCTGAGGAATTGGAAAAAGGATCATTTTACCTGGTCAGAGCGCTCCCATTCTCCTCTACAGCAAACCCAAAAACACTCAGCATCTGATGGGGAACTTCTGAGGAGGTAAACAGTAGGACACGACAAGAGGGAATGTTGTTGTGTGTGGTCTATATTAACCATATATTCCATAGCCTACATATGTTAGAGCAAGTGGAAATGTTTGGTGATTACATATGTAAGGAACTTCACACCTCTGAAAGGACAAAGGAATCTCACCCGCCGAGTGAAGAACAAAGACGTTCCCGGACGCGGCGGGGGAGACCGGACGAGCCACCCTCACCCCCCAAGGCGAGGAGAGGGATTACCATCACCTCCCAAGACGAGGAGAGGAAATACCAAGACAATGGGGGGATTAAGATAATGAGGGATGTCAGCCTTTGTTATGCATGTCTTTTGTTGTGTGCTTGTATATAATCAGTGAGTTGGCGAGATTCTGTCTCTTTTTCCCTTCTGCCGCTCTCTGCATCAGATGAGACTTGTTAGAAGAGCTGAACATTAAAACTTCGCTTATAAACCAAATCGCCTCTTCATTGCCCAGCTCCTCTACACTGGTGACCTTGACGCGAGTATGGACCGGAGGCGTTCTCCCACAAGCGACTCATCCGTGGCGACTCAGGCAGACGCCAGCAGCCACGCAGACGAGGGAGCAGATGGACAGCTGTTCCCCCTGGCAGAAGAAGTTGAGAAGGCTCAACCGAGCACCAGCACCGCCGTGAGAGCCGAGGCAAGGCACTCTCACCCGGCGGGCACAGCAGTGATGGTGTGCACGAACGCCGTCGCTGTCAAGCTGCCAGACTTCTGGCAAGAGGACCCCGCCTCTTGGTTTCAGCAGGCTGAAGCCCAATTTATACTGGCGGGCATCACGGCTGACGATACTAAGTTTTATCATATCGTCTCCAAACTCGACTCCGCCACTTCGAAGTGTGTGCGGAGCATGATCCGGCGACCACCGGCCCGGGACAAATACGAGACGCTCAAAGCGACCATCGTGGCGAACTACGTCCCATCAGCGGAAGAAAGAGCCGAGAAGATCCTGGCGGTCTACGGCCACAGAGGGGGCAATCCGAAGGCCCTCATGGAGGATTTGCTGCAGCTCAAGGAAGAGGATAATGACAACTTCCTCTTCCAGTTTATTTTCCTCAGCACGCTGCCGCCACACATGAGGGGGACACTCGCCAGCATGAAGTGCAACACCCACCAAGACTTCCGCACACTGGCCAGCGAAGCTCATCGGCTCGTCAACGCCTGCAAGGAGCTGCCACCCACAACAGCATCCACAGACCTCAAAGCTGACGCCCCGAGCCACGAGGAGCCACGACCCACGGAGCAGACCCAGGCCACGGTGACAGCGACGCGGCCAAAACGTAACAGACAGAGCGACGTCTGTTATTATCACCACTGCTTCGCCGAGAAGGGCCGCAAATGCGTTCCCCCCTGCAAGTTTACGATGTCGGGAAATGCCAAAGCCGAGAGCCGTTAACAGCAGCGGTTCTCGGCGAGAAAAATAAGCTGTTGTACGTGACGGATGGACACACAGGCAAGCAGTTCCTCATAGACACAGGAGCTCAGCTGAGTTTCGTCATGCCCTCCCACGCAGATCGAGCCATGGGCACCCGGGGCAACGGAGCAGTGGCAGCCAACGGCTCTAACATCGACACGTTCGGCGAAAAGAGCCTGCACCTCCTCATCCACGGCCGCAGCTACAGATGGACATTTGTTGTAGCGGCGGTGAGTTTTAACTTGTTAGGCGCAGATTTTTTGTGTGCACATGGGTTATTAGTGGATCTAGCAAATAGGCGCCTGGTTAATGCACTGTCTTTTGCTTCTATTCCATGCTCAGCTCAAGTTTCTCCACCACCTGTGCACGGCAACTCACCACGGCAGGAGGTAAGTTCTGAGCAACTCCCTCACCCAATTTCAGCACTCACAATCCCCAATTCTCAGCCACTGTGGCGAAACACGGGGTTGAACACTTCATTCCCAAACGGGACCTCCTCGTTTTGCCAAAAGCTGCCCGCTTAGACGCGGCCAAGCTCAACATAGCACGGACAGATTTTACAATCTTGAAAATGGGCATTGTTAGAGCCTCGAGAGCCCCTGGGCCTCACCACTTCTCATGTGTCCGAAATCGCCGGTTCCTTGGAGACCGTGCGAGAGATTACACAGACTAAACAACGCTACACAGCGCAAGACCGTTACCCAATCCCTCACATTCAAATTTTTCACTACACTTCTAGCGGGGTGCGTGCATTTTTTCAAAAATAGACTTAGTCCCGGTTATCACCAAGTCCCAGTCCGAGCAGAAGACGTTCCTAAAACAGCGGTAATAACCCCTTTCCGGCCTTTTGAATTCCTGCGAATGCCTTTCCGGCCCTCAAAGGCGCTGCTCAAACCTTTTTCAACGAATGATGGACTGCGGTCCTACGCGACCTCCTTTTTGTTTTCGTCTATCTTCGCCGACATGCTGGTAGCCAGCTCGTCTGAGGGAAGAACACGAGCAGCACCTCACTACGTTTTTCAGAGGGCCTAGAGAAGCACGGGCTTAATAATCAATCCAGCCAAATGCAATTTCGGCGTGATCGCAATATTGATTTTTGGGACACAAAGTCTCTCCGAAGGGGGCAGTTCCACTTCCAGACAAAAGTTCATGCATAGAAGGTTTTCACGGCCGCAAACGGTCAAATCGCTACATGAATTTTTAGGGATAGGTAATTTTTACAAACCGCTTCTCCCACGCAGCTCAGCTCATGCAACCCCTATATGACGCGCTCAAAAAAAAGAAAGCTTCCACGCGTCGAATGGACCCCGGAGCGCGAACGCGCTTCTCGCGAAAGTAAAAAACGCCCCTAGCTAACGCCACATTGTAGTTCATCCAGATCCCTTGGCCCGCATTGCACTAACCACAGATGCTTCAGACCTAGTTATAGGGGCAGTTGTAGAACAACTTGTCAGCGGGATCTGGCAACCTTTAGAATTCTTTAGCAAATCGCTAAACCAAACTGAACGCAAATACAGCACTTTTGACAGAGAGCTGCTGGCGCTTCATTTATCCTTCTGCCACTTCCAGTTCTGGTTAGAAGGGCGGAGTTTCACGGCTTTTGTAGACCATAAACCGCTCACCTTTGCTATGGCTAAAATTTCAGAACCATGGTCAGGCAGGCAACAAAGACAGCTAGCTGCGATTTCAGAGTTCACCACAGACATTCGACACGTGGCAGGCAAACTTAACGTAGTAGCGGACTGTCTCTCTCGCGCTGTGGCACCACCAGAGCGCGGGGAGACAGATTATACTGCCTCAGCAGCAGAACTCTTCACTAACGCAGACACATACGCAGCACCTATCCATGAAGGGATAGATTATGCAGCTATGGCAGAGGAACAAAACAGTGACGCGGACGTGCGCGCACTCCTGTCTGGACCAACAGGGTTAAGGCTGGAGAAAAAGGGTTTACGCGACGGCGTGCCCCCCCTAATATGCGATGTTTCAACCGGCTGACCTCGCCCATTAGTACCAGCTGCATGGCGCCACCGCATTTTTGACGCAATTCACTCCCTCGCGCACCCAGGTGTGCGCGCCTTGGTTAAAATGGTCGCCGAAAAGTTTGTGTGGCCAGGCCTGCGCAAAAACGTAAAAGAATGGGCAAAAACGTGCATTTCTTGTCAACGCGCCAAAATACACAGACGCACAAAAGCCCCTCTGGAGCCTTTTCCAATCCCTGCTAGAAGGTTCGACCACGTTCATGTCGATCTTGTGGGGCCACTACCTTCCTCCCAAGGTTTCACACACCTGTTAACAATGATAGACCGCGCCACACGCTGGCCAGAGGCAGTCCCTCTAGCGGCAACCACAGCGGAGGAAGTCGCTCGTGTTTTTTTGACAAACTGGGTGGCACGTTTCGGCGTCCCATCGGACATCACGTCCGATAGAGGGCCTCAATTTGTCTCAGAGCTCTGGTCAGCCATGTCCAACAGCTTAGGGGCAACAATTCATCGCACCACCGCTTATCACCCTCAGGCTAATGGGTTATGCGAGCGTTTTCACAGGTCTCTAAAGGCTGCCCTCAGAGCCTCACTAACGGACACAAATTGGGTAAATAAACTTCCCTGGGTTTTATTGGGGTTGCGTGCTGCACCTAAAGAGGATCTAGACGCCTCTCCCGCAGAATTAGTTTTTGCACAACCTCTCAGGCTCCCAGGTGAATTTTTGCCAGAGAACCCAGAGCCAGGGCGCCTTCCAGTCCCAAGGTTTTTAGGCAGCAACGGACCGAACTCTCTCCCCGGTCCAGCTCATCACTCCTTCCCACGGGTTTTTGTCCCTCAAACTTTAAAAAACACTGAGTTTGTTTTTGTTAAGCATGAAGCTCTAAAACCAACTTTACGCCCAGCATTCGATGGGCCATTCAGAGTGCTGGAACATGGTGATAAACACTTTGTGCTTGATTATGGGGATAGAAAAGAAACAGTCAGTATTGACAGACTTAAACCTGCCTTCTTGTTGAAAGACGAACCTGCACAGTTGGCCAGAGCACCTCGGCGAGGTAGACCCCCCCAAGAGAAAAGACTCAGCCCCCAGGCAGGGAACAAATAACCTCTCTCCTTCCCACACTGCAGATTCCTCACAAGAAGGTCCCAGCAGGACGCCTAAACCAACCTACAGCAGTTTTGGGAGAAGAATTAAACCCAGACAGCACAGGGACTGACACCAACCACTCCACAATTATTCACTAATTGTGCTGCAACAGTTTAGGACTGACTTATGATTTTACTATGCTGCTATGTTTACCACTGAACTCTCTTAGGAGCATGGCTGCTGGAAAGTTTCTTCCGTGGCAACAGCTGTAACACGTAGTATGTCGTAATAACTGTCCTAGACTGTGAACCTTTCTGTTGTCCTTTCTTAGTTGTTTGGGGGGCCTGTGGTCTATATTAACCATATATTCCATAACCTACATATGTTAGAGCAAGTGGAAATGTTTGGTGATTACATATGTAAGGAACTTCACACCTCTGAAAGGACAAAGGAATCTCACCCGCCGAGTGAAGAACAAAGACGTTCCCGGACGCGGCGGGGGAGACCGGACGAGCCACCCTCACCCCCCAAGGCGAGGAGAGGGATTACCATCACCTCCCAAGACGAGGAGAGGAAATACCAAGACAATGGGGGGATTAAGATAATGAGGGATGTCAGCCTTTGTTATGCATGTCTTTTGTTGTGTGCTTGTATATAATCAGTGAGTTGGCGAGATTCTGTCTCTTTTTCCCTTCTGCCGCTCTCTGCACCAGATGAGACTTGTTAGAAGAGCTGAACATTAAAACTTCGCTTATAAACCAAATCGCCTCTTCATTGCCCAGCTCCTCTACATTGTGCCCTTAAATAGGAAAATGGAACAATCAATGATGCAAGACAGGTGTGGGTACATGAGTGAGGAAAGTAACATAATCAGTGACAGCTGTGCAGCCCGCAAAGCAGTTTGACAGCCGGAAACTGCAAGGGGCTGTCAAAATAAAAGCACAACTGGAAACTAAATAATACAAGAACAAGATAACACCCAAGATGTAAATAATACTATAAATCCAAAATGACACACAATAAAAGGACAGGACTAAAGACAGAACTAAGACTACAGACACTCATAAATAAACAGAGACAAAATGCATAAGATCATAATAAACAAAGAAACAAACAAACAGGAAAAGACTAAACTTAAAATTGGAGACTGAGCACGGCCCCCACCTGTGCTCAGGTTCATGACAGTGCCCCCCCTTTCCCTCAAGGGGTGGATGCCAGACACCCCGGGGCAACATCAAAAAAAGAAAAGAGCCCACCCATAAAGAAGACCCCCACCCCCCAACAAGAAAAACAATCCACCCCGGGTGGGAGGACGGGGAACCCAGGCACGGAGGGAACGAAACAAAACAAGAAAAAAAAAAAACACTCATGACCCACAACACTGAACAATGAGGTGAATAGAATTCAGGTAACGCAATCAGGCAGTTCCAGTGGCTTGTCAAAGTCCCAAAACCACCTAATCACCCGGTGGAATGAATCGGGTGGTCTTCCAGAGTTCCAGATTCCCCCAAGCAGACGATGAACCTCGTCGGGTGGCCTTCCCACATCAATGAGCCAAGGCATGACATGCCACCCCCCCCCCCTTCCCAGGGGTGAGTGGCATGAGCCATTCACCTCAGTGGGACTGAGGTGAATGGCTGATCAGTGGGGAGCCCAGATGAAGTGCCGGCTGAGCAGCAGGGAAACCCAGCAAAGAGGACCACTGACCAGGCCAGCTGACTAACAAGAGGACCAGATGGTGAAGATGACTGATCAGCGGGGACCTCCAGCGACACTGAATGACCTTTGATGATCTCCGACGAAGACGAGCGATCCATGATGACCTCAGGCATCGACAAAGACGAGGACCCATGACGACCTCAGGCTCGGCGGGATGGAGGACCCTCAACAACCTCGGGCAAGGAGGGAGGACCCGTCGGAGACTCGGGGCAGAGTGAACACCCTGGTGGCCTCTTCGGACGAGCATAGCACCTGCGGTGGCCCTGGACTGAGATAGCTCCCACGTGGCCTCAGACGAGGGCGGGGCATCCTATGGAGACTTCTGGCGGAGAGGGGGAACCCACGAGACCTGTTGCAGAGAGGGGGGACCCACGGAGACCTCGGGCGGAGAGGGGGGACTCACGGAGACCTCTAGCGAGAGGGGGGACCCACCTAGACCTCTAGCGGAGAGGGGATACCCACAGAGACCTCGGGCGAGGAGTGGGGGACCCATGATGAGCTCAGGTGCAGGTGGGTGGACCCTCGGTGACCTGAGGTGATGGCTCGAGCAGAGGAAACAGAGACTGAAACAAACACCGGGTCAGAGTCACTGACAGCAGTGGAGCCCGGCAAGAAGAACTCGGTGGCAACTGATGGTTGCACTTGGTCTTCTCTGATCACTATGCAATTACAGCCAAATGGTCCCCTTTCCTTCCCTCTCATCTTTAATTTTCTGTCTTCTGTTTCTCCTATTATTTCCTCTTTTTTTCCTGTTATCTGTTAGCATTAACTTGGCTAGGCAGTTGGAGTACAGGCAATACTCCGGAGCTGATATCGTAACAGAGAAAAGTCAGAACGTCCAAGTTGACTGCCACATGAAACAATGAGCTGGCAGTGTTTAAATAACAGACAATCAGTTGGGGCACAGATGCGGGGAGCAGGGCAAGCATGGAGCTGATTAATTAACCACATGCAAGCGGGCTGGCGGAGTGATGCCTGAGTAGTGAGTGAGAATGACTGGTAAGAGGGAAGGCTCAAATGTAAACAAAACTGATCAAGAAAGCTAGCTCTGTCCTGGGGCAGCGCTTGACCCAGTGGAGGAGATAGGATGAGAGAAGGATGGTGGCTAAACTGTCATCTCTGCTGGAGTCCGAGTCCCACCCTATGCAGGACATACTGAACGCACTGAGGAGCTCATTTAGCAGCAGACTACATCATCCTAGGTGCGCAACCGAGAGGTTTCGCAGGTCCTTCCTACCTACGGCTGTCAGACTGTATAACCTAAGCAGGGCTGCTCGCAGAGATAGCGAAAAAAACGTGACGCCTAAGTATTGAATGCAAAAGACGCAATAGACTTACACAATGGTCCTCTCCAGTATACAAATAGGACAATATCGGTCACTACGGAGAGTGACAATATGTATGGGTATATATTCATACTATTGTGGAGCGTGTAAATGAAGAGGCAGACTTGTTTCAGACGATTTATTACACAATCTCACATCTCAAGCACAGAACAGAATGAATACTGCAGCAGAAACCCCTCTCTTAAGTCTCATGGCATTTTTCTGGCATTTTCTCACACACAAGATGACCTTCGCGTCACACTGCATTCAACCCCCTCATCCTTGACACCTCCCTGTTATCTCACCAGGAATCCCCTGCTCTTTTTCCCACTGTCTCCTGTCTGAGGTCTACACAATCAGATCTCCCAAGGTGCTACACTATGTAAGATAACTAAGTAGACGGTTATGCTGTTTATTCCATCTAGCTAGGGGGAAGGAAGGAAGGAAGGAAACGGTTATAAAAGTTTACCATTCCCAAAAATTCCTGCAGCGCCCTGACCGTCTGAGGCCGGGGAAAATCCGCCACTGCGTGCACTTTGTCAAGCAGCGGGATTGCTCCTTCGGAAGAGACGCGGTGCCCCAAAAAAAATCAATCTCCGTCACGCCGAACTGACATTTCGCCGGGTTGATTATTAACCCGTGCTCCTCCAACCTCCGGAAAACCGTCGTGAGGTGGGTTTCGTGTTCGTCTTCGGACGCACTGGCTACCAGGATATCGTCCAGGTAGACGAACACGAATGGGAGATCGCGCAGCACTGCATCCATCATGCGCTGGAACGTCTGTGCCGCTCTTTTTAACCAGAATGGCATGCGCAGGAACTCAAATAAACCGAACGGAGTTATTACCGCTGTTTTGGGTATGTCCTCAGCGCGCACTGGGACTTGGTGGTAACCGCGGACCAGGTCTATTTTGGAAAAAATGCGCGCTCCGGCAAGGTGAATGGAAAAATCCTGTATGTGGGGAATTGGGTAGCGGTCGTGCGCTGTGGCGTTGTTCAACCTGCGGAAATCCCCACACGGTCGCCACGAACCCTCAGCCTTAGGGACCATGTGTAGCGGGGAAGCCCATGGGCTGTTCGAGCGCCTGATGATGCCCAACCTTTCCAGGTTGGCGAACTCCTCGCGCGCTATGGCCAGTTTAGCTGCGTCTAAGCGCCGAGGTCGTGCAAAGACGGGCAGCCCGGTGGTGGTGATAAAATGCTCCACCCCGTGTTTAGCGATGGCCACCGAAAACGTCGGGACCATGAGTGCTGGGAACTGAGTGAGCAGGGTGTGGAACTTACCGCCCGTAGCTGTGACGTTGGCTTGTGCTGTTGGCTGGGTCACTCGAGCTATACAGGGGAGAGAGTCAAAAGACAGTGCATTAACTAGGCGCCTGTTAGCAACATCAACCAGTAAACCATGTGCACACAGAAAATCAGCCCCCAGTATATGGTAATTCAGTGCTGATATGACAAAAGTCCACTCATATGTACGGCCGTGTAGAGATAAGAGCAGAGTCCTCTCACCAAAGGTCTTAATATCCGAGCCGTTTGCTGCCACATCCCGGGCCGCTAGATCCTGCCAGCCGGTCAGCAGGTCGGCCGGAATGAAGCTCTTCTGGGCACTGGTGTCCACGAGGAAACGACCTCCCCGAGCTTGCGTCCGTCAGGTAGAGCAGCTTGTTCTCTTCCCCGAGGGTCGCAGCTGCTACCGACCCCCAGTCTTGGCGTTTCCCAAGCGCTTGAATTGGCACGGTGGCGCACATCTGCGTGCCTTCTCTCCGAAGCGGCGGTGGTAGAAGCAGAGCGTGTCACCCTCGCCTCCTCTGGTCGTCTCGCTGGGCTCCGCCGCTGCCGCGTTGACTGTGATCGCCCTGGTGGCGATGATGATCCAGTCTGCCTCCTGGGCTAGCGCATGGTAGTCCCGCGCGGCCAGCAACGGCGAATTGGCCAGGGCCGCTCTCGCAGCTGTCGGAAGGTTCCGGAGGAAGAGGTGGGCAAACAGAAAGTGCTCGTCGTCCGTGCCCCTTAACGCCAGCATCTTCTCCATGAGGTCTACGGCCGAACCATCTCCTAACTCTGTCCGCGTCAGGAGCCTCTCTGCTCTCTTGCCATCCGAGAGCGTGTAGCACTGGATAAGCGCAGCCTTGAGCGCCTCATGTCTGTTGCCGGCTGGTGGCTGATCAAGCAGGCTCGCTACATGTTGAGCTGTGCGGGCGTCGAGCGCTGCGACCAC
The DNA here is from genome assembly GCA_020510985.1 of Pholidichthys leucotaenia. Lineage (NCBI taxonomy): Eukaryota > Metazoa > Chordata > Actinopteri > Cichliformes > Pholidichthyidae > Pholidichthys > Pholidichthys leucotaenia. The sequence continues at coordinate 263,201,684 of CM035842.1, forward strand.
ATGGTAGAATTTGGTGTCATCTGCCGTTACTCCCCGGAGGGCGAACTGAGCCTCAATGAGGTGGAACCAAGAGCGCGGGTTGTGCTGACAGAAATCCGGTAGCTTGACTGCAACCGTACATGCGTGGCTGGGGGTTCCAGTCGGGGCTGGCTCCGGGGATCTTGCCTCGTGTTCCATAATACGTCTTGGGTCACCAGTGTGGAGGCGTGTAATGATGAGATGATTTTGTTTCAGACGATTTATTACACACTCTCACATCTCAAGCACAGAACAGAATGAATACTGCAGCAGAAACCCCTCTCTTAAGTCTCATGGCATTTTTCTGGCATTTTCTCACACACAAGATGACCTTCGCGTCACACTGCATTCAACCCCCTCATCCTTGACACCTCTCTCTTGTCTCACCAGAATCCCCTGCTCTTTGGTTCCCACTGTCTCCTGTTCTGAGGTGCTACACAATCAGGATCTCCCAAGGTGCTACACTATGTAGGATAACTAAAGTAGACGGTTATGCTGTTTATTCCATCTAGCTACAATGCTCCACACTGTGTGTGTTTATGTATTATGTTTTTATATGTACATACAGTATGTATATTCACTGCTCTTGTTTTTCTTGTCTTCTTAATTGTTGCTCTGAGTGTTGCTATCCCTGTGCTGTTGGCAATCCTGGAAATTTCCCATTGTGGGACTAATAAAGGCTTATCTAGCTTTCTTATCTTAATAACAGACATGAACAACTCAAAAATACATAAAGTGTACTGGCTCAGACACATGACAGCTCGCCCAGTCGTGTTGTCTTGTGCTCATCCCCTGTTGTTGATTTGTGATTGTCTTTGGTAATTTGGTTATTATTATTTTCCTCCTGTCTCCTCTGTTATGGTCTTCTGTGTTCCCCGGTCTGTAGTCATGTTGTGTCATCCCCATTGGTCCCTCATGTCATTATTGGTGTCTCTGTGTTCATTTGTCATGATTATTATTTGCATTACATGTTCTCCTATCTCAGCTTTAGTTGATCATTGTGTTTATTTCTCATTATCATGCTTCCAATTATGTTCTGTAGTTTTTGGTCCTGCTCTTTAGTATTAGGGTAGACCCTGTTTACATGGTCACAAGTAAACCGATTATTATCAGCTTTCTGGAGTTACCTATTTGAATTGTTATGTAGAGTAATCTGATTACCTTTATCAGTTAAAGGCCATTATTGGTTGATGAGAAAATGGATTAACACACCTAATTTTTTTGCCCAGTAATCCATTTACTTGGTGTAAGTAAACACCATAAGCCTTTTATTACCTTTATCGGTTTACTCCAGTAATTGGTTTACTCGTGACCATGTAAACAAGGTCATTGTCTGTGTAGCCCCACCCGTCCTGTTGTCCTCACCTGTAGTGTCTTCCCTGCTGCCCCAATTGTTTGCCCAGCTGTCTCACATTTGCAATTAATCAGTTCCCCTGTTTATGTCAGTTTGTGCTTGTGCTCTGTCTGGTGTCGTCATTCATCCTCATCTGTTACCTTGTCTAGTCTCCAGTCCTTGTTCTCATAATTTAGTTTTACTAGTGCATACCTGTGCATGCCCAAAGAAAGCAAGTATAAGCATGTATTTCTGCATGCCCGTAGAAAGTAGGTGTAAGCAAGGGTGTAAGCAAGAAGGACTACAGCTCCTGACCAGACAGAGTGATGATATAGAGTGAAGTACGTGGTGAAAATGCACCTTTAAGCTGGTTGCCAACCGCCAATCAATTCTAAAAGAAGAAAGAAGGCAGCACTCATTCAATGATGCATGCCTTTGATCTTTGATAAGATAAGATAAGATAAGATGAGATATGATAAGCCTTTATTAGTCCCACAATGGGGAAATTCCAGGATTGCAACAGCACAGGGACAGCAACACTCAGAGCAATAATTTAGAAGATAAGAAAATAAGAGCAGTCAATATACAGTACATACAGTATATACACATAAATATATAAATATATATATACACAGTGCAGAGCATTGTAGCTAGATGCAATAAACAGCATAACCGTCTACTTAGTTATCCTACATAGTATGAATATGTACCCATACATATTGTCACCCTCCGTAGCGACTGATATTGTCCTAGTTGTATACTGGAGGGGACCATTTGTGTAAGTCTGTTGCGTCTTTTGCATTCAATATTATTAGGTCGTCACGTTTTTGTTTTTTTTTTGTTGCTATCTCTGTGAGCAGCCCTGCTTAGGTTATAAAGTCTGACAGCCGTAGGTAGGAAGGACCTGTGAAACCTCTCGGTCGCGCACCTAGGATGATGTAGTCTACTGCTAAATGAGCTCCTCAGTGCATTCAGTATGTCCTGCATAGAATGGGACTCGGACTCCAGCAGAAATGACAGTTTAGCCACCATCCTTCTCTCTCCTATCTCCTCCACTGGGTCAAGGCGTTGCCCTAGGACAGAGCTAGCTTTCTTGATCAGTTTGTTCAGTCTCTTCCTATCGGCTGCTGTAATGCCACTGCCCCAGCAGACCACTCCAAAAGTGATGGCTGATGCCACCACCGTGTTGTAGAATGTCTTCAGGAGCGCCCCTTGTACACCAAAAGACCTGAGCCTCCTCAGTAGGAACAGCCTGCGCTGTCCCTTCTTGTAGAGTGCGTCGGTATTGTGTGACCAGTCTAGTTTATTGTTCAGATGAACACCCAGGTACTTGTAGGATGTCACCAGCTCAATGTTTGTTCCCTGGATGTTTACTGGTGATGTGAGGGGTTGTCCTTGCCTGCGGCAGTCCACCACCAGCTCCTTAGTTGTCCTCGCGTTGATCTGGAGGCAGTTTCGATGGCACCAGTCCACAAAGTCCTGTATAAGTCCTCTGTACTTAGCTTCATCTCTGTTGGAGATGAGGCCGACGATCGCAGAGTTGTCAGAGAACTTCTGTAGATGGCAGTGTGTTGTGTTGTGTGAGAAGTCCACAGTATAAAGGGTGAACCGGAAGGGAGCCAAAACCGTTTCCTGGGGGGCCCCCGTGCTACCAATGATCGTGTCGGACACGCAATCCCGGGTTCTCACAAACTGTGGCCAGTTTGTGAGGTAGTCCAGGATCCATGATGACAGGTGCTGGTCCACCCCTGTGCACAGCAGGTTGTCCCTCAGGATCATCGGTTGGATGGTGTTGCACTGGAGAAGTCAAAGAACATGATCCTCACCACGTTCCCAGGCTTCTCCAGGTGGTACAGGGAACGGTGAAGGAGGAAGATCACTGCATCCTCCACCCCGATGCCATGCTGGTAGGTGAACTGGAGTGGATCCATCGCTGGTCCCACCAGGGGGCGGAGATGAGCAAGGAGCAGTCTTTCCAGGGTCTTCATCGTGTGAGACGTCAGGGCCACTGGTCTGTAACTGTTCAGGTCTCTGGGGTGGGAAGTCTTTGGTACGGGTACCACACAAGATGTTTTCCACAACTGTGGTACCCTCCCCAGCTTCAGGCTCAACTTGAAGATGTGCTCCATGATCCCACACAGCTGGTCTGCGCAGGACTTGAGGAGCTTTGCGCTGATGCTGTCCGGTCCCGAGGCCTTCCTCGTCTTGGTCTTCCTCAGCTCCGTCCTCACCTGGGTCTTCGTGAGGGTCAGGTTGGGGGGCTGTGTGCTGGGAGTGGGGGGGGTGTTGGTGGAGTGAGGTGTGGACAGCAGGTCTCAATGACTTTAGAGGTGGCAGTAGTTGGTGTGCAGGCGGGGAAGGGGGGAGGGTTGGTCAAACCTATTAAAAAACAGGTTCAGATTGTTTGCCCACTCCCTGCCCCCCGTGGCCTGGGAGGAGGTATTCTGGAGCCCAGAGATGGTTTTGAGGATTTTCCAGATGATGTCTGGAGATGTCGCTCTGTTGCAGCTTGTCCCCCATCTTCTTCCTGAAGCTGTCCTTGCCTTCTCTGATCTTCCTCCTCAGCTCCCTCTGTACGGACTTCAGCATCTCCCTGTTCCCCGACCTGAAGATCCTCTTCTTCTCTCTCAGAAGTGTTTTTATCTCAGGGTTGATCCAGGGTTTGTTGTTTGAGCAACACCGTATGATCTTGATGGGTACGGTGTTGTCCACACAGAAGCTGATGTAGTCCGTGATGGTGTGAGTGAGGCCATCAATGTCCTCACCATGTGGATCGCAGAGCTGCTCCCAGGCAGTGATTTCAAAACAGTCCTTTAGAGCATCCATTGTATCCTCAGACCATACCTTCACCGTGCGCATGACCGGAGGTTGTCTGTGTACTAGGGGTTTGTACACCGGCAGGAGATGAACCAGGTTGTGATCTGATCTCCCGAGTGGGGGGAGTGGTGATGAGGTGTACGCCTCCTTAGTGTTTGCATAGAATAAGTCCAGTGTTTTATTGTCTCTAGTGTGGCATGTGACATACTGGGTGAACATGGGCAGAATGGGGGACAGTGAAATATGGTTGAAACCCCCAGAGGTGAGGAGAAGAGCATCTGGGTGTTCTGTCAGCAGCCTACCAGTTACTGAGTGAATGGCGTCACACGCTGTCCCAGCGTAGTTTGCATAAATAACAATGCAGATCACGTGTGAGTATTCCCTCGGGAGATAGGTAGGCCGCATGCTAACAACTAGCAACTCAATGTCTTTGCTGCAGTGTTGTTTCTTAACCGTGATATGTCCTGGTCTGCACCAGCTGTTATTGACATACATTATCACTCCTCCGCCCCTTGTCTTCCCACTGTCTGGTGTCCGGTCTGCCTGTATTGTGTGGAAACCCTCCAGTTCGATGTTAGTATCTGTTGCTAGTTCTGTTAGCCATGTCTCAGTAAACAACATCATGCTAATCTCTCTGCAGACGCTCTGGTAATGAGCCATAGCCGCTAGCTCAATCTGTCTTACTGAGTAGCGATCATACATTCCCCATAATAACAGATGGAAGGACGAGTCTGTACCTTATATTTCTTGTCCGCCGTCTTGCTCCAGCATGACATCCACGTCGCTTCTGTCTTATTTCTACTGGTATGTTGTATTCTTGCGTTAGCGTCGTGGGCTGATTAAGTGCTAACAGTTGGTCTCTATTGTACTGCCTCCTAAATGCAGTGGCTCCGTCCGCTGGTTCAGGAGACATTTGGGCGATCCGTGTGTCCGTGATGGATAAGGTGTCACTGGATCAAAAAGTTTAGCAAGAGAAGCCAGATAGTAAATAGAAATAGGAAGAAACTGATCCGCTGTTGCAAAAAGGCAGCCTACTCGGGTGGCGCCAGAAGTTATTAATAAACTATGATGATCATAGGACCCGCTATGATGGTGTCATAGTGAGTCCTATGATCTTTGACGATGTCATAGCAAGTCCTATGATCGTGAGTGATGCCTGCCTTTGATCGTTGATGATGTCATAGTGAGTCCTATGATCTTTAAGCAAGTCCAATGATCATGAGTGATGCAGTCCAAGGACAGATAATTTTTTCACACAAGTTGTTCAGAGCTCCTTAAACATAGGAACATCATAGGACATCATGTAGACATCATAGGAACATCATAGGCGGTCATATGATCTTTTAGCGAGTCCTATGATCGTGACAGACACACGCACACACAGAGATTTTTTTGAATTATATATAGAGTGATTAGCAGCCCCTGAGCTGTCGTTTGTTTGGCTTTGTCTCCTGTTAGTAATAAATATCATTGCACCATCCTGCTACCTTGGGTCCTGCTTGTAAAACTACAACTGCCTCCCAAATCAGATTTGTGACATCATGATTAAAAATCTTGTCTTTCTCTTCTAGTTTTGAATCATGATTATGAATTTAATAATGTGTGATTCCCTTGATTTATTTACTGCAAATGAAGAAAATTAATGTTATTATTATTATTCATTCATTCATTCATCTTCTTCTGCTTAATCCTTTTCGGGTTGCGGGGGGGGGGGGGGGGTGCTGGAGCCTATCCCAGCATCCTGGCTTAATTCCTTATCTTGATTTTATGCAATACCCCCCAGGTTTATTGTTCTCAAAATTAACTTGTTTTTTAATGAATATATTGCTTGATTGACTTGTATACCACTTCTTGTAATCACTATAGAAAAATGGAGTTTTATAACCCTTATAGCACAGTGTTGCCATGAGGCAACAAAACCTAATGTGGTTCAGGGGGCTGGGTGGGGGTAGGGGGATCAGATTTTCTGACAGATATATTATTAGAGACCACCAAGACCCAAGGTTGTATCTAATACACATCTTGCACGATTTACACCCTGACCAAATTTTGGGTTTGGGGTTGAGGGGTCAAAGGTCAAAGTTAACATTGCAGTTGCACAATGGTAAATGCTACATTTACTATTACACACATTATCACATGTTCTAATAAAACTACAAAACCTCACCTCAACTCCTCATTAATTAGAGACGTAACATTTGGCGACGAGGATACATGGCAATGGAAAGGGCTGCGACCGCATTTCGTCCATTTTTGGAGGCTCCGGGTGAGCCGCTGGTCCCTTGAGCCAGGTGGTATGCGGAATTTTGAGAATTATCTCACAGCGCTGGACCTTGGCGACCTGGTCAAACTGTGTGCGAGGGCTATTCTGGTCCACAACTTAGGTATGGAGGGCCAGAGGATCCCAAGCATACTTGGAGGAGGTGACACATTTGGCGATGTGGTGCCGCTCATGGCGGGCTACTTCCGCACCCCTGAAAACATCATTATGTGGCGCATCCAGTTCAGATAACGACGCCAGCTACCAGAGGAATCGGTCCAGCAATTTGTGGCGGACCTTCGGCAGCTGGCGGGTGAGTGCAGGTTCGGAGCCCTGGAGGAGGAGATGGTCCCCGACCAGTTAGTGGAGCACGTGGTGTATTCCTCCGCAAGGGTCCATCTGCTAACTCATGCGGGTGAGCCAACGTTACTAGCAGCCATGGAGCTAGCACAACAACATGAGCCAGCAGAAAGGATAACGAGGAATCTCGGTGATATGGAGGCCCTGCCCAGGAACGACAGACAGTGGAAGGCACTGGCCTTGGATCCGGACAACGGCGGCAATGATGACTATGCAGCCGTCGTGAAGATTAGGTATGTCCCGGGGATGCCGAGATGCTACGGCTGTGGATCCACCAGGCACCGCTATAAAGCGAGGGAGTGCGCAGCGAAGCATTGTGGACGGTGCGGTTTGTTCCATCATTTCACCAGAGTCTGCCGGAACTTTGAGAAGGAAGACCGGGGGCCAGTGAGGGAGACTTTGGCTAAGAGCAAACCCACACGGTTTCGCCCAACACAGACGGACGAATCCTCTGCAACATCGTGTTGGACGGAATGCCAGTCCCGCTGATGGTAGACACGGGGTCGGCAATTTCTATTCTGAATTTGGAGACCGTGGAGACTTTCTTCCCACATTACACAGTGAATAGAACAGACATAGCCTGCTACGGGTATGGTAACAACCCCCTGGACATTGTGGGCTCGGTGTGGCTATCAGTGAGGTACAAGTCGGTCTCAGTGTGTGCAGCCGAGTTCATGGTGGCTCGTGAAGGGAACAATCTGATGGGCTGTGACTTGTTCTAGGGGCTTGGGTTCTCCATTGCCTGCGGTGTTGGAGAGGAGTGGTCAGGCGGTGGACTCTGGGACTGGCCGTTTTACGTGGGAAGCGGCAAAGAAGCGTGACACTCAGGCTTGCCCGAACCGAGTGTAAGTTGGCGCCACCAGCACCGGGAAAACGGCAAGTGTCCCGTGCCAGTGTTTGCAGTACCCTGGACGAGGGACCTGAACGGCATGGTTTGATGCCTGAGGGGGCAAATGAGTCTGAAGAGCAGGCGAAGTGAGTCTCCGGTGGCCGACCAAGTACCACTGTTGAGCCAGGCGCTGATACAGCTGTTCCAACACTGAAAATGAAAACGATCAGGGCAAGACCAGATGGCACGAACCCTAGATGTGCCCAGTATGAAAACCAGGGACGGAGCTCGGGCTGGATTGGCGGGACGCTATGAGACAGTGTAGGAACCAGGTCACGACGATGCAGAAGAAGGAAACCAGTGAGTACTCCCCTGGGTGAGGGTGATAATGTGCGCCCTAGAGTTGACTCTCGCTTTGGATGTGTCAGAATGTCAAGGGACCAGCGAAGTGACCTGGGTGCTCTGCGGGTGGTGCGATCTGCTGATGACAGGTACCTTGAGCTGAGGGATGGGTCCAGGCGGCACCCAAACGAGCTGCGGCATTTGGAGGAGAAGAGCCGGTGCAGCCCGTCTCCAGTGAAAAAAATGATGGAGATGCTCTGGCAGCAGGCCACGGGACGGACGCTCCAGGGGGGAGCTGCCAGGAGACCGGTAGCAGGACTTTTGTCATTGTTTTAAAGCAGACGGACAGACGAAAATTCAATATTGCTAATTCACATCTGAAATTGTTGTCTGAGACGAGCTAAAGCGAACTGCACATGTTTTGGTCTCAACAAATGTCGCATATGGTGACAATGTGATCTTGAAAGTATGCTGCCCTGGAGAGCCAGGCGATCAGCGGCTAAGATGGCCACTGACTGTGTGACGTCACAACCGGCAAACACACGCACACTGTCGCGGCCACTGCTGTGTTTTGCTTCATGCAACACTTGATGTTTACGTTTTAAAATCGGCGATTACGGATATTTCTCGGAATTACCAAATATTTTCATGATCATAAGAACGGTTAGGGGGAAAAAACATGCTGAAGAAAGACAGTTTAACTCACCGGTTACTTATATTGGAAGTCCATCCTCCTGTGTTTTTTAGAAGCAAAGTTCTCAATTACAGAGACATACAGTGTTCCCTATTGTTTCAGCTTCTGTATTAAAGCAGACACCAGTGAAATAGTACCCAGGTTTGTCAGTCTTTCTTGTCCACATATATTTTGCAGGTGTCACGGCTCACCGCTCTCAGGCAATCTGCCTCAGCTGCGCGCACACCTGCACCTCGTCAGCGCCCTACATGTGCAGTAGACATTTCGTTTACAGCGATTTCGAGAATAAGATGCAATTTGAAATGAAATTTGCAAAAAGATTGGTGATAAAGAAAACGGCTATTCCAACTATATATCCCTCGATTCCCCAGTCTGACTCTGAGACAAGTGTCAGTGACAGTGGCGTGAAAAGCAAGGGTGATCTACCGATGCGATCAGCTGTCAAAACGAGAAGTAAACAGGGTAAGTTTTGTATTTTTAATATTCACTGCAAATGTTTACTAAACATTTTAAATGAATTCCAAGCAATGGATGATTTTCAAAATCAAATTATTTCTGGGAAATAATGCGGCGGCGGACAGGTGCCCGTGTCAGGTTTTGCAGCGTCGCGCAAACAGAGGCACACTGGCGGGCCCAGGCAACCAATGTTTTGCGCGTGCTTTTGTGCCTAAAACGTTGAAGAACGCGGAGTTTGTGTTGGTCAGATTTCTGCCAAATAATGCGGCGGCGGACAGGTGCCCGTGTCAGGTTTTGGAGCTGCGCGCAAACAGAGGCGCGCTGGCGGGCCCAGCCCACCAGTGTTTTGCGCGTGCTTTTGTGCCTAAAACGTTGAAGAACGCGGAGTTGACAAACAGACAAACAAACCCCGGCAAAAACATAACCTCCTCCTGGCCTTTTCGGCCTGGTGGAGGTAATTACCAATGACAGTTCAGCTTTCAATTTTTAGGGAAGCAACATATTTGCTAAGAAAAATAAATATAAGCCTAAGATTGTAAGAGAAATGTGCTTTTAAAAATGGAACCCCAATTTTCTACCATAAAATGGTGCCCATTATAATTGTGAAATGTTATTTATTGGAATATAATAATTGCTAGATCTGGAAACTTTCTTAATCTGTAGTGATACTCCATTGATTTTTGTATTTCTTTGTATATTTCTGCTGTGTTTTCAAATGTTCATACAAAGGTGGTATAGTATGTAATATTTCTTTTCAAATTGAGAAGAATTTACTGTGTTCAAATTATTCAAATGTATATGACATGCGACTTTGATGAATGCTGAACTATGACAATTATAACATTGACATGAACATTAATAAACTCAATATATGATTTTACAAAACTTTATTTACATATCATTGCTCACAAATCTAATCTTGGTAGGCAAAATCCCTTGTAGTGATCAGATGGGAATGTTTCTCTGATGAGGCTCACTGCACAGGCAGGCAACATAACCCTCACTTCTTTCCCACAAATAAGGCTGAATACCCCCTCAGCACCACCCAAAACTTCTTCATCATCCGATTCCTCATTTTCAATGTCATCATTTATATTGAGGTCGTCAAACTCGAGAAAATAATCGCTGTCCGAATCACTTTGCTCTCGTTCTGCCATTTACTACGTATTGCTGTTGTGACGTCACCAATGCCCGCACCTATCGAGAGATGGCGGTACTGCAGCCTCACTAAGTGAAGGCTGAGCTATGAGCAAATAAGGTCATTTATGGAAGCTGGTGACACATATTAAATCGCGGGAATAGACAGAATAGAATATTTTCATACAATCTGTTGATTGGTTCAATAAAAAAATGTCACTGTCCGTCTGCTTTAAAGGGCTAACGGTGTGTCGGGTTGTGCTGCATTTCTGACATTTATATATATTACGGTTGTTATTGAATTGAGGTATGAAAAAGGCGCTTCAACACCAACATTTATTTAAAAAAAAAAAAAAAACAATCAGCAGAATTAGAGAAGAGTGACCACTGTGTCAGAAGAGAAGATTTAAACATTTTTTTTTAAGACTGTAGGACTAAAAAATGAATAGGAAGTGTAGAGGCCCTTGCTTTGAATGACTTCAGCACATCTGCGCCCACAGGACATCATTAGTTTCTCACACTGCTCTGGTTTGATCTTGGTCCCATTCCTCTTCAGTTTCTTCCACAGTTCAGTAACTCTAGTGGGTTTCTTAGCCATTACTTTGTCATCAAGGATTTTCCAGAGAAAAAAAGGAGCAAAGGAAATTGTAAGGAATTACCACCGTTGTGTGTGCATGTGGAGTGCCTGTGTGTGTGAGTGTGTCAGAAGGATATTACATTGAGGTGTGGATGTTTTAATGGAGTGTGTGAAATGCAAATGTGCCGTGTTTTCTTTCAAAGTGTATATCTTAGTGTGGAGTCTTGGGACTGCCATCGTGTGATGTATATAGTTATTTATTGTTTAGAATGCCTATAATGTATATACTGTATTTCTTTCGGGATTAATTTATTTTTGTGAGTGGCTCTTTTTGTTTACTGACTCTTTAACTCTGAAGGCGGAGTGGTCCGCCGGGCCAGTGTGGTATGAATAGATAGGTCTGTATATTTCTGTGCTTAGACAGTGAGTCGGGTGTACATTTTGGGAGGGCCTAATTAGTGTGACTGAATTTTTCAAAAGGCGGGGGGGGGGGGGAATGTTGGATAGTATATTGTATATATATTTATATGGCGGTGGCCTGTAATAGGGGTGGTGTCACCTGGGGTATAAGCGGCCACAGCGGGAGCCATCTTGTCTTTTCGCTGTGGCTCCTGTGCAAGTGTGGTGACTCCTGTGTTCCTGTTCACGTGTTCTAATAAAACTACAAAACCTCACCTTGACTCGTAACAGTATCTAATACACATCTTGCACGATTTACACTCTGACCAAATTATGGATTTGGGGTCAAGGGGTCAAAGGTCAAAGTTAACATTGCAGTTGCACAATGGTAAATGCTACATTTACTATTACTGTAAAATCAGTAAAGTTAGGCCCCCCAAACTTGGCATACAGGTTCACCTCTGGATCCTGACCTCTGACTAAGGGTTTGGGGTCAGATGGTCAAAGGGTAACATTAACATCCCCCATGTCTTAGTACTGTACAATGAGTAAAGTTAGGGTCACCAAAATGGTACACAGGATCACCCTGTGACCCTGAAGTGTGACTATGGTTTTGGGATTGCAAGGTCAAAGGTCAACATCTTAATGGCTTCTAAACTATATCTCATACATGAGATGTTCTTCTTATGAATGACTGTTTGTTTGTGTGTTGTTGTGATCCCTGGGAGACTACAGATGCAAATTAGCAGTATTGTTAAATCTGGCATACTTACATTTGTATTAATGTCATTAGTATGTAATGTCACTTTCAAATAAACATTAAACTTAAGCTCAACAACAAAGAAAGCTACGGTCACCAAACTTGCTACACAGGTCAAAGGTCAAGGTTAACGTTCCCTATTCCTGATTACACTAGGAGTAAAGTTAGGGCCACCAAACTCGGTACAAAGGTTTACCCCATGACCTTGAAGTGTGACTATGGTTTTGGGATCGCGAGGTCAAAGGTCAACATCAAAATTGCTTATAAACTATATCTCAACAACAGAGAAAGCTAGGGTCACCAAACCTGGTACACGGGTTTACTCTGACACCATGACCTCTGACTACAGGTTTAGGATCAAAAGGTCAAAGGTCACAGTTGACACACCCTATGATCTCTTACTATTGAGCGTGTAAAGCTCTCTAGGGTCACCAAACATGCTACACAGGTTCACCTTGTGATCCTGCCCTACAACTATGGGTCGTATACTTTGTTGTATATTCATGGATGATGGGTTTATCATATTTGGTTCTGCCACAGTAATTAGACTGAAAAGGTGAAAACTGCTCTCTGTCAGTAAGTATTGGGCTCTTCAAAGAAAACGGAGGTGGGGGATATTGCACTCGCCTCAGAGTGCTTTTTTATGTTATGTAGAGATCAATTCGTCTTCTTACCCTCATCAGAATATCTGTAGCTGGGACAACTTTAAATCCTTTTAACTGTGGTCAACACAGGTGGATTTTTTTTTTCAGTTTTTTTCCACATTTTTACATTTTTTTTTCTTGTTTAACCAAACTTTTTTTTTCATATTCTGTACTTACAGTACTTTAAGATAAGATAAACCAGGGTTTGTATTTTAAAGCTGTCATGGGTCGTGTGCTGACTCTGTCAGCACTCGGGCTGTGCAGTAGTCTCCGTTCTCTCCTCTGGCGCGCTTCTAGACGTTTATTTTGATAGCGTCTCGGCAGGACTTCCGGCTGTCAGTGGAGCTCGCTGAACAGCCTGATTCCAATCAGCTGATGACCCTTCATCAGCTGATCAATCTATTCAGCCCTATTTAAGGGAGCAGCTCTGTTTTCTCAGGGCTGTGACCTACATCTCCTTTCCAGTCTGGCTTCCCTAACCCTGAGGTCAGTTCCTTCCAGCGTTCAGGTTCCGCCCTAGCTGTTCATATGTAAGTGTTTGTCATTATTTGTGTTTTGCCCCACGAGGCTTGTTATTTTGTCATTGTGCTTTATTTAATAAATGTGCGGACTCACGGCTGCCTACAGCGTCTCACTGATGGTTTGTGAGAGCCATCCATGTCAGTAGGTCACATCCCAAAGAGACGCTGGTGGCCATAGTTTGTTTAATTGGACTTGTTAGTTCCCTTGTTCAGCGTACCAGCGTGCTGGGAGATGGCGTCACCGCTCAAGGGCTACGCTACGAGCCTGGGCTACGAGCTAATTATGGCTCTCATTGAGGTCGACGGAATCCTTTCCAACGCTCGTAGCCATCGCTTCCCCAGCGGCTTGCGCTGGTACCTGGACCTCGCTGAGGACACTATTAGTGACCTCGCTGAGGACACTATTAACTATTACCTTCCCCGCTACTCCAACCACCCAGAAGTCACGGCGAGGAAGGCAGACATCGCTGCGCAACAGGAGAGACTCCGTGGGCTGGAGGGAAACTCCAGCAGGAAGCCGAAGAGGAGGCATCCTTGCTCCTCGCTTCGGGATCCCATTCCTGTCCCCGTTCCAGGCCAGGAGTTCGCACCACCCAGGGGTGATCCCCGAGAGAGTGTGACGTCAGTCGGGATTCCCCTGGAGAAGTTACAACAGTCAGCTGTTTCCATCCAGGACCAAGTGGCTGCAGCTCGCTCGGCTGTTCACCCCACGCAGATTATAAAGCATGTGATGGCGGCAGTCAGGCTGGTGGAGAGAAATCCGGCATTAAGGGACTACCCAGAGTACGCCGACCTGCTCGCTTCTGTTTCTGCACAGGATCGGCATTTCCCGAACCTCTCCTTCGCCTCACCCTCTGCCAGTAACTGTCGTCATACAGCTAACAAGAAGCCTCAGCAAGAACCCCGTCCGGATCCTGTTCCGGGTCGTCGCAAAGACTCTACCTCTCTGACAGCTGCCGCTCCTACGTCTCGTCAGGAGGGAATTCCCACAGCCTCTCTCCCCGGGTCACCTCTTCCTGCTGTTCTGTCAGCTCCTCGTGCCCGGATCGCCTTGGCTGTCATCCCCTCCTCCTCAACGTCTTCCTCGGCTGCTGTAAGTGTTATGAGTCCTGCTTCGGCGTCGCCTGTCATGGGTCCATCACGAGCGGCTCCTCCTCGTCCTTCCAGGGGGCCCTCCATCACCATCCAGCGGGGCAAGGGAGGAATGAAGTCCACTGCAGCGGGTTACATCGGACCTCCACGGATCAGGCAAGTAACTTTTCATTCTGTTCCCACATTGGATGAATTGCCTTGCTTTGATTCCTGGGGGCAGAGTTCGGGGTTCAGTCCCCTGAACTCCCTCCACTTGCTGCAGTAATTAGTAATGGACCTGCTACCTTTGTGTCTTCTTCCCATGAGCGTTCCGCGGCACCAGGCCTACGCCGCCAGACGAGGAGGGAGCCTGCGGTCCTGGATAGCCTGGTTCCAGCCCCGCAGCCACGTCATGGGCAGAGGAGGAGAGCGGACTGCAGTTTGGAGCCTGCGCCGACGGTGAAGCGTCCCCGGATCTCCACGGAAGAGTGGTCCGATCCAGCAGGTCGAGGATCCCCTGACACCACGCCGTGCGGGTCGTCGGCGTGGACGTCAGCGTTGGAGGGCCCTCAGACTGTGAAGAATATCATGCTGGCTGCGGGGCCTGCCGTAGCTGAGTGGGAGCCAGATGACGTCCTTCTGCCTTCAGAACCCGGATCGTCGAAGTCCTGGATAGCGGCAGAACTCGAGTTCAGGCAAGTGCTCTATTTTGTCTTCCTTCAATCTATTGTAGAGCATTTTTGCCTGTCTCTTGGGGAGACTACCCTGCACTTATATAGCGCTTTTCTAGTCACAAAGACCATTCAAAGCGCTTTCACTAGTGACTAACCCTCTATTCTAAGGGCCTATAGGAAACAGATATCTAGGGACAATTTAGAACAACCAATTAACCTAACATGCATGTCTTTGGATTGTGGGAGGAAACCGGAGCCCCCGGAGTAAACCCACGCAGCACAGGGAGAACATGCAAACTCCACACAGAAAGGTTCCAACCCCTGCCAGCCTGGGGATTCGAACCAGGAACCTTCTAGCTGTACGAGCTGGGTGCAGCCGTCCGCTGCATCCGAGCTCGTCTCACTGGGCTCTGTCGCTACCGGTGATCCTGATCCCGGTTCTTTTTCTTCTCCTGAGCCTTCTCCCAGCGTCACCGGTACGGAGTCATTCCCGGTCGCTGTGCTGGAGGTTCTGGGTCCAGGGTTGGAGGTCATTTCTGGTGCTGCACCGACCCAGTGGGGATCCATCGTGGGTGTGGCATTGACCCAATCGGGGTCTGATGTGGGTGCAGCCGTGACCCAATCGGGGTCCGACGTGGGTGCAGCAGAGACCTAATTGGGGTCCGACGTGATTGCAGCCGAGACCCAATCGGGGTCCGTCGTGGGTGCTCCTCTGGCCCAATCGGGGTCTGTCGTGGGTGCCACCCTGACCCGATCAGGGTCCAACAGGGGTGCAGCACCGGTTTTGTTCAAGGTCGGTGAGGGAGCTGCAGATCCTCTGCCACCTGACGCTGGACTGGTTCATCATCATCATCTTCATCCTTCCCCCTATTCATCTCCACCGGGTGCCGTTGGGGTTCTCCAAGTTTGGCTCGGCTCTCCCTCGTTTTCCCCTCTCCAGGGAGGCCGTCTTCAACTTCTCCCCTGCGGTCCTGCTGGCTGAGTGATGCGGGTCGGCTGCCTAGAGGACTGCCTCGCCTGTTTGGCGTTCTGGGTCGGCCACCCGACAAACTTTCCCATCCGTTCGGTGATCTGGCCCGGCCGCCAGAAAAGCTGTGCTTCCTGGCATGGGACTGGGGTAGGCCGCCCGAACAGTTCCTGTTCCCCCTGCCAGCGATGTGGACGCTAGATGCAGGGCGGCCCCCCGAACTATCGGCTTTCATGCCGTGGTGCTTAGACTGCCGTCATCCCTGGTTTTCTATTTCTGTGCTCCTGTAACCTTTTGGGATGTGCTGGTGTCTTATTAATGAAACTGTGTATCTCACCGCTCCCTAGCATGTGCTTTTTTCTTTTTTTTTCCCCTCTGTTGAGATGTCCATTTGTTGCCTGTAACCATTTGTTTGTATGGATTTAAACTGCAGGGTTTCAACGTTTCTAATGTTTTGTTTTTTTTCTCCCCCCCCCCCTTTCCTCTGTTGGGGCATGATATGTGTTTTTTTTTTCCCTTGGAACTATGTATCTTGGTCTTTAGACCCGAGTTTTCTGTTTGTGGCCGGTAGGCTTAGTTGTCCCTTATTTTTTTTCTTCACTCTGGTTGCCAGGATCTAGCCCTCCTTGGCCTTTTTTCTCCCTCCTCGACTCCCTGGGGTGGTCTTTTTGGCCTCCCAGTTGGGGGGGATCCCGATGTTACA
The DNA here is from genome assembly GCA_020510985.1 of Pholidichthys leucotaenia. Classification (NCBI taxonomy): domain Eukaryota; kingdom Metazoa; phylum Chordata; class Actinopteri; order Cichliformes; family Pholidichthyidae; genus Pholidichthys; species Pholidichthys leucotaenia. Next base: position 263,218,246 of record CM035842.1, read on the forward strand.
CCGTGTCTAGAATCCGCATCGGGAACGGGGGCAACTGTCATGGGTCGTGTGCTGATTCTGTCAGCACTCGGGCTGTGCAGTAGTCTCCGTTCTCTCCTCTGGCGCGCTTCTAGACGTTTATTTTGATAGCGTCTCGGCAGGACTTCCGGCTGTCAGTGGAGCCCGCTGAACAGCCTGATTCCAATCAGCTGATGACCCTTCATCAGCTGATCAATCTATTCAGCCCTATTTAAGGGAGCAGCTCTGTTTTCTCAGGGCTGTGACCTACATCTCCTTTCCAGTCTGGCTTCCCTAACCCTGAGGTCATTTCCTTCCAGCATTCAGGTTCCGCCCTAGCTGTTCATATGTAAGTGTTTGTCGTTATTTGTGTTTTGCCCCACGAGGCTTGTAATTTTGTCATTGTGCTTTATTTAATAAATGTACAAACTCACGGCTGCCTACAGCGTCTCACTGATGGCTCGTGAGAGCCATCCATGTCAAAAGTGCTGAAGAAAAGCCTAAAATGTGGGAAATGTGACATTGATCGATCACTTAGAAAATAGCTGAAACCAGACTGAAAACCCAACAAAGAGTTCAGGTCAGTTCAACATAAAGAGAAGCAAAACCACCAAGATCACTCAGTTTATTGTTCTGTTTTCTCTCTGCAGGTTTTCTCAACAGGATCATGATTGTCTCTGTGGGTTTATCAGCTCTGGTAATAACTGTTGTGACCGTCAACATCTGGACAAGAACTACAGGCTGATTTAATAAAGAGAATTTTGAGTAATTTTATCTTTTTTGTGATAATAAACACTGTATTCTCCTTTCTTCTCCTTCCAGGAAACCAAACTGAAGTGGATGTAAAGCCAGTGAGTGTCAAACTTGATTATTTTAGTTTGAGACTCAGAGGTTGCTGATTTGAAACCCTGTACTGACTTTGTGATTCTTGATGCTTTCCTCTGTTTCATCTCATCTGAACTCAGAACCTCAGAGGTGTGTTTTTCTTCTCCAGAATGATGAAGAGGAAGATGATGGTGAAACAAACTATGAAAACGATGGAGACCCTGATGCTTCTATCAGACTAGAGTCAGAGCTTTAAATGAGCCGGTATGCAGCAGAACTTCTAACTTTTCCTGTCTGGAGCAGGACGTTTCCCAGCATACACAGTGTTCTAGGAACTTCTGGACCATCTCCTCTCCATATCAGAGGTTCAACATCAAGATCCACTGATTAGAACAAAGTCTTGTTCATTTTCATCTGCTTCTTTTAATACAAATAATTGGATCATTTTAAACTGAGTAACATTCTGTGCATCAAACTATTTTCACTTTTTGACAACAAAGTTGTGTGTTTGCATCCTTTTGTATGTTTTATAAATGAGCTTAGAGTAACTTGAATATTTTCTGCAGTCATTTGTTTTTGTTTTTAATTTGGCTAAACCTAAAAATAAAATATTCATATTCAGTCTGAGGGTGTGTTTTTTTCAATTAAAGTTTATTATTTTTACTCCTATTGAGAGATTGGTAATCACTGCAATATTCAGTGCATGTACTCAAGGAACTTTTTCCACAGAATTGTACAACACAGTAATTTTCTTGTAGGATATTTTTTATTCTTACTGTAGTACCTCAGTGGAGGAAACAACTACAGTATATTTTCATTCATTACATTTGGTGATATATGCAGTTATCTCCTCCATTATCAGTATATAGTGTATATAAGAGTAAACAGACTGTTAATATTGGACAGTTTCATCTGAACTTAATTTTGGATTGTGATAAAAAATTAAGATCACTAAGCATTTACAGCCAAATTGTCCCCTTTCCTTCTCTCTGTCATCTTTCCATTTTCTGTCTTCTGTTTCTCCTATTATTTCCTCTTTTTCCTGTTATCTGTTAGCATTAACTTGGCTTGGCAGTCGGTCGGCATCAGTCACGAGACTGACAGGCCGTCTAGCATTAGCTTTACTGTTGATCCAGTTGCTTTAGATCACTGCTTTCTATAAATTCTATTCTCCCCCACTGGAATCCTGGTTCATCCACCAACACTTGACTTTATGATGTTTGGGCAGATCGTTTTTTTTTCTTTATAAGACTTGTGTTTCACATTTTGATCATTTTTGTAACAACACCAGAGTTGCCAATTTTTCATAAAAGCTTGGAGTGAGATTTAGAGGGAATTTTGCATTGGGGAGACTTTTTTTTTCCAACAAATACACTTCATTACAGCAGAATAAGGTTTAGAAGATGTTCAGTCAGCTTTGTGTTGCCTGTAGAGAAGAAATTCAACATGATGTTGGCGTAATTTCCTCATTTTGGAGTCAGAAATAAGGTCTGTGGTGTGGGAGAGAGGGCAGAAGAGAGAGAGTTGGCAACACTGCAATACTGTGCTGTTTAATAGTTCACCTAGTTAGCTTCCTTAGCCCTCTGCATGGGCTGTAATGGATCTGTGAACCTCACCCAAACATATGTCTGACTCCCAGTTGCTACCTGACTTGATTTAATATTATTGTGTGTGTGTAGAATCCCTCGGTTATTGAGCCAACAAATCTTAGTTGGCTCAGGGGTAACAGGGAAAGTCGGCAGTGGTGCAGTCAGCCCTGGAATCCCCAACAGCACAAGTGGAGAACCCCTTCAAAACTGTTAAAAAGATTTTTCTTGGTCATCAACAAATGGAAGGAGTTTCAGAGAAATCTTCCACCCGTGCCATGAAAGATCCCGTCTTCACCTCAGGCTATGTCTGATACATCCAAGCTAAAAGCTAGGAGTACGCCAGTCAATGTTAGGAATATGATGTAAGAGGGAGCACGGAATTGAATCCAGTCTGAAGATTTAAAGGTATGTCCACTCAAACAGGCTGTTTTCAGGAAAAAAGAATTGCTGCAATAATTACATAATTAGAGAAAATGTGAACAAAACACACCTGAGCGACAGCTGCCCCTGTGTGATTGTGTGATTCAGACTTAAATTCAGTCTGAGTCCAGTCGCCTCCCCAGCAGTTCATCCATCAGCTTCTCTGCTTAGACATCTGTTCTCAGTTTCATGAAAGATTTTTTTTTTATTTTTCAGTGCTGTATATCATCACAACTTCCTCATCGATCTCTTTAATGATAAACCTTCGCTCTGTTGGGGTGAACAGTTCACACAATGATAAAAACTGCCTCTAAACATAAATAATAATGATGTTAAAGGACATAAGGATGTGCTGAATAAACACAGTCAAAAACACAGCTGTGCATAGGACACATGGCGATATAAGCAGAATTTATTTTACTATCCACAGATTTTCCTTTTCCTTCTTTCCAAGAAAGACTGAAGATGGCTGCCACCGGATTAAAAAGTGGGCTGATGGGCACCACTAATAAGCCTTCTCTACTTCTCTACTTCCTCTTCGTTTTGTCTTTGTGTGTCTGGACCTGCAACAAGAAGGATTTTCCGACAAACTCAACCAAAGGTGAAGTTAAAAAGTTTTATCTGTATGGATTTGGGCTTGGACATCTCACCCTACACTCTATGTGGTCTTTAAAAGCCCTGAGCAAAAACTTCCAAATTAAGGCAAACATGGCTGTTAAGCAAAAATCACAATATGGCAGAGGATATACAGTTAAAGTTCTGTTAGTTCTGCTACTTCTGGCAGGAGATATTCACCTTAACCCTGGACCTGCCACTATTAAACAGCAGACCACTGGGTTAGCACAAAACCGAGCTGTACAAAAGCAAAAACAACATTTATTTTTCCAAACTGTTAATCATGCACGAGTTCTTTGGGACACCAAGGCTAAACCAAAGGGGATCCTCGGCGGTCATTTAAACATACGGAGCATAATCCCCAAAAGAGATGAGATTTCGGTGTTGCTGTTGGACTCAAATCTGGACTACCTTTGTCTCTCAGAAAGCTGGCTACTGACATAACGCACGGCTCAGGAGACGCACACACACAGCCTTAGAGTAGTTCAAAGAGTTTATTAACAGCAGGAGTGAATGAGTGCGTGTCTGCGGGATGTAAATGTGTTGGTGATGGTGTCTGCTCCAGGCACAGAGGCAGGTGACCGTACAGCCGAGCAACCCTATGGAGAGAGCACAGGGAGAGGGTGACGGGCATACACCAACACAGGAGGGATTTATGGCGAGAGAAGGACTTACTTGGTGGGTCAGGACAGCTGGCACAACAAGGGGGCGAAGCCCGGAAGACAGCCACCTGGAGAGCTCTGTACAGCAGCGAGGATTGGGCGATGGAGTGGAGATGTCCGCCGCTGGGGAATCCACCTGTGCACAGGGGAGAAGACTGAAGAAAAGAGGTAAGCGATCTTCTTACCAAAATGGTGACGCTGAAGGGAAGTATGCTCACAACGGTGAGGGACGAAGTCTGACGGCTTCAGGCCGAGCCTCCGGGCGAGACGGCCTTTATCCCTCGCCGCTGATGATTGTCAGGTGCGTGAGCAGGTGGCGCCGCTGATGAATGGCGCGGCGTGACAGTACTCCCCCCTCTAGCAGCGCCTCCTGGCGATGGCTTATCCGGGTGCGCTCGGTGGAAGTCCGCGATGAGCGATGGGTCCAACACAAACGACGGGGGCACCCATTGTCGATGCTCGGGCCCATAGCCCTCCCAGTCCACCAGGTATTGCAACCCACGACCTCGGCGCCGGGAGTCCAGGATGGAGGAGACGGACCAGGCCGGATGGCCACCAATCATCCGGGGCGCGGGTTGCGCTGCAGGAGGAGGGCAAAGGGGGTCAGTGACTGCCAGTTTCACCTTCGACACATGGAAAGTGGAATGGATGCGGAGGGAGGGGGGAATAGCCACGCGCACAGCCACCGGGTTGATGATCCGGGTGATGGGAAAGGGACCCATGAATCGCTGTGCCAGCTTCCTCCTCTCGCCTTTTAATGTGACGTCCTGGGTAGACACATACACGAGTTGCCCAACTCTGTACGCCGGGGCAGGTCTTCTGTGCCGGTCCGCCACGGTCCTGTTGCGCTCCGCCGTGCGTAAAAGCGCATGACGCGCGGCAGCCCAGGTGGAGCGGAACTGCCTAAGGTGCGCCCTAACAGAGGGGACAGTCACCTCGTTCTCCTGCGCTGGAAACAGCGGGGGGTCGTAACCCAGGGACGCCTTGAAGGGGGACATCCCCGTTGCAGAAGAGCGGGCGGTGTTGTGGGCATACTCCACCCAGGCGAGATGGTTGCTCCAGGACGTCGGCTTGGATCTAGTAACACAGCGGAGCGCAGCCTCCAGCTCCTGATTGGTCCTCTCACACTGCCCGTTAGACTGGGGGTGATGGCCGGAGGAGAGGCTCACCTTGGCTCCGATGGCATTACAAAAGGATCTCCAAACCTCGGATGAAAATTGGGGACCCCGGTCCGAGACCACGTCCACCGGAATCCCGTGCAGCCTGACCACGTGTTGGACGAGGAGGCCCGCCGTCTCCAGGGCAGTAGGGAGACCTCGCAGGGGAATGAAGTGCGCAGCCTTGGAGAAACGGTCCACAATGGTCAGGACGGTGTCAAAGGAGTTGGAAACGGGGAGTCCGGTGACGAAGTCCAGTGCGATGTGCGACCAGGGCCTGCCGGGGACGGGCAGAGGCTGGAGCAGACCCGCTGGGGGGGCATTTCCCGACTTGCTGGTGGCACAGATTGGGCAAGCCCGGGCGTAGCGGGCTGCATCCCTCCGCAGGCCTGGCCACCAAAAGGACCGTTGGAGGAGGCTGATCATCCGAGAGGTGCCGGGATGACAGGTGAGCCGGGAGGTGTGGAGCCAGTGGATGACCTCTCCTCGGACCGCAGATGGGACGAACAGTCTTCCCTCCGGTCCGCCGCCAGGATCAGGTTCCACCTCCTGCGCCTTCCGGATCTTGTCTTCAATGTCCCAAGAGATGGCACCGAGGACGCACGACCTGGGCAGGATAGTGTGGGGCGTCTCCCCAGCCTCCACGGGGGTGAACTGCCTAGAGAGGGCGTCAGGCAGGCCGTTTTTGGAGCCCGGCCTGAAGGTGATCGAGAAGCGGAACCTGGCGAAGAACAAAGACCAGCGCGCCTGGCGGGCATTCAGGCGCTTGGCAGATCGTAAATACTCTAAGTTCTTGTGGTCCGTCAGGACCACAAACGGCAGGTCCGCCCCCTCTAGCCAGTGGCGCCACTCCTGTAAGGCGAGTTTAATGGCCAGGAGCTCTCTGTCCCCCACATCGTAGTTTCTCTCCGCCGGGGACAGGCGCCGGGAGAAGAAGGCGCACGGCCGTTTGGCGCCATCGTCAGGTGACCGCTGGGATAACACTGCTCCCACTCCCGTGTCCGATGCGTCCACCTCCACAATGCACTGCAGCGCGGGGTCGACCTGGCGAAGGACCCGGGAGGAGGAGAACTCCGCCTTCAGCGCCCTAAAGGCAGCAGCGACCTCTTCAGTCCACCGGAACGGGACCTTCGGGGACGTGAGGCGGGTCAGCGGTCCGACGATCGAGCTGAAATTTGGGACAAAGCGGCGGTAAAAATTGGCGAAGCCAACAAACTGTTGCACCTGCTTCCGGGATGCGGGAGTAGACCACTCCACCACCGCCTTCACCTTCTCTGGGTCTGGGAGCACCTGATCTTGAGCGATGATGAATCCCAGGAAGGATGTGGTCCTAGCGTAGAATTCGCATTTCTCAGCCTTCACGTACAGACGATTCTCCAGCAGTCTTTGGAGGACCCGCCTCACATGGACCTGGTGCTCGTCCCTGGACCTGGAGAAGATAAGGATGTCATCCAGGTAGACGAACACAAAAAGGCCGATGAAATCCCGGAGGACGTCATTAATGAGGCGCTGAAAGACGGCAGGAGCGTTGGTCAGCCCGAACGGCATGACGAGATACTCAAAGTGGCCGTTCGGGGTACGGAAGGCTGTCTTCCATTCATCTCCCTCCCGGATCCGGACGAGGTGGTAAGCGCTGCGTAAATCCAGCTTGGTAAACCAGGTCGCCCCCTGGAGGGAGTGAAAGGCAGTGTCCATGAGGGGCAGGGTGTAACGGTCCCTCTCAGTGATGTCATTCAGCGCTCGGTAGTCTATGCAGGGGCGGAGGGATCCGTCCTTTTTCCCGACAAAGAAAAACCCTGCCCCCACGGGTGACGACGATGGGCGAATAATCCCAGCGCTCAGAGATTCCTTCAGGTATGTATTCATGGTCTCCTTCTCCGGCGCCGACAGGCTGTAGAGCCGACCAGATGGCAGGGGAGCCCCCTGGCGGAGGTTGATGGCACAGTCATATGGTCGATGCGGGGGAAGAGACATAGCTTTCGATTTGCTAAATACCATACCCAGGTCGTGAAATTCTGGAGGCACCAGTGACAGGTCCGGAGGTGCTGTATCCGCCACAGGGGGAGCCGCGGATGGGGAGCAGGCAGCGGACTGAAGGCAGGTGCCCATACAGAAGGTACTCCATGCCGATACCCCAGCGGACCTCCAGTCCAGGACAGGGTTGTGGAGGCGTAGCCAGGGATACCCCAGGATGACGGGCGACACAGAGTTGGGCAGGACGTAAAATACCATCTCCTCCCGGTGGTTCCCTGAGATGATGACTGGGACAGGCATGGTTTGGTGAGAAACTCTCCCAAGGGAGGCACGGGAGAGATGGACCAGGGAGATGGGGTGTTTTAATGCCTGACAGCGGATGCCCAATCGGGTTGCCAGGCCTTGTGAAATGAAGCTGCCCTCTGCGCCCGAATCCACCAGTGCGTGGGTGAGGTGCCCAGTGGGATTGTGGCAAAAACGGATGGGCAGCTTTAATTGAGTGAGAGAGTCTAACCGGTTGGGATCCGCGAGGCTCCCTACAGCGATTCGCGGACCCCGCCGACTGGCTTTCCGCGGGCAACGCTCCACAGTGTGTTGGTCACCTCCGCAATACATGCAGAGGCCCAACTCACGGCGGCGTTGTTTCTCCGCAGGGGAAAGCTTGGTCCAGCCCGTCACCATCGGCTCCGACTCCTCGGGGCACAATGCTGGCGGCGCCGCCAGGGGGCGAGCTTGGAACAGGTGCGGCGAGACTCCACGAGGGCGAGAAGAAGAAGACTTCCGCCCCGAGGAGCGCTCGCGCAGCCTGTTATCCAAACTTATCGCTAAGGATGTCAGCTCCGCTAGCGTCCCAGGGATATCCCGTCCAGCCAGTTCATCCCTCAGATCACTATTGAGGCTGCGGAGGAACAGGCCACAGAGGGAGCGTTCCTCCCAGCCCAATTCCTCCGCCGCTACCCGGAAGTCGACCGAGTAGTCCGCTGCCGACCGGCCTCCCTGCTGGAGAGCGAGGAGCCGATCGACCTGGACCGTCTCGGTTTGAGAATGGTCAAAGACCTCCAGAAAGCGCCTCACGAACTGGTCATAGGTGAGGGTGGTATAACTGGGCCTCGCCATTATGGCGTAGGTCCAAGTTAACGCACGCCCCTCCAGAAGATTCCCTATGTAACCAATCCGACTGTGATCCGAGGGAAAATCTCCGGGCACACGGTGGAACACGGACTCACACTGCATAATGAACCCCCGCGCTCCGCCGAGCTTACCGCTAAAGCGGGCGGGGGTCGGAATCGGTGTGAGCCGAACCGGTGCCACCGGAGCCGGCTGGACGGCCGCTGGAACAGCAGGAGCCGCGCCACCCTGACGAGCCGGGGGGAACGGCTGTTGAGGATCCAAGCGGCCCAACCGGTTAGTTAAATTCAATAATTGATTAAAGATCACCTGTTGTTGATAAGCTATTTGATCCACTCTAGCCTCGAGAGTGGAAAACCGGTGTGCGAGCCCGCCGTCCGCCGAGCCGCTCAGCTGAAGCCGTACTGACATAACGCACGGCTCAGGAGACGCACACACACAGGCTTAGAGTAGTTCAAAGAGTTTATTAACAGCAGGAGTGAATGAGTGCGTGTCTGCGGGATGTAAATGTGTTGGTGATGGTGTCTGCTCCAGGCACAGAGGCAGGTGACCGTACAGCCGAGCAACCCTATGGAGAGAGCACAGGGAGAGGGTGACGGGCATACACCAACACAGGAGGGATTTATGGCGAGAGAAGGACTTACTTGGTGGGTCAGGACAGCTGGCACAACAAGGGGGCGAAGCCCGGAAGACAGCCACCTGGAGAGCTCTGTACAGCAGCGAGGATTGGGCGATGGAGTGGAGATGTCCGCCGCTGGGGAATCCACCTGTGCACAGGGGAGAAGACTGAAGAAAAGAGGTAAGCGATCTTCTTACCAAAATGGTGACGCTGAAGGGAAGTATGCTCACAACGGTGAGGGACGAAGTCTGACGGCTTCAGGCCGAGCCTCCGGGCGAGACGGCCTTTATCCCTCGCCGCTGATGATTGTCAGGTGCGTGAGCAGGTGGCGCCGCTGATGAATGGCGCGGCGTGACAGCTACACAGTAACATAGACACTAATATGATCGATATTGTGGGCTACCAGTGTTTTAGAAAAGACAGGCAGGTAGGGAGGGGAGGAGGTGTTTTAATTTACATCAAAGAGAAATATAAATGTCAACTGGTTGATTTGAATACTTCACTTGAATGTTTAGCTGTTAATGTATGTCTCTCTCCGGTAATGAATTTCAACATTGCAGTAGTGTACAACCCACCGTCACACAACTCTTCCTTTTATAATGAATTAAGTGATCTGGTTAAACAACTTGAGAAGAACAGAGAAACAATAATTCATGGTGACTTTAATATCAACTGGTCTGATAAAAAAGACAAACAAAAACTGAAAAGCCTCATGACTAAATTTAATTACCAGCAAATCATCAAAGGACCCACCAGGATAACCAAACAATCCAGAACACTTATTGACATGGTATTTACTAATAAACCAGAACGAATAACCAGAACCTATAATCTTGTAACTGGTCTCTCAGATCATAACATGGTTCTTGCTGTCAGGAAACTTACTAAAAAGCGACTACAGTATTTTGGGGGAGTCGATATTGACAAATCAAATTTTATTATCCCCAAATCAAAAAATGAGGAGTTTGAACATTACTTAGAGAATCAAAATTGGGAGCAGCTCATGGCAACATGTGAAGTAGATGATTGTTGTAATTTTATAACTGCAACAATCACAAAGTCTATAGAAAAATTTTCAAAGCAAATTAAAAGTAGACAACAGAAGATTAGCCTACCATGGTTAAATAATGAAATAAGAAAACTTATGAAGAGGCGAGACTATGCACTGAAAACATCACTAACCTCCAAACTACAAAATGATCACCTTGTGTACAAAAGTTTAAGAAATAAAGTGGTACATGAGCTGCGAAAATCAAAAATATCTTATTACAATAAACTGATAGATCATGCAAAGGGTAACAACAGTTCCCTATGGAGGCATTTAAATAACTTAACTAATAAAAAAAACGATCAGAAGGGGGTAAAGGAACTTAGAATCAATGGCAAGACCGTCAGTGACAAGGCTACTTTGGCAAATGAATTTAATTCACACTTTGTGGGCTCTGTGGAAGACTTAACAAAAATTTTTGTGCTGCCAAATGTGCTCAACAACACAAATTCCATACTTCCAACAGATACTTTTCACATCGATGAGGTAAATGAGAAGTTAATTGCTGGTATTGTTAAAACACTGTCAAACTCAAAAACTAATGATATCTACAATATGAGCACCTCCTTTCTCAAAATGCACAGCAAAATATTAATCAAACCACTGACTCATCTCATTAATCTCTCCATTAGGTCTAGTACATTTCCATCTGGCTGGAAAAAAGCTGTCGTCATACCAGTTCATAAATCAGGCAGTAAAGACGATATATGCAATTACCGCCCAATCTCTATCTTACCAGTCCTATCTAAGCTTCTTGAAAAAGTTGTAGCTACACAACTGATAGACTACTTACAAGACAGTCAACTTCTTCATCCACATCAATTTGGTTTTAGACCAGGATACTCAACAGAAACAGCAAATTGTTGCCTTATTGAAAACGTCAAACAGTCCTTGGACAGGGGTAATGTGGTAGGAGCTGTTTTTCTAGATCTCAAAAAGGCTTTCGATACTGTAAACCACAGTTTGCTTTTATCCAAAATGGTATCTTTTAACTTCTCCCCAAATACATTAGAATGGTTTGCATCTTATCTCCAGAATAGAGAACAGTGTGTAAAAGTTCACCAGGATAAATCCTCATTTTTAAACAACCGCATGGGTATCCCACAAGGGTCCATTCTTGGTCCTTTACTTTTCAGCATTTTTATTAATGACTTGCCGTTACACTGCTCAGCTGCAACATGCCAACTTTATGCAGATGATGCAGTTATTTACACAGCTGCCAAGACTCCAGCACAGGCTGCAGATGTACTGTCTACAAGTATGGTTGATGTCCAAGAGTGGCTCCTCAAGAACCATCTATTGCTGAACCTTCAGAAAACAGTCTCAATGTGCTTTTCAATCAAAAAATGTAACCTGCAACATTTTAAAGTTAATATACATGATCATGACATCAGTTTAGCTACAGAATTCAAATACCTTGGCATTGTACTAGATCCTCAACTCAAATTTAATCTTCATATAAAGAAAATTTCAAAAACAGTAAAAAAAAATCTGAACTGCTTTAAATTAATTAGATATTACATACCTTACGAAGCAGCTGCACTGTATATGCATTCTATGGTTTTTTCTCATATATCATACTGTTTGACAGTCTGGGCTCAAGCAGCCCCTTCCACAATAAGACATATAGGTTCATTATATAATCAAACCCTAAAAATCTTGGACAAAAAGCCCATTAGGTGGCATCACTGTAATGTTTTAAAAAAATACAACCTATTGAGTTTTGAGATCTTCATTGACCTCTGTCTTCTGAAATTAACATTCAAATGTTTCCATAAATCAGCACCCGAGCCACTTGCTGGTTTCGTCCAAAGACAGGACAGCAGCAGAGCCACCAGGAGTTCTGTTAACAATAACTGTAAAATATTCCACCGCAGAACCACATTTGGACAAACAGCTTTCTCTATAAAGGGCAGTCACATCTGGAACACAATGCCAAATGAAATTAAAATAATAACGGACTTTAAAACATTCACTAAAAATGTTAAAAACTGGCTGAAAAATAAACAAGAATGTACTCATGTATGAATTATTTGTCTGCAAAGTGAGAGTGAATGAAGGGAAGGAATAAATGTGTTTGTTTATAGTGAGTGACGGAGGGAGGAAGGCCTGAAATAGGCAAATGTGAGTTATGTTATATGTGTTAAATGTGAGTCAGGCTGTTATATTTGTGTATTTATAATATTTATAATATTTATAATTGTGTATTTATAATTTTTCTGCATTGATGTACAGTATGTGGTTATTGTGTATATTTTTTATCTTGATTCTTTTTTCTAAAGCCCATCCAGGGACAAGAGTTGCAAATTAGCTAATAGCTATACACTCTATGTGCAACACATCAGATTGATTGTCTTTGATTAATTGTCTATGTTTATTGCACTGTCCCTGTCAAATAAACTAATCTACTACTACTACTCTCAGTAGAACTACCCTGTATAAATAAAGGTTAAATTAAAAAATAAAAATAAATAACTACATAGGCTGCAGACAGAATTTAAGATTTAAGTGACAAATTTCTTATTTTGGAGGAAATTTCACCATAAAATCCTCAAATTTAAGATTCTACTCCCTAGTCTTACATGCGGCCCTTTGAGGGCGTCCATATTGCTGATGTGGCCCTGACTTTGACATCCCTGCTCTGCAGTCATGCAGCGGGGATAAACCATTGATCCACTGTGACGATTTGACTTTAGGCAGTTATCGTTTGCTGTATATGGTCATAATTATAGTGTAAAATGTGCAGAGCTCTGCTGCTGTTGTTTCAGCCACATTCTCAACAAAATACTTCCCCTTCACTGCTTAAAAGAAAAAAACAAAGAGGTGTGATGAGGAACAAGTGGCTACGAGACCAGTTAGGACATCATCTGTTCTTTTAAGCTGCAAAAGTAAAATCAGCTCACCTTACCATGCATTAACATCCACACTTTGGTGGGCAAGAAGTTTAACTCTTTGTTAATTTTTTGGTATAATGTCAAAATACTGCTTTCATGCAAGTATTTTTAGACAAACCATCATTTTGGACCACAGACCGCTTCCTCTGTCAAACACGTCACTGATACAATAGACCGTGAAAGTGAACATGGTGTTCCTATTTTCAGCATTAAATATGTTTTTATTTGTGTTATAATTCAGAATTTAACAGAAAAGACTATTTAGAAGACTGTAAATACTGTCCAAGACTGTAAAGTATATACTGTATCTAAAACTCAGAAGATTTTAAAAGATGTTGATGTTCTGAGGAGGAAGTGACGTGTGACAAAAGACAGGAAGTCTAAAGTTTAAGAGTCAGCAGCTCAGAGACTGACAGAGGAGAGAAGAAGACAGACGAGACAGAAACACGATGGCTGAATTCAGATGGATTCACATGTCTTTATGTCTGATTCTGATCAGTCAGTCTGAAGGTAAGGTCACATGAGCTGATTTATGAGTGATTAAACTAAGCTTTAAGAAGAGTTAATAGACTTATTGTATTTAATTTAGCATAAATCAGAGAGCTATTCATTCACAAACATGTTCTGTCTAAATTGACCACGATATTAAATGATTGTTTAAATTTATGATATTTTTTTTCTTCCATGTCTCTGCAGTTATAGGGGAAACATCAAAGATGGCAAAAGTTGGAGATGATGTTACTCTGCCTTGTCTAAAGATGATTCCTGATCAGAAGATGTGTAACGGTACAACATGGACCTTCAGTGATTCCAGTAAATCAACAGTGGAGCTGATCAACCTCAGTCGTGTCAAATCTAAAACAGACAGACTGAGTCTCACAGAGAACTGTTCTCTGCTTATAAAGAAGGTCACAGATGAGGAAGCTGGTTTGTATCATTGTGAACAATATACAGTAGATCAACCACAGGACAGCCAGTTAATCAGTCTGGGATTTATCTGTCTGTGATTAACAGTGAGTATTTACTTCTAATATTCTCTGACTACAGTACTAACATTTTTAGAACATTAAAGTAAAACAATGATTACAGTGATGAAGTTAAATTGTCTAATCTGTCTTGCCTCTCTCTCATTATCTCCATCTTCATCAGTGACTGAACATCAGGTCGATAATAAGGTGACATTAAGCTGCTCTGTGTCGAGATTTGGATCCTGTCATCACAGAGTGACGTGGCTGTTTATGGGTAAAGCTGTAGAGAAAAAAGGTGGAGAAATACAGACATCAGAGGGTGACTGCGCTGCTACTGTATCTGTTCAGAAGCTTCACTTCATTCAGTCTAAGTTATTCACGTGTGAAGTGACGGATGAGAAGACAGAAAACAGGAAACAGTTTAACTTCATATCTCAGCCTTCAGGAAGGAAAACAGGTGAGAATATGATGAGGATTTTCACATGATTCAAACCATTAAATTAAGTGTTGGAATAAATGTAATCTAGGTTCAGTGTTTTGTTTAATTTTTTTAAGTTGCAGCAGAGGAATTTTTTCACATAAAAGTTTTATGATCATTATATTTGTCCAGGTGATCCAACAACAAAACCAACACCTGTTACAACCGCCACAAACGAAGATGGACCACCAGTAAAAGGTCCTTACTCAGCCATGTGTCTTTATTCCATTCATCCATCTTCTTCCACTTAATCCTTTTCGGGTCACAGGGGGGTGGAGCCTATCCCAGCCTCTTTGGGTGAGAGGCAGGGTCCACCCTGGTCAGATCTCCAGTCCATCGCAGGCCCAACACAGACAGACAACCAACCATTCACTCTCACATTCATACCTAAGGACAATTTAGAATCCCCAGTTGATACCAATTAACCTAACCTGTGCAGCTCTGTGGCCCAGTGGTTAGCACTGTGGCAGCACAGTAAGAAAGTCACGGGTTCAATCCCATCCCCTGACCATTGCTGACCCTTCTGTGTGGAGTTTACATGTTCTCCACATGTCTGTGTGGGTTTCTTCCCACAGTCCAAAGACATGCAGGTTAGGTTAATGTGTCTATTATTCTATAATAAATGTTTACCTTGTACAGAGAAATTTGACTACTTGTCTTCACCAGAATAGCTGTGGCTGGTACAACTTTGAATGTAGAGTCAATGTCCTTCAGTTCTAATCATTTCATCTGCACTGACTATGATGAAATTAACTGACCATAATATAGTGTTTCTGTACACACACACACACACACACACACACACACACACACACACACACACACACCTTTTGGGTGCTCCCTATTTGTGGTCACCACAGCTGATCATGGGTCTGCATATTTGTTTTGGCAAGGATTTTTATGCTGGTTGAACTTCCTGACACAATCCTCCCATTTACCCAGGCTTGGGACCGACACAAGGAGTACATTGGTTTTGGCCTTTTAACCAGCTTTCCTTTCCCCATTCTATTTATGCTGAGCACCAAGCTAGAAGGCACCATTTTTTATGGTCTTTTCCCCCTTGGCCATATGGTTTGCATACTGCTGAAGGAGTTAATGCGTTAATTGTGCATTAACACAGTGCCCCATTTTTTGATTGCGGTTAAATGCAACTAATCACCAGCACAAATGGGGGATTTTTGATCTTGCTGCTTTTCCAATGTGAGACAAATGATGACACACACACAGGCGAGGAACGCACCAGAGCCCAGTCCCTCCATGGCCCAACAGTGTAGCCGGCAGAACTCAAGGGTGGAAATGTGCTGATCCCCCGCTCTGTTAGATCATATTTACCGCTGTTCTCTGTGGTCTCCTGGAACCGTTAACCCTGCTCAGTCTGTCTCATCCGTTCCCAGCATCAGCTCTGTTCAGCTCTGCTGATGTTCCCTTTAGCTGCAAACTCTCCCAGCTGAATGTCAGTTGAGTTAGCTGAAACTTTTGTGGTGTCTTAGAGATGAAATAATGACCATAAATGTTCATTTAAATTTTCTTATATAATGTTGTAAAACAGTAACAACAATAACATCAAGCCGACTTAATGTCAAACTGTTCTAACCACCATGTTAATGAGTCTGAAAGACTTGAAAAATGTCCAGTTTAGGGTACATCATATCAAGGGTGCACATCCTGATTAAATGTGATTAACTGCGATCAATCAAAAATAGAGTTTAATCGTGTGTCAGAATCTGGGCATGGTCTGGGGACCATGCACTCGCCTTTTGTTCATTTTGTTTCTCTGTGGTTATTATTATTATTATTATTATTATTATTATTATTATTATTATTATTATTATTAAGTGTCCTTTGTTCTCGCCCAGTCGTGTTGTCTTGTGCTCATCCCCTGTTGTTGTTTTGTGATTGTCTTTGGTAATTGGGTTATTATTATTTTCCTCCTGTCTCCTCTGTTATGGTCTTCTGTGTTCCCTGGTCTGTAGTCATGCTGTGTCATCCCCATTGGTCCCTCATGTCATTATTGGTTTCTCTGTGTTCATTTGTCATGATTATTATTTGCATTACATGTTCCCCTATCTCAGCCTTAGTTGATCATTGCGTTTATTTCTCATTATCGTGCTTCTAATTATGTTCTGTAGTTTTTGGTCCTGCTCTTTAGTATTAGGATTGACCCTTTTTACATGGTCACAATTAAACCGATTATAATCAGCTTTCTGGAGTTACCTGATAATTTAAACTGTCATGTAGAGTAATCTGATTACCTTTATCAGTAAAAGTCCATTATTGGTTTATGAGAAAATGGATTAACACACCTAATTTATTTGCTTAATAAACCATTACTTGGTGTGTGTAAACACCATAAGCCGCTTATTACCTTTATCGGTTTACTCCAGTAATCGGTTTACTGGCGACCATGTAAACAGGCTCCTTGTCTGTGTAGCCCCACCCATCCTGTTGTCCTTACCTGTAGTGTCTTTCCTGCTGCCCCAATTGTTTGCCCAGCTGTCTCACGTTTGCAATTAATCATTTCCCCTGTTTATGTCAGTTTGTGCTTGTGCTCTGTCTGGTGTCGTCATTCATCCTCATCTGTAACCTTGTCTAGTTTCCAGTCCTTGTTCTCGTGATTTAGTTTTTCTAGTCAAGGACTGCACGAGACTGCACAGGTAAAGACTGCACGGGCATGCACAGGTATATCTAGGCACTAGATATACCTGTACCTAGATATACTATATATCTAGGCACTAGAATCTAGTGCATACCTGTGCATGCCCGTAGAAAGCAGGTGTAAGCAAGCATGTCAGCACTCGTTCAGTGATGCCTGCCTTTGATCTTTGATGATTTCATAGCAAGTCCTATTATCTTTAAGCCAGTCCTATGATCGTGAGTGATGCAGTCCAAGGACAGATAATTTTTTCACACATAAGGAGTTGTTCAGAACTCCTTATACATAGGAACATCATAGGACATCATGTAGACAACATAGGAACATCATAGGCGGTCCTATGATCTTTTAGCGAGTCCTATGATTGTGATAGACACACACACACAGATTTCTTGAATTATACACTACCGTTCAAAAGTTTGGGGTCACCCACACAATTATTTTGTGTTTTCCATGAAAAGTTGCACTTATTTACCACCATGAGTTGTAAAATGAATAGAAAATATAGTCAAGACATTGACAAGGTTAGAAATAATGATTTGTATTTGAGATCGTCACTTCCTTGTGGTAACGTATCGTCACTTCCTGTTTTGCTGTCTGCCTGTGTGGTTTGCTTTGTGGTTTGCTCTCTAGCCACTAGCTATGGCTACTAGCTCTCTTTCCTCTCCTCCTCTGGTGTGCTCTCTCTGTCAGATGTTTAGCTACACCTCTGCCTCTTTTAGTGATAACGGTAAATGTAATAAATGTTGTCTTTTTGAGGCGCTCGAGGCGAGGTTGTCTGATTTGGAATCCCGGCTCCGCTGCATTGAAACACCGTCTGTGCCAGTTAATCTTGACGGATGCCCATTAACTGCAGCGGAGCTAGCTAGCTTAGGTCCCACTGTCAGCGGTCCCTTGGCTCTCCTCAGCAGTGAGGAGACTGGGTGGGTGACGGTGAGAAGGAAGCCTAGTCGCAAAGCCCCGGTTCACCACCAACCTGTTCACGTTTCTAATCATTTTTCCCCGCTCAGCGACACACCCGCTGAGGAAAAAACTCTGATCATTGGTGACTCTGTAGTCAGAAACGTGAACCTAGAGACTCCAGCGGCCATAGTCCAATGCATTCCTGGGGCCAGAGCAGGCGACATCGAGTCAAATTTGAAAATGCTGGCTAAAAGTAACTGTAAATATTCCACAATTGTTATTCACGCCGGCATTAATGACATCCGTCTCCGGCAGTCGGAAGTCACGAAACTTAATATAGAATCGGTGTGTGACTTTGCAAAAACGATGTCTGCCACTGTAGTATTCTCTGGGCCCCTCCCCAATCTGACCAGTGATGACATGTTTAGCCGCTCGTCATCCTTGAACCGCTGGCTGTCTGTGTGGTGTCCTAAAAATGACGTGGGCTACATTGACAATTGGAGCTCTTTTTGGGGAAAACCTGGTCTTATGAGACAAGACAGCATTCATCCCACTTTGGATGGTGCTTCTCATTTATCTAACAATCTGGCATCTTTTTTATCCAAATTTCCAAAACCATGACTACTCAGAGTTGGGACCAGGAAGCAGAGTCACAGTCTTACACGCCTCTCTGCAGCTCCTCTTCATCCGCCACCCCTCAGCTTAGCCCCTGTCTTCCCCATCAGAGAATCGTTGTCTGCTCCCTCCAAAGTGAATAAAAATATAATGTATAAGCATCCCAAAGTGATAAAGCAAAATATTGGTAAAACTCAAATTAAACATAAAGCCTCTAAATTGAATGATTTGGCCTCTGTTCCTCCTCATAATTTAAAAATTAAATGTGGTTTATTAAATATTAGGTCTCTAACTCCCAAGTCTCTGTTAGTCCATGATTTGTTAATTGATCATCAGATTGATTTAATTTCCCTTACAGAGACTTGGTTAGGACAAGAGGATTATGTTGGTTTAAATGAATCAACTCCCTCTGGTTATTTAAACTGTCAAAATCCCAGAAGTTCTGGTCGTGGAGGAGGAGTAGCAACAATTTACCATTCCAAATTACTAGTTAATGTAAAGCAAAAAACATGTTATAATTCCTTTGAGGGCCTGGTCCTCAGTATTGGGCACTTTAGCAATTTTAGGTTAAACCCAATTTTATTTGCCATAGTTTATCGTCCCCCATCAACCTACTCAGAATTTTCATCCGAATTTGCTGATTTCTTAGCTGATTTAGTGCTGAAATCTGATAGAATAATTATAGTAGGGGACTTTAATATACATGTGGATGTAGATAGTGACTGCCTTAATGTGGCATTCAATTCAATATTAGATTCGATTGGGTTTTCTCAGAAAGTAGGAAATTCTACTCATTACCTCCACCATACATTGGACCTTGTTTTGACATATGGCATAGAAATAGAAAATCTTGTAGTGTCTCCTCATAACCCTGTACTGTCAGACCATTGTCTGTTAACCTTTGATTTTACTATTTCTGACTATTTGGCTCCTAAAGAAAAATATTATTACAGTAGATGCCTCTCAGATGATGCTGTTTCCAAATTTATGCAGATTGTTTCCTCTATGCCATGTGTCAACACAATGGAAATAAGCTATAGACAGCTTGCTCCTTCTGTAATTGATAACATGGTGGATAGTGTTTCAGCTTCTCTGCATCAGACTCTAGACTTGGTGGCCCCCTTAAAAAAGAAAAAGTCTAATCAGAGATTTCTAACTCCTTGGTTCAACACAGAAACTCGTACCTTAAAACAGAAGACTCGTCAATTAGAAAGAAAATGGCGCTCTACTAATTTAGATGAAATCTATTTAGCTTGGAGAAATCATCTTTTAATTTATAAAAAATCTCTTAGAAAAGCTAGAACGAGTTATTACTCTGCATTAATAGAAGAGAACAAGAATAATCCCAGGTTTCTTTTCAGTACTGTAGCCAGGTTGACAAAGAGTCAGGACTCTGTCAATCCTAGCATTCCCTTAGAGCTTACTAGTCAGGACTTTATGAACTTTTTCAATAATAAAATTTCATCCATCAGAGATAAAATCAATCAGATTCTTCCCACAGTTAACTTAAATACTGTAACTACTACAACTCCTTCTATTGATGTCTGTCTTGATGAGTTTACTCCAATCGACCTTTGTGAGTTAGACAAAATAGTTTCCTCATCCAAACCTTCAACTTGTCTTTTAGACCCTATTCCAACCAGGTTATTTAAAGAAGTCTTCCCACTTATTGGTAGCTTTATTCTTCATATAATCAATTCTTCATTAACTTTAGGCCATGTACCGCAGGCTTTTAAAACGGCTGTAATTAAACCCTTACTCAAAAAGCCAACGCTAGATCCAGGAGCTTTAGCTAACTATAGACCAATCTCTAATCTCCCTTTCATTTCAAAAATCTTAGAAAGAGTTGTTGCTATGCAATTATTTGACCACCTGCAGGGAAATGGTTTACTTGAAGAGTTTCAATCTGGGTTTAGAATCCATCATAGTACTGAAACAGCCTTAGCGAAGGTCACTAACGACCTCCTCATTGCATCTGATAATGGACTAGTTTCTGTACTTGTCCTTTTAGACCTTAGTGCAGCTTTTGATACTATCGATCATAATATTCTACTTGATAGATTAGAACACTATGTTGGACTTAATGGAACTTCGTTGCAATGGTTTAGATCTTATTTATCTGATAGGTTCCAGTTTGTTCATGTAAATAATGAGTTTTCTTTCAACTCAAAGCTTAGTCATGGAGTTCCACAGGGATCTGTGCTAGGCCCTACTCTTTTTAGTTTATATATGCTTCCGTTAGGCAACATTATTAGAAAGTACTGTATACATTTTCATTGTTATGCAGATGATACACAATTATACCTGTCAATGAAGCCAGATGATAGTAATCAATTAGCCAAGTTAGAAGCCTGTCTTAAGGAAATCAAAGCTTGGATGACTTGTAATTTCCTGCTATTAAATTCAGATAAGACTGAAGTCATTCTTGTTGGTCCAAAAAAACCTTAGAAATTCCTTTCCAAATCAAACTTTCAGTTTGGATGCGGTTATTCTTTCTCTTAATAGCTCTGTGAGGAACCTTGGAGTTATTTTTGATCAGGATTTGTCCTTCAATTCACATATTAAATTTGTTTCTAAGACTGCCTTCTATCATTTGCGTAATATTGCCAAGATTAGGAGCATCTTGTCTCAGAGTGATGCTGAGAAACTGATCCACGCTTTTGTTAGCTCGAGATTAGATTATTGTAATTCTTTATTATCAGGCTGTCCTAAAACATCTTTAAAAAGTCTTCAGCTGATCCAAAATGCTGCAGCAAGAGTTTTAACAGGTACTAGAAAGAGAGATCATATCTCTCCGGTTCTGGCCTCCCTTCATTGGCTTCCCATAGAGTTTAGAATTAAGTTTAAAATCCTTCTTCTTACTTACAAAGCTCTAAACAATCAGGCTCCTTTTTATTTAAAAGATCTGATACTACCGTATTATCCTAACAGAGCACTACGCTCCCAAAATGCAGGATTGCTTGTAATACCTAGAATCTCCAAAAGTACAATGGGAGGCAGAGCCTTCAGTTATCAAGCTCCTCTCCTGTGGAATCAGCTGCCAATCTGGATTCAGGAGTCAGACTCGATCTCTGTTTTTAAGAATAGGGCTAAAACCTACCTTTTTGATATAGCCTACAATTAGGGAGGGATCATGTGTTTCTGAACCCTCCCTTAGTTATGCTGCTAATAGGTTTAGTCAGCCGGAGGACCTCCAGTAATGCACTGGGCCTCACTCCTTTCCTCACTCTCTATGAAATTTTTTTTTTTTTGCTGGTCATTAACATCTGTTTGTTCTCTCCCATAGATTGAGTCCCCATCATGCTGTTTGCTCTCTACATGTCTGTTCTTTTCTTCTTCTCTATCCCCTCACCCCCCAGCCAGTCGCAGCAGATGACTGCCCCTCCCTGAGCCTGGTTCTGCTGGAGGTTTCTTCCTGTTAAGAGGGAGTTTTTCCTCTCCACCGTCGCCAAGTGCTTGCTCACAGGGGATCGCCTGATTGCTGGGGTCTTTCTGCAACTGTGGGGGTTCCCCCCCTACAGTTGATAGTGCTATGAGATGACTGTTGTTGTGAAATGGCGCTATATAAATAAAGTTGAATTGAATTGAATTGAATTGAATTGAAATAATAATTTTTTCCAGATACTCAACCTGCTCAAAGGAAGGTCAGTTTTATAGCTTCTCTAATCAGCTAAACTGTTATCAGCTGTGCTAACATGATTGTACAAGGGTTTTCTAATCATCCATTAGCCTTCTGGTGCAATGAGCAAACACATTGTACCATTAGAACACTGGAGTGATAGTTGCTGGAAATAGGCCTCTATACACCTATGTAGATATTGCACCAAAAACCAGACATTTGCAGCTAGAATAGTCATTTACCACATTAGCAATGTATATTAGATATTAGAGTGTATTTCTGATTAGTTTAAAGTTATCTTCATTGAAAAAACAGTGCTTTTCTTTCAAAAATAAGGACATTTCTAAGTGACCCCAAACTTTTGAACGGTAGTGTATATAGAGTGATTAGCAGCCCCCGAGCTGTCGTTTGTTTGGCTTTGTCTCCTGTTAGTAGTAAATATCAATGCACCATCCTTCTGGCTGCTACCTTGGGTCCTGCTCGTAAAACTACATCTGCATCCCAGATCAGATTTGTGACATCATGATTAAAAATCTTGTCTCTCTACTAGTTTTGCATCATGATTATGAATTTAGTAATGTGTGATTCCCTTGATTTATTTACTGCATATGAAGAAAATTAATGTTATTATTATTATTATTATTATTATTATTATTATTATTATTATTATTATTATTATCATCAAATATATCTAGATGTAGGAAAAACCGGAGAGGATCCAACAGCTAAAGGTGGAGACACACAGACACACATGGACAGACAGATGGAGAATTCTTAAATTATATATAGAGTGAAACACAGCGTGAAGTACGTGGCGGTAATGTACCTGTAAGCTGGATGCCAACCACCAATCAAATCAAAAAGAAGAAGAAAACAGCACAGCACTGATTTCTCATAGGATTAACCCCTGCACTGATAAATAAGTCACTAGGATTAATCTTAGCTCGACTCCTGGCCTGCTCAGAACCAGACTAGCTCCAGAGAATAAATCTCCAGAACAACTTGACTAGATTTAATTTATCCTACTTTTATACAACCAAGTATAGATTAAACCAGAATTACTTGACAATCCTGGCTTAATTCCTTATCTTGATTTTATACAATATCCCCCCAGGTTTATTGCTGACAAAATAAACTTGTTTTTTAATGAATGTATTGTTTGATTGACTTGTATACCACTTCTCATAATCACTATAGAAAAATGGAGTTTTATAACCCTTATAGCACAGTGTTGCCCTGAGGCAACAAAACCAAATGTGGTTCAGGCGGCTGGGTGGGGGTAGGGGGATCAGATTTTCTGAAAGATATATTATCAGAGACCACGAAGACCCACAGTTGCATCTAATACACATCTTGCACGATTTACACCCTGACCAAATTATGGGTTTGGGGTCAAGGAGTCAAAGGTCAAAGTTAACATTACAGTTGCACAATGGTAAATGCTACATTTACTATTGCTATAAAATCAGTAACTTCATTAACTTTAGGCCATGTACCGCAGGCTTTTAAAACGACTGTAATTAAACCCTTACTCAAAAAGCCAACGCTAGATCCAGGAGCTTTAGCTAACTATAGACCAATCTCTAATCTCCCTTTCGTTTCAAAAATCTTAGAAAGAGTTGTTGCTGCGCAATTATTTGACCACCTGCAGGGAAATGGTTTACTTGAAGAGTTTCAATCTGGGTTTAGAATCCATCATAGTACTGAAACAGCCTTAGCGAAGGTCACTAACGACCTCCTCATTGCATCTGATAATGGACTAGTTTCTGTACTTGTCCTTTTAGACCTTAGTGCAGCTTTTGATACTATCGATCATAATATTCTACTTGATAGATTAGAACACTATGTTGGACTTAATGGAACTTCGTTGCAATGGTTTAGATCTTATTTATCTGATAGGTTCCAGTTTGTTCATGTAAATAATGAGTTTTCTTTCAACTCAAAGCTTAGTCATGGAGTTCCACAGGGATCTGTGCTAGGCCCTACTCTTTTTAGTTTATATATGCTTCCGTTAGGCAACATTATTAGAAAGTACTGTATACATTTTCATTGTCATGCAGATGACACACAATTATACCTGTCAATGAAGCCAGATGATAGCAATCAATTAGCCAAGTTAGAAACCTGTCTTAAGGAAATCAAAGCTTGGATGACTTGTAATTTCCTGCTATTAAATTCAGATAAGACTGAAGTCATTCTTGTTGGTCCAAAAAACCTTAGAAATTCCTTTCCAAATCAAACTTTCAGTTTGGATGTGGTTACTCTTTCTCTTAATAGCTCTGTGAGGAACCTTGGAGTTATTTTTGATCAGGATTTGTCCTTCAATTCACATATTAAATTTGTTTCTAAGACTGCCTTCTATCATTTGCGTAATATTGCCAAGATTAGGAGCACCTTGTCTCAGAGTGATGCTGAGAAACTGATCCACGCTTTTGTTAGCTCGAGATTAGATTATTGTAATTCTTTATTATCAGGCTGTCCTAAAACATCTTTAAAAAGTCTTCAGCTGATCCAAAATGCTGCAGCAAGAGTTTTAACAGGTACTAGAAAGAGAGATCATATCTCTCCGGTTCTGGCCTCCCTTCATTGGCTTCCCATAGAGTTTAGAATTAAGTTTAAAATCCTTCTTCTTACTTACAAAGCTCTAAACAATCAGGCTCCTTTTTATTTAAAAGATCTGATACTACCGTATTATCCTAACAGAGCACTACGCTCCCAAAATGCAGGATTACTTGTAATACCTAGAATCTCCAAAAGTACAATGGGAGGCAGAGCATTCAGCTATCAAGCTCCTCTCCTGTGGAATCAGCTGCCAATCTGGATTCGGGAGTCAGACTCGATCTCTGTTTTTAAGAATAGGGCTAAAACCTACCTTTTTGATATAGCCTACAATTAGGGAGGGATCATGTGTTTCTGAACCCTCCCTTAGTTATGCTGCTAATAGGTTTAGTCAGCCGGGGGACCTCCAGTAATGCACTGGGCCTCACTCCTTTCCTCACTCTCTATGAAATATTTTTTTTTTTTTTTTTTTTGCTGGTCATTAACATCTGTTTGTTCTCTCCCATAGATTGAGTCCCCATCGTGCTGTTTGCTCTCTACATGTCTGTTCTTTTCTTCTTCTCTATCCCCTCACCCCCCAGCCAGTCGCAGCAGATGACTGCCCCTCCCTGAGCCCGGTTCTGCTGGAGGTTTCTTCCTGTTAAAAGGGAGTTTTTCCTCTCCACCGTCGCCAAGTGCTTGCTCACAGGGGATCGCCTGATTGCTGGGGTCTTTCTGCAACTGTGGGGGTTCCCCCCTACAGTTGATAGTGCTATGAGATGACTGTTGTTGTGAAATGGCGCTATATAAATAAAGTTGAATTGAATTGAATTGAATTAAAGTTAGGCCCCCCAAACTTGGTATACAGGTTCACATCTGGATCCTGACCTCTGACTAAGGGTTTGGGGTCAGACGGTCAAAGGGTAACATTAACATTCTCCATGTCTTAGTACTGTACAACGAGTAAAGCTAGGGTCACCAAAATGGTACACAGGATCACCTTGTGACCCTGACGTGTGACTATGGTTTTGGAATTGTAAGGTCAAAGGTCAACATCTTAATGGCTTCTAAACTATATCTCATACATGAGATGTTCTTCTTATGAATGACTGTTTGTGTGTTGTGAAACTAGCAGTATTGCTAAATCTGGCATACTTACATTTGTATTAATGTTCATTAGTATGTAATGTCACCTTCAAATAAACATTAAACTTAAACTTAAGCTCAACAGCAAAGAAAGCTACGGTCATCAAACCTGGTACACAGGTTCACCTTGCGATCCTGAGCTCTCACGATGGGTTTGGGGTTAAAAGGTCAAAGGTCAAGGTTAACGTTCCGTATGCCTGATTACACTATGAGTAGCGTTAGGGTCACCAAATTTGGTACAAAGGTTCACCCTGTTACCCTGAAGTATGACTATGGTTTTGGGATCGCAAGGTCAAAGGTCAAAATCAAAATTGCTTATAAACTATATTTCAACAACAGAGAAAGCTAGGGTCACCAAACCTGGTGCATGGGTTCACTCTGAGACCATGACCTCTGACTACAGGTTTGGGATCAAAGGGTCAAAGGTCATGGTTGACACACCCTATGATCTCTTACTATCGAGCGTGTAAAGCTCTCTAGGGTCACCAAACATGCTACACAGGTTCGCCTTGTGATCCTGCCCTACAACTATGGATTGTATACTTTGTTGTATATTCATGGACGATGGGTTTGTCATAATTTGGTTCTGCCACAGTAATTAGACTGAAAAGGTGAAAACTGCTCTCTGTCAGTAAGTATTGGGCTCTTCAAAGAAATCGGAGGTGGGGGATATTGCACTCGCCTCAGAGTGCTTTTTTATGTTATGTAGAGATCAATTTGTCTTCTTACCCTCATCAGAATATCTGTAGCTTGGACAACTTTAAATCATTTTAACTGTAGTCAACACAGGTGGATTTTTTTTTTAAAAATTTCCACATTTTTACCTTCCTTTTTCTTGTTTAGCCAAACTTTTTTCATATCCTGTACTTACAGTACTTTAAGATAAGATAAGATAAGATAAGATAAGATAAGATAAGATAAGATAAACCAGGGTTTGTATTTTAAAGTGCTGTAGAAAAGCCTAAAATGTGGGAAATGTGACATTGATCGATCACTTAGAAAATAGCTGAAACCAGACTGAAAACCCAACAAAGAGTTCAGGTCAGTTCAACATAAAGAGAAGCAAAACCACCAAGTTCACTCAGTTTATTGTTCTGTTTTCTCTCTGCAGGTTTTCTCAACAGGATCATGATTGTCTCTGTGGGTTTATCAGCTCTGGTAATAACTGTTGTGACCGTCAACATCTGCACAAGAACTACAGGTTGATTTAATAAAGAGAATTTTGAGTAATTTTATCATTTTTCTGATAATAAACACTGTATTCTCCTTTCTTCTCCTTCCAGGAAACCAAACTGAGATGGATGTAAAACCAGTGAGTGTCAAACTTGATTATTTTAGTTTGGGACTCGGAGGTTGCTGGTTTGAAACCCTGTACTGATTTTGCGATTCTTGATGCTTTCCTCTCCTTCATCTCATCTGAACTCAGAACCTCAGAGGTGTGTTTTTCTTCTCCAGAATGATGAAGAGGAAGATGATGGTGAAACAAACTATGAAAACGATGGAGACCCTGATGCTTCTGTCAGACTAGAGTCAGAGCTTTAAATGAGCCGGTATGCAGCAGTACTTCTAACTTTTCCTGCCTGGAGCAGGACGTTTCCCAGCATACACAGTGTTCTAGGAACTTCTGGACCATCTCCTCTCCATATCAGAGGTTCAACATCAAGATCCACTGATTAAAACAAAGGCTTGTTCATTTTCATCTGCTTCTTTTAATACAAATGATTGGATCATTTTAAACGGAGTAACATTCTGTGCATCAAACTATTTTCACTTTTTGACAACAAAGTTGTGTGTTTGCATCCTTTTGTATGTTTTATAAATGAGCTTAGAGTAACCTGAATATTTTCTGCAGTCATTTGTTTTTTTTTTAATTTGGCTAAACCTAAAAATAAAATATTCATATTAAGTCTGAGGGTGTATTTTTTACGATTAAAGTTTATTATTTTTACTCCTATTGAGAGATTGGTAATTATTGCAATATTCAGTGCATGTAGTCAAGGAACTTTTTGACAAAATTGTACAACACAGTGATTTTCTTGTAGGACATTTTTTATTCTTACTTGAATACCTTAATGGAAGAAACAACTACAGTATATTTTCATTCATTACATTTGGTGATATATGCAGTTATCTCCTCCATTATCAGTATATAGTGTATATAAGAGTAAACAGACTGTTAAATATTGGACAGCTTCATCTGAACTTAATTTTGGATTGTGATAAAAAATTAAGATCACTAAGCAATTACAGCCAAATTGTCCCCTTTCCTTCTCTCTGTCATCTTTCCATTTTCTGTCTTCTGTTTCTCCTATTAATTCCTCTTTTTCCTGTTATCTGTTAGCATTAACTTGGCTTGGCAGTCGGTCGGCATCAGTCACGAGACTGACAGGCCGTCTAGCATTAGCTTTACTGTTGATCCAGTCGCTTTAGATCACTGCTTTCTATAAATTCTATTCTCCCCCACTGGAATCCTGGTTCATCCACCAACACTTGACTTAATGATGGTCAGACAGATCATTCCTTTTTTTTTTTTTTAAAAGGCTTGTGTTTCACATTTTGATCATTTTTGTAACGATACCAGAGTTGCCAATTTTTCAGAAAAGCTTGGAGTGAGATTTAGAGGGAATTTTTTCATGGGGGAGACGTTTTATTTTTTCAACAAATACTCTTCATTACAGCAGAATAAGGTTTAGAAGATGTTCAGTCAGCTTTGTGCTGCCTGTAGAGAAGAAATTCAACATGATGTTGGCGTAATTTCCTCATTTTGGAGTCAGAAATAAGGTCTGTGGTGTGGGAGAGAGGGCAGAAGAGAGAGAGTTGGCAACACTGCAATACTGTGCTGTTTAATAGTTCACCTAGTTAGCTTCCTTAGCCCTCTGCATGGGCTGTAATGGACCTGTGAACCTCACCCAAACATATGTCTGACTCCCAGTTGCTACCTGACTTGATTTAATATTATTGTGTGTGTGTAGAATCCCTCGGTTATTGAGCCAACAAATCTTAGTTGGCTCAGGGGTAACAGGGAAAGTCGGCACTGGTGCAGTCAGCCCTGGGATCCCCAACGGCACAAGTGGAGAACCCCTTCAAAACTGTTAAAAAGATTTTTCTTGGTCATCAACAAATGGAAGGAGTTTCAGAGAAATCTTCCACCCGTGCCATGAAAGATCCCGTCTTCACCTCAGGCTATGTCTGATACATCCAAGCTAAAAGCTAGGAGTACGCCAGTCAATGTTAGGAATATGATGTAAGAGGGAGCACGGAATTGAATCCAGTCTGAAGATTTAAAGGTATGTCCACTCAAACAGGCTGTTTTCAGGAAAAAAGAATTGCTGCAATAATTACATAATTAGAGAAAATGTGAACAAAACACACCTGAGCGACAGCTGCCCCTGTGTGATTGTGTGATTCAGACTTAAATTCAATTCAATTCAATTTTAAAGTAATTTTAGACAAACCATCATTTTGGACCACAGACCGCTTCCTCTGTCAAACACGTCACTGATACAAATAGACCATGAGAGTGAACATGGTGTTCCTATTTTCAGCATTAAATATGTTTTTATATGTGTTATAATTCAGAATTTAACAGAAAAGACTATTTAGAAGACTGTAAAGACTGTCCAAGACTGTAAAGTATATACTGTATCTAAAACTCAGAAGATTTTAAAAGATGTTGATGTTCTGAGGAGGAAGTGACGTGTGACAAAAGACAGGAAGTCTAAAGTTTAAGAGTCAGCAGCTCAGAGACTGACAGAGGAGAGAAGAAGACAGACGAGACAGAAACACGATGGCTGAATTCAGATGGATTCACATGTCTTTATGTCTGATTCTGATCAGTCAGTCTGAAGGTAAGGTCACATGAGCTGATTTATGAGTGATTAAACTAAGCTTTAAGAAGAGTTAATAGACTTATTGTATTTAATTTAGCATAAATCAGAGAGCTATTCATTCACAAACATGTTCTGTCTAAATTGACCACGATATTAAATGATTGTTTAAATTTATTATAATTTTTTTCTTCCATGTCTCTGCAGTTATAGGGGAAACATCAAAGATGGCAAAAGTTGGAGATGATGTTACTCTGCCTTGTCTAAAGATGATTCCTGATCAGAAGATGTGTAACGGTACAACATGGACCTTCAGTGATTCCAGTAAATCAACAGTGGAGCTGATCAACCTCAGTCGTGTCAAATCTAAAACAGACAGACTGAGTCTCACAGAGAACTGTTCTCTGCTTATAAAGAAGGTCACAGATGAGGAAGCTGGTTTGTATCATTGTGACCAATATAGATCAACCACAGGACAGCCAGTTCATCAGTCTGGGATTTATCTGTCTGTGATTAACAGTGAGTATTTACTTCTAATATTCTCTGACTACAGTACTAACATTTTTAGAACATTAAAGTAAAACAATGATTACAGTGATGAAGTTAAATTGTCTAATCTGTCTTGCTTCTCTCTCATTATCTCCATCTTCATCAGTGACTGAACATCAGGTCGATAATAAGGTGACATTAAGCTGCTCTGTGTCGAGATTTGGATCCTGTCATCACAGAGTGACGTGGCTGTTTATGGGTAAAGCTGTAGAGAAAAAAGGTGGAGAAATACAGACATCAGAGGGTGACTGCGCTGCTACTGTGTCTGTTCAGAAGCCTCACTTCATTCAGTCTAAGTTATTCACGTGTGAAGTGACGGATGAGAAGACAGAAAACAGGAAACAGTTTAACTTCACATCTAAGCCTTCAGGAAGGAAAACAGGTGAGAATATGATGAGGATTTTCACATGATTCAAACCATTAAATTAAGTGTTGGAATAAATGTAAACTAGGTTCAATATTTTGTTTAGTTTTTTGTTTTTTTAAGTTGCAGCAGAGGAATTTTTTCACATAAAAGTTTTATGATCATTATATTTGTCCAGGTGATCCAACAACAAAACCAACACCTGTTACAATCGCCACAAACAAAGATGGACCACCAGTAAAAGGTCCTTACTCAGCCATGTGTCTTTATTCCATTCATCCATCTTCTTCCACTTAATCCTTTTCGGGTCACAGGGGGCTGGAGCCTATCCCAGCCTCTTTGGGTGAGAGGCAGGGTCCACCCTGGTCAGATCTCCAGTCCATCGCAGGCCCAACACAGACAGACAAACAACCATTCACTCTCACATTCATACCTAAGGACAATTTAGAATCCCCAGTTGATACCAATTAACCTAACCTGTGCAGCTCTGTGGCCCAGTGGTTAGCACTGTGGCAGCACAGTAAGAAGGTCACAGGTTCAATCCCATCCCCTGAATATTGGTGACCCTTCTGTGTGGAGTTTGCATGTTCTCCACATGTCTGTGTGGGTTTCTTCCCCCAGGCCAAAGACATGCAGGTTAGGTTAATGTGTCTATTATTCTATAATAAATGTTTACCTTGTACAGAGAAATTTGACTACTTGTCTTCACCAGAATAGCTGTGGCTGGTACAACTTTGAATGTAGAGTCAATGTCCTTCAGTTCTAATCATTTCATCTGCACTGACTATGATGAAATTAACTGATCATACAGTAATATAGTGTTTCTGTACACACACACACACACACACACACACACACACACACACACACACACACACACACACACCTTTTGGGTGCTCCCTATTTGTGGTCACCACAGCTGATCATGGGTCTGCATATTTGTTTTGGCAAGGATTTTTATGCTGGTTGAACTTCCTGACACAATCCTCCCATCTACCCAGGCTTGGGACCGACACAAGGAGTACACTGGTTTTGGCCTTTTAACCAGCTTTCCTTTCCCCATTCTATTTATGCTGAGCACCAAGCTAGAAGGCACCATTTTTTATGGTCTTTTGCCCCTTGGCCATATGGTTTGCATACTGCTGAAGGAGTTAATGCGTTAATTGTGCATTAACACAGTGCCCCATTTTTTGATTGCAGTTAAATGCAACTAATCACCAGCACAAATGGGGGATTTTTGATCTTCCTGCTTTTCCAATGTGAGACAAATGATGACACACACACAGGCGAGGAACGCACCAGAGCCCAGTCCCTCCATGGCCCAACAGTGTAGCCGGCAGAACTCAAGGGTGGAAATGTGCTGATCCCCCGCTCTGTTAGACCATATTTACCGCTGTTCTCTGTGGTCTCCTGGAACCGTTAACCCTGCTCAGTTTGTCTCATCCGTTCCCAGCATCAGCTCTGTTCAGCTCTGCTGATGTTCCCTTTAGCTGCAAACTCTCCCAGCTGAATGTCAGTTGAGTTAGCTGAAACTTTTGTGGTGTTTTAGAGATGAAATAATAACCATAAATGTTCATTTAAATTTTCTTCTATAATGTTGTAAAACAGTAACAACAAACAATAAAATAAAGCCGACTTAATGTCAAACTGTTCTAACCACCATGTTAATGAGTCTGAAAGACTTGAAAAATGACCAGTTTAGGGTACATCATATCAAGGGTGCACATCCTGATTAAATGTGATTAACTGCGATCAATCAAAAATAGAGATTCATCATGTGTCAGAATCTGGGCATGGTCTGGGGACCGTGCGCACGCCTTTTGTTCATTTTGTTTCTCTGTGGTGATTATTATTATTATTATTATTATTATTATTATTATTACCTCTGCCAAGGAGGTTATGTTTTCATCGGCGTTGGTTTGTCTGTCTGTCTGTCTATTAGCAAGATAACTCAAAAAGTTATTGACGGATTTTCATGAAATTTTCACAGATTGTCAGAAATGGGGTATCCTACAGATGATTATATTTTGGTGGTGATCCGGAAAACTGCCTTTATGCGAAATGCGATTTTCCTGAATAACTACTGAACGACTAATCCTATCCATGTGAATCCAATTGCTACTCATACGTTTTCATGGTCAAGGAATCTGAAAACGTACACACAATAAATGTAGGATTAATATTTATGATGTAAAACACTGTATGGGGGAACTGTGGCGCTTGGCAGAGGTCTGCGCTCTCCGAGTGCTTTTCTAGTTATTATTATTATTATTGCGGCGGCATGAAATAAAGCGGCGTTGTTGGAGGTTTTAAGTAGAGTTTTATTATCATACCGCCGTCACGGGATCCCCTTTCCAGCCCAAGTGTGTGCAGGCTGGATGGGGATCCTCTGGCTCTCAGAGAAGAAGACACAGAGTGCGTGTCTGCAGCAGAGGTTGAAGTGTGAGTGAGAGGAAGTGTTACAGGACCTGTGCAGTATTTATACCCAACTCAAACAATACATCAAAGCAGATTCACAGCAGTTTGTCTGATCAAAGGGACTGCAGAACAGGCATGAGATATTTGCATTTGTGAGATACAGACAGGATGCATGAACACAATGCATAGGTGGCACATTAACCTCACAGCAGTGAAATGCATAAATGGCTGATTAGATCACAGCATGCAACGGAAAAAACCAGGAGTAGCGAGTTGTCTGTCCTTAGTCTGTTTGTGGGGGGTTTCCCAAACCGCCACAGCTCCCCCCCAGAGGGCTCGGCAGGTGGTCGAGACCTCGATAGTGCAGCTTGGGCAGCGAGCCGGGAAAAGTTCTGTGCAGGAGGGGGTGGAGGGGGGTGGGGGTAGTAAAAGCAGGCCGGAGACGATGAGAAGTCGATGAGATGAGAAGAAATTGCTTGCTGCTCCGCGACGTCGAGGGGTTGTCCCGTTGCGCGTGCGGAGGTCCACAAGAAGAAAAATTAGTCACTGGCTCCTCTCGCGATTAAGTCCTGCAAGGATTAATAGCGGCCGTGAAGAAAAGACGAGGCTGCTTGGCGGCTGTGATGAGAGCAGAGGGACTGGCATGTTGACTTTAGGTGCGGGCACAGCCTTAAAGTCCTCGGGGATCGTAAAACCGCTGAATTCCCCATGTGTGCCGTGGCTGAGACTATTAACAAATCCTTCGAGCATGCTGCATGCGTGCCTCAGGTGAGCGAGCAGCCCTGAAGGGCAGCGGCGAAGGAGGAAGGCAGTCTGTGGAGCCGTATGTGTCCCGTGCGTGGTGCGCCATGCCCGTGACTCCCCGGTGCATGTGATGGGGTCCTGTGCGTGGGTGGGCCGCTGGAGAGGAGAACCAGGGTCAGGGAGCTTGCTGGAGATCATCCCTGTTGTCTGTTGCGTCGTTCGGTCGTGGTGCGTTGGAGCGGTGCCAGGAAAGTAGACGCTCTTGTCCCTCGCTCGGTCATGGTGCGTTCAGGTCCACGTGTGCTCCGTCGGCCATGGGAATCGCCGTCGCGGAGAAAGGACGAGGTACATGCGCTCTCGAGTGGAGGAGCTGTGAGCGCGGCCGGTCCAGCGTGGATGTGCCAATCTAGGCGTGCAGATCTCACCATGAAACGTTGCTCAGCTTTCCCGGTCGTGGGTGTTCTCTGTGGAGTTTCGCCTGGAAACTCCGCGTTGCGGCCTCCCTGAAGCAGAAGGGAGGGCAGATCAGTCAGGCTGCCATGTTCGCTTGTCGTCGGAGAATCACCGCCGGGTGTTGCGTTCGCTGGCAGCGTGTTCGTTTCAGCGTCGGGTCACCAGTGCGGCGGCATGAAATAAAGCGGCGTTGTTGGAGGTTTTAAGTAGAGTTTTATTATCATACCGCCGTCACGGGATCCCCTCTCCAGCCCAAGTGTGTGCAGGCTGGATGGGGATCCTCTGGCTCTCAGAGAAGAAGACACAGAGTGCGTGTCTGCAGCAGAGGTTGAAGTGTGAGTGAGAGGAAGTGTTACAGGACCTGTGCAGTATTTATACCCAACTCAAACAATGCATCAAAGCAGATTCACAGCAGTTTGTCTGATCAAAGGGACTGCAGAACAGGCATGAGATATTTGCATTTGTGAGATACAGACAGGATGCATGAACACAATGCATGGGTGGCACATTAACCTCACAGCAGTGAAATGCATAAATGGCTGATTAGATCACAGCATGCAACGGAAAAAACCAGGAGTAGCGAGTTGTCTGTCCTTAGTCTGTTTGTGGGGGGTTTCCCAAACCGCCACAATTATTATTATTAAGTGTCCTTTGTTCTTGCCCAGTCGTGTTGTCTTGTGCTCATCCCCTGTTGTTGTTTTGTGATTGTCTTTGGTAATTTGGTTATGATTATTTTCCTCCTGTCTCCTCTGTTATGGTCTTCTGTGTTCCCCGGTCTGTAGTCATGTTGTGTCATCCCCATTGGTCCCTCATGTCATTATTGGTGTCTCTGTTTTCCTTTTTCATGATTATTATTTGCATTACATGTTCCCCTATCTCAGCCTTAGTTGATCATTGTGTTTATTTCTCATTATCATGCTTCTAATTATTTTCTGTAGTTTTTGGTCCTGCTCTTTAGTATTAGGATTGACCCAGTTTACATGGTCACAAGTAAACCCATCATAATCAGCTTTCTGGAGTTACCTGATTATTTGAATTGTTATGTAGAGTAATCCGATTACCCTTATCAGTTAACCCCTTGCACTCCGGGCAATTTTCCTAAAAATGCCAAAAAATAACGTGCCCAAAGTAAATCGAAAGCTGTTCTTCAACCCTTTGCAGCATCTTCATGGGGTTGCTCTCATTTAAAAGAAAACACTTTGAATTTTTTGGCAAAAAAAACATAATCTCTCTACGTGCTCCGGCCACTGAGTTACAGTCATCTAAACATACTGAACTTGAAGAAAATAAATTTGGACACAGTGTTTTTTTGGATACAAATGCTTGCAAATAACACACAGCTGTCCGATCCGGCTGGAAAATGCAACAGAAATGTAGAACCAAGTGTTATCAAGCTGAGATCCAAATTTGGTAACAATACCACAAAAAATGAATATTTTACACAGCTTTGTTTTCAGGTAGTTCCCAGGCATTTTGGAACTGTGCCAAATTGTGCCAAATGGCACAGTTTGGAAGAACATCTGTAACTTTTGAATAATTCAATGTAGAATCTTCATTTTGGGCTCTAATGAAAGGTCACACTCAGGGCTGTGTCTGTGTGTGTGTGTGGGGGGGGGGGATTGTCCCCCCCCGCTAAAAAAGACGGAGTTCGGCCCTCGCTACATGATGGATTACACTCCTTGCATGTTTTCACAGCCCCCCCCCCCTTGCTACTGTGTGTGTGTGTGGGGGGGGGGGGGTTGTCCCCCCCCCTCGCTGCAGAAGACGGCCATCGCTACATGAAGGAATAGACTCATATGCTTCCCCCCGCAGACCGGGGGGCGTTCGGACCGTGAACGCCTCCCCCCCGCTCCTCTTCTGCAGCGGGGGGGTGGGGGGCGTTCACGGTCCGAACACGGCAAATGAACCATTTATCGCGGCGCACGCACTTCGTACTTCGTGCGCAGTACAGTTGTAATTTACCGATCAGTCAAAAGTCATTTTTGGGTTACAGTTTTCAGGGAGAAATAATAATTTAGCTTATAACACCTTACCTCTTCACAGCAGCAGAGTCGTGGTGAACTTCTCTTCCCCATTGTAAGACGAACGCGACGCTGCTCCGCTCGTGGATCCCGATCAAAACATAATTCCAATATTGCGGTTTTGGTGAATGATTTACGACCTTTGTCGTCGGCCTCCATCGGTCTATGATGACGGAAGAGAATCCTAAACGTCTATTCTGCTGGAATGAGTGCAGGTAGCACTTGTGGGTGGTCTCCATGCTGCGGGGTCTGTAGCAGATTCGTCCAGCGTCCTTTGTTTTCATCTGCTGCAGCAGTAAATCTCTCTTCACCCAGCCTGAATTTCTGTGCTTCAATTAGCTCCTGCATTCACAGTAGGCGGGTCCTCCTTCCTAGGTTTTCATTCATTGGCTCTTCAAGGTTTCAAGAAACCCAATTCAAGGCTCTTATTAGTCGAATGAGAGGTCAATCAGATGAACTAATCTGTTCGCGGCTGTCTCTGCAGTTTTTTTTTTAGTGGCGCTTGGACGCCACTACATCACCATCACCACCTACATCACCACAATCTGGTCTATGCGTCCGAGTGCGCACGAGGGCGCACTCCTGCGCCCTCGTGCGTCCTAGGACGCAGAGACTTGCCCGCCCGCGGAACAACGGAGCGCAAGTGGTTAAAGGCCATAATTGGTTTATGAGAAAATGGATTAACACACCTAATTTGTTTGCCCAATAAACCGTTTACTTGGTGTGTGTAAACACCATAAGCTATTTATTACCTTTATCGGTTTACTCCAGTAATCGGTTTACTCGTGACCATGTAAACAGGGTCATTGTCTGTGTAGCCCCACCCATCCTGTTGTCCTCACCTGTAGTCTCTTCCCTGCTTCCCCAATGGTTTGCCCAGCTGTCTCACATTTGCAATTAATCATTTCCCCTGTTTATGTCAGTTTGTGCTTGTGCTCTGTCTGGTGTCGTCATTCATCCTCATCTGTAACCTTGTCTAGTCTCCAGTCCTTGTTCTAGTAATTTAGTTTTGTTTGCAGCCCCTGAGCTGTCGTTTGTTTGGCTCTGTCTCCTGTTAGTAATAAAAATCATTGCACCATCCTTCTGCCTGCTACCTTGGCTCCTGCTTGTAAAACTACATTTGCCTCTCAAAGCAGATTTGTAACATCATATTAAAAATCTTAATTTTCTTTCTCTACTAGTTTTGCATCACAATTCTACATTTAATAATGTGTGTGATTCTCTTGTTTTATTTACTGCAAATGAAGAAAATTGTGTTTATTATTATTATTATTATTAAATATGGCCAGATGAAGGAAAAACAGGAGAGAATCCAACAGCTTAAAGGTGAAAACAACACAGAACCTGTTTTACCCACAGAGCACAATGGTTCAGCACATTCACAAGCTTCCTTTATGTTTTACTATACAGCACGTCCCCATGCTTAGATGCCTTTATAATTTCTTTATTTATATTTTGATGCTTCCTACATCAGCTCAAGCTGGTGATCATCAATAGCTTGCGACTTAGTATTTCCTTATGTTTGCAAAATTTGGGCAGTATTGAAAGATTCTTCAAACATTTAGAAACATTTTAATTATGTTAATTCCCTTTTCAGATATGAGCTTGCCCTCTATCATTGTACCTGTGGTTTTGGTTGTCATCTTGATTGCTGTGGTGCTGATCATCATCAGGTGGAAGAGAGCTGCAGGTGAGACGACTCTGTAAATTAAAAAGTAAGATTAGATGAATATAGAATTTTCACTCTTGATGTATAAATTTTTCAGGAAACAACACAGAGGCATCTGGAAATGCAGTAAGTTTTGTTATAGTTAATCAACTACTGCAAACTCATAGAATAACTAATGAATAATTTTATATACAGACTTAGACAAGGCATTCTTCCTCCTTTCTCTCTCCCTCAGGAGTTGAGTTTAAACCCTGCAGGGACTGAATCTGTTCCTGGACCCAGTCAGGACCCGGTGAGACGTCACACTGCACACGATGGCACAAGGCTACAACCACTTCTGCTTTAGTTTGCTTTCTGAAAATAAACACACAAACACATATTTTGAAGTGTGAGAATGTGCAGAGAAGTTAAGAGAGAAAGGGAAGTTAGACGATGCAACTGGGCCAGAACGTGTGTGGTTAGACCACATCGAGCTGCTCATGACCATTTTAGGATGTTACAGAAGACCAAACATGATTTCCATAGAACTGGATGATGGATGTGAGTCTGTTTAAATCCACATGTATCTGAGGGGTCATGTTGTCTTCTCTCTGTAGGCTGAACCTGAAGTCTCCTACGCCACCATCAGCTACACCATGAACATCAACAGTAAAACCAGGGTGAGAGCACTTGATTATTCCATTGAAAAAGGGCTGAAAAACATTTGATCCCATATGAGGAGGGGAGTCAGAGAACAACATGTTAAAGAGGTAGTCCAGTGTTTTTGAAGTGAGTTACTTTCAAGTAGTCATTGAATTACCTTCATCAGTTAGTGGTGTCACTTCTCTCCTTTTAGATGGGGGTTGAGTCGGGCTGCAGTGGAGGTTAATATATACATGTGTAGATCCAGTTTTCTTCATCTAAAAATACTGAAACACTGGGTATAATCCTGGTGTCCTTTTCCTGATGTGGTTTTTTTGCTTTTTAAGTGAATACTTTCTGTATTGCATTATTACAATGAGGAAAAGAAAATAAACTCTTCCTAGTAAAGTTAGAATGTATCAGTCAAAAACAAACCAAAATGATGTAGTTATTCAAAAGCAAATATGTGCCATCAGCTTTGAAGAACTGTATTTTTTCCACTGACTATCAAATAGGATTTTTTTCTTAAAATTGTGAGTCTGTTTTTTGTTTCCCAGGGTGATGGCCATGATGGTGATGCAGTGACCTACAGCACGGTGAAGGCCCCTTCCTCTTCTGACAGAGCTGTTCTTGATCCCAGTCAACTCTACGCGACTGTCAACCACCCAAAGTAAAGAAGAGGAAACGCATTAGCCAACACGACTACTCAGAAAGTCAGTGGAAGAACAGCTGGGCATTTTAAGGGTGTACGTGGAAACATGCTGTCCATTTTAGAAACGTAGTAATGTGACGACCCCAGCGCTCTGGACTTGGGGTGTCGTCTGCTCCTGCTTGGGTGTGCTGGGTCTGTCTTGCAGGTGCTGACTGACAATTAGTATCACACCTGTGCTCCTCCTTCCTGCAGCTCTTCCCTGCCTGGCATTCTGGACTGGAGGAGGGGGGTTCCTGCTCCAGCCCCCCTTCTGTTTAGTTTGTCTTCACATCACAAATACATAAGCATGCTAACGTTAGTGTCAATGCTAACCTCAGTGCTAACATTAGCATCAATGCCATCGCAACAGTGGCATTCTGACACAGAGGCAAAAACTGGGCTTTTGTTCTTTCACCATCTACTGATTTACTGTGCACACGCTTCACACTGGAAGGAGGGGACTCATTTAAAATGGGTGCGGCATGGGTGCATCCATGCCGCACCCGTGCCATAGAAGCCCACCCTGATCTAGACGTTACTGGGACTTTTGTTAACTACTCTGAAGTCCCACATTTGGATCACCTGACGAAGATCAGATTCCAGGGCTCAGCTAAAGCGTGAAGACAGTTTTCCACTTGTGGACGCAGCTTCAGGCGCAGCTTGGCGGTTTGGGTGAATCTGCAAGTAGATAATCCCGCGTCTTCCATCCCATCAACCGGGGTCGGAGCCATCCATATTTGTTGTTGCCTTCTGTGGCCAAAGTAAACACGACCATTTTCTCCCTGCTGAGCTCAGTTTTTCTGATGTCAGTCCAAATTCAATTATTCTAAAGTTTCTCTTTTTAAGATATGTCTAATCACAGGCTCCCGCCAGCATTATAAGCTTCAGTAAAAGTATTTTTTTTTTATTTATCAGCCTCCATGATTTTAAATTTCTCCCTTCTTGCAAGTTTTCCTTTTTGGCAAATCTCTATCAGCAATAATTTTACTTAAATCTGCACTTTTTTTTATCATACACCCCAGTTTCATATTCCCTTGTATGGTTCTACATAAGTCCACATTGTAAACTCTCAGGAATTTAAATGTGATGTGTTTGATGCTTGCTGATTATTTCATGTTGTCTTAAAGTCACATGAATGTATTTTAGTTGCATATTTTCTTCATTAAACTGTTAAAAGGTACATTGTGGTTTCTGCTTGATTTTTGGATCCGTTTTCTTGATTAAATGCAGAGAATTCATCGTTGGTACAAATATTTAATTATTAATGAAATTGCTCATTCATTGGGCTGGTGCCCCATATACAATGGATATAAAAAGTCTACACACCCCTGCTCGAATGCCAGGTTTTTGTGATGTAAAAAATGAGACCAAGATAAATCATTTCAAAACTTTTTCCACCATTAATGTGACCTATAACCTGTACAACCCAACTGAAAAACAAACTGAAATCTTTTAAAGGGAAAAAAAATTAAAAAACTTACAATAACCTGGTAATTTTTTTTTATTTTTCCCCTCAAAAGATTTCAGTTTGTTTTTCAATTGGGTTGTACAGGTTAGAGGTCACATTAATGTTGGAAAAAGTTTTGAAATGATTTATCTTGGTCTCATTTTTTACATTACAGAAACCTGGCATTTGAACAGGGGTGTGTAGACTTTTCATATCCACTGTATGTGCTGGAAACAAACCAAAATCTTCATTCCCACTCACATATATATTTATATTAATAGTTAACACCAGGTAACGCTATAGCAGGGGTGTCCAACCATGTGCCATGGAGAGCCAAGACCCTGCAGGTTTTACCTCCAACCAGTGTCTTCAACAGCAGATTTCTGTGAACTTCTTCCCACTGATTGCTGATAAGTGAAAACACCTGCTGAAGAGACTGGGTAGAAGAGAAAACCTGCAGGGTCTTGGCTCTCCATGGCACATGGTTGGACACCCCTGCGCTATAGCATCGTCCAGCGCTATTTAAATGGTGAGTTTTCTCCCTCTATGGCATGACTTTATTTTTTTGGAGAAAAATTATTTCACCCCATTTTTTGGGGAGCTTGGTGGTCCCTGATAATATATCTGTCAGAAAATCTGATCCCCCTACCCCCTCCCAGCCCCCTGAACCACATTTGGTTTTGTTGCCTCAGGGCAACACTGTGCTATAAGGGTTATAAAACTCCATTTTTCTATAGTGATTATGAGAAGTGGTATACAAGTCAATCAAACAATATATTTGTGGGACACATATGTGAGTTGCATAGGCTGCATATGTATATTACTCTTGCTTCACGTCTCGGAATGAACAATAGGTCTGGGTCTCCTGGGGATAACAGGAGCATGCGAAATGTGATCTTTAGAGATGGCCTTGAGGGATTTCCTGACCACCAGTGGTTTTAGGTGGAGGGGAGAAGACCTGGGGGACGATGTATTGTGTCTTGGGATTTAAAGACAATGTGACTCTGTACCTTGATGTCCTGGGTATAAAAAGGACAGATGTGGGAGGATGGGTCTCTTTTTCTGTTTGGAGGATGTTGGAGACAAGTGAATAAATCTGATTTGAGAAATAAACTCAGCCTCATCTTTTCACGCTGTCCACACTGGTGACCTTAAGACGTATCATGGGCGAAAGAAATTCCCCAGAGCCGGACTCGCCAGGAACCAGCCAGGCGAACGCAGTCTCAGTCAAGCTACCAGATTTCTGGCAGGACAACCCGGACTCCTGGTTCCTCTTGGCCGAAGCTCAGTTCGCTCTCCAGGGAATAACGGCAGATGACACGAAATTCTACCACGTTATCGCCAAGCTCAACCGCACGGCTCGACATATGCAGAGCCTGGTGCAGCGCCCACCGGCCGAAGACAAATACGGCGGGCTGAAGGCAGCGCTCATCCAGCGCTTCACTCCCTCAGTCCAGGAAAGAGCGGAGAGGCTCCTGGCCCTGAACGACTTGGGAGACAGCACACCCGTCGACCTGATGGGAGACATGCTGAGGCTGAGGGGCTCAGACGGCGACGACCTTCTCTTCACCCACATTTTCCTGAGAACCCTACCGTCGGCCACGAGAGTGACCCTGGCCGGTTCACCGTTGTTGGCCCAGCGGGACTTCCGCGCACTGGCCCAGGAGGCACAGCGGATTCTCAACGCCAGCAGACAGTGCGTGGCCACCGCAGCAGCGACAGGACTCGACGCGATGGCCGGAGATGGCAGGGGGCCAGAGGCGGCAGCAGCAGACCCACCGGCAACGGCGGCGGTGAAGGCCAAACATCGCGGAGGAGATGACCTCTGTTTCTACCATCGCCGCTTTTCAGAGAGGGCACGCAAGTGTATACCACCGTGTCGGTTCAAGAGCTCGGGAAATACCAGAGCCGGGAGTCGGTAGCAGCCACGGCCCTCGGTGAACAGAACAAGCTGCTCTACTTGACGGATGCACGTTCGGGGAGGCAATTCCACGTGGACACAGGCTCCCAAGTGAGTTTCATCATGCCAACCTATGCTGACCGGCTGGCAGGCCCCGGGAGTCACGGAGCATCGGCAGCAAACGGCTCAAGCATTAAGACCTTCGGTGAGAAGACTCTGCTTCTGTCCCTGCAAGGCCGTACATTTGAGTGGACTTTTATTATAGCTGCGGTGAGCTTCAACATGTTAGGGGCTGATTTTCTGTGCTCACATGGGTTGTTGGTTGATCTTCCCAATAGACGCTTGGTTAATGCACTCTCTTTTTACTCTATTCCCTGTGCAACCCGAGTGACTCCGCCCACAGCACAAGCCAATGTCGCTACGGCAAGCGGTAAGTTCCACACACTCCTCACTCAGTTTCCAGCACTCACGGTTCCCACATTTTCAGCAGCCGTCGCTAAACACGGAGTGGAACATTTTATTACTACCGCCGGTCCCCCCGTTTTTGCAAAAGCTCAGCGCTTGGATGCAACTAAACTGACCATAGCGCGCGAGGAGTTCGCCAACCTTGAAAAGTTGGGCATCATTCGGCGTTCGAACAGCCCATGGGCTTCCCCGCTTCACATGGTCCCTAAAGCTGACGGCTCGTGGTGACCTTGCGGGGATTTCCGCAGGTTGAACAACGCTACAGCGCACGACCACTACCCAATTCCGCATATCCAAGATTTTTCCGTTCATCTGGCGGGGACGCGCATTTTTTCTAAAATAGACTTGGTCCGTGGGTACCATCAAGTCCCAGTACGAGCTAAGGACATACCCAAAACAGCGGTAATAACTCCGTTTGGCCTTTTCGAGTTTTTGCGCATGCCGTTTGGGCTTAAAGGCGCTGCGCAGACGTTCCAACGCATGATGGACGCAGGGTTGCGCGATCTCCCCTTCGTGTTCGTCTACCTGGACGACATTTTGGTAGCCAGCGCATCCAAAGAGGAACACGAAAACCACCTCACGGCAGTTTTCCGGAGGTT
Organism: Pholidichthys leucotaenia; assembly: GCA_020510985.1. Lineage (NCBI taxonomy): Eukaryota > Metazoa > Chordata > Actinopteri > Cichliformes > Pholidichthyidae > Pholidichthys > Pholidichthys leucotaenia. Next base: position 263,261,862 of record CM035842.1, read on the forward strand.
GGGAAAGCACGGGTTAATAATCAACCCAGCGAAGTGTCAGTTCAGGGTGACGCAGATTGATTTTTTGGGGCACCGCGTCTCTCCAGAAGGAGCAGTTCCACCACCGGACAAAGTGCGCGCAGTAACAAATTTTCCCCAGCCACAAACGGTCAAAGCATTACAGGAGTTTTTGGGAATGGTGAATTTTTATAACCATTTCCTCTCCCGCGCAGCGCAGCTCATGCAACCACTGTATGCCACGCTTAAAAAACAAAAACCCACAAATAAAATCGAATGGTCTCCGGAGCGGGAGCGCACATTCTCGGAGGTCAAAACAGCCTTGGCAAACGCTGCGTTGTTAGCACACCCAGACCCAAAAGCCCGCATAGTGCTTACTACTGACACATCAGATGTGGCCATAGGGGCGGTTGTGGAGCAGCGGGTTGCCGGGGCTTGGCAGCCGCTCGCTTTTTTCAGCAGGACTTTGCACGATACCGAGCGAAAATACAGCGTGTTCGACAGGGAGTTGTTAGCGCTCCACTTGGCCATTCGCCACTTCCAGTTCTGGCTGGAAGGACGCCGTTTCACTGCGTTCGTCGACCACAAGCCGCTGACTTTCGCGATGGCCAACGTTTCAGAGCCATGGTCAGGCCGGCAGCAGAGGCAGCTGGCTGCAATCTCCGAGTTTACTACCGATATTCAACATGTAGCGGATAAACTAAACGTAGTGGCAGACTGTCTCTTGCGCGCCATAACTACTCCAGTCTGCGTAGGGGTAGATTATGCAGCCATGGCCGCGGAGCAGGCTAGCGGCGCGGAGGTGCGCGCGGCCCCGGTCCGCGTGGGGATAGATTATGCAGCCATGGCCGCGGACCAGGTTAGCGATGCGGACGTGTGCACGCTCCAGTCTGGACCAACAGGGTTAAGGCTGGAGAACAGGGTGCTGCAAAGTGGTACGCCCCCCTTAATCTGCGATGTGCCGGCCGCGTGGCGCCGCCGCGTTTTTGACTCGATTCATTCTCTGGCGCACCCAGGGGTGCGCACGTCGGTCAAAATGGTAGGAGAGAAATTTGTATGGCCGAGCCTGCACAAGCACCTTAAGGAGTGGGCAGCAGCCTGCATGGCTTGCCAGCGAGCCAAAATACACAAACACACTAAAGCCCCCTTGGAGCCGTTTCACATCCCGGCTAAGAGGTTCGATCATGTGCATGTCGACCTAGTAGGCTCCCTCCCGCCGTCGCAAGGGTGCACACACCCCAATCAGCAAGGGTGATGTGGGCCAGATCTGGTTTATCTCTGGCATGTCTGGGGTAGGTGTGGATATGGGGTGTCTGATGTGGGCCAGAGGTGGGTCACATTACGGGCAACAGTAACCAGTTTGAATCATTCAGCCCAGATGTGGCCCAAGTCATTAGCGAAGTGTTCCCCCACCCCTGGGGGTGTCTTGGCGGCGGTGAGCCACAGTGCGTGGCCACCGCACTGTGCGCTGTCGCGCATGTGCCAGGAACACATGCGGCAGTTTCGTGAACAGTCTGAGTGAACAGCCAGGAATACACCGTGCAAAACATCCTCAAATCTCCACGATATTATACGTTGTAAGAACAGTGTCGGAATGGTGAGTTGCATTTATTTCATTACTATTGTCATTGAAAAACAATGGGTGGTGGCTTTGCAAGTCAGTAGTTGATTCATTTCATGTAAACAATGCCTCGAATGGTATGAACAAGAGGAAAGACAAAGGCGAACCACGTGTTTCACTGCACACACAAAATACTCTGGTCAAGGCTTGTTGATGTATAGCTTAATTTTTATGAACATGCAATACGGAATCTTATTCAAATCTGTGGTAGTACAATTGGGGAAAATGGTGCCTTGATGTTGTAAAGATGTCCACATTTGTGTTTGAGTTCAGTGGTGAGGTCTTGCTTGTATCTTTGCTTGTGTAACGGGTCCAATGACCTACCTTTGACTTGCGTGTCCAGCATGGTAAATCTATTTTTAGATACAGTGTAAAATGTGAACCAGACTCCTTTTATGTATTTCTGCCTTATCATATTTATATGACAAGCGGGTATTGTAATCACATTTGTCCGGATGGGCGGGCGTAGAGATTTCGTTTCCGGGCCATATCTCAGAAACGACATAATATGTAATCATGAATTGTCACAGAGATATAGTTGCTGTGGTGCAGATGTGCCTTTTGATACTTTCAATGATGCATCTTAGAAAGTTTTTCTGACAAATTGAAAAAAAAAAGAAATGTTTTTTCTTTTCTGGAGCAGAACTCCAAAACAGTGATGTATAATACTTGGTGAGCCTATATGTATTATACATATATGTCACAAAATCTGATTGATAATGGATCTCACAGATCGCTTGCGTCACTTTTAAATTTTAATGAAACTTTCATGCTGAGCATCTGGGCGCATTGTGCATGGTGGAGTAAGAATCTGTGGATTTCTCCACAAAATTTGTTGTTTTTATAATTTCAAGAAAGCGCAAATGTTGTGAGAAGTTTACTGAACTGAGAAATTGTATATGATGTTGTTTTTGATTTTTTACTGCAGGAGAACCATCTTGGCCTAATTGGTGGAACTGATGTAAAAGACACAACAAGACGCATTCTTACAGCAGGTCTTGCACCAGAAGTACAAAGAAAGTTTGTCCTGATGGGAAGCCAAACAAAAAGAAAATTTGATGAACTGAAATTGAAGAAAGTAATCTGCAGTGAGTATCTTTCAAAAACTTATGACCAAAAATTGTCTCTGTGCTTATGATTAAAAATCATTGCCATAGAACCAGTAAGACAAAGTACTGATTCTAAGATAAAATACCATTATACCCATAAATATCCACATCTGCCATGCACAGAAATAGTTGTGAAATGTACATCTGTTTTTACTACATGAATGAAATGTACAATTGGGCTGTCAATGGAGTATTTTGTGGTATTTGTGTGCAAATATATCTTGAGACTTACTTCTTCTTTTTTAACAATTATTTATGTATCTCTTTTATGATTTAAGATGCGGTGAGAAGGAATGCCTTAACAAAAAAAGCAACAGACGCTGAGATCCACGCAGAAGTAAAAGCATTTCTCCAAACAGCAGGAGACCGCAACGGAGGCAGGGTGGAGAGGGCGAACAAAAAGAAAGCAGCTTCAGGAAACTGAACACCAGTATCTGATGTAGTAATACACAAATACACATGTATCTGTTATGGATCTTATACACATGTATCTAAATTTTTGATGGTTTCGATTTTATTCACAATAAAGGATGTAATTTATAATCAATCTTGTATTTGTTTATATGAAAAATATAACATAACTGTATTTTGTAAAGTTCATATTTATAAAGTAACAATTAAGAATAATAATACGTCTGGGAAAGGCGTGTGATACCAAATTTGGGCCAGGCCATGTGGGCCATGTCAGTATTGCCAGACGTGGCCCATACCAGCTGGGCCGCAACTGGGCCGGGGACCAAAAAGAGTCTGGTCCACATGTGGTTGCCAGATTTGGCCCACATGAGTTGCCAGATTTGGCCCAAATCTGGGCCGCATTACCTTTGCTGTCTGGGACCTTTTGACAATGGTGGACCGCACCACGCGTTGGCCTGAAGTGGTCCCACTGGCATCAACCACAGCCGAAGAGGTGGCGCGTGCATTTTTAACAGCTTGGGTAGCGCGTTTTGGAGTTCCGTCGGGTATTACGTCCGACAGAGGTCCTCAATTTGTTTCCGAGCTTTGGTCAGCGATGGCCCGCAGCCTGGGGGTAACGATCCACCGCACTACTGCGTACCACCCGCAGGCTAATGGTTTATGCGAACATTTCCATAGGTCATTGAAAGCAGCCCTCAGGGCGTCGCTTACGGATGCAAATTGGGTGGACAGGCTACCATGGGTTTTATTGGGGTTGCGTTCTGCACCTAAAGAGGATTTAAAAGCCTCCCTAGCGGAATTAGTTTTTGCGCAGCCACTCCAGCTGCCCGGAGAGTTTCTCCCAGACAATCCTGCGCCAGGGTGCCCCCCTGCTCAGCGGTTACTGAGCGACACAGGAGCGAGCACGCTTCCTGGCCCCGTTCATCACAGTTTTCCGTGTGTTTTTGTGCCTAAGGCTTTAAAAAATGCGGAGTTTGTTTTTGTCAGACACGATGCGCATCGCCCATACCTTGCGCCCGCCTTATGATGGCCCATTAGAGTGCTGGAAACAGGTGATAAGCAGTTTTTGCTAGATTTGGGGGCAGAAAGGAAATGATTGGCATAGACAGGCTCAAACCCGCTTTGTGATGGCTGACGAAGCTGTGCAGTTGGCGAGGGCTCCTCGACGCGGCAGACCTCCTAGGGAGCGTTCCCCAGAGCTCCCACAGGGATTGACTAACAGTTTCTCATCCTCAGATAGCACTCCCACAGCAGCATGGCGCTGCGGGAGTGGTAAAGCCCGCTTACAGCAAGTTCGGAAGAAGATTGAAGCCCAAACAGCACGTGGACTGATGTTTGTGATTTTATCATGATATGCAGACTGTGTTGTATTGTTTCATCTTAGACGTTTGGGGGGGGGTCATGTGGGACACATATGTGAGTTGCATAGGCTGCATATGTATATTACTCTTGCTTCACGTCTCAGAATGAACAATAGGTCTGGGTCTCCTGGGGATAACAGGAGCATGCAAAATGTGATCTTTAGAGATGGCCTTGAGGGATTTCCTGACCACCAGTGGTTTTAGGTGGAGGGGAGAAGACCTGGGGGACGATGTATTGTGTCTTGGGATTTAAAGACAATGTGACTCTGTACCTTGATGTCCTGGGTATAAAAAGGACAGATGTGGGAGGATGGGTCTCTTTTTCTGTTTGGAGGATGTTGGAGACAAGTGAATAGATCTGATTTGAGAAATAAACTCAGCCTCATCTTTTCACGCTCTCCACATATTCATTAAAAAAACAAGTTTATTTTGACAACAATAAACCCGGGGGGGGGGGGGTATTACATAAAATCAAGATAAGTAGTTAAGCCAGGATTTTCAAGTAATTCTGGTTTAATCTATACTTGGTTGTATAAAAGTAGGATAAATTAAACCTTGTCAAGTTATGGAGATTTATTCTCTGGAGCTAGTCTGGTTCTGAGCAGGCTACGAGTTAAACTAAGCTTAATCCTAGTGACTTATTTATCAGTGCAGGGGTTAATCCTATGAGAAATCAATGCTTTTCATTGTTGTTAAATGGTCTACTATAAATACAGGATGTTGCGGCATTTTAATTATCCACCATTAAATGAAACGCAAAGATTTTAGGAAAAAATTATCTTGCATTAAAATAATATGGGGCCCTGCGATGGACTGACGATCTGTCCAGGGTGTACCCTGCCTCTCGCCCAAAGATGCTGGGATAGGCTCCAGCACCCCCACAACCCGAAAAGGATTAATCGATAGAAGATGGATGGATGGATGAAAATAATATGGATATATTGTCATTCAAATATGCCCACTGTTCTTTTAATTGTACTGATCATTTTAATAATCATCCATGTAGTCATGATTATTACTGTCAGACCCAGTGTTACACTTTTAAAACTGGGCCTTTTATTTACATTTATATTACTCTCTGAGGTGTGATGATACACGGCCTATATTACTGCAGTCACTGATATTGTGGGAATGTGAGAATGACGAGACAGAGTTCTCTCTCAAGTCAGCTTTATTCACATCTCCAACATCTCGAAGCAGAAAAGAGCTCCACACAGGGGAACTCCTCGTCCTTAAATACCAGGATTCTTACAGTTCACAAGTCACATGTATCACAGACCACGTTGCATTATAATGCTAGTAACAATGCATCCTCTCCCCATGATATCACCCCCACTGTCTACAATGCATCCCCTCTCTAATCCTTTAATTATACCCCCACAGTCTCGAGCCTTGCATACCAAAGCTAACACTCTTGCAGCTTCCTGTAATCACCAAGGAAGCTCTGCCTTTGTTCTGATCTAAAATGTGAGTCACAAAGCAGAAGTCACATATGTGTGTCCACCACAATATCATGAATGTCTGGTGACATTCCTCTGTGAGTGCATTTTATGACATTATAACTGTAATCTTTCCAGATTACAGTTTAGTTCACTTAAAAAAACCGCATCAATAAAATAATGTACTGGTTAGTCAGTTCACACTGAGCAGAAATGATGGTGCGCCAATGATGTTTGAGACATCAAGGCGAGCGCTATACTCAGCCACTATTGTCATCAGATGAGCCTTTGTGTGGGTGGTGTTTACAGTCTGGGGTGGGTGTGGTCTAGTCAATTACAGAATTGCCCTACACCTTGTAAATGGTACAGTGACAAGCCGGCACTACCTGAATAACATCATTATCCAGTCACTGTGCCCCTGCACGAACAACACAGGCCTATTATTTCATTTTCAAGGAAGACAATGCTCCAGCTCATCGAGGTTACATCATTAGGGAATGGCACGAGGGCTAGGGGGTACCTCAAATGGAGTGGTCTGGACTTTCTCCAGACCTGAATTCCATAGAAAACCTAAGGGATCATCTGAGTCACCGTGTAAAGGCTCGTAACCCTGCACCCCACAACCTCAATGATCCTGAGGGCCATCCTTCAAGAAGAGTGGAATGCCATGCCTCAGCAGAGAATAAGTAGACTTGTGAACAACATGAGACATTGTTGTCAAGCTGTAATTGATGCTCAAGGGCACATGACAAGTTATTGAGACACTGACATTTTTTTGTTGGTAGTATACCCACACTGTTGTTGGCTTTTGTTTTCAGTAAACTGAGATTAGGAAACTGTGGTGGAAATTTATTATTCACATGTTCATCATGGTGGAAATTTACTGCTATATACCAATCTGTTGTGTAATTTAGGTGATAATGCAGTTATGTTTAAAATGCCTTTCTCCTGAATAATTATTGCTAATACAATGCCTGGAGTGTAACCTATGGTAGAGTGGAATAGTTATTGTCAGAAGGTTCTAGTAGCTAAGGCTAGGTTTGAAGGCTACCTCCAGAATGTTCTCGTACTTTCTCAGCCAGTTTCTATGTATCCATATAAGGTAATGAGGGGGAGCGCTCTGAGGTGCCTATAAAACCAGAAGCCTCCTTTGTTTAGGCACAGCAGTGCAGAAACTTCAAGGTAGGCTGGTATCTTCGCTTCTCTCCTGCCGGCAGGTAATAAAGGGAATTCAACATGGCAGATAAGTCTGATTATTTTCGCCAGGACCTTATAAGTGGGCTAGGAAAATTGCGGTTACATTTTGTAACCGAATATTATATTATTTATTTATTTTATTTATTATATTTATATTAAATAAATGTCTCATGACTTGGAAACCACCTATTGATTATTGATTCAGTCTCAATCAATTCAATTTTATTCCATCAAAAGTGCTAATGTAGCAGACACAAAATGCATATTGCAGAGTTGTAGAGGCTTGGGTGAGTCAGACAGCGTCTCAGTCAGGAAGCAGAGGGTAAACAGTAGTCGGGGGGTTTAAGGGTGAATGTATAGTGATGTTGGATGTCATGCAGTGTGATGTGGAATGTCACGCAGGTGTAAGATGAGCGGTGGGGATATAAAGGAGAACCGTGCCTGAATGCTTTCATGCTTTTCTGTGTATGACTGATGAGAGAGTGTTAATAAACTTCGTCTGTTCGTAAACTGGCCTCATCATTTCCCACACTCTCCACACTGGTGACCCTAGACATATTATGGAACACGAGGCAAGAACCCCGGAGTCGGCCCGGACGGGAAGCCCCAGTAACGCGGCAAGCATCCCACAGACGGCCCGGACGGGAACCCCCAGCAACGCGTGCGCTGTTGCAGTCAAGTTACCGGACTTTTGGCAGCACAACCCGGGCTCTTGGTTCCACCACACCGAGGCCCAGTTCGCCCTCCGGGGAATAACGGCAGACGGCACCAAGTTTTACCATGTGGTTGCAGCGCTGGACGCTCGCACAGCTCAGCAGGTAGCAAGCCTGCTCGACAAGCCCCCAGCCCACGACAGATACGAGGCTCTCAAAGCTGCGCTGACCCGGCGCTACGCGCTCTCGGACTGTGAGAGAGCAGAGAGGCTCCTGAGGCATTCTGAGTTAGGAGATGGTTCGGCCGTCGATCTGATCGAGAAGATGTTGGCGTTAATGGGCACGGACGACGGGCATTTTCTGTTTGCCCACCTTTTCCTCCGGAACCTTCCAACAGAGGCGAGAGCGGTCCTGACCAATTCGCCGTTGCTGGCCACGCGTGACTACCGTGCACTAGCCCAGGAGGCAGACCGGATCAGCCTCACCACCAGAGCGCTCATGGCGAACACGATGGCATTGGAGCCCAGCGAGATGGCCAGAGAAGGCGAGGAGCCACCGACGGTAGCGGCAGCGGGGGCTAAGGAGCGCCAGAGAGACACGCTCTGTTTCTACCACCGCCGTTTTGGAGGGAACGCATGCAGATGCGCGCCACCGTGCCAATTCAAGTGCTCGGGAAATCCCAGGGCCGGCAGGTCGGTAGTATCGCTGCGACCGCCGGCGAAGAGAACAAGCTGCTCTACGTGACGGACTCGCGCTCAGGGAGGTGTTTCCTCGTAGACCACTGGAGCCCAGAAGAGCAGCATCCTGCTGACCCCTACGCCGACCGGCGGGCAGGACCTAGCAGCCCCGGGCAGGTAGCAGTAAACAGCTCGGGCATTAAGACCTTTGGTGAGAGAACACTGGCTTTATTTCTACATGGCCATACATACGAGTGGACTTTTGTCATAGCAGCACTAAGTTTCCCGATCCTGGGAGCGTGATTTTCATGTGCGCATGGTTTACTAGTTGATGTTGCTAACAGGCGCCTGGTTTAATGCACCTGTCCTTTGACCTTCTCCCCTGTACAGCTCGAGTGGCACGGGCCAGGTAACACAAGCCACGTCACAGCTCCAGACGGTAAGTTCCACACACTGCTCATTCAGTTCCCAGCACTCCACCGTCACCGACGTTTTCGGCGGGCCCATCGCTAAACATGGGTGGAGCACTTTTTCACCACCACGGGCCGCCTGTTTTCGCACGACCTCGGCGCTTGGATGCAGCTAACTGCCATAGCGCGCAAGGAGGTTTGCCAACCTGGAAAGGCTGGGCATCATCAGCGATCGAACAGCCCATGGCAGTCCCCGGCTACACATGGTCCCTAAGGCTGAAGGGGTCGTGGCGACCGTGCAGTGATTTCCGCAGGTTGAATAACGCCACAGCACACGAACGCTACCCGATTCCCCACATTCAGGATTTTTCCGTTCACCTCGCCAGAGCACGCATTTTTTCTAAAATAGACCTGGTCCGCGGTTACCACCAGTTCCCAGTGCGCGCGGAGGACATACCCAAAACAGCAGTAATAACTCCGTTCAGCTTGTTCTAGTTTCTGCGCATGCCTTTCGGATAAAAGGAGCGGCACAGACGTTCCAGCGCATGATGGACGCGGTGCTGCGCGATCTCCCATTTGTGTTTGTCTACCAGGATGATATCCTGGTAGCCAGTGCGTCCGAAGACGAACACGTAACCCATCTCAGGACGGTTTTCTGGAGGTTGGAGGAACACGGGTTAATAATCAACACGGCGAAGTGCCAGTTCGGCATGACGGGGATTGATTTTTGGGACACCGCGTCTCACCGGAGGAGCGATACCCTTGCCCAACAAAGTGCGTGCCGTGGCGAACTTTCCCCAGCCTCAGAGGTCAGGGCGCTCAGGAATTTTGGGGGGATGGTTAACTTTTATAACCGTTTCCTCCCCCGCGCAGCTCAACTCATGCAGCCATTGTACACCGCGCTCAAGAGGACGGAACCCGCGGATGGAGTTGAATGGACTCCGGAGCGGGAGCAGGCGTTCTCTGAGGTGAAAGCAGCCCTGGCTAACGCCGCACTGTTGGCGCACCCAGACCCGGCGGCCCAGATAGCGCTCACCCCCGATGCCTCGGACGTGGCCATAGGGGCCGTCGTGGAGCAACGTGTCGCCGGTTCTTGGCAGCCGCTCGCTTTTTTCAGCAGGGCTTTGCGTGACAGTGAGCATAAATACAGCGCGTTTGACAGGGAGTTGCTGGTTCTCCACCTGGCCATACGCCACTTCCAGTTCTGGCTGGAAGGGCGCAGCTTCACCGCGTTCGTAGACCAAAAGCCGCTGACATTCGCGATGGCCAAGGTTTCGGAACCATGGTCGGGCCGGCAGCAGAGACAGCTGGCCGCGATCTCGGAGTTTACGACCGATATTCAGCATGTGTCGAGTAAACCGAATGTGGTGGCAGACGGCCTCTTGCGCGCGGTGGTGGCCCCGGTCTGCCTAGGGATAGATTATACAGCCATGGCCGCAGAGCACGTTAGCGATACGGACGTGCGCGCGCTCCAGTCTGGACCAACAGGGTTAAGGCTGGAGAGCAGAGTACTGCAAGACGGCAGCCCTCCCCCCCCCAATCTGCGACGTCTCCACGGGATGCCCACGCCCGGTGGTCCCGGTCGCGTGGCGCCGCCGCGTGTTTGAGTCAGTTCACGCTTTGGTGCACCCAGGAGTGCATGCGTCAGTCAAAATGGTGGGAGTGAAATTCGTGTGGCCAGGCCTGTACAAACAAGTGAAAGAGTGGGCTGCAGCCTGCGTAGCGTGCCAACGAGCCAAAGTGCACAGACACACGAAGGCTCCTTTGGAGCCGTTTAGTTTACCGGCTAAAAGATTCGACCATGTTCACGTGGACCTCATGCCCCCCCCCCCCCCGCTGTCGCAGGGGTGCACGCACCTTCTGACAGTGGTGGGCAGCACCACACGCTGGCCAGAAGCAGTCCCACTGGCGGTAACCACATCCACGGACGTGGCGCGCGCTTTTTTGACAACATGGGTGGTGCGTTTTGGGATCCCGTCGGACATCACATCCAACAGGGGCCCTCATGTTTGTTTCCGAACTTTGGTCCATGATGGCCCGCAGCCTGGGTGTTGCAATTTATCGCACAACCGCATACAACCCACAGGCAAATGGGTTAGCAAGCGGTTTCACAGGTCACTGAAGGCAAGCACTCAGGGCTTCGTTGATGGATGCAAATTGGGTTTGACTGGTTGCTGTGGGTTTATTGGGGTTGCGTTCCACACCAAAAGAGGATTTGGAGGCCTCCCCGGCTGAGCTGGTTTTTTCTCAGCCACTGCGGCTGCCTGGGGAATTTTTGCCAGATAATCCCGCGCCGGACAGCTGCCCGTCTCAGCGTTTGCAGCATAGTGCAGACACAGGCACGCTGCCCAGCCCAGCCCACCACTGTTTTCCACAGGCTTTTGTGCCAAAAACTTTGAAGAACGCGGAGTTCGTGTTCGTCAGACACGATGCCCACCACCCGCCACTGTGCCCACTCTATGATGGCTCATTCAGAGTGCTGGAAACAGGGGACAAGCATTTTTTTGCTAGAATTGGGGGGGGCGTCGGGAGAAAATATGCATAGACAGACTTAAGCCTGCCTTTGTAGTGGCGGACGAGCAAGTGCTGCTGGCCCGGGCCCCTCGGCGTGGAAGACCCCCACTGAGAACTCCCCAGGCAAACGATTCACCAGGACAGCCACACGGGCAGAGCGGTTTTCCTCCCCCTCTCGCCATGGCCCACCCGCAGTCAGAACACACGGTCCAAGCAGCCCCCCGCCAGCACAGAGACCCCCATTACAGCAGATTGGGAGGAGACTGAAGCCCAAAAGACTCGTGTCTGAAATCTCTGTCTGGGGGGTGTGTGTGAATGCATATTGTAGATGGCTTGGGTGAGTCAGACAGCGTCTCAGTCAGGAAGCAGAGGGTAAACAGTAGTCGGGGGGTTTATGGGTGAAAGGTATTGTGATGTGGATGTCATGCAGTTGAGATGTGGAATGTCACACTGATGTGAGACTGAGCGGTGGGGATATAAAGGAGAACTGTCCCTGAAGGCTTTCATCATTTCTACGCATGACTGATGAGAGAGTGTTAAAAACTTCGTCTGTGCGTAAACTGGCCTCATCATTTCCCACACTCTCCATACTAAACTACAATCTTGAAGTGTTAAGCACCACAATCTGATAAACAGGAATCAGGCAGAGCCATAGAGCCCTCTTTCTTTCTATCTCTATACTATTAAGTGAGGTCTATTACAGTAGTTACACACCCAAATCAACACTCAGAATCAGAATCAGAATCAGAATCAGAATCTGATTTATTGCCATTGTTCATGTAGTACACAAACTAGGAATTTGTCTCGGTGCCATGCTGCACCATTAAAAACATGATGAGATAAAGAGATAAACTAAAAAACTAAAGGACTAAAAACATGCAATAAGTGTAGAATAATAAGTAATAATAATAATAATATTTATAATAATAATAATAATGAGTAATACTAGTCAAGGCAGTTTTAGATAAATTAGCAAGTAGCAGATAATATGGGGTACCACAGTGCAGTCGATAATGCAACAGAAAAAACAGTGATGAATGACATGAGTCTGGTTGAGCTGCTGTATATAGTGCACGAGAGTCAATAAGTCACTTAATGTTCAGCAGTCTGATGGCAGAGGGGAGGAAAAAGCTGTATCATGTGCCGGGAGGTTTTAGTCTGAATGGACGAAGTCTTCTACCTGAGGGAGGGGGGCAAACCAGTAACGTGACCAGGGTGTGAAGGAAACGGCTATGATCCGGCCAGCACGCCTCCGGGTCCTGGAGATGTACAGGTCCTGGAGAGATGGAGCTTGCAGCCGATCACCTCTCAGCAGTGCGCACGACGCGCTGCAGCTTAGTCTGTCCCTGGCAGTGGCTCCTGCATACCACACAGTTATGGAGGGGTGAGGATGGACTCGATGATGCCGTGTAGAACTGCACTAATCATCTTGGTGGGTAGCTTGAGCTTCCTCAGCTGCCAGCAGGAAGAACATCCTCTGCTGGGCCTTTTTGATGAGGGAGCTGATGGTTGGCTCCCATTTGAGGTCCCGGGTGATGGTGGTGCCCAAGAAGCGGAAGGAATCTGCAATGGTGATGGGAGAGCCTGTGATGGTGAGGGGGGGCAGGGGGGTTGTGACTTTCCTGAAGTTCACAATCATCTCCGCTGTCTTCAGAGCGTTCAGCTGCAGGTTGTTGTGGCTGCACCAGGACACCAGCTGGGCCACCTCTTTCCTATAGACGGACTTGTCGCCGTTGGAGATGAGCCCGATGAGGGTGGTGTCGTCCGCAAACTTAATCAGCTTAACAGACTGGTGGGAGGAGGTGCAGGAGTTGGTATAAAGGGAGAAGAGTAGGGGGGAAAGTGCACAGCCCTGGGGTGAGCCGATGCTGATGCTAACAGAGTCCGAGACAGACTTCCCCAGCCGCACATGCTGCCTCCGGTCCGTCAGGAAGTCGGTGATCCACCTGCAGAGGGAGTCAGGCACATCGAGCAGGGACAGCTTGTCGTGGAGCAGAGCGGGGCGGATGGTGTTGAATGCAGAGCTGAAGTCCACAAACAGGATCCTGGCGTAGGTTCCCGGGGAGTCCAGGTGCTGCAGGATGGAGTGGAGGGCCAGGTTGACTGCGTCGTCCACAGACCTGTTGGCACGGTAGGCAAACTGCAGCGGGTCCAGGAGGGGAGTGGTGATGGACTTGAGGTGAGACAGGACCAGGCGCTCAAAGGACTTCATGACTACAGAGGTGAGTGCTACAGGTCTGTAGTCGTTAAGTCCAGTAATCCGTGGCTTCTTGGGGACAGGGATGATGGTGGAGGATTTGAGGCAGGTTGGCACATGGCATTGCTTAAGGGAGGTGTTAAAAATGTCTGTGAAGACAGGAGCCAGCTCTTTCGCACAGTGTCTCAGGGTGGAGGGAGACACGCCGTCCGGCCCGGGGGCCTTGCGCGGGTTCAGTCTGGAGAACTGTCTGTGCATGTCCTGCTCACTGATGACAAGGGCGGGGGGGGGAGGAGGGGGGGACCGCTTTTGATGAATTAGGGGCCGAGGAGGCAGTGGAGCTGCGTGGAGGGGGGGAGTTGGACACAGCTGACGAGGTGTCAAAACGGGCGTAATGTTGGGACAGTTTTTGACAAAGGACTTTGTCATCCTGACCTTTAGAAGCCTGAGGCCGATAGTTGGTGATTTGCTTCAGTCCTCTCCACACAGAAGCCGAGTCATTAGCAGTGAACTGCTGCTGGAGTCTCTCAGAATACACAGATTTAGCTCTCCTCAGCTCTCTGTTAAACCGATATTTGACCTCTCTGTAGCAGTCCCTGTCTCCACTTTTCAACGCTGCTTCCTTCTCCTTCCTGATCTGTCTGAGCTTGGCAGTGAACCAGGGCTTATCATTAGAGTACCTCACCCTGGTGCGCGATGGGAGAATGCTCTCCTCACAAAAGTTGATATATGAGTTCACAGTGTCTGTGTACTCATTAAGATCATGTGTGGCTCCTTTAAACATGTCCCAGTCAGTTATTTCCATGCATGTGTTCAGTTTCTCTCCAGCTTCACTGGTCAATTTCTTCGTGGTGGTCACAACAGGTTTAGTGAGTTTCAGTCTCTGTCTGTATGTGGGGATGAGGTGGACCATCACGTGATCAGATAGTCCGAGCGCAGCGCGGCGAACAGCGCGATATGCGTCCTTAACTGTAGTGTAACAGTGATCCAGCGTGTTATTTCCTCTGGTTGGACATTTAATAAACTGTTTGTATCGGGGGAGCTCGTGACTCAGATTGCTCTGGTTAAAGTCGCCTACCACAATAACCAGAGAGTCTGGAAAAGTCTGCTCCGCATGTAGGATGTGATCTGCGAGCGCGCGATGGGCCTCGCGCGCGTCCGCGTCGGGAGGGGCGTACACAGCGATCAAAACGAATGATGCAAACTCCCGCTGGGAATAAAATGGCTTGCAGTTGATAGAGAGAAATTCTAGATCGGTAGAACAGTGTTGTGAAATCACCGTTACATCAGAGCACCAGCTGCTGTTAATGTAGAAGCAGACTCCTCCTCCAATTGACTTACCGGAGAGCTCTGTGACGCGATCAGCACGAAACAGCTGAAATCCCTCGAGGCTGATCGCGCTGTCCGGTATGTTCCCTTTAAGCCAGGTCTCAGAGAAACAGATGACAGACGAGGAAGCAAGGTCCTTAAATCGCATCAGCAGTCTTAATTCTTCTACCTTGTTCAAGAGAGAATTGGCATTGGATAGAAATATGCCAGGCAAGGCTGTTCGCGTGCCTCTCCTTCGCAGCCGAGCGAGAACCCCCCCTCGCTTTCCTCTTTTTCGCCGTCTTACTCTTTGAGCCAAACAATGAATCAGATCGGCGGCAGGAGCTAAAAAAACTGGGAGAAGGTCTGTGGGAGTGAGAGTCCTGATATTTAATAGCTCTTCACGGGTGTAAGAACTGGCAGACACACAATCGACAAACAGAAACAAACAAATTAAACAAATTAAAGGGCAGCGAAACACCATGGCGACACACACACACATCTCATAATACATCTTAGGGGATAACTAACGTGAATAGCGGATGGCATGTTCACGTCAGAGTTAAACTGGCCAATCAGACGGTTGCGTACAAGTCCATCCTATTGTAAGGGGTTGGCCAACCCAAGAAGTTAAATGTAAGTTGCACCCAGAAGTCGGGGCTCAGTCTGATGACATTCCTGAGGGAGCTGCATCTCACTGAACCCAGTGCTGCTTGTTTTACATGTGACCTCTGAATAAATGATGCATCCTTGAACTGAAGAATTCTCCGGCTTATTCTTGGATCTTTCAATGAAAGAATCGGGGGTTATAACAAACCCCAACACACTCAGGACATGTAGGAGCTCCTGAGGAGGGGTGCACATGAAAGAAGGACAAGACAATCCCCAGAGGTTTGCCGTGCCCTATAAGCAGTCCATAAAGAGTGACAGGTGTGAATTCATGAGCAACAGAATGACTAGCAGCTGTGCAGCCCCAACCAGTTTGACAGCCAGAAGCTGCACAGCACTGTCAAAATAAGACAAACTGGAAACCATAAAAATACAAACACAACAGAACCCAAAATGATCATAATAATCCAACAGATAACAGGAACAGACAGAAAAACACTAACTAGACAGGGAAACTGGGCACTGCCCCCCCCCCCCCCCGTGCCCCAGGATCATGACAGTGTGTCCCCCTCAAAGGGTGGATCCCAGACACCCCCGGGCAACATCAAAAGAAGAACCCCACACACACACAGAAGACCCCCCCCCAAAAAAAACAAACAAACAAAAACAACAGAAAAATGTTGCATAGATACCATAACAATAAAGCCCAAAACAAAAACATGATAACATTAACAAAGTATAAACATGAATTTAAAGAGAGGCACAGCCTGATTCAAATCCAAATAAAGGGCAAATATAAATAGACCAACCTTACCAAAACAGTAACACTAAAAATAAATGCAAATTAATAAGACTATAAAGAATAAACAAGGACTAAGATATAATCAACCTAAGAATGTATGATCAACATGTAACAAAAATAAAGTAAAACCAATTTACAATGAAATTTAACAAAGGCCACTAATTTTCTCAAAACTTGAGGTAATAACTCAAAACAAATTAATTTCTTCAAATGACTACAGAAAGAAAAGAAACAAAAAGACTTAGAAAAACGATTAACAGCAAACAACCCACCCATTTTCCAGAAAGTAAAGGAACAAAACAATTTCATGAATAACAATGCTGCCAGCTTTAAACGTAAACATGGTTCAAGATACAGGCCTAGCAAACCCTCCCTACAAGAACAACCCACCCCGGGGGGGAGGAGGGGGAACCTTGCATGGAGGGACCAAAACAAACAACAAAAACAAACCAAAAGAAAACACTCAAGATCTGCACACTGTCCCACAGGTGGCGACATGGGACTCTAAGCCCGACTGATCAGTGGATGGGACAGTTCGGGCGGTCTTCCAGAGTCCCAAGACCACCAGTGTCTAAGCTGGAACACGTTGGGTGGTTTTCCCATGTTCCAAAACCACTCAAGCAGGAGAGGCAGCCCATCAGGTGGCCTCCCGGCATCCCTAAGCCATCAAGCTTTTGAGGCTAGGGGGCAGCATCCTACAGGGAAGGGTGGCCGATCAGCGGGGACCTCCCATGATGCACCCACAGCTGCCCCGGGCTGGGGCATAGCTGTGCCTGCGGTGACCCTGGGCTGGGACATAGCTGTGCTCACGGTGGCCCCGGGCTGGGGCATAGCTGTGCCTGTGGTGACCCTGGGCTGGGGCATAGGTGTGCCCATGGTGACCCCAGGCTGGGGCATAGTTGTGCCCGCAGTGGCCACAGGCTGGGGCATAGCTGCGCTTGCGGGGACCAGAGATGGCGGGACAGCAGCTCCCTCGGGCACCATAGAGGGCAGGCAAGCAGCACACTTGGGGACCATAAACAGTGGAACAGCAGCACCCTCGGAGACCATAGACAGTGGAACAGCAGCTCCCTCGGGGACCATAGACAGCAGGACAGCTGCCTCCTCGGTGACCATAGATGATGAGACAGCAGCCCCCTCAGATACCATAGACAGCGGGACAGCAATCCCTCAGAGACCATAAACAGTGGGACAGCAGCTCCTGTGGCAGCCTCAGATCGAGGCGTGGCACGCATGGTGGCCCCCAGGCTGAAATGTAGGACCCCCAGTGGACCACAGCTGGGGTGAAGCACCCACGACGGACTCAGACTGGGGCGCATAATTGACGACGGCCCCAGACTGGGGCGTAGCACCCGCAAAGACCTTGACCAGTGGGGAAGCAGCACCGACGGAGACCTCGACCGGTGGGGAGCAATACCCTCGGAGACCTTGACCGGTGGGGGAGCAACACCCTCGGAGACCTCGACCGGTGGGGGGAGCAACACCCTTGGAGATCATGGATGGCGGAACAGCTGCATCCTCGGAGACCCCGGAGACCCTGGACTGTAGCTTAGACAAAGGCACAGAGACACACACACACATACTGGGTCAAGGTCACTGACAGTGGCGGAGCCCAACGAGGTGAGCTCAGGCACAGCCAGTGGCTGCGCCTGGATCTCCCCACCAAGAGCCAGGCAAGCTCTCTCTAGGTCAGAGAATGAAAAAACAAGAAAAAGCACTTGCCTGAGCTCGAGCTCCACTGCTGTCCAGGACTCCGGCGATCCGTGCTGGGACGTTGCGGTTCTCCCCTCCTGGGCGTCCACACCTGGTATGGCTACCCCAGACGGGAAGGGGGTGGGTCTCAGTCCTCTCCGTCTGGACGTCCACTCCGGACACGGCCATCTCAGATGGGGAGGAGAAAAAAAACACTGAAGCAGCATTGTTGGCAGTGGTGGAGCTCGGCAAGGAGGATCCAGAAGCAGAGGACATCTACAGCCAGTTTTCCTCACCACAAGCCAGACCAGAGTACTTGCCTGGACTCAAGCTCCACCAACGCCCAGGACTCCGGCAACTCTGCTGTGGCAACCCCAGCAGCAGGTGTGATGGTGGATGCAGCCAGACATCCTCCAGGCTTGGTGCCCAACACTAGTGGGCCTCCCAGTGGGATGGCAGCTACAGGAGGTGACCTCTTCTCCTTCTTTGGACGTGGCCGCAAGGCAGGAATGGGAACTCCAAGGACTGCCGGTCTCTCTGCCAACCGGCGGCTCCTTCCCAGGAGCGACAGGTTCTCAGAGGCCGCAGAGGAACACGCAGGAGAGGGAGGTGAGGGTAAGCCAACGGCAGCTGGTGGTGAGGACTCAGCTGAAATTGGTTGCAGTGGCTGAGCCTCATCACCGGGAATAAGACAAGGTATATCATTATGAGAGGGAAAAGAATGACAACCCACATGCCTTATTTCCTGGTGACCGATGGTTCCTGCTGCTGCAGTGGGCCCTGATGAGGCTCCTCTGCCCACCACTGTTGTAGCTTGGGAAGGAGGCGGAGGCTCTGGTCTCTGGTGATGGAGGTGGGTGCTGAAACTCAGGGCTGACAAGGAGCTGACGGTGCTGCAGTCTGGGAACACCCTCCCGTCTGCACTGACCGGGATTCATGGACTGAGATCCCCCCACAGTACTTCCGCTGCAGATCCTCCAGCTGGAACACCCTCTCCTTCCCTTCGGCATGCAGCACAAGCCGAGGGTGACGCTGTACCACCGCCTCTGCGAAGCTCAAATTCCAGAAGATTTCTTTCGGGGTGGAAGATGTGCGTGTGTTGGCAGTGTGTCCATCCATCTCCCCAAGTGCAGCACAGAGCTCCCACCTCAAGTTCTGAGAACATTGTCTTCCGCCTGCTGACATCTCAGCAGGCGAAGGATTGCAGAGGAAAAAGAAAAGGTAATCAAAAAAAAAAAAAACTGCAAAACTCACAGAGGCTGGTGTCCAGGTGGTCAAATCCTTCTGCGATGAAGCACTCATTTCCATCCATCCATCCATCCATCCATCTTCTTCTGCTTAATTCTTTTCGGGTCGGGGGGGCAGGGGTAGGGGCTGGAGCCTATCCCAGCATCTTTTGGGCGGGAGGCAGGGCACTCATTTCATGAGTGCAAATTAGGACACTAAAACGCTGTCTGTGAATTTGCACATTTACTAACAGAAACACAGACAAGACCGTGAGCAGAGCAAAACTAAATCATAAAGTTCATGGCGCAGACCAACAAGAACACTAACACGATAAACGCTGGAGGCGAGCTGGGCTCAACGTCCAGGGGGACATGAAGCAAGGGAACGCCTGGCCAGGGGTGAAATCCAGCCGGAGCTCTCCCGAAGGCTGTGGAGGCTCACGGCTGAAAATAAGGGATAAACGTACCTGGATAGAGCTCTCCACTCACCTCAACAGCAGAACCCCAACACACTCAGGACACGTAGGAGCTCCTGAGGATGGGTGCACATGAAAGAAGGACATGACAAACCCCAGAGGTTTGCCGTGCCCTATAAGCAGTCCATAATGAGTGACAGGTGTGGATTCATGAGTAACAGAATGACTAGCGGCTGTGCAGCCCCGACCAGTTTGACAGACGGAAGCTGCACAGCGCTATCAAAAGAAGACAAATTGGAAACCATAAAAACACAAATGCAACAGAACCCAAAATGATCATAATAGTCCAACAGATAACAGGAACAGACAGAAAAACACTAACTAGACCCAGGATCATGACACTCTGATTCTGTATCATTGTGGCATTATACAGAATACTATAAGATTACATAGCAATGACTACTTTGCATTGTTGAATTTTACAATGTGCTGCAGTTTACGTAAACTGGTTGGATTATTTGTGCAGCCAATGCAAGATATATATATATATATATATATAATGGTATACTGCACTATGCAGCATATATGTAGCATGTTGCTGTCATAAACTGCCCTGGCAAGGGCAGACTGAAGATGCCAAATGCAGGCTTTGAGTTTGCAGATTTAATAATTAAACATAAAATATAACAATGCAACAAACTTGACAGAAAGAAGTAAACAAGGAGACTGTCAAAATAAAAGCACAAACAGTGATGAATGAAAATCAAGAAACAAATACACGAACATGAATACACTAAGAATAATAACTAAGCACAGACCATATGAAAGTAAATGACAAACTAACAATACACTAAAGGAGAAAACTGAACAAGCTAATAATACAAAACTAATAAATACTGAGACTACAACAAGAGGTCAAAAGACAAGGACAAATATAAACAGGGAAATAAATTGGGATAAACAATAATACAAAATACATCTAATAACCACATTGAGATAAACAAAAAGGGAAACTAAGAACAGAAACACGAGGACAACTCAGATACCATAAATACAAACCATACTTAATACAAAATAACCCAAGAAGAAGAAATACAGAACATAATTAGAAATCTCTGAAGCGTGTGCCCGGTGCTCTCCCTGTGCTCCGCTTCTTGACAGTCGCAGCATTCATCCATCCATCCATCTTCTTCCGCTTAATCCTAACTCTAATATGCTACATGATTCCTTTAGCATGCTGCAGAATACTTGCTGCAAGATCCTCTAGCAATTGCAAAAGACTGTTACAGTTTAATGTAATTGAATTTAATGTAATTAAATTGTATAGGGAATGGGCGTGTGACATCACCCGATGGAAAAACTGCAAGGAATTGTGGGAACAGGGGTCTGCCTGTCTTTGTGTAGTAGTGAATGATGAAAGCAATTAAGCTGAAGTTTTTGAGAGGGCTGCTTCAGTGTGTTATTATCATTCATCCAAATACCATGCAATGTTAGAATGGGGAAGTTTTGCTGCTTTACCAAGTAAGTAAGCAAGCAAGTAAGTAAAATTTATTCATATAGCACTTCTCACAGAAAGAATCACAAAGTGCTTCACAAGAAAATAAAACACACAATCACAAATACAACAATAAAGGCATTAAAACAAGTATAAAGACATTAAAAACATAAAAACCATAATCCATAATCAAACTAAGAAGCCTGTTCATACAGAAGTGTCTTAAGCTGCTTTTTAAAAGCATCAACAAAGTCTACTGAGCACAAAGACAGTGGTAGAGCATTCTACAATTTTGGTGCCACTGTCTGAAAGGCACTATCACCTCAAATTTTAAAATGTGTTCAAGGGACAGCCAGTAAAAGTTGATCCGAGGATCTCAAAGACCGTGAGGGGTTGTACACTTTAAGAAGCTCAATGATGTATTTAGGGACCTTTAGAACTGAACTGAACGGCATTGAACGGCACTGGGTGATAGTACATACAATTATAAAGATAATTTATCATTGGCACCCCCTCCACAAATCCCGGAATCTTGGAGAAAATCGCGATTTTGAATTTCCCGCCCTGAAAAATCAGACAAATCCGCCGATTAACCGGAAGTACAGCCGGAGTTCCGCGTGACGTCACGAGTGTGACACAGCCCTCCATGTTTACCATTGCGAGCATGTCGACACTGGTTGTTTTTGGTGCATTTTGTCGTGAAAGTCGACTACAAAACACTTCCAACACCTGGGAAGATCTGTTCAGTGGCCAAGGAAAGCTGTCATGGTGACGAAAGAAAAGAAAGGGGGAGGAAAAGCGACCAGGAAGCGATGCGTTTCTAGATATAGATATTACAGTGATCCCTCGCTACTTCGCGTTTCACCTTTCGCGCCCTCAGTGCATCGCGGATTTTTCAAAAATATTCATCAAAAATTCAAAATTGAGAAAAAATGGCACGAAAGTTGCCCGGGCGCTAGCAGAAGGCAGGGAGACTACATTAGAACATCAGGTATCAACACGGAGAGCCCGCACAACTCAAAATCCACCTCTCTGACCACCGCTCCACTCCTCTCCGCCCACCTCTTCACCGCTCGGGAATCTCGCAAGCTGATTGGCCGAGACGTTTTACCCAGCTTCTCTCCCTGCAGAGCGCCCATACCCAGCGAAGGAAGACCGCATTCATTGTTCATTATCGCTCGTGTTGCTTAGTGGCACTTTTCGCTGTTCTCTTGTGCCTTTTTGTGCAAAATAGTGCTTGTGACGCCCTGGGGGGGGGGGGGTGACGCTACTTCGCGGTTTTTCACTTTTCGCGGTCGGTTCTGGTCCCCATTAAACGCGATAAGTGAGGGATCACTGTATTTATAAATAGCACAGTCAAATGCAGAGGCCAGTTCTGTTCATGTGTATTGCCACTATAGTCTGTAGAAGTATTGTAATACATAGCCCAATTTTTTGAATGAATGAATGAATTTATTTATTTTGGATAGTACAGTACAGGTTGAAAGAAACTGAATGATATAACAACAAGGTCAAATTGAACAATGACTCATCTGATTATACAATTCAACGTAAGTTATCCGAAATGGGTGATGGCTGAAGCCGCAGCTTATATTGCCCACCCATATTCCATCCAAAAATTCAAAAGAGAAAACAGGCAAGAGCGATTACAATTCAAAACAAAACTAAGACAAAATGTGACAGAGAAAAAAGAAAACTAAGCTACAACACAACACAGGCTGGATATGTTACAACTCGCCGCTCATTAGCGGCGCCAGCTGCGCACACACTTGCGCCTCGTCAGCAGCGTGGGATATAAGCCACTCTGCCCTGGGCTTCGGCATGAAGCCGTCTGATTCCTTCAGCCCTCTTGCTGCAGAGGAACCCCCTCATCTCCCAGCAAGATCTACAGCGTAAGCATACCTACCTTTGCCTTTCCAGTCTCTCCCCTGTGCACAGGTGTATTCCCCGGCGGCGGACCTCGCCTCTGCATCGTCGTCTGCCAGCTGCTGTCACAGGTGCATCAGGTCGCTGTCTCCCGGGCTCGCCCTTGTGCACGCCTGCCACCTGCCACACTCCTGCATCCTCCTCTGTCTCGTCACCGATCCTGAATACCTCTTCACTCTGAAAACTCTGGTGTTCTTGACTGCTGGAACTGCTATCATCTGCCATTGTTGTTTTGTTTAGGGATCACACTCGTGACGTCACGCAGCGTCGTCTGCACTACTTCCGGTTTGTTTGGCACTGCCAGCCAGAGGCAAAAGTTTATCGGCTTATAGCTTGGCCATCGCACGGCCTAAAAATTTCTTTTATGTGTTGAAAAATACAATAGGTAATAAAGAATTAATCTGCTATTCTACTTTTTGCGCCAAAAGGTGGGTTCAGTTCTACTTTAATAGCTCTAAAAACAAGAACTTAAATTTAAAACTGAATTCTAAAACCAAAATACAACAACAAAAATACAACAACTGCTCTTATGATTGGCATGGGAAAATGATTCATAATGGAATACACTTTTATAACTTCCCAACTTGGAAGAGAAGTGGAGACAATCGGGTCTCCAAGCTAACAAAGAGGTGTTAGATGGATGCATAGCATCAGTCAGAAGGAAAGACATCAGCTTTGACAATAATCCTGCACATATGGTCATGTGTTCATGGCATTTTCATGAAGGTAAGTTGTGATTTAAAGACAGATTATTTGCATTAGGTTACTTGTATTCATATGGAGATGCTGCAGCTGCAACAGAGGCACAGGCATGTAGAGTTCTTACTAACTTTAACAAGCCGGCTGCACATCTACAGTGGTGTGAAAAAGTGTTTCCCCCTTCCTGATTTCTCATTTTTGTATGTTTGTCAGACTTAAATGTTTCAGATCATCAAACAAATTTAAATATTAGACAAAGATAACACAAATAAACAAAAAAAATGCAGTTTTTAAATGAAGGTGTTTATTATTAAGAGAAAAATCTCCAAACTTACATGGCCCTGTGTGAAAAAGTGATTGTCCCTAAACCTAATAACTGGTTGGGCCACCCTTAGCAGCAACAACTGCAATCAAGCATTTGTGATAACTAGCAATGAGTCTTTTAGAGCACTGTGGAGGAATTTTGGCCCACTCATCTTCGCAAAATTGTTATAATTCAGCCACATTGGAGGGTTTTCAAGCATGAACTGCCTTTTTAAGGTCATAGCACAGCATCTCAGTTGGATTCAGGTCAGGACTTTGCCTAGGCCACTCCAAATTCTTCATTTTGTTTTTCTTAAGCAGTTCAGAGGTGGACTTGTTGGTGTGTCTTGGATCATTGTCCTGCTGCAGAACCCAAGTGCGCTTCAGCTTGAGGTCATGAACAGATGGCTGGACATTCTCCTTCCGGATTTTTTGGTAGACAACAGAATTCATGGTTCCATTTACCACAGCAAGTCTTCCAGGTCCTGAAGCAGCAAAACAGCCCCAGACCATCACACTACCACCACCATATTTTACTGTTGGTATGATGTTTGTATGTTGGTCTGATGTTTAAGTTTAACTACTTTAAGTAGTTACTTTAAGTTACTAAGTTACTTTAAGTTACTAAGTTAAGTTAAGTAGTTACTTTAAGTTACTTTAAGTTACTTTAAGCTACTTTAAGTAGTTACTTAAAGAATAGATATCAGTATGTATGTGTTAGCAACAAAAACTCAGAGTTGCTGAAGGTCACCTGTGGAGTCCCACAGGGTTCAGTTTTGGGACCATTATTATTCAATATGTATATAAACGATATATGTAAAGTCTCAGAAAAAATGGACTTAATATTGTTTGCCGATGACACTAATCTGCTATGCAGTGGAAACAATTTGGAACAACTTCTGGATACACTCGGGAAGGAATTAGGAAAGCTTAAACTGTGGTTTGATTCAAACAAATTAACGCTCAATTTAAGTAAGACAAAATTTATAGTCTTTAACAACCATCACAACAATCCAGTACCCAAACTCAGTGTAAATGGTGTAGAGATTGAAAGGGTATCTGAAACTAAATTCCTTGGAGTAATAATTGATAACAAACTGTGTTGGAAGTCACATATTAATTATATCAAAGGTAAAGTTTCCAAATCAATTGCAATATTACACAGAGTGAAATATTTGCTGAATCAACCCACACTATACACCTTGTATCATTCATTAATACTCCCATACATGACATATTGTAATGAAGTATGGGGAAATACATACAAAACAAACATATATCCACTCTTTATGCTTCAAAAGAGAGCTATTAGAATAATAAACAAAGCAGCTTACAGGGAACCAACAAACCCACTTTTTCTTAAACAAAAAACTCTCAAGTTGAAAGATCTGGTTGACTTTAAAACCGCAATAATAATGTTCAAAGTGAAGAATTTATCACTGCCCGCAAATATCCAAAAGTTGTTCCAAACAAGGGAGAAACGATATCACTTCAGAGGAACATGTATATTTCAAAAGCCTACAGTGAGAACAACCACCAAGCAACACTGTATTTCAGTGCAAGGAGTCAGATTATGGAACGATTATGGACCTGAATTAAAATCATGTACAACGCTTGGACAATTTAAACAAAAACTAAAGGAAGAAATACTCCAAACATATTTACAAGACGACATGTAAACTCACATAAGGATTGACATATCCAGCCTGTGTTGTGTTGTAGCTTAGTTTTTTTTTTGTTTGTTTGTTTTTCTCTCTGTGACATTCTGTCTTAGATTTGTCTTGAATAGTAACCGCTTAACTTAGCTTAGCTTAGTTTTCTTTTTTTTTTTTTCTCAGTCACACTTTGTCTTAGCTTTGTTCTAAATTGTAATCACTCTTGTCTTGTTTACTCTTTTTTCTTTGAATTCTTGGATGGAATATGGGTGGGCAATATAAGCTGCGGCTTCAGCCATCACCCATTTCGGATAACTCACGTGGAATTGTTTAGTAGAAGGAGTCTTTGTCTAATTTGACCTTGTTGTTATATTATACAGTTTCTTTTAACCTGTACTGTATTATCCGAAATAAATAAATTCATTCATTCATTCATTCATTCATGTTCCTTTTCTGAAATGCTGTCTTACTTATGCCAGATGAAATGGGACACACACCTTCCAGAAAGATCAACTTTTGTCTCCTCAGTCCACAGCGTATTTTCCCAAAAGCCTTGGGAATCATCAAGATGTTTTCTGGCAAAACTGAGATGAGCCTTTATGTTATTTTTGCTCAGTGGTGGTTTTTGTCTTGGAACTGTGCCATGCAGGCCATTTTTGCCCAGTCTCTTTCTTATGGTGGAGTCATGAACACTGACCTTAACTGAGGCAAGTGAGGCCTGTAGTTCTTTGGATGTTGTTGTGGGGTCTTTTGTGACCTCTTGGATGAGTCGTCGCTGTGCTCTTGGGGTAATTTTGGTCGGCCGGCCACTCCTGGGAAGGTTCACCACTGTTCCATGTTTTCGCCATTTGTGGATAATGGCTCTCACTGTGGTTCACTTGAGTCCCAAAGCTTTAGAAATGGCGTTATAACCTTTTCCTGACTGATAAATCTCAATAAATGTGTTTCTCATTTGTTCCTGAATTTCTTTGGATCACAAAGAAATGATTGAGAACAGGTGTGGCAGTAATCAGGCCTGGGTGTGGCTTGAGAAATTGAACTCAGCTTTCCAAAGAGGCGATAAACCACAGGTAATTTATGTCTTAACAGGGGAAGGGGGGCAATCACTTTTTCAAACAGGGCCATGTAGGTTTGGATTTTTTGTTTTTACCCTTAATAATAAACACCTTCATTTAAAAGCTGCATTTTGTGCAAACACTTTTTCACACCACTGTATATATCTAATCAATGTCATCATTTGTTTTGTACTGCCAAACCAGTCATTATGCCATTATTGCCATTATGATTAGGTGCCATCATTACATCTCGGTCATGATGAGGTAAAAAAAAACATACACTGACTAGTTCTACTTGAAAACAAAGTGACAGCTAGCTACCAAAGAGAACATACCACCACGCAGAGGCAGACTTATCATTAGGCAAAGGTAGGCAACTGCCTTAGGCCTCGATCTGCTAAGGGCCCATATTTTTTTTTTAAATGTTTACCATATTTAACATGATTTCCGACAAAAAAGAAACACAAGTATTTACAAAACGGCAAATCAAATCATGAACATAATGTCCTCCCTGCTTCTCTTCACTGTTGGACTCCTCCATGGGCTCTTTTCCACCAAACCGGTTCCAGTGCTTAACTGGAGCTATTGCGTCATTAGCACCAGTTCTTTGGTTTTCCACCGACTAAAGCACCAGTCCCCGGCTCCCAAAAGTGGGGCTATCGCGGCCCCAACTCCTAGCTGGGCCAGCAGCAGCACCAGTTTACGTCGGTTAGGTCCACAGCCAATGGGCGTGGTTAACCGACCAGCTTCAAAACATTATTGACTGCCATGTTGCTTACCAAACAGCGGAGCACGCAACAGATTCCAAAACCAAACAGATTTAGAGCGAAGAGGAGACATATTTCTTGGCTCTATGGACATAAGCAGAAGTACAAGATCAGCTGGAGGGGGCCACTCACCTGAACTGTTTTGGAGGATCGGCCAGCCAGCTGGACCATTGTCACTGCCTTGGATTAGTCTGGACAACAAACTGCTTAAAACACGCTGGTAAGTGTATTGTCTTTAAAATGCCAGACGTTAACCAATATACAGTATGTATACATATATACCCGCTTGTATTGATATGTAATGGCCAAGTGCGGATATTTAGTCACTTGTGGCTATAGTATTTTCGGTTAGCTATGCTAACAAGCTAAAAGTACTTTTACTACGACCAAATGTTTCTCCTCGCCATAAAGAAATGAACAGGTCGTCTCTGATGACAGATGTATACCGCTTGTATTGATATATAATGGCCAAAGTGCAGATTTATTTTTTTTTAACTCATTTTTGTGGATATTTTCGGTTAGCGATGCTAACAAGCTAACTACTTTTACTACGACCAAACGTTTCTCCTCGCCATAAAGAAATGAACAGGTCGTCTCTGCTGACAGATGTATACCGCTTGTATTGATATATAACGGCCAAAGTGCGGATTTTTTTTTTTTTTTAAACTAATTTTTTGGCCATAGTATTTTCGGTTAGCGATGCTAACAAGTTAACTGTTTTTAGCACGAACGCTTCTCCTCGGCAGAAATGCGCGTTTGAGAAACTAGAACAGAAATCTTAGCATCTTACAGAATACTTTTTTTATAAAGACATCCAGCGCAAAATACGTTTTTGTGGCATGAATACTGTGTATGAATGGGTGCCTTGCGTTCTGTTATGGGAGATTTTTCTACCAGACACTAGTAGCATCGTCTTTTTTTACTATTTTGGTAATATTTCCATACTCTTAGGCCATTTTTTTTTTTTAAAAATGTCACTCGTGTTTAATTGTATGTTGTGTAGCCGTATTTTATCTAATCCTTCTCTTACTTTATTGCGCACTAGCCTGGTGGATCACCTACAGTTTCTTTGTACTGTACAGTACAATGAAGTTTCATCTATTCCTATTCTTCTGTTCCATAATCAGACATGTAAGCTTTGCTAACATTGATATTGAATAAAATTGTCTTCTATGTTTGCACATTTAATGGAAGGCTTAAGTTGTTCAATGCACAAACTAAAACACTTTTTTTTCATAGATTTATCACAGCTGGATGATGAGGGAGAAGCAGCCAGACCTGTGGTGTCCAGCTCACCTCCACCAGCTCCAAGCTTGTCCTCCTCCTGCTCTTCCAATCAGACCAGATTAGGTAATTTATGTTCAGATCATTTTGATTTTGTGTACTTTATTGATCCCCATAGGGGAAATTGAGGGCATCCACCTGGATGGATCATGACCCATTCACACAAAGGAGGGAGTGAATTAAACCAATTATACACTTGAATTGAATGTTGTGATGCCACTAACAGTAAATGGATGTTGAACAGACACATTCAATCTTGGAATGACGATTCCTGCATTTTTCAGTGTGTGGTTATTTTATATTGCTTATTTTTGTACTTTAAAACAGGGAAACAGAAGTGTGACACAAACATGGACCTCCTTCTTGACTACGGTCAGATGAGACAGCAGGAGCAGAGCAGGAGTGAGGAGCAGCTGAACTTCGCTTTGCTGCAAAGCAGACCAACACCCTTGTTGGACTGATGGGACGTGTTGTCTGTGCTTGAGGGACTGTAAAAAAAAGTAACTATCACAGCATTGATATTGTTGTCTGTGTGTACATAATATTTCATATGTAGCAGTCTGAAGTTTTTGCACATTTTGGAAATAAAAGCTTTCTTCCCTTAAGTGTTTTTCTTCTTCTACATTGTTATCCTCACACCAAACATATTCAGGTTCAGGTTCCTTTATTTGTACCCATAGGTAGATTTGTTTTGCACTCAGGTGACGTCCATATTTACCAAACTACAGTTACATTCAACATGAACACAAACACAGGCACACATGAAGCTGACTATAGACATCATAAAAGTGCTCAAGGCTCCACCAATCAGGACATAAGACAAAGAGATAAGAGAAAAAAACATAAGAGAGAAGGGTCATATTAAAAAGTTAAAGACTTTACATTTCATATATAAAGTTATTTAGGACAATGCAAATCACTATAACATTGTAGTGGTGGGAAGTGAAAGTACAAGTACTGAATTACTGCACTTAAGTTCATTTTTCCTGGTATTGGACAATATATCAGGTATTTGTGGACTTATACATATTTTTGACCATTTCTTTCACATTTTTTAAAGAACAAGCAGCAACAAACTTTAAATCTATGTACTTTTCTGTGGAAAATGTTCAAAGTTGCCAGCTTTAAAAATGATAAGTTTATATTCTGTTGACAACGTACCACATGACATTCTGTCAGCTCTGGACAAGATCATTTCTGGGGAAAGAACTTTGAACTTGAACACTTTACAGTCTGTCTCTTGTTATCCCTACATGAATAAAAACTTGAATCAGTACTTTAACCAGAATAGATGACACAAGTACAGAAGGGTATACCTTTCACAACTCTGTAGTTTGGAGGTGCATAGAATATGCATTTATACAGTATCTTCATGTATATATGCAGTACCGTAAATCTATACATTTTTCCATGTAACCTTGTGACTGCATTATTTTAATTGCTTTTAATCCCAGATCAAGTTTGTTTAGGGTTCAAAATGCATCGTAAGTGTTAAATATATCTTGTTATACCTAACTAAGTACTGTTTATCTGTTGAAATATATATATTTACCGGCTAATATAAACCCATAACAATATGGCCCCTGGCGATCATTTTTTGGGACAGCTGATCACTTTTTGGCATGACAGAACAGGCGACCTCCGTCTCGTAATGCGCCGTAACACCACCTATTACAGAAATGACATAAATATTATGTTTAAAAGTGTAGTCAATGCTCGCGCTACAGACTTTATCTAACAACGGCTGATAACTGAAATATTGATGATTACCGGTGTCCTTAAACGTAGCCGCCGTTCTCTGCCATTAAGAATAAAACTGTTTTTGGATGGTAATACAGGTTTGGAATAATAAAAGCAGCGCTCCCAAACACAACAATTCCTATATGTTGACAAGCTAACGCTGCTACTTCTTCTTCTTCTCTCGGTTACTGGCGGATAGCAAACAAGTGAGAGGTGCATACCGCCACCTTCCGTCTTCTCTCGTGTTCTGCGGGGGTTGGGCGCTTCACAGTACGTAATGACGTAGCTCTGACATAATTCCCAACTAGCTCCATATCGGTGGAAAGACAACTGGTTCTTATGAGCAGTCTGGTTAAGCACTGGTTAAGCACTAGCACCAGCACCAGCACCAAACTAGCACTGGAACCGGTTTGGTGGAAAAGAGCCCATGTGGTCTCTGAGCGTATCTTTAGTTACAATTGTAAACAAACCGTACAGCATGTAGAACAGTGGCAAAATGAAAGAAAGTTATCAAAGCGGTGAAGAGAAATTGAGGAAAAAAAGGAAGCGCACAGAAATATATTTTTTTTTTTTAATCAAAACAACCGTTTTCCACTTCAACCAGTGAGGAGACTAACCCTCCCGAGGAGCAGACAGAGAGCAATGCTGCTTGTACGAGCACACCTGTTCTTGATGCTAAATGACAAGCACCTGTTGTTAATGAGGAGGCAGCGGCGACACCTGCTCCTGACAGTACAGGTAAACAACTACATTTTTTGCTATTTTTTTTCTAATTGCAAGATATACAGAAGCCAAGGCTCAACAATGTTAAATTTAATTATGACCGACTGTGCTCCCCCACCATAGACAGGATATCTGCGCCTCACAGCAAATGACAGAACATGAGATTTGAGTTTCCATCAAAGAGTGCAACCACTGTTCTGTTTATCCTGTTCATTACTGGAGCAATGGCCCAATGTTGTCTTTGAATGATCCTTATTACCCTCTATAGCTTGTTGACTGGTGAGAGAATGTAAAATAAACAACCTACAAATAATCTTTAAATGATAACAAAAGCATTAAAAAGGGAAAGGAGAATAAAATGGACAGAAAGAGAAAAGGGAGAAGTAGGGAAGGATGAACAGGAGGAAAAATAAGGACAAGGGAGAGAAAGTGATGGACAGAGACTAGTGAAGATGAAGAGAAAAAAGGAAGAGAAGTCATAAGGGAAGAAACAGGAAAAGACAGTATGCAAAGGGGTATAAATTCCAAGGATGTATAAGGTTTAATATTTTTTGTATTTATCCTTACATTGTTTTGTGTGATATATTATCCCTTGTGTCTATGTTGTACAGAGGAGGGAGCACAATAGATGCCTCTTCAAAATGGACCAGTCAGCAGACCATGAACAGGACCCAGCTAGCAAATGTGGGTAAGTCAGTCCCTCCAGGATTTCACGAGTGTTTTTATTATTGTTTTGGCCCAAAAAGCCTGAAATTGTGGGAGCTTTTTTAAAAAGTTACAAAAAAGTTGTGATGTTTCGAAAGGTTTTTTTGCACTAAAAAATGTTGGAAGAATCACAAATTTTAAAGCAGATACTTTTTTCCATCATTTACTGCAGTGATATTGTGTATAACACCACAAGAAAAGTGCAGGATTGTCAAAAATTTCCGATTAAACAGTGATTTGTAAATTAAGCAGAAACTTCTGCTATACAGAAAAAAAACATCTTTTGTCCAACAGCAAGTACAGACTTTAACATAATTAAGTGAGAATGAAGTTCAAAATTCTACACACAACACCCCATAATGACAATGTAAAAAAAAAGAGATTTTTGCAAATTTATTAAGAATAAACAACTAAGAAATCACATGTACATAAGTATTCACAGCCTTTGTTCTATACTTTGTTGATGGACATTTGGCAGCAATTACAGCTTCAAGTCTTTTTGAATATGATGCCACAAGTTTGGCACACCTATCTTTGGGCAGTTTCTCCCATTCCTCTTTGCGGCACCTCTAAAGTGCCATCACGTTGGATGGGAAGCGTTGGTGCACAGCCATTTTCAGATCTCTCCAGACGTGTTCCATTGGATTCAAGTCTGGGCTCTGGCTGGGCCACTCAAGGACATTCACAGAGTTGTCCCGAAGCCACTCTTTTGATATCTTGGCTGTGTGCTTAGGGTCATTGTCCTGCTCAAAGATGAACTGTTGCCCCAGTCTGAAGTCAAGACCGCTTTGGAGCAGGTTTTCATCCAGGATGTCTCTGTACATTGCTGCATTCATCTTTCCCTCTATCCTGATTAGTTCCCCAGTTCCTGCTGCTGAAAAACATCCCCACAGCATGATGTTGCCACCACCATGCTTCACTGTATGGATGGTATTGGCCTGGTGATGAGCGGTGCCTGTTTTTTTTTTTTGTTTTGTTTTTTTTTTTCCTCATAGTCTGAGAGTCTTTCAGGTCATCATGTCCTTGTGAGCGCGTGCCCCCTCCCTCCTGTTTTTTCCTCCTCGGGCAATCAACACACCTGGGAGATGAGACACACCTGCTGCCTCTGCTTAGCCAGCGCTTATAAGGACCTTCTCTTCAGTGCTTCAGCGCTGGCTCGTTTGGGTACACTGCCTCAACCAATGAAGCAAGTATTGTTTAATGTTCTTGGTGGAGTTTTTACACTCACCTTTTCTCCCCCTCTTTTCTCTCCTCAGGGTGCTGCCACCTGTGCGGGTGCGTCTTCGGAGACTGCATGCGCTCACCTGCCCCATCATCCACACCCAGCTGTAATCAATCTCCACCCGGTCAGGCACCACCAACCCAGTCCCTCTTCACTTCACAACCAGTGTCATCCTGCTGGTTCGTCTCTCCCCGCTGGGGTCCCTGTCGGATCGCCTGTTCGGCCAAAGTAAGTGGTCATTTGTTTATCCCACTTCCCTGTCTCCATTTCTCCTCTAACGGCTCTGGTCTCTCTTCCCACAGGCCACTTCTTCTGTCAAGTAATGTTTTCTGTAGCTGTGCGCCACTCTTCTTGAAATTCAATAAATTGACAATTTGGTCTTTGTGTCCTGGCTGTTCCTTTGTTGTTGCATTCTGTACGTGAGCTGTCAGTTAAACTAATCATGACAGAACGAGCCAGCCAGAATATCAGCTCAGCGAATGCGGCACAACCGGAACATTCTGCTCTCGATCGCTTAGATCAGGGGTCCCCAACCCCCGGTCTGCAGACCGGTACTGGTCCGTGGATCATTTGGTACCGGGCCGCAAAGAAAAAAAATGTGGTTAATATTAAAGCTATTTTTTCCATCAGTCTTGCAGAGATTTTATGTTGAAAAACAATTGTTTCTGCCCTCGCTTCACAACCGCTCTTGACTCTGGCACAATGTTTCATGCATCAGTGACACAAGGTAACTCTTGAACAAATAAGCCAAAAACAAAATTCACTGGAAAGCTTTTTTGGGAAGAAACGAGCAAACGATGGGGCTGCAGAAGGGTCACAGACTGCCCGCAAAAAGAAAGCTACATTTAAAAGAAAATACCATGATTCCTACCTAAGTTACGGGTTCATCGCAACAGGTGACACAGAAGCTCCACACCCGCTATGCGTAATTTGTGGTGACCGACTAGCTAATGAAGCCATGAAACCCTCAAAACTGCTTCAGCACATTGAGGCAAAACGCCCCACTTTAAAAGACAAGCCCTTGGAATTTTTTGGCCTCTTTGCATTCTGGATTAAAGTCAAAGCAGATTATTCAGATATTACCACAAAACCCCTGAAAGTCCTTCTTCCATTTCCAACCTCATATCTTTGTGAAGCGGGATTTTCTGCAGTGACAGCTCATCAAGACAAGACTATGGAGTAGACTGGATATAAGGAACAAAATTCGAGTGTCTCTGTCTCCTATCACCCCCAGATGGGACCATCTAGTTGCAGGGAAACAAGCCCAGGGTTCCCATTGATTATGGTGAGTTGATATTATGCTGTAGAATCATTGTAATTGCCTAATATAAAGTGTAATTGTTTCAGATTGCATACTCTGAACTGACAAAGGTTTTTGTTATTGGAACCCCCCCCACCTCTACCCGGTTCTCACACCTGCCCCGTACACGGGGGAGGTGGGGAAATGTAATGAATTTTTGTGCCATGTATGGTTGTATCTGGGGCAGGTGTGTGTGTGGGGGGGGGGGGGGGGGGGGGGAGTACCCGGATTACACCGCTAAAATTCATTTCATGACTCTCCTGCTTCGGGACCGGGCCCTCAGTTGGGCACGGTCCATCTTCGACAGCCCAGAGGGGGCTGAATACACTTTTGAATGATTTGTGGTCAAGTTCTCCCATACGTTTGACCGTATGGAGAGTCAGGGGAACATCATGAGCCGCCTTTTGTCTCTCTGCCAGGGAACGCGCTCTGTGGCCGAGTTCTCGGTGGAGTTTCAGGTCAAAGCGGCGGACTCGGGGTGGAATGCAGTTGCTCTACGCAACGCGTTCCTCCATGGTTTAAACCCACACCTCCATGACGACCTGGCGGTTTATGAAGTTCCCAACACAGTGGACGGTCTAATTGATCAGGCTGTTGGGTTAGACAACCATTACCACGAGAAGGAGCGGCAATCCTCCTCTTGCCTGCCCACCATGTGGGTTCCCACCATGTCTACTGACACGTGGGGGCCGGTTCTTTCTCTGAGCTGATGGTGCTCGGTCAGTCTCGGTTGACCGTCGGAGAGTATCAGTGGAGAAGAAAGGACGGCACGTGCATGTACTGTGGTTCCATGAAGCACAGACTGGACGACTGCCCCCTGGTGCCAAAAGACGCGGCCTGTCAATAGCTGTGGGGGGTCTGATGGGCAGGATCAAGCTTAATCCCCCCGGTATTTTCTCTATTTCGGTCCTCGTCCAATTACTGGGGGTCGAGAGGAGGGCTATGGCGTTAGTAGATTCAGGGGCAGAGAAATTTTATCTCCTCCCAGCTCGATCGGGAGATGGGTATTCCCACTCACAAATTGTTCAAACTCCAGAAAGTCACCACCTTATCAGGCCAAAAGTTTGCACTTGTCACTGAACTCACAGCACCCGTCGCTATCCTTCTTTCCGGGAACCACCGGGAGGAACTTTCATTCTTTGTTTTCCCAAATTCATCCTCTCTGATGGTCCTTGGCTATCCGTGGCTCCGGAGGCATAACCCCATTATCAATTGGCCACAAAACTGCGCCCATGCATTGACTACTGGGAGCTTAAGGCAATCACAGGTAACCTTTTGAGTGTGTCTGTCGCCGAATTGCAACATAACCCCTAGTGGTCAAGAGTGATAAATATTTTTGTCAATAAAATAGTTCAAATTTCCAAGGCTATAACTTGAAAGTGGTAAGAGATAATGGCTTACTGTCTATTAGAAAGATGTAAAATATGATCCAAAGATTCAGATAGGAATAAATTTATGCATCTAATTAGCATAATGTCACAGCACCTCTTTAAATTCCATAACTCAGTCAAAACTTGACTTTGGACATATTTACACAAAGAATGGTTCAGTCTTTTGACACCGTTATTTGTACAGAGGTACCTCATCATCTTATCTTCAAAGCATATGAACAAGAAATCAGTACAATACAAAAAAAAACAAACAAACAAACAGAAATTCCTCACTTACCAGCTTCTAAGGGGACTCACTCGTTGCCAAGGTCACTGTGTTGTCACCCATTGTGGTCGTTACTTTGCGTTCTGTCGGCCATTTATGCTCTCTACCACATCTACAAAGTCTTATGATTATCCCACATAAATTTTGCTTGTATAGCGTGGCTATTTTCCACTTACAAAGCTGACTAAGTGACAGTGACAATGACCGATCATGGCCATATTAGCTTTCTGGGCTAAAATGCTAAAAACAGGAAAAGGAAATGAGGAGTTCTTCTTCTTTGGTGTATTACGTGTCATCCATTGAGTCCTCCAACGGATGTTTGCCACCTTCTGAAACTGGCAGATCAGTACAAATCAGTACAAATCCTGAATGGAGCCGATCATGTCAGCGTGAAATGACAGGTGCAGTGCTGTGCTCTGCCACTAGGGGCACACAAATTCACACACTCAGAGGGTTAAAGACAAATATCCTCTGCCCCGATCAACTCCGTGTTTGAGCTCCTTCAGCGTGTGCAGGTGTTTACTAAGTTGGATCTACGCAGCGCCTATCATTTAATCCATATTCGTGAAGGAGATGAGTGGAAGATGGCATTTAAAATACATCTGGGGCAATTTGAGTATTAGATCATGCTGTTTGGGCTCACTAACGCCCCTGCCGTCTTCCAGCGGCTCATAAATGATGTCCTTCGCGATATGGTTAACTGGTTTGTTTTTGTCTATCTAGATGATATATTAATCTTTTCCTACTCGCCAGAGGAATATGAAGTCCATGTTAGAGCCATGTTACAATGGCTCTTGGAGAACTAACTCTACATTAAATCTAAGAAGTGTGAGTTCTCCACTAATTCCACCTCTTTTCTGGTCTTCATTGTGGCTGAGGGGGAGCTGATAGCTGACCCGGCCGAGGTGAAGGCTGTGCTCGATTGGACAACACCCCACTCCTGTAGGGAGCTCCAGCGCTTCCTAGGGTTTGCAAATTTCTATCGCAGGTTCATCCGGAACTACAGTGAGGTAGCACAGCTTCTTACACAGCTGACCTCCATTAAGGTGCCATTTCGCTGGTCCGAGGCAGCTGAGCAGGCTTTTTCTAAATTAAAAAGCCTGTTCTCTGAAACACCTATCTTGGCACAGGTTGACCCTCAGCTCCAATTTATCCTCGAGGTGGATGCTTCTGATTCGGGGGTGAGCACTGTCCTCTCACAGGGCTAGTCCTCCAACCAGAAGCTCCACCCGTGTGCGTTTTTCTCTCAGTGGCTCACACCAGCCGAGAGGAATTACAATGTTGGGGATAGAGAGCTCCTAGCCATTAAGTTGGCACTGGAGGAATAGAGGCATTGGTTAGAGAGGGCTATTCGCCCAATAGTCTTGTGGACTGACCACAAGAACCTGGAGAATCTGCGCTCAGCCCATCAGCTTAATGTCAGGCAGGCCCATTGGGCCTTATTTTTCCATAGGTTTAACTTTTCCATCACTTATTGGCCTGGCTCGTGGAATACTAAACCGGATGTGCTCTTCCGCCAGTTTGATTCCAAGCAGGTACCCTCCCCCCTTCCCTTCCCAAGCCTATTGTCCCTGCCTCCTGCATACTTGGAGCACTTACCTGGGACACTGAGAGGAGGATCGGACAGGCCCCGAACCAGCAGGATGCCCCCACAACTGCTTGTTTGTTCCTGCCACCCTCCACAGTGATGTCATCCACTGGGGTCACACCAGCTGTTTTGCCTGCCACCCTGGGATCTCCCGCACCATCAACCTAGTCTGGCAGGCATTCTGGTGGCCCACGCTGCGGTGGGACGTGCAGGAGTATGTCAAGGCTTGCCAAGCCTGCACCCAGGGCAAGTAAGACTCCTCTCCCCCTGCTGGTCTCCTGAATCCCCTACCCATCCCTGGTCGCACTTGTTCCCACATAGCCCTCGATTTTGTCACTGGACTTCCCCTCCCCCACGGGAAGTCAGTCATCCTCACCATAATCAATCACTTTTCCAAGACCATGTACCTGGTTGCCCTGCCCAAACTTCCCTCTGCCTCAGAGACTGCTGAGCTCCTCACCTCTCATGTCATTCGTCTGCACGGCATCCCATGTGACATCGTGTCTGACCGGGGCCCCCAGTTCACGTCCCAAGTCTGGAAGTCCTTCTGCCGCATGCTTTGGACCTCTGTCAGCCTCACATCGGGAAACCACCCACAGAGCAACGGGCAGGCTAAGCGCGCCAACCAGTCTTTGGAGGTCACTCTCAGGTGTGTAGCAGCCGAAAATCCTCCTACCTGGAGCATGCACTTGACCTGG
Organism: Pholidichthys leucotaenia; assembly: GCA_020510985.1. Taxonomy (NCBI): domain Eukaryota; kingdom Metazoa; phylum Chordata; class Actinopteri; order Cichliformes; family Pholidichthyidae; genus Pholidichthys; species Pholidichthys leucotaenia. The sequence continues at coordinate 263,300,320 of CM035842.1, forward strand.
GTTGAGTACGCCCACAACTCAGCCATCTCCACTGCTCAAGGCTCACCCCCTTCGAGGCTTCGATGGGACACCCCACCCATCCCCACTGTTACCCATGGCCGAGAGAGAGGCTGCGGTGCCGTCCGTTGGGGCCTATGCTTGTCACTGCTGCTGGATTTGGAGGTCCACCCATGCCGCCCTCTCTCGATCTGCCAAGCACAATCATCAAGTGGCTGACCGGAACTGGACCCTCGCCCCCAAGTACACCATAGGGCAGCAAGTCTGGCTGGCGGCGGTTCAGGTCCCTCTGAAGATGGACTCCAAGAAGCTGTGTCCCCACTTTTTGGGATCTTACCCAATCAGCAGGATTGTCAATGATGCCTCAGTCCGATTGAAACTCCCACGGACCCTACGAGTGCACCCGACCTTCCACGTGTCACACATCAAGCCTCTCTCCATCAGTCCCCTTTGCCCTCCCCCGAAGCCGCCTCCTCCCCCTCAAATGCTCGACGGCCATACCACCATCGCTTTCCAGTGGATCCTTGACGTTCGCTGTTGGGGTCGGGGCCTGCAGTACCTGCTCTCTAGAATACCTTGATAGTCTTGAGATTTCATTGTACCCTGCACAGGTTGTTGTTGTTCAAGACACCCTGCACCAGATGCAGCAAAGCAGCCCCAGAACATAACAGAACCTCCTCCATGTTTCACAGTAGGGACAGTGTTCTTTTTTTGGTATGCTTCATTTTTGCGTCTGTGAACATAGAGCTGATGTGCCTTGCTAAAAAGTTCCAGTTTTGTCTTGTCTGTCCATAGGACATTCTCCCAGAAGCTTTGTGGCTTGTCAGCATGCAGTTTGGCAAATTCCAGTCTGGCTTTTTTATAATTTGTTTTCAGCAGTGGTGTCCTCCTTGGTCATCTCCCGTGAAGTCCACTTTGGCTCACACAACAACGGATGGTGCGATCTGACACTGATGTACCTTGACCTTGGAGTTCACCATGAATGTGTTTAGAGGTTGTTCTGGGCTCTTTTGTTACCATTCGTATTATCTGTCTCCTCCTGCGGCCACGTCCATGGAGGTTGGCTACAGTCCCGTGGATACTTCTGAATATATGTGCAACTGTAGTCAAAGGAACATCAAGCTGCTTGGAGATGGTCTTATAGCCTTTACCTTTAACATGCTTGTCTATAATTTTCTTTCTAATCTCCTGAGATAACTCTCTCCTTTGCTTCCTCTGGTCCATGTTTAGTTTGGTACACACCATGTCACCAAACAGCACAGTGACTACTTGTCACCCTTTAAATTGGCTGACTGACTGATTACAAGTTTGTAGACACCTGTGATGTTAATTAGAGGACACATCTTGGTTGAACATGTCCCTATGGTCACATTCTTTTCAATCTTTTCTAGGGGTGCCATCATTTTTGTCCAGGCCTGTTTCATGAGTTTGTTTTTAAAATAATTCTGTTGAACCACAGTTCAAAAGCATTGTCTGATTTTCATTGGTTAATTTTCATAGAATTTTTATTTATTACCACTTTTGTCAGATTCAAGTTATTTCTGTGAACATTGTGGGTTTTTCTTTCATTAACAGAGGGGTACCAACAATTTTGTCCACGTCTGTATATTGCAACTTTTTTAAAAAAGCTCCTGCCAATTCAATTTTTGGGCTGCAACAATCGCGAAATCCTGGAGGGACTGATTGCTGAAGAAAAAAGAATGTTGAAGCTTGTTTAAAGTTTGCTGCACAACATTTAGGCAAGCCAGTGAAAGACTGGGAGAATATAGTTTGGTCAGATGAGATGAAAATTGAACTTTTTGGATGCTACAACACACAGCATGTTTGGAGGAGAAATGGCACTGCACATCAGCCCCGAAATATCATACCAACAGTGAAGTCTGGAGGTGGGAGAATCAGAATCAGAATCAGAATCAGAAAAGGATTTATTGCCAAGTACATTAACAGAACACTGATAACATACGAGAGAATTTGACTTGACACAGCAATGACCTGCATTTCCGTGCCGCGGCGCATCTGAAACGCGCCTATCAGCAGGAGGATACAGGAAGCATAAAGATAATACAATAGGAAGGAGCAAAAAAATCATTGATTCAAAATACTGGTTACATACTTAATCAATATTAAGAGTTCAAGGAAAAAAAAAAGCTCTCATGCACATACATTCGCTACACTCAGAATTTCACAAGACACAAGAGAGCAGTGTACAGTATATCTTTATTCAGTTCATGAATCAATGTGTGTGCGGTGTTGAGCAGTGTTGATGATAATAAAAGAGACCCAAGGACCCTTGGCAGAAGATGTTTTGTCTGTCTGGCGCCCAGTCTTATCTGGCGCTGCAGCTGGCTGTCCAAGGCCTTGTGCTCATGATTTTGAAAAAACACAGTCTGCAGACAGCCAGGAGGAATTTTCATGGGGAATAATAATGCCAAATAGGACTGATCACAGAGAAGACTTGTATTTCTTCTGTAGATTCAGTACATTAATCCTTCATTGCGCAGCTTTGAATTCGTCGTGGTAAGACCTGAGCGAACCCATGATGTAATCCACCTTACGAGACAGTTCTCCAGTAGTCGCTATCAGGGTCTTCTCCAGTTTTTCAATTTGTTGGATGCACCTCGCCTGGCCAGCATTTTGATAGGTTGAATCCATCTTCAGCAATTTGCGGTAAACCAAGACAATTCCCGTCCCAATCAGAATTATCCCAATCACCAAGATTACGAAGATAAACAAATCTTCAATATCTTCGATAGAGAGATTAGAGAGACACAGCATTTTCCAATTACCTGTGTCACATAAATAGCCCACTGGAGCCGTTCCAGCGGGGCAGACAGCTTCCCCCGGAGCACTTTTCCTTGTTGAAAAAATAGTGTCAATTGTGTTCAAAGCCCAGCTTATTAACTCCATAATTTCTTTTCGGCGGTCGCAGTTAGACGCAGACAGACAACAGCAAGCTGGGATCCAGTAGTAGGAGGGGAGGAAAAAGTCAGCAGGAGAGAAGAAAAAAGCGTCTACTCTCTTGGGAGGGCGGAAGTGAAAAATGAGCATCATGTTGTGGGGGGTTTTTTCAGCACATGCTACAGGCAGACTTTATATATACTGTATATATAATTGACGGAAGGATGAATGGAAAAATGTACATAGATATCCTTGATACAATCCTGTTGCCATCAGGCAAGATGCTGAAGATGGAACAAGGGTGGCTATTTCAGCAAGACAATACTCCCAAACACACAGCCAAGGAAACTCTCAACTGGCTCCAGAGAAGGAAACTAAAGGTACTAGAATGGCCCAATCAGTCACCTGACCTGAATCTAATTGAAAATCTATGGAATATTTTTATTCTCATTTAATATTTGGTAACTCTCATAATAGTCTAGAAAAAGAGTCAATGTATCCCAGAAGTTTTGCAAGGTGCTCTTACGAGTACATCTTATTTTCTCAAGCTTCAAAAAATGCATAATATCTCTAATCCACCTTTGAAAAGTAGGGGGTGTTGATTCTTCCCAAGCTAGTTATTCAGTCAAAGTTTATTTTGAACTTGTGAAAAACAATAAAGGAAAAAAAGCAAAGCAGGTGGGCATTTCACCAGGGACAGACAAAATGAAATACACAAAGAAAAAAAAAACAGTATAAGCACATATAATGTTTCCATTTCATGTTCAAAAAGGAGTGGGGGGGAAGTCATAGACTTATTTATTCCCACCCCTTTCCCCATCATGGCATAAATTATCTGTTTTTTTATTTAGCTACCTGCTTAATATTCCCATTTAACAACTTTAACAACAGTTTCCCGTGAAACAACTTACATGAAACATGGAACTGGAGCATAGACAGGGACATGGCATGGAAACGACGTTGAAGCAATGTAATGACCTCTCAAAGACATAAAGACAGAGACTCACATATATAGGTGAAGGAACAATTAACCAGACACAAGACAGCTGTGAACAATCAGGAGCTAAACAGGAACACACATGAGGAAGAGTTGCTATGGGTATGGAAACATGAGGAACTGGAGACAATACTGTAGGTGAACAGGTACACACACAACCATGAACTTAGACAGAGGATGACACAACATGACTAAAGACAACAGAGCAATAATACTAAACAGTAAAAATAAACCAAAATCATAGAATATAACCAAATACAAAAGACAACCATAAGACAAAGACAACAGGGGATGACATGACATGACAGATAAGGCGCTTTTCCACTTGACCCAGTTTGGCCCCCTTTGGTACGGTATGGGATGGTACAGTTCGACCCACGTTGTTTTTCAACTGCACTAGGTGTCATTTGAAGTGGGTGGGAAACAGTTACAGGGAGGTGGCGCAACCCTCTCCCTCCCGCTACGTAAAACAAGCGTAACTGGCGTAAATCAAGCATAACGTTACGCAAAACACAAGTTGGCAGGATACGAGGCGTCTGCGTTCTCTGGCTGTTTTTGCCAGAATAAAGGCAAAAACGGAGAACAGAAGGCAAACCCGCAATACGACACATTCTGGAAAGGTACTGGAGCATTTAGAAGCCATGAGGATGCCAACTACATTACGTATGACGGTAAGCTAATGATTGCTAATGCTACTTTGCTTTTAAGTCCGCCGTACAACATTGTAATGTCGGCAAGTTATCGATATTAGGTCCTAAAATATGTATTCTGTGTGTGTGTTTCAGATGGCTCTCTTGTGGCAAAAATATCACTTCAAACGGTCGGCGTTAACGTTCAACACAGTGATGTGACCCCAACTTCACGAACGCCAAGTGGCTATAATGTCTGTAGAAATGTTTAGCTTCCTGTGAAATAAATTGCTCTGATCTGTGTCAAAATCATGGAGAGACTGTTGAGACATGGAATTTACCTGCTCCAGCCAGTGGTGTCGTGGCAAAACATGGATCAGGTGCCATATGAGCCGTTAAATATATATTTCAACAGGTAAACAGTACTGAGTTAGGCATAAGATATATTTAACAATTATGATGTATTTTAAGCCAAAACAAATGGATCTAGGATTAAAAGTAATTAAAATAATGCAGTCACAAAGTTACATGGAGAAATACTGTACGTGGATTAACTGGAAATATATCATACTGAGTATTGTTGACTACATGTAGATACTGTATAAATACATATTATCTGCATCAACAGTGAACTATACATGTATTCATGTAGTATTCCCCTGGGAATTTTGACAATAAACCTTTGTACTTTTGCAGATGTCTCTATTTTGTTTTACAGTCTTCAGCTAATAATTGTGTTGGTTACTTTTCTTAAAAATGAGCCATTCTTTTCTTTTTTTTTTTTTTTTTTGTCCTGTCAGGCAGCTAGGCAAACAGAACAGGGATCTGTCACCCTACTGTGCCAAAACAGATTTACTTTGCCAAGAGGAGCCTATACAGTGCCTAACTTTGCACTGTATATTGTTGTAAACTCCTCCTGTAATAACTTTTAATACTTTATTTTAATTGTTTTACCCATGGAAGACCCAACAGGATGGGGAAGAGGGAAAGGAAGTGTGTGAAGGGGGGAAAGAAAAGGGAGGGGAACAGACAAAAAAAAAAAAAAAAGACAACTAAAACAAACAAAAGACAAACTGCTTCTTCCACCGGAGATGTCTCAACACGAGTCTCGTTTCTGCACCTGTTAAAGGAGAGACACTTGTACATGTATGTCTGTGTGCCTATATATGAGAACGTGCGCAAAATAAGTGTGTGCATGTAAGTGGTTTGTCAGGAAACATACGAGCGGAGGGCCGGTCGCAGCAGCCCTCCCCCCGAGGACCCTGAGCAGGCAAGGCAGCGCCACCAACCCCCAGCCCCGAGGTCAGCAAGCCCCAGGAAAGCCAAGCATCCACCCCCGGAGAGACGATCAAGGGAGGGCAGGCCGCCCGGCGGCCGGCGCGGTGAGCCCACACCCCTGGACCCGCCCGACCCCCACCCCCCCAGCGGGGCCAACATCCGCCCCCGGGCCCCAGGCACCAGGAGGCCAGCGACCCCACCCCCCAGGACAGAGGCCAGCCAGCGCCCCCCCGGCGCGAGCCCCCCCAGGTACCCCCATAGCGGTATGAGCCATTATTTTCAAAGTCACTGTTAATTGGTTCGTACTGTTTCACACCGGTGTCTGAAAAGACAAAATAGAAAATCATGATGCAAACACATAAATCACTAAATTGTTTATTCCAATCAGCAGCAAATTACAGATTATTTAGAATGTGCAAAATTCAAACTAAAAAAAAAAAGAAACTGGAATGGGCCACACACGCCAGCCACGCTGCCTCACTGAGCAGCAACTGGATCGGCCCCTCGTACTGGTCCTGGTTCAGCAGATCTTCAGCCTGCATTTCTGTAAATAGTGAGGCAAGGTCTGGTTTGGGTGGATCGTTTTCCCCTTGCCTAGATGAAAGACAGAAATGGGTAGTGGATAATAAAGAAAGTTTAAAACAAATCTGAGAAATGAATGAATCTTTATTTCGGATAGATGAGATTAAAAGAAACGAACAGAGTAATAGAACAAAGGGGGGAAAAATCCAATAAGGTCAAATTAAACAGCAACTCCTCAGATTATACAATTCAACATAACTTATCCGAAATGGGTGATGGCTGAAGCCACAGCTTATATTGCCCACCCATGTTCCAGCTAAAAATTCCAAAATAAAATAAAATAAGAGTGATTACAAATCAGAACAAAGCCAAGACAAAACGTGACAAAAACTAAGCAACAGCACACAGGCTGGATATGATAATCTTGATGTGATTTTACATGTTGTTTTGTTTATATGTTTGGAGTATTTCTTCCTTTAGTTTTTCTTTATATTGTCCAAGCGTTGTACATGATTTTAATTCAGGTCCAAAAGCGTTCCAGTCTGACTTCTTGCACTGAGACACAGTGTTGTTTGGTGGTAGTTCTCACTGAAGGTTTTTGAAATATACACGTTCCTCTGAAATGATATTGTTTCTCCCTTATTTGGAACAACTTTTGGATATTTGCAGACAGTGATAGATTCTTAGCTTTAAACATTATTACTGCAGTTTTAAAGGCAACCAGATCTTTCAGCTTGAGAGCTTTTAATTTAAGAAAAAGTGGGTTTGTTGGTTCCCTGTAAGCAGCTTTGTTTATTATTCTAATAGCTCTCTTCTGAAGCATAATGACTGGATATATGTTTTATTTGTGTTTCCCCATACTTCAGTACAATATGTCATGTATGGGTATTAGTATCCTCTCTGAAGAGCTGGAACAGGTGGCTGGGGAGAGGGAAGTCTGGGCTTCTCTGCTTGAACTGCTGCCTCTGCGACCCGGACCTCCGGAAAAGCGGTAGAAGATGGATGGATAGATGTCATGTATGGGAGTATTAATGAATGATACAAAGTCTATAGTGTGGGTTGATTCAGCAAATATTTCACTCTGTGCAGTATTGCGATTGATTTGCATATTTTACCTTTAATATAATTAATGTGACTTCCAACACAGTTTTTTATTGATTATTACGCCAAGGATTTTAATTTTGGATACCCTTTAAATCTCTACACCATTTATACTGAGTTTAGATACTGAGTTGTTGTGATGGTGTGAAATAACATTATCAATAAAAGTTTAGCCACCGCTGTGTCACCCTGGTTTCAAGTGTGGGTGGCGTTTTGTGCTTGTATTGCTAAAATATAAAAGGAAGCACTACAGTGGGTCTCAAATATTTGTAATGTGTTCTTTTACTGGATGAGTTTAAAGATGAAATACTATAGACTACACATATAAACTAAATTCTAATGGTGACTGAACATCTCCCATTCCCCAAGGTGCAAGATACACTATTATGACTATAACTCATAAAGGATCACAGAAATGATCTGATAAAAATAAATAAACAAGCAGTTTACGGTGGCTATTATTGGATGTGCCATTCATTTTCAGTTACTCTGTAATTAATATTCACACAAATAAATCTCAGTTCAGTCCCTTTCATATTAAGTGGTAATTGTGTTACTTTAAATTTGGCACTTTACCTAAACTTTAACTTAAAAAGCAAAAGATTTGACAATAAATATGACGTGTTGTTTACCTGTCACAATACATTGCTGTCAAAACGTTGCAGATCGTTGAGCAGATCCTGTTTGGACTCTACAATGAAATACACACAAATTAATTACATACACAGCACGAAAGTGCAACATGTAAAAAAAAAAAAAAAAAAAAAAACACCTTTTTAACCAGGATTACAACTAGCTTATTTCATCAGATATTGTCAACACAAAAAAGCAACATACAAGGACGGACGTAGCATTGAGCTAGGTCATCGTTTAAACACGATTAAGTTTTCATCTGTCCTAAGTGAACTTTCCATTGCTGGAAAAAATAACGTAAAACATGAATATCACATCACTCACCGTCTCTATATCACAATATCATGGCTTCAACTGCTGAAGTTGGGTGCTGTACATTCAATTCAATTCGGGTGGCTGGGTCTAATTCCCGGTGCGTCTCCGTCTATTTTCTAGTGCATCTGCTTGTGCTCCCCGCTGCAAGCTCAGTCTGCTTCCCTCTGCATTCTCTCATCATCCGAAATGCACAGAAAACTCTGCTGGACCGCTGTGTTGATTTCTGCTGATTTCTGTTAAGCCATTCTATCATTGTTGTTTTTAATATCACTTGTTCGAGGGCTCACGGACGAAAAATTGCAAATGGCGGCTAGCCAGCGATTCTGGAAAGTCAGCGTAACGCCCAGTCTCATCACACTACGCCCAGACCAATCAGTGGCCAGCAGTGGGTGACGTAAAAGTGCCGGTACCCTCCAGACCAGCTCTGAAATGGTGCCGATAAAATTGGAATTGCTTGAGGTTTAGTGTGACGTTTCTACAGTCAGTGATGATTTGAGGAACCATGTCATCAGCTGGTGTTTGTCCACTGTGTTTTATCAAGACCAAAGTCACTGCAGTCATCTACCAGGAAATTTTAGTGCACTTCATGCTTCCCTCTGCTGACAAGCTTTATGGAGAAGCGGCCCTGCGATGGACTGGCGATCTGTCCAGGGTGTACCCTGCCTCTCGCCCAAAGATGCTAGGATAGGCTCCAGCGCCCCCGCGACCCGAAAAGGATTAAGTGGATGAAGATAGATGGATGGATGGATGGATGGATGGATGGAGATTTCATTTTCCAGCAGGACTTGGCACCCCCACACACTGCCAAAAGTATCAAAACCTGGTTTAGTGACCATGGCATCACTGTGTTTGATTGGCCAGCAAACTCTCCTGACCTAAACCCCATAGAGAATCTCTGGAGTATTGTCAAGAGGAAGATGAGAGACACCAGACCCAACAATGCAGACAAGCTGAAGGTTACTATCAAAGCAACCTGGGCTTTCATAAAACCTCAGCAGTGCCACAGGCTGATCACCTCCATGCCACGCCACATTGATATAGTAATTAATCCAAAATTTGCCCCAAATATTGAGTGTTTACATGGACATACTTTTCAGTCAGCCCACATTTGTATTAAAAAAAACTATTTTTTTAAATTAATTTCATGTAATATTCTAATATTTTGAGAAACTGAATTTGGGGTTTTCGTGGGCTGTATGCCATAATCATCAAAATTAAAATAAACATTTGAAATGTATTATTCTCTGTGTAATTAATCTATGTAATATATGGGTTTCACTTTCTGAGATGAGTGACAAAAAATGCTGAACTTTTTTATGATATTGTGGAGCGTGTAAATAAAGAGGCGGATTTGGCTCAGACGATTTATTACACAACTCACACAAGAAGCATAGACAGAATGACATCTCAGCAGAGACTCTTCTCTTAAATAACATGGCATTCCTCTAGAAGCTTCTAACACACAAAAGGCATCACATTGCATTCACTTCATTCATTCTTCACACCTCCCTGTTATCTCACTAGGGAACCACTGCTCTTTGTTCTTGTCTAAGATGGTAAACAATTATGCTCTCCCCATGTGCCGCCATAATATTCTATTTTTTGAGATGTACTTGTATTTGCATGATCCTGTCCATGAACTGGAATTACAATGCACCTATCCCTCAACCAGCCATCTTCTTCTTCTTCTTCTTCTTCTTCTTCTTCTTCTTCTTCTTCTTCTTCTTCTTCTTCTTCTTCTTCTTATTCTTCTTATTATTATTATTCTTATTCTTCTTATTATTCTCTTAGATTTGATTTGATTGGCAGTTGACAACCAGCTCAAAGGTGCATTACCGCCACTGACTTGATTATGTTTTGTTTTCCTCACAGCTCAACGAAAAAAAAAGAACAAGAAGACCCACCAGATGGAGAGCAATAGAGTGAGGAGAACTGCTGCACGTCAGAAAAGATGCCGTGAAGATGAAGCACCTCAGGTCAGGACATCATAGGACAACCTATGACGTCCCTATGATGTCTGCATCATATGACAGCCTATAGGACATACTAATTTAAACCGGGATCAAATCCAGGCATCATAGCACTCGCTATGCCGTCATCAAAGATCATAGGACAAAGAACACCTTCAAAGATCAAACACAGGCACAACTCATGCTCATAGGACTCGCTATGACATCATCAGAGATCATAGGACTCACCATGACACGATGCCGTCATATACACAATAGGGCACAGCACTTTAAAACACACCCATTCGAAGGAATTACAAAATATCACTCTATAAATTTAAGAAATCTCTGTCAGTTTCTGTGTAAATCTGGAAATCTTACTTAACACCCAATTAACAATAGCACACACTACTTTAAACCACACCCATTCAAAGCAGTACATCATGCCTGTGTGTCACGATCAGAGCACATCATAGGATGGCCTATGATGTCTGGATGATGTCCTATGATGATCCTATGATATCAGGCAACATAGGACTTGAGGATCCTATGATATCTGCCAACATAGGACTCGCGATGCCGTCATATACACAATAGGACTGGCTACCTATGATGTAGGCATGAGGTCCTATGATGCCTTCTTGATGTCTTTATGATGTCATATAGACCATCAATCACAATAAGGACGAAGCTGTCATATACACAATAGGACACAGCACTTTAAAGCACACCCATTCGAAGCAGTAAATCTCTAAATCTTACAAAACATCACTCTATAAATTCAAGAAATCTCTGTCAGTTTCTGTGTAAATCTGGAAATCTTACTCATCACCCAATTAACAATAGCACACACTACTTTAAACCACACCCGTTCGAAGCAGTACATCATGTCTGTGTGTCATGATCAGAGCACATCATAGGACGGCCTATGATGTCGGCATGATGTCCTATATCAGGCAACATAGGACTCGAGGATCCTATAATATCTGCCAACATAGGAATCGCAATGCTGTCATACACAACAGGACTGGCTATCTATGATGTAGGCATGAGATCCTATGATGCCATAGGAACAAAACGCTAATATCAAACGACTCACTATGACATTATCAAAGATCATAGGACTCGCTATATACTATATGGTGTCTATGACTTTGGTGTCTTTATGGTGTCGTTCATGGACACAGCGGTGAAAAGAGAGACGGGAGAAGGAAACGCAGAAAGCGCGGAGGTGTGAAATTGCGCCTGAGAAGACGTCAGTTTGGTAACATTCCTCTTCTTTCTATGATTTTTGGGAACGTACAATCTCTGAGGAACAAGGTGGATGAAATTCAAGGGAATGTACGCTACCAGAAGGACTTTAAGAACTGCTGTGTCATGGCTTATACCGAGTCTTGGCTTACTGCGCATGACCGGGACGTGGACCTGTGGATTGACGGCTTTGGAGCCCCACTGCGCTCTGATCGGCAGGGAGAGGTAACGGGGAGACGTCAGGGGGGTGGCGTATGTTTATATATTAATAAGCAGTACTGCACATCTGTCACGGTCAGAGAGTGCATCTGTACACCTGATGTGGAGCTGCTGTCTGTGTCACTACGCCCCTTTTATTTGCCTTGCGAGTTCCCCCAGCTTTTTATCATGACTGTGTACATCCACCCGAGGGCAGACGCTGACTCCACCTCCAGCACCGTCTTTGATGTGGTCCAGCGGCTGCAGTCAATTTCTCCAGAGGCGCCAAACTTTATTCTTGGGGATTTTAACCATGTTTCTTTAAAGAAGACACTTAAAAACTTTTATCAGTATGTCTCCTGCCCAACCAGGCGAAAAAAGACATTGGACCTGTGCTATGGATCCATAGAGAGGGCCTATAAATCACTTCCCCTTCCTCCTTTAGGATCCTCAGATCACAACTGTGTACATTTGCTGCCCACGTATAAAACTGCTCTCAGAAGAGGCAAGGTGGAGACCAGAGACATAGATGTGTGGACAGAGGATTCAGTGCACAGCCTCCAGGAATGCTTTAACTGTACAGACTGGGAGATGTTCACACTGTCCTGCGGGGATAATTTGGACTCTTTGGCAGACGTCACATGCTCATACATGGCTTTCTGTAAAAATACAATTGTTCCACGTAAACGTGTCAAAATATATCCCAACAACAAGCCATGGGTTACAAAATCAGTTAAATCCTGCTTACAGAGGAAAGCACTTGCCTTTAAACAGCGGTCTGTTTCTGAGCTACAGGTTGCCACAAAAGAGCTGAAGGCCGAAATTTTAGGAGCAAAACAGAATTATAAATCAGAGTTTGAAAGCAAGATGGCAACAAAGAAACTTGGTTCAGCCTGGACCAGTATGAAAACTATTGCAGGCCTTCAGAGCACAGAACGCAGCGATCGTGTGTTTTTAGATGGTTTTAATTCAGACACAGAGCTGGCTAATGCTCTTAATTGTTTTTATGGTCGTTTTGACTCCTTTGATTTTAGCACAGAAACCCAAGATTTGAAACAGAAGCTCAAAGACAATCAGCACTTTAATATTGAGGTGTAGGATGTTAAAAGGGAGTTCTGCGCTGTAAAAGTGAACAAAAGTCAGGGCCCCGATAATATATGTGGGCGCTTGGTAAAGTCCTGTGCACATGAACTGAGTCCTATATTTCATTACATTTTCATTAAGTCCTTACAGACACAACATGTGCCCAAGATCTGGAAAGAAGCCGTGGTTGTTCCCGTTCCAAAACCCAGCTGTCCTAAAATGGTAAACGACTTTACACCAGTTGCTTTGACTTCAATTTTAATGAAAATTTTTGAAAAACTGGTCAGATGTGAGGTCCTAAAGCAGACTGAGCATGCATTGGATCCTCTGCAGTTTGCCTATAGGCCTCACAGAGGAGTGGAGGATGCCACTGTCACTCTATTTAACATGCTTTTTAAACATCTGGATTTGAATGGGACACATGCCAGGCTTTTATTTGTGGACTTTTCCTCCGCCTTTAATACAATCCAACCTCATATTTTAGTTGAAAGGCTCCTGCAACAATTTGATTTGAGCAATAATCTGGTGGGTTGGATTCTGGATTTCTTAACCAACAGGACGCAGAGAGTAAGGGTCAATGGTACATTGTCTGACCTAAAGTGCTCTTCTACTGGCTCTCTGCAGGGGTGTGTGTTGTCACCACTACTCTTCATCCTGTACACAAACATGTGTCGGAGCAGACATGACAACAGACACATTATAAAGTATGCTGATGATTCAGTTAATGTCAGTCTCCTCCAGGATGGTGAGAGTGGCCACGGCCCAGTAGTTGATGATTTTGTTCACTGGTGTGAGGATTCCTACCTGCAGCTGAATACGACAAAAACTAAAGACATGATTATTGACTTAAGGAGGAAAAATTCCAGGCACAAAGTCACCGTACTAAAAGGCCAGACCACCGAATGTGTACAATCCTACAAATATCTTGGGACGATTATTGATAGTGATTTAAACTTTGAAAAGAACTGTGAAAGGGTGTGCAAAAAGGGTCAGCAACATTTGCATTGCTTGAGAAAACTTGCACGCTTCCAAATTGACCGAACCACAATGACAATGTTTTACCGGGCTTTTATTGAATCTGTTTTATCCTTTTCTTTAGTGTCATGGTTTGGTCAGATAAAACTGAAACAGAGGAAATCCTTGGATCAGGTAGTTAGATGGTCCAGTCGTTTGCTTGGTGAGTCACAGCTGAGCCTGACATCCCTGTACACCAGACAAGTACAGAGGATGGCTACCTCCATTTTAAATGATGACTTCCACCCTTTGCACTGCAACTTTCAGCTTCTTCCCTCAAGACGGAGCTTTGTTGTCCCAAAAAGTAAAACCCAGCACTACAAAAACAGCTTTGTTCCTGCTGCTGTCAAAGAGTTGAACAAGTTGTAACAATATTTTGCACATAATTTAGGTACCTATTTATTAACTCCATTTTATATTTACTTATTTTTGTAGGCTGTTATTTAGGTTCTAAATATTTTATTGGGTTTTAGACCTTTGAGTTTTTTAACCTCTTTGACTAGTTTTTAACTTTTTAATATGACCCTTCTCTCTTACCTCTGGTTTTTCTCTCATCTCTTTGTCTTTATACCCTGATTGATGGGGTCTTGAGTATTTTTATCATGTTTATAGTCAGCTTCATGTGTGCCTGTGTTTGTGTCTATGTTGAATGTAATTTGTGGCTTGTAAATATGGATGTCACCAGACTGCAAAACAAATCTACCTACGGGTACAAATAAAGTAACCTGAACCTGAACCTGTCTATAGTAATCATCATCTGTTTGTGTATCTGTCACGACCATAGAACTCGCTAAAAGATCATAGGTTTCACCTATGATGTGTCTATGATGTCTAAATAATGTCTATATAACACCATATAGACACCATGTGCCTGTCTGTCACGACCATAGGACTCGCTAAAAGACCATAGGACTTGCAATGACATAATCAAAGATCAAACGCAGGCATTCCATCTAGCTACAATGCTCTGCACTGTGTGTTCATATATTCATATATTTATTCCATCCAGCTACAATGCTCTGCACTGTGTGTCTGTGTGTGTGTGTGTGTATATATATATTTTATAGTAATATGTACATATGTATATTAGCTGCTCTTGCTTGCTTGTTTTTTTTCTTGCCTTCTGATTGTTGCTCTGAGTGTTGCTATCCCTGTGCTGTTGCAATCCTGGAATTTCCCCGTTGTGGGACTAATAAAGGCTTATCTTATCTTATCTTATCTTATCTTATCTTATCTTATAGGTAGGCTGTCATGAGCTCCTGTACGCCATTACACGGCGCAAGAGGGAGAGGATGAAAAACCCAATCGCAGGAGTAGAGAGTGCCAAGTTTATTGAAGTTCACCAAAATAACAAGTTCACTAATCACCAAATACAGTTCAGTTCACCACACAATATATGGAGTAGTGTAATGACAGAGTTGGCCACCAAACATACAGGGTGCCTGTGAATTCTCAACAGCCTGGTGAATATGGAGCCTAGTGCTGCAGGGCTGTGTTGCGCATGAAACAGAAAGGCGAGCAGCGCAGGGCTGCTAGCACAGGAGAAAAGGCTAAGACACACTTACAGGTCTGGAGCTAATCCGGGGCGAGCCATGCAGTCTGGAGGCAAAGGCAGAGAAGCGGACCAGCCGAAAGCCCAAGGAATAGATTGTCTTTAAATGTCAGGCTGAGTTGAACGCAGGGAGTGACATAAGTCCGGATCCAGGGAGCATGCACACAGGCTCGAGTGTGATTCAAAGAGTTTATTAAACAATAATTGGTGTATGAGTGTGTGTGTGCAGGGTGTAATGTGATGTTGGAGGACGGGAAGCGTCGAGGGCAGAACGGAGCGCGGTACAGCCAGGCAACCCTAAGGGCAGAGCAAACACAGAGGTTAATGGCCAGCAAACACCCAGCAGAATTAATATTCAATCCGGTGCTTAATTGCAGGTGGTAAAGGTGGCTGGCGTTGGCTATAGCCGCAGGCTTCCTGCCTGGAAGACAGTGTCCAGATGCGTGCCCGGCGCGGTGAGGAGAGTTGTGGCGAGGATGAGGGAGGAATATCCGCCGCCAGAGGATCCACCTGTGCACAGGGGAGAAACTGGAGAGAAGGTGAGTGGATGATTGCTTACGTGCAGGATGCAGGATTATCCAAGGAGCGCAGGCCGCAAGGGAGCAGACGTGCGCAGGAGGGAAAGGCGTTGATGAGCAGACAGCTCCAGACCGAGGCTCAAGGTGGAGCAGACTATATAGCCCGAGATTGATGAGGCGCAGGTGTGCGCGCAGCTGGGACGGGAGACAGACAAGAGCGAGTTGTAACAGGGAGTGAATACCATACACAGAGGAACACGCTGCCACGTATGAAGGGGAATGCCCCGACAATCTCCTTCCTCAGCAGCGGCAAACAAATACTCCAGAAGCTAACGAGGAAAGAGATTGCCGGTGTGAGAATGCGTGGGCAGAACTGATTGGTAACAGGTGAGTGAGAGGGCATGTGGATGAGAGTGAATGGAGCGTGAGCATGTGTGTGTGTGTGCGTGCGGGTGTGTGTATGTGTGTGAGCACCGGTGACAGAGCAGCTGAAGGTGCTTGGCAGGAGGAGGGGGCTTACCAGAGCTGTCAGGAGGAAACTAGGACAAATCATAATAATAAGTCAGAACCGGGTTAACCCGGATTCATAACAGACCCCCCTCCCCCCACACGGGTGGATACCAGGCACCCCAGTGCCATCAGCCAAAAACAAAAGGAAACAGCACCCCTCAAGGGACCCCCCCTCCCAGCAACAAACACTAACCCAGGGTGGGAGGTGGGGGAAAACCGGTTAGGAGGGAAGCAACCAGTGAAAACACAATAGTACAAAAACAGAATCAAGAACAACCACTCCTAACAAATCCCCAACCTGGAGCACTAACCCCCTTCTTCAGAAATCCAAAGTTCGGGGGGTCGAGTGTGGTGAGGAGTGGCAGATCGGGTGGCCTGCCCAAGCAGGCAGCCCGTGGGATAGTGTCCTGTGATCCATAAACCAAATCCCACGGGTGGACGACCAGTGTGGTGGAGCCAACAGAACCAGCGAGGAAGGCGGAGCAGCAGCCTCCATACTTGGCAACATCGGTGGCCAAGCCGAGGAACAGGGGTTCCCCTGCCGTTAAAGGCTTGGAGCAGGGGTGCCGTGGCACCCGCGATGGTCCCAGCCTGGAACGTGGCTGCACCCATGGTGGACCCCGACCGGGCCGGCTCTGCTGCACCCACGATGGACTCCAGCGGGAGGCTTGCAGCACCCGCGGTGACCTCCGGCTGAGGTTCTGCAGCACCCGCGGTGACCTCTGGCTGAGGCTCTGCTGCACCCGCGGTGACCTCCAGCTGAGGCTCTGCTGCAGCCACAGTGACCTCCAGTTGGAGCAACGTTGCATCTGCGGTGGCCTCCCCAGCAAGAGAGGTGATGCTCCTCACATCCTCAGGAGTCAAACCCCGATCCTCGATTGCCTCCAACAGCTCCCCGGCGACCCTGGTCGAAGGCTCCGAGTCCGAAGGGACAAAAAGAGAAACCGGGTCAGGGTCACCAGCAGTGGCAGAGCCCGATGTGGCGGTCCTGAGGGCTACTGTGAGCTGCCCTGGGTCCACCTCACCATGAGTTGGGCAGTGTGATATTAATATTGAAATTCCTGATATAATAGAGCACACTTGCCTGAACTCCGGCTCCACCACCGTCCAGGACTCCGGTGATCTTGGGTGCACAAGTTCCTCCGGTCCGTCGGGTGCCTCACCCCCGTCAGCCTCCTCCGAGGAAGCTGGACCTGCCTCGTCGTCAATGGGCAGTCCAGGTGGTGGCAGCTCCCCTCTGGCGACCCTAGGATGGAGCTCGAAGGGGATAGGAGAGGGAGAGCAATTAGGGTCGCCGGCAGTGGCAGAGTCCGTCAAGGGGGTCCAGATGCGGCTGGGGGCCACACCCGACTCCCCTCCCCAAAAGCCAGGCAAGATTCCTCCACCATCAATAAATGAACTACTGGAGAGACTGCTTGACTGTGCTTAAGCTCTACCGCCGTCCAGGACTCCGACGATGATGCCCCGGGTCCCATTGGCTGGAGGTCCTATCCGGGGGAAGACTCCACTGCGGTGGCCCCCACGGGCATGATGATGGTAGCAGGAGTGAAACTCTCGTGCACCGTCTTCCACGCCTCTGGTTCCTCCGGCGTGGCGGCCGTGGACAACTCCTTTGCTGGCCCCTGGGCTGGACCCTCCTGGTTCTCTGGCTCCTCCTCCCCTGAGCAACCTGGATCTGGGATCAATGGGCTTGTGGGGGCACATAGAAAAGAGTCATTGAGACCAGGCACGAGAGCACTGTGTGCCACTGGGGCAGACGACTCAGGGGACTGCACACCCCAAGTCTCCTTGCCAGGAGGCAGGCAAGATTGATCATTGACTGTGAAACTCAAAAGAAAAGAAACTTGCCTGTTTGCCTGGCACTGGAGGTCCCCAGTGGCCTCCGAGGCATCCTTTCTACTCTCCTGGCGTTCCTCATTGGGTTGAGGCTCCTCTTCCCTCGGGGAAAGCTCTTTCAGTCTTTCAGCCATCTCCGGGAGGAGCCACGGATTCACCTCCAAAATGATGTCCATTTCGGCCAGGAGAGCCCACCTACATTCCTCCATCTCCTCCCATGATGGGGCGGAGCATTGCTCGAAGCGGGAAGGTGAAGTTGCAGTTTGCGGGACTGGACGCTTCTTGCTGTGGGGCTTCCTCCCTCTCCTCCTCTTGGGTGACTTGGGGATGAGGTAATCCGGGACCCGGAGCACCGTGCCGGGAAGCAGGTCACCCATGCAGAGAGACCCCGCATCCTCGGAAAAGACGAGCGAAGTGGCCGTGAGGAGCTCGAGCACTGGGAGATCCTCAGCCGATTCCTCACATGGCACGGCAAAGATGTCCTGGAGGATCTCCATCACCTCCGGATGATCCCAGAGGCTGTCTCGCTCCATCACCCTCCTCGCGGTGTCCCGAGCCTGATGAATCATCGGAGAAGGACGGGGCCGCTGTGTCCAGGAGAGGACCTCCTCCAGTAGACACAACAAGCGCTGCTCCCTATCTAACTCCATCTCTGCCTTCTCGTCCGCATACTGGGTGGACGCTGGCCCAGGAGATGGGATCCGAGGAGGGAGGAAGTCTTCCTCTGACAGGAGCATTTCTTCTGGCGAGGGGCCGGCTCCGATCTCAGAGAGGCATCCTCCGGCTCTGCGACAGGAACGGGAAGGATGACGGAGAGGATGGCGTCTACCCTATGGATTCCCTAGAGGTGAGGGTAGTGCCACTCAAAGTCCTCTGCGATGAGTCGTGCCCACTCCCAGTCCTCAGGAAACCGAGACCAGTGAAAGGTGAAGCCTGCCTCTTCCAGCAAATCCTGGGCTTCCTCCTCCTCGTCTGTCCAGGTCATTGTGTCCACGTATGAGGAGTAAAAGGAGAAGGAAAAAAAACCCAATTCTACTCTGCTGTTTTGTTTTTTTTTATGGGCGGGGCATTCTGTCATGAGCTCCTGTGCGCCATCACACTGCACACGAGGGAGAGGATGAAAAACCCAATCGCAGGAGTAGAGAATGCCAAGTTTATTGAAGTTCACCAAAATAACAAGTTCAATAATCACCAAATGCAATTCAGTTCACCACACAATATATGGAGCAGTGTAATGACAGAGTTGGCCACCAAACCTACAGGGCATCTGCCAAATGCGCAACAGCCTGGTGAATATGGAGCCTAGTGCTGTAGGGCTGCGTTACGCATGAAAAAGGACAAGGCGAGCAGCCTAATGCTGCAGGGCTGCTAGCACAGGAGAAAAGGCCAAGACACACTTACAGGTCTGGAGCTAATCTGGGGCAAGCTGTGCAGTCTGGAGGCAGAGGCAGAGAAGCGGACCAATCGAAACACCAAGGAATAGATTGTCTTTAAATGTCAGGCTGAGTTGAATGCAGGGAGTGAATACCATACACAGAGGAACACGCTGCCACGTATGAAGGGGAATGCTCCGACAATCTCCTTCTTCTTCTCTCGGTTACTGGCGGATAACAAAAAACTGAAAGGTGCATACTGCCACCTACTGTACAAGAGTGTGTAACATTATGTCATCTGAGCCCAACCCCTAAATTCTATGACTTAATCCTGTGTTATTTAAAAAAGAGAAAAGAGCCCTTCTCATGATTCTTATTGCCTCTCCATCTCCATATGTTCCCAGAATCCCAGTTAAATCCCATAACCTACCGGCTTCTAGAGCTTCATTTTCCATTAACTGTCTTTCATTTCCGTATTTGTGACACTGTAATAAGATGTGCTCGACATTTTCTTTTACTCCACGTTCTCTACATTTGTCACTTTTGCTTTTCCCCATGGTGAATAAAGTACTGTTTAAACGTGTGTGATTCAGTCTGAGTCTTGCCATAATGATGTCTTCTCTCCTTTTGGTTGTTATGAAATTCTTTATTGCAACAGATTTTTGTATTATGTAATACGATCTACCTTTATGATTTTCATCCCATCTTTTTTGCCTTAGCCCAGTTCCTTTTTTTCTTGATTACTGCTTTCCCTTCACCTTTTCCAAGAGACAATGATATAGTTATTTCTTTTCCAAGAGCACTTTTTGCTAATTTGTCTGCACAGTCATTCCTTTTCAACCCTTCATGTGCAGGAACCCAACAAAACTGAACTTCTCCACCACCCCTGTGTACCCTAAATAAACTGTGATATAGCTCAATCACCAGGTCGTCCCTTGTAGATTGTAGTGTCTGTATGGTTTTTAGTGCTGCAAGTGAGTCCGTGCACACCACCACCCGGTCCGGTCTGACCTCCTCCACCCCCGGCAAAGCAATAATTATTGCCATCATCTCTGCTGTAAACACGGATGTATTGTTGGAGAGTCTTTTTGCGATGGTCACTTTAAATTCTGGGATGTATACTCCGACTCCAACAGAGCCCTCTTTATTCTTTGAACCATCAGTATAGAGCTGCAAGAAGTTATAGTAGTTGTTCCGTAGGTAAATGCTTGTTTTAACCCCCACTTCACTCACATGCCAATCCTTTTTCCTCATTAGCAGACTAGCATCTACTTCTATTCCCGGAAACAGCCAAGGGGGAACATTATTCACTGGACTGGTGTTAGCTATATCAATAGTGTGCAGCCCATACATTCTGGTCCTTCTTTCAATTGTCTACCCAAACCCGTGTCCCTGGAAATTAGAGTATTCCCAGCAGTCTTGTAGTGTTGTTTCTGAAATATTTGCTTCGTCACGTCCTTTCAGCTTGACCCAGTATGATAATGCAAGTTTATCGCTTCTCAAATCCAGTGGCATTTCACCTGCTTCTATTAAATCTGCATTGTTTGATGTTGTTTTGACAGCTCCAATGCACAGGTGAAACACTCTATGCTGCATTTTGTCTATTTTTTCCAGAGTCGTCTTTGCCACTGCTCCACAAATCATGCATCCATAGTCTATTGCCGATCGCATTAGTGCTCTGTGAATGTCAATCCTCAGCAGCAGCAAAAAAATACTCCAGAAGCTAACGAGGAAAGAGATTGCTGGTGTGAGAATGAGTGGGCAGAACTGATTGGGAACAGGTGAGTGAGAGGGCATGTGAATGAGAGTGAATGGAGCATGAGCATGTGTGTGTGTTGCGTGTGGGTGTGTGTATGTGTGTGAGCACCGGTGACAGAGCAGCTGAAGGTGCTTGACAGGAGGAGGGGGCGTGCCAGAGCTGTCAGGAGGAAACTAGGACAAATCATAATAATAAGTCAGAACCAAACCCGGATTGGCACAGGCATCACTCATGATCATAGGACTCGCTGTGACATCATCAAAGATCATAGGACTCGCTATGACATCTTCAAAGATCAAAGGTAGGAATCACTCATGATCATAGGACTTGCTATGACATCAAAAATCATAGGTCTCGCTATGACATCATGAAAGATTATAGAACTTGCGATGACATCATCAAAGAGCATAGATCACGGGCATGCAGAAATATTTGCTAATACTTGGTTTCTTCGGGCATGCACGGGTATGCACGAGTAGTACTGAAATAAAAAAAGAATTCACTAAAAAAGCGTAAAAGAAAATAATGTTAAGCTCCTCAAAATGTGGCTACGGCTCTGCAATCAAACAGGCTTCTGCCTCCTGTTCCGTGGCCTCACGTTGGTGTCTCACACACACACACACACACACACACACACACACACACACACACACACACACACACACACACACACACACACACACACGTAGGAGTCAGTCTATCTGCACCTCCATAGAGTGGAGCGACTGAGCCACTCAGCTTTCTCCAGGTGATGCTTTAAAACACAAAGTAAAAGCCAAATTAAATTTGTAATGATTGAAAGGAAATGGATAGTCACGGAGCAATGTGATCATTAATCGCTTGCCAAAAGTGACTCACTTGTGATTTGCTGGAGCATATTTCCCTAATAAGCAAGTTTTGATTATAGTAAATATGAGAGTAGTTTATGAAGCATTCCGATATTGAAAAAATATGTCTGTATCCAGATGGTCGCCACTTCAGAGGCTTAAGATTCAGTGAAAGTGACCAAAATGAAAATGCAGCAGTGAACATTAATTTAAAGACATTCCCCAAAACACTTCATGGAGCAGCAAAAGTTTTCACAGTGAGTGTTACAATTCTTGGTCATGACTGAAATATTCTCTATCAAGATGCAGAATATTAATTTGCCTGCGGACATTTTGCAATATGAAAAAGTCAGATGTACTTTACATGTGTGACATGACTTCATGGACTACAAAAGTAGGGAAGGAAAGATACGTCTGTGCTCAGAATGATTGGAAATGTTAACAAAAAAAAATATTGAAAATCAGAATTAAAACCACCTTGTTTTGTGGGATCTTTTGACTACATTTACATACTGTAGGAGATTTTCATATGCTGCACCGAAGACGTCCAATGCCATCCTGCCAAAACCTCCTGCTACTTCTTTGCCACCCCATGTAAAATTTTATAATCCACCACTGAGCAGGGCTCTGATTTCTGGGAGACTTTTTATAGTCTGTTTTGGTTTTATAAAAAACTCCTGAGATCTTTTAGACTTCACAAATTTTTTTTTACCTCATCAATACCACAGGTTGAGCTAGTCACGTCCAAGTTAATAAACCTTAGGGAAATGAGATGATGGATTTTAGGGCAGCATGATTATAATATAGTTTGAGCAAACTGGTGATATGTGTATCATATATGATCTAATTATTAGTTAATGTTGCGGTAGTGTTCAGTCATAGTATAGTGATTATGACTTTACTGTCTGTATTAAATTGTGTGCTACATTTAGAGGATGCTGCATTTTATGGTAGCTAGAATCATTTTTACTTTACACACGCAAAAAGACAGCCACACACATGTCACAGTGCATACCTGCGCATGCCCGTAGAAACCAAGTATATGCAAGTATTTCTGCATGCCTGTAGAAAGCAGGTGTAAGCAAGGGTGTAAGCAAACATGTCAGCACTCGTTCAGTGATGCCTGCCTTTGATCTTTGATGGTGTCATAGCGAGTCTGATGATCTTTGATGATATCATAACGAGTCCTATGATCCTTCATAATGTCATAGTGAGTCCTATGATCGTGAGTGATGCCTTCGTTTGATCTTTGATGATGTCCTACTGAGTCCTGTGATCGTGAGCGCTGCCTTTGATCTTTGATGTCCTATGATCGTGAGTGTGCGTGAGTGATGCCTGCCTTTGATCTTTGATGATGTCATAGCGAGTCCACTGATCGTGAGTGATGGCTGTCTTTGATCTTTTGGTGTCTATATGATGTCATATAGACATCATGTAGACATCATAGGCACTCAATCCTATGATCTTTTAGAGAGTCCTACAGTCGTGACAGACATCATCACATCGTCGCAGAGATTTCTTGAATTATATATAGAATGATACCTGCACATGCCTTGCATACCTGCGCATGCCCGTAGAAACCAAGTATAAGCAAGTATTTCTGCATGCCCGTAGAAAGCAGTTGTGAGCAAGGGTATAAGCAAGCACGTCAGCACTCTTTCAGTGATGCCTTCCTTTGATCTTTGATGGTGTCATAGCAAGTCCTATGATCGTGAGTGATGACTGCCTTTGATCTTTGATGATATCATTGTGAGTCCTATGATCTTTGATGATGGTAAAGTGAGTCCTATGATGCCTGCATTTGTTTGATGATGTCATAGCGAGTCCTATGATCTTTGATGATGTCATAGCAAGTCCTATGATCGTGAGTGATGCCTGTGTTTTATCTTTGATGATGTCATAGCGAGTCCTATGATTGTGAGTGATGCCTGCCTTTGATCACTGATGTCCTATGATCATGAGTGCGCATGAGTGATGCCTGCCTTTGATCTTTGATGATGTCATAGCGAGTCCTATGATCGTGAGTGATGTCAGCACTCTTCTTCTTCTTTTAGATTTTACTGGCACTTGGCAACAAGCTTGCAGGTGCATTACTGCCACGTACTTCACTCTATATCATCATTCTATATTTCTTGGCCATGGCAACTCACATGTCTCAAGAATCACTCTATCCAACAACTATTCTAAAACTAAATGTATCAGCACATCAGCACTCGTTTAGTGATGCCTGCCTTTGATCTTTGATAGTGTTATAGCGAGTCCTATAATCTTTGATGATGTCATAGTGATTCCTATGATCTTAAGTGATGCCTACGTTTGATCTTTGATGATGTCATAGCGAGTCCTGTGATTGTGAGTGCTGCCTGCCTTTGAACTTTATTGTCCTATGATTGTGAGTGCGCGAGAGTGATACCTGCCTTTGATCATTGATGATGTCTTAGTGAGTCCTATGATCGTGAGTGATTCCTGCGGTAGAGTGATGAACAACAAAGCAGTGATACAACATAGTCCGGAAGGTGGCGGTAATGTACCTGTAAGCTGGTTGCCAACCGCCAATCAATTCTAAAAGAAGAAAGAAGAATAGTAATTCCTGCCTTTCATCTTTTGGTGTCTATATGATGTCATATAGACATCATGTAGAAATCATAGAAACATCATAGTGACATGACATAGCGTCATGACAGACATCATCAAATCATCATATCATCACAGAGATTTCTTGAATTATACTGTATATTGACCATTTGCTGTGACGTCACACCTTTTGTTTACGCCGCCATATTGGACGGCAGAAGCGAGTGGACGGCGCATTCAGCAGCTGTTCAGCGGTGTACCAGATCTCGATATATTTACCTGATTTCAACCTACGTCTTTGTTTTATTTTATGTTGGCATTGAATTAGACTATGGTGTTTCACTGCTGTTCCTTTGGGTGTACAAATCGCCAGAAAAAGGGATCCAACTTGAAGTTTTACCGGCTCCCAGCTGACCAAGACAGGCGCAGGAGGTGGGTGGCAGCGCTGAAGAGGAAAGATTGCATAGCCGCCTTACTCGCGGCTATGCAATCAACAATTTATATGATGCACGCAATGAAATAACCTGAAAATTATTTATAACAATTAAATTTGAATTTATTACTTAAGTCATGATATATTTTACATGCAATAGCTAAGCTAGTTGTACAACAAAGAAATATTATATTCTATTTGGCCAATACATTTTATTATTTTTAGTAAACCTCAGGTGATGATACAACCACAATCTACATGCCACACACACTTAGTTCTTCAGATTTTTCTGACTCCTTGAAACTGCTCTACAATCTGGACAGCATCACTTTTTCTTTGGAACATTTTTCAACCTGAGACACTGTACATGGAACTGACCAATTTGACAAAAGCCAGACTCACAGGTTACAATAGATCCATCACCACAGGTTTTTCTGCAGTAGCAAATGACACTAGTATTATCACCTTTTGGGGTTTCTTTTGTCTTACAAGATATATGAAACAAATTTGGATTTTTGGTATACCATTTGGCGAGTAGTTCTGGTAAAATGACAGACCTGTGATATTTACCAACAAGTTGAACTTTCTCATTAAAAAAAAGGTCATCAAACTCAATTCTTTGAACATTACAACCTTTTTGAGTCCAGAGAACAAAGTCACAGTAAGAAAGTTCTGTGACACCCAATTGAGCTTGGATTTGGTAGAAATATTTATGAGATGGTTTCAGCTTGATGTCGCCATCAGTGTTGCTTGCACAAAACTGAGGGTCTTCCACCGCTTCCTCTAAAGCCTGATTCCTCTTACAGAAAGGACGTTTCACCTCCACCAGACCCTCCCCACAGCAGCTACAGGAGACAAATCCATCCGGAGAGGCACCCATGAAGGGGAAGCGCTGACTGAGGACTAGTCCAGCATCACACACTAGTAGATCCTGGTGCTGAGAGGACCTGATTTCTTCATACTGATCACGGGCCACTTTCTCATGGTCGCATCCCCATCTGTAAACAAATTGGCAAAATTATTGACAGAGTACCAAAAAAAAATGTACTAGTATTCATTAAAAACAATATAGAACTATTTTCTGAAAGAAATCTGAATATTTTAGATAGCACAATGAAATGACAATTTTTTTAGAATTATATGTCT
Organism: Pholidichthys leucotaenia; assembly: GCA_020510985.1. Taxonomy (NCBI): domain Eukaryota; kingdom Metazoa; phylum Chordata; class Actinopteri; order Cichliformes; family Pholidichthyidae; genus Pholidichthys; species Pholidichthys leucotaenia. The sequence goes on from CM035842.1 coordinate 263,326,713, forward strand.
TCTTTACAATTTAAATGTTGTCAGTTTCCATGATCAACCAACTTAGTACTCAATGATTCAATTGAGCACCAAAATGATTACTGGTAAAAAAAAACAATTCAGGAATTGCATGCAGCCTTGGCGGAGGTTTGCGCTCTCCGAGTGCTTTTCTAGTCTCTTACTTTGTTGCTTTACTGGTAAAACTAACTGGGTAGCATATCTTGTTCAGCAGGCTTCTCGAAGGAGCGTCAAGATGAGTCTGTGCAGCTTCTTTGAAGATGGATGCCGTTATTCTGCCGACTCGCTGCTGATGCCACAACACACACTTGTTCTGCGATCTGGTAGTTTCTTCAACAAATTTTACCTGCAGAAGAAACAATGTCTGATATAACTAACCTAAATTTTCCTGCATAGATATTATGACGTCACACATAATGATTATGTAGCATTTAATAGACTGTAAAGCACTTTAAAAGTTGTTATTTTTAGAAATAAATTTTAAAACATTTGCAGAAAAATTACCTGCTCAGGAGTGACTTTCAGAAGTTGTTGTACCTGTTCACATCTATTCAACAGCTGCTCAAAGGTAAGCTGAAGACAATCAGGACTAAAAAAAGGGTATCCAGAGAAGCAGGACAATCATTGTGGGCCACCTGCAAATATAATTAGATGTTCTTTTCAACTGACATGTGTAGTTATACAGTTGTGGAACACTGCATATTTAGTTCTGTTCATCAGTCTTCATTCATTTTCAATTATACATTAGATATGATGCCATTTTCATTCATCTAAAAAATTAAGGAAAAAAATTGTACCAAAGCTATTAACCTGTGGAATGTACTCCTGATTATAAGGCTCAACCAGAGATAGTATAGCACACTGTTTGCCTGTCATTCTAGAAGTTTGATGCAGCCTTTGATACAATGCTCGGTGATCATCATCTGATGGAGGGGCAATGGGCTTGCTTTCCCTTTTACGGGGAATATGTTTTTTGTTCTGCATTGACATCCGTTTTGTTTTGGGTTTTGAAAAATCGATATCACGCAATGCAGCAAAAGGAAGCTTCAAGTTTGCTGTTGGTGTATTCCAGGCACAGGGAACATCAGTGCAAGTCTGGCCTTGGGACAGGCGGACAGCACACTCAACAGCAAACAACACAGCTGCAACATGCGAACAAGTCTCTCCTAACCCTGCCATACAAGTACAGTGTGAAGACAATATGACACCATCTTGATTCATGATCACCCAGGGTTTCAGTGGGGGGTCCGACATCTTCTGGAAGTGATGTACCTGTAGTGGATAAATATTCTTATAATTAATATGTGGGTATGATGACTTTTTATCTGGATATAAGTCTTTCTTGTATAGACTGAACAATAAAATTTGTAATATATGAATGAATGAATTTTATTTTGAATGAATGAATGAATTTTATTTTCGGATAATACAGTACAGGTTAAAAGAAACTGTATAATATAACAACATATATCTAATAGTGTTGGGAGTTGTTTATCGAATATTCTATTGATAAGACAAATATTTAAAAATCCTTTTACAGAATATATAGATCTATAAAAATATTTAATTATTTTTTAATTAATTTAATTGAGATACTATATATACAACTAATAACAATAATAATAATAATAATTGAATATTTTATAAAATTTTAATAATTTATCACTTAATAGATTCTATATAACATGACAAATCTATACAGTAGGGGAGAGAATAGAGTCTGAATTTTGGAAAAAATAAAGGAAAAATACCTGAGCCTTCACGACATAGTGGACCGTTAAAGTGATGACTGGGGATATCAGCACATTTCTCACAAGCCCAGCAACAAAATAACTATAAGCGTCCAAACTTTTGTAGGCTTTCAGAGACTCTCCAGTGTACCTAGACGGTGCGTTGACCAGGTAGTTGTAGATGTCCATATAGTGTACGTCAGGTTTGGGGCAAAAATCTATGAAACTGGTGAATTTTTCAAGCGACAAGTTGTAAGGGTCCACGCCGATAACACTGATCTTTTCCGTGTACTGGTCACGATGTTTTTTATCTAGTAGTTGCGGTCTATCACCTGAAGAAGCCAAGGTCATTAACATCCGAAATATGGAATTGGACAAATATCAATGAACATTATGAACTGGAGCTTACAGCAACAAGAGATAACTGTAGGACACTGAAGGATCACACTCATCTGCAACTGGACATCATCATCATCATCATAGCAGTTTGTCGGGGGGCGACAATGACTGTTTGGACATATAACTACATGAAACAAAAGATCAACAAACAGGAACAACAGGAACTGAAAGTTTTTGAAAATACGGATCACAACCCACAGGATGTGGAATATGAGATAGACCCTAACAATAATTTATTTACCTCCATCAATAATAACTGTAGTTACTACACGGATGAACAATTTAACACAATGGTCATATCTGATTTCAATATTTATATGATCCACTTCAACAGTAGAAGTCTCTATGCTAACTTTAATAACATTGATTTATATCAGTTTAAAGAGCCATTCAATACAGTGGCAATATCAGAGACGTGGCTCAGTGAAGAGAACGGAGTGGATTTTACATTGGAATAGCCCCCCTGCGACCTGAAAAGGATTAAGCAGAAAAAGATGGATGGATGGATGAATGGATAGATGGATGGATTACAATGGAAATCTGTCTGGACAGTGTGAAGAATATGGTAGTGAGCTGTGTATATAGACACCTTGATCAAATATTGATTTATTTAAGGACTGGATGGAAAAAATGTATGCAACACTTACTCATAAAGTTATGTTCATCTGTGGGGATTTCATTATAGATCTTATGAACTCAAAACAACATAGTATGACATAAGAATTTATCAACACAATGTACAGTATGGGCTTACAGCCAACAATTACCAGACCTAGCAGAATTACATCACACAGTGCCACATTAATAGATAACATATTCACAAACATTATGGAAAATAATATCATGAGTGGGCTTTTATTAAATTATATCAGTGACCACCTGCCATTTTTTGTTGTCTATCAATGTGACTATAGGAAGAAAAAGTATACCAAAAATATTAAATATAAAAGAATAAGAACTGAAGAATCTATGTACTGTATATACTAGCAAAGGAATTATTAATGCAAGACTGGAAGATAGTTTGTGATGAAAATGATATAAATAAAGCATATGATGATTTTTTTACAAATATTTCAATCATTGTACAATAAAAACTGTCCTACAAAACAATACAGTGACAGACAACAAAACAAAAATATTCCATGGGTCACCAAGGGGCTATTAAACGCAGGTAAAAAAGAAGAAACTTCATATAAACAATTCATTAAGTGTAGAACAGTAGAGGCTGAGATCAAATATAAAAGATATAAAAACAAGCTAACAAATATAATGAGGACTTCCTAGAAAGAATACTACAACAGAATATTAGAGGAAAATAAGAATAACTTAAGAGGAATATGGCAAGTGTGGGGTAACCCCCACAGACTGGGACAAGCAGAGCGCTCAGCTGGGGAAATTAGCAGAACAATGAGATGTGTGTATTGAGATCAATAGGCAGCCGCTCTTTGTCTAGCTTCTTCCTGCCAGTTCCGCGGTTGATATGTATGACTCAAATGCAAACGTTCATGCTTCCTGCTCTGACTGTGATGCAGATGTCCCATGCCTTTCATGTATTGTCTGTAACTGGGTATAAAAATTGCATATGCTCTATAGCTCACTCTCTCTCACTGCTCATCTGACTGCACGCATTGCCTATCTGTTGGAGAGCCTCCGGGCTCGCTCTGGCGCGCATGCACGGCGCCGGAGTGAGACTGTGATGGCGGTATGATTAATAAACTCCCTCAAAAACTCTCACTTCGCTCCTTATTATTTCATGCCGCCACACTGGTGACCCCGAGAAAGCACATGCTTTGTGCAAAGCAACCTTCTGGTCTGGACAGACACATTGGTGACCCGACGCAGAAAAGAACACGCTGACAATGAACGCAGCACCCGCCGGTGATTCTCTGACGACAAGCGAACGCAGCAGCCTGACGCAAATGGACTGCCCTCCCTTCTGCTACAGGGAGACCTCGATGCAGAGCCACCACCAGGTGAACTCTCCAGAGATCACCCACGACCAGGAAAGCTGCAGGAAAGCTCCAAGGTGAGATCTGCACGCCTGAGATCTGCACATCCACGCTGGGACCGGCTGCTCTCACAGCTCCTCCACACGAGAGCGCACGCACCTCGTCCTCTCTCCACGACGGCAACCTCCAGGGCCGACGGAGAACGCAGCGCGTGGACCTGAATGCACCATGACCTGACACAGCGAACAACGCAACAGCTTACAGGGATGACCATCGGCGCCGACGACGCTGATCTCCAGCGAGCTCCCTGACCCTGACTCGCCTCTACAGCGGTCCTGCCATGCACCGAACCCCGCACGCACACCGTGGGGTTCGAGGACAGCGCACCCACGCACGGGACAATACCGGCTCCCACAGACCACCATCGTCCTTCGCCGCTGCACACAGAACCTTCAGGGCTGCTCACACACCTGAGGCACGCACGCAGCTCGCTCACAGGATTTTCTAATGGTTTCAGCCACGGCGCACAAGGGAATTCAGCCGTCAGCTGTCCCCGAGGACTTTAGGGCTGCGCGCGCACCTAAAGTCAACACACCAAGTCCCACACTGCTGCAGCTCCTTTTTTTCTTCATGGCCGCGAGAGGAGTCAGAGACAAATTTTCTTTAAACAGCTGCTATGGACCTCCGCACGTTCAACGGGACAGCCCCTCAACATCGCGGATCCACAGGCAATTTTTGCACGGCCCAAACAACTTCGCCGTCCTGGGCCGGCACTTGCTACCCCCACCCCCCTCCCTCCACCTCCGCCTGCACAGAGCTTTCCCTGCTCGCTACCAAAGCCGGACTATCGAGGCCTCAGCTTCCTGCTGAGCCCTCTGGGGGGGAGTGTGTGGGGTAACCCCCCACAGCCACGGACAAGCAGAGCGCTCAGCTGGGGCAATTAGCAGAACAATGAGATGTGTGTATTGAGATCAATAGGCAGCCGCTCTTTGTCTAGCTTCTTCCTGCCAGTTCCGATGTTGATATGTATGACTCAAATGCAAACGTTCATGCTTCCTGCTCTGACTGTGATGCAAATGTCCCATGCCTTTCATGTATTGTCTGTAACTGGGTATAAAAATTGCATATGCTCTGTAGCTCACTCTCTCTCACTGCTCATCTGACTGCACGCATTGCCTATCTGTTGGAGAGCCTCTGGGCTCGCTCTGGCGTGCATGCACGGCGCCGGAGTGAGTCTGTGATGGCGGTATGATTAATAAACTCCTTCAAAAACTCTCATTTCGCTGCCTATTATTCCATGCCGCCACAGCAAGTGCTAAATGGGATTATTAGTAACTGATCAAAGAATGCAAATTATACATAATATTTTATTGAAAATGACAATTTGATAAATAATATGGAGGATGTGGTCAGTGGTTTCAATAAATTTTTTTGTAAATGTTGGTCCATAATTAGCAAAAACAATAGTGACACCAAAAAACAAGCAATGGTGGGCCTGTAAAAGAAATAGAAGATACAAATCCAAACACAATCTTTTTGGGTGCAGTAACTGAAAAGCAAATTATCGAGACTGTGAGTAAATTTAAGAACAAAAAATCAACTGATTGCAATGAAATTGACATGACAATAGTGAAAAAAGTAATTGAAGGAATTGTTAAACCACTCACCCACATCTGTAACCTGTCATTTCAATCTGGTAAATTTCCAAACAAAATGAAAATAGCAAAAGTAATACCTCTATACAAAACATGAGACAGTCATCATTTCATAAATTACAGGCCCGTCTCTTTCCTCTCACAATTCTCCAAAATACTTGAAAAAATCTTCACTAAGAGACTGGATGATTTCATTGAAAAACACAACCTCCTTACAAACAGTCAGTATAGTTTTAGAGCGGACAAATCTACATCCTTGGCATTGATCGAACTCATAGAAGAAATTACTAGTTGTATAGACAAAAAAAAAAGTTTGCTGTAGGAGTATTTATAGATTTAAAGAAAGCTTTTGACACCATTGATCACAGAATTCTACTGAGGAAATTGGAAAGGTATTGGATAAGACGGGTCGGACTGAGTTGGGTGGAAAGTTATTTAAGTAACAGACAACAATTTGTACAAATAGGAGAGCACAGATCACCCTTCATGGACATCTCTTGTGGTGTGCCCCAGGGGTCAGTTTTGGGACCCAAACTCTTTATCTTACAGATGTGGACAAAATTGTTGGTACCCCTCTGTTAATGAAAGAAAAACCCACAGTGGTCACAGAAATAACTTGAATCTGAGATGAGATGAGATGAGATTCAACTTTATTGTCATTACACATGTATGAATACAAGGTAACGAAACGTGACTTGGCATTTGGGCACGCTCTGCAGAGCGCATCCAAGGCCGGGGCAGCCGTTAGGCGCCAGTCATAAAGAAGAAAGGAAAAAAAGGAAAGAAATGATATGACACAACAGGCGAGAGCAAAAAACATGTTTTATCAAATTGACGCTTAATGGGTAAGCGAAATTTTGATTGCAGGCAAAAAAAAAAACCCTCAATGCATATTTAGCAAACATTTAGTGGACAAAAAAAACCAAAAGACCAAAAGTCAGAGAGAGTCAGTGAATGGATGAGTGTAATTCAGTATTATGAATCAGTGTGTTCGTGTATGTTGAATGCAGGTGGGTGTTTATCAGTTACTGGAGGCAGCAAAATCTCTCCCAGCCGAGATGTTATGTCTTAGTGTCTGAAACTCGGAAGCATGTCCTTGAGGCATGGCAGATGGAAATTTCCTGAGCCAGTCACATGTCAATGAGAGTTCAGATGCAGTCCCAGTTTGTTTATGAAAGAGAAGCACAATCTTCTGTTTTGTCTTAATCCAGGAGGAAAATAGACAACAGGGCATCGAATTCAAGGTCTGGTAGACACAGATCACAGAGCATAAATTTTCCATCTCATGCAATCCTGTATCCATAATTTCTATACATAGGCTTTAAATCCATTCCTTGGAGGCACCAAAAACGACTCCCAGATGTTTCCCTTCTAGAACATGGATAAACATGTCGGTAGAGTCCATTCTCTCTACAATGCATGCCAGGTGGAAATTTCCATGTTAATCATTGCCGATAGTTAGTGCACTCCCCCGTTCTAGTCGAATTGTTGAGAAGCAGCTATGCCGGGACCGCCTTTTAATTAGCTCTTCCAGTTAATTTTTCGATACACCAGGAAAAACTCCAGAGCCAATCAGCAGAAAATCCTGTGATCCTAGCCAAACCAGGTAGATGTTTCCACATTCTCAGTCGAATTATGCAGACACATGCGTTCCAATCCATGGGTCTCTCCATAGGGGCTCCCCCTGGCCCGAATTTATATAAAATGTTGTTAATTTTATTAAAGCCGCTCACCAAATCCATTTTTTCGTTTGGATCAAGATTCAGCCAGAAGAACAGCGACGCAGACAAGACAGCAAGCTGGGATTCTCAGTTAGGGAGGGAAGGAGGGTAAAAGAGGGAGCAGCAAGGAAAGGCGTCTGTTCTCTCTGAAGAGCAGGAAGGAAAGACAAAAGTGGTAATAAATAAAAATTCTATGAAAATTAACCAATGAAATCAGACAATGTTTTGAATTGTGGTTCAACAGAATTAGTTTAAAAACAAACTCATGAAACAGGCCTGGACAAAATTGATGGTACCCTTAACTTAATATTTTGTTGCACAACCTTTTGAGGCAATCACTGCAATCAAACGATTTCTGTTAACTGTCAATGAGACTTCTGCACCTCTCAGCAGGTATTTTGGCCCACTCCTCATGAACAAACTGCTCCAGTTGTCTCAGGTTTGAAGGGTGCCTTCTCCAGATGGCATGCTTCAGCTCCTTCCACAGATGTTCAATAGGATTTAGATCAGGGATCATAGAAGGCCACTTTAGAATAGTCCAATGTTTCGCTCTTAGCCATTCTTGGGTGTTTTTAGCTGTGTGTTTTGGGTCATTATCCTGTTGCAAGACCCATGACCTGCGACTGAGACCAAGCTGTCTGACACTGGGCAGCACATTTCTCTCTAGAATATCTTGATAGTCTTGAGATTTCATTGTACCCTGCACAGATTCAAGACACCCTGTGCCAGATGCAGCAAAGCATCCCCACAACATAACAAAACCTCCTCCATGTTTCACAGTAGGGACAGTATTCTTTTCTTGTTATGCTTCATTTTTGCATCTGTAAACATAGAGCTGATGTGCCTTGCCAAAAATTCCAGTTTTGTCTCGTCTGTCCATAGGACATTCTCCCAGAAGCTTTGTGGCTTGTCAACATGCAGTTTGGCAAATTTCCAGTCTGGCTTTTTATGATTTGTTTTCAACAGTGGTGTCCTCCTTGGTCATCTCCCATGAAGTCCACTTTGGCTCAAACAACGACAGATGGTGCAATCTGACACTGATGTACATACCTTGACCTTGGAGTTCACCATGAATGTGTTTAGAGGTTGTTCTGGGCTCTTATGTTACCATTCGTATTATCCGTCTCTTCCATTTTTCATCAAGTTTCCTCCTGCGGCCACGTCCAGGGAGGTTGGCTACAGTCCCGTGGATCTTAAATTTCTGAATAATGTGTGCAACTGTAGTCACAGGAACATCAAGGCGCTTGGAGATGGTCTTATAGCCTTTACCTTTAACATGCTTGTCTATAATTTTCTTTCTAATCTCCTGAGACAACTCTCTCCTTTGCTTCCTCTGGTCCATGTTTAGTGTGGTAAACACCGTGTCACCAAACAGCACAGTGACTACTTGTCACCCTTTAAATAGGTCGACTGGCAAGAGGAATGGGAAACCAAGGAGGTCCCAAACAAACAGCTGGTGAATAAACCCCAACCAACAGGTCCCGGGCACCAACCTCCCAAGGAGACAGTGGTCTACACTCAATCGCTTCAGGACTGGACATGGCCCCTGCTTGGCCAGCCTTCACAGATGGGGCAGTAGCCCTAGCCCCCCTGTGCGCATGTGGAGAGGAGCAAACTATGGAACACATCATAGAGGCTTGCCCGCTCCAAGACTGGAAGGAGGATTACACACCCTCCATACAGCAAACCAGGAAGGCAACTGCTTGGCTTAAGGACTTTGCATTCGCTAAATAAATAAGTAGGTCGACTGACTGATTACAAGTTTGTAGACACCTGTGATGTTAATTAGAGGACACATCTTGGTTGAACATGGTCGACTCAGCTCAGCCAAGACATTCAAACCGCTGCCATAACAGGGAACATTCGTGGCATGTACGATGGCATCAAGAAAGCACTTGGTCCGGCTCAGAGCAAGACGACCCCCCTCAAATCCTCCACTGGGGTGATGATCACAGAAAAGAACAAGCAGATGGAGAGATGGGTGGAACACTACTCCGACCTCTACTCCAGAGAGAACACCATGACACCATCAGCCCTTGATGCCATCGACTGCCTGCCATCCATGGACGAACTTGACGCTGAGCCAACCATCGACGAACTCAGCAAGGCCATTGATAGCTTGGCCGCTGGCAAGGCACCCGGCAACGACGGCATACCCCCTGACCTGATCAAGCACTGCAAGACCGCCCTACTGCTGCCATTGCATGACGTCCTCTGCCAGTGTTGGAAGGAAGGTGCCATACCACAGGACATGAGGGACGCCAAGATCATCACCCTCTACAAAAACAAAGGGGAGAGAAGCGACTGCAACAACTACAGGGGCATCTCCCTCCTCAGCGTTGTTGGTAAAGTCTATGCACGAGTTGTTCTCATTCGTCTACAGAAGCTTGCCGAGTGTGTCTACCCCGAGTCTCAGTGTGGCTTCCGCGCTGCGCGATCGACGGTAGACATGATATTCTCCATCCGCCAACTCCAGGAGAAATGCAGAGAACAGAACATGCCCCTGTACGTCGCCTTCATCGACCTCACCAAAGCGTTCGATTTGGTCAGCAGAGAGGGCCTTTTCAAGATCCTGCCAAAGATAGGATGCCCACCAAAGTTGCAAAGCCTCATCGAATCGTTTCACACCAACATGCAAGGGATAGTGCAGCACGATGGCAACGTCTCAGAGCCATTCAACATACGCAGCGGAGTGAAACAGGGCTGTGTACTTGCGCCAACCCTCTTTGGGATTTTCTTTGCTATGCTCCTGAGGCATGCCTTCAGCACAGCAACAGAGGGAATCTACCTGCACACAAGATCTGACGGCAGGCTGTTCAACCTCGTCCGCCTGAAAGCCAGAACCAAAGTTCGCGAGGCTCTAATCAGAGACATGCTGTTCGCAGACGACGCTGCAGTTGCAACCCACACACAGCAGGAGCTTCAGACCCTGATGGACCGCTTCTCCCAGGCATGCAAGGACTTCGGGCTTACCATCAGCCTGAAGAAGACTAACATCTTGGCGCAAGGCACGGAAGCACCACCAACCATCACCATCGACGACTACGAGCTGGAGGTTGTGAATCAGTTCACGTACCTGGGGTCCACGATCAGCAACAACCTCTCCCTTGATACAGAGATCAACAAGAGGATTGGAAAATCAGCCTTCACACTTGCTCGCCTCACCACACGAGTGTGGGAGAATCCCAAACTCTCTGTCAAGACAAAGATGGCAGTGTACAACTGCCTGCGTCATCAGCACACTGCTCTATGGGAGTGAGACGTGGACAACATACGCCCGGCAGGAAAAGAGACTGAACTCCTTCCCTTGCGCTGCATTCGCCACATCCTGGACATATGGCACCTAGCGGCTGCCCCGGCTTGGATGCGCTCTGCAGAGCGTGCCCAAATTCCAAGTCACGTTTCGTTACCTTGTATTCATACATGTGTAATGACAATAAAGTTGAATCTCATCTCATCTCATATCCTGGCAGGACAAAGTGCCCAACACAGAAGTTCTGTCCCGCACCGGCCTTCCCTCCATGTTCACTCTACTCAGGCAGCGCAGGCTCCGCTGGCTAGGCCACGTTCACCGTATGGAGGATGGCAGAATCCCCAAAGACGTCCTCTACGGAGAACTGGCAACTGGCAGGAGAGACGTTGGCTGCCCACAGCTGCGCTTTAGAGATGTCTGCAAGAGAGACATGAAGGAACTGGAGATCAACACAGAGCGCTGGGAGGACCTTGCAACGGACCGCTCCAAATGGAGAGGCACCCTGACCAGACAGCTCAAGGCGGGTGAAGAGAGACTGACTGCTGCAGCAGATGAAAAAAGGACCCGCAGGAAGAACCACCACAGACCCAGCAGCACGGAGACCACCCACAAGTGCGACCTGTGTGACAGGGACTGCCATTCGCGCATCGGCCTGTTCAGCCACAGGCGGTGCTGTTCCAGCAGAGTAGACGTTTAGGATTCTCTTCCATGGTCATCATAGACCGATGCAGGCCGACGATATTATTATTATTATTATTATTATTATTATTATTATTATTATTATTATTAGAGCAGACAACGGCTCTTAGGATATGTTGTGGTGCATTTAAAACTTCTCCAGCATCAGCGATCCAAGTAGAGATGGGCGAAATGCCCTTAAGATTAAATGGTAAATGGCATTCACTTATATAGCACTTTTATTCTCATCTCTAGATGACCAAAGCACTTTACAGATCCTGCTATCCACCCATTCACACACACATCCACACACTGATGACGGCAGAAGTTGGCATACTATAATTTGGCTGAAGAACCAAATTAATGCTGGCATACTGGATCAACTTGAAGGGGCATAAGACAGTGGTGTCAAACTCATTCCATGGAGGGCCAAGACCCTGCAGGTTTTACTTCCACCCAGTCTCTTCAGCAGGTGTTTTTACTGATCAGCAATCAGTGGGAAGAAATTCAGAGAAATTACCTGTTGAAGACACTGGGTGGAGGTAAAACCTGCAGGGTCTTGGCCCTCCATGGAATGAGTTTGACACCTGTGGCATAAGAGGTCACCTCCTGCAAAAGCTATTCCTAATGATTGCTGGGAACACAATGAGTCTAACATTGGTAGCTTTGGATAGATAAGTGATGCCATTGCTGAACAGGCAGGATAAAAATACATAGATTTTAGCCCAACAATCGTGTGGTCTGTTATTCCTCCATGGCTGTTTGAGATGCCACTGGTAGATTTTGAAATACAACTGAGGAGGCAACATAAGCAATCAGCAATGGATTATATAGTGCATAAATACATTGAATAGAACTTCAGAAACAGGCTGAAAGCATTTACCGATGGTTCCAAGGATCCTACAACTGGTCGTAGTGGAGCTGCTGTATACATTCCTCAGTACATTCCTCCGGACTTTCTTCCGGCTCTAGAGAGAGAGCAGACGCCTTTCCTTCCCTCTCCTCTCCTTTACTATTCCCTGCTTGCGATGTCTGTCTTTCGCTCTTCTTCTGGCTGAATCTTAATCCAAATGGAAATTATGGATCTGGAAAAGCGGCTTTTATGCGATTGTCACCACTTTAAAAGAAGAAAACTGGGTCAGGGGGAACCCAAGGAAGGCTCATGGCATTGGAATTCATGTGTCTGTGTGATTCGACTAAAGATTGAACTGATCACAGGTTTTTTCTCTTTGGCCCCTGGAGTTCCTGTGTATCGAAATTATTTGGGTGAGCTAATCAAATGCGGACCCTGGCGTAGCTCCCTCAACAAATTCAACAATTCGTCCGGCTGGGGGGAGCACTGACTGTCAGCGGCAAATAGGATTAACATGGAATTTACCACCTGGCATGCATTGAAGAGAGAACGGACTCTCTTGGACATGTTTACCTATGTTTCGGTAGGTGGATAACATCTGAGGATCGCTGAGTGCTCTCCAGAGAATGATCTAAAGCATGATTCAAGCCTGTATGAAATTATGAAGCACAGAATCGAAGAGAGGGAAATTCTATTCTCTGAGTGCACTGTGCAGATTTGACCTTGTTTTGGTGCCCTTGTTTACATTCCTCCTTGATGAAGATAAGGCTGGAGAAGGTGGCTTACCCAAACAGTCGACAATTGTTACTGTTTCAGCAGACAGAGCTCCAAGGACAGCGTTATCATGTGTCTGGACTACAGAACACATGACTGAATAATATCTCTCCGTTGCCAGAGGGTGCCCTCTGCTGTTCACTAGCAATGACACACCTACATTACACTGCATTCAACATTACATGAATGACTGATACACGTTAACTGACACAAATATACATACACTGACTCTCTCAATTCTCCTGCTTTGTTAATGTGTGATCTATTGTCTGCTAATTGTGCATAGAGGGTTTTTTTCTGTGTAATCAAAATTTGGCTCATTTGAGCTTTATATGAGCTTATACGAGCGTTATTCTGATTAACTATGTTTTTTCTCTCTCCTATTGTGTTTTCCTCCCCCTCCCTTCCCCTCTTTACCTCCACTGTATGACAGGCGCCTTGCATGGCTACCCGCGTCATTGGATGCGCCTAACGTGCCCAGTCCAATGTCAAGTCAAATTCCTCGTATGTTTACTTGTAAATATACTTGGCAATAAAGCTGATTCTGATTCTGATCCTGAGTATAAAATATCTATCAATAAAAGAACCAGTAATCACTTATCAGTATACACAGCTGAGCTAGTTGCCATTATATTAGCTCTACAGTGGTTGGAGATAAATTAGAGGAATAATGCAGTCATTGCTTCAGATAGTTGGGCAGCTCTCAAGAGTGTTTAGTCACTGCAGTCATTTAGGTAGGACGTAATTGTAGAAATCTACTCCTTAAATTACAACCTCTACAGTAAAGGTCAGTCAGTAAACTTTCTTTGGGTTCCAGCCAACGTTGGAATAGAGGGTAATGAGGATGTGGATTTATTAGCAAAACAATCATTAAATTTGAAGCAGTAAATCTGGAAATCTCACTGAGTAATGCTGAAGGCAAATCAATAATTAAAAATTATATAGTGGAAAAGTGGCTAGAATAATGGGACTCATTAGATACAGGAAGACATCTTTATGACATTCAAAAGAAGGTGGACTCTGGAATGGGAGTTGGCAGAAACAGGAAAGAAGAAATACTCATCACCCGATTAAGAATAGGACACACTATAAACCAGACGCGACATAGAATAGGTAAACACCCAACTGGCACCTGTGCACATTGTGGTTCTCCAGAAACAGTTCAGCATGTTTTGTTGGAATGTCAGGTATACCAGGAACAAAGGAAAAATCTGATTGCAGTATGGAAACGGCTAATTTAAGTTTTGTTTTGGAAAACATGTTGGGAGATTCAGTCGGGGAGACGTATGAAGGTCTATTTGGATGGTTGTGTGCAATTGGATTAATTCAAGGAAATTAAGTTTTTATTTTTTTTTTCCCTGCCATTCTATTGTCCGCACTCCGGCCTGGTGGATGGCGGTGGTGCACCTGTGGGCTGGTTGCCGACCACCGATCGGATCTAAAAGAAGAAGAAGAAGATCACTTCACCTTGAGAGATTTCTTGAATGAGACAGAGTGATGATATAGAGTTAAGTACGTGGCGGTAATGCAACTGTAAGCTTGTGGCCAACCGCCAATCAAATCTAAAAGAAGAAGAAGATTGCTTGGAGCTCCTGGCCAGATAGAGTGATGATATAGAGTGAAGTACTATGTGGCGGTAATGCACCTGTAAGCTGGTTGCCAACCGTCAATCAAATCTAAAAGAAAGAAGAAGATTTCTTGAATTATATATAGAGTGATTGTAAAAGATAGAGTTGGTGGTGGTAATGCGGTAATGCATCTGTAAAAATGGTTGACAACCACCAATCAAATCTAAAACTAGAAAAGCACTCAGAGAGCGCAGACCTCCGCCAAGCGCCACAGTTCCCCCATACAGTGTTTGTTTGTATGTTTTCAGATTCCTTGACCATGAAAACATGATGAGATGAGAGATGAGATTCAACTTTATTGTCATTACACATGTATGAATACAAGGTAACGAAACGTGACTTGGCATTTGGGCACGCTCTGCAGAGCGCATCCAAGGCCGGGGCAGCCGCTAGGCGCCAGTCATAAAGAAGAAAGGGAAAAAAAAGAAAAGAGAAAGGATATGACACAGTAGGCGAGAGAAAAAAACATGTTTTATCAAAATGGCGCTTAGTAAGTAAGCGAAATTTTGATTGCAGGCAAAAAAAAACCTTCAATGCACATTTAGCAGACATTTAGTAGACAGATCACACAGCAGAGAGAGGGCAGTGTGTGTATATCAGTATGATGATGTCAGTGTGAGTGCAGTGTTGAGTGTATCAGTTACTGGAGTACAACAAATAGTCTCCTAGGCAACGATAGATGTTATAGTTCATGAACGCTGTCCCTGAAGAGTTCTGTTTATTGCACAGCAGCAGTGTTTGGGTTAGCAGAGCCAGCTGACACATCCGCTTATCTCAACTCTGGAGGAGTGAGTTATCCAGGGGCGCCGATCAAGGCCGAATCTGCACAGACAGAGTATAGGATTTTCCTCTCTCATATTCTATGCTTACAATTCAAATTAACATTCACTGGCTTTAAATTCATATCATTCCCTGGAGAGCACGAAGCGACTCCAGATGTTTCCCCTTCTAAACACAGATAAACATGTCCGGTAGAGTCCATCTCTCTACAGTGCATGCAGATGGTAAATTCCATGTTGGTCATTTGCCGCTATTCGTGCACTCCCCATCTGGTCGAATTGTTGAAGAAGCAGCTACGCCGGGTCCACATTTTGATTAGCTCTTCCAGTTAAATTTTCGATACACCAGGAGAACGCCAGAGCCAATCGGCAGAAATCCTGTGATCGTAAAAAAGCCAAAACAGGTAGATGTTTTCCACATCTTCAGTCGAATCACACAGACACATGAGTTCCAATCCATGGGTCTCTCCACATTTGGGCTCCCCCGGGCCCGATTTTCTGTTTGAAAAGGTGGTGTCAATTGCGTTTAAAGCCCAGCTTATATCCATTTTCCGTATTTTCCATTTGGGTTGAGATCAGCGAGATGGTGAGACGGCACAGGCACTCACTCAGACGCAGCAAGCTGGGATTTAGATTTAGGTCAGGAAGGCAGGATAGGAGGAGGGAGGAAAAAATGCGACTGCTCTCTCTGAAGGCAGCAGGAAGAAGATGACTAGCAATATGACTAGCAATTGGATTCACAATGATAGGATTAGTGGTTCAGTAGTTATTGAAGAAAATCGCATTTTCCGTAATGGCAGTTTTCACCACAGTTCCCCCCATACAGTGTTTGTGTGTACGTTTTCAGATTCCTTGACCATGAAAACATATGACTAGCTATTGGGTTCACAATGATAGGATTAGTGGTTCAGTAGTTATTCACGAAAATGGCATTTTCCGTAATGGCGGTTTTCTTCTGGACAGTGATCCGGATCACCACCAAAATCTAATCATCTATAGAATACCCCATTTCTGACAATCTGTGAAAATTTCATGAAAATCCGTCCATAACTTTTTGAGTTATCTTGCTAACAAACAGACAGACAGACAGACAAACAGACGATGAAAACATAACCTCCTTGGCGGAGGTAATAATAATAAGAAGAAGAAGAATAGACCCGGCAAGAGATGATAGCGTGATGTTTGAAGATAGAGTGACGTACATGGCGGTAATGCACCTGCAAGCTGGTTGCCAACCACCAATCAAATCTAAAAGAAGAAGAAGTAGGGTTGGTGGCAATAATGCACCTGTAAGCTTTATTTCAGATAGATTAAAAGTAAAGATTTAAAGAAAAGAACAGAATGATATAACATGGGGGAGGGGATCTTACAAGGTCAAATTAAACAATAACTCCTCTGATTATACAGTTCAACATAAGCTATCCGAAATGGGTGATGGCTGAAGCCGCAGCTTATATTGTCCACCCATATTCCATCCAAGATTTCAAAAGAAAAACAAGAGCGATTACAATTCAGAACAAAGCTAAGACAAAACGTGACAAAAAACTAAGCAACAACACAACACAGACTGAATATGATCATTCTTACGTGATTTTACATGTCATCTTGTATATACGTACAGACGTGGACAAAATTGTTGGTACCCCTCTGTTAATGAAAGAAAAACCCACAGTGGTCACAGAAATAACTTGAATCTGACAAAAGCGGTAATAAATAAAAATTCTATGAAAATTAACCAATGAAAATCAGACAATGTTTTTGAATTGTGGTTCAACAGAATTAGTTTAAAAAACAAACTCATGAAACAGGCCTGGACAAAATTGATGGTACCCTTAACTTAATATTTTGTTGCACAACTTTTGAGGCAATCACTGCAATCAAACGATTTCTGTTAACTGTCAATGAGACTTCTGCACCTCTCAGCAGGTATTTTGGCCTACTCCTCATGAACAAACTGCTCCAGTTGTCTCAGGTTTGAAGGGTGCCTTCTCCAGACGGCATGCTTCAGCTCCTTCCGCAGATGTTCAATAGGATTTAGATCAGGGATCATAGAAGGCCACTTTAGAATAGTTCAATGTTTCGCTCTTAGTCATTCTTGGGTGTTTCGCTGTGTGTTTTGGGTCATTATCCTGTTGCAAGACCCATGACCTGCGACTGAGACCAAGCTGTCTGACACTGGGTAGCACATTTCTCTCTAGAATACCTTGATAGTCTTGAGATTTCATTGTACCCTGCACAGATTCAAGACACCCTGTGCCACATGCAGCAAAGCAGCCCCACAACATAACAGAACCTCCTCCATGTTTCACAGTAGGGACAGTGTTCTTTTCTTGGTATGCTTCATTTTTGCGTCTGTGAACATAGAGCTGTTGTGCCTTGCCAAAAAATTCCAGTTTTGTCTCATCTGTCCATAGGACATTCTCCCAGAAGCTTTGTGGCTTGTCAACATGCAGTCTGGCAAATTCCAGTCTGGCTTTTTTATGATTTGTTTTCAACAGTGGTGTCCTCCTTGGTTGTCTTCCATGAAGTCCACTTTGGCTCAAACAATGACGGATGGTGCAATCTGACACTGATGTACCTTGACCTTGGTGTTCATCATGAATGTGTTTAAAGGTTGTTCTGGGCTCTTTTGTTACCATTCGTATTATTCGTCTCCTCCTGCGGCCACGTCCCAGGAGGTTGGCTACAGTCCCATGGATCTTAAATTTCTGAATAATATGTGCAACTGTATTCACAGGAACATCAAGCTGCTTGGATATGGTCTTATAGCCTTTACCTTTAACATGCTTGTCTATAATTTTCTTTCTAATCTCCTGAGACAACTCTCTCCTGTGCTTCCTCTGGTCCATGTTTAGTGTGGTACACACCATGTCACCAAACAGCACAGTGACTACTTGTCACCCTTTAAATAGGCTGACTGATTACAAGTTTGTAGACACCTGTGATGTTAAATAGAGGACACATCTTGATTGAACATGTCCCTATGGTCACATTATTGTCACAGCTGGCCCTCACGAGCCAGCATAAGACGCCTCAGTCCAGTAAGTTGCAATTCAGTTCTTTTATTTGTATTGTACAGGGCTTGGGTGTACAAAACAACTAGCCACGTAGGCTTCGTTACACAACAACAATATGAACACACAAGAGGGGTTAGCGGCTGAGACAAGGGGCTCTCGTTCGCCGCAAAGGCAAGGAATATTAACGTGATACAAGGAGAGGGTAACGGCTGAGACGAGGAGCTCTCGTCTGCCGCAATCGCAAGGAATGTAAGCTAGGGAGAAATACAATTCCTATGGAAACAGGTAGACTTACATGCAGTGGGATACGTCGGGGAACCCAAGGAGCATGTTGATAAGGAGACAGGGGAAAGTCATAAGACTCTTGACGAGACAGCCGCAAAGTCCAATTCACTCGCGCTGACATTTAAAGCCAGCTGCTCATGATTGACAATGTGGCGCAGCTGCTCAGGCTCTGACAGCGGAGAGCCCCCAAGCGTCTGACCAATCAGAGCCCGGGAAACCCGAGTGACGACACCTGCTGTCAAAGTCTGACAAGGAGGAGGTATAACCCGAGCGCGGACAAAAGCGCTTGGGATATGACAGGACCCCTCCCCCTACGCGAACTCCTGGTCGCGAGTAACATCCAGACCCCCCCCCACCCCACCCCAGGGAGGGTGGAGGGGGAAGCAGGCGGAGGGGGAGCAGGGTCAAACTCACAAGTGACAACACAAAGGGTAGGGGCAGAAAAAACAACCAGGGGACAAATACATCGGGGAAGGGAGGGAAAAAGGCAAAACCGTACATAAACGGGGACACTAAGAACAGTAGTAAGAAAAGAAAAACCAATGCTAAATGGGCATCTCCCACCTATAACATAAGACAAGGACTACCAGCCCATGTAATTTCACACATATCATTACTAAGAAAGAAAACCATGATGAGGGTACATCGAACACCACAGTCAAAAGACAAAAAATACAAGGCAGAGTCAAGGAAATAAAAGGACAAATAATACCTTCATCTCCAAAGTTAATGTTTACAGAAATCTTCAAATCCAAAAGACAACACAGATACCAAAAAAAAAGACAAGACCTGATTAAGGGAGTAACATCAGAAATAGCTATCACACCCTATAAGAGGAATACAACATACATAATAGCGTTCTGCCAAAAGGAAAGAAAAATTCTGCTCTGAAGGGTCTCTAATTGGGAGTGCAATGAACAAATCCCACGAAAAACACATGAAAAATAACGGCGAGAGAATATATATATCCATTAACGGAAAGTAGTCACTATATACATGAAGTTCAATCCCCTATGGGGTATTTCAGTCTGAGGGGAGAAAAAAAAACCACAGTCACAAGCCAGTGGAGGGGCAAGAGAAGGAAAGAGAATGCGCTAGAGAATAAAGTTATATAATTCCGCTCAGGAGGCCTCCCAGCACCCAGCGTCCAGGCCGTCAGCAGAAGCAGCGGAACGTGTCCCGACGGCCCCCCCAAACCCCGGGCCGAGGAAAACCATGTCTCCGGCGGCCGGACCAGGGTGCCGAATGAATCATCCTGTTTGTCAGGAGGCCGGGCCCGGACGCCAAAAGGAAAGAGCCGGTCACCGGGTGGTCGGGCAGTATCGGCCTGCCAACAGGATGGCTGGGGGAAGGTCGGCGAACCGGGCCAACTGGAATTAGCTCCCGCAGTCTCAAATGCGGGGGAGGAGGGGCCGTGATGAGGATAGGAGATGGCCTGGAGAGCGTTCAGCGGTGGGTCAGCTGCACAATCTCCGGGCCCCACCTGGGTCAAAACTGGCCGGACCGGAACCACCTCCGTGATGAGCCTCGACTGGGCGGGGGCAGCACTCGCATCGGACCACGCCTGGGTCGGGACCACCATGACGCCGAGCTCCGATTGAGCTGGAGCAGCACCCGCGTCGGACCCCAATTGGGTCGGAACCAATTCGGCGACGAGCCTCAGCTGGGCGAAGGCAGCACCCGCGTCGGACCCTGATTGGGCCGGAACCCCCATGACGCCGAGCTCCGATTGAGCGGGAGCAGCACCCGCGTCGGACCCCGATTGGGTCGGAACCAATTCGGCGACGAACCTCGACTGGGCGAAGACAGCACCCGCGTCGGACCCCGTCTGGCTCGGAACCACCCCAATGACGAGCTCTGATTGAGCGGGAGCAGCACCCATATCGATCTCCCATTCAGAATCCGGGTCCTCCGGCTTAGCGGTAGGGATCTGCTCTGCGCCGGTGACCTGAAAAGAGGACTCCGAAGGGAGGAGAGAGAGAGAGAGAGACCGGGATCAGCGACACCGGCAGCGTCAGAACCCGGCGAGACAAGCTCAGATGCAGCTGACGACTGCACCCGGCTCGCCTCCCCAAGAGTCAGGCAGAAATGCTCAAAGAAAGAGAAGACAAAAACAACACTGAGCACTCGCCTGATCTCAAGTTCGGACGCCGTCCAGGACTCCGGCGATCCGGGCTCAGCCGGGAGGAGGTCGTCATCCGGTTCCCACTCCGTAGTGACGTCATCCGCCCCTGGAAGAGAGGCTCTTACAGCTCGAGGACCCCCCCGACGTCATCGTCCACGCTGGCGATTCATGTGGCGTGGAGGTGGGGGGCTCCTGGCCCGCTGGACCGGACTGTCCATCCGTGGACTCCCGGGGACGCTCCGTCATCGGCACAGGCTCCAACCTGTCGTCCGATCTCCTCTGTCCAGAAAATGGCTGTGGGGCTGGGGTCTTCTGCCCGAGGGCCGCAGGCTCATTCCTCATCTGGTGATGCTCCTCAGGAATCGAAGCGTGCTCAGCGGGGGGAGACACAGAGGCAGCGGGTTTTATTAACATATCAGCAGGGTGTGGAGGCTCGGGGGGCTGCAAACCCCGAACCTCACCCCCAGGAGTCAGACAGAACAAATCACTATTAGATGGAAAAAAGTGAACTTGTACTTGCCTGCCTCCTGGAGGGGCGGTGGAACCTGCTGCAGGGAACATCATTCCTTCCTCCTCCCGCCGGGTGGTGGCCGAAGACTCTCTAGAAGGAGGAGAGGGGGCCACTCGGGATGGTGTAGCCGCGAAGTCCACTGGAACAAAACCCCTCAAACTCCCAGCCGCTGGAGAGGGCGTCGAGAAGGAGGGGGCGACAGCCGAGTTGGGCCGGGCGTGACGCGCTGACAGCTCAGCGGGGGGAACAGGCCCGGGGAGAAAGACTGAAGGGATTTCCTCCTGGTGAGACGCTGGAGAGACAGCTGTGGGATGAATGGGGTCAGTCCAGTGAACCAGAGCGGGACCCGGAAGGGAGTCGCGCTGAGAACGTCTCTGGCCACGGCGCCTACGTCTTCGACGGGCCCCGGATGGTGCGAACTCCAGGACTGGATCGAGGAAAGGATCCGGATTCCTTAGCGGGCAGCGGGGGCTCCGACTACTCCGCCATCAGCCTCGTTCCTCCTCGAACTCCTGGAAAGCCTCGCGGTGGGCGGCGATCTCTTGTCTCCTCGCTTGGACGTCCGAGTGGTCGGCGTAGCGGGGAGACAATTGGTCGAGCGTCCTTTCAGCGCAGTCCAAGTAGCAGTGCACTTCGGAAGGGTCGTCAAGGCGGGCGGAAGCGCTGATGATGTCATCCACCTCCTTCAGCGCCTCAGGCAGTTGGAGTCTGAGGTCACCCCACCTTGTGGCTTCTTCCTCTTCGTACATTTGAATAATCTGGCGTTGGGCAGCGATGTCGAGCCTCCTCGCGTCGACCTCGGGGTGACCGTTGTAGCGGGAAGGCAGTCGGTCAAGCACCTCCTCAGCCTGGTCTAAATACCAGTGTTCATCGGGCTGATAACCGAGGAGAGGAGGGGCGAGGAGGGTATCAGGATGCCCATCGAGGTCGGAGGCGATGATAAGGATTTCATCTACCTCCTCCAGCGCCTTGGTCAGCTGGCTGTGGGAACCCCGAGCATGACTCCGCTGAGATGGCATGTTTCCAACGCCACGTACCTGGACAGGAAGGGGCAAAGTTCCCAGAAAGCAACTTACTGAGTACGGCGTCTCCTTCTGGCGGCTGTCTACTGTCACGGCTGGCCCTCACGAGCCAGCATAAGACGCCTCAGTCCAGTAAGTTGCAATTCAGTTCTTTTATTTGTATTGTACAGGGCTTGGGTGTGCAAAACAACTAGCCACGTAGGCTTCATTACACAACAACAATATGAACACACAAGAGGGGTTAGCGGCTGAGACGAGGGGCTCTCGTTCACCGCAAAGGCAAGGAATATTAACGTGATACAAGGAGAGGGTAACGGCTGAGACGAGGAGCTCTCGTCTGCCGCAATCACAAGGAATGTAAGCTAGGGAGAAATACAATTCCTATGGAAACAGGTAGACTTACATGCAGTGGGATACGTCGGGGAACCCAAGGAGCATGTTGATAAGGAGACAGGGGAAAGTCATAAGACTCTTGACGAGACAGCCGCAAAGTCCAATTCACTCGCGCTGACATTTAAAGCCAGCTGCTCATGATTGACAATGCGGCGCAGCTGCTCAGGCTCTGACAGCGGAGAGCCCCCGAGCGTCTGACCAATCAGAGCCCGGGAAACCCGAGTGACGACACCTGCTGTCAAAGTGTGACAAGGAGGAGGTATAACCCGAGCGCTCGGGATATGACAATTATTTTCAATCTTTTCTAGGGGTACTGTACCATCATTTTTGTCCAGGCCTGTTTCATGAGTTTGTTTTTTAAAATAATTCTGTTGAACCATAATTCAAAAGCACTGTCTGATATTCATGTGTTAATTTTCATAGAATTTTTATTTATTACCACTTTTGTCAGATTCAAGTTATTTCTGTGACCGTTGTGGGTTTTTCTTTCATTAACAGAGGGGTACCAACAATTTTGTCCACATCTGTATGTTTGGAGTATTTCTACCTTTAGTTTTTGTTTAAATTGTCCAAGCATTGTACATGATTTTAATTCAGGTCCGAAAGTGTTCCACAATCTTACTCCTTGCACTGAGACACAGTGTTGCTTGGTGGTAGTTCTCACTGAAGGTTTTTGAAATATATATGTACTGTTATCCCTACGTGTTGTATACACGGTGTATGTGAACGCAGATCAACAGCAAGCCAAACTCGTTTTTCACGAGCCAGGAAACCGAGCGTCCTGCTCCTTTATTCAAGTCTTCTTAGACAGCTTACAGTTCTTTATAACTGTGGCTTGAAGAGCTCAATGAAAGCCGAGTGAAACTAAAAAATAAAAACAGAAAACAAATACATTTAGTAAGCTAGCGGGCCCCTGGGATAGGACTAATTCCTGGAACAACACATTCACAATACATTTAACAAGCTAGCGGGCCCCTGGGATAGGACTAATTCCTGGAACAACACATTCTTAAAAACGATCTCAAGTTCACGTCTAACAAAACTTATAAAATTAACATAACATTCATTTAACTTACAGCCATTGCTTTCGAAGGTGTAGAAAGGGGTTTAACACACAGGAGGAGCGTCTCAGACATTCACGGGCAGGTTATGCTTTCTGCCTTTTTTCCTTTCTCTCTTACCAATGTCCGCTTCTGCTACCCATAAATCACAGCGGCTACTGGCTGCGCTTTCAACATAAAATACAGGTAAATTACCACTAACTGTATAAAGTCACTTTTAACACAATAACTATTTGTAACATGAATTATTACAAATGGATTATGATATTTATTATGAACTTGTGAACTATTTTAACCTCTATAAAACTCACTCTACTGAGGGCAGAACAATACATGTTCCTCTGAAATGATATTGTTTCTCCCTTATTTGGAACAACTTTTGGATATTTGCACGGAGTGATAGATTTTTCACTTTAAACATTATTACTGCAGTTTTAAAGTCAATCAGATCTTTCAACTTGAGAGCTTTTAATTTAAGAAAAAGTGGGTTTGTTGGTTCCCTGTAAGCAGCTTTATTATTCTAATAGCTCTCTTCTGAAGCATAAAGATTGGATATATGTTTGGATTATATGTACAGTGGGGCAAAAAAGGATTTAGTCAGCCACCAATTGTGCAAGTTCTCACACTTAAAAGATGAGAGAGGTCTCCAATTTTCATCATAGGTATACCTCAACTATAAGAGACAAAATGAGAAAAAAAAACATCCAGAAAATCACATGGTCTGATTTTTAAAGAATTTATTTGCAAATTATGGTGGAAAATAAGTATTTGGTCACCTACAAACAAGCAAGATTTCTGGCTCTCACAGATCTGTAACTTCTTCTTTAAGAGGCTCCTCTGTCCTCCACTCGTTACCTGTATTAATGGCACCTGTTTGAACTCGTTATCAATATA
Organism: Pholidichthys leucotaenia; assembly: GCA_020510985.1. Lineage (NCBI taxonomy): Eukaryota > Metazoa > Chordata > Actinopteri > Cichliformes > Pholidichthyidae > Pholidichthys > Pholidichthys leucotaenia. The sequence goes on from CM035842.1 coordinate 263,351,437, forward strand.
AAAGACACCTGTCCACAACCTAAAACAGTCAGACTCCAAACTCCACTATGGCCAAGACCAAAGAGCTGTCAAAGGACACCAGAAACAAAATTGTAGACCTGCAGCAGGCTGGGAAGACTGAATCTGCAATAGGTAAGCAGCTTGGTGTGAAGAAATCAACTGTGGGAGCAATTATTAGAAAATGGAAGACATACAAGACCACTGATAATCTCCCTCGATCTGGGGCTCCACGCAAGATCTCACCCCATGGGGCCAAAATGATCATGAGAACGGTGAGCAAAAATCCCAGAACCACACAGGGGGACCTAGTGAATGACCTGCAGAGAGCTGGGACCAAAGTAACAAAGGCTACCATCAGTAACACACTATGCCGTTAGGGACTCAAATCCTGCAGTGCCAGACGTGTCCCCCTGCTTAAGCCAGTACATGTCCAGGCCCGTCTGAAGTTTGCTAGAGAGCATTTGGATGATCCAGAAGAGGATTGGGAGAATGTCATATGGTCAGATGAAACCAAAATAGAACTTTATTGTAAAAACTCAACTTGTCGTGTTTGGAGGAGAAAGAACACCATACCTACTGTGAAGGATGGGTGTGGAAACATCATGCTTTGGGGCTGTTTTTCTGCAAAGGGACCAGGACGACTGATCCGTGTAAAGGAAAGAATGAATGGGGCCATGTATCATGAGATTTTGAGTGAAAACCTCCTTCCATCAGCAAGGGCATTGAAGATGAAACGTGGCTGGGTCTTTCAGCATGACATGATCCCAAACATACCGCCTGGGCAACAAAGGAGTGGCTTCGTAAGAAGCATTTCAAGGTCCTGGAGTGGCCTAGCCAGTCTCCAGATCTCAATCCCATAGAAAATCTTTGGAGGGAGTTGAAAGTCCGTGTTGCCCAGCGACAACCCCAAAACATCACTGCTCTCGAGGAGATCTGCATGGAGGAATGGGCCAAAATACCAGCAACAGTATGTGAAAACCTTGTGAAGACTTACAGAAAACGTTTGACCTCTGTCATTGCCAACAAAGGGTATATAACAAAGTATTGAGATGAACTTTTGTTATTGAGCAAATACTTATTTTCCACCATAATTTGCAAATAAATTCTTTAAAAATCAGACAATGTGATATTCTGGATTTTTTTTTTTTTCATTTTGTCTCTCATAGTTGAGGTATACCTATGATGAAAATTGGAGACCTCTCTCATCTTTTAAGTGGGAGAACTTGCACAATTGGTGGCTGACTAAATACTTTTTTACACCGCTGTATTTCCCCATACTTCAATACAATATGTCATGTATGGGAGTATTAATGAATGATACAAAGTATATAGTGTGGGTTGATTCTGCAAATATTTCACTCTGTGTAGTATTGCAATTGATTTGGATATTATACCCTTTAATATAATTAATACGTGACTTCCAATACAGTTCATAATCAATTATTACTCCAAGAAATTTAATTTTGGATACCCTTTCAATCTCTACACCATTTACACTGAGTTTAGATACTAAGTTGATGTGATGATTGTTAAAAATTATAAATTTTGTCTTATTTAAATTGAGCGTTAATTTGTTTGAATCAAACCACACTTTAAGCTTTCCTAATTCCTTTCCAAGTGTATCCAAAAGTTGTTCCAAATTGCTTCCACTGCATAATAAATTAGTGTCATCTGCAAACAATATTAAATCCATTTTTTTCCGAAACTTTACATATATCATTTATTTACATATTGAATAACAATGGCCCCAAAACTGAACCCTGTGCAACTCCACAAGTAACATTCAGTTACTGTGAGTTTTTGCTACCAACACATACATACCAATATCTGTTCTTTAAGTAACTACATAACCAGGACAGTACTACCCCCAATACCATAATTTTGTAGTTTCTTTAATAATAAGTTATGATCCACTGTATCAAAAGCTTTTTAAGATCCAGGAATACCCCAACTGAATACTCTTTATTTTCAACGGCAGTTGATATTTTTTCTATAAATTCCATTAGAGCAAATGCAGTTGTCCTCTTGTGTCTGAACCCATATTGCTGCTCACACAATAAATTATTCTTCATTATGAAGTTGTCAATTCTCTCACATAATATTTTTTCAAGTATCTTGGAAAATTGTGACAATAGTGAAATAGGTCTATAGTTTGAAAATTCCCCTCTGCCACCCGTCTTGTATATCAGAATTACTTTAGCTATTTTCATTGCATTGGGAAATATACCTGTTTGGAGAGGCAGGTTACAAATATATGTCAGTGGCTTCACTAAGCATTCAATGACAGTTTTGACTAAAACCATGCCAATACCATTACAATCTGTAGATGTTTTGCTTTTAAACGATTTAACAATTTCAATGACCTCTCTCTCGTTTGTGCTCTTTATGAAAATGGAGTCTTTTGTAGCAATGTTTTTGCTTATTGTATCACCTGTAGATGCCATAATGGGTATTTCTCAAGCCAAATTAGGACCAATGTTAACAAAAAATTTATTAAATTCATCTGCAAGTGAGACTGCATTCACACTCTGTCATTTTTTTGTTTTCTTTTTTTGAAAGATTGGTTGGTTGGGTAGCTTGTATTTCTGCTTTTATTTCCAAGAATATTGTTAAGTATTGTCCATGTATTTTTAATATTATCTCTTTTTTCTCCAGTTCTTTACTGTAATAGTCTCTTTTACTACATCTCATTATATATATTAACTTATTTTTGTATGTTTTATACCACTGCTCTGCTTCTTTTGTCCTTTTCTTTAGAAAAGCTTTATATAATGAATTTTTCTTTTTACACGCTTTTTGTAATCCTTGGTTAACCACGGCATGTTGACAAATTTCGGATTAAGTTTTTTCTTTACTAATGGACAATTTTTTATTTCATAAAGAGAGGTTACAATGTTCATGAATGTGTCACAGGCTTCATTTACATCTGATACATAGACTTTTGTCCAGTCTTGCTTCAGCAGGTCTTCTTTAAAAGAACTGATAGCATTTTGTGATTTGTATCTGCAAGATTTTAAAGTTGTTTTTTTTTTTTCTCAATTGGCCCCCGTGTGGCCATGGATAAGTGCAAAGACTGGCAAATGGTCACTTATGTCATTTATCAATAATCCACTTTCTATTTTCTTATCAATAATATTAACAAACAGGTTATCAATAAGTGTAGCAGTGTGAACTGTGATTCTACTGGGATGTGTTATTGTGGGATATAGACTCATACTGTACATAGAATTCATGAACTCTGTAATTACATTTTGTTGAAATGGATTTAGTAAATCAATATTGAAATCTCCACAGATTTACAACCATTTTCTTACTAGTTACATTATTGTACAGCTCAACTAATTTATCTCTGAATGTCTCAACGCAAGTTCCCGGCATTCTATATATACAACTTATAATTAGATTTTTTGTTTTATCTTGGTCAATCTCAACAGTAACACATTCCAGAATCCCTGGTAGTGCAAAGGACATTCCATTTACAAGTTCACACCTATACAGGTCATCAATATACAGTGCAACACCACCACCTTTTTTTGAGATATATTAATATAAAACATCTGATATCCCTCTATTGCCATCAGAGAAGCCTGCTCTTCACTAAGCCAAGTTTCAGAGATTACGATAGCTGTAAATTTTCTATCTAGCTGTTTTAAATAGTCCTGACTCTGTGGAAAGTTTTTGTTAAGACTTCTGCTGTTGAAGTGTATTATTGATAGTTTACCATCTAATTGCACTTGACTTTTGAATTGCTTTTCAGTATAATATTCACAATGATTATGAATATTATTGAAGAAGTGGTTATCAGGATCAATATCATTCTCCATCCTCTTGTAGTTCATGTTCAGCATAATGGCATATTTTCAGAGTCTGAATTTCCTCACTCTGTGCCAAATGACTTCCTCCAACTGGGGATGATTGATGTCTACTAAAGTCAGTCATAAGTTGTTGGTTTTTTTGTTTGTTTGTTTGTTTTTCGTTTAGTTTTCTTTAAAGTACATACATTGTCATGGTATGTCACAAAAACACTGTTCTTGCCGTGTGTGTGGATATGGATTATCATAGTCTCTTAATTTTCTTATTCGGTGTTCATCTATATTTATTTAAGTCAGTGAGCTCTTTTATTATTATGGCCTTTGCTTCCTCAGGTGTTCCATTTAATTTGATCCAAACTCTACAGTTTCTTGTCCATGTTGCTTGTGTCTTGTTTTGTCTTTTCAGTATCCATGCTTGCCGTGCTATTTCAGCATTAGTCTTTGTTAAATGTTCATTTAGGTAGACTTCTGTTCCCCGTAGCTTTCTGGCCTGCCTCAGTATGTCATTCTTTACCCTTCTATTCACAAAGCGCATCACAATTGATTTCTTTGTTTTATTATCCTTTCTGGGTAAAGTATGACAGGCTGAAATTGCATTTACTTCAACTTTTATATTTCTGCTCCAAGGAACTGAAGCACCTGGTTTTCCAGGGAGACTGATTCACTTAGGGAAGCCTCCACACCTCTCATTCCTGCTGTAGCATTGGCATATGACTGGTATTTAATGTCTAGTCCACTAATAATTAAATCATCCATACGAGAATATTGTTCAAGATCCTCAATGCGTCACTCCAAGTCTGCAATTTTTTTGTCTCTTTCCTTAATTGTTAATTTCAATTCTCGGACTTCCTCCATTAGCCCTAATAGTTTAAACTGTTGATTGGCCACTTTGGTCAGTTCTTCTGACATGAAGTTCAGAGATTTTTTTAATCTCTTCCATTTCTTCCTTCTTTGGTGGCATTTTTACTGACCTGATGATAACAAAACAATGTTTGCTGGTGTCGCCGGTATCCGATCCAGCCGACCTCAAATCCAGCTGGGGCCTCAGCTAGCCCCCTCCGCTGCTAGTCCCGCTGCTTACTGCTGCTATAATTGAGCTCCTGATCTGGCTCCTGTCCAGCTGGGGTCCCGGTAGCTCCTCCGCTGAGCCCTGCCGCCTACTGCCGTCTTCCTCAGTAGTTCCTCCGCCGTGCCCCACCGCTGTAATTGAGCTCCGATCCAGCTCCTATCCAGCTGGGGCCCCGGCTGTTCCTCCACTGATCCCCGTCTCCTACCACTGCTGTAGTTGAGCTCCAATACTGCTCCTGTCCAGCTGTTGCCTCGGTTAGTTCCTTCACCCAGCCCCAATCACAAGATTCTAAGAATGTGTGTGGGAGGCTCAGCCGTCATCTACTGGGCCGATGCCGGGTCAGTGAGACGAACCGGGGACAGAGTCGCTCCTTTGTATCTGTGTTAGCTATGACTAGCTATGGCGTTAGCTATAGCGATAGTGTTAGCTTAGCATGTTAGCTTAGCACATCCCAAGGCTCCTTCCGTTTGTCCTTCTCTCCAGTAGACCGACAAAGCTCCAGTAAGTTTGGAGGCTCAACCGTCATCTACCGGGCCGATGCCGGGTCAGTGGGGCAAACCGGGGACAGAGTCACTCCTTTGTATCGGTGCTAGCTACGACTAGCTGTAGCGTTACCTTAACTTAACATGTTAGCTTAACACATCCCACAGCTCCATTAGTATTGGCGTAGCACGTTAGCATAACACATCCCGCGGCTCCGTGGCTCCAGTCCGTGGCCAGAGGCGGCTCTATAGAGGGACAAGAGGGAGCAACTGCCCCCCTGCTGTAGAGCCTTGTCACCCAAGCTGCCCCCCCAACTTTAATAATTATACTTGTAAAAACACATCACTTGCATACTCAAAAGCTTCTCATAGTATTGAAATAAAAAAAGAATTCACCAAAAAAGTGTAACTGAAAATAATGTTAAGCCCCTCAAAATGTGGTTACGGCCCTACAATCAAACAGGCTTCTGTCTCCTGTTCCGTGGCCTCACGCTGGTGTCTCTCTCTCTCTCTCTCTCTCTCTCTCACACGCGCGCACACACACACACACACACACACGTAGGAGACAGTCTATCTGCAACTCTTCAGAGGGGAGCGACTGAGCTGCTCAGCTTTCTCCAGATGATGCTTTAAGACACAAAGTAAAAGCCAAATTAAATTTTTAATGATTGTAATGTATGCTAAAGGCGATGGATAGTCACAGAGCAATGTGATCATTTATCGCTTGCCAAAAGTGACTCACTTGTGATTTGTTGGAGCACATTTCCCAAATAACCAAGTTTTGATTATAGTAAATATGAGAGCAGTTTATGAAACATTCCGATACTGAAAAAAATATGTCTGTATCCAGATGGTTGCCATTTCAGGGGCTTATGGGTCAGTGAAAGTGACCAAAATGAAAATGCAGCAGTGAACTCTAATTTAAAGATATTCCCCAAAACACTTCATGGAGCAGCAAAAGAAGTTTTCATAGTGAGTGTTACAATTCTTGGTCATGACTGAAATATTCTCCATTAAGAGATGCAGAGTATTAACTTGCCTGCGGACATTTTGCAATATGAAAAAGCCAGATGTACTTTACATGTGTGACATGACTTCATGGAGTACAACAGTAGTAAAGGAAAGACATCTGTGCTCAGAATGATCAGAAATGTTAACTAAAAAAAAATTATTGAAAGTCAGAATTACAACACATTGTTTTTATGACTCTTTTGACTACATTTACATACGGCAGAGGATTTTCATATGCTGCACCGAGGATGTCCAATGCCATCCTGCCAAAACCTCCTGCCACTCCTTTCCCACCCCATGTAAAATTTTACAGATCTGCCACTGAGCAGGGCTCTTATTTCTGGGAGACTTTTTATCGTCTGTTTTGGTTTTATACAAACTCCTGAAGTCTTTTAGACTTAACAAATTTTTTTTAACCTCATCAGAACCACAGGTTGAGCTAGTCACGCCCGTTAATAAACCTTAGGGAAATGAGATGAGGGATGTTAGGGCAGCATGATTATATATACAGTATACACTACCGTTCAAAAGTTTGAGGTCACTTAGAAATTTCCTTATTTTTGAAAGAAAAACACTTTTTTCAATGAAGATAACTTTAAACTAATCAGAAATACACTCTATACATTGCTAATGTGGTAAATGACTATTCTAGCTGCAGATGTTTGGTTTTTGGTGCAATATCTACATAGGTGTATAGAGGCCCATTTCCAGCAACTATCACTCCAGTGTTCTAATGGTACAATGTGTTTGCTCATTGCGTCAGAAGGCTAATGGATGATTAGAAAACCCTTGTGCAATCATGTTAGGTCCGCAATGCTGTAATTGCTGCAAATGGAGGATTCTTTGATGAAAGCAAAGTTTGAAGGAAAAAATTATTATTTCAAATACAAATCATTATTTCTAACCTTGTCAATGTCTTGACTATATTTTCTATTCATTTTACAACTCATGGTGGTAAATAAGTGTGACTTTTCATGGAAAACCCAAAATAATTGTCTGGGTGACCCCAAACTTTTGAACGGTAGTGTATATATATATACAGTATATATATATATATATATATATATATATACTGTATATATATATACACACACTACCGTTCAAAAGTTTGGGGTCACTTAGAAATTTCCTTATTTTTGAAAGAAAACCACTTTTTTTTCAATGAAGATAACTTTAAATTAATCAGAAATACACTCTATACATTGCTAATGTGGTAAATGACTATTATAGCTGCAAATGTCTGGTATTTGGTGCAATATCTACATAGGTGTATAGAGGCCCATTTCCAGCAGCTATCACTCCAGTGTTCTAATGGTACAATGTGTTTGCTCATTGCGTCAGAAGGCTAATGGATGATTAGAAAACCCTTGTGCAATCATGTTAGGTCTGCAATGCTGTAATTGCTGCAAATGGAGGATTCCTTGACGAAAGCAAAGTTTGAAGGAAAAAATTATTATTTCAAATACAAATCATTATTTCTAACCTTGTCAATGTCTTGACTATATTTTCTATTCATTTTACAACTCATGGTGGTAAATAAGTGTGACTTTTCATGGAAAACACAAAATAATTGTCTGGGTGACCCCAAACTTTTGAACGGTAGTGTATATATAATATATAGATATAGATATAGATAAAGATATATATAGATATAGATATATAGATATAGATATAGATATATAGATATATATACAGTATGTAGATATATATATATAGATAGATAGATAGATAGATTGATTGATTTTGAGCAAACTGGTGATATGTGTATCATATACTGTATGATCTAATTATTAGTGAATGTTGCGGTAGTGTTCAGTCATAATGATTATGACTTTCTGTATTAAATGGTGAGCTACATGTAGAGAACGCTGCATTTTATGGTAGTTACAATCATTTTCACTTTACACACACACACACAGACACCCACACACACTTCAGTCAATATACTAGTGCATACCTGCGCATGCTCGTAGAAACCAAGTATACGCAAGTATTTCTGCATGCCCGTAGAAAGCAGGTGTAAGCAAGGGTGTAAGCAAGCACGTCAGCACTCACTCAGTGATGCCTGCCTTTGATCTTTGATGGTGTCATAGCGAGTCTGATGATCTTTGATGATGACATAACGAGTCCTATGATCCTTGATGATGTCATAGTGAGTCCTATGATCGTGAGTGATGCCTACGTTTGATCTTTGATGATGTCCTACTGAGTCCTATGATTGTGAGTGATGACTGCCTTTGATCTTTGATGTCATTGTGAGTCCTATGATCTTTGATGACGGTAAAGCGAGTCCTATGATACCTGCATTTGTTTGATGATGTCATAGCGAGTGATGCCTGCCTTTAGTCTTTGATGATGTCATAGCAAGACCTTTGATCGTGAGTGATACTTTGAACTTTTGGTGTCTATATGATATATAGAAATCATGTAGACATCAAAGGTACATCATAGGCAATCCTATAATCTTTTAGCAAGTCCTATGGTCATAACAGGCATTGTCACATGAAGATAAGAAGACGATAGAGTGATGACCTGAAGAATATAGAGTGGGACCAGATAGAGTGATACAGAGTGATGATAATCAAGTCAGTGGTGGTAATGCACCTGTAAGCTTGTTGCCGACCAGCAATCAAATCTAAAGAACAAGAACAAGAAGAAATGTTATACACACAGCTTGCCTCAGCACACCACTGGAGCCGTACCTAGGACACAGTCCAAGGACGGATAATTTTTTCACACATAAGGAGTTGTTCAGAACTCCTTATACAAGGATGAAGAGTGATGATGATCAAGTCAGTGGCGGTACTCCACCTGTAGACTGGTTGCCAACTGCCAATCAAATCTAAAAGAAGAAGAAGTGTTATAGACATCATGTAGACATGGAAATCTCACTGTTTGAAGAAGAAGAAGAAGATTGTTAAAACTCCTTATAAGAACTCATTATAGAGCAATGACCAGATAGAGTGTTATAGACACCATGTAGAAATGGAAATCTCACTGTTTGAAGAAACCATGGCAAAAAAAATGGGATGAAGATCCTAAAGGTAGATCATATTACAAAATACAAAAATCTATTGCACTCTTCTTGGCTGTCCATCGATCCGATGATGACCGTCCCTCATGTGTTAAGTCCTCTTCTTGCGTGAGCACGGAGATGGCTGTTTAGGCCGATCCTTGATCGGCAGACATGGCTGCAGTAGGGGCAAGGAAACTGCCCAGGTAATAATTAGATTAGATTCAACTTTATTGTCATTACACATGTATGAATACAAGGTAACGAAACACAGTTTAGCATCCAATCAGAAGTGCAAAGGACAGCAGGGCAGTATATACGGTAATTAACAGTATGTGCAATTTAAGCAAATATATGCAAATATATGCAGCAGTGCAGAAAGTTAAAAGTACTGTTATGTGCAAATAATGTGCAATAAGTTAGATGTAGTTATGTAGTTATGCAGTTATGTACAGGTGAGGATGGTAAAAGATGATTGTAAGAGAGTCAGCGGGGAACTAAGTTCAATAACGTGACAGCTGTTGGAAAGAAACTGTTCCTAAACCTGCTGGTTCTAGTCCGAAGGCTTCTGAAACGTCTTCTGGAGGGGAGAAGCTGGAACAGTCCATGAGCAGGATGGTTGGAGTCCCTAAGAATGCTGCGTGCCCGGCGCAGACATCTTTTCCTGTAGACGTCCTCTATAGCTGGAAGTGGAGTCCCTGTGATGCGTTGGGCGGTTTTCACCACCCACTGCAGCGCCTTGCGGTCAGCTACAGAGCAGCTCCCATACCAGAGTGTGATACAGTTGGTCAGGGTGCTCTCTATCACGCAGCGGTAGAAGTTGCCCAGGATGTCAGTTGACAGATGGTTCTTCTTCAATGTCCTCAAGAAGAAGAGGCGCTGATGGGCCTTCTTGATCAGGCTGGTGGTGTTAACTGACCAGGACAGGTCCTCCGAGATGTGGGTCCCCAGGAATTTGAAGCTGGGGACACGTTCAACAGCTATGCCATTGATATGGATGGGGTCATGTGTCTCTTCCCTCTCCTTCCTGTAGTCCACTATGAGCTCCTTGGTTTTGCTGGTGTTAAGGAGCAGGTTATTGTCAGCGCACCAAGTAGCCAAGTGCTCAACCTCTGCCCTGTAATCTGACTCGTCGTTGTCCCTGATGAGTCCAATCACCGTGGTGTCATCTGCGAACTTTATGATAGAATTTGATCCATACATAGGCCTGCAGTCATGGGTGTAGAGGGAGTAGAGGAATGGGCTGAGCACACAGCCCTGTGGTACACCAGTGTTGAGTGTGATGACGGAAGAACGGTTGGGGCCTGACCTAACATGCTGGGGTCTGTTGGTCAGAAAATCCATGATCCAGTTGCAGGTGGAGGTACTGATTCCCAGGTCCCCAAGTTTGGTGAACAACTTGGAGGGGATAACTGTGTTGAATGCTGAGCTGAAGTCAATAAACAGCATTCTTGCGTAGGTGTTCTTGTCATCCAGGTGTGAGAGTACATAGTGCAGCGCTGTAGAAACCGCATCCTCTGTACTCCTGTTGCTCCGGTAGGCGAACTGATGAGGGTCCAGTGTTGGGGGCAGGCCTTTTTTGAGCTGTGCCAAGACCAGTCGCTCAAAGCACTTCATGACTATGGGCGTCAGTGCCACAGGGCAATAGTCATTTAGGCACGATGGTGTTGAATGTTTCGGCACTGGTACTATTGAAGTGGTCTTGAAGCACGCTGGTACCACGGCCTGGGCCAGGGACAGATTGAAGATGTCTGTGAAGACCCCTGCCAGCTGCTCAGCGCATGCCCTCAGCACACGCCCAGGAATGCCATCAGGGCCAGCAGCCTTACGTACGTTGACATGACTCAGTGCATTACGGACGTCGGTGTGGGTGAGTGTGAGGTGGTGGAGGTCATCAGAGGGTGGGAAATTGATGTTCTTTTCATTGTTGTCCTTGTCAAAACGAGCATAGAAGTTATTTAGCTCATTGAGAAAGGGCACAGTCATGGCTATAGGTATGGAGTTGCTGGGCTTATAATCAGAGATAGCTTGAATGCCCTGCCACATACGTCGGGGATCAGAGTCCCCAAAATGTTCCTCCACCTTCAGCTTGTAGCTGTGCTTGGCCTTCTTGATGCCCCTCTTCAGATCTGCCCTGGATGAACTGTAGGCCTGTGCATCACCAGATCTAAAGGCATTGTTACGTGCTTTTAGCAGAAGTCGCACTTCTCTGTTCATCCACGGCTTCTGATTTGGGTACGTGGTGATCTGTCTTTCCGTGGTGACACTGTCAATAGTGGTGTTGATATGGTCCAGGACTGAGTGGGTGTAAGAGCTGATGTTTATGTGGGAGCCACAGGTAGCCTGAGAGGTGAACATACTCCAGTCTGTGTTCCTAAACTTCTCCTGGAGTACAGAGTCAACCCCCTCTGGCCACACTTTGATGGTCCTCACTGATGGCTTCACCCGGTTGATGAGCAGTACATACTTGGGGGTAAGGAACAAGGATAAATGATCAGACTGGCCTAGGTGGGGGAGGGGAGCTGCTGTGTAGGCTCCCACAATATTGGTGTAAACATGGTCCAATGTTTTGTCCCCTCTTGTGTGACAGGAGACATGCTGGTAGAATTTAGGAAGCACTGTCTTGAGGTTAGAGTGGTTAAAATCACCCGCCACAATAAATGCTGCCTCTGGGTGTGCAGTTTGTTGTTTGCTAATAGCTGCATGCAGTTCTTTCATAGCAAGCTTAGCATTAGCATCCGGAGAAATGTAAGCGGCTGTTATGATGGTACAAGTGAACTCGCGTGGCAGATAGAAAGGTCTACATTTAACCATGAGAAACTCCAGGTTAGCTGAGCAGTGTCTCTCAACAGTGACAGAGTTCGTGCACCAAGCCTTGTTAATATAAATGCACAATCCCCCCCCTCTTGTCTTACCGGAGTCAACTGCTGCTCTGTCTGCCCGGAGCGTGTGTAGGCCGGCTAGCTCGACAGCATTGTCGGGTATTCCACTGTGAAGCCATGTTTCCGTAAAAATCATGATATTGCAGTTCATAAGTTTCTTATTGTTGGTGATCCGAAGCCGTAGTTCACTCATTTTGCTCGCCAGAGACCGTACATTAGCAAGGAAAATACTGGGTAGCGATAGCCGGTGCGGTGTTAGCTTTAGCTTAGCTCTTAGCCCACCGCGTTTACCCCTCCTTTGTTTACGATCCTTACGCCGCCTGCGAGCACTTCCGGTCGGCCGGGAAGCCTGCCGAGCGTCGGGAGTTCTCCAGAGCTCCGGGATGAGACGTAGATTCAGACGTAGGTTGCTGATAAAAAGGTCGTTATCGTTGTTTTGTAAACCAATATTCAAAAGCTCATCTCGGGTGTAAGATGTAAAAGCAGAGCTGTTCTGAACGAACATACCCGAAATGAGCAGAAATAACACTGCTAGTCCCCAGAATCTGGTAGGACGCTGAGCCTCGCGTTGTGCACGCGCCGCCATCTATAATGCCTTCCTTCGTGCCTGTGCTTCAGCTACATCAGCTCGCCTCTTCTCTTCAAAGTAGTCTTGCGCCTGGGTAGTGAGGGCGCGCCAGCCTGGCCTGTCCATAGCCTACAGTTCTTAATTGTTTGGGAAGGATGCCAGTGTGTCTGATGTTGAGCTTCACACAGTCTTTGAATCTTTTGTGTGGTCTGCCTTGGTTCCACTTCCCAGAGCAGAGTTCGCTGTACATGAGCTGCTTGGGCAGCCTGTGGCCATCCATCCGGATCACATGACCAACCCATCGGAGCTGGGCTTTCAGAATCATGGCCTTGATGCTGGTCATCTCAGCTCTGTCCAGGATCTCAAGGTTTGCGACCCGGTCTTGCCAGTGAATGTTCATGATCATTCGTAGATTTCTCATGTGGAACTTCTCCATCTGCTTCAGGTGTTTTTTTGTACATGGTCCACGTCTCTCACATCAGTAGAGAAGGCTGGTGAAGACAACAGCCCTGTACACTTTGAGCTTCGTGGACAGCTGGATGTTGTGCTGGTTCAGGACGCGAGCTCAGAGATGACCAAGAGCTTGACTGGCCTTGCAGATTCTGGCGTTGATCTCCTTATCCAGGCTGCCATCGTTGCTGATGGTGCTGCCGAGGTATTTAAAGTCATCTACCGTCTTCAGTTGGGTACCCTCGATGGAGATACAGACGTGGACAAAACTGTTGGTACTCCTCTGTTAATGAAAGAAAAACACACAACGGTCACAGAAATAACTTGAATCTGACAAAAGTGGTAATAAATAAAAATTCTATGAAAATTAACCAATGAAAATCAGACATTGCTTTTGAATTGTGGTTCAACAGAATTATTCTAAAAAACAAACTCATGAAACAGGCCTGGACAAAAATGATGGTACCCCTAGAAAAGATTGAAAATAATGTGACCATAGGGACATGTTCAACCAAGATGTGTCCTCTAATTAATATCACAGGTGTCTACAAACTTGTAATCAGTCAGTCGGCCTATTTAAAGGGTGACAAGTAGTCACTGTGCTGTTTGTTGACATGGTGTGTATCACACTAAACATGGACCAGAGGAAGCAAAGGAGAGAATTGTCTCAGGAGATTAGAAAGAAAATTATAGACAAGCATGTTAAAAAGGTAAAGGCTGTAAGACCATGTCCAAGCAGCTTGATGTTCCTGTGACTACAGTTGCACATATTATTCAGAAATTTAAGATCCACGGGACTGTAGCCAACCTCCCTGGATGTGGCCGCAGGAGGAGACGGATAATACGAATGGTAACAAAAGAGCCCAGAACAACCTCTAAACACATTCATAGTGAACTCCAAGGTCAAGGTACATCAGTGTCAGATCGCACCATCCATCGTTGTTTGAGCCAAAGTGGACTTCATGGGAGACGACCAAGGAGGTTCAGGTTCAGGTTACTTTATTTGTACCCGTAGGTAGATTTGTTTTGCAGTCTGGTGACATCCATATTTACAAGCCACTAATTACATTCAACATAGACACAAACACAGGCACACATGAAGCTGACTATAAACATGATAAAAATACTCAAGGCTCCATCAATCAGGGTATAAAAAGACAAAGAGATGAGGGAGAACCCAGAGGTAAGAGAGAAGGTGTTATGACCCGAGCGCCGGTTCTGATCGCGCTCGGGCTAAAGTTATGTCTCGCTGCCGGCCTTGACAGCTGCGGGCTGTATTCTGGCCTCACCGGGCTCTTATTGTGAAAGTGCTCGGTGGGGTTTCCGCCTGTCAACGGTCGGCCAGCTGAGTGTCATTACCGTCGTTAGTGTTTCGCCATTTAAGCCCAGCACTGGCGACGGTATGACGCAGCAGTGTCAGTCGTTCTACGTCTGAGATACGGATGGCTTGGACCATTATCTACCTCGTATGCTTGTGGTTGACCGTCGCTTCTCCGGCACCAGTAAGTCAGCTGTTAGCCTTACTTCTCCCGGTGAGAGTAGACTTTGTGTGTCTTTGCCTCAGCAGCCTGTGTAACCAATTACTAAACAACCTTTGCCTGTGTATGACCGTCTCCTCCTATGGACTCGTAAGTGAGCTGTCTAGCCTTACGCCTCCGGAAGTGTGTATGGACTTATGTGTCATTACCCCTGCATCTTGTGTTGTTCACTTCTCACTGTAATAAACTCACTGAAAAACTCACTGGTGACTCTGTGCGTCTTATGCTGGCTCGTGAGGGCCAGCGCATGACAGTACACTGCTGCCAAAACAGCGTTTACGCTGACGCCAACCTGAGACGCTATTCACCAGTGGGTTTGAGTTTTTTGGACATTTGCTTTTTCCTGTCTGGGTACCGTGTATGTGAAGAATGCCGTCGCGGAGGAACCGCATGTGGAGTCCGAGCCACGAGCTGACTGATGTGCTGGAAGTGGTGGATGAGCTGCTCATCTCCGCTTCTCTGCTAGATTATGACCACGGCATACACTGGTACCTGGACGCCGCCGAGGATATACTTTGTCATCTCTCTCCCCGCTACGCTGACCACCCGGAAGTCGATGCGAGGAGGGAGGACATCGCTGCGCAACGCGAAATCTACCTGATGATGGAGGAGGAACGCGGCATGAAGCAGGAGAAGAGGCACTCCTGCTCTTTGCTCATGGATCCCGATCCTGTCCTCGATCCGTTCCGGGAGTTCGCACCGTCTGGGGGCCGGCGAAGGCGTCGGCGCCGCGGCCGGGCGCATCCTCGGCAAGCTCCTGCTCCGGATCCAGTTCCGAGCCGCCGGGATGACCCCCTCAACCAGCCGACTGCTGCGAGTGAGCTGAGTCCTGTGCCGGTGGGCTCCGTCCATGGGTCCGTTTCTACCATCCAGCGAGCGAGGGAAGGAGCAATGTCCACTACAGCTGATACCATCCTCCCCCCGGGAGACAGGCAAGTTCAAGTTCACTTTCCTATCGATCATAGTGATCTGTCTTGTCTGACTCCTGGGGGTGAAGCTCGGGGTTCGCAGCTCCCCGAGCTCCTTTCCCCAGCTGTAGCCATTTATATTAAACCTGCTGCCTCTGTGTCTCCTCCTGCGGAGCGGTCCTCGGCGTCAGTCCCACGCCATCGAACGAGGGGGAGGCCTGCAGCTCTGGGAAATATCCCGGCCCTGCAGCCTAGCTTTGGACAGAGAAGAACGGACTGCAGTGAGGAGCCAGAGCCGACGAGAGAGCGTCCCCAGGGTTCCTCAGGGATGCAGCCCAAGTCAGCAGGTCCAGGGTCCTCTGCCCCCACGCCATACGGGTTATTGGCGTGGATGCCTGCGCATGAGGATCCAGCTGCAGAGACCATCAGGCCGGCTGTGGAACCCGACGCAGCTGAGTGGGAGCCCGACGACGAGCTGCTTCTTCAACCTGGATCGGCGAAGTCCTGGACGGCTCCAGAGCCCGAGTGCAGGCAAGTGCTCTTTCTTGTTTTCCTGTATGGTGTATTAGAGCATTTTTGCCTGCCTCATGGGGAGGCGAGTGAGGGGCAGCCGTCCGCTGCACCCGAGCTCGTCTCGCTGGGCTCTGGCGCTGCCGGTGGAACTGATCCCAGTCCTCTCTTGTTTTCTGAGCACCTCCACAGCGTTACCGGTCCGGAGCCCGTCAAGGTCACAGGACTGGGGGTTCCAGGTTCGGAGATGGAGGTCGTCGCCGGAGCAGTCCTAACCCAGTCGGGGTCCGACGCGTGGGCCGAGGTGACCCAGTCGGGGCCCGTCCTGACCCAGTCGGGGTCCGACGCATGGGCTGAGGTGGCCCAGTCGGGGTCCAACGTGGGTGCAGCGGTGACCCAATCGGGGCCCGTCCTGACCCAGTCGGGGTCCGATGCATGGACTGAGGTGACCCAGTCGGGGTCCAATGTGGGTGCAGCGGTGACCCAATCGGGGCCCGTCCTGACCCAGTCGGGGTCCGACGCATGGGCCGAGGTGACCCAGTTGGGGTCCAACGTGGGTGCAGCGGTGACCCAATCGGGGCCCGTCCTGACCCAGTCGGGGTCCGACGCATGGGCAGAGGTGACCCAGTCGGGGTCCAACGTGGGTGCAGCGGTGACCCAATCGGGGCCCGTCCTGACCCAGTCGGGGTCCGACGCATGGGCAGAGGTGACCCAGTCGGGGTCCAACATGGGCGCAGCGATTACCCAGTGGGGGTCCAGCGCAGGTGCGGCTGCGACCCAATCAGGATTCGAGGGGGCCCAAGTTTTTGGTTGTTCCCCTCTCAGGATCCACCAGCTGGGGGCCGTGAGAGGGCTTTGTTTGACGGTCTGGCGCTCCCCTGTCTTGTCGTGTTCAGGTGAGCGGCTGCATGCAATCCCTCCGCGGTCCTGGTGGTTGTGGGATGCGGGTCGGCCACCTGAGGAACTGCTTGGAGCGTTCGGCGTCTTGGCTTGGCCACCCAATAAACTGTGTGTGTTACGGGGTGACTTGGTTCGGCCACCAGAGGACTTGTTTCTGGGGGCCTGGGACTGGGGCAGGCCACCTGATTATGTACTGTGCTTGCGGGACTATCTGTGGGCCCATACGGGGCCTGGTCATGTTAAGTACGTCTAGAGATTTTTGTTGTTTCTCGAAGTCATAGTCTTAGTCAAGTCTGAGCAATTTTTAGATTGCCTCTTGTTTCCTTGTAAGTCGAAGTCATAGTTATAGTCGAGTCTGAGCAATTTTAGTTTGCCTCTTGTTTTTTTTTTTCTTGTAAGCCGAAGTCACAGTCATAGTCAAGTCTAGGCAATTTTAGATTGCCTCTTGTTTCTTTTTTCTTGTGAGCCACAGTCATAGTCTTAGTCAAGTCTGAGCAATTTTTTTGATTGCCTCTTGTTCTTTTCTTTGTAAGCCACAGTCATAGTCACAGTCAAGTCAGAGCAATTTTTAGATTGCCTCATGTTTTTTTTTTGTTTGGAAAACCATAGTCATAGTCATAGCCTAGGCTAAGCAATTTTAGATTGCCCCCTGTGTGTTGGTGCGTATTTCTTGTTTTGTTCGTGTTTTGACTGCCTCATGTTTTTTTTTTTTGGGGGGGGGGGAACCATAGTTTAGTTGTAGTCTAGTCATTGTCAAGTCAGAGTATGTTTTCAGTTTGCCTCATGTTTTTTTTTGAAAGCCACAGTCTTGCCATAGTCAGGTTATGTCATTGCAATTTAGTTTAGTCAGGTAAAGCAATTTATATTGCCTTTTGTGTTTTGCATCCATAGTCTGGTTTTGTGTTGCTAATTGTTTCTTTCCTCCCCTCTTTTTTTTTGAGGGGCTATGGTCAAGTCTTGTCTTTGTTTTTGTTCTCCCCTCTTTCCTTGAGGGGCTATTGTATGGGGATTTTGTTCTTTGTTTCCAGGTATTTACATGTATTTTGTTGGTTTCGTATGTTTTTTTTTTTTGGTCTGGTCATGGTCTTGTTCAGGGGTTGGTTTCTCTCCCTGCGCACCTGTCCTCCCACCTCCCACCCTGGGGGGGCGGGGGGGGCAGGGTGGTTCCTTGGGGCGTTCAGAGTCCGCCCGTGGAGGGAGGGTACTGTTATGACCCGAGCGCCGGTTCTGATCGCGCTCGGGCTAAAGTTATGTCTCGCTGCCGGCCTTGACAGCTGCGGGCTGTATTCTGGCCTCACCGGGCTCTTATTGTGAAAGTGCTCGGTGGGGTTTCCGCCTGTCAACGGTCGGCCAGCTGAGTGTCATTACCGTCGTTAGTGTTTCGCCATTTAAGCCCAGCACTGGCGATGGTATGACGCAGCAGTGTCAGTCTGAGATACGGATGACTTGGACCATTATCTACCTCGTATGCTTGTGGTTGACCGTCGCTTCTCCGGCACCAGTAAGTCAGCTGTTAGCCTTACTCCTCCCGGTGAGAGTAGACTTTGTGTGTCTTTGCCTCAGCAGCCTGTGTAGCCAATTACTAAACAACCTTTGCCTGTGTATGACCGTCTCCTCCTATGGACTCGTAAGTGAGCTGTCTAGCCTTACGCCTCCAGAAGTGTGTATGGACTTATGTGTCATTACCCCTGCATCTTGTGTTGTTCACTTCTCACCGTAATAAACTCACTGAAAAACTCACTGGTGACTCTGTGCGTCTTATGCTGGCTCATGAGGGCCAGCGCATGACAGAAGGGTCATATTAAAAGTTAAAAACTAGTCAAAGAGGTTAAAAAACTCAAAGGTCTAAAACCCAATAAAATATTTAGAACCCAAGTGACATCCTACAAAAATAAGTAAATATAAAATGAAGTTAATAAATAGGTACCTAAATTATGTACAATATACAGTATTTTTACAGCTTGTTCAACTCTTTGACAGTAGCAGGGACAAAGCTGTTTTTGTACCGCTGGGTTCTACTTTTTGGGACAGCAAACCTCCGTCTTGAGGGAAGAAGCTGAAAGTGGCAGTGCAAAGGGTGGGAGTCATCATTTAAAATAGAGGTAGCCATCCTCTGTACTTGTCTGGTGTACAGGGATGTCAGGCTCAGCTGTAACTCACCAAGCAAATGACTGGACCATCTACCTACCTGATCCAAGGATTTCCTCTGTTTCAGTTTTATCTGACCAAACCATGACACTAAAGAAAAGGATAAAACAGATTCAATAAAAGCCCAATAAAACATTGTCATTATGGTTCGGTCAACTTGGAAGCGTGCAAGTTTTCTCAAGCAATGCAAATGTTGCTGACCCTTTTTGCACACCCTTCAATTCAATTCAATTCAATTCAACTTTATTTATATAGCACCATTTCACAACAACAGTCATCTCATAGCACTATCAACTGTAGGGGGAACCCCCACAGTTGCAGAAAGACCCCAGCAATCAGGCGATCCCCTGTGAGCAAGCACTTGGCGACGGTGGAGAGGAAAAACTCCCTTTTAACAGGAAGAAACCTCCAGCAGAACCAGGCTCAGGGAGGGGCAGTCATCTGCTGCGACTGGCTGGGGGATGAGGGGATAGAGAAGAAGAAAAGAACAGACATGTAGAGCGCAAACAGCACGATGGGGACTCAATCTATGGGAGAGAACAAACAAATGTTAATGACCAGCAAAAAAAATATTTCATTGAGAGTGAGAAAAGGAGTGAAGCCCAGTGCATTACTGGAGGTCCCCCGGCTGACTAAACCTATTAGCAGCATAACTAAGGGAGGGTTCAGAAACACATGATCCCTCCCTAATTGTAGGCTAGATCAAAAAGGTAGGTTTTAGACCTATTCTTAAAAACAGAGATCGAGTCTGACTCCCGAATCCAGATTGGCAGCTGATTCCACAGGAGAGGAGCTTGATAACTGAAGGCTCTGCCTCCCATTGTACTTTTGGAGATTCTAGGTATTACAAGTAATCCTGCATTTTGGGAGCGTAGTGCTCTGTTAGGATAATACGGTAGTATCAGATCTTTTAAATAAAAAGGAGCCTGATTGTTTAGAGCTTTGTAAGTAAGAAGAAGGATTTTAAACTTAATTCTAAACTCTATGGGAAGCCAATGAAGGGAGGCCAGAACCGGAGAGATATGATCTCTCTTTCTAGTACCTGTTAAAACTCTTGCTGCAGCATTTTGGATCAGCTGAAGACTTTTTAAAGATGTTTTAGGACAGCCTGATAATAAAGAATTACAATAATCTAATCTCGAGCTAACAAAAGCGTGGATCAGTTTCTCAGCATCACTCTGAGACAAGATGCTCCTAATCTTGGCAATATTACGCAAATGATAGAAGGCAGTCTTAGAAACAAATTTAATATGTGAATTGAAGGACAAATCCTGATCAAAAATAACTCCAAGGTTCCTCACAGAGCTATTAAGAGAAAGAGTAACCGCATCCAAACTGAAAGTTTGATTTGGAAAGGAATTTCTAAGGTTTTTTGGACCAACAAGAATGACTTCAGTCTTATCTGAATTTAATAGCAGGAAATTACAAGTCATCCAAGCTTTAATTTCCTTAAGACAGGCTTCTAACTTGGCTAATTGATTACTATCATCTGGCTTCATTGACAGGTATAATTGTGTGTCATCAGCATAACAATGAAAATGTATACAGTGCTTTCTAATAATGTTGCCTAACGGAAGCATATATAAACTAAAAAGAGTAGGGCCTAGCACAGATCCCTGTGGAACTCCATGACTGAGCTTTGAGTTGAAAGAAAACTCATTATTTACATGAACAAACTGGAACCTATCAGATAAATAAGATCTAAACCACTGCAACGAAGTTCCATTAAGTCCAACATAGTGTTCTAATCTATCAAGTAGAATATTATGATCGATAGAATCAAAAGCTGCACTAAGGTCTAAAAGGACAAGTACAGAAACTAGTCCATTATCAGATGCAATGAGGAGGTCGTTAGTGACCTTCGCTAAGGCTGTTTCAGTACTATGATGGATTCTAAACCCAGATTGAAACTCCTCAAGTAAACCATTTCCCTGCAGGTGGTCAAATAATTGCGTAGCAACAACTCTTTCTAAGATTTTTGAAATGAAAGGGAGATTAGAAATTGGTCTATAGTTAGCTAAAGCTCCTGGATCTAGCGTTGGCTTTTTGAGTAAGGGTTTAATTACAGCCGTTTTAAAAGCCTGCGGTACATGGCCTAAAGTTAATGAAGAATTGATTATATGAAGAATAAGGCTACCAATAAGTGGGAAGACTTCTTTAAATAACCTGGTAGGAATAGGGTCTAAAAGACAAGTTGAAGGTTTGGATGAGGAAACTATTTTGTCTAACTCACAAAGGTCGATTGGAGTAGACTCATCAAGACAGACATCAATAGAAGGAGTTGTAGTAGTTACAGTATTTAAGTTAACTGTGGGAAGAATCTGATTGATTTTATCTCTGATGGATGAAATTTTATTATTGAAAAAGTTCATAAAGTCCTGACTAGTAAGCTCTAAGGGAATGCTAGGATTGACAGAGTCCTGACTCTTTGTCAACCTGGCTACAGTACTGAAAAGAAACCTGGGATTATTCTTGTTCTCTTCTATTAATGCAGAGTAATAACTCGTTCTAGCTTTTCTAAGAGATTTTTTATAAATTAAAAGATGATTTCTCCAAGCTAAATAGATTTCATCTAAATTAGTGGAGCACCATTTTCTTTCTAATTGACGAGTCTTCTGTTTTAAGCTACGAGTTTCTGTGTTGAACCAAGGAGTTAGAAATCTCTGATTAGACTTTTTTCTTTTTTAAGGGGGCCACCAAGTCTAGAGTCTGATGCAGAGAAGCTGAAACACTATCCACCATGTTATCAATTATAGAAGGAGCAAGCTGTCTATAGCTTATTTCCGTTGTGTTGACACATGGCATAGAGGAAACAATCTGCATAAATTTGGTAACAGCATCATCTGAGAGGCATCTACTGTAATAATATTTTTCTTTAGGAGCCAAATAGTCAGAAATAGTAAAATCAAAGGTTAACAGACAATGGTCTGACAGTACAGGGTTATGAGGAGACACTACAAGATTTTCTATTTCTATGCCATATGTCAGAACAAGGTCCAATGTATGGTGGAGGTAATGAGTAGAATTTCCTACTTTCTGAGAAAACCCAATCGAGTCTAATATTGAATTAAATGCCACATTAAGGCAGTCACTATCTACATCCACATGTATATTAAAGTCCCCTACTATAATTATTCTATCAGATTTCAGCACTAAATCAGCTAAGAAATCAGCAAATTCAGATAAAAATTCTGAGTAGGTTGATGGGGGACGATAAACTATGGCAAATAAAATTGGGTTTAACCTAAAATTGCTAAAGTGCCCAATACTGAGGACCAGGCCCTCAAAGGAATTATAACATGTTTTTTGCTTTACATTAACTAGTAATTTGGAATGGTAAATTGTTGCTACTCCTCCTCCACGACCAGAACTTCTGGGATTTTGACAGTTTAAATAACCAGAGGGAGTTGATTCATTTAAACCAACATAATCCTCTTGCCCTAACCAAGTCTCACAGTTCACTTCAAAGTTTAAATTACTATCAATAATCGTCCCAAGATATTTGTATGATTGTAAACATTCGGTGGTCTGGCCTTTTAGCATGGTGACTTTGTGCCTGGGATTTTTCCTCCTAAAGTCAATAATCATATCTTTAGTTTTTGTTGTATTCAGCTGCAGGTAGGAATCCTCACACCAGTGAACAAAATCAACTACTGGGCCGTGGCCACTCTCACCATCCTGGAGGAGACTGACAATAACTGAGTCATCAGCATACTTTATAATGTGTCTGTTGTCATGTCCGCTCTGACACATGTTTGTGTACAGGATGAAGAGTAGTGGTGACAACACACACCCCTGAGAAGAGCCAGTAGAAGAGCACTTTAGGTCAGACAATGTACCATTGACCCTTACTCTCTGCGTCCTGTTGGTTAAGAAATCCAGAATCCAACCCACCAGATTATTGCTCAAGTCAAATTGTTGCAGGAGCCTTTCAACTAAGATATGAGGTTGGATTGTATTAAAGGCGGAAGAAAAGTCCACAAATAAAAGCCTGGCATGTGTCCCATTAAAATCCAGATGTTTAAAAAGCATGTTAAACAGAGTGACAGTGGCATCCTCCACTCCTCTGTGAGGCCTATAGGCAATCTGCAGAGGATCCAATGCATGTTCAGTCTGCTTTAGGACCTCACATCTGACCAGTTTTTCAAAAATTTTCATTAAAACTGAAGTCAAAGCAACTGGTCTAAAGTCGTTTATCGTTTTAGGACAGCTGGATTTTGGAACGGGAACAACCACGGCTTCTTTCCAGATCTTAGGCACATGTTGTGTCTGTAAGGACTTATTGAAAATGTAATGAAATATAGGACTCAGTTCATGTGCACAGGACCTTACCAAGCGCCCACATATATTATCAGGGCCCTGACTTTTGTTCACTTTTACAGCGCAGAACTCCCTTTTAACATCCTGCACCTCAATATTAAAGTGCTGGTTGTCTTTGAGTTTCTGTTTCAAATCTTGGATTTCTGTGCTGAAATCAAAGGAGTCAAAACGACCATAAAAACAATTAAGAGCATTAGCCAGCTCTGTGTCTGAATTAAAACCATCTAAAAACACACGATTACTGCGCTCTGTGCTCTGAAGGCCTGCAATAGTTTTCATACTGGCCCAGGCTGAACCAAGTTTCTTAGTTGCCATCTTGCTTTCCAACTCTGATTTATAATTCTGTTTTGCTCTTAAAATTTCGGCCTTCAGCTCCTTTGTGGCAACCTGTAGCTCAGAAACAGACCCCTGTTTAAAGGCAAGTGCTTTCCTCTGTAAGCAGGATTTAACTGATTTTGTAACCCATGGTTTGTTGTTGGGATATATTTTGACACGTTTACGTGGAACAATCTTATATTTACAGAAAGACACGTATGAGCATGTGACGTTAACCAGAGAGTCCAAATCATCCCCGCAGGCCAATTTGAACATCTCCCAGTCTGTACAGTTAAAGCATTCCTGGAAGCTGTGCTCTGAATCTTCTGTCCACACATCATTGTCTCTCATCTCCACCTTGCCTCTTCTGAGAGCAGTTTTATATGTGGGCAGCAAATGTACACAGTTGTGATCTGAGGATCCTAAAGGAGGAAGGGGGAGTGATTTATAGGCCCTCTCTATGGATCCATAGCACAGGTCCAATGTCTTTTTTCACCTGGTTGGGCAGGAGACATACTGATAAAAGTTTTTAAGTGTTTTCTTTAAAGAAACATGATTAAAATCCCCAAGAATGAAGTTTGGCACCTCTGGAGAAATTGATTGCAGCCGCTGGACCACATCAAAGATGGTTCTGGAGGCAGAGTCAGCGTCTGCCCTCGGATGAATGTACACAATTGTGATGAAAAGTTGGGGGAACTCGCGAGGCAAATAAAAGGGGCGTAGTGACACAGAAGGAGGACACCACTGTTGAAAACAAATCATAAAAAAGCCAGACTGGAATTTGCCAAACTGCATGTTGACAAGCCTCAAAGCTTCTGAGAGAATGTCCTATGGACAGACAAGACAAAACTGAAACTTTTTGGCAAGGCACATCAGCTCTATGTTCACAGATGCAAAAATGAAGTATAGCAAGAAAAGAACACTGTCCCTACTGTGAAACATGGAGGAGGTTCTGTTATGTTGTGGGGCTGCTTTGCTGCATCTGGCACAGGGTGTCTTGAATCTGTGCAGGGTACAATGAAATCTCAAGACTATCAAGGTATTCTAGAGAGAAATGTGCTGCCCAGTGTCAGACAGCTTGGTCTCAGTCGCAGGTCATGGGTCTTGCAACAGGATAATGACCCAAAACACACAGCTAAAAACATCCAAGAATGGCTAAGAGCGAAACATTGAACTATTCTAAAGTGGCCTTCTATGAGCCCTGATCTAAATCCTATTGAACATCTGTGGAAGGAGCTGAAACATGCGGTCTGGAGAAGGCATCCTTCAAACTTGAGACAACTGGAGCAGTTTGCTCATGAGGAGTGGGCCAAAATACCTGCTGAGAGGTGCAGAAGTCTCACTGACAGTTACAGAAATAGTTTGATTGCAGTGATTTCAAAAGGTTGTGCAACAAAATATTAAGTTAAGGGTATCATCATTTTTGTCCAGGCCTGTTTCATGAGTTTGTTTTTTAAAATAATTCTGTTGAACCACAATTCAAAAGCATTGTCTGATTTTCATTGGTTAATTTTCACAGAATTTTTATTTATTACCACTTTTGTCAGATTCAAATTATTTCTGTGACCATTGTGGGTTTTTCTTTCATTAACAGAGGGGTACCAACAATTTTGTCCACAGCTGTAGAGGGGGGAAGGATGGTGGAGGTGGGTGCTGGTTGGAACAGTATCTCTGTCTTGCTGAGGCTGATGGTAAGACCAAAAAGATGGAAGGCTTCTGCAAACTTGTTCACAATGATCTGGAGATCAAACTCCATGTGGGCCATGACGGCACAGTTGTCAGCGAAAAGTGCTTCCAGGACAATCTTTTCTGTGACCTTGTCTTAGCCTTCAGTCGGCGGAGGTCGAACAGTGAGCCATCAAGTCTGTATCGCAGGTACCCCAAGGTCCAAGTCCCTGAAGGCATGGTTGAGGATGCAAGAGAAAAAGAGGTTGAAGAGGACTGGGGCCAGAACGCACCCCTGCTTGACGCTGTTGCTGATATTGAATGGCTCCGATACCTCTCCACCTGAGAGAACCTGCCCACTCATGTTGTCGTGAAACTGGCATATAAGGTTTATATGGCACCATATTGTTAATATGGCGGCGGCGCGCATGGACACAGCGGCCCCTCTTGGCATCAGCGAGTGTGAGAGTTTTGAGTGTTTTGATCATCCCAGACGTACATTCTGTAAAACTTACAACCGTGAGACCTTATTAAACATCAAGGTACTGCACGCTGCAAGAATCACGGCGCTTGGTTGTGACTTGGACATTCTACGCCAGCATGGAATTCTGGCGGAGCCCCTGCTAGAAGCTACCCAGGACAGGAGGAAGCGTAAGCGAAGGGAATGCAAGCAAAAGTGTGGAAAAAGGGCCGGGATCAATGCTAGGCTAAAGGCTAACCCCTCCAGACCAGCGGTAAAGTCGCTCATTCTCTCTAACGTCCGCTCCCTCGACAACAAGCTGGACGAGCTGCGTCTGCTGAGAGAAACCCGGAAAGAGTGGGGGGAATGCTGTGTGCTTGCGTTCACGGAGACATGGCTCCGACAACATCCCTGATGAGGCCATTCAACTAGAGGGGATGACGGTGTTCCGAGCAGACAGAGGAACGGCAAGCGCCGGTAAGAGCCGCGGAGGTGGGCTATGCATCTATGTTAATAAGAACTGGTGCGTTAACGCCACATTAGTATCTAAACACTGCTCTCCATTGGCAGAGTTCTTTATTGTAAATTGTTGGCCATTTTATCTGCCGAGGGAATTCACCAACATGTTTGTAGCGGCTGTTTACATAGCGCCGAGCACTAACGCTAACGCTAATGCTAAGAAGGCACTCGGGGAACTACACGATGCTATTAGTGAAATCCAAACTTCACATCTGGACAGTTTTGTAGTGGTTGCAGGGGATTTTAACCACACCAGCTTAAAGACTGTGCTCCCCAAGTTTAAACAATGTGTAGACTTTAAGACCAGAGGAGAGAATATGTTGGACTTAGTGTACATAAACACAGACGCATATAAGGCGATACCCCGCCCCCACCTCGGCCTTTCTGACCACATATCCGTGATGCTGGTGCCTGCCTACAAACCCTTATTGAAGCGCAGCAGGCCAGTAGTGAAACAAATCAGGATTTGGCCAGAGAGTGCAACCTCTGCACTGAAAGAGTGTTTTCTGCACACAGACTGGGAGGTCTTCAAAATAGCAGCCTCCCAGGAAGAAAAGACAGATGTAGAGGAGTATGCTGAAACGGTTACCAGCTACATCGCAAAGTGCACAGAGGATGTCACTACAGTGAAGACCATCATTATGTGGGGAAACCATAAGCCCTGGATGACCGCAGAGGTGCGCTCACTGCTTACAGCCAGAGATGCAGCCTTCAGAGCGAAGGACAGGATCGCCCTCCGCTCAGCCAGGTCTGCGCTCTCAAAGGGAATTAAGACGGCGAAGCGCGCCTATGAGGAGAAAAACCAGGGACACCTCTGTGACACTAGAAACACCAAGCAGATGTGGCAGGGAGTTCGGACACTGACGGGCTATAAGTCTAGGCAGGGGGTCAATGATGACGATGCTTCGCTTCCAGACAGGCTCAACAACTTCACATTTTGAAGCATCAAACCCGACAATCAGAGGGAAGGCTGGCCCATCCCCACCATCTGTCGGACCAGCTTTTACCATCAACACAGCGGACACACGGAGGACCCTAACCAGAGTCCATCCATCCATCCATCCATCCATCTTCTGCCGATTTTCCGGAGGTCCGGGTCGCGGAGGCAGCAGTTCAAGCAGAGAAGCCCAGACTTCCCTCTCCCCAGCCACCTGCTCCAGCTCTTCAGAGGGGATACCAAGGTGTTCCCAGACCAGCTGGGAGACATAGTCTCTCCACCGAGTCCTGGGTCTGCCCCGGGGTCTCCTCCCAGTGGGACGTGCCTGAAACACCTCAAGTGGGAGGCGTCCAGGAGGCATCCTAATCAGATGCCCATACCACCTCAACTGACTCCTTTCAATGTGGAGGAGCAGCGGTTCTACTCTGAGCCTCTCCCGGATGACTGAGCTCCTCACCCTATCTCTGAGGGTGAGTCCAGCAATCCTACGGAGAAAGCTCATTTCAGCCGCTTGTATCCGCGATCTCGTTCTTTCGGTCATTACCCAAAGCTCGTGACCATAGGTGAGAGTAGGAACGTAGATTGACTGGTAAATCGACAGCTTTGCCTTAGAACTAAGCTCCTTCTTCACCACAACAGACCGGTACAACGTCCGCATCACTGCAGATGCACCCCAAGATACTTAAACTCCTCCACTTGGGGCAGGAGCCTGTCCCCAACCCGGAGAGGACAATCCACCTTTTTCCAGCTGAGGACCATGGACTCGGACTTGGAGGTGCTGATTCTCATCCCAGCCGCTTCACACTCAGCGGAAAACTGTCCCAGCAAGAGCTGTAGGTCATTGCTGGATGAAGCCAACAGGACAACATCATCTGCAAACAACAGAGATGAGATCCTGTGGTCACCAAGCATGACACCCTCCATTCCCTGGCTGCGCCTAGAAATCCTGTCCATAAAAAGTATGAACAGGATCGGTGACAAAGGGCAGCCCTGGCGGAGTCCAACTCTCACTGGGAATGACTCCGACCGAGTGTTGGCAATACGAACCAAACTCTCACAACGGTCGTACAGAGACCGAATAGCTCGTAACAACAAGTCCGATACCCCATACTCCTGAAGCACCCCCCACAAAAATCCACGAGGGACGTGGTCAAATGCCTTCTCCAAGTCCACAAAACACATGTAAACTGGTTGGGTAAACTCCCACCAACCCTCAAGAATTCTAACCAGAGTCAACCCACGTAAAGCTGCAGGTCCAGACAACATCCCGGGACGTGTGCTCCGAGACTGCACAAGCGAGTTGGCGGATGTACTGACTGACATTTATAACATCTCCCTGAGTCAGGCCATCGTTCCCAGATGCTTCAGGACCTCTATCATTGTACCGGTGGCAAAGAAACCAGTTGTGTCTTGTCTGAATGACTATCGTCCTGTTGCACTGACACCAATTGTGATGAAGTGTTTTGAACGGCTTGTCAAACCACACATTACAGCCTGCCTCCCTGCATCACACGACCTGCTCCAGTATGCATATCGTTCAAACCGCTCTACGGAGGATGCTATAGTCACCACCCTGCACTCTGTCATCACTCACTTGGATCAGAAAGACACCTACGCCAGACTCCTGTACATTGATTTCAGTTCAGCATTCAACACCATTATTCCCCAGAGACTGATGGAGAAATTACTCCTTCTTGGTCTGAACACCGCCACATGTCTCTGGATCTTGGATTTCCTGACTGAGAGACCTCAGTCTGTCCGGGTTGGAAACAACATCTCCAACTCTGTCACGCTGAGCACTGGATCCCCTCAAGGTTGCGTACTCAGTCCACTGTTGTTTACTCTTCTAACACATGACTGTGTATCCAGACACGAGGGGAACCAGATTATTAAGTTTGCAGACGACACCACGGTGGTGGGACTTATTCAGAGGGATGAGGAATCAATGTACAGGGAAGAAGTGAGAGACCTGGAGGGCTGGTGCAGGGAGACCAATCTGGTGCTCAACGTGGACAAAACGAAGGAGATGATTATCGACTTCCGGCGGTCACAGCCTGAACACGTCCCCCTCAGCATCGGCGGCAATTTAGTGGAGAGAGTGGAGAACATCAAGTTCCTTGGAGTGCAGATCTCGCAGGACCTGACCTGGAGCAAGAATTCCTTGGGGATCAGGAAGCGGGCTCAGCAGAGACTGCACTTCTTGAGGAAACTCAAATAGGCCTCTCTCCCCATCTGCATCCTAAGGACCTTCTACAGAGGTGTGGTGGAGAGTGTTCTGACGTACTGCATTGCTACATGGTACTCCAGCTGCAGTATGTCAGACAAAAAAGCCCTGCAGAGGATAGTTAAGGGAGCTCAGAGGGTAATTGGAGTCTCCCTCCCCTCTGTCCAAGAACTTTTTCAGAACTGTTGTAACAGCAGGGCTCGGAACATTGTCAAGGACCATTCGCACCCTCTGCATAAACACTTTGAGCTTCTGCCATCTGGCAAACGATTCCGGAGCATCAGAGGCAGAACCACCAGACTGATCAACAGCTTCCTTCCACAAGCTTTTAGGATGCTGAACAGTTGATCCGGAATCTCTCATATACACTACTGCACCTACGGACATTATGTACATTATTTGTATATTATAGTTAGTTAGTTTTTCAAGTACTGTATGTCTCAGGGATGTGTGAATGGATGTGGTGGGGTGGGGGGAGTGAAGATATGTGTGAGTGTGTCTTAAACCATGTTCTTCTACTTATATGGATGCCGAGAGAAACACAATTGACATAAAGCACGGCTCAGGAGACACACACGCAGGCTCAGGGCAGATTCAACAGCTTTATTAACAACAGAGATGTGTGTGGCTGCGTGTCTGTGGAATAAGAATGTATTGGTGGTGGCGTCTGCGTCAGGCACGAGGGCAGGAGGCCGTACAGCCGGACAACCCTATGGGAGGAAGCAGAGGGAGAAGGGTAACGGGCACCACACCAATACAGAGGATAATGATGGTTAGCTGGCTTACTTGATTATGACAGGTGGCTGGCGTCGACAAGGGCGAGGCCCGGGAGACAGCGACCTGCAGTACCTGTGGCAGCAGCGTAGAGCCAGCGGCGAGATGAGGAAGTCCGCCGCCGGGAATGTCCACCTGTGCACAGGGGAAGGCTAGAGGAGAGAGGTCAGGGGAGCTTACCCAGATAATCTTCGCTAGTAGGTTTGAGATCCGTAGTAGCAAAGGGGCCGAAGTTGAGAGACGGCTTCAGGCCGAAGCCCAGGGCAGAGTGGATTAAATACCTCGCCGCTGACAAGGAGCAGGTGTGCGCGCGGCTGGCGCCGCTGATGAGCGGCGAGTCATGACAACAATTTCATCTTGCCTGCACTATAGTTGTATGTACAGCAATATGACAATAAAGGTTGATTTGATTTGATTTGATTTCTAAACTTGCCTGGGCACCCAAGCTTGGATAGGATCATCCAGAGGACCTCCCTGTTCACCGTGTCGAAGGCCTTAGTCAGGTCGATAAAGACCACACTGTTATGGTTCGAGCACCGATCTCGCCCGCGCTTGAGCCATTCACTATTTTCCCCTTTCTGACGTGGGTGTGCGCCTTTTGGCTCTCCGAGCCTTTATTGTGACAGCGCTCGGAGGGGCTTCCGGCTGTCAGAGGACAGCTGAGCCGCATTTCACCTCATCAGCTGCTCTCTACTTAAGAGGGCAGCTGAGAACGAAAAGGCGCGGTAGTTTCGTCAAAAATTTCCCCTTGTTTGACATTAGCGAGCATCCCTCTGTTCGGACGTTGACCATTCTTCGTCTGTGATCATAAGTGTGCCTCTTTACGTACCCGTTATTCCCTGTCATTGACTATACATCGTTGTAGTGTGTTTTAGCCCCCCATGGCTTGTTATTTTGTTCCTTTCCTGTTCCTTTAGCAAAACTGTGCAAACTCACTGGTGATTTGTGGCGTCTTATGATGGCTCGTGAGGGCCATCCATGACACACTTAAGTCCATGTTTTGTTCTAGACATTCTCCTGCACTTGGCGGACGGAGAAGATCATGTCCACGGTGCTGTGATTTGAGCGGAATCCACACTGTGTTTCTAGCAGGTTCCCTTCAGAGATGTTGTTAATCAGTCGGTTGAGGAGGACCCAGGCCAGTATTTTTCCGGCAATAGATAGAAGGGAAATACCTCGGTAATTGCCGCAGTCTTGCTACCCTTTTTCTTGAACAGGAAGATAACAGTGGCATCCCTGAAGTCTTTGGGCAGTTGTTCATCATCCCAGATGCTGGTGAGGAGGGAATGGAAGATTTCAAGGGCCACAGGACCGGCTGATTTGAATATTTCCACCGGGATTCCATCCATCCCAGGTGCTTTGCCTGAATTGGTCTGCCTAATTGCCTTCAAGACTTCGTCCATTGTAGGGGGGAGGTCGAAGCAGTGGACGATGGGCTTTTGTGGGATCAGATCGAGGGCGTGGGGGTCTACAGTGGAGGGCCTGTTGAGCAGGTGGCTGAAGTGCTCTCTCCATCGTGCATTGATGCTGTTCTTCTCCAGCTAGTCAGGAGTCCATGGGCAATCAGTTGGCCATCCAGATCTTCAGCAAATTCACTACATCGCTGAGGTTGTTCAAGTTTGGGAACGTTGAACGCTGGCCTGATGACTTTTGGTGTCTTGCGGTGTGTTGGGGCAATATGCAGGGATAGGATGGATCTGACTAGATGGTGGTCCGTCCAACACTCTGCTCTGCGCATGGCCCTGGTGATCCTGACGTCACAGATGTCTCTCTGATGGCAAATGGCAAAGTCTATCAAATGCCACTGTTTGGATCTTGGGTGCATCCATGTTGTCTTATATTTGTCTGCTTGCCGGAACAGTGTGTTTGTGATAGCAAGGTGGTTTTCAGCACAAAGGCTCAAGAGCATCAAGCCGTTGGAGTTCACAGTTTTCCAATGCTGTGTTGCCCCAGCACGCCTTTCCAGTTACAGCAGTCTGTTCCGACTCTGGTGTTGAAATCGCCTAGCAGAATGAGTTTGTCATTGGGGGGAGTGTCCTTCACGAGGGTACTGAACTCCTTATAAAAGGCTTCCTTCACTTCATCACTGCTGGTGAGAGTTGGGGCAGACGCGCTGATGAGGGTAACGTGCCGGTTACGGTTAAGGGGGAAACGGAGTTTCATTAGCCGTTCATTAACTGACGTTGGTAGGTCAGGAAGTTGCTTGAGAACCGCTGTCTTGATGGCCAGTCCTACTCCATGGATCCTCTCTTCATCTTTGGCTTTGCCTTTCCAGAAAAAGGTGTAGCCACCTTTTAGTTCGGCCACAGATCCTTCTTCGGCTAGTCTGGTCTCGCTGAGGGCCAAGATGTCAATGCGGTAGCGGGCCAGTTCCCTTGCAATGAGGGCTGTTCTTCTCTCAGGCCTCAAGGAGACCTCTCTGTCCATGAGTGTGCGTACATTCCACGCACAAAGAATTAGTTTCTTTCTTCTTTGGTTTCGACCGCTTGTGGGGAAGAACTGCCAGCCACGGTATGCTGGCCAGTTGGAAGGGACAAGCATTTGTTTGGGACACATTTTCTAGTCCCTTCCTCATGTGAGGGTGAGCAGTGCTGTCCTAAAGATGCTGCTCAGTCACCTGGGGGAATGCCGAACTCCACTGTTGTTCCGGGGTCAGAAGGAGAGCGACTATTGCCACCAAGCCGCCTGCATGCAAGGTTCAAGCTACAACTGCCAGTGGTCACCTCCAACTGCTGCTTCACTCGTTCCCCATCACCACAGGACTGTTGTAAGGTTGTGAGGACTAACGCACAAGAAGAAAACCTGTGCAGGAAAGTTTTTTTAAAAGTGGGTAAGTTGATGCACAGGGGCAATCCCACTCTCTCGGCCTCAAAAGCCAGGATCTGGTGGTACAAAAAGAGCCGTCGCAACCAGGGACTTCCTTGGCTGCAGTGGATGTCCACAACATCTATAGTGCCTTGCCATGCCCTTGCATTCCACAATGTCTGCTGTCGCCGCCTTCATAACCGTTGGGACAAAAGATGTGACACAGCAGTGATGATAGATGGACTACAGCTCCTTACCAGATAAAGTGATACAGAGTGAAGTATGTGGTGGTAATGAACCTGTAAGCTGGTTGCCAAGTGCCAATCAAATCTAAAGAAGACAGACATAGATGGAGTGTGTGGCAGTAATGCACCTGTGTGAGAATGACCTTCTTCCTCTTGTTCTTTTAGATTTGATTGGCAGTTGGCAACCAGCTGACAGGTGCATTACCGCCACATCGTCGTCGGCCTTCGTCGGTCTATGATGACCGTGGAAGAGAATCCTAAACGTCTACTCTGCTGGAACAGCACCGCCTGTGACTGAACAGGCCGATGCACGAATGACAGTTCCTGTCACACAGGTCGCACTTGTGAGTGGTCTCCGTGCTGCTGGGTCTGTGGCGGTTCTTCCTGCGGGTCCTTTTTTCTTCTGCTGCAGCAGTCAGTCTCTCTTCACCCGCCTTGAGCTGTCTGGTCAGGGTGCCTCTACATTTGGAGCAGTCCGTTGCAAGGTCTTCCCAGTGCTCTGTGTTGATCTCCAGGGCCTTCATGTCTCTCTTGCAGATGTCTCTAAAGTGCAGCTGTGGGCGGCCAACGTCTCTCCTGCCAGTCGCCAGTTCTCTGTAGAGGACGTCTTTGGGGATTCTGCCATCTTCCATACGGTGAACGTGGCCTAGCCAGCGGAGCCTGCACTGCCTGAGTAGAGTGAACATGGAGGGAAGGCCGGCGCGGGACAGAACTTCTGTGTTGGGCACTTTGTCCTGCCAGGATATGTCCAGGATGTGGCAAATGCGGCGCAAGTGGAAGGAGTTCAGTCTCTTTTCCTGCCGGGCGTATGTTGTCCACGTCTCACTCCCATAGAGTAGTGTGCTGATGATGCAGGCGTTGTACACTGCCATCTTCGTCTTGACAGAGAGTTTGGGATTCTCCCACACTCGTGTGGTGAGGCGAGCAAGTGTGAAGGCTGATTTTCCAATCCTCTTGTCGATCTCTGTATCAAGGGAGAGGTTGTTGCTGATCGTGGACCCCAGGTACGTGAACTGATTCACGACCTCCAGCTCGTAGTCGTCGATGGTGATGGTTGGTGGTGCTTCCGTGCCTTGCGCCAAGACGTTAGTCTTCTTCAGGCTGATGGTAAGCCCAAAGTCCTTGCATGCCTGGGAGAAGCGGTCCATCAGGGTCTGAAGCTCCTGCTGTGTGTGGGTTGCGACTGCAGCGTCGTTTGCAAACAGCATGTCTCTGATTAGAGCCTTGCGTACTTTGGTTCTGGCTTTCAGGTGGGCGAGGTTGAAAAGCCTGCCGTCAGATCTTGTGTGCAGGTAGATTCCCTCTGTTGCTGTGCTGAAGGCATGCCTCAGGAGCATAGCAAAGAAAATCCCAAAGAGGGTTGGCGCAAGTACACAGCCCTGTTTCACTCCGCTGCGTATGTTGAATGGCTCTGAGACGTTGCCGTCGTGCTGCACTATCCCCTGCATGTTGGTGTGAAACGATTCGATGAGGCTTTGTAACTTTGGTGGGCATCCTATTTTTGGCAGGATCTTGAAAAGGCCGGGGATTGGCTTCAGGTGTGCTGGCAATGGAGTAGGTGTGTGCGTTGCTGGCTCCTGCTATATTTTTTTTTTCTTTACTTTTTAAACCCTATTTTGCTGTAAGCTGTTAATGTTTTGGACATTTAATACATGCAGAATCTGTTTTGAAATATGTCCAAAACAAGAAAGCAGACTGAAAAGGAGGCAGCAGGGAACAATATTAACACCAGCTTAGCTGAGGATGCTAGTATCAGCCTTAACCCTGCACTTGTTGCCTTGCTAGAGCAACACAGAATGTCCATAGCTGCTGACTTCAAAGCTTCATTTGAACTTATTAATGGTAAGCTGGACAAAATTCAAGCAGATGTGGTGAACCAGGAGCAACGCATTGGCGACCTTGAAAACAACGCGGAGGACGTCAGCCAGCGCCTAGCGGCGCTTGAAGTTACATGTGAGTCAATACAGGAGGAGAACAAACTTTTGAAAAACAAACTTTCTGACCTGGAGGGAAGAAGCAGGAGGCTGAATATTCGTCTGGTGGGTCTGCCGGAGTCCTTTGATGTGGGTCCACGGCCATCTGAATTTTTTTCTCAGCTGTTGGTGGACGTCTTTGGCGCACAAACTTTGCCATCTCCCCCAGAGCTGGATAGAGCCCACCGCAGCCTCAGGTCCAAGCCGGGTCCGAATGGGAAGCCGCGCGCTGTCATTATTTGTTTCCACCGGTTTCGGACCAAAGACTTGGTGATGAGAGAAGCGCGGAGACGCCGTGGGACTTTGGAATATCGTGGACATAAACTTCAGTTCTACGAGGATTATAACGCCGACGTTCAGAGGCAGCGAGCCGAATATAAGGAGGTTATGTCCGAGTTGTACAAGAGAGGTTTTCGTCCTTCTCTTCTTTTCCCCGCCAGGCTCCGGATAACTCTTCCAGACGGCAAAAACCAGTGGCTGGCGTCCGTCTCAGAGGCCACCTGCTTCATGCAAACTATGAAGAGAAACCAGCAATTTTCGCCTTGAACTGGACATTTCTGGGTTGACCAGCTGCCGCGCTGGGCTGCTTGTTACTTCATTGAAGCTGCACTGACTGGACATTGATGCATTTTCAGATGTTTAAAAACAAGGTAAAATTGGCTCCCTATACGTTGTTGTTTACTTAATTCTTTTTTTTAATTTTATCTTATTTATTTATTTTTTTTTTTTTAGGGTAAAACGTTCATATTATGCAGGATTGAAGCCAGTTGTATGGGAGCATTCTGTTAGGATGAAAATAGAGCAGGAGATGGAGCGGTTGCTGTTTTTTTGCAACCGGCTGGAGTGTTGTTATAGGTTTGGTTGTTGGTTTTTTTTATTTTTTTTTTTATTTTTATTTTTTTATTTATTTTTTTTTTGTTTTGTTTTTTTGTTATGGTTTTATTTACACCCCCCTTACCCCTTCCTTTTTTTTTTTTTTTTTTTTACCCGTATCTCACTTTATTCTTCTTTGGGCTACACAACATAATATATAAATTTTACTCTTTGAATGAATAGTAATCTTACTTTGGTAAGCTGGAATGTGAAGGGGTTGAACCATCCAATTAAACGAAAGAGAGTCATGTCACGTCTAAAGCAGTTTAAGCCTGGGGTACTGTTTTTGCAGGAAACCCATTTGCAGGATTCCGACCACTTGCGTTTGTCAAAATGTTGGTCAGGACAATTTTTTCATTCAAATTTTAAAGCTAAGGCCAGGGGCGCTGCTATTCTTATTGATCGAAATATCCCATTTATTCCCTCTAATGTTGTATCAGATAAAAATGGACGATTTGTAATAGTATCAGGTAAACTTGGCGATAAACATGTCACTTTGGCTAATCTGTATGCACCGAATTTTGATGATGTGCACTTTTTTCGCAACCTTTTTTCGCAACTTCTAGATTTAAATACTCATTCTCTAATTCTTGGGGGTGACTTTAATTTGTATATGGATCCGATCTTAGATCGCTCATCTTCAAAACCTGCTAGTCTTAATAAATCTGCAACTTATGTTAAGTCTTTTCTTGAGGAATATAGCCTTACAGATCCTTGGCGTTTTTTACATCCTAACGGCAGGGACTATTCTTTTTTCTCTCACGTACACCATACTTATACCAGAATAGATTATTTTTTTGTTGACAATTTATTAATTAATAACCTTTGCTCTTGCAGTTATGATAGCATCTCGGTTTCTGATCATGCCCCTCTTGTACTTAAAATGATCCTCCATGGATGTGACTCCATGAGAAAGCATTGGAGATTGGATCCATTATTACTTACAGATGAAAAATTGGTTGCGAATATTTCTTCTAAAATTAATTTTTTTTTGAAAGAAAATAAAACTCTTGGTATGTCAAATAAAACGATATGGGAGGCCATGAAGGCATTTCTTAGGGGGGAATTTATTTCATTGGCAGCATTTAAAAGACGATCCTTAATACAGGAACAGAAGGTTATTTTAGATCAAATCCTGGACATTGACAGACAATATGCTCAATCTCCATCACCCGCTCTGTACAAGGAACGTATGACATTACAAACTAAATTTAATTTACTTTCTACTCGACAAATTGAAGGTTGTTTAATAAGGAACAAGAGTGAATTTTATGAACATGGCGAAAAAAACAGTAAACTTCTAGCTAATCAACTACGTGGTATTAGAGCTAAGCAAATTATTACTGGAGTTAGGACAGATAAAGGAGAGGTGACATCTGACCAACAAGCGATTAATGATATTTTCAGGTCATTTTATTCCAAATTATATACCTCAGAATATACAACAAACTTAAAGGATTTGGAAATTTTTTTTGATTCTATTGATATTCCTTTGATTTCTTCAGAATCTCGGCAAATTTTAGAAGCTCCCATCACAAAAGAAGAAATTCAGCTGGCAATATCATCCATGCAATCAGGAAAATCTCCAGGACCTGATGGGTTTTCCGCTGATTTTTTCAAAAAATTCTCTGATGACCTCGCCCCTTTCCTTTGTCAAGTTTTTACAGAGTCGCTTGACTCTGGTACACTTCCTCCTTCATGCTATCAGGCCTGTATCACTGTGTTGCTTAAAAAGGATAAGGATCCTGTTGATTGTGCTTCTTACAGGCCTACTTCCTTGTTAAATACCGATGTTAAAATTTTGTCAAAGTTGTTAGCTTCAAGGTTGGAAAAGATTCTTCCTTTTATAATTTCACAGGACCAAACCGGTTTCATTAAAAATCGCCATTCTTTTTTTAACTTGCGGCGGTTGTTTAATATTATTTATACTCCTCACCACAACATACCTGAATGTCTTATTAGTTTGGACGCTGAAAAGGCATTCGATAGGGTTGAGTGGGAGTATTTGTTTTTTACTTTGGAGAGGTTCGGTTTTGGTCCTTCCTTCTGTTCCTGGATTAAACTTCTCTATGCTAGTCCTTTAGCTTCAGTGTTAACTAATTGTCGCTATTCTGACTATTTTAGACTTTACCGTGGTACGAGGCAAGGCTGTCCTTTGAGCCCGTTGCTCTTTGCCTTGGCAGTTGAGCCGTTAGCTATTGCAATCCGTGGGAGCCGGGACTTTCTAGGCATTCGTAGGGGTGGCATTGAGCATAGGGTTTCACTCTATGCTGATGATCTTTTATTATTTCTCTCCAACCCACTTACTTCATTACCTGCTATACTTAATATTTTGGATAGTTTTAGTAGGTTTTCTGGTTATAAAATTAATCTTAATAAGAGTGAACTGTTTCTGATTAATGAAAAGATTCAAGTTCAGGATTTTGAAAATTTTCCTTTCAAGGTTGTTATTGATCATTTTAATTATCTTGGGATATGTGTCACTAAACAATTTAATTACTTGTTTAAAAATAATTTTCTCCCCTTACTTGACCAGTGCAAGTTAATACTTTCCAAATGGTCCCCATTATCCTTGTCTTTAATTGGCAGAATCAATTCTGTAAAAATGATGTTACTTCCAAAGTTTTTATATTTGTTTCAATGTCTCCCCATTTTTATTCCTAAATCCTTTTTTAAGTCTTTGGACTCTCTGATTACCTCATTTATTTGGAATGGTAAACATCCGAGATTGAGGAAAGTTTTTCTTCAAAGACCCAAATCAGTGGGTGGCATGGCTCTGCCTAACTTTCAATATTACTACTGGGCAGCAAATATCAGGTGCATGTTATATTGGAAACATTTTTATCTGGAACCCAAATCACCTATTTGGATCCTTATGGAGTCACATGTGGACAATCAAACTTCCCTACCGGCAATTTTAGGTTCACCACTTCCCCTTGCTTTGTCTACACTGGGTAATAATAAAGTAGTTCGTCAGTCTCTTAGAATTTGGTCTCAATTCAGGAAAAATTTCGGTCTTCAGTTTTTTTCCATTAGAAGTCCAATTGCCGCAAATCATTTATTTACCCCATCAACTATTGATAGTGCATTTCATATATGGCACAGAAAAGGTTTAAAATCTTTTGCGGATTTATATTTTGATGGTCAATTTGCAAGTTTTTCTCAACTTTCCACCAAATTCGACATCACTTCTACACACTTTTTCCGCTTCCTCCAGGTCAGACATTATGTGCAAACCATGACAAAACAATTCCCTCAAAAACCTTCTGATAATCCTCTAGATGATTTTTTTATTAGTTAAACCAACTTCTAAGGGGGTAATGTCAGTTTTATATAATTTAATTTCAAATTTACAATCTTCTTCTCTGGCCGCTATCAAATTGAACTGGGAACAAGATCTTAATTTTACTTTTACTGATGAACTGTGGGACTCTATTCTTGGCCAGGTTCACACTGTATCAATGTGTGCTCGTCACGCTCTTATTCAATTTAAGATTGTACACCGGATGCACCTGTCCAAGGTTAAGTTAGCACGTATTTACTCGGATATAGACCCAACTTGTGAAAAGTGTGGTAGCGCTCCTGGCACTTTGCTTCACATGTATTGGTCCTGCCCGGCATTGATGAATTTTTGGCATTCTGTTTTTATCACTTTGTCTGAAGTCCTGCAATATCAAATTAAACCTGATCCATTATGCGCCATTTTTGGTGTGGCTCCAGAACTTGTCTTGCCAAGTTCCAAATTAAAAGTATTCAAATTTTCATTATTATTGGCCAGACGTGCTGTATTACTGAAGTGGAAAGACTCTTCGCCCCCTTCACATTTACAGTGGATAAAAGATATAATGTCCTGTTTAGATTTAGAAAAAATCAGATATACAGTCTGTGGCTCTGAAAACAAATTCTATAAATTATGGCGCCCGTTTCTTGATTTCTTTGAAAGACCCACGATTATAGTTTCTGAGTAGCTCATATCCCCTTTACCCCAACCCCACTTCACACACATAATTTTTCTTTGTATTTTTTTTTTTTTTTTTTATTGTTTATTTAAAGGTTTTTGTGCTTTGAAGCATTTACATTTGTTGGCTTTAAGTTCTAGTTTTTTACTGTTTGGTTGAAACAAAAATGAAAATTTCTAATACTTTGTATTGTATTGATACTTCAATTAATAATAATAAAAAGACCTTTGAAAGAAAGGATCTTGAAAAGGCCCTCTCTGCTGACCAGATCGAACGCTTTGGTGAGGTCGATGAAGGTGACGTACAGGGGCATGTTCTGTTCTCTGCATTTCTCCTGGAGTTGGCGGATGGAGAATATCATGTCTACCGTCGATCGCTCAGCGCGGAAGCCACACTGAGACTCGGGGTAGACACGTTTGGCAAGCTTCTGTAGACGAACGAGAACAACTCGTGCGTAGACTTTGCCAACAACACTGAAGAGGGAGATGCCCCTGTAGTTGATGCAGTCGCTTCTCTCCCCTTTGTTTTTGTAGAGGGTGATGATCTTGGCGTCCCTCATGTCCTGTGGTATGGCACCTTCCTTCCAGCACTGGCAGAGGACGTCATGCAATGGCAGCAATAGGGTGGTCTTGCAGTGCTTGATCAAGTCGGGGGGTATGCCGTCGTTGCCGGGTGCCTTGCCAGCGGCCAAGCTATCAATGGCCTTGCTGAGTTCGTCGATGGTTGGCTCAGCGTCAAGGTCGTCCATGGATGGCAGGCAGTCGATGGCATCAAGGGCTGATGGTGTCACGGTGTTCTGTCTGGAGTAGAGGTCGGAGTAGTGTTCCACCCATCTCTCCATCTGCTTGTTCTTTTCTGCGATCACCTCCCCAGTGGAGGATTTGGGAGGGGGCGTCTTGCTCTGAGCCGGACCAAGTGCTTTCTTGATGCCATCGTACATACCACGAATGTTCCC
The DNA here is from genome assembly GCA_020510985.1 of Pholidichthys leucotaenia. NCBI lineage: Eukaryota > Metazoa > Chordata > Actinopteri > Cichliformes > Pholidichthyidae > Pholidichthys > Pholidichthys leucotaenia. Next base: position 263,392,752 of record CM035842.1, read on the forward strand.
TGTTATGGCAGCGGTTTGAATGTCTTGGCTGAGCTGAGTCCAGTACTCGTTGGCACAGTGCCGAACAGTCTGCTGAACTTTGCTTCTCGCAGCCCTGAGAATCTGGAGATTCTTCTTGTTTGGGTACTTCTTGTACTCAGCAAGTGCTGAGCGCTTGGCTTCAATGACGGGGGTCATCTCGGTCAACTTGGCATCAAACCAGTCCTGTGACTTCGAGGTCTTCCTCCCAAAGGTAGCCAAGACTGTGCGGTGGATGGTGTTTCACAGCTCTTCCCGCTTCTGCTTTGCAGATTCTCCTTCTTGTGGTACACCAAGTTCCTTCTCAAAGGTGGAGGCAAACTGCTCAACAAGTTCTGGTTGGGCCATCTTGCTGGTGTCAATCCGTGCCTTTCCAGGCTGTCTAGCACAATGGAATTTCTTCAGCTGCAGCTTGACCTTGCAACACACCAATGAATGGTCTGTGTTGCAATCTGCACTCTGGAACGAATGGGTAATTAGCACGTTCTTCAGTGAGGTGCTCCTGGTCAGGATCAAGTCCAGCTGGTGCCAGTGCTTTGAGCACGGATGTCGCCAGGAAACCTTGTGTTGGGGCTTGGTCTTGAAGAACGAGTTTGTGATGCACAGATCATGATATGTGCAGAACTCGAGCAGCCACTGTCCGTTGTCGTTCATTCTGCCCACGCCAAATGGTCCAAGACAGGAGGGCCAGGACTCATGGTCAGCACCCACTCTGGCATTGAAGTCTCCAAGGAGAATGAGTTGTTCAGAGTTGGGGATGATCCTGACAGTTGTTGCGAGATTCTCATAGAACTCATCTTTTGCCTCTGGTGTGGATGTCAGTTTTGGGGCATACACACTGACGAGGGTGACTGGGCCTTGAGTGGTGTTGAGGCGGAGGGTGAGGAGTCGTACAGAGCCATTGCTGCCCGGTTCCACCATCTTCAGCAAGGTGTTCTTCACTACGAAGCCCACTCCGTGTTCCCTGTGTTCGTCACTGCCCTTTCCCTGCCAGTAGAACGTGTAGTCCTTCTCTCTCAGTGTGCCTGCGTCAGCCAACCGTGTTTCCTGGAGAGTGACGATATCCACTCCCAGTCTCTTCAGCTCATTATTGATGATGGCAGTCTTCCTGGTGTCGTTGATGTCCTTGAGGTTAGCAGCGAGTCCTGTCATCATAGTGCGGACGTTCCAAGTTCCCAGTTTTAGAGTTGGTCTCTTTTGTTTTTTTGTCTTGCCTGGTGCGAAGGTTCTCAGCCTTCTGTTCGGACTTCTCCTTATCCCCATGCACCCAATGAGGAAAGCAAGCTGTGGCGAGACAACACCTTATTAGCTGGGGGCTGCCCAGCTTGAGGCGGGCGGTAGCTGTTCAGTGAGATCTGATGATCCCTCCCACCATCGGGAACAACCCCTGGTGCCGCGCTCTACGCCAATTGAGCAGTGGCTTATAACCGGTAACTGTCATTCCCCGTGTTTTGTCTACGCCAAAGGCAAAGCTGGAGTGTCCTCTCCAGTGATCCGGTTTTCTACCTTACAGCGTTGGGCATTGGTAGGATTCAAGCCTGGGCAGGAAGATATGGAGGACAAGATGTTACCCATGCAGCATGTCCCCCCTCTCCACGTCACTGATGAATCCAAAGGAACAGCAGGGCTGCTACAGTTTGGCTGCTACAGTTTGGCACCAGCGCCATTGCAGGAGCTGCCAGAACGATGTTGAGCACAACAGAGAACTGCCTTAGGGGCTCCGACTCCGGATTTTTCCTCAGGGTTGACTCCCGAAGCCTTTCCCGTGACCGGGTGTGCCGCAAGGCAGCGGAGGTTTGAAATCAGGGTTTACCTTCCCCTAGATGGGCTACCTTCCCAGGTTGACGAGCCACCATCTACCCGAAGCATCTGGTTTTAAGGCGCCAGAGATCCGCCCTCGCCCCTTCTCCTATTAGTAAAAGCAGTTCCACCGGGCTTAGAGACTAAACCACACGGGCAGGCTAGGAGTTGGACTTAGGTGTCAGAGGCTTTTCGAGACGCACGCCATAAGGAGCATTTTATGAGCACTGGGAGCTTAACCCCAGTGCCACTCCTGGCTATGTGTTCAATAATATTACACTCTATATCCTCAGGGGAGGGAATCACCCTATATGCCAGGCCGTCTTTAATGAAAGTGGCACATCCTCCTCCATTTACACTGTTTCTTCTCTCCTGTCTGATTGAACTGTGTCCTGGAATAACAAAACCTAAGTGAGGTTGAAGCCATGTCTCATGTACACACTACCTCTGGAACAACTTGTAGTTCGTAAAGATACTTCTTGAGTTCTTGTCCATTTGCTATAAGACTCCTCGCATTCCACTGGAGTATGTTTAGTACCATAATTCAGATATTAAGTTTCAACATGTGCATGGTCCCCAGTTTGAGCTGTCAGCAAACCATGTATCTGGACGGCTTCGATATCTTTCACCTCCAAGAATCTTCCTGCTGCTTCCACGATGGTTTTGATTCTGTCACTTTTCTTCTGTAGCTGTGCTGCAACATTGATGATGTGGCAGATGAACTGTTTTTTCTGACCATTCCTGCCTCTCTAACTGTCTTTAGAGCTTCTTCATGCAAGATTTTCTAACTTATACTGATTTCCTGGGCTTGTCTACCTTCCCTCTGCACAACACATCCTCCATATGCAGCACTGTGCTCACCCCTGCAGTTGCAACACTTTACTTTTGCATCCTTTTCACATTTACCATATTCGTGTTCCCCTCCACATCTAGCACATCTTAACTTTCCCTTACATTGCTGAGCAGTGTGACCCATCCTTTGACATTTGTAGCACCTGAGTTGCTTTGGGACATATTGTCTGACACTGTAATAAAGGTATCCTATTTGGACTGATTTAGGGAGTGTTTCCTCAAACTGAATCATTACAGACAGTGTATCCTTCAGTGAACCTTCTCTTTTGCTCTTTAGCTTTTTCACATCCTTCACCTTTCTTCCTTGGATCTTGTTTTTAACTTCTTCCATAGACATACTCAAAGGTACACCTGATATAACTTCCCTCAAGTTTGCCGTTGCACCAGGATCATGCGCCTTCATTTGTGCTCCATTTTGACATGTCATTGTCAGTATTTTCTCTTGCTGTTGTTTACTTGATGCATGAATTAACAGCCAGTTATTATTCAAGATCTTTGCAAACTTAACTCTCCCAATTTCTTTCTCAATTGCTTTTGATTGCTTAACAGGGTGAAAGTGCCCCCCCATCCTGATTGAACTCAATGACAACCTTCCACTCAGTCCCTACATCATCAAACTGCCATCTAGTTTGTGTTTTCTTCGCACTGTTACTTCCTCCCACGTCACTCTCATCTGACCTGCTTCTAGCTCTTGGTGCCCCCCTAGCTTGTCTTTTCCGCCTCCCAGACCTAGGTAGTATCCACTCCATGTCATCTTTATCAAGCCCATAAGAGCTAGATGCCATAATGTTACAATCAGCGTACAGTTAGCTATCCGCCACAAACAAATCAGTCCTACTGCCAGCCGAACACAGACGTTAATGCCGTCTCAACGTTCCACCTGTCGAAGCCCGTCTTGCATTACCGCCACTTACCTGATTATCAACGTACTTCTTCTTCTTCTCTTGGTTACTGGCAGATAGCAAACAACTGAAAGGTGCATACCATCACCTACTGTACAAGAGAGCATAACATTGTCATCTGAGCCCAACCCCTAAAGTCTATGACATAATCCTGTGTTATTTAAAAAAGCAAAAAGAGCCCTTCTCATGAGTCTTAGTGTCTCTCCGGCTCCATCTGTTCCCAGAACCCCAGTTAAATCCCATTCCCTACCGGCCTCTCAAACTTCATTTTTCATTCTCTCTTTCATTTCCATACTTGTGACAGTGTAAGATGTGCTCAACATTTTCTTTTTCTCCACATTCTCTACATTTGTCACTTTCGCTTTTACCCATGGTGACTAAAGTGCTGTTTAAACCTGTATGAGCCAGTCTGCGTCTTGCCATAAGGATGTCTTCCCTCCAGTTTGTTGTTTTATAATTCTTTATTGCAATAGATTTTTGTATTCTGTAATACGATCTGTGGTCTATATTAATCATATATTCCATAACCAACATATGTTTAAGCATGTGAGAATGTTTGGTGATTACATATGTAAGGCGACTTCACACCTCAGAACAGGACAAAGAGTCTCAACCGCCAGTGAAGATCAAAGAGCGTCCAAGGCACTGCGGTGGAGACCGGATGGGTTGCCCTGACCCCCCAGGGCCAGGCGGAGGAGTACGAAGACAATGGGGGGATTAAGATAATGAGGGATGTCAGCTTTTGATATGCATGTCTTTTGTTATGTGCGAGTATAAGTTCGTAGAGCCGAAGGTGTTCGCTTTTTTTCCTTCTTCTGCTGCTGCACCTAGATGAGACTTGTTAGAGGAGCTGATAATAAACTTTGGTTTATATATCACATCGCCTCGTTCTTTCAAGCTCTTCTACATGATCTACCTTTATGATTTTCATCTCATCTTCTTTGCCATAGCTCAGTTCCTTTTTTCTTGTTTACTGCTTTCCCTTCACCTTTTCCGAGACAATGGTATAGTTATTTCTTTTGCTATTTTGTCTGCACAGTCATTTCCTTTCAACCCTTCATGTAAGATAAGATAAGATAAGCCTTTATTAGTCCCACCATGGGGAAATTCCAGGATTGCAACAGTACAGGGATAGCAACACTCAGAGCAACAATCAGAAGACAAGAAAAACAAGAACATCTAGTAAACATATGTACATATTACTATAAATATATATATAGACACACAGTGCAGGACACACACATGTGCAGGAACCCAACAAAACTGAACATCTCCACCACCCCTGTGTACCCTAAATAAACTGTGATATAGCTCAATCACCAAGTCTTCCCTTGTAGATTTTAGTGTCTGTATGGTTTTTAAAGCTGCTAGTGAATCTGTGCACACTACCACCTGGTCCAGTCTGACCTACTCCACCCACTGCAAAGCAATAATTATTGCCACCATCTCTGCTGTAAACATGGATGTGTTTTTGGAGAGTCTTTTTGAGATGGTCACTTTAAACTCTGGAATTTATACTCCCAACTCCAACAGAGCCCTCTTTGTTCTTTGAACTGTCAGTATAGAGCTGTAAGTAGTTATAGTAATTGTTCCTGAGGTAAATGCTTGTTTTAACACCAACTTCACTCATATGCCAATCCTTTGTCCTCATTAGCAGACTAGTGTCTACTTCTTTTCCCGGAAACAGCCGAGGGGGAACATTACTCACTGGACTGGTGTTAGCTATATCAACAGTGTCTAATCCATACATTCTGGCATTTCTTTCAATTGTCCACCCAAACCCGTGTCCCTGGAAGTTACAGTATTCCCAGCAGTGTTATTTCTGAAATATTTGCTTCCTCACTTCCTTTCAGCTTGACCCAGTATGATAATGCGGGTTTATCTCTTCTCAAATCCATTGGCATTTCTCTTGCTTCTATTAAAACTGCATTGTTTCTCATTAAGCACCCTTTATAAGGAACGCTCCCCAGAAGGCAGCATGAAGACATCTACGTTCTCTCCCAGAAAGAGCTCCTCCCTAGTGTCTTCCTCCACAGCTCTACGCCTTGAGAGTTTCATCTCTTCTCTTCTGCTTCTCGTCTCACGGGAGTTCCATCTCCCCAATGAAACGTAAGCCTTCCCAGAGTTATTCTCTGCACCTGCCTATTCTCCCTTTGTTTCCTGTGGATAGGTGGACCACCCTCCAGGCGGACCTTTCCTTCCTTCTGGCAGCAGACCGGACCTCGACTGTGGACAGCGACTAACCTCATCTCGCTGTTTGGTGAGCTGGAGCACACAGCACGTTTTCCTCACTCTGAACTGCACTGTAAATATTCTGCACCTGCACCACGGCACTACAGCGGGACGCTGGGCCAGTATTTGGATAATCATCTTTCCAGAGCTAGATTAACTCCTCGCTCCCGTAAGACTGCAAAATCTCTGTTAATATTGTTATCTGCCTGCCTCAGCCTAATCTCTCTGTCTCTGCTGTCATTGCAGGGTTGCCAGACCCCTCCTGCTGCTCACGCTCCTGCTCCCACTACATCACACTCACACAACACCAAACACACACACACTCCTTCACTTCCATTCAATAAAAGATCATTGTTGTTGCTGATCCTGTGACTGTTTCTGGGTGTTTCTGAAATCATGTCAGTACGTCTCCATCAAGAAACACCAGCAGACAGTGCTTTGGCTTACAAACTTAACATTATGGAGGCTCGTTTGGATCAATTAACACACCAGCAACAGGTGATCTTAACCCAGCTCACCCACATAAAGTCACGACTCGACCAGTTCTCCCCACTGCAGTCTCCTCCACCTGCTTCTTGGCATCTGGCCGAGTTGACCAACTCCTCTCAGTCTCCACCTCCTCAGGTCCGGTTAACCCCCGTCCCCACTCCCACCCGTTTTAGTGGTAAGTTAGGGGAGGCATGGGGTTTCTTGTTACAATGTAGCTTGGTATTTCAGCATGTGCCAGGGGATTTCCCCACTCATCATAGTCAAATTAGTTATATGGTGAATTTGTTGGAGGGACGGGCTTTGGCATGGGCTACCGCCATTATGACCCGATCCGATTACGCTATCTACATGTATGACCGATTTGTGGGTCAATTTTCTGAAGTTTTTGACCACTCAGGTCGGGATAGTGTTCTCACCTCCCGCCTCCTTAATTTGAGACAGGGGGTTAAATCGGTGGCTGATTACTCAGTGGATTTTCGGGTAGTAGCTGCTGAGGTGTGGTGGGAGGATGCCTCATTGTGTAACATTTTTGTTCAGAGCCTTAGCCTCAGCTTGAGGGATGAGTTCGCCCCGGGGGGAAGACCCGCTAAGCTTAATGAGCTCATTTCCCTAGCTATTTCTATTGACAACAAGTTAAAGGAACGGGCTAGTGAGCGCCGCTTGGGCACTCAACCTTGCCGCTCCCTGCAGTCTCCCATTAAGGCCCTCCCTCCCTCTGAGTCCCCTGGAGAGGATGAACCCATGCTTGTTGGCCAGTCCAAATTGCCCCCGGTGGAACGACAACGCCGCCATGACCTGGGGCTTTGTTTATATTGTGGCAGTGCTGAGCATGAGGTTGCGTCTTGTCCTAATCGGGTAAAGGGGGGAGTCCGTTAGTCACAGTAGGGGGACTAACGGACGGTGGTAGCATTAAAACCCTTACTCGCCTTGTGTTACCTATTCATTTTCAATATGCATGCACTGAATTATCCTTGCATGCTCTCATTGACTCTGGTGCGGAGCAAAGCTTTATTTCAGAGGGTCTGGCAACCTGGCTGGGGCTTCCATGCTACAACCTGGAGAGACCTCTGAAGTTGATCGTCCTCTCCAAGATGCCCCTTGCCATCATCACTAAGCACACTGCTCCCGTCTCTGTGCTGGTCTCAGGTAATCATCGTGAGCACATGAGGTTTTTTGTGCTTTCCTCCACCGCTTCCCCTGTCATCTTGGGGTTCCCTTGGTTAAGCCTAAGCAATCCCTCTATTGATTGGCGGACGGGAAGAATTTTATCATGGAGTACATTTTGTCTGGGTGCATGCTTGCAATCTGATGCCTGTTATCCCTCTGTACTCCTCTGTTCTCAGGATTCGCCTCCATCAGATGTCTCGTCTGTTCCCGCAGAGTACCATGACCTGACGGCAGTGTTCAGCAAGGCCAAAGCCCTGTCACTTCTCCCCCACCACCCATACGATTGTGCCATCAATCTCCTGCCGGGTGCTCCTTTGCCTTTGAGTCGGCTCTACAGCCTCTCTGCCCCAGAACATGAGGTCATGGATAAATACATCAAGGAGTCCCTGAGTTTGGGCATCATCAGACCATCCTCCTCGGTGGTGGGGGCGGGATTTTTCTTCGTTCGTTAGAAAGACGGTTCAGTCAGGCCATGCATTGATTTTAGGGAGCTCAACAACATTACTGTTAAGGACAAGTACACTCTTCCCCTTATCAATATGGCTTTTGATTCCCTCCAGGGAGCCAGCGTGTTCACCAAATTAGATCTGCAGAACGTTTATCACCTGGTCCACATCAAGGAGGGGGATGAATGGAAGACTGATTTTCACACCCTTAGTGGCCATTTTGACTATTTAGTTATGGCTTTTGGGTTAACCAGTGCTCCTGCTGTTTTCCAGTGGCTTTTTAATGATGTTCTGAGGGATTTTCTCGATGCGTTTGTGTTTGTCTTTCTTGACGATATCCTCATCTTCTCTCATTCTCTGGAGGAACATTGCATTCCTGTCAGATGGGTCCTGCAGTGCCTACTGGAAAACCAGCTGTATGTCAAGGTTGAGAAGTGCAAATTCCATGTCTCTTCCACCACGTTCCTGGGATTTGTTATCTCACATAAGAAGATCATTGCTGACCCAGAGAAAGTAAAGGCAGTGGTGGAGTGGCCTGTTCCCTCTTCCCGTAAACAACTTCAACAGTTTTTGGGCTTTGCTAACTTCTATCACCGCTTTGTCAAAGATTACAGCATTATTGCTTTACCTCTCACTCGCCTGACCTCCACGAAGGTGCCATTCCGCTGGACTGAGGCAGCATTTTCTAAGCTTAAGGATATGTTCTCTTCTCCCCCCCATCCTTACCTAGGTTGACCCCTCTCTGCGGTGCTTGGTGGAAGTGGATGCATCAGATTTTGGGATGGGACCGGTGTTGTCCCAGCGCTCCCCCATTGACAACATGGTCCACCCCTGCGCTTTCTTTTCCCACCGGCTGTCTCCTGCGGAGAGGAACTATGACATGGGAGACAGGGAGCTGCAAGCCATCAAACTGGCTTTGGAGGAGTGGCGTCACTGGCTAGAGGGTACTTCACTGCCATTCGTCGTTTGGACGGATCATAAGAACCTGGAGTACCTCCGGTCTGCCAAACAGTTGAACACCAGACAAGCCCGCTGGTCCCTGTTCTTTGGGAGATTCAACTTCACCATCACCTACCGCGCAGGTTCGAAGAATACCAAGCCCAACATGCTCTCTAGACAGTTTTTCCCTGAGGCTGGCAAGACGACACCATACCCTATTGTTCCTCCTTCCTGCATCGTGGGCATGCTATCCTGGGACATTAAGGAGAGGGTTTGGAGAGCACAGGAGACGGAGCCCGACCCAGGTGGAGGGCCAGCGGGATGGATGTACGTGCCCTCTGCTGTTCGGGTGGAGGTGATTGACTGGCTGCACTCCTCTAAGATTATGAGCAATCCTGGGGTAGCGTGCACTGTGGCCCAATTGCAAAGGTCCTTCTGGTGGCCCTCTCTGTGGAAGGATGTGGGTGAATTCATCTGTGCCTGCCCCCAGTGTGCGACCTGCAAATCATCCTCTTCCCCACCGGCAGGCCTGTTGCATCCTCTCCCCATCCCAAGCCAACCCTGGTCCCATGTCGCGTTGGATTTTGTGATAGGTCTGCCCCCCTCTGCAGGCCACACTGTTATCCTTACCATTGTGACAGGTTCTCCAAGGCGGCTCACTTTATTCCTTTGCAGAAGCTGCCAGCGGCCAAGGAGACGGCAGATCTACTGGTCATGCACGTGGTCCGGCTTCATAACATCCCGGCGGACACTGTGTCAGATCGTAGACCTCAATTTGTCTCTCAAGTCTGGCGGTCTTTCTGCAAGGCTATGGGGGCTACGGTGAGCTTGTCTTCAGGATATCATCCTCAAAGCAATGGCCAATGTGAACACACTAATCAGGAGTTGTAGGATGTCCTGAGGTGCATCAAGGCCCCCAATCCGGCATCCTGGAGCATGTACCTACCTTGGGTTGAGTATGCGCATAATACTGCTGTCTCTTCTGCCACTGGTCTCTTCCCTTTCGAGGTTTCACTAGGTTACAATCCCCCGCTGTTCCTGGAAGAGGAGGAGTTGATTGCCGTTCCTTCGGTCCAGGCCCACATCATGCATTGTCGGCGACTCTGGAAGTCCACCAAGGCTCCTCTGTGACGCACTGCGGCCCACAATACTGTGATCGCCAACCGCCACAGGACCCAGGCTCCCTCCTGCCATGTGGGGCAGCAGGTATGGCTTTCCACTAAAAACATTAACCTGAAGGGCGAGACCAAGAAGTTGTCACAGCGTTTCATTGGGCCTTGTGTTATAACTGACATTGTCAACCCCGTTGCTGTGCACCTGGCTCTTCCTCCCTCTATGCGCATCTGTCCTACATTCCATGTCTCTCAGATGAAGCTGTTCGAGTCCAGCCCGCTGTGTCCCCACCAAAATCTCCACCCCCACCCTTGATGATCGATGGTGGTCCTGCGCACAAGGTCAACTGCATCCTGGATGTCCACCGCAGAGGGCGTGGTCTGCAATATTTGGTGGACTGGGAGGGGTATGGACCTGATGTTCGATCCTGGGTGCGTCCCTCATTTGTGTTGGATCCTCAACTCATCAGGGAGTTCCACCAGATGCACCCAGACAGGTTAGAACGGCCGCCGAGAGGCGTCCTTTGGGGGCGGGGGGGGGGGGGGTTGATCCACGCTGTGTGTGCTCTTTGCCCTAATTATTTTCCACAGCTGCGGGCACACCTGTCCCTTCTCATTAAGCACCCTGTATAAGGAATGCTCCCCAGAAGGCAGCATGAAGATGTCTACGTTCTCTCCCAGGAAGAGAATCAGAATCAGAATCAGAAAAGATTTATTGCCAAGTACATTAACAGATCACTGATAACATACGAGAGAATTTGACTTGACACAGAAAATGAACCTGCATTTCCAGTGACACGGCTGCATCGGGGACGCGCCTGCCAACAGGATAGAGGGTACAGATAGCATAAGAATAAGAATAATACAAGGAACAATAGGAAGGAGCAAAAAAATCATTGATTCAGAATACTGGTTGCATAATCAATCAATATTATGATTACAAGGGGAAAAAAAGCTCTTAATGCACATTCGCGGACAAGTTTCACAGGACACAGGACACAAGAGAGCAGTGTGTGTATCTTTATTTCAGTTCGTGGATCAATATGTGTGCACTGTTGATGCAAAGTGTTGTGATAATAGGAGAACAACAAGGGCACTTGGCAGGAGATGTTTTGTCTGGCTGCTCGCCAATCGTCCTTGCGATTATCTGAGCAGGTGCTGTCCAAGGCCTTGTGCTCGTTGTTTTGAAAACACAGACTGCAGACAGCCAGGAGGAATTTCCATGGGGAAATTGGGCCAAATAGGACTGATCACAGAGAAGGAGCTTTTTATTTCTTCTGTAGATTCAGTACTTAATCCTTCATTGCGGGGCTTTGAGTCCGTCGTGGATAGACCTGAGCGTGAACATGATGTAATCCACCTTCCGAGACAGTTCTCCATTTGTCGCTATCAGGGTCTTCTCCAATTTTTCAATCTGACAGATGCACCTCGCCTGGCCAGCATTTTGATAGGTTGTATCCATCTTCAGCAATTTGCGGTACACCAGGACAATCCCAGTTCCAATCAGAAAGATCCCGATCACCATTATTACGAAGACATACAAATCTTCAATATCTTCGATAGAGAGATTAGTGAGACACAAGATCCTCCAATTACTTGTGTCACGTAAATAGCCCGCTGGAGCCGTTCCTGCGGGGCAGACAGCTTCCCCCGGAGCACTTTTCCTTGTTGAAAAAATAGTGTCAATTGTGTTCAAAGCCCAGCTTATTAACTCCATAATTTCTTTCGACGGTCGCAGTTAGACGCAGACAGACAACAGCAAGCTGGGATCCAGTAGTTGGGGGGGAAGGAAAAAAAGTCAGAGCAAGAGAGAAGGAAAAAGTGTCTGCTCTCTTGGGAGGGCGGAAGTGAAGAGCTCCTCCCTAGCGTCTTCCTCCACAGCTCTATGCCTTGAGAGTTTCATCTCTTCTCTTCTGCTTCTCGTCTCACGGGAGTTCCATCTCCCCAATGAAATGTAAGCCTTCCCAGAGTTATTCTCTGCACCTGCCTATTCTCCCTTTGTTCCCTGTGCCCAGGTGGACCACCATCCAGGCGGACCTCTCCTTCCTCCTGGTGGCGGACCGGACCTCATCTGTAGACAGTGACTAACCTCATCTCGCTGTTTGGTGAGCTGGAGTACACAGCACGTTTTCCTCACTCTGAACTGCACTGTAAATATTCTGCACCTGCACCATGACACTACAGCGGGACGCTGGGCCAGTATTTGGAGAATCATTTCTCCAGCGCTAGATTAACTCCTTGCTGCCGTAAGACTGCAAAATCTTTGTTAATATCATTATCTGCCTGCCTCAGCCTAACCTCTCTGTCTCTGCTGTCATTGCAGGGTTGCTAGACACGTCCTGCTGCTAACGCTCCTGCTCCCACTACATTACACTCACACAACACAAAACGCACACACACTCCTTCACTTCCATTCAATAAAAGATCATTGTTGTTACTGAGCCTGTGTCTGTTTCTGGGTGTTTCTGAAATCATGTCACTCCCTCCATATTATGTTAAACAATTTCAGCACCAGTTCCATTGATTGCATAGGCAACTGACGGAACATAGCATAGCTTAACTGATCATATCCTGGAGCTGTGTATCCACTGTCATGCTAAGCTCTCTTAAGCTCTGACATTGTGAGCTCGAGGTCAAATGCAGTCATATCTTCTTCCACTTCCTTTTTTACGTTTACATTTTCTCTGAGTTTTTGCTCCCTTTGCTGTCTATGATTCTCACCAAGATGTTCTCCTCTATGCATTGCAGCAAATGCTCTACCTAGGACTTCTGCCTTTTCTTTGTCTGATACAGCCACCTTGTCCCCATCCACTAGAGCTGGGACTTTAACTGACACCCTTTTCCCACACATATTTTTAAACATACCCCAGACATCACCTAGTTCTGTATTCCTACCAAGGGTGGAACAAAATTCTCTCCATGTTGACCTTTTCCTGTTTTTAATAATCCTTCGAGCTACTGCCCTTTTCTTTTTATAATCTATTAAATTTTCACTATTCATATTCTTCCTCAGCTCTCTGAATGCCTTGTTTCGGCTCCTTTACTGCAATACCACATTCCTTATTCCACCAGGGTACAACCTTCTTTCTACTCTGTGTTGTTTTCTTAGGTGTACTAGCTATTGCAGCATTCAGAATATGATTGGTTACCTGACTTGTTCTATGCCACCTTCAAATGTTACCAAATGACATGACTGTCCACAGTATTGCCTAAATTTTTCCCAATCTGCCTTGTCAAAACACCATCTCGTAAAACATCTTCCCTCTTGTATACATACTTCAGTTTTAATAACTGTAAGTATTGAGAAGTGATCACTTCCCATATTTGTACTGTTCGTAACTGTCCATTCAGAGGCACTCACTAAAGAATCAGATACCAGAGTCAGGTCAATCCATGATGATGTGCCCCTATGCAGATCCACCCTGGTACCGTCACCACTGTTGAGACAAATTAACGACCTTTCATCTAACATCTCTTCCACAACATCTCCATTGTTATTTGTATGTGTGCTTCCCCACAAGCTGTAATGAGCATTAAAGGCTCCACACCATACTCTTTTATATGGCCTTCCCCTGCCATAACACTGAAAGTATCTGCTGTTAACTTCCTACATGGGTTGTAATAATTAATCAGCTTAATATTTCCTTGTCCATTTAGCCTACATATTTCAATAATATTACACTCTATATCCTAAGGGGAGGGAGTCAGCCTATATGCCAGGCCATCTATAATGAAAGTGGCACATCCTCCTCCATTTACACTGTTACTTCTCTCCTGTGTGATTTAACTATATCCTGGAATAACAAAATCTCAGTGAGGTTGAAGTCATGTCTCCTGTACACACACTACCTCTGGAACAACTAGTAGTTGTCACAACTCGCCGCTCTCAGGTATCCACCTCAGCTGCGTGCACACCTGCGCCTCATTAGTGAGTGGCTATTTATTCCACCTCGCCCTGAGCATCGGTCTGGAGCCGTCTGTTCTTCAACGCGCTCAAACCCTCAGCAGGATCATCTCTCCAGTCCTGCCACTCATCGCTGCTTCACGTAAGCTGTCATATCTCTTACCTGTTTTCTCAGCCTTCCCCTGTGCACAGGTGGATTCCCTGGCGGCGGATACCCTCTCCTTCGCCATCTTCTCCTCCCGCATCTCCACGCTTCGTCGTGTGTGCAGCAGGGCGCTGTTTCCCAGGCCTGAAATCCTCGCCAACGCCAGCCACCATTCCCTCTGCAAGGTTGCCTGGTCGCACGGCGTGCTGCTCTGTTCCTGTTCTCATCGTTCACCCACAATCCACTATCATATCACATACACGCATCCAAACACACCTTTCTGGTTGAATAAAGCTATCAAATCTACCTGAGCCTGCGTACGTGTTTCCTGGGTCGAGAATTATGTCAGTACAGCTCCAGCAAAGCGGCCCAGCGGACAGCGGGCTCGCACGCCGTTTTTCCACCCTCGAGGCTCGGGTGGATATGATAGCTCATCAACAACAGGTAATTTTCAACCAGTTGACTATAATAACTCACCAGTTAGACTGTCTTGACCCCCAGCAGGCGTTCCCCCCAGCTCATCAAGGCGGCTCAGCTTCGGCCGCTTCCACGGCTGGCCAGCCTAGCTTGGCAGCACCGACCCGGCTCACACCGATACCAACCCCCGCTCGCTTCAACGGGAAGCTCGGTGGGGCACGGGGGGTTATCTTACAGTGTGAGTCGGTGTTCCTGCGCATTCCCGGGGATTTCCCCTCAGACCACAGCCGTATCGGCTACATGGCTAATCTCCTGGAGGGGCGAGCGCTAGCTTGGGCTTACGCCGTCATGTCAAAGCCCAGCTACGTGAACCTCTCCTATGACCGGTTTGTGCAGGACTTTCTCGAGGTGTTTTATCACTCGCGTCGTGACAGTGTCCTCGCCGATCAGCTCCTTAGCCTTCAACAGCTTCAACAACCTTCAACAACTTCCGGTTCCGGCGCCACACAAGTTGGCTGCCTTTTGCAACAACGGCTCAATTCTGAGTCTTTTTATCTTCCTTCTTCTTTCTGATCCGGTGATAACTTTCTGATCCGGCACACCTTTCACTCTATATATATCACAGACACACAGATCGCCCCAAAGGTCTCCCGAGTCGACGGATGGAGCCACTGTTTACAGCAGGAGACGATACAGCAGGGAAGAGCTAGCTAGCACTCAACCGCCACCCGGTGCTAACGGAGAAACTCGACATACCGGGGAACTGAAGCGAAAACGATGCGGGTGCCGGGCTGGAGTTTAGGCAGCGTGCAAGAAATATAAGACAGAATAATAAAGAGCGATGGCAAGAACCAAGCAGACCGCCCATAAATCTACTGGAGGAAAAGCCCCCCAGGAAGCAGCTGGCCACCAAGGCTGCTCGAAAAAGCACTCCGTCCACCGGCGGAGTGAAGAAGCCTCACCGTTACAGGCCCGGTACCGTGGCTCTGAGAGAGATCCGTCGCTACCAGAAATCCACGGAGCTGCTCATCCGTAAGCTGCCCTTTCAGTGCCTGGTGAGGGAGATCGCTCAGGACTTCAAGACCAACCTACGCTTCCAGAGCTCCGCTGTCATGGCTCTGCAGGAGGCCAGCGAGGCCTACCTGGTGGGTCTCTTCGAGGACACCAACCTGTGCGCCATCCATGCCAAGAGGGTCACCATCATGCCCAAAGACATCCAGCTGGCCCGCCGCATCCGCGGAGAGAGAGCTTAGACTTTCTGCTGCACATCCACCAACCACAATGCTCCGCACTGTGTCTTATATATATATATATATATATATATATATATATATATATTTACAGTAATATGTACATATGTATACTAGCTGCTCTTGTTTTTTCTTGCCTTCTGATTGTTGCTCTGAGTGTTGCTATCCCTGTGCTGTTGCAATCCTGGAATTTCGCCATTGTGGGACTAATAAAGGCTTATCTTATCTTAACAGGGAAGCCGGTCGGCGGCGGATCACGCTGTTGACTTCCGGGTAGCAGCGGAGGAGGTTGGCTGGGGAGAGGCTTCTCTCTGCAGCATTTTCCTCCGTAGCCTCAATTCAGGTCTGCGGGACGAATTGGCCAGTCGGGATCTCCCAGGGCGGCTGTCCGAGCTAATCTCCCTAACAATTAGTTTGGACAACAGGCTGCGGGAGCGGGCCGCAGAGCAGAAGTCTGTCAGCTGCTCGCGCGGATCCTCCGCCCGTTCTCCTCAGTCTCGCCCCCTGGCGTTACCCGCTCTGGAGACCGCCGATGAGCCAGAGGCTATGTCGATCGGGCGCACCAGGCTCCCTCTAGCGGAGAGACAACGCCAACGGGAACTGGGTCTCTGCATGTATTGCGGAGGCAACCAGCGTACTGTGGAGCAGTGCCCGGTCAAGCCAAACGGGGGGGGTCCGCGAGTCACTGTAGGGGGCCTTCGTCTTTGTTTACCTGGATGACATACTCATCTTCTCCAGGTCACGGGAGGAGCACCAGGCTCACGTGAGGCGGGTCCTGCAGCGGTTGTTGGAAAACAGGCTCTACATCAAGGCGGAGAAATGCGAGTTCTATGCCAAGACCACCTCTTTCCTGGGATTTGTCATCTCTCACAACCAGATTCTCCCCGACCCTGCTAAGGTTAAAGCGGTGGTCGAGTGGCCCACGCCTACCTCCAGGAAACAGGTGCAGCAATTCATCGGCTTCGCCAATTTCTACCGTCGCTTTGTCCCCAACTTCGGTGCCATTGTTACTCCCCTGACCCGCCTCACTTCTTCCAAGGTGCCTTTCCAGTGATCCGAGGAGGCGGCAATCGCATTCAAGACCCTCAAGACGGAGTTCTCGTCCTCCCGGGTTCTAACCCAGGTTGACCCCCGTGCTGCAGTGCCTGGTGGAGGTGGACGCGTCTGACACGGGGGTGAGGGCGGTGCTCTCCCAGCGTTCACCAGTGGATGGAGTCAAGCAGCCCTGCGCCTTCTTCTCCCGACGGTTGTCAGCAGCTGAGCAAAATTATGACGTCGGCGACAGGGAGCTTCTTGCTGTCAAGCTCGCGCTGCAGGAGTGGCATCACTGGCTGGAGGGGGTAGCTCAGCCTTTTGTGGTTTGGACGGACCACAAGTACCTCGAGTATTTGAGGTCAGCACGGCGTCTGAATGCCCGCCAGGCGCGCTGGTCTCTGTTCTTTGCTCGGTTCCAATTTACCATCACCTACCGTCCAGGCTCAAAGAATGGGTTGCCCGACGCCTTGTCAAGACAGTTCGCTCCTGAGACCCCGGAGGAGTCGGACCACACCATCCTTCCCAGCTCGTGCGTCGTGGGGGCGGTCTCCTGGTCCATCAGGGACAAGATCCGGAAGGCGCAGGAGGCGGAACCGGACCCTGGCGGTGGTCCGGATGGCAGACTCTTCGTTCCATCAGCTGTTCGGGGGGAGGTAATTCACTGGGCCCACACGTCCAAGCTCGCCTGTCACCCTGGTGTCTCCCGACTGGTGGACCTCCTTCAACGCTCTTTCTGGTGGCCGGGTCTCCAAAAGGATGTCGCCAATTATGTCCGGGCTTGCCCCCAGTGTGCCACTGGCAAGTCTCCGAACTCTCCCCCTGTGGGTCTACTCCAGCCCCTGCTGGTCCCGGGCAGGCCCTGGTCGCACATCGCCCTTGACTTTGTCACTGGCCTCCCTGTCTCTAACACCTATGACACGGTTTTGACGATTGTGGATCAGTTCTCTAAGGCTGCTCACTTTGTGCCACTTCGGGGTCTCCCTTCGGCACGAGAGACGGATGATCTCCTCGTCCAACATGTGGTCAGACTGCACGGGATCCCTTTGGACGTCGTATCGGATCGAGAGCCTCAGTTTGTGTCACAAGTGTGGAGGTGCTTCTGTAATGCCCTGGGGGCCATGGTGAGTCTTTCCTCTGGTCATCATCCCCAATCCAACGGACAGTGTGAGCGCACCAATCAGGAGCTGGAGGCTGCTCTGCGCTGCGTGACCTCTTCCAACCCATCCTCCTGGAGCTCTTACTTGGCCTGGGTAGAGTACGTCCACAATACGGCGTGGTCATCGGCCACCAGTATGTCCCCCTTCAGGGCGTCGTTGGGGTACGATCCCCCCTTGTTCCCCAAGCACGAGGGTGAGTTGGCTGTTCCCTCTATTCAGGCGCATGTGAAACGCTGCTGGAACTTGTGGACCAGGGCGCGAGAGGCGCTTTTACGTACGGCGACGCGCAATAGCACCACAGCCAATCGCCACAGGAGGCCAGCTCCCAGTTACCAGGTGGGTCATTGGGTCTGATTATCTTCTCAAGATATCAATCTTAAGGCCGAGAAGAGGAAGTTGGCTCCACGGTTTCTTGGGCCCTTTACTATTTCCAAAATTGTCAACCCGGTGGCTGTGCATTTGGCCCTCCCCCCTCCCTCCGTGTGTGTCCCACTTTTCATGTGTCCAAGGTCAAGCCTGTTATCTCCGACCCACTCTGTCCTCCTCCTAGAGCGCCGCCCGCTCCGATGATGATCGACGGTCACCCGGCGTGGGGAGTTGCTTCCATCCTGGACTCCCTGCGCCGGGGTTGTGGGCTGCAGTACTTGGTGGATTGGGAGGGGTACGGCCCAGAGTGGAGGTCCTGGGTGCGCTCTTCCTTTGTGCTGGACCAAGACCTCATCACGGAGTTCCACCGGGCGCACCCGGATAAACCAGCGCCAGAAGGCGCTGTTGGGGGGGGGGTACTGTCACAACTCGCCGCTCTCAGGTATCCACCTCAACTGCGTGCACACCTGCGCCTCGTTAGTGAGCGGCTATTTATTCCACCTCGCCCTGAGCATCGGTCTGGAGCCGTCTGTTCTTCAACACGCTCAAACCCTCAGCAGGATCATCTCTCCAGTCCTGCCACTCATCGCTGCTTCACGTAAGCTGTCATATGGCTGCACGGTGGCGCAGTGGTTTAGCACTGTGGCAGCACAGTTTTACCCTCGGCCGGGGGACCGCAGGGATCATGAGATCGTGGGTTCGATCCCAGCCCCCGACCAACAGTGAGCTGTGTGGAGTTTGCATGTTCTCCCCGTGTTGCGCGGGTTTACTCCGGGATTTCTCCGGTTTCCTCCCGCACACCAAAAACATGTAGGTTTAGGGCGCTCGCGCACGCAGCGACCAGCAGCCGGTGGCTTGTCACCAGACTGCAAACCAAGTCTACCTACGGGTACAAATAAGTAACAAAAAAAAAAAAAAATATCTCTTACCTGTTTTCTCAGCCTTCCCCTGTGCACAGGTGGATTCCCTGGCGGCGGATACCCTCACCTTCGCCATCTTCTCCTCCCGCATCTCCACGCTTCGTCGTGTGCGCAGCAGGGCGCTGTTTCCCAGGTCTGAAATCCTCGCCAACGCCAGCCACCATTCCCTCTGTAAGGTTGCCTGGCCGCACGGCGTGCTGCTCTGTTCCTGTTCTCATCGTTCACCCACAATCCACTATCATATCACATACACGTATCCAAACACACCTTTCTGGTTGAATAAAGCTATCAAATCTACCTGAGCCTGCGTGCGTGTTTCCTGGGTCGAGAATTGTGTCAGTAGTTCGTAAAGATACTTCTTGAGTTTTTGTCCATTTGCTATAAGACTCCTCGCATTCTACTGTAGTATGTGTGGTACCATAATTCAGATATTAAGTTTCAACATCTGTTTCAGCTTTCAATAAAATATGAATCTGGTCGGCTTTGATATCTTTCACCTCAAGGAATCTTCCTGCTGCTTCCACAATGGTTTTGATTCTGTCACTTTTCTTCTGTAGCTGTGCTGCAACATTAATAGTGTAGCAGATAAAAGCTACAAAGTTTGTCCTCTTTAACTATCAATGTGTCATCATCCATTTTGCATTTGTGAACACAAAAATTCCTTGCAGCGACATGATTTTGTGCTTGTGTGGGATTTGTTGATGGCCGTTCTTCCCATTGAGCTGAACTTCATTGAGAAAGGCCTGTTATGTTTCTGACCATTCCTGTCTCTGTCTTTAGAGCTTCCACATATGAGATTTTCTTACTTATTCTGATTTCCTGGGCTTGTCTAGCTTTCCTCTGCACAACACATCCTCCATATGCAGCACTGTGCTCACCCCCTCAGTTGCAACACTTTACTTTGGCGTCCTTTTCACATTTAACATATTCGTGTTCCCCTCCACATCTAGCACATCTTAACTTTCCCTTACATTGCTGAGCAGTGTGACCCATCCTTTGACATTTGTAGCACCTGAGTGGATTTGGGACGTATTATCTGACGCTGTAATACGGGTATCCTTTTTGGACTAATTTAGGAAGTGTTTCCTCAAACTGAATCATTACAGACAGTGTATCCTTCAGTGAACATTCTCTTTTACTCTTTAGCCTTTTCACATCCTTCATCTTTCCTCATTGGATCTCGTTTTTCACTTCTTCCATAGACATGCTCAAAGGGACACCTGATATAACTCCCCTCAAGTTTGCCGTTGCACCAGGAACATGCGCCTTCATTTGTTCTCATTTTAGACATGTCATTGCCAGTATTTGCCATGTCATTGCCAGTATAACAGCCGGTTATTATAAAAGAACTTTGCAAACTTAACTCTCCCAATTTCTTTCTCAATTGCTTTTGTTAGCTTAACAGGGTGAAAATGCCCCCCACTCTGATTGAACTTAATGACAACCTTCCACCCATTCCCGACATCATTAAACTGCCATCCATGTTGGCTAGTTCATGTTTTCTTCGCATTGTTACTTCCTCCCGCGTCACTCTCATCTGACTAACTTCTACCTCTTGATGCCCCCCTAGCTGCTCTTTTCCACCTCCCATACCTGGGTAGTGTCCAACCCATCTCATTTTTATCAAGCCCGTCAGGGCTGTGTAGAATGATGATATAGAGAGAAGTAGGAGGAGATGAAGAAGAGTGATGTCTGAAGATTGCATTGAGCTTCGATTGGTCACAGCAATAATGATAGGACTACAGCACCTGACCAGATAGAGTGATGATATAGAGTGAAGTACGTGGCGGTAATGCACCTGTAAGCTGGTTGCCAACCGCCAATCAAATCTAAAAGAAGAAGAAGAAGAAGATGCCATAATGTTACAGAGTACAGCACAAACAAATCACTCCTACTGCCAACCGAACACAGACATAAATGCCGTCTTAACCTTCCACCTGTCGAAGTCTGTCCGCCGCCCTAATGGTCCAACTGGTCTTCTTGAAAGTGTTAAAAGTCTTAAAATTCCTCAGCAGGAATCGACTCTTCCTCAGAGCTTTGTGATGCTACAGGTGCATTACCGCCACACACTCATTCGAATGGGTCTGGTGTAAAGTAGTGTGTCCTATTGTTTGAGGTGTGGCTGTCTGCTGTCAACATACTTCACTTCTTCTTCTTCTTCTTCTTTTAGATTTTATTGGTGGTTGGCAACCAGCCTACAGGTGCATTCTTCTTCTTTTAGATTTGATTGGTGGTTGGCAACAAACTTACAGGTGCATTACCGCCACTGACTTGATTATCATCAGTCTATATCTTTGTATAAGGAGTTCTGAACAACTTCTTCTTCTTCTAGACCTGATTGGCAGTTGGCAACAAGCCTACAGGTGCACCACCGCCACACACCCCTATATGTCTGTCTTTCTGTGTGTCTTTTTTTCATCATAACTTTGTGACATTTCCCTCATAGCTTTGTGGCGTTTTCCTCATAGCTTTATGACGTTTTCCTCAGCTTTGTGACGTTTTCCTCATAGCTTTGTGACATTTTCCTCAGAGCTTTGTGATGTTTTCCTCATAGCTTTGTGATGTTTTCCTTGAGCTTTGTGACGGTCTTCTTTTTTAATCTCGTATCTGCATCTCATCTCATTATTCTTCTTCTCGCTGTTGTCTGTATCTGTGCCTCATCTCATTATTATTATTATTCTTTTAGACTTGATTGGGGGTTGATCCACCAGCCCATGATGTCTTTGAACTTAAAGGCCCCCCACTTAAGAAGTCTTCAACTGTTTCCCACTGTAGCCCCTTAATGCCAAGAGTTTTTTTTCTGCTGCTTTCACAATGATTTTGATTTTTTCTGTTTTCTTGGAAGTCTGCGTAGTGCAGTTTATCACATCTACCACAAATAAGACAAAATTATTTTCCTTCATAACCAGAGTATCTTCCTTAATTCTACTGCATGCACTGCAAGTCTGCACACTTTCCCTGTTTGAGTTCACTCCCACTTTTTTAAGCTGGCACCTTTTTCGCAGCTTCTGCATATGTTAGTCCCTGGGAGAGTTTTATCTGCTGAATTTCTGCTGCTCTTTTGCTGGCTTCACAACCTCGATATGCAGAGCTATATTCACCCCCACAGTAAAAGCACTTTAATTTGACTCTTCTTTCACACTTGCCATATTCATGTTCACCGGATCATCTGGCACATCATTGTCTACCTTTGCATATCGCTGCTACATGACCAGACTTTTGACATTTGAAGCCAATAGCCAATATACACGTTACTTGGCAGTCTTGTTTCATCACATTTAACATTACTGACAGACTATCACATTTTTCGCCATTTCTATTAGCTTTCAATCGCCGTACCTGTCACTTTTGCTCCAGTTACATTCCTCATTATTTCATGAGTTGAGACAGCCTTTGAAATGCCCAATATCACTCCTGTCATTGCCTTATTTCCTTCCAATACTGAACACTGCACATTTTTTTCCCTCCATCTGAGTGAGTCTGATTGCTTTTCCTTGTTGAACACAATCTTTATATGCAACCAGCAACAAACCACTAAGAAGAACCCTTGCATTTAAAACTTCTCCAAGTAACCCATTAATTGCATTTGTGAGCTTAATTGGGTTCCACTCACGAAATGATGCCCCTTCCTGAGTATGTTTAATGATTACTCTCCACTCCTTCTGTTCATTCCGGAATCGTTCATTCTCTGATTCCTCAGCACTTGATAACGGTCTTGATTGAGTTTCTTGACGTCTACTTTTCTTTCTTTTAGACTCCACCATGCCCCAAACTCCCTCTTCCTCGCTTCCCACCTCCATTCCTCCTAGTTAAATTCATGTTCTGGTTGAATCGCCTTCTTCTTCTTCAGCAGAGAGTTGCCGCCTCTTCATGCCATGGCTGTCTTCTCTCTGCTATCAGACTGTTTCTGAAGTTCTGTTAAATATATTTATGCACTATATAATCCTCCTCAGTTGTAATGTACTTCTTCTTCTTCTTTTAGATTTGATTGGTAGTTGGCATCCAGCCTACGGGTACATACTTCATTTCTTCTTCTTCTTCTCTCGGTTACTGGCAGATTGCAGACAACTGAAAGGTGCATACCGCCACCTACTGTACAAGAGAGTGTAACATTATGTCATCTGAGCCCAAACCCTAAAATCTATGACATAATCCTGTGTTTTTTATAAAAGAGAAAAGAGCCCTTCTCGTGATTCTTAGTGCCGCTCTATCTCCATCTGTTCCCAGAATCCCAGTTAAATCCTATTCCCTACCGGCCCCTCGAACTTCATTTTTCATTCTCTTTCCTTCATTTCCATACTTGTGACAGTGTAATAAGATGTGCTCGACATTTTTGTTTTCTCCACATTCTCTACATTTGTCACTTTCGCTTTTACCCATGGTGAATAAAGTGCCGTTTAAACCTATATGATCCAGTCTGAACCTTGCCATAATGATGTCTTCCCTCCTGTTTGTTGTTTTATAATTCTTCATTGCAATAGATTTTTGTATTTTGTAATACAATCTACCTTTATGATTTTCCCGGAAACAGCCAAGACAGAACATTACTCACTGGACTGGTGTTAGCAATATCAATAGTGTGTAGTCCATACATTCTGGCTTTTCTTTCAATTGTTCACCCAAACGCATGTACCTGTAAGTTAGAATATTCCCTGCAGTCTTGTAGTATTGTTATTGAAATATTCACTTCCTCACTTCCTTTCAGCTGGACCCAGTATGATAATGCGACTTTATCCCTTCTCAAATCCAGTGGCATTTCTCCTGCTTCTATGAAAACTGCATTGTTTGGTGTTGTTTTGGTGGCCCCAATGCACAGGCGAAATGCTCTATGCTGCATTCTATTTTTCCCAGAGTCGTCTTTGCTGCTGCTCCATAAATCATGCATCCATAGTCTATTGTCGATCTCATTAGTGCTCTGTAAATGTCAATTAATGCCTGTTTATCTGCACCCCATTTGTGTCCAGCTACAGGTTTTATGAGATTAATGCCTTTTTTGCACTTTGTCTCCAGATTTCAGCATGAACTCTTCATGTGTATGCACTATCAAACCACAATTCTAGATATTTGAACTCACTCATTTTCTCTATTGGTTGATTAAAAATGTTAATGGTTCTGTACCAGTTCTGCATTTTTTTGTGAAAATCATATAGCAGGTTTTACAGTTTGAAAATTTAAATCCCCACTCATATGACCACTTTTCCACTTTTTCCTTTGCTTTCCTGATGTTTTTGAACACAAATTTCTCATTTCTTCCCCTTGCCCATATTGCTCCATCATCTGCATATAGTGCTGTTTTGATGGACATATATTGAGTGTGTGGTGGTCAGCCACCACAGCCAGGTTATCAGTGGACAGGAGATGGCAGAGTAGGTAGCGGATGGTGATACAGCAGGGTGTGATCTAGGAGGAATGGCGGTAGGACACAGGAAAGAGGAAGTTTGGAATTCGGTGAAGTCCAAAAGAGGCAAACGTAGACGAAAGGAAATGCAGTCAAGTGTGTTATCAAGTGCTGATGAATCAGAAGATGATCAATCCCGGAATAATCAGAAGGAGTGTAATGAAATCATTAAACTTACTCAGGAAGGGGCATCATTTCGTGAGTGGAACCCAATTAAGCCCACAAATGTAATTAATACGTTACTTGGAGAAGCTTTAAATGCAAGAATCCTTCGTAGTGGTTCGTTATTAGTTTCATGTAAAGACAGTGTTAAGCAAGGAAAAGCAGTCAGAGTCACTAAGATGGAAGGGAAAAATGTGCAGTGTTCAGTACTGGGAGGAAATAAGGCAATGAGTGGAGTCATATCGGGCATTTCAATGGCTGTCTCAACTGATGAAATAAAGAAAAACATCTGGAGCAAAAGTGACAGCGGTACAAAGGTTGAAAACTAATAGAAATTGTGAAATATGTGATAGTCTGTCGGTAATGTTAACA
This sequence comes from Pholidichthys leucotaenia, assembly GCA_020510985.1. Classification (NCBI taxonomy): domain Eukaryota; kingdom Metazoa; phylum Chordata; class Actinopteri; order Cichliformes; family Pholidichthyidae; genus Pholidichthys; species Pholidichthys leucotaenia. The sequence continues at coordinate 263,417,835 of CM035842.1, forward strand.
TTTGATAAAACAAGACTGCCCAGTAAGGTGTATATTGGCTACATGAGCTATGAAGTCGGACTTTACGTTCTGTCTCCACTCAGATGTTTCAAATGTCAAAAGTTTGGTCATGTAGCAGCGATTCGCAAAGGTGGACAGTGATGTGCAAGATGTTCCAGTGATCAGAATATGGCAAGTGTGAAAACAGAGCCAAATTAAAGTGCTGTTACTGCGATGGTGAGCATAGTGCTGCATAAAAAGGTTGTGAAGCCAGCAAAAGAGCAGCAGAAATTCAGCAGGTAAAAGTCTCCCAGGGATTAACATATGCGGAAGCTGCAAAAAATGTGCCAGCTGAAAAAGTGGGAGTGGACTCGAACAGCGACAATGTGCAGGCTTGCAGCGAATGCAGCAGAATTAAGGAATATACTGGTTATGAAGGAAAACAATTTTGTCTTATTTGTGGTAGATGTGATAAACTGTACTGCACAGACTTCCAAGAAAATGGAAAAAGTCAAAATCATTGTGAATGCAGCAGAAAAATATCTTGGTATTAAGGGGCTACATTGGGAAGCAGTTGAGGACTTGTTAACTGAGGGCTCTCTAAGTGGGTGTTCTCTAAGTTTGCAGACTAGTGGGTCATAATGGTAATCACAGTTTTGCACTGGAATGCCAGAAGTCTAATATTAAATGGGCAAGAATTCAAAAAGTTTATATCTGATATGCAAGACAAACCCCAGGTAATCTGTATATAGGAAACATGGCTAAAACCTCAGTTAGATGTTGTCATTCAAGGATGCACATCAATAAGGAATGACAGGGGAACTGGTAGAGGGGGAGGTGTAGCAACCTTTGTGCGTAATGGAACAAATTACAAAATAATGGAAATAGGGAAAGAACATGAATCAATAATGGTAAAAGTATGGGCAGTAAAAAACAAAGTTACAATTATTAATTACTATAATCCATGTAACAGATTGACAGTTGACACTTTGAACACTGTACCTAGACAAGCACAGCGTAAGGTGGTTTGGTGTGGGGATTTTAATGCACATAATACACCGTGGGGTAGCAGGAATATAGATATAAATGGCACGAGCTGAGCCGGCTTGGCTTTCCCCGGCTCAGTCTCGATCTCTCTGTGGGTTTTGACTTCACTGTTTGTGTGCATTTTGTGTTTTTCTGTATTTATTCCATCACCTTAGCTACTGCCTGACCGGCAGCTGTTAGTCAGCCTCTGTGATCTTTTTCCCACGCTGCTGGCAGTCTGTCGGTCCAACCATGCCCCCTCACTCTCCTTAATTCCACCAGCTGTCCCAGCCCCGGTAATTATCTTTTCCGCGCCTTGCCCAGGGGTTCCCAATTATTTGGATTTAAGCAGCTCTTCGCTAGACAAATGCCGCTGGGCCATTGTACGAGTCACTCTCATTCTCCACGGTGTGACTGTCAAGTCAGGAAGGACATGTGGACTATGCTCGCTGGGAGTACTGGACTTTCTGGAAGGATCCTGCTTGTGAGTAAACTGTCTGGCGTTTCTTGGTGCAGTAGTTTCTGCTACGCTTGGCTGTTAGTGTTTCTTCCCCGTGGTGCTACTGCTACGCTTAGCTGTTAGCGTTTTTTCCCCGCAGTGCTACTGCTACGCTTAGGCTATTGCCCAGTGTACTTCCCCTAGCCAGTTGAGCCTCCTTGAGTCTTCCTTGCTCTCCCGAGCATTTATGATATTTGTATTTTTCCTGTGGCCACGGTGGTGGTGGTCTGCCTGCTGGTCGCTTCGGCGTCAACTATTTTGTGTACATAGTTACCTTTCTGTAAGTCTTTATTTTGAACTGTTTCCTGTCAATAAATGTGTGTGGTGAAACCCAGCATGTAAATCCATTCTTCCTTCTCCTCCTCTGTGCGCCATGGCAGAGCGCACGGAGAGTTTATGACATAATATGCATGAATGATGGGAAAGGTACTAGATTTAGCAGTAATCTCGTTACAGAAAGTGTGTTAGACCTAACTCTGGTTTCAAATGCCATTGCAGGAATCACATTTTGGGAGGTGTTAAGTCGGTCAGCTAATGGGAGTGATCATTACCCAATTAGAGTTAAAATTGGTCTAGAAGTGGGAGAAGAAGAGATTTAATCTGGCACAAGATGGAAATTGGGTAAGGAAGATTGGGATAAATTTTAATATCTGTGTAAGACTAGATGTGAGCAGCTAAATAGTGAGTACATTATTGATGAGGTGGAACTGAGTAAACGTGTCGATTTACTGTATATGTGCGATTATAATCGAGTCTGCAGCTCAAACAATACCAAAAAGTACAGGTTATAGACAATGAAAGAATCTGCCTTGGTGGGATGATAATTGTAATAAAGCTATTAAAAACAGAAACAGTATTCAGGCAAGTAAAAAAGAGTCATACTTTGGAAGCAGTGATTGAGTACAAACGGTGTCAGGCAATCATCCAAAAAACAATTAAAACAGCTAAGCATTTATTTTGGAGACAGTATTGCAATACTATAGGAAGAGAAACACAACTATCAGATATTTGGGGAATGATTAAGAAAAATGAGTGGTATTAGGAGAGAGTACAAAATACCAGTGCTAGACAGTAATGGGAAAATAGCTATTACTAATATAGACAAAGCAGAGCTTTTGGCACAAACTTTAGTGAAGATTCATAGTTCAGAAAACCTACCAAACACAATTAGACAAAGCAGGGAAAGAACTTTATCCAATCACCCACATGTGAACATAAGGAAGAATACTTCAAAGAGCATGATAGATTCGCCATTCACTCGGAATTGAAAAGGGCTCTTCTGAAATCAAAGCAGTCTTTACCAGGGAAGGATAGCATATGTTATATGATGTTGTCACACATGGAAGGCAGTGCACTTCAATCAATATTAAAGCTGTTTAATAAAGTTTGGGAAACTAGGAAGATTCCTAGGGCATGGAAGCAATCAGTTATAGTACCAGTCTTAAAGCCAGGGAAAGATTCATCAGATCCCAATAATTATAGGCCAATAGCGCTTACCTCACAGTTAGGGAAAACAATGGAATGAATGGTGACTGAAAGGCTGAATTACATTTTGGAAGGGAGGGAATGTCTTTCTCCTTTTCAAAGTGGGTTCTGAAAAGGGAGAAATACTATAGATTCCATTTTGCACCTAGAATCTGAAATTAGGAAGGCCCAGGTAAATAGGTGAAATGTGATAGCTGTCTTCTTTGATGTAGAAAAAGTGTTTGACATGCTGTGGAAGGAAGGGTTGCTGATTAAATTAAATCAGTTTGGTATTGAAGGTAATTTATACAATTGGGTGTTAGATTTCCTGTATGACAGAATGAGTGAGGTAAGAGTTGGTACAGAGTACTCCAAAATATATCAAGTTGAAAATGGTTCTCCCCAAGGCAGCGTGTGTAGCCCTGTTCTGTTTAATATTATCCATCCATCCATCCATCCATCTTCTTCCGCTTAATCCTTTTTGGGTCGCGGGGGGGCTGGAGCCTATCCCAGCATCTTTGGGGCGAGAGGCAGGGTACACCCTGGACAGATTGCCAGTCCATCACAGGGCCAGCACAGAGAGACAGACAACCATTCACTCTCACAGTCATACCTAAGGACAATTTAGAATCCCCAGTTTGGTGCCAATTAACCTAACTTGCATGTTTTTGGCATGTGGGAGGAAACCGGAGAAATCCCGGAGTAAACCCACGCAGACACGGGGATAACATGCAAACTCCACACAGATCACTGTTGGTCGGGGGCTGGGATCGAACCAGGGATCCCCCGGCCAAGGGAGAGTTGCTGTGCTGCCGCAATGCTAACCACTCCGCCACCGCGCTGCCCGTTTAATATTATGATTAATGATATTTTTGAAGGAATCGATAGAGGAATAAGGAAGGTCTTATATGCAGATGATGGGGCCTTATGGATAAGGGGACGTAATTTTGTGTACATTCAGAGGAAAATGCAGGCAGCAATAGACCAAGGTGAACAATGGGCAAACCGGTGGGCTTTTAAATTATCGGTCTCAAAGACACAAGTGATTTGCTTCTCAAAAAGTTACAAAGAAATTTCTTTGAAACTTTATGGCCAAAAGTGAGAGCAAATACAGGTAGTTCGGTATTTAGGTGTGTTATTTGATGAAAAACTAACCTGGAAGCAGCATATTGAAAAAACTAAAGGAAAATGTAAGAAAATAAATAATATTTTGACATGTCTGGCCGGATGGGACTGGGGGGCCTCTTGGGCCTCTCTGTTGAGGGTGTATCGAGGACTAATGAGAGCGACACTAGACTATAGATGTGTTGCGTTCATGTCGGGTACTGATTGTCAGCTGAACCAACTGGACATAGAGCAGACAACGGCTCTCAGGATATGTTGTGGTGCATTTAAAACTTCTACAGTATCAGAAATCCAAATAGAGATGGGTGAAATGCCCTTAAGATTAAGAAGAACCAAATTAATGCTGGCATACTGGATCAACTTGAAGGGGCATAAGAGGTCACATCCTGCAAAAGCAATTCCTAATGATTGCTGGGAACACAGTGAGTCCAACATTAGTAGCTTTGGATGGATAAGTGATGCCATCGCTTAGCGGGCAGGATTAAAACATGGATTTCATCCCAACGATCCTGTGGTCTGTTATTCTTCCATGGCTATTTAAGATGCCACTAGTAGATTTTGAAATACAACAACTGAGGAGGCAATATAAGCAATCAGCAATAGATTATATAGTGCATAAATATATTAAACAGAAATTCAGAAACATGCTGATAGCATTTACCGATGGTTCCAAGGACCCTACAACTGGTCGTAGTGGAGCTGCGGTATACATTCCTCAGTATAAAATATCTATTAATAAAAGAACCAGCAATCACTTATCAGTATACACAGCTGAGCTAGTTGCCATTATATTAGCTCTACAGTGGTTGGAGATAAATTTGAGGAATAATGCAGTCATTGCTTCAGATAGCTGGGCAGCTCTCAAGAGTGTTCAGTCACTGCAGTCGTGTAGGCAGGACCTAATTGTAGAAATCTGCTCCTTAATTTACAACCTCTACAGTAAAGGTCAGTCAATAAACTTTCTTTGGGTTCCAGCCCATGTTGGAATACCGGGTAATGAGGATGTGGACTTATTAGCAAAACAATCATTGAAATTTGAGGAAGTGGATCTGCAGATCTCACTCAGTAAGGCAGAAGGCAAATCAAAAATTAACAAGTATATGGTGGAAAAGTGGCAAAAATATTGGGACTCTATAGATACAGGAAGATATCTTTATGACATTCAAAAGCGGGTGGACTCGGGAATGGGAGTTGGCAGAAACAGGAAAGAGGAGATACTCATCACCCGATTAAGAATAGGACCTGCTACCTTGAACCAGACGTTACATAGAATACTGTAGGTAAACACCCAACTGGCAGCTTTGGACATTGTGGTTCTTCGGAAACAGTTCAGTACGTTTTGTTGGAATGTCAGGGATACCAGGAACAAAGGAAACATCTGATTGCAGTAATGGAAAGGGCTAATTTAAGTTTTGGTTTGGAAAACATGTCAGGAACCTCAGTCAAAGAAATATATGTAGCTCTACTTAGATATTTAAGTGCAACTGGATTAATCAAAACAATTTAGTTTTTTGTTTGTTTTTTTTTCCTGCCATTCTCTTCTCCACGCTCCAACCTGGTGGGTGGCGATGGTGCACCTACGGGCTGGTCGCCGGCCAGCAATCAGATCTAGAAGAAGAAGAAGAGTGATATAAGCAGTGGTGCGGGTGATGACAACAAAACCTGGATGAAACCCGAATCTTGGTCAAAACGTCACAAAGCAATGAAGAAGACGTTACAAAGCTACAAAGCTATGAGGATTACATCAGAAAGCTATGAGGAACACATCACAAAGCTATGAAGAAATCGTCACAAAGCTGTCATAAACTCTCCGTGCGCTCTTCCATAGCGCACGGAGGAGGAAAAGACAAGGATTTACGTGCAGGATTTAACACCACACACATTCAATAAAGTATACAAAATCAAAATCAAATCAAATTTATTAAACACAACAATGCTGGCACACAGTTTCAACAATGGTTTCCCTCGAAGCTCAAGGAGTCCTCAAGGACGCTCCACAGTATGCAGGTGAGGATGACCGGGGAACACACACACACAGTAAATACTCACAGAACAGTGGCTGTCCGAGTTAGTCCAAATAAGCACAGAGAGAAACACAGTCCTTCAGTGACTTAGACTATCATACAGCGATTAACGACCGTATGTCTAGTGCAATGACCCAGCAATGCGTGAGTGGAAAAAGGGTCCTAAAGTACACGCATTCCTGGGGATGGTAGATTGGAGGCACCTGGGTGAGGCCCGGGAAAGATGATCAACGGGGCTGGGAACAGCTGATGGTGATCAGTGAGGGGAGCCGTGGTCGGACTGGTAGACTGTCAGCAGAAACACAGCTGCCGGCTCCAGAGCAGTGGCTATGGGCAGAGTACACACTGGAAATGCATACTAAACATGCAAACACAACGGCCCTGAGACCCACAGAGAGATCAGGACCGAGCCAGGGAAAACTAAGCCGGCTCGGCTCCTGACAAAAGCTATGAGGAAAACGTCACAAAGCTATGAGGAAAACGTCACAGAGCAGTAAGAGGAAAACCTCACAAAGCTATGAGTAAGAAGTCACAAAGCTATGAGGAAAGCATAATCAAGTCAGTGGTGGTAATGCACCTTTGTGCTGGTTGCCAACCGCCAATCAAATCTAACAGAAGATAAAAAAAGAAGAAGGTTTTGTTGTCATCACCCATGTCACTGTTTACATCACTCCTTCTTCTTCTTCTTCTTCTTCTTGGTGTGGCGGTAGGCACTGGTCGGCTGGCTGGCCGGCTGGCTGGCTGGCACAGCTATTGACCCCACTGAGGATGTGGTCCAGGGACGGATATTTTTTTTCATACATAAGGAGTTGTTCAGAACTCCTTATAAGAACTCTTTATACAAAAATATAGAGTGATGATAATCAAGTCAGTAGCGGTAATGCACCTGTAAGCTTGTTGCCAACCACCAATCAAATCTAAAAGAAGAAGAAGAAGACGATCTGATTGCCGGTCGGCAACCAGCCCGCAGGTGCACCATTGCCACCCACCAGGTTGGAGCGTGGACAAGAGAATGGCAGGAAAAAATAAACAAATAAATAAATGAATTGTTTTGATTAATCCAATTACACTTAAATATCTATATAGACCTACATATATTTCTTTGACTGAGGTTCCTAACATGTTTTCCAACCAAAACTTAAATTAGCCCTTTCCATTACTGCAATCAGATGTTTCCTTTGTTCCTGGTATCCCTGACATTCCAACAAAACGTGATGAACTGTTTCCAGAGAACTACAATGTGCACAGCTGCCAGTTGGGTGTTTACCTATTCTATGTAGCGTCTGGTTCAAAGTATTCTTAATCGGGTGATGAGTATCTCCTCTTTCCTGTTTCTGCCAACTCCCATTCCAGAGACCACCTGCTTTTGAATGTCATAAAGATATGTTCTTGTATCTATTGAGTCCCAATATTCTTGCCACTTTTCCACTATATACTTGTTAATTATTGATTTGCCTTCAGCCTTACTGAGTGAGATATGCAGATCCACTGCCTCAAATTTCAATGATTGTTTTGCTAATAAGACCACATCCTCATTACCCTCTATTCCAATATGGGCTGGAACCCAAAGAAAGCTCACTGACTGGCCTTTACTGTAGAGGTTGTAAATTAAGTAGTAGATTCTTCTTCTTCTTTTAGATTTGATTGGCAGTTGGCAACCAGCTTATAGGTGCATTACCACCACGTACTTCAATCTAAATCATCACTCCATCCGGTCAGGAGCTGTAGTCCTTACCACCACGTACTTCACTCTTCTTCTTCTTTTAGATTTGATTGGCAGTTGACAACCAACTTACAGGTGCATTACCGCCACTGACTTGATAACCATCACTCTATACACTCAGTAAACATCACTCTAACCTGTATAGCAAAAGTCAGAATTCTTCTCGGTTGGCCTTAAGGAGTGGATTCTTCTTCTTCTTTCTCTTCTTTTAGATTTGATTGGTGGTTGGCAGACAGCTTACAGGTACATTACCGCCATGTACTCCACTCTATATCATCACCCCGTGTTGCATGGGTTTACTCCGGGATTTCTCCGGTTTCCTCCCACATGCTAAAAACATGCAGGTTAGGGATACGGGGCGCTTGCGCACGCAGCGACCGGCAGCTGGTGGCTTGTCACCAGACTGCAAAACAAATCTACCTACGGGTACAAAATAAGTACAAAAAAAAAAAAAAATTATTCTGTCTGGTCAGGAGCTGCAGTCCTTCTACCATCATTGCTGTGTCCAACCGAACCCCAACTCAATCCTCAGACACCACTCCTCTTCGTCTCCTCGTACTTTACTCTATATTATCACTTCACTCTATATCATCACTCTACACACCTTGGCCGTGGCAACTGCCACTTGTGTTTCTGCAGCTGTATTCAAGTCTTGTATAATAACAATAAATAATAATCTTGAATCACACAGTATGAATTTAGTATCCGGCACTGATACCAGTGTGCCATCTCATGTGCCACCTTTGTAATACAGTGCATCTGGAAAGCATTCACACTGCTTCACTTTTTCCACATTTTGTTATGTTACAGCCTTATTCCAAAAGGGATTAAATTCACTTTTTTTCTCAAAATTCTACACATAATACCCCATAATTACAATGTAAAAAAAAGTTTTATGGGAGATTTTTGCAAATTTATTAAAAATAAAAAACTAAGAAATCACATCTACATAAGTCAACTGTCATGCTGCTGTTACACTGTAATTTCCCAGTTTGGGATCAATAAAGTACATCTATCTATCTATCTATCTATCTATCTATCTATCTATCTATCTATCTATCTATCTATCTATCTATCTATTCATAGCCTTTGCTCAATACTTCAACACTTTGTTGCTGCACCTTTGGCAGCAATTACAGCCTCAAATCTTCTTGAATATGATGCCACGAGTTTGGCACACCTATCTTTGGGCAGTTTCGCCCGTTCCTCTTTGCAGCACCCCTCAAGCTCCATCAGGTTGGATGGGAAGTGTCGGTGTACAGCCATTTTCAGATCTCTCTAGAGATGTTCAATTGGATTAAAGTCTGGGTTCTGGCTGGGGCACTTGAGGATATTCACAGAGTTGTCCGGAAGCCACTCCTTTGATATCTTGGCTGTGTGCTTTAAGTCGTTGTCCTGCTGAAAGATGAACCGTTGCCCCAGTCTGAGGTTAAGAGTGCTCTGGAGCAGGTTTTCATCCAGGATGTCTCTGTACATTACTGTAGTCATCTTTCCCTCTATCCTGACTGGTCTCCCAGTTCCTGCCGTTGAAAAACATCCCCACAGCATGATGCTGCCACCACCACTGGCATGGTTATGAATGGTGTCCAGTTTCCTCCAAACATGATGCCTGGCATTCACGCCAAAGAGTTCAATCTCTGTTTCATCAGACCAGAGAATGTTGTTTCTCATGGTCTGAGAGTCCTTCAGGTGCCTTGTGGCAAACTTCAGGTGGGCTGCCATGTGCCTTTTATTAAGGAGTGGCTTCCATCTGGCCACTCTACCATACAGGCCTGATTGGTGAATTGCTGCAGAGATGGTTGTCCTTCTGGAAGGTTGTCCTCTCTCCACAGAGGAACACTGGAGCTCTGACAGAGTGTCCATCAGGTTATTGGTCACCTCCCTGACTAAGGCCCTTCTCCCCTGACTGCTCAATTTAGACAGCTGTCCAGCTCTAGGAAGAGTCCTGGTGGTTCTTAACATTTTCCATTTACGGATGATGGAGGCCACTATGCTCATTGGGACCTTCAAAGCAGCAGAAATTTTTCTGTACCCTTCCACAGAGTTGTGCCTCAAGACAATCCTGTCTCGGAGGTCTGCAGACAATTCCTTTGACTTCATGCTTGGTTTGTGCTCTGACATGCACTGTCAACTGTGGGACCTTAAACAGACAGGTGTGTGCCTTTCCAAATCATGTCCAATCAACTGAATTAACTACAGGTCAACTCCAATTAAGGTGTAGAAATATCTCAAGGATGATCAGTAAAAACAGGATGCACCTGAGCTCAATTTTCGATTTTCATGGCAACGGCTGTGAATACTTACAGTGGGGTAAAAAAGTATTTAGTCAGCCACCAATTGTGCAAGTTCTCCCACTTAAAAGATGAGGCAGGTCCCCAATTTTCATCATAGGTATACCTCAACTATGAAAGACAAAATAAGAAAAAAAAATCCAGAAAATCACATTGAAGGATTTTTAATGAATTAATTGGTAAATTCCTCGGTAAAATAAGTATTTGGTCAATAACAAAAGTTCATCTCAATACTTTGTTATATACCCTTTGTTGGCAATTACAGAGGTCAAACGTTTTCTGTAAGTTTTCACAAGATTTTCACACACTGTTGCTGGTATTTTGGCCCATTCCTCCATGCAGCTCTCCTCTAGAGCAGTGATGTTTTGGGGCTGTCGCTGGGCAACACAGACTTTCAACTCCCTCCAAAGATTTTCTATGGGGTTGAGATCTGGAGACTGGCTAGGCCACTCCAGGACCTTGAAATGCTTCTTACGAAGCCACTCCTTCGTTGCCTGGGCGGTGTGTTTGGGATCATTGTCATGCTGAAAGACCCAGCCACGTTTCATCTTAAATGCCCTTGCTGGTGGAAGGAGGTTTTCACTCAAAATCTCACGATACATGGCCCCATTCATTCTTTCCTTTACACGGTTCAGTCGTCCTGGTCCCTTTGCAGAAAAACAGCCCCAAAGATAAGATAAGATAAGATAAGATAAGATAAGCCTTTATTAGTCCCACAACGGGGAAATTCCAGGATTGCAACAGCACAGGGATAGCAACACTCAGAGCAACAATCAGAAGGCAAGAAAAAAAAACAAAAAAAAAACATGATGTTTCCACTCCCATGCTTCACAGTAGGTATGGTGTTCTTTCTCCTCCAAACACGACAAGTTGAGTTTTTACCAAAAAGTTCTATTTTGGTTTCATCTGACCATATGACATTCTCCCAATCCTCTTCTGGACCATCCAAATGCTCTCTAGCAAACTTCAGACGGGCCTGGACATGTACTGGCTTAAGCAAGGGGACACGTCTGGCACTGCAGGATTTGAGTCCCTGGCGGCGTAGTGTGTTTCTGATGTAGCCTTTGTTACTTTGGTCCCAGTTCTCTGCAGGTCATTCACTAGGTCCCCCCATGTGGTTCTGGGATTTTTGCTCACCGTTCTCGTGATCATTTTGACCCCACAGGGTGAGATCTTGTGTGGAGCCCCAGATCGAGGGAGATTATCAGTGGTCTTGTATGTCTTCCATTTTCTAATAATTGCTCCCACAGTTGATTTCTTCACACCAAAGCTGCTTACCTATTGCAGATTCAGTCTTCCCAGCCTGCTGCAGGTCTACAATTTTGTTTCTGGTGTCCTTTGACAGCTCTTTGGTCTTGGCCATATTGGAGTTTGGAGTCTGACTGTTTGAGGTTGTGGACAGTTGTCTTTTATACTGATAACGAGTTCAAACAGGGGCCATTAATACAGGTAATGAGTGGAGGACAGAGGAGCCTCTTAAAGAAGAAGTTACAGGTCTGTGAGAGCCAGAAATCTTGCTTGTTTGTACGTGACCAAATACTTATTTTACCGAGGAATTTACCAATTAATTCATTAAAAATCCTTCAATGTGATTTTCTGGATTTTTTTTTTCTCATTTTGTCTCTCATAGTTGAGGTATACCTATGATGAAAATTGGAGACCTGTCTCATCTTTTAAGTGGGAGAACTTGCACAATTGGTGGCTGACTAAATACTTTTTTGCCCCACTGTATGTACATGTGATTTCTTAGGGGGTTTTTTTATTTTTCATTAATTTGCAAAAACCTAAAAAAAAAAAAATTCACATTGTCATTATGGGGTATTGTGTGTAGAATTTTGAGGGGGAAAAATGAATTTAATCCATTTTGGAATAAGGCTGTAACATAAAATGTGGAAAAAGTGAAGAGCTGTGAATACTTTCCAGATGCACTCTAACTATCTGTTGATATTTGAATTACAGTTTGTAACTGCAATTGAGATCTACCAGCAGAACACTCATAACTATTTTACCATTACTACAGAAGCAGATTAAAATAAGAATAATTGTGTTCTGAGTATTCTTGATTTAGCCATTTCTATGCATAGATGTCACAGTTTTGCCTCCCTGCTGATAAGCCATGTAGCTGGTTCTACAGTCACCCTGAAGCAAAATCTTCATTTATAGTGCTGAAGCTGATCCCACTCCTTCAGGTTTTGTAGTATGATGCATTGATTAAAAAAGTTTTCTAGGAGCACTGCTCAGAATTATTTCCTCTGTATTTATGTCTCAGAAAATAAATTAAATTGATCAGTAACTTCTCAATCACACATTTCCACAAAATATTAAGTACATGGTTTGTCATAAACACAACCAGCAAGTTGCAGTTTAACCAATGAAGTAGATCAGGCTAAAACAAGAATGTTGTTGATGGATATGAGCTCTCTGTTTTACATTTCTCTGGAACCAATTAGTTTTGGCTGAAAAAGATGGGTGTCAGCTGCTCCAGAGGGAAAAAAATGGTCAAGTTAGTTTTGTTTGTTTTGTTTTTTTATCTTATTTTAAAGGTCAAGGAGTGTATGCCACAGAGGTTTTCAGAAAAGGAGATTTTTTTGCTTGAATATTGTGGCAAACTTCTTAAACAGCATCCTCATTTTCCCACAACGAAGTACAGTGAAACAGAGGAAGTATTCTTGTTTGATTTTGAGTGGAAGGGGAACTGTTGGTTGTAAGTAATTATGTATAATATGTGTTATCATTTGAAGTTGTATTTCAATTTCATTACAGTAGTGTCAAGAAACAAGCTTTGTATGGCCTACTTACTTTAGATTGTCCAAATAACTGAAAAAATAGATGCAAGAGACAACACCAAAGTAATATCTTTTAAAAAAGGTTTGATTGATGTATTTTTAATTAACTGGAATATAAAATGCTCAACACTGCATCCAGACCACTTAGTTAACTAATTCAGTTTCTAATCCTTTTCATCAAGTCTTGATGCATCTGTTGAAGACAAGTCATTGGGAAGACTTGTGAATGATGACCATCAAAATCCTAATTGCAAGATGAAAACTACTGATGGTGAAGGGATACCACATCTTTGCCTGTTTGCCCTAAGAGACATTGCCCCAGGTGAAGAAATAACTTATATTTACGGGAATGCAGACTGGCCTTGGTGCAAGCAGGTAAACTCATTTATCATAGATAAGTGAAATAACAGTTATTGTGGTTTTACATGCAAATGATGAAAAAGATCCATTATTGTTAATAATAATCATGCTGGTGATTTTGATCTTAGAACATTTTCCTTTGTTTATACTGTATTTATTTACTGCGTCCTTTTCAAGTAGAAATTACCACTTGACATCAGCGAGCAGGTTGGTGATTACAGCGCGAGAGCTCAGGTTGGAATCGGTTCAAATGTCCCCAATCAGTATTACGTGGAGTGTGTGTGTATTAGAAGCTTTCCCAAAAGAATTTCGTAGCTGACGTACTGATGACTAATATTTTAGCTGATATTTTGCATATTTTTAACTGTTTAATTTTGTGTTGTTTTTGTATTTCCAGCATGAAAATAACACCTGATGTCACCAAGTAGATTAATGATTACGGCATGACAGCTCAGGTAGGAATCAGTTCAAACATCCCCAATAAGGATTAACTGGAGTGTGTGTGTGTGTTAGAAACGTCCTCAGCAAGGAGATTGGCTATTATGGCACAACAGCTCAGGTAGGAATCAGTTCAAACATCCCCAATAAGGATTAACTGGAGTGTGTGTGTGTGTGTGTTAGAAACATCCTCAGCAAGGAGATCTCAATCTCATGACCCTACTAAGGTGACATATATATGAAATGTTTTCAACAGTATCCTAAGTGTGCAGAAAATTTAGAAACACAGAGAAACCAATGACATTTGGAAGGTCTTTGGCTGTAGATTGATAGTGATGTAAAAACTGAGGCCTCATGAAACAATGAACAACTTTGAGGCAATTACTTCATGAGTGACAGTGTTATGAAACATCTAATAAAGACTGCCATCTGGTGACTGTCAGAACTGCATCAGAGTTGAAAAACCTGAAACAAAATCTCAATACTTTTTTTTTTTTTAGCATTTGGCCATCTGAGGTCTATTCAAAATTGGATCACAGGAACAAATAATACAAAGCAAACAAAAAAATTATTCCCTCTCAAACTTCCCGCGAACCCTCAAGTCACGTGATGTGACCGACATAACGAGGCCTCGCTTGTTACAGTCACGTGACTGTGGGCATTTTGACACAGTGCTCGACACTCTGCTCACAACACTTCCGCGTTATATTGCTCGAATCAGTGTCAAGTGAGTGGTGTCGAGCATAACATCACTATAGACTGGTCAGCACCAATCCCTAATCAAAGGTCACATGCTGATTCAGCATGTTCAATCACAAGAACAGTACATACAGTACTTAACTCTGAGATTAAGGATACATATGGTTAAATATCATACCAGAATAATGATCAAACATAATCAGAAATATGTAAAACACTATTTATTCCTTCAAAATATTAGATATGTCTTGAGTATATAAAACTGTTTTCTTTTTTTTTTTTAACTTCAGCCATCATTTGGTCTTCTGGATGCTTCCCTAGTTGATGAGATCAACTTTAGCAGCAGTGATCCAGTGATAAAAAGGAGATCAGCTATTGATGTAAGTGGTTTTATTTATTTATTTTTTTGTTTTTGTGTGTTTTGGTTCCATTCTCAGTGTTTTGGTTCGACTCTCAGCTCACACACTTTTTTTTGTGTTTTTCTTTTTGTTATAGTCATGACTGGCCAAACTGCGACAGCACCATGAGGAATGCTTCAATCGTCACTTAATTGCAGAGTATGAGCAAAATTCTAAAGAAAAACGACACACCATGATTCTGCTGAAACGAGCAAAACTGGTTCAGGAATTGGCAGAACTCAATGATCTAGTGAGTAAAATACTTAAACATTTTAAATTGATCTGTGCTCACTTCTTCTTACCAGGTGTATAAATACAAACTTGATTGTAAATGTAATGACACTGAAAAAAGTGTTTTTGCTGGACACCGGAGTGGTGGCCCAGTTGATAACCGGGAGGCTGGGGCTTCAAGTCCCGGCCGGGTCATACTAAAGACCATACAAAATGGTACTTCCTGCCTTCTAGCTTGGTGCTCAGCATAATAGAATGGGGGAAGGAGAAGTTGTTTGCGGCTGCACCTTGCATGGATGCGACCCCTCTGATTCTACATGTGATTAACATTATACATAGGAGAAATGTAATTTCATTCTACTGTACATGATTGGCTTTATGGACTGAATGACAGTAGAGATGATTTCTTCTTTTTCTTTTTCTAATGCTGAATTGTCCAGGCCTATAGTGATTAAAAGTCAGCAGTGCATGGGGTGGGGAATCACCACGAGTGAGGGGAAAATGGAGCGAGAGATCGACAGACGGATTGGAGCAGCATCTGCAGTGATGTGGACGTTGTACCGGTCTGTTGTGGTGAAGAGGGAGCTTAGTTCTAAGGCAAAGCTGTCGATTTACCAGTCAATCTACGTTCCTACTCTCACCTATGGTCACGAGCTTTGGGTAATGACCGAAAGAACGAGATCGCGGATACAAGCGGCTGAAATGAGCTTTCTCCGTAGGATTGCTGGACTCACCCTCAGAGATAGGGTGAGGAGCTCAGTCATCCGAGAGAGGCTCAGAGTAGAACCGCTGCTCCTCCACATTGAAAGGGGTCAGTTGAGGTGGTATGGGCATCTGATTAGGATGCCTCCTGGACGCCTCCTACTTGAGGTGTTTCAGGCACGTCCCACTGGGAGGAGACCCCGGGGCAGACCCAGGACTCGGTGGAGAGACTATGTCTCCCAGCTGGTCTGGGAACGCCTTGGTATCCGCTCTGAAGAGCTGGAGCAGGTGGCTGGGGAGAGGGAAGTCTGGGCTTCTCTGCTTGAACTGCTGCCTCCGCGACCCGGACCTCCGGAAAAGCAGTAGAAGATGGATGGATGGATGGATGGATGGATGGATGGATGGATGGATATAGATATTTTGAAGCTCTTAATGAAATGCCTTTTTGTTAATAAATTTGATAAATTGTATTCTTGAAATGCCACTCCTGCTAAAAGAGATTTTCATGTTTATATCTTAAGGCCACTACATATATGGAATCATCTCTCGATTAATCTGAGCACACGGACTACAGTGACATTGACTATGCTCCAGACTCAGAAGAAGGAAGCTCCTCTGAGGCTGATGAATACACACTACTAAACCAATTTGCAAAAAAGCCCCTGCCCTCTCTGCAATATCCTCTTTTATCTCAAGGAAAACAAGACATTGATTTAGAAAACCCTGTAAAAATAAGCAGAGTAGAGAAAATGAGTCCCGAGAAGGGGAACTTGGGAACTCATAGAAAGAGGAAAAAAATTTCACCCCAGAGTCCACTAAAGAGCTAGTACTCCAAAGAAAGCAGAGTTCAACAGATTTCTGACTCAAAGTTTTACCTTCCTCAAATTCTGGAAATCCTCGTGTGTATAACAAGAGGAACTACTGTCTCTTTTGCCTTCAGCCCACATCAAAAATTGCATGACATCTAGAGGCTGTACATGGCAATGTAGAAGAGGTTGCTCTTGCTTTTCAGTATCCCAAGAATTCAAAAGAGAGACGCAATAAGTTGAACATTCTTGGAACACGTGGAAACTTTGCCTATAATGCCACTGTTGTGAAGAATGGAGCTGGAGAGTTCAGGCCTGCTACAGGTCACAACAGTTAAGGAGTGCTATTGATTTTATTCACTGTTTCCAGTGCCAGGGACCCTATGCCAAGAAAACATTGTGGAAGCATTTGAAAAGATGCCCAGGGAAGAAAAAAGCTGATGAATCTGATACTGGGAGGCAGCGAGTTTGATCTAAATGTGCTCTGAAAACTGTTGTTATTTGTGACATTAGTGAGGGCTTAAAAAGTGTAATTTCCTGTATGATATATGTATGATGAAGTCACTCGGATCATCCAAAATGACCAACTTCTCCTGCAGTTTGGACAACATCTGTTTGATCTAAATGGCTCAAGAAAAAACAGACATGACTACATTCAGCAAAGACTTTGTGAACTTGGGTGACTTTTAGTCATAGCTCAAAAGAATACGCCTATCCAGAAGGCAGAGGAACTCATTTACTGTATCCTGAGAACTTCAGTCATATGGTAACTGCAGTGAAAGAGTTGGCTGAGTATAATCCAGAGAACAATACATTCCGCAAGCCTACCTTAGCTCTCAAAATTGGAAACAGTCTGGGGATAATCTGTGAGCTTGTAGAAAGTGACAATTTGCCCTCAGTGGACAGAGACTGGAACCTTGTACAGTTTGCTAGCGAGTTCAAGGCCATCAAAAATTTCAGATGGAAGGGACTGATCACCAGAGGTGCAACCACCACTATGAAAGAGTCAAAGTGGAATGCACCACAGATTTTACCCTTCATTGAAGATGTTAAATGTTTGGACACCCACATGGAGAATGTTATTCTCCATGTCATGACTGAGTGAATGTTGAGACTCAATCCCTCTGCTAACAGCTATGCAACACTTGCCAAAGTGACACTTGCTCAAATGATTATTTTCAACAGAAGAAGAGAAGGAGAGGTATCAAGAATGGAGTTCGCCACTTTCAAAGCAAGGAAAAATCATAAGTCAATGAGGACATGGCTGCTTGTCTGACCCCACTTGAGATCAAAATGTGATTTTTTCACCAGAGTAGAAATCAGAGGAAAACAAGGAAGAGGAGTCCCTGTGCTCTTGAAACCATCAGTGGTCTTGGCTATGGAGCTCCTAGTAGAAATTTGTGTGTTATGTGGTGTCCCCAAAGAAAACATCTACATGTTCGCTAAACCAGAAGCATTATCAGCTTACCGAGGTGGAGAGTGCATCCAAAAGTTTGCTAGGGAAAGTGGTGCTAAACATCCTGTGGTCTTAACCTCAACAAAGCTCTGGAAGTATATACAGTGGGGCAAAAAAATTATTTAGTCAGCCACCAATTGTGCAAGTTCTCCCACTTAAAAGATGAGAGAGGTCTCCAATTTTCATCATAGGTATACCTCAACTATAAGAGACAAAATGAGAAAAAAAAAATCCAGAAAATCACATTGAAGGATTTTTAATGAATTAATTGGTAAATTCCTTGGTAAAATAAATATTTGGTCACCTTCAAACAAGCAAGATTTCTGGCTCAACTTCTTCTTTAAGAGGCTCCTCTGTCCTCCACTTGTTACCTATATTAATGGCACCTGTTTGAACTCGTTATCAGTACAAAAGACACCTGTCCACAACCTCAAACAGTCAGACTCCAAACTCCACTATGGCCAAGACCAAAGAGCTGTCAAAGGACACCAGAAACAAAATTGTAGACCTGCACCAGGCTGGGAAGACTGAATCTGCAATAGGTAAGCAGCTTGGTGTGAAGAAATCAACTGTGGGAGCAATTATTAGAAAATGGAAGACATACAAGACCACTGATAATCTCCCTCGATCTGGGGCTCCACGCAAGATCTGACCCCGTGGGGTCAAAATGATCACGAGAACGGTGAGCAAAAATCCCAGAACCACACAGGGGGACCTAGTGAATGACCTGCAGAGAGCTGGGACCAAAGTAACAAAGGCTACCATCAGTAACACACTACGCCGCCAGGGACTCAAATCCTGCAGTGCCTGACGTGTCCCCCTGCTTAAGCCAGTACATGTCCAGGCCCGTCTGAAGTTTGCTAGAGAGCATTTGGATGATTCAGAAGAGGATTGGGAGAATGCCATATGGTCAGATGAAACCAAAATAGAACTTTCTGGTAAAAACTCAACTTGTCGTGTTTGGAGGAGAAAGAACACTATACCTACTGTGAAGCATGGGGGTAGAAACATCATGCTTTGGGGCTGTTTTTCTGCAAAGGGACCAGGACGACTGATCCGTGTAAAGGAAAGAATGAATGGGGCCATGTATCATGAGATTTTGAGTGAAAACCTCCTTCCATCAGCAAGGGCATTGAAGATGAAACGTGGCTGGGTCTTTCAGCATGACAATGATCCCAAACACACCACCCGGGCAACGAAGGAGTGGCTTCGTAAGAAGCATTTCAAGGTCCTGGAGTGGCCTAGCCAGTCTCCAGATCTCAACCCCATAGAAAATCTTTGGAGGGAGTTGAAAGTCCGTGTTGCCCAGCGACAGCCCCAAAACTTCACTGCTCTAGAGGAGATCTGCATGGAGGAATGGGCCAAAATACCAGCAACAGTGTGTGAAAACCTTGTGAAGACTTTTAGAAAACGTTTGACCTCTGTCACTGCCAACAAAGGGTATATAACAAAGTATTGAGATGAACTTTTGTTATTGACCAAATACTTATTTTACTGAGGAATTTACCAATTAATTCATTAAAAATCCTTAAATGTGATTTTCTGGATTTTTTTTTCTCATTTTGTCTCTTAATTGACGTATACCTATGATGAAAATTGGAGACCTCTCTCATCTTTTAAGTGGGAGAACTTGCACAATTGGTGGCTGACTAAATACTTTTTTGCCCCACTGTAGCAACAATGTTTCAGGTGCTTAATCTTCAAGCGAATGAGGCAGACCAACTTGCTGACTTTCTGGGTCATGACATTCATGTGTACAGGAAGTATTACTGCCTACCCGAAGGAACGCTTCAACTTGCCAAGATGAGCAAAGTCCTTTTGATAGTGGAGAAGGGGACTCTCTCACAGTATAAAGGTCAAACTCTCAACATCATTATGATTGACCCTGAAGGTATGAGTGTACAGTGGTGTGAAAAAGTGTTTGCCCTCTTCCTGAGTTCTCATTTTTTTGTATGTTTGTCACACTTAAATGTTTCAGATCATCAAACAAATTTAAATATTAGACAAAGATAACAGAAGTTAACACAAAATGCAGTTTTTAAATGTAGGTGTTTATTATTAAGAGTTAAAAAAAATCCAAGCCTACATGGCCCTGTGTGAAAAAGAGATTGCCTCCCCACCACCACCACCACCATGTTAAATCATAAATTAACTGGTTTATCACAGCTTTGGAAAGCTGAGTTCAATTTCTCTAGCCACATCCAGGCCTGATTACTGCCACACCCGTTCTCAATCAAGAAATCACTTAAATAGGACCTGCCTGACAAAGTGAAGTAGACAAAATGATCCTCAAAAGCCAGA
This sequence comes from Pholidichthys leucotaenia, assembly GCA_020510985.1. Classification (NCBI taxonomy): domain Eukaryota; kingdom Metazoa; phylum Chordata; class Actinopteri; order Cichliformes; family Pholidichthyidae; genus Pholidichthys; species Pholidichthys leucotaenia. The sequence continues at coordinate 263,438,143 of CM035842.1, forward strand.
AATCATGCTGTGATCCAAAGAAATTCAGGAACAAATGAGAAACAAAGTAACTGAGATCTACCAGTCTGGAAAAAGGTTATAAAGCCATTTCTAAAGCTTTGGGACTCCAGCGAACCACAGTGAGAGCCATTGTCCACAAATGGCGAAAAGATGGAAGAGTGGTGAACCTTCGCACAGCAACGACTCATCCAAAAGGTCACAAAAGACCCCACAACAACATCCAAAGAACTGCAGGTTTCACTTGCCTCAGTTAAGGTCAGTGTTCATGACTCCACCATAAGAAAGAGACTGGGCAAAAATGGCCTGCATGGCAGAGTTTCAAGACAAGAAACCACTGCTGAGCAAAAAGATCATAAAGGTTCATCTCAGTTTTGCAAGAAAACATCTTGATGATCCACAAGACTTTTGGGAAATACTCTGTGGATTGGTGAGACAAAAGTTGAACTTTTGAGAAGGTGTGTGTCCCATTACATCGGTGTAAAAGTAACACAGCATTTCAGAAAAGGAACATCATGTCATGTATGCTGCGTAATTGTGCAACGCACCAATGAATTAATGCAAGCCCAAAATGCAAGTGAAGTGAAGGTGTTTATTAACAAAAAGGGGAAAACACAAAATACACAAAATGCTCAATGAAAAACAGTCTGACACACAAAGTGACGGATGACCAAGCTCAGTTGGCAGGAAGAGGAGCCCCACGTGCTCCCAGACGGGACTGGAGCGGGGAGGAAGGGCAGTTAATAATAATAAGGAAGACTTACAAAAGGCCTCGGAGCACAGCTGGCTCTGGGAACAACAACACCTGAGTAGTCCAATGGGAAGAGAAACCAACAGTTCGAGGACATCAACGTGGACTAGTGTAGAGTAGACTGGTATGACTTCTGACTATTAGACTGGCAGGGAGCCCAGACTAAGAGGCTCCAATCACCTGCCAGCTGGGAATAATTAACAACACTCAGGAGACTACAGCCACAGATCATGGAACAGGGTTGGAACACCAACCCCATTCGTGACAGACCCCCCCCTCCCGAAGGGGTGGAAACCAAACACCCACCGTACCATCAAAACACAAAAGAAAAACTGCTCCCTTCCCCCAAAACCCATCACAACTAACCAGGGCGGGAGGTTGAGGAAACAGGTCAGGAGGGAATTAGCCAACGAGAAATAATACTACAATGCAACAAAGGAAAACAAAAACTCCCAACCCCAAACAAAAGCTAAGCCCCCCCCCCCCCCCGAGACCCAACAGTCCCAAAGTCAGGGAGTCGACCAAAGTCTAAGGCCCAGCAGGTGGCCCACAGAACAATGTCAGGCGGCCTGCCAGGGCAAACGGGCCACCCGGCTAGGAAACCCAGTCCTTTGGGCGGTCTGCCCGCATAATGGAGCCACCAGGACCAGAGGGGTGAGCGAGGAGGCAGCCTACCCACTGGGAGGCTTAAAGGTGGGTGGCCGGACCAGTGAAGGGGGACCCCAGCGGCAACTGGTGGACCAGGGCGGTGTCCAGCAGAAGAAGGAGGAACACCCAGCACGCCTCCGGAAGGAACGAGGAGACCCCGGTGTCCCCAAGCTGGCTGGCTGCCCCCTCAGTGGACCTGGCTTGGGACAGAAACTCAGCTGCACGCTTGGTGGTCCCGGCTTTGGAAAGAAACTCGGCCGCACCCGCAGCGGGGCCGGGCTGGGCCACGGCTGCACCCACGGTGGTCCCGACCTGGGACAACATTTCACCACTGCCGGCCCCGGCCTGGGACCTCATTGCTCCTGCTGTGAGCCATGGCTGGGCCTGCGTTGCACCCCCAGAAGACTCCAACAGGGCCATAGTTGCACTCATGGTGGAATCCGGCTGGACCCCTGCTGCACCTGCGGTGGACCTCGACCGGGCTATGGTTGCACCCACGATGGAACCCGGATTGGGTTCCTGCTGCACCCGCGGTGGGACACGGCTGGGTCACTGCTAACCCCAATGCTGCCTTAACCGTGGGCCAGCCAACCCACATGAGCACCCAAGCCAGGAGGTGGTCAACAACCACGGGTACCCATGTTGGCTCCACGCTGGGGGGCAGCACTCATGAAGACCTCGACTGAGGCGGAACCCAAACCACGGCCTCCGGCAGATGGGGAGCTGGACCCATGGTGACCTTAACGGGGGCGGCAGCAGTCGCGATGACCTCCAGTGGTGAACCTGGATCCTCGGACTCGTCCGGTGACGTGGATCTCTCTCTGGTGACCCTAGAAGAGGACTCAGAAAGACAGAAGGAAGGGTCAGGGTTGCCGCAGCGGCGAAGCCCGGAGAGGCAAGCTCAGGTGCAGCGTGCGGCTGCAGCTGTCTCTCCTTATCTAGAGCTAGAGAAAAATGCTCTATTAAATAAAGGAGAAAAACAAAAGAGAGCACTTGCCTTGGCTCAAGCTCCACTGCCGTCCAGGACTCCAGTGATCCAGGTGATGGTGTCATGGGCTCGGCCTCCTGGAAGTGCAGCTCAGGTGCTGACTCTGCTGCGGCAGCCTCCGCAGCAGAAGTGATGGTTTCTGCAGTCCTAATTACCCCAGCCTGTGTACTCCATGCAGGAGATTCCTCTAGCGTGATGGCTGGGGTCTCCCAGCTCCTCCTGGTTCTGGCGGTTCAGCTCCGTAGCCGGCGTACCCTCAGGGATAGCAAGAAAGAGCATGGAGAGGGCTGGTGAGCAGTTTATTGCTGCAGCAGGTGGAGAGATCTCTGGGGACTGCACACCCAGAGACTCTCTACCAGGAATCAGGCAAGAAATTGTATCAGTTTTAGAAACAAATAGAGAGAAAACTTGCCTGTTTTCCTGGTTAATGATGTCTCCTGCTGCAGCTGGCGAGGCAACATCCCTCTCCATAGTTATGATGGCCCTGGGCCTCTCCATAAGCTGCAGAGAAGCCTCCAATACCGGCTCAGGAGGGGATGGATCAGGGGAGGAACCGACCCGCCACACCTTGGCAGAGGTAAAAACTGAGCGAAAGGTGGCTGCAGGTCTCTCCTCTTTCAAACGGCAATCAATTTCCGCTGGCCTCACCAGTCTGTATTTTTTCCAGTTCCCTGGCAATGGAGCGGGACCGGGCTCGGGAGACAGAGGCAGTGCAGGCACAGATGGCCTGTGGAAGGAAATTACTGAGACCCAGGAACGCCTCTTCTTCGGCGTGCATCTGAGCCTCTCCGGGGATCTCCTCTCCGCTCCTCTGAATTCTCACTGCAGCGTGGCAATCTGGGCTATTCTTTCCCTTCCCTCAGCATGCGTCTTAAGCTGAGGGTAGCCGCGGACTGCAGCGTCTGCCAGTCCCACATACAGTAATATGTCTTCTAGGGCGGAGTAAATGCATGCCATGGCGATGAGCTCGTCAATCTTCATGAGCGCGACAGCACTCCCATCCGAGCCACATAGGATAACCTCTTCCGCCCGGTGAGTCCATCACGAGCATCACTCCGGTAAGGAAAAACACACAGGGAAAAGGTGAAAAATACAACACGCACTTCACCGCTGCGCTCTTTCTGGTGGCGGCAAACTGTCATGTACGCTGCATAATTGCACAGCGCACCAATGAATTAATACGAGCCCAAAATGCAGGTGAAGTTAACGTGTTTATTAACAACAGGGGAAAACACAAAATACACAAAATGCTCAATGAAAAACAGTCTGACACACAAAGTGACAGATGACCAAGCTCAGTTGGCAGAAGGAGGAGCCCCATGCGCTCCCAGACAGGACTGGAGCGGGGAGGAAGGACAGTTAATAATAATAAGGAAGACTTACAAAAAGCCTCGGAGCACAGCTGGCTCTGGGAACAACAACACCTGAGTAGTCCGATGGGAAGAGAAACCAACAGCTCGAGGACATCAACGTGGACTAGTGTAGAGTAGACTGGTATGACTTCTGACTATTGACTGATAACTATCGCCGCCACACCGAGTGCTCCAACTGCCACACATAACTACCCAGTGGACTAATGATGCGGCAAGTGGAAGCAGGTGCGACGGCAGCCCTTGGTGCATCTGTGTGTGTGTGTGTGTGTGTGTGTGTGTGTGTGCTGAATGAATATATGTGTGTGTGCATGTATGTGTATGTGGGAAAACACAGAAGGTGATGGCGCAGCTGGTGAATGGCTGAGCGGAGGAGGCGTGGTTGTAGACTGGCAGGGAGCCCAGACTAAGAAGCTCCAATCACCTGCCAGCTGGAAATAATTAACAACACTCAGGAGACTACAGCCACAGATCATGGAACAGGGTTGGAACAACAACCCCGTTCATGACACATCATACCAACAGTAAAATATTGTGGAAGTAGTGTGATGGTCTGGGGCTGTTTTGTTGCTTCAGGACCTGGAAGACTTGCTGTGGTAAATGGAACCATGAATTCTGCTGTCTACCAACAAATCCTGAAGGAGAATGTCCGGCCATCTGTTCGTGACCTCAAGCTGAAGCACACTTGGGTTCTGCAGCAGGACAATGATCCAAAACACACCACCAAGTCCACATCTGAATGGCTTAAGAAAAACAAAATGAAGGCTTTGGAGTGGCTAGTCAAAGTCCTGACCTGAATCTGGTTGAGATGCTGTGGCATGACCTTAAAAAGGTGGTTCATGCTTGAAAACCCTCCAGTGTGGCTGAATTGCAACAATTCTGCAAAGATGAGTGGGCTAAAATTCCTCCACAGCGCTGTAAAAGACTCATTGCCAGTTATCGCAAACGCTTGATTGCAGTTGTTGCTGCTAAGGGTGGCCCAACCAGTTATTTGATTTAGGGGACAATCACTTTTTTCACACAGGGCCACGTATGTTTGGATATTTTTCTCTTACTAATAAACACCTTCATTTAAAAACTGCATTTTTTTGTTTACTTGTGTTATCTTTAATATTTAAATTTGTTTGATGATCTGAAACATTTAAGTGTGACAAACATACAAAAAAATGAGAAATCAGGAAGGGGGCAACTTTTTCACACCACTGTATGTTATATTATGAAGATGTTTGGTTCATATGCAAGAATAACCTATGGTTATTATCTGGAGAGAACTGTATCACCAGTACTCAACAATATTATACTTTTTATGTTGTATTTGGTAATTTAGGCTGAAGCACCCTATCACTTAGTTTCAAGCATATTTATGTTTCCCCTGGAAGACGTGCAGGTTTAGGTAATGCAAAACATTGCTGTTTGGATGCAACTGCAATAATGTGAGCAATCTAATCATAATTTACCTCTTGTATTTTGTCTTAAAACAATTGCTGAATCTGTTTTGTTTTTTGTTTTGTTTGTTTGTTTGTTTGTTTGTTTGTTTGTTTGTTTAATTCACAGAGAAAGTGGATTCACAAGATCTGGACTTTTCAAATGATGAACCTGAAACTGCATTCAGCCACAGAGGCAACAGAAAAACACAGCAGTAAGGCAACAGATGAGGATTACGATGAGGCACAAGCAACTACATCTTAACTTCCTATCACCTCTTCCAGTGCTTCTCTCACACAAGGTATAGAATTTTTTTTATTTTTTTTTTCTTGTGTTAGGTTCTTGGGAAAGTACAGTACTGTGCAAAAGTCTTGAGCTACCCCTAAATGGTTTACATTTTCCTTCCCAGCATCCAGACTTTGTGATATTTTAAAGTGGTCTTGATCAATAATTAGTTGACTTAGTTGCCTCTGGCAACTAAGTCCAACTCCTAGCCTGCCCGTGTGGTTTAGTCTCTAAGCCCGGCGGAACTGCTTTTACTAATAGGAGAAGGGGCAAGGGCGGATCTCTGGCGCCTTAAAACCAGATGCTTCGGGTAGATGGTGGCTCGTCAACCTGGGAAGGTAGCCCATCTAGGGGAAGGTAAACCCTGATTTCAAACCTCTGCTGCCTTGCGGCATACCCGGTCATGGGAAAGGCTTCGGGAGTCAACCCTGAGGAAAAATCCGGAGTCGGAGCCCCTAAGGCAGTTCTATGTTGTGCTCAACATCGTTCTGGCAGCTCCTGCAACGGCGCTGGTGCCAAACTGTAGCAGCCCTGCTGTTCCTTTGGATTCATCAGTGACGTGGAGAGGGGGGACATGCTGCATGGGCAACATCTTGTCCTCCATATCTTCCTGCCCAGGCTTGAATCCTACCAACGCCCAACGCTGGAAGGTAGAACACCGGATCACTGGAGAGGACACTCCAGCTTCGCCTTTGGCGTAGACAAAACACGGGGAATGACAGTTACCGGTTATAAGCCACTGCTCTATTGGCGTAGAGCGTGGCGCCAGGGGTTGTTCCCGACGGTGGGAGGGATCATCAGATCTCACTGGACAGCTACCGCCCGCCTCAAGCTGGGCAGCCCCCAGCCAATAAGGTGTTGTCCCGCCACAGCTTGCTTTCCTCATTGGGTGCATGGGGATAAGGAGAAATCCAAACAGCAGGCTGAGAACCTTCGCACCAGGCAAGACAATAAAACAAAAGAGACCAACTCTAAAACTGGGAACTTGGAACGTCCGCACTATGATGACAGGACTCGCTGCTAACCTCAAGGACATCAACGACACCAGGAAGACTGCCATCATCAATAATGAGCTGAAGAGACTGGGAGTGGATATCGCCACTCTCCAGAAAACACGGTTAGCTGATGCAGGCACACTGAGAGAGAAGGACTACACGTTCTACTGGCAGGGAAAGGGCAGTGACGAACACAGGGAACACGGAGTGGGCTTCGCAGTGAAGAACACTTTGCTGAAGATGGTGGAACCGGGCAGCACTGGCTCTGCACGACTCCTCACCCTCCGCCTGAACACCACTCAAGGCCCAGTCACCCTCGTCAGTGTGTATGCCCCAACACAGACAGCCACACCAGAGGCAAAAGACGAGTTCTACGAGAATCTCACAACAACTGTCAGGATCATCCCCAACTCTGAACAACTCATTCTCCTTGGAGACTTCAATGCCAGAGTGGGTGCTGACCACGACTCCTGGCCCTCCTGTCTTGGACCTTTTGGCATGGGCAGAATGAACGACAACGGACAGCGGCTGCTCGAGTTCTGCACATATCACGATCTGTGCATCACAAACTCGTTTTTCAAGACCAAGCCCCAACACAAGGTTTCCTGGCAACATCCGCGCTCAAAGCACTGGCACCAGCTAGACTTGATCCTGACCAGGCGCACCTCACTGAAGAACGTGCTAATCACCCGTTCGTTCCAGAGTGCAGATTGCGACACAGACCATTCATTGGTGTGTTGCAAGGTCAAGCTGCAGCTGAAGAAATTCCATCGTGCTAGACAACCTGGAAAGGCACGGATTGACACCAGCAAGATGGCCCAACCAGAACTTGTTGAGCAGTTTGCCTCCACCTTTGAGAAGGAACTTGGTGTACCACAAGGAGGAGAATCTGCAAAGCAGAAGTGGGAAGAGCTGCGAAACACCATCTACCGCACAGCCTTGGCTACCTTTGGGAGGAAGACCCCGAAGTCACAGGACTGGTTTGATGCCAAGTTGACCGAGATGACCCCCGTCATTGAAGCCAAGCGCTCAGCACTTGCTGAGTACAAGAAGTACCCAAACGAGAAGAATCTCCAGATTCTCAGGGCTGCGAGAAGCAAAGTTCAGCAGACTGCTCGGCGCTGTGCCAACGAGTACTGGACTGAGCTCAGCCAAGACATTCAAACCGCTGCCATAACAGGGAACATCCGTGGTATGTACGATGGCATCAAGAAAGCACTTGGTCCGGCTCAGAGCAAGACGGCCCCCCTCAAATCTTCCACTGGGGAGATGATCACAGAGAAGAACAAGCAGATGGAGAGATGGGTGGAACACTACTCCGACCTCTACTCTAGACAGAACACCGTGACACCGTCAGCCCTTGATGCCATCGACTGCCTGCCATCCATGGACGAACTTGACGCCGAGCCAACCATCGACGAACTCAGTAAGGCCATTGATAGCTTGGCCGCTGGCAAGGCACCCGGCAACGACGGCATACCCCCTGACTTGATCAAGCACTGCAAGACCGCCCTACTGCTGCCATTGCATGACGTCCTCTGCCAGTGCTGGAAGGAAGGTGCCGTACCACAGGACATGAGGGACGCCAAGATCATCACCCTCTACAAAAACAAAGGGGAGAGAAGCGACTGCAACAACTACAGGGGCATTTCCCTCCTCAGCGTTGTTGGCAAAGTCTACGCACGAGTTGTTCTCGTTCGTCTACAGAAGCTTGCCGAACGTGTCTACCCCGAGTCTCAGTGTGGCTTCCGCGCTGAGCGATCGACGGTAGACATGATATTCTCCATCCGCCAACTCCAGGAGAAATGCAGAGAACAGAACATGCCTCTGTATGTCGCCTTCATCGACCTCACCAAAGCGTTCGATCTGGTCAGCAGAGAGGGCCTTTTCAAGATCCTGCCAAAGATAGGATGCCCACCAAAGTTGCAAAGCCTCATCGAATCGTTTCACACCAACATGCAGGGGATAGTGCAGCATGATAGCAACGTCTCAGAGCCATTCAACATACGCAGCGGAGTGAAACAGGGCTGTGTACTTGCGCCAACCCTCTTTGGGATTTTCTTTGCTATGCTCCTGAGGCATGCCTTCAGCACCGCAACAGAGGGAATCTACCTGCACACAAGATCTGACGGCAGGCTTTTCAACCTTGCCCGCCTGAAAGCCAGAACCAAAGTACGCGAGGCTCTAATCAGAGACATGCTGTTCGCAGACGACGCTGCAGTCGCAACCCACACACAGCAGGAGCTTCAGACCCTGATGGACCGCTTCTCCCAGGCATGCAAGGACTTCGGGCTTACCATCAGCCTGAAGAAGACTAACATCTTGGCGCAAGGCACGGAAGCACCACCAACCATCACCATTGATGACTACAAGCTGGAGGTCGTGAATCAGTTCACGTACCTGGGGTCCACGATCAGCAACAACCTCTCCCCTGATACAGAGATCAACAAGAGGATTGGAAAATCAGCCTTCGCACTCGCTCGCCTCACCACACGAGTGTGGGAGAATCCCAAACTTTCTGTCAAGACGAAGATGGCAGTGTACAACGCCTGCGTCATCAGCACACTGCTCTATGGGAGTGAGACGTGGACAACATACGCCCGGCAGGAAAAGAGACTGAACTCCTTCCACTTGCGCTGCATTCGCCACATCCTGGACATATCCTGGCAGGACAAAGTGCCCAACACAGAAGTTCTGTCCCGCGCCGGCCTTCCCTCCATGTTCACTCTACTCAGGCAGCGCAGGCTCCGCTGGCTAGGCCACGTTCACCGTATGGAGGATGGCAGAATCCCCAAAGACGTCCTCTATGGAGAACTGGCAACTGGCAGGAGAGACGTTGGCCGCCCACAGCTGCGCTTTAGAGACGTCTGCAAGAGAGACATGAAGGCCCTGGATATCAACACAGAGCGCTGGGAGGACCTTGCAACGGACCGCTCCAAATGGAGAGGCACCCTGACCAGACAGCTCAAGGCAGGTGAAGAGAGACTGACTGCTGCAGCAGATGAAAAAAGGACCCGCAGGAAGAACCGCCACAGACCCAGCAGCACGGAGACCACCCACAAGTGTGACCTGTGTGACAGGGACTGTCATTCGCGCATCGGCCTGTTCAGCCACAGGCGGTGCTGTTCCAGCAGAGTAGACGTTTAGGATTCTCTTCCATGGTCATCATAGACCGACGGAGGCCGACGACGATCAATAATTCTTCATCTTTCACAGTTTTTGTTTTTCACTTATTTTCAATCCAGTCCTTGTTCCCAGTCATTTTCAGATGAATGTGTTTTTTGTTTGTTAAGCCACTTAATATTGAACAATGAATGATTCAGTCATAAAAAGACTCCTACCTCAAGGGATAAACCAGTGTTGTGTAAAAGACAGCTGAGCAAATAGCCAAATTTCTGCCTGATCAGAAATGGTCTCCAAGAAGCCATTCTTAAGCAATGGAAATGGAGAGAAAAAGCTGAGGTATGCCAAATGGTACCATAACTGGACTGAAAATCAGTGGCAACAGGTCTTGTGGAGTGATTAATCCTCTCCAGAGCTCAAATGTCAACATTATTGAAGCAGTGTGGGATCATCTTGACAGAGAACAGAACAAAAGGCAGCCAACATCCAAAGAAGGGCTTTGGAAATTCCTTCAAGAAGCCTGGAGAACTATTCCTGAAGACTACTTGAAGAAATGACAAGAAAGCTTGTCTAAGAGGGTTTAGGCATGGGTTAAAGCCACTCATAGAGATGAAACTGTAAGAAAATTTCATATCACAACTGTTGTTTCAAAATTTATCATGGTATTTTAAAAATATGTGAACTGTGAAATATGTATCCCATTTGTGTTCACCTATTTCAGTAATGTGTTTCACCTAATTAACACATATGTAAAGAAATGAGGGGTGGCTCAAGACTTTCCCACAGTACTGTGTGTGCTACTCCTTGTTTCCTCCTGCTGAATGTATACATAAGCCTAAAATGACAAAAACCTGGCCTGTGTGCTGAGTGACACTGAGCCCTTCATAAAGTAATATTCCCATCTGGAATCTGGTCTGTGGTACTGTGGATAGATGGTACAGATGTATATACAGTAGGTCATTATAACAAGGTTGTATAAAGGGTTTTACAGTGTGTTTGGCATTCTCTCTTTCACACATGCAGTCATAGAGCAGCTGTCCTACATAAAATTCCACCAGTTTTGTTAAATTAGGGTTTGGTGGTTTACTCAAGTACAGATTGACATGCTGGGGATGAAACTGCCTACCTTATGATTGGAAGATGGTAATGCTACCCATTCAGCAATGGCTTTTGATTTGTGACTACAATAAAGTCATATTTTAACCCTTAGATGCTTGACCAACCAATTCCAACACTCGTCCATGAGTGTGGTCAAAATGACCCCAACTAGAATGTGTGTGTTTTATGCTGTAAACTTAAGAAATTTCTTTCATTTTGGTTAAAGATGACTATTTTTATTATATTTTGGGTGATTATTATTATTATTATTATTATTATTATTTTAAATTATATTTTTGTCACCAAACTGGGGAAAAGATTTGGGTCATTTTTGACCCCACATATGGAAAAATTGGTACTGATACAAAAAATGCAATTAAAAATATAACAATTAGATACAAATCCAAATGGCCTCATGTCAAAGACAACCTATTTGACGAATAAATGGAAGATTAAATGATAAAAAATTAAAATTACAAAGATATTGCAAAAAAAAAAACCAACCGCTCGGGCATTTTTGACCAACCATTGATTTTTGGCCATTAACAACAGGATTCTAACAAATGCCTCACCTACTGGAAGTCTCCACTGCAAACCAGTGATTTCCCTAAATAAGCACGTTATTCTGGAATATGCAGCAAGACTGTTCTTACTGAACATATTTCAGATCATGTATATAAAGACATTTATTGATTCATGGCCTCAATGGGGAAGTAAGGCACTAAAAGGAAAGGTTGATCAGCTGGTGTACTTTTGTACAACTGAACAGTGACATTAAGGGCCAGATTACAGCGATGGTTTCGGATGATCAGTTGTCACGGACGCAGAACATTTTTATGGGCATGTCCAAGTTCATTTCCTTATCACAACGGCATAAAAAGGAACTTTCCACCAGCGCATGACACAAAGAGGCCGGTCTAATCATTCAGAGGTGTGTTTTGGATAATCCAATCCAAAGTGCTCCTTCCTATCCCTTTAATGCAGAGAGGCACATTATCTAAAGTGAATTGTGATCATAACGGTTTAAGACAGGTTTTGCGCTGACCAAAGCCCATGTATGTGAGCCAAAATGCATGATAGTAATGCTGCTTGGTAATACGGAAGACATCAGGAATTGTTATGCTAACAAGAACAAACAGGTAAAAATGGGTTGAAAAATCAGCTTAATGGTTTAATGTGTGCATGGATGCAACACAGACAGTAGAAATTCTGGTGACAGTCCTGTGTCAAAATAGCACCACAGAGACAACTCTGCTAACACAAACTGCTGCATACAGTTATTGTAATGTATAGAAGTATGCTTTACATGCAGTCAATACAATCAATTAAAATAAATTTCTTTATATATAACAATCTCTTAAATTTCAGTGGTAAGTTGGGATTGTCTTTGAATACATACAGTACATTTGTTCAAGTACTTTTGTCGCAGCGTTTGTGAACTCTGTTACAGATAACAAAAATTTCTTTTTAAATAATGATGTATTGACATCCCCATTATTTTTTTCACAGGTAAACGAAGTAACCCTAAACGTAAGAGGGAAGACAGTGAAGTATGTGCAGTTAAAAGAGACATGATGCGCTTCATCAACACATGCAAGGTACCTCAAAAGAACTACTGTATTCAGTGCATCAATGCAGAACCGTTTGCACTGAAGGACAGAAACTGGACTGAGGTAAAAAATTGTCAAGAATCACATCACTGCCTTAAAAAGAAAGGCTTGTGCTAAAGAGTGAAGATGGTGCACAATGTTCTGATCAGTTCAATGTCAGCTCATTGAATTTAAACAGGTTCAAAAAGAAATGTTTCTAAAGCTTTGAAAGGATAAGGTGGATTTTTTTTTTTTTAACCTCTTGCACTCCGGTGTACCGCGGACGGGCACGTCTCTGCGTCCCAGAGCGCACGAGGGTGCACGAGAGCGCCCTTGTGCACTCTAGGACGCACGAGGGCACTGCGTCCAAGCACACACTGAAAAAAAAAAAAGCTGTATTTCCGTTCTTCCACTACAGACACAGCCGCAAACAGATCAGATATGATTGACCTCTCATTCGACTAATAAGAGCCTTGAATTGGGTTTCTGAAACCTTGAAGAACCAATGACTGAAAACCTAGCAAGAAGGACCAGCCTACCAACGCTGTGAATGCAGCGAGCCAACTGAAGCACAGAAGTTCGCAAGCTGTTTCGTGTAAGGCTGGGTGAAGACAGACTGTTGCAGCAGATGAAAAAAACGACCCGCAGGAAGAACCTGCCACAGACCCAGCAGCACGGAGACCACCCACAAGTGCGACCTGTGTGACAGGGACTGCCATTCGCGCATCGGCCTGTTCAGCCACAGGCGGTGTTTTTTTTTTTTTATTCCAGCAGAATAGACGTTTAGGATTCTCTTCCATGGTCATCATAGACCGACGGAGGCCAACGACGAAGGTCGTAAATCATTCGCCAAAACCGCAATCATGGAAGCGCAAAACCGCAATAATGGAATTATGTTTTGACCGGGTCGCGAGACCAGAACCACGAGTCCGTAACAAGGGACCAGCGTCGCGTTCATCTGACAGTGAGGAAGAGAAGTTCGCCAGGACACTGCTGCTGTGAAGAGGTAAGTGTTATAAGCTAAATTATTCTTTATCCCTGAAAATTGTAATCAAAAAATGACTTTTGACTGATCGGTAAATTACAACTGTGCGGCGCACGAAGTCCAAAGTCCGTGCGCCGCGGTACACAGTTCGTGCGCCGCGTCCGGACCGTGAACACCCCCCCCCCCCCGCTACTCTTCTGTAGCGAGGGGGTGGAAGTCGCGGTGACTGTTTTGCCAAAAAATTCAAAGTGTTTTCTTTTAAATGAGACCAACCCCATGAAGATGCTGCAAAGGGTTGAAGAACAGCTTTTGATTTACTTTGGGCACGTTATTTTTTGGCGTTTTTAGGGAAATTGACCGGAGTGCAAGGGGTTAATATATTCAACGCCTTTCCTGTAGCATATAAACTATGTTCCAGGTCTTAGATCTCAGTGCTCTAACCCAGCTCTCCTCTTTTATAAGTTAGTGAAGTTCTTGAGAGCTCATTTTCTGAAATATTTCAAGGTTGAACTGTGGAAAATTCGGCTTGTTGTCATAGGATTCTAAGCATTTGAGTTGTGAGGCATTTTTACACCATGTCCTTACGTTAATAAAAACCATTGCTAACAAAGTTTGAGTTCATTTTTTTGCAGATTTTCTTTGTGGTGTTATTAAAGCTTATATATCCAATTTGCAACTTAATTTACTTCAAAATTCTGTATTTCCTATGGAAAATTTATATAACTTAAGCTGTTGTAACATACATGTGTGCACACATGTACTGTATATTAATACCCATATATGATATACAGTAGATCAGCCATCAATCTTTTCTTTGCCTCAGCCTTCAACAAGTCCACACTGATTACCCAGCAGCCTCAGTTGTTGATGCTTTCTGATCTTGATAATTACTTGCTGAAGAGACAGTTGAAAAATAATTTAAAATAACAAACATATTCAACGGGTCTCAAATAAAAGATTAAATTTCAAGCTTTCATATTTATGTACAGTTATACATTTATTTCAGGAGTAAAACTCTAGACAGGCAGTGTAAACAAATATTGTATATATATATATATATATATATACAGTACGTATATACGTATATATATATATAGGGCAGCGCGGTGGCGGAGTGGTTAGCACTGCTGCAGCACAGCAACTCACCCTTGGCCGGAGGATCCTGGGTTCGATCCTAGCCCCCGACCAACAGTGATCTGTGTGGAGTTTGCATGTTCTCCCCATGTCTGCGTGGGTTTAACTCTGGGATTTCTCCGGTTTCCTCCCACATACCAAAAACATGCAAGTTAGGTTAAATGGCATCAAAACTGGGGATTCTAAATTGTCCTTAGGTATGACTGTGAGAGTGAATGGTTGTCTGTCTCTCTGTTTCTCACAATTTTTTCACTTTAAGTTTTGGAGTGTTTTCATTTCCATCAAAAGACGTGGCATCTTTTCATTCTTAACACATTATCCAGTCCATATCAGTGTAGATATCCAGCTTATTTTTTCCCATTAAAATCTGATGTGTTTTCAAAGTGTTCCTTTAATTTTTTTGAGCAGTGTATATATACAGGAGATATAGATGGCCTGCCATGGATCAGTGACATGGGTTTCTTGTGAACATAGAATGATCATAACACAATATTTCAAACTTAAACTGCAGTTCTTTTGCAGGACTCAAGCAGTTGAAGACATTCATGATGAACATTGTTAAAGTGGTAACAGTATCATGGTGTACTGTGATGTTTTACAGTATGTGTGTTCTCTAAACTACATTCAACAGGCATTGATTACACATTCACCACCAGCTGTGGTCCAAGAGTTGATGAAGCACTCTGAGGCTGGAAACCTTTGACATTCTCAGCTAACATAAGTTCAGGATAGAGATCTGGTACATATTGAGAGTTGAGTGCAGCAGGTCACACCAGGGTGAAGTAAATGTTGAAGCATGTTAAATTGGACAGAGTAATGAGCTTCTCAAGGGGGATACAGACCCACTCTGAAGGTTCTGAAGGACACTGTAAATGTGCTAAGATTTGCAATGAGGTTAGACATATCATGCTGCATTTCTTGTTGGGTTGTGTGGGAGAAGTTAAGTCATGTTAGCATGAGCTCCAGTTTTAGAATCTGGTGTTTAGACAGCAGAAATCTGGAGTTCTGACAAAAAGGCCCAGTTGATGATTTAACCCTGAGAGCACTTCTGTTGCAGATCCGCACCATCTGCATGCACCCTCTGCTGGCAAAGATTTTTTTCAAGAAAATATTCAGTTTAGATATCACAAATTCCAAAGGTTGTAACTTGAAAGTGGTAAGAGATAATTATTTCCTGCCAATGAGAAAGCTGTAGAATATGATCCAAAGTTTATGATAAGAGTAAATTTACACATCTAATTTGCATAATGTGATGGCAGCCATATTGGATTTCATAACTTTCGGTCAAAGTGGACTTTGGACATATTCACAAAAAGGATGGTTTTGTTTGTCTTTGCTTTTGTTTTTGTTTTGTTATCTTATCTTCAAAATATATGAACCAGAAAATCAGTAGAATGTAAACAAACTGATAAAAAAAAATCAGACCTACTGCTCGTCATGTGTCGCCATGAGTCCACGTACCCACCCCCTGTCCTTATTTTGTCTTCTGTCAGTCATTTTCACTTTCTCTCCCATATCCAGAAACATTTCCAGAAATCTCTCCCACATCCAGAAACATCACATTTATCTTCTGATTTTTTCCACCTTGATTTCGATTAGATAACGCCACAGAACTGGCAGGATTGTCCTCTCCATCACTGTTATGTCTGTAAAAGGTGGAACAATGATGAGGCGAGTGGAGAACCACACAGGACTTTATTAGGAACTCGCAGAATATAGACAGACGCTCCCGTTAGGCTGAGAGGTGGTCGAAGAGACCGCCCTTCTACCACACAGCCCTCTTATACTCTGGGTGATGTCACCACCCTTGTAACTATATAACATGTCCTACAAACAACATTGCAGTTACGTGCAGCTTCGTCAATGGTGGACAAAAAGTGTTCTGCTCCGGTCCATCTTTTGCTGTCCAGAAGGGAAATATTTCACTTCAGAAGCTAAATAATCCCTTTTAGAATCATAGTTGGCAAAATTTTCTTCTTCTTCTGCTTTTAGATTTGGTTGGCAGTTGGCATCCAGCTTACAGGTGCATTACCGCCATGTACTTCATTCTATATCAGAATCAGAATCAGAATCAGAATGAACTTTATTGCCAAGCATGTTTACACATACGAGGAATTTGACTTGACATTAGGTGCGCTCATATTAAGCGCTCACTAATGACGCAGCAGCCGACAAGGCGCCTAATACAGTGGGGGTAAAGAGGGAGAGGGGAAGGGGATGACACATTGGGCAGAGAGAAAAAACATAGTATCAGAATAGCGCTCGAGTGAGCGAGATTATGATCACATAGAAAAAAAAACCCTCAATGCACACTTAGCAGACAAGTTACAATACACACGTTAACAAAGCAAGTTGAGAGAGACAGTGTGTGTGTGTGTGTGTGTGTGTGTGTGTGTGTGTGTGTGTGTGTGTGTGTGTGTGTGTGTGTGTGTGTGTGTGTGTGTCAGTGTGTGTGTGTCAGTCATGTAATGTTGTATGCAGTGTGTGTATCAGTTACTGGTGAACAGCAAAAATCCTCTCTGAGCAACGACTAGATGTTATGTCCTTAGTGTCCTAAAACATAGATAACATGTCCACAAGAGTCCATCTCTCAGTGCATGTCCGATGGTAGATTCCATGCTAGTCACATGACGCTGTCCTTGAGAGTTCAGATTACTGCACACCAGTATGTTTGGGTTAGGGAGAAGCCAAAACTCCCTCCTGCTTTATCTCTACTCCTGGAGGAATGAGTTATCCAAGGACGCCGAATCAAGGCCTGATGAGCACAGTTCACTTAGAGCATAGAATTTTCATCTCTCATGCGATTCTGAGCATCACAGTTACATTTACATTAAGGCTTTAAAATAATTCCCTGGAGAGCACCCAGCGACTCCAAGATGTATCCCACCTTTTCCACCATTTGCCGCTATCAGTGCACTCCCCATCTGGTCGAATTGTTGAAGGAGCTTCGCCGGGATCGCATTTTGATTAGCTCTTTCCAGCTTCTTTAATTTCTGATACACCAGGAAAACTCCAAGCCAAACAGCAGAAATCCTGTGTTCATAATCCAAACAGGTAGATGTCTTCCACATCCTCAATCGAATCACACAGACACATGAGTTTCCAAATGTCCCATGAGTCATTCCCACACCTGGGCTCCCCCGGGCCCGATTTTCTGTTTGAAAAGGTGACAATTGCATTTAAAGCCCAGCTTACCAAATCCATAATTTTCCATTTGGATTGAGATTCAGCCAGAAGAAGAGCGAGACACAGACAGGACACAGCAAGCTGGGATCAGTGAAGGGAGGAGGAGAGGAGAGGGGAAGAAATGCGTCTGCTCTCTCTGAAAGCCGGAAGTACTATAGAGTACATCTACACTGATATACTGATATACCTACTATAGAGTACATCACTCTATCTGGTCAGGAGGTCAGGAGCTGTACTTTCTCAAGAAATCTCTTCTTCATGAGCTTTAGTTATCTCAGTATCTCCTATCGTGATCACTCTATATTGGCGATCACACTATTGGAGCAAATGCTTACTCCCTGTGGACATATATGTTGCGCAATTGTTTATACAGCTCTTTTTCTGCGCTCCAGAAGTGATATCAGATTCGACATGGTTCTGGTTTGCTGATCTTAGTCCTCCAATGAAGGGCAGTAAGCGATATGTGTCTGCTATCTAGTGATGTGAAATGCTTAGTACAGCTGGTTTTATTTTGGGTTTTTTCATACTTTTTGACCTATCACGTGACAGGTGTGGATCTGCGACACCAGCCAAAGGAGAGGTAGATCATGTAATCGAATTTAATCCAAAACGGGTTAAACAGCATGTTTAAATCTCCTCTGTGTCTGTTCAGCAATTTGCTGTGTATGGTTTGAGCCAACCACCACAAACTGACTAGAACAATGAACTCTATACAAGGTTAAATATATTCATATGACAGTATTTAATTGTAAATAAATACGACCTGTAACAGATGCAAGTATTTACAAGAATCTGGTCCCCAAAGGTAAGTAAGGCACCCAAAGGTGATTTTAATCAGTTTGTGTATCTGTGTATGGCTGAAGACCCCAAAAGTGACTTTAAAATTCTTTGTCCCCAATTTGAAGGTAAAAATACTGGATGACTTAGAATAATTTTCAGTATAATTAATCTGAGTCAAAAATCAGGCAGAAAATTTAGATATAAGTATGTTTATTTCCTCATGAGGGAGAAATACAGAGGCCGCCCCAAGTCTGACCATCTATACCTCTGAATCAGCCATTCATTGTTCTAGCTTTCAAAGCTGTGTTATCCATGGAAAGACGGAGAAACTGTCTTTGAGTACATCTGGCAAGACAGGGTGTAACAGTTCTTATCTTTGCGCCCAGAAAACAAGGAGCCAGTACATTCTCAGTCACACAAGACTAGACATCCAAAAATGTATCAATACAGCTGGTGATTAAAATTGCTAACTCAGGCACACTCCCACACAGACCGGGGCTGTTCAAAGCCATACATGAATCACAAGTCATATCAGACATATAATATGAAATATAATACGGAAGAATAATATAAAGGAATGTATGAAGTTATCCTGCTTGGAATGCGCATAAAAACATCAGACATGAAATAGGAAAGGCATGATGCATCTTAAGAATAATAATACATTATTAATAACAATAATAATGCAGATAATATGGAATTTTTCTATCATATCCCCCCTTGATGCTTAATAAAGCATCATAACTAAAAGAAAAATAATCAAAGTGGTAGTAAAATAAAGTGAATGAAATAATATAAGGATATGTGTAAGAATTTACATGTTGTTATGTGTCTTTGCAGGTTTAAAACGTGTGTAGAATATGTCATTAAGAGTGAATATGTGTAATATGATCAAAATTATTCTTCATCTGTAGAAAATGATATGGAGATACTCAAAACAGACTTAAATTATACTGCAACCTTCATACTCCTTAGGCCAGTATTGCCCCTCTCACCATCCTCATCATCATATTAAGCACTCACACAAGAAAAATCTGAAGATATAAAAATCATTACCAAGTTTATGATAAGACTTCTCCATTAAGAGAAACACTAACTTCTATGAGTATCTGAGGTATTAATATGACCATTTGCATCATTTTCATGGATAGAAGTAAAACAAAAATCTCCTAGGAAATAGGAAAGGAATGATACATCTTAAGAATAATAATACATTATTAAAAACAACAATAATGTGGATAACATGGAATTTTTCGATCAATGACAAAAATAGTTTGAAAGTAAAATCTTGTGATTATTGTAATCTGGGGACTCAGGGTCATATGATCCTCTTGTCGGTGGGGTACTGACACCTGCGCCCCCAAAGAGGACTAAAGCGAGTATACGTGTGTGTGTGTGTGTGTGTGTGTGTGTGTGTGTGTGTGTGTGTGTGTGTGTGTGTGTGTGTGTGTGTGTGTGTAAAAGAAAAATTATTCTACCCAAAATAAAATGCAGCGTCTTCTACATGTAGCTCACCATTTAATATAGACAGTAAAGTCATAATCATCATGACTAAACACTACCGCAACATTCATTAGTAATTAGATCATATATGATACACATATCACCAGTTTGCTCAAAATATACTACAATCCTGCTGCCCTAACATCCCTCATCTCATTTCCCTAAAGTTTATTTACATGGGCGTGACTCATTCAACCTGTGGTATTGATGAGGTTAAAAAAATTGGTTAAGTCTAAAAGACCACAGAAGTTTGAAGCTGAGAAAAGAACACCACCATGAGATGAAGCTGGCACATCACTTTCAGGTAAGTTATAAAATATTAATTCTTAAAATATGGAGAAAAATTGTTTAATGTGTAGTCTTTATGCATACAGATACTGCTCTAGTAGCTAAAACACTATAGTAAAGGTGTAATAACTTAATTACATTTAGATGTTAGTGCATTTGTGGCCACAGTTGGCAGACCTTTTTAAGTTGTTGGGACTGAATAATTTTATAACTTAAGTGCATTTATAACCGTCCACGCTTTTTTTTAACTTGACATAAAAGCTGGAATCTAAAGCTCACTGTGACTTTATGTTTTAATTTAGTAGTCTACAATATTCCCTTAAATACTGAAATCCTTAAATTATTCAAATGAAGTTGTAAAAATATTGTGTTTGATTACGTGAAATTATAGTCCACACACACACACACACACACACACACACACACACACACATGTAGGAGACAGTCTATCTGCGGAGTGGCAGTTGCCACTGCCAAGATATACAGAGTGATGATATAGAGCAGTAGAGAAAGATATATAGAGGGATGATGTGGAGTGAGGTGCGTGGCGGTGATGCACCTGTAAGCTGATTGCCAACCGCCAGTCAAATCTAAAAGAAGAAGAAGAAGAGTGAAGTTTGTGGTGGTGATGCACCTGTAAGCTGGTTGCAAACAGCCAATCAAATCTAAAAGAAGAAGAATTCAGTAGAGTGGAGCGACTGAGCCGTTCAGCTTTCTCCAGGTGATGTTTTAAAACACAAAGTAAAAGCCAAATTAAATTTGTAATGATTGTAATGTATGCTAAAGGAGATGGATAGTCACAGAGCAATCTGTTCATTAATCGCTTGCCAAACGTGACTCACTTGTGATTTGTTGGAGCATATTTCCTTAGTAAGTTAGTTTTGATTATAGGAAATGAGAGCAGTTTATGAAGAGTTCAGATGTTGAAAAAAAATGTCTGAATCCAGATAATTGCTGTTTCAGAGGCTTAAGTTTCAGTGAAAATGACCAAAATGAAAAGGCGATGCAGCAGTGAACCCCAATTTAAAAATATTCCCCAAAATATTTAAATATATATAAAACATTTTTTCCAGTTCCGGTTCCGCCGGACCAGTGGCGCCACACGAGTCGGCTGCCTGTTGCAACAGCCTTTTTTTTTTATCTTCCTTCTTCTTTCTACACCTTTCACTCTGTATATATATCACGGATGCACGGATCGCCCCGGGGGTCTCCCGGGTCGGCGGACGGAGCCACTGTTTGCAGCGGGAGACGTTACAGCGGGGAGGAGCTAGTGCTAGCTAGCACTTGTCCGCCGCCCGGTGCTAATGGGAAACTCGACATACCGGGAGCTGTAGCGAAAACGACGCGGGTGCCGGGCTGGAGTTTAGGCGGCGTGCAAGAAATATAAGACAGAATAATAAAGAGCGATGGCAAGAACCAAGCAGACCGCCCGTAAAATCTACTGGAGGAAGAAGCCCCCCAGGAGACAGCTAGCCACCAGGGCTGCTCGGAGAGGCGCTCCAGCCACCGGCAGAATGAAGAGGCCTCGCTGTCACAGGCCCGTGGCTCTGAGAGAGATCCGTTGCTACCAGAAATCCACGGAGCTGCTCATCCGTAAGCTGCCCGTCCAGCGCCTGGTGAGGGAGATCGCTCAGGACTTCAAGACCGTCCTGCGCTTCCTGAGCTTCGCCGTCATGGCTCTGCAGGAGACCAGCGAGGCCTACCTGGTGGGTCTCTTCTTCGCCAAGAGGGTCACCATCATGCCCAAAGACTTCCAGCTGGCCCGCCGCATCCGCGGAGAGAGAACTTAGACTTTCTGCTGCACATTCACCAACCAACCATAATGCTCCGCACTGTGTGTCTATATATATACATTTATAGTAATATGTACATATGTTTACTAGATGTTCTTGTTTTTTCTTGCCTTCTGATTGTTGCTCTGAGTGTTGCTATCCCTGTGCTGTTGCAATCCTGGAATTTCCCCATTGTGGGACTAATAAAGGTTTATCTTATCTTATCTTATCTTAAAACACTTCATGAAGCAGCAAAAGAAGTTTTCACAGTGAGTGGTACAATTCTTGGTCATGGCTGGAATATTCTCTATCAAGAGATGCAGAATATTAATTTGCCTACAGACATTTTGCAATATGAAAAAGTCCTGTACTTTACATGTGTGACATGACTTCATGGAGTACAAAAGTAGGGAAGAAAAAATGCATCTGTCTTCAGAATGATCAGAAATGTTACCAAAAAAAAAAATAAAATATTACAATACTTTGTTTTTGTGGATCTTTTGTTGACTACATTTTCATATGCTGCACTGAGGACATCCAATGCCATCCTGCCAAAACGGAAATGTTAACTAAAAAAAATTATTGAAAATCAGAATTAAAACAACATTGTTTTTGTGGATCTTTTGACTACATTTACATACTGTAGGGGATTTTCATATGCTGAACCGAGGACGTCCAATGCCATCCTGCCAAAACCTCCTGCCACTCTTTGTCACCCCATGTAAAATTTTATGGATCTGCCACTGAGCAGGGATCTGATTTCTGGGAGACTTTTCATAGTCTGTTTTGGTTTTATTCAAAAGTGTGTGTGTGTGTGTGTGTGTGTGTGTGTGTGTGTGTGTGTGTGTGTGTGTGTGTGTGTGTGTGTGTGTGTGTGACACTGGTGAAGGGATCGGCACTGTACCGTGGATGCCTTGAATTTCCCTTTAGTGATCAATAAAGTATACAAGATACAAATAAAATAAAATAATAATAATAATGTTTGGTGTTTTGTACTTATAGTATTGCTAAAATTTAAAAAGATGTACTACAATGGGTCTCAAATATTTGTAAACATGTCCTGTTATAGTACTGCATGACTTTATTGACGATAAACTATAAACTACACATATAAACAAAATTATAATGGTTACTGAACAACCCCCATTCCCCAAAGTGCAACATACAACATTTATGAATATAACTCATAAAAGATCACACAAATAAGTGATCTGACAAAAAATAAATAAATAAATAAACAAGCGGTTCTTAAACAGTGGCTAATATTGGATGTCCCATTCATTTTCAGTTATTCTGTAACTAATATTCACACAGTCAAATAAATCTCAGTTCAGTCCCTTTCATATTTGTCAAAGTCTAACATGTGTGATTGCCTACATATAGGCTACACCTCTATATTCAACTTTCAAACACAGCCTACGTTTGGGCCTGTAAAGCCTGATTGGGCCACCTGTCTCAGACAGGAATACTTGCTTTCTATGGGCATGCACTAGTCAAACAAATTTAAATATTAGACAAAGATAACACAAGTAAACACAAAATGCAGTTTTTAAATGAAGGTGTTTATTATTGAGGGTAAAAAAAAAATCCAAACCTACATGGCCCTGAGTGAAAAAGTGGTCCCCCCCAATTAAAACATAAAATAACTGTGGTTTATCACATCTTTTCAAAGCTGAGTTCAATTTTTCAAGCCACACCCAGGCATGATTACTGCCACACCTGTTCTCAATCAAGAAATCACTTAAACAGGACCTACACTGACAACGTGAAGAAAACCAAAAGATCCTCAAAAGCTAGACATCATGCTGTAATCCAAAGAAATTCAGGAACAAATGAGAAACAAAGCAATCGAGATCTATCAGTCTGGAAAAGAATATAAAGCTATTTCTAAAGCTTTGGAACACCAGTAAACCACAATGAGAGCAATTATTCACAAATGGCAAAAACATGAAACAGTGGTGAACCTTTCCAGGAGTTGCCAGCTGACCATAATTACCCCAAAAGTACAGCGACGACTCATCCAAGAGGTCACAAAAGACTCCACAGCAACATCCAAAGAACTGCAGGCCTCACTTTCCTCAGTTAAGGTCAGTGTTCATGGCTCCACCATAAGAAAGAGACTGGGCAAAAATGGCTTGTATGGCAGAGTGTCATGTCCACTGCGTAATTTTGCAGCAAACATATAAATTGGCAGCAAGCCCAAAATGCAGTGTAAGTAATGTGTTTATTTGCAATGGAAAAGTGTACAAAAAGTCCAAATAACAGTCACTGTTTAAAATGGGAGAGACAACCCGCTGCAAACCTAGTTGGCTAGAGAAAATGCCTACGCACTCTAGTGGGCAGCCCGCAGAGTAGTGTCAGGCGGCCTGCCAGGGCAAACGGGCCACCCAGCAAAGGAACACAGTCTTTCGGGGCAGCCTGCCCACGTGGTTAAGCCACCAGGACCGAAAGGGCAAGTGAGGTGGCAGCCTATCCACCGGGAGGCTGAGAAATGGATGGCCAGACAGGGGGAGTGGAACCCCTGCGGTCACTGTTGGCGGAGGGACAAGAACCCAGACGGTGCCCAGCAGAAGGCGGAGGAACACCCACAGGTCCTCCAAAAGGAAAAGGATGACCCCGGTGTCCCCAAACTGTCCTGTGGCACCCTCGATGGTCCCAATGTGAGAATGGAACTCTGTCGTACCCGCGGTGGACCCGAGTTGGGCCATGGCTGCATCTGCGGTGGTCCTGGCCTGGGACAACGTTGCACCAGTGGTGGCCCCCTTTCCAGGACTTCATTGCTCTGGCAGTGAGCCCCGACTGGGCCTGCGTTGCCCCCACGATGGACCCCGACCAACCCATGGTTGCACCCACGATGGAGTCCAGCTGGACCCCTGCTGCACCCGCAGTGGGACCCGGTTGGGCCACTGCTGATCCCAACGCCATCTTGGCCATGGGCCAGCCGACCCGGTTGAGCACCCAAGCTAAGAAGCGATCAATCACAGGCACCTTCAACTGGTACTGGGTGCCTCTGACGACCACCTCAGACGGAACCTCGGTGACCTCCAATTGCGAACCTGGAACCCCAGACTCGTCTGGCGATGGTGGACTCTCTCCGGCAACCCTGAAAAAGGTCTCAGACAGAGAGGAGGAAAGGTCAGAGTCACCGGCAGCGGCAGAGCCCGGCAAGGTGAGCTCAGGTGCAGCATTTGGGTGCAGCTGGCTCTCCTCACCTAAAGCTAGGCAAAAATGCTCAATTATCGAAAGGAGAAAGACAAAAGAGAGCACTTGCCTTAGCTCAAGCTCTACCGCCGTCCAGGACTCCGGCAATCCGGGCGATGTCTCCTAAGGTTCGGCCTCCAAGAGGTTCCACTCGGGTGCTGACTCTGCTCTGGCGGCCTCCACAGCAGGCATGATGGTCACTGTAGTCTCAATGTCCCCAGCCGCCATGATCCATGCAGGTGACTCCACCAGCATGGCGACTGGGATCCGGTTCACCGTTGCTTCAAAAGGACATTCCTCCCGGACCTCTGGCTCCTCCTGGTCCCAACTGCTCGGCTCCGGCGGGCAAACAGAGTAAAGTGGAGAGAGGGCTCATGAACCATTTTTAACAGCAACAGGTGGGGAGAGCTCAGTTCATTATTAATGTGAGTCAAATGAAAAAAAAAAAACTTGCCTGTTCTCCTGGTTCAAGATGTTGGTTGCTATTGCTGCTTGGACGTCATCACCCATCCATGTGGGAAAAGCGGTTCTAGGCTCCTCTGTAGAACATATGGGACCTGCCCCTCTCGCCACAGGAATGGGAGACCCTGGTGAGGAAAGCAGGCACCCCTCTGCTCCCTGCGGATTAACCGAGGAAAGAGACCTCGCAGCGGATAAGGAGGGAGATTCTGCAGACGGAACTGCTTGGGACTGGAGATGAGGATCCGCTGCGGGAGTAACAGGGCTCAGTGTCGGAACAGAAGCAGTTCGTGGGATTGGATTGCTCTTCCAGGATTCCGGGTGACATTGACGTCACCAACCTGGTGGCTGCCATCTTGGAGCGGGTGATGGAGAAGAAGGAACGATGGCTGTCGGCGGAGAAGAGCATTTCTTCCATTCACCCGTGGAAGGAGCGGGCACGAGCTCCGGAGGCGAGGGCGGGGCTGAAGCAGGAGAGCTGCGGAAGGAGGAAAACTTTTCCCGCAAGCGCTTGTAGGAGTCTCCTCTTCCATGTAGGAGATGGTTCCTGCGCTGGAAATTCCCTCCCTTGCTCCTCTTCACACAGCGCAAGGATTGTGTGGAGGATGTCAGCCGACTCAGGGAAAAACAGGATGTCAGGACAAAGCTCCAGGACCTCCGCTGCAGTATTTTGAGCAGCACAAACGGCCTCGGGAGAATACTGCCCTTGTATCCGGGAGAAGGCATTCTCCAGAAGGGCCAGTCCGTGCAGCTCCGCGTCGCTCAAGTAATCCAACATGACTCCAGCAGCAGGTAGGAAAAACACACAAAAATGAAAGTAACACGCTACTTACTGCTTGGGCTTTTTGTGGTGGCAGATTACTGTCATGTCAGCAGCATAATTTTGCAGCGAACATATAAATTGGCAGCGAGCCCAAAATGCAGTGTAAGTAACGTGGGTTTTTTTACAATGGAAGAGTGTACAAAAAATCCAAATAACAGTCACTGTTTATAATTGGAGAAACAACCCGCTGCAAACCTAGTTGGCTAGAGAAAATGCCTACGCGCTCCGAACAGTAAGGAGCGGAGGGAAAGGCACAAAATGAGGACTTACACATATGTTGGAGCGGAAAGGCTCAAAGAAACAACACAATTCGTCCGGGGGAAGAAAGCCAAACATCGGTGAGTCAGAATGTCCACTGCTGACTTAAGCTGACTTACTGAAGCTGCCACACTGGCTGAGCACACTGCCTCCCAGTAAGTACTCAGTATACTAATGAAGGCAAGTGGACACAGCCGTGTGGCAAGCAGGTGCGTGATTAATTGGAAATGTGTGTGTGTGTGTGTGTGTGTGTGTGTGTGTGTGTGTGTGGTGATACCATACACGCCAGTGATTGTCTGGTGAGAAGGAGGTATGGCTGTAGAGAGCACAAAGCTCAATCTGTCAGTTGGAATTAATAAGTAATAATCAAAACCCTACAGCCACAGGTCATGGACGGGGTAGAACAACCCCGTACATGACACAGACTTCCAAGACGAAAACCACTGCTGAGCAAAAAGAACATAAAGGCTCATCTCAGTTTTGCCAGAAAACATCTTGAGGATCCCCAAGACTTTTGGAAAAATACTCTGTGGACTGACAAGACAAAAGTTGAACTTTTTGGAAAGTGTGTGTCCGATTACATCCGGCATAAAAGTAACAGCATTTCAGAAAAGGAACATCAAACCAACAGTAAAATATGGTGGTGGTAGTGTGATGGTCTGGGGCTTTTTTGCTGCTTCGGGACCTTCTTCTTCTTCTTTTAGATTTGATTGGCGGTTGGCAACCAGCTTACAGGTGCACTACCACCGACTTGATTATCATGATTCTATATCTTTGTATAAGGAGTTCCTATAAGGAGTTCTGAAAAACTGCTTATGTGTGAAAAAATGATCCATCCTTGGACTGTGTCCTCGGCGGCTGGAAGACTTGCTGTGGTAAATGGAACCATGAATTCTACTGTCTACCAAAAAATCCTGAAGGAGAATGTCCGGCCATCTGTTCGTAACCTCAAACTGAAGCGCACTTGGGTTCTGCAGCAGGACAATGATCCAAAGCACACTAGCAAGTCCACCTCGAAAGTGGCTTAAGAAAAACAAAATGAAGACTTTAGAGTGGCTTAGTCAAAGTCCTGGCCTGAATCTGATTGCGATGCTGTGGCATGACCTTAAAAAGGCTGTTCATGCTTGAAAACCCTCCAGTGTGGCTGAATTACAACAATTCTGCAAAGATGAGTGTACCAAAATTCCTCCATAGTGCTGTAAAAGACTCAACCTTCATTTAAAAACTGCATTTTGTGTTTACTTGTGTTATCTTTGTCTAATATTTAAATTTGTTTGATGATCTGAAACATTTGTATGACAAATATACAAAAAAAATGAGAAATCAGGAAGGGGCAAACACTTTTTCACACCTCTGTAAACTAGGTTAATGCCTTGACCACCAACTTCGCAGTACTGGTATGCAACGAACACGCTGAAGGACATCTCATTTTCAAACACATTATTGTGAGCAAGCAGTTATGACCAGATTTTGAACGTGGCAATGGACCAACACAGTGTAAAATAAGGTGTTCAAACAGTTGAACCAGAGCAGGATTTGGGGCAAGAGGAGCCGGTTTAATTACCTGATTAGGCTTCCCCGTTACCTGACAGGTGTGACATGTTTTGATGTAAGTGGATACATCCTTTCTTAAATGAGGCCAAAAAAAAATATTTGGGGATGTAATTATATGTTTTCCGAATCCCCAAATGTCCCAATACATCATGGGCTGTCTGCAACACCTCCTCTCGGAACTTTCAAGGCACTACCACCTGATACACTGGCGAGCCAATGACATCACTGTGTAGCATCCACCTACGAACCAACAACCCATCTTCTAGAAAATAGCCATGAACTGCACTCTCAGTGTCTATATCTGTAAGAACTGTCATAAACCAGCCCGGCAGGGGAGGAATGAAGACCCAAATGCTGGAGCTGTGAGTTTGCAAGGTTTAATGAAAACACAAAATATAACAAAGGTGCAAAAAACTTACGAGACAGGAATACATAGGGATGAACTGCGCTGAGGCTGAGATTGGGAAGGCACATCAGGAGACAAAATTGATCACAAGCATGGGACACACGCCAGGAAACCTTAGTTATGCTGCTAATAGGTTTAGACAGCCGGGGGACCTCCAACAATGCACTGGGCTTCACTCCTTTCTTCACTCTCAATGAAATATTTTTGCTGGTCATAAAGATCTGTTTGTTCTCCCCCATAGATTGAGTCCCCGTCGTGCTGTTTGTTCTCTTCATGTCTGTTCTTTTCACCTTCTTCTCTATCCCCTCACCCCCCAGCCAGTTGCAGCAGATGACTGCCCTTCCCTGAGCCTGGATCTGCTGGAGGTTTCTTCCTGTTAAAAGGGACTATTTCCTCTCCACCATCGCCAAGTACTTGTTCACAGGGGATAGCCTGATTGCTGGGGTCCTTCTGCAGTTGTGGGGGTTTCCCTACATTTGAAAGTGCTATGAGATGACTGTTGTTGTGAAATGGCACTTTATAAATAAAAGCTGAATTGAATTGAAATACTGATGAAGAACGCTGTGCTGAACTGCGTTGCAGCGGCCCTTAAATAGGACAAGGAAGAATTAACAAAATATAACAGGTGTGGGAAACAGGAGCAAGGATGATTGACATAAAAACTAACTGCTGAGACAGACCACGAACTTGAACCAAAAAGGAAATAAACTGTCATGTGTGCGTAAATGAGCACACACAAATCAATTAATATGAGCCCAAATGCTGGTGAAGTCCAACATGTTTATTAACAAAGGAAAATGATGTACAAAATGTCCATAACACTGTGCGATTAAGTAGCAATGATGGTATGGTGAAGGTGACATGCTACAAGCTCTATAGGTAAGCCCCACGTGCTCCAGGATGGAACTGGCAGCGGAGAAAAAGGGCAGAAAATAATAGAAGAACAGACTTACATTAATGTTGGAGCGGAAAGGGCTCGGAAGAACAACATAGTAATCCATGGAAGAATGAGCCACGTCAACCCAGAGAGGCTGACTGATGCCAACGCCCCGAGTGTTTCCACTGCCGGCCAGAAATACCCCCAGTTACTAATGAGCAGCAAGTGGAAACAGGTGCGTGGCAAACACAGTAGATGAATCAGTATGAATGAGTGTCTGGTGTGTGTGTGTGTGTGATACCATACAGCCGGTGAATGTCTGGTGAGGAGGAGGCGTGACTGTAGGACTGGCAAAGAACAAGGCTCAATCTGCCAGCTGGAATTAATAAGCAATAATCAAAACCCTACAGCCACAGGTCATGGAATGGACGGGGTTGAAGACAACCCCGAACATGACAGAGCCCCCCACCCAAGGGGTGGAGACCAGACACCCACCGTGCCATCAAAACAGAAAATGCAATCTGACCCTCCCCCCACTCGAAAGGCCAATACAACAAACAAGGGAGGGAGGTGGGGAAAAACAGGTTAGGAGGGATAAATCAAGAACAGATAAACACCAAAATACAACACCACAAACAACACTTTACCCAACCCCAAAACTAAACTAACCCCCCACCCCCACCCCCAAGAGTCTCACAGTTCAGGCCAGAGTCCAAGGCCCAGCAGGTGGTCGTAAGTTCAGGGGACCAGCCAAAGTCCCAGAGCCAGCAGGTCACCTGCAGAACGGCATCAGGCGGCCTGCCAGAGGAAAAGGGCCACCTGACTCAGGAACCCAGTCCTTCGGGCAGCTGGCCCGCATAGTTGAGACACCAGGCCTGGAGAGATAAACGAGGTGGTGGCCTACCCACCGGAAGGCTGAAAGGTGGGTGGCCGGACTGAAGAAGAGGAACCCCTGCGGTTCCTGGTGGCAGGACCAGGCGGACCACAGCGGAGCCTGGCGGAAGAAGAAGGGACACTCCGAGGACCTCTGGATGGGAGGAAGGGACCTCGGTGTCCCCAAGCTGGCCGGCTGCACCCTCAGTGCTTCCGGCGTGGGACTGGAGCTCGGCTGCACCCTCGGAAGACCCCAACCGAGCCATGGTTGCACCCGCGGTGGGACCCGGCTGGGTCACTGCTGCACCTGCGGTGACCCTCAGGCTGAGACATGGTGCCCATGGCAGACCAAGGCTGGAACGCAGCACCCACGTGGGACTGACGTTGGGTCGTGGCACCCACGATGGTCCCCAACCGGGACACAGCACCCATGGAGGCTAGAACTGAGGCGGAACCCAGACAACGGCCTTAGGCAGGAGGGGAGCTGGACCCATGGTCACCTCAGCGGAAGCGGCAGCAGCCCTGATGACCTCCAGCGGTGAGCCTGGATCCTTGGACTCGTCCGGCGACATGGACCCCTCTCCGGTGACCCTAAAAGAGGACTCAGACAGAGAGGAAGAAGGGTCAGGGTCGCCGGCAGTGGCGGAGCCCGGCGAGGCGTACACAGGTGCAGCGTACAGCTGCAGCTGGCTCTCCTCACCTACAGCTAGGCAAAAATACTCTATTATGGAAAGAAGGAAGACAAAAGAGAGCATGTGCCTTACCTCAAGCTCCACCGCTGTCCAGGACTCCGATGATCCGGGCAATGTTTCCACGGTCTCAGCCTCCTACAGGCACAGCTTGGGTGCTGACTCTGCTGCGGCAGCCTCCGTAGCAGCCATGGTGGTCTCTGCAGTCATTATTTCAGCCATCATGACCCACGCTGGCGATTCCTCCAGCGTGGCAGCTGATGTCTGGCTCACCATTGCTGCAGGGGAAGAATCCTCCCGGACCTCTGGCTCCTCCAGGTTAGAGCAGTCCAGCTCCGGTGTGCATTCAGGGGAGAAGGGAGAGAACATGGCGAGGGCTGGTGAACCATTCTCAACAGCAGCAAGTGGGAAAAACTCAGGGGACTGCTTTCCCTGAGCCTCCCTACCAGGAATCAGGCAAGACATTTCATCATTAATAGAAACAGAATGAAAATTAACTTGCCTGTTTTCCCAGATTAAGATGTTAGCTGCTGCTGTAGGTTGGGCGTCGTCATCCTCCCATGCGAAAAAGGTGGTGTTTGGCCCCTCAGTAGACTTCTGAGGAGCTGCCCCAATTGCCAAGGGAACGGGAGCCGCCGGTGAGGAATTCAAACGCACCTAGACCATCTGAAGATGCACCGGGGGGGGGGGGGGGAGTCCCACACCGGCTGTGGAGGAAGATTTGGCAGATGGGACTGCCCGTGAATGAGGATCTGCTGTGAAGATAGCCGAGCTCGGTGTGAGGGGAAAGGCAGTTAAAGGGGCTGGATTATTCCTCCAAGAAACCAGGATCAGATGACATTGACGCTGTGAAGCTGGACAAGCAGGAGCAGGCATGGAGGACTGGTGAGGAGTGGAGACAGCCGAGCCCCGGGAGTGCTCTTCTCTCGGCATGAGCCCGGGCTTCTTTGAAGACTTCCTTTCTTTGCCACCATTCTCGCATTGAAGTGCAGCTATCAGAGAGATCCTCTCCCGACCCTCAGCATGCCCCTGGAGCTGAGGGCACCAACGAGCTGCAGCTTCAGCAAGTCCCAGATACCATAACACGTCTCTTGGGGTGGAATACATGCGTGCTGCAGAGATCAGGCCGTCCACCTCCATGAGTGCGCGGCAGAATTCCCACCCAAGACGCATTGGATAACTGCGTCCTCCTGCTGCATCCATCCTGGGCATCAAACCAGGTAAGAACAGCACACAAAAAATGAAAAAATATCACGCCACTTCACCGCTGGGCTCTTTGTGACATTGGCATACTGTCATGTGTGTGCGTAAATGCACACACACAAATCAATTAATACGAGCCCAAACACTGGTGAAGTTCACCATGTTTATTAACAAAGGAAAATGACGTACAAAATGTCCATAACACTGTCCGATTAGTAGCAATGACAGTATGGTGAAGGTGACAGGCTACAAGCTCTATAGGTAAGCCCCACACACTTCAGGACGGAACTGGCAGCAGAGAAAAGGGGCAGAAAATAATAGAAGAACAGACTTACATTAATGTTGGAGCGGAAAGGCTCAAAAGAACAATATAGTAGTCCATGGAAGAGTGAGCCACGTCAACCCAAAGAGACTGACTGATGCCAACGCCCTGAGTGTTTCCACTGCCGGCCAGAAATACCCCAGATACAAACGAGCGGCAAGTGGAAACAGGTGCATGGCAAACAGAGTAGATGAATCAGTAGGAATGAGTGTCTGATGTGTGTGTGTGTGGTGATATCATACAGCAGTAGATGTCTAGCGAGGAGGAGGCATGACTGTAGGCCTGGCAGAGAGCAAGGCTCAATCTGCCAGCTGGAATTAATAAGCAATAATCAAAACCCTACAGCCACAGGTCGTGGACGTGGTTGAAGACAACCCCGAACATGACAGTAAACAAAGAAGACTGTCAAAATAAAAGCACAGGATGAAAAATGCTATAGGAATTAATTACAGGACAAGATACAAATCAAATAATGCAAAAGGGGAAAATAATAACAGACCACCAACGCGAGTACAAGAGAAAATACAAAATTAATAGATGCTAATAATATAATATTCATGAACACCAATATGCAAGAAGAGAAATGAGGGCAAAGGTAAGGGTAGGCTCAAAACAGGAAGATGTAATTCATAATCCAAAACAGGATAGCCATAGGCAAATGATATTAATAAACAGGGTTAAGATAACTAAACTAAGATAACAGGACAAAACAAAACAAACAGAGACAAAATGTAAACTCAGATCACATAATACATCCAAAACCAACTCAAATACAAAATAAAGCCAAGATGAGGACAGTACAGAAAAATAATCTGAAATTACTGAAAGCGTGAGCGCGGTACTCCCACCGTGCTCTGCATCATGGCAGAGCCCCTCATCCAAGGGGTAGATTCCAGACACCTCAAGATAACATCCAAAAAAGGAAAAAATACACCAAACAACCCCCCCCCCACCCCCACCCAGCAAGAACAGAAAAACCTGTCAACCAGGGAGGGCGGTGGGGAAACAGGCCAGGTGGGTCGAAACAAATCTCTTGCTAAACAGAGAAAAAAAACAGGACAGATCAGGTGGCCTACTGAAATACCAGGGCCACCGGGCTAGAAGGAAAGGCAGTTAAGGTGGCCTGCTGGAATCCTAGGACCACCAGGTCACACGGTGGAATAACTCGGGTGGTCTCCCAGTGTTCCTAAGCTACCAAAGCAAAGGGCGTAGTCGGTCAGGTGGTCTCCCAGCATCCTTGAGCCAATGGGCCACGGGGCACAATGTATGCCCTCTGGAGGTGGCAGCTGGAACCCGCGCCTCCTACGGACCACAGGGACTGCAGCATGGATCTGATGGAACAGTAGCTGAAGGGAGTAGCCACCTGATGAAGGCTGCTGACCAGCGGCGACCCCAAACAGCAACTACGGCTGACCAGTGGGGAAACCAGGCAGCAAGGACAGCTGATCGGTGAGAAGATAAGGCAAAGAAGATGACTGATCAGCGGGGAAACAAGACGAAGAGGATGGCTTACCAGCGAGGAAACCAGATGAAGAAGACGACTGACCAGCAGGGAAACCAGACGACGAAGATTGCTGACCGGCGAGGAAACAAGATGAGGAGGACTGATGATCATCGATGAATCCAGACGAAGGGGGCTGGTGACCATCGGCAAAACCAGGTGAAAACTGCTGACCAGTGGCAACCTCAGGCAAAGGCTGTTGACCCGCTATGACCTCAGGCGAAGATGGTTGATCAGCGACGACCTCAGGCAAAGACTGCTGACCAGCGGCAAACCCAGATGAACACTGATGACCAGCAGCGACCTCAGGCGAAGACAGATGACCATCAGCAACCTCAGGTGAAGGCAGATGACCATCAGCAACCTCAGGCAAAAGTGATGAACATTGGCAACCTCAGGCGAAGACTGATGACCATCGGTGACGTCAGGTGAAAACAGATGACCATCAGTGCAACCAGACAAGAACTCAGATGGGGAAGAAGAAACAAACACTGGGTCACTATCACCGGCAGCAGCGGAGCCCGACGAGGAAAACTCAGGAGCAGAAGGCAGCTGCAACTGGTTCTCTCCGCCATGAGCCAGACAAGAGCTCTCTAAAACTGATAATGTAGAGACAGAAAAGAGTGCTTGCCTTGACTAAAGCTCCACCACTGACCATGACTCCGGTGACTCTGCTGCTGCAGCCCCGGCAGCAGGCATGATGGCAGGTGTAACTTCAGCCGTGACGACAGGAACTGGTGGGACCCCAGACATGGTGGCTGATACTGTTGGAACTCCAGATGAGGTGGCTGACGCTGGTGGAACCCCAGACATGGTGACTGACACTGATGGAACCTCAGACGTGTGGCTGAAGCTGACGGAACCCAAGCCATGCACAATGGAGCCAGGGAACATCTCACCAATGGCACCAGGTCCTGCGATGCCGAACCCAGGGGACACTCTATTGCCGGCACAGGTTTCAGGACACATGGGGTGTTCTTTTCCCATCAAGGATGCGGCTGTGGGACCAGAACAGGAATCTTTGGAACAGCAGGCCCCTCCGTCATCTGGCAGCTCCCTCCCAGGACCGGCGGGCACACAGAAAAAACAGAGGGGGACAAAAGGGATGCAGATGAGGATGGAGGAGTCGATACAGCAGCGGGTGGTGAGGGCTTAGCTAAAATGGATGGCTGCTGCTAACCACCACCACTACCACCGGGAATAAGGCAAGACAATTCATTAATAATTTTATGGGCAGTGGTGGCCTAATGGTTAGGGATGTGGACTGGTGAGCAGAGGGTCGTGAGTTTGATCCCTACACCAGCAGGATTAGATCTGGGTGGGACAGATAACACAGCAGTATTTGCCCCACCCTCTTTCACCCCACTGTGGTGCCCTTGAGCAAGGCCCTTAACCCCAACTGCTCCAGTGGAGCTGCTCAGTGGCCACACGTCAGTCTGTGGTTGTACTGGGCAGCTTCCTGGTGTAACTCTGAACAGGGCATCGTTGAAAAAGAAAGGTTTCCTCTCAATGGAACTACCCTGTATAAATAAAGGTTAAATAAATAATAGGCATTCGAGAATGAAAATGTACTTGCCTTTATTCCCAAGGAGTTGTGGGCGCTGCTAAAGGCCCAAATTACTCTGTCTCCATGGCTGCAGCGGGCATGGGCACCCAAGTAGTCAGTGGAGGAGCCGGAACTGCAGGCATGTCAACGGACGAATTAACAACTGCGGCGGAGGAGTTCCATTGGTGTGACGCAGCTGGGTGGTGGCGAGAGGCTGGATACTTCCGTACCCAGGAATGCTTCTTCATCAGCACAGGTACAGGTGGAGGAGAGGGTTTCCCCAGCCAACGGAGCATGAGTTGGGGATTAGTGGCTGAGGCAAGGAGACCCATGAGTTCTGGATAGTTCCACAGGCTTGGGCATGCATCAAACACCTGGGCTGTGCCATCCAAACAACTCTGGGCCGCTTCAGGAGTGTGGGAAACGTGAGTTTCTGAGATGATATTCTCCAATACTCCCACCGCCCAACACTCCACATTGTTCAGTCCACACTTACAATAGTCCGTGGTGGCTGCCATCCCAGCAAATGGACTTAAACAAAAAATAAATGGGAGGGAAAAAACAAAAGAGCAAACTCAGAGTCTGCTGGGTCCACACTGGCAGCATCCTTCTATCATAAACCAGCCCTGCAGGGGTGGAATGAAGACCCAAATGCTGGAGCTGTGAGTTTGCAAGGTTTAATGAAAACACAAAATATAACGAAGGCACAAAAAACTTACGAGACAGGAATACACGGGGATGAACTGTGCTGAGGCTGAGACATGGAAAACACATCAGGAGACAAAGTTGATCACAAGCCTGGGACACACGCCAGGAAACAGTGATGAAGTACACTGCGCTGAATTGCGGTGCAGCGGCCCTTAAATAGGACAAGGAAGAATTAACAAATGATAACAGGTGTGGGAAACAGGAGCAAGGATGACTGACCTAAATACTAACAGCTGAGACAGACTGCGAACTTGAACCAACAAGGAAGTAAACAAAGGCAATTGTCAAAATAAAAGCACAGTATGAAAAATGCCAAAGGAATTAATTACAGGATGAGATACAAACCAAATAATGCACAAGGGGAAAATAATAACAGACCACCAAGGCGAGGACAAGAGAAAATACAAAACTAAGAGATGTTAATAATATAATATTCATGAACACCAATATACAAGAAGAGAAATGAGGGCGAAGAAGAGGCTAGGCTCAAAATCAGGAAGATATAATTCATAATCTGAAACAGGATAGCCAAAGGTGAATAATATAAATAAACAGGACTAAGATAACTAAACTAAGATAACGGCACTACAAAACAAACAGAGACAAAGGGTAAACTCAGATCATATAATACATCCAAAACCAACTCAAATGCAAAATAAAGCCTTCCTCTTCTTCTTCTTTTAGATTTGATTGGCTGTTGGCAACCAGCTTACAGGTGCATCACCGCCACTGACTTGAATATCATCATTCCACATCCCTGTACAAGGAGTTCTGAACAACTCCCCAAGTGCGAAAAAAACATCCGTCCCCGGACCAAGTCCGAGGTGCGGCGAGATGACGAAAGTACAGAAAAATAATCTGAAATAACTGAAAGTGTGAGCACGGTACTCCCTCTGTGCTCTGCATTGTGACAAGAACAGTGTCAAAGAGCACACTCAAAGATGGATCAGCATGTTGTTCTGTTACTAAATCAGTGCAAAACACAGACATGAGTGATTCAGCTATTTTTACAAGATTATTTAAACCACCATCATCAGTTTCCACCTGCTTCTGGCTCATGGTGAGTATTACTGCACATGGTGGAAACAATTCAGACATTTGCTAATCATACCCTGTCTCTGAACCAGAGGGAACAGATGCCACAATGGGAGGCGGAGGCAATTCCACCCAAACCTGATCACCTGCAAAATCATTCCCCAAGATGATATGCACACCAGGAACAGGCAATGCAGGAGGCACAGCCATGGCCACGTCTCCCTGAGCCAAACCACAGTCCAGCTGAAACTTATGTATGGGAGCAGAAAACATTGACAGCTCCATACCCCTCACCAGGACATAATTACCCCAGCTGTAACCTCAGAAAAGGGCAAAACAGACTCCAAAATAAATGAGTTTGATGCACCCGTATCTCTTAAGATTTTTGCTGGTGCTTTAACAGCACCATGTAGAGATACACAGCCGTCAGAAACGAAGGCGGAAAACTCCGACTGCTCCAATGGGCAGTTTAACATGGAAGACAATTCATCTGGCACATTAACTGATGTTACTGGCTCATCACAGACAGACTGTATAGAAAGAGGTTCAACACACAGGTTTTCAGAATCTACATGATTACTTGGAGCAGCTAACACCACCACAGGAGTTTGTCGCTCCCGCCTCGGTGGACTCTGGCACCGGACAAAGTTTTTTTTCTGATCACCTGGCAACCCTATTCAAAATACCCTGTGTTGAGCTTCCCTGGTTAGTAAAATGCATTACCCTCTTCGGCCAGCCCCTTTGCCAAATTACCAAGTAGACTGCCCCTCTTGCTCTGTCGGCCTCAGGCAATCACCATGAGCAATTGTCCCTGCTAGTTCTCCCTTTTTACACTTTTCCTGTTGTGTTGGGGTTCACG
Organism: Pholidichthys leucotaenia; assembly: GCA_020510985.1. Classification (NCBI taxonomy): domain Eukaryota; kingdom Metazoa; phylum Chordata; class Actinopteri; order Cichliformes; family Pholidichthyidae; genus Pholidichthys; species Pholidichthys leucotaenia. The sequence continues at coordinate 263,476,374 of CM035842.1, forward strand.
TGGTTGAAGCTACACAATCCGGTTATTGACTGGGAGAAGGGGGTCATTAGCTCATGGAATTCCTTTTGTTTTTTCGGCTTGCCTCCGATCAGCCACCTGCTCCCCATTGATTCCCATACAGCCCATTACCCCTGAAATGCCTGATCTGTCCTTAGTTCCCCCCAAATACCACGACTTGGGACCTATATTTAGCAAAGTGAAGGCTTCGTCCTTGTCCCCCCATCACCCCTATGATTATGCCATTGAGCTTCATCCAGGGGTTCAATTACCCTTAAGCCGCCTGTACAGTCTGTCCGCCCCCGATCGTGAGGCCATGGACAAAAATATCAAGGAGTTGCTGAACGCCGGCATCATTTGACCCTCATCATTGGCTGGTGGTGCAGGGTTTTTCTTCCTGGGAAAGAAGGGCAGCTCACTACATCCCTGTATTGATTATCGCAAGTTAAATAACATCACTATTAAGGACAAGTACACCCTTCCCTTAATTAACTCGGTGTTTGATCAACTCCAGGGCTCTGTAATTGTCTCCTGAAATTGCAACTCTGTGACTCAGTGACAGCAGTCTCTGCTGTGGCCGTCTGAGAAAAAAGTGAAATCGTATGTGCTTAATTTTATTACATTCCAGACTTCAGAAAAGATAAAATCACATTTATAAAAAAGTTGTGAACTGGGAGACCTGTAGATTTTGTTAACCCTGTAGCTTCCCCAGGCGCCGTATGGTGACAGGAACACTTAAAGGGTGGTCAAGCCCCCCCCCCCAGTGGTCAAGAGTGGTAAAAAAATGTTGTCAATAAAATAGTTCAGATTTCCAAGGCTATAACTTGAAAGTTAAAGAGATAATGGCTCACTGTCAATTAAGAAAGATGTAGAATATGATCCAAAGTTTCAGATAGGAATAAATTTACGCCCTAATTTGCATAATGTCACGGCAGCTATATAAATTACATTGTAGCGCCCATAATGGTAACATTATGTAACTCACATATTTCACTGCAGAGACCCAAGCATAGAAGGACTTTAAGCTTGCGGTGTGTATTGACATCACGCCTCAGATGGACAATGAGTCTGAACCACCTGCGGACTTGGGAGAAGCCTGAAAGGACTGTCTGACCTCCTGGGGTCAGACAGAAGAGCAAAGAGGACTTTGAAGTGGTTAAGTGTAAATAGAAGGATTTGACTTGATTGTGTGATTCTGTGTTTGATGTTTGGGTATAAATGTATGTGGGTTTACCGCAGCTCTTCATCTTTTTTCCTGACTGAGAGAGAGAGAGCTGGGGACTTGAGATGAATAAACCATACTGAGAAATTATCCAGTCTCATCATTTCATGATCCCCACAACATAACTCAGTCAAAAGTGGACTTTGGACACATTTACACAAAAAAATGGTCCCTTTTTTTACGCCGATTTGTCTACAGGGGTATGTTTTTATCTAATCTTCAAAGTATATGAACCAGAAAATCAATAAAATGTCAAAAAAAAAAACATATATTTCTCTTACCTGTTGCCGGGTGGGGGGGGGCTCGCTAGCCCACGTGACCGCTCCGTTTTCGTCCATCGTTGCCTATGTTTCGCATTTACTAATTTACACCGGCTTACACATCTACAAACCCTTATGATTATCTCACATGAATTTCGTTTGTATTACGCAGGTTTTTTTTTTTCTGTTTGGTTCATTTTTCCTGTGGGAATCCAGCAGCTCACAGGCACCGCCATCTTGGTAATGGGAGCACAGTTTTTCGTCCATCGTGGTCAATGTATTGCATTTACTTAGTAATTTACACCTGCTTCCACATCTACAAACTATGATTATCCCACGTGGAATTTCGTTTGTATTACGTGGCTATTTTCCCCAGTTCATGCAGTTTCAGTCATTATCGCTGCCGCAATGACCGATCGTGAAGGCATCCACATTGGTGCTGTGAGTTTAAAGCGGGAAAAGGAAGACTAAAAATGAGGATTTCTTCTTCTTTGCTGTATTCCATGTCAGCCATGACTCCTTCGGCGCATGTCTGCCACCTTCTAAACTGTCAGATAAATACAGATTAGTACAAATTCGCAGCATAGCCGGGGGACGTCAATAAGTTGACCGGTGCAGCTGCAGCGCTGTGCCACTGGGGGTGCACGACCCGTCCATTTAATCTGGTCAGTTAAAGGGTTAAAACAAATAATCAAAACAAAGACCAAAGAGCTTATAATAGATTACAGGAGGGAGGAAACGGACATTTCACCATTAATTATCAGCAGGGATTGTGTGGAAAGGGTGTCAGACTTACACTTTTTGGGAGTCCACATTGAGGAGGGCCTGGCCTGGAGTGTAAATACCCCTGAACTGCTGAAAACAGCCCAGCAAAGACTGCACTTCCTGAGGGTCCTCAGGAAGAACAACATCACCCAGAGACTGCTGGTGTCCTTTAATAGATGCACAATCAAGCACTTAATGACATATTGTATGTGCGTGTGGTATACCAGCTGTACAGCAGCTCAGAGGAAACACTTCCAAAAGTCATTAGTATGGATCAGAGGGTCGTTGGCTGCCCTCTCCCCGCATTGGAAGACCTAGATAGTTCCCGTTGTCTCAATAAAGCTCAGAATACAAGAAAGGATACTTCCCACCCTGGTCACTCCCTGTTTGAACTGCTGCCATCAGGCAGACGATACAAATCAATCAAAGTAAGGACAAGCAGACTGAAAAACAGTTTTTTTTTTCCAACTGCAATTAATATAATAAATGCAGTATAAAGTAGATGGATGCTGAAGGTGTATAAAAGGACTGTGCAATGGCAGAAATGTGTGCTTGTATGTGTGTACTGTGTGGATTGAATGTGTGTATGGTTGTATGTTTATGCTTGTTTTACATATTTTTATACTGAGCTCATATATTTTATGAATGATGCTCTGACTGGCTGGCACTTTAAATTTTGTTGTTTATGTGACAGTGGTAAATAAAGTTCTATTCTATTCACATAATAAAACCCCGGAGTCTCCATCACACGATCTTGATGGTTCTTGTGTTAATAAAATAAACACATTGGTCAAATAATCAATTTATTCATGAGTAGTCTTTTTTTAAATTAGTTGCAAATACTTCATTTATATGTCAGGAACCGAGCCGGCTTGGGTTCCCCCGGCTCAGTCCTGGCCTTTCCGTGGGTACGTGCCACGTTAGATGTATGTTAATATGTATTTCTGTGTGCTCTGCTGTACCCATAGCCACTGCTTTCTGGCCCGCAGCAGTTAGGCAGCCTCTTGGGCTCACGCTGTTGTGAGCTTTGCCTAACTGTCTGCTGGCGGGACCATGCCCCCTCTTTATTACTGCCAGCTGTTTCCACTCCCGTGTGCCATCTCCCCGCTCCTCGCCCAGGTAAGCTTAATTTGGGACGCACTCGGACAGCTCCAGTATTGTGAGTATTACTGTGCGTGTCTTCCCGGTGACCTCACCCTTGACTGTTGAGCGTCCTGGAGGACTCCTTAGTTTCGGAGCCATTGTTAATCGTAGACACTGTAACTGTTTGCCTGTGTTGTGTCTAATAAATGTGTGTGGTGTAACCTGCACTTAAATCCTCATCCTTTTTCTCCTCCTCCGTGCGCTGTGGAGAAGCGCACGAGGAGCTCATGACAGAATGACCCAGCCATCATAAAAAGGATTTAGCAGGTTACACCCACACAAACCTTTTCTCATTTTTGGACTCTTTTATTTTTCTGTGTTTGGAGTGCATTGTGTCCCCGGCTCGTCCACCTCGTCCAAGAAAAGGAGGATTGGCCGCAGGGTCCCCAAGCCTGGAAGAGGAGTGGACAGCAGACTTCATCCAAAGCTACGTGGATGAGTTTCTCGCTGCCAGCGGACCCGAGAAGGATTAGTGAAGCGTTTATGGAACGGTGGGGATTCTGGAGGTGCATCCTGGCCTGTGGAGGTACCCTCAGTATGCGGAATTGCTGGCTTCCATCACCGCGCTCCAGCGCTCGTCCCCCGGGCTAAAGATGGAGCCATCTCCCATTGGACCGCAGCGCGCACGGAGGCACGCTCCATGGAGGAACGGCTCCATTCCCTCCGCTCCTGCTCCAGTTATTCTAGCTCCACCACAGCAGCGTCATCCTGCGTTGGAACGCTGGGAGAAGCCCTCCTCGTCTTCGGCAGCCGCTGTCTCTCCAGCCACCGAGAGGTCCTCCAGGGTTGTCCCGGCTACGCCCACTTCTGCGTCATCGGAGCCGGCTCCTCCACAATCCTTTGAAGGGGCCAAAACAGCAACTGACACGGAGAGGGATGACAGACTGTCTTCTGCAGCTGAAAACATCCGAGACCGGAATGACAGGCAAGTGTTTTTTTCTTTCCATTCAATCCAATCATGATAAACCTTGTCTGTCTCCCGAGGGAGAGGCCCAGTTACAGCAGTCCACTGGGTCCTCTCCTGCAGCTGCAGAAATTAATTTATTTCCTATTCTCTCCATGTCTCCTCCTATCCTCCCTGAGTGCCTGTTGGCCCAAGGTCAACACCTTCAGATAATGGAGGAGCTGGTGGCTTTTAGGATTCCGCCCCGGATCCAGTATGGAGAGGCCCCCCTGCAGCCACGCCGGAGGAGTTTCCTGCTTCTTCTCCCAGGCCGGCACCTGCTCAGTCCCTGGGAGTGCCGATGGACGAGGAGTGGTCAACCCTGCTCGCCACGCTCAACCGCCGGGTCAAGGACGAGCATCGCGAGAGGGAGGAGCGCCACGAGAGGGAGGTCTGAGGACACGCTTCCCCGGCTGCAAAAGTTCCACCCCCCGCACCAGTTCAATCCCCGGACTTACCATCGGACGAGGAATGGTCGAACCTGCTTGCTGTGGTCAATAGCCGGGTTGAGGAGGAGCATCAAGAGAGGGAGGAGCACCGCGAGAGGGAGGCCCAAGGACGTGCTTCCCCGGCTGAGAGGGTTCCACCCCCCGCGCCTGCTCAACCCCCAGGCTCACCATTGGACGAGAAGTGGGCGAACCTGTTCACCATGGTCAACAGCCGGGTCGAGAACGAGCATCGGGAGAGGGAGGAGCGCCGCGAGGTACTTCTTGGCACGACGGCCTCGCCGCCCAGCACAGTACTCAACATCCCGGATTATCTGGTCCCCGATTCGCCCGTGAAGAGGAAGAGGAACTCTTGCCGCAAGAAGCGGCCTGGATCGTCGGCAACAGCCCTGCCCCTTTGCCCTAAGCCATGCCCTGCTCCGTTACCGGAGGAATTGGAGGAACACCAGGAGAGGAGAGGAGACGTCCTGGAGGCTGCTGAGGAGATCCAATTCCAGGAGAACAGGCAAGTTTTTTCTCATTTGACTTTCTCTGCTAATGAACAATTTTTCCTGCCTCCTGGCGAGGAGACCTGGGGTGTGCAGTCCCCTAAGCACTCCACCCCAGCGGCACGTAGTGTTCCCTCATCCAACCTCATCCAGCTTCTTTTGTGTGCCCCTATGAGCTTGTCTGCACTGGAACCAGATCACTCAAGGGGGGAAGAACCAGAGGTCCTGGAGGATCCAGCCCATGGGCCAAGGGAGAGGTCGCCCTCGGCCACCATGCCAGAGTAGCCAGGGGTGCAGAGGATGGCACACAGGAGCACCAGGACTGCAACCACCATCACACCCAGAGTCATTCCCCGGACCAGACCTCCGACCGACGGGACCCGGAACGTCATCGTCATCAGCGTCGGAGTCCTGGACAGTGGTAGAGCTTGAGCACAGGCCAGTAATCTCTCCTGTAGTTCATTTGCCAATGATTGAGAGATCTTGTCTGGCTCTTGGGGAGGAGAATCAGGTGTGGCTCCCAGCCACACCTGGGCTCCCCTCGCCGAGCACTGCCGCTGCTGGTGACCCTAACCTTTCCTCCTCTCCTATCCCCACTGAGCTCCTCCCTAGAGTCACCGGAGAGGAGCTGCCACTACCAGGGTTACCTATGGACAACGACGCAGGGTTAGCGGTCCCAGAGGAGGTCGAAGGGGATACAGCACTGGGCAAACCGATGCACCCCAAATCGCTGGAGTCCTGGATGGCGGTGGAGCCCAAATTCAGGCAAGTGTGCTCCATTATGGCAATAGTTTCTATGTTGATGTCACACTGCCTGACTCATGGTGAGGAGGACCCGGGGCAGCTTCCAGTAGCCCCCGGGACTGCCTCACCAGGCTCTGCCACTGCCAGCGACCCTAACCCGGTCTCTTTTTCTCCTTGTCTGGGTTCAGAGCCCCCTGACAGGATCGCCAGAGAGCAGCTGGTCCCACCAGAGGTGTCTGAGGATCAGAGGGCAGCGCCAGGGGTCAAGGGGAGCATGACCTCCCCCACTGGGGAGTTCACAGTGGGTGCAGCCCAGCTCCAGCCGGAGGTCACCGCGGGTGCTGCAGAGCCTCAGCTGGAGGTCACTGTGGGTGCTGCAAGGCTCCCGCTGGAGTCCAGCGCGGGTGCAGCAGAGCCGGCCCGGTCACGGTCCATCGTGGGTGCAACGGAGCCAGCCCAGTCGGGGTCCATCGCAGGTGCAGCTGGGTCCCAAGCCGGGATCACTGAGGGTGCTGCAGATTGCCATGAGGACGCTGTGGTCCCCTTCTCCTCCCAGTCCTATGCCATGGGGGGTTCCCTCCCTTCGGTCCAGTCACCCTCCTGCAAGCTTCCCTGTAGGCAGGCCGCCTCCCGCATCATCCCACCGGCCCTGGTGGATAAACAACGCTGGCCAGTCGGCTGAAGTATTGCCTCCCGGGGTCTGGTGGCCCATGTTTTCCGGCAGACCACTGGATTACGTCCATCAGACCTTCTGCTGGACCTGGGACTCTTGGCGGCCTCCCTGAGCCCCAATGCCCGTGGACTTGGGGGGGTTAATTGCGGTCCCTGGGCAGGGTGTTGTGTCCCCACCTTTCCTGTTCCCCCTACCTCCCACCCGGGTTTGTGTTGGGTGTTCCTGTTGGGGGGGGGGGGGTTCTTTGGGTGACTGGGAGTCCACCCCTTAAAGGGGGGGGGGCTCTGTCAGAAACCGAGCCAGCTTGGGTTCCCCCAGCTCAGTCCTGGCCTCTCTGTGGGTATGTGCCACGTTGTATTTATGTTAATATGTATTTCTGTGTGCTCTGCTGTACCCATAGCCACTGCTTTCTGGCCTGCAGCGGTGAGGCAGCCTCTTGGGCTCACGCTGGTGTGAGCTTTGCCTAACTGTCTGCTGGTTGGACCATGCCCCCTCTCCATTACTGCCAGCTGTTCCCACTCCCGTGTGCCATCTCCCCGCTCCTCTCCCAGGTGTACTCAATTTGTGGATCCAGCAATGCATGTACTTTAGGAGCCTTGTTCCAGTCATGCATTGCTGGGTCATTGTACTCCATTAACGGTCTGCGTGCATTGTATGGAGTCTCGTCTAAGGATTGTAACTCTGAGCTTAATTTGGGACGCACTCGGACAGCTCCAGTATTGTGAGTATTACTGTGCGTGTTTTCCCAGTGACCTCACTCTTGACTGTTGAACGTCCTGGAGGACTCCTTTGTTTCGAAGCCATTGTTAATTGTAGACACTGTAACTGTTTGCCTGTGTTGTGTCTAATAAATGTGTGTGATGTAACCTGCGCTTAAATCCTCATCCTTTTTCCCTTCCTCCGTGCACTGTAGAGAAGCGCACAAGGAGCTCATGACATTATACAAACATGGACAAAATTGTTGGTACCCCTCTGTTAATGAAAGAAAAACCCACAATGGTCACAGAAATGACTTGAATCTGACAAAAGTGGTAATAAATAAAAATTCTATGAAAATTAACCAATAAAAATCAGACAATGCTTTTGAATTGTGGTTCAATCTCATCTCATCTCATCTCATCTCATCTAATCTCATCTCAACAGAATTGTTTTAAAAAACAAACTCATGAAACAGGCCTGGACAAAAATGATGGTACCCCTAGAAAAGATTGAAAATAATGTGACCATAGGGACATGTTCAACCAAGATGTGTCCTCTAATTAACATCATGGGTGTCTACAAACTTGTAATCAGTCAGTCGGCCTATTTAAAGGGTGACAAGTAGTCACTTTGCTGTTTGTTGACATGATATGTACCACACTAAACATGGACCAGAGGAAGCAAAGGAGAGAGTTGTCTCAGGAGATTAGAAAGAAAATTATAGACAAGCATGTTAAAGGTAAAGGCTATAAGACCATCTCCAAGCAGCTTGATGTTCCTGTGACTACAGTTGCACATATTATTCAGAAATGTAAGATCCACGGGACTGTAGCCAACCTCCCTGGACGTGGCCACAGGAGGAGACAGATAATATGAATGGTAACAAAAGACCCCAAAACAACCTCTAAACACATTCATGGTGAACTCCAAGGTCAAGGTACATCAGTGTCAGATTGCACCATCCGTCATTATTTGAGCCAAAGTGGACTTCATGGGAGACCACCAAGGAGGACACCACTGTTGAAAACAAATCATCAAAAAGCCAGACTGGAATTTGCCAAACTGCATGTTGACAAGCCACAAAGCTTCTGGGAGATTGTCCTATGGACAAACGAGACAAAACTGGAACTTTTTGGCAAGGCACATCAGCTCTATGTTCACAGACTCAAAAATGAAGCATACGAAGAAAAGAACACTGTCCCTACTGTGAAACATGGAGGAGGTTCTGTTATGTTGTGGGGCTGCTTTGCTGCATGTGGCACAGGGTGTCTTGAATCTGTGCAGGGTACAATGAAATCTCAAGACTATCAAGGTATTCTAGAGAGAAATGTGCTGCCCAGTGTCAGACAGCTTGGTCTCAGTCGCAGGTCATGGGTCTTGCAACAGGATAATGACTCAAAACACACAGCTAAAAACACCCAAGAATGGCTAAGAGCCAAACATTGGACTATTCTAAAGTGGCCGTCTATGAGCCCTGAGCTAAATCCTATTGAACATCTGTGGAAGAAGCTGAAACATGCCGTCTGGAGAAGGCACCCTTAAAATCTGAGACAACCGGAGTAGTTTGCTCATGAGGAGTGGGCCAAAATACCTGCTGAGAGGTGCAGAAGTCTCATTAACAGTTACAGAAATCGTTTGATTGCAGTGATTGCCTCAAAAAGTTGTGCAACAAAATATTAAGTTAAGGGTACCGTCATTTTTGTCCTGGCCTGTTTCATGAGTTTGTTTTTTAAAATAATTCTGTTGAACCACAATTCAAAAGCATTGTCTGATTTTCATTGGTTAATTTTCATAGAATTTTTATTTATTACCACTTTTGTCAGATTCAAGTTATTTCTGTGACCATTGTGGGTTTTTCTTTCATTAACAGAGGGGTACCAACAATTTTGTCCACGTCTGTACATAAAGGAGTCTGCCATGTTAAATGAAAATCCAAATTTTGAAATATGATGAACAAAAGTATTATATATATAATGCTCCTCCAAACTGGCTGCACCTGTGTTGATGGCCCGCTTCATCATCAGGTGGGCCTGTGCGCAATTTTGCACTGCTCTTGATGCATGGGTGGACATTACTGAAATGAAGTGTCTGAATCTGTGTTTATAATTTTGCGTGTTCTTAGTAGATCACTGGCAAAAATTGACCACTCCCTTAACCGCTCTGTCTAAATTGCGGACTCGCTAATTTGCGTTGCCTTAGAAAATCTGCCCCTTAATACGCTACCCTACTTGACTCTGCTTGAATCAGATGAAACAGAAACAGGCTGCAGTTGCTATGTGTGCACAGTGGATGGAAAGAGGGGCACATGGTTCTTGGGCAGCAGGTCACAAAGAATTATTTGGATGTCAAAATATTGGACATGAAAACACATTTGATCATCAACTGGTGTCTCTGTAGGGGAAAATTAAAATCTAAATCTAAAAAGCACTCCAAAATGGGACTGCAGGGGCAAAGGGCAAAAGCGAAGTTTTAAGGTGCGTTCAGACCAAATGCAAAGCAAATTTTTTGTGCGGCGCAAATACATACAAAGTCAATAGAAAGAGGCGAGCACACAGGGATCTCGCACATTCGTGCATTCACATCCAAAAGATAGTGCTAGCTAGTAATGGCCATGACATTCTGCCATCACCGGAACAAAAGTATCAACATTGGAGAGTAAACTAGTTGAAAATGAGACTCACACTCACCTGGAGACAGATGGACTGTCATGTGTGCCCCTCGGGGCAGGAGAGACAAACCCACGCGCTGAATGGTGTTTGTGCAGTTTTATTAACATAAAGAACATAAGAAGCCCCCTCATGGATCGTCACCTTATCGTGGTGGGGGGGTTTGCGTGCCCCAGTGATCCCAGGAGCTATGTTGTCCGGGGCAATTTGCCTCTGATAGGGTCTCCCAAGACAAACTGGTCCTGGGTGAAGGGCCAGACGAAGAACGATCCAACAGACTCTCATGATAAATTGTATATCAAGGATTCAGTGTACCCCGCCCGGTATGGGGTTACCGGGGCCCCACCCTGGAGCCAGGCCTGGGGGAGGGGCTCGAAGGCTAGCGTCTGGTGGCCGGGTTTCCACCCATGGGACCCGGCCGGGCTCAGCCCGAAGGAGTTACATGGGTCCGCCCTCCAGTAGGTTCACCACCTGCAGGAGGGATCATGGAAGTCCGGTGCTATGTGGATTAGGTGGCAGTCAAAGGCGGAGACCTTGGCGGACTGATCCCAAGCTTTCTAAACTGGCTTTTGGTACGTGGAATGTCACCTCTCTGGTGGGGAAGGAGCCTGAGCTGGTGTACGAGATTGAGCGATACCGGCTAGATATAGTCGGCCTCACCTCAACACACAGCTCCGGTTCCGGAACCAGTCTCCTGGAGAGGGGCTGGAGCTTGGCCTTTTCTGGAGTTGCCCCGGGCGAGAGGCGACGAGCAGGGGTAGGTATTCTTGTATCGCCCCACCTTGCTGCCTCTATATTGGAGTTTTCCCCGGTGGACGAAAGGGTTGCTTCCCTGCGCCTTCGGGTTGGGAAACGGGTCCTGACCATCATTTGTGCCTATGCACCAAATGATGTTTCAGAGTACCCACCCTTTTTGGAGTCTGTGACTGGGGTGCTGGAGGGTGCTCCTCCTGGAGACTCCATTGTCCTACTGGGGGACTTCAATGCGCACGTGGGCAACGACAGTGAAACCTGGAGGGGGGTGATTGGGAGGAACGGCCTGCCCGATCTGAACCCGAGTGGTGTTCAGTTATTGGACTTCTGTGCTAACCACAGTCTGTCTATAACGAACACCATGTTCAAGCATAAGGGTGTCCATATGTGCACCTGGCACCAGGACACCCTAGGCCGCAGGTCGATGATCGATTTTGTTATCGTGTCATCAGACCTGCGACCGTATGTCTTGGACACCCGAGTAAAGAGAGGTGCAGAGCTGTCAACTGATCACCACCTGGTGGTGAGTTGGATCCGATGGCAGGGGAGGAAGCCATTCAGACCTGGTAGACCCAAACGTATAGTGAGGGTGTGCTGGGAGCGTCTGGCTGAGGCCCCTGTCCGGGAGGTCTTCAACTCCCACCTCCGGAAGAACTTCAACCACATTCCGAGGGAGTCTGGAGACATGGAGTCTGAATGGGCCATGTTCTCCACCTCTGTTGTTGAAGCGGCAGCCCAGAGCTGCGGCCGCAAGGTGGTCGGTGCATCTCGTGGTGGCAACCCCCGAACCAAGTGGTGGACACCAGTGGTGAGGGGGGCCATTAAGCTGAAGAAGGAGTCCTATCAAGCTTGGTTGGCTTGTGGGACTCCCGAAGCAGCTGAGGTGTACCGGCAGGCCAAGCGGAGTGCAGCTCGGGTGGTTGCTGAAGCAAAAACCCGGGTATGGGAGGAGTTCGGTGAGGCCATGGAACAAGACTTTCGGTCGGCTTCAAAGAGATTCTGGCAAACTGTTCGGCGGCTCAGGAGGGGAAAGCAGCTCCCCGTCCACACTGTGTATGGTGCGGATGGGACACTGTTGACTTCAACTGGGGATATCGTCGGGCGGTGGAAGGAATACTTCGAGGATCTCCTCAATCCCACTGATACGCCTTCCACAGAGGAAGCAGGGTTTGGGGACGAGGGGGATGACTCGCCTATCACAGGGGCTGAGGTCGCCAAGGTGGTTAAAAATCTCCTTGGTGGCCGGGCCCCGGGGGTGGACGAGATTCGCCCCGAGTACCTCAAGGCCCTGGATGTTGTTGGGTTGTCATGGTTGACACGCCTCTGCAACATTGCGTGGAGGTCGGGGGCAGTGCCTTTGGCATGGCAAACCGGGGTGGTGGTTCCTCTCTTCAAAAAAGGGGACCGGAGGGTGTGCTCCAACTTTAGAGGGATCACACTCCTCAGCCTCCCTGGGAAGGTCTATGCCAAGGTACTGGAGAGGAGAGTCCGGCCGTTGGTCGAACCTCGGATTCAGGAGGAGCAATGTGGTTTTCGTCCTGGCCGTGGCACATCGGACCAGCTCTTTACCCTCTCGAGAATTCTTGAGGGTTCGTGGGAGTTTGCCCAACCAGTTTACATGTGTTTTGTGGACTTGGAGAAGGCATTTGACCGCGTCCCTCGTGGATTTTTGTGGGGGGTGCTTCGGGAGTATGGGGTATCGGGCTTGTTGTTACGAGCTATTCGGTCTCTGTACGACCGTTGTGAGAGTTTAGTTCGCATTGCCAACACTCGGTCGGAGTCATTCCCAGTGAGAGTTGGACTCCGCCAGGGCTGCCCTTTGTCACCGGTCCTGTTCATAATTTTTATGGACAGGATTTCTAGGCGCAGCCAGGGAATGGAGGGTGTCATGCTTGGTGACCACAGGATCTCATCTCTGTTGTTTGCAGATGATGTTGTCCTGTTGGCTTCATCCAGCAATGACCTACAGCTCTTGCTGGGACGGTTTGCCGCTGAGTGTGAAGCGGCTGGGATGAGAATCAGCACCTCCAAGTCCGAGTCCATGGTCCTCAGCCGGAAAAAGGTGGATTGTCCTCTCCGGGTTGGGGACAGGCTCCTGCCCCAAGTGGAGGAGTTTAAGTATCTTGGGGTCTTGTTCACGAGTGAGGGGAAAATGGAGCGAGAGATCGACAGACGGATTGGAGCAGCATCTGCAGTGATGCGGACGTTGTACCGGTCTGTTGTGGTGAAGAGGGAGCTTAGTTCTAAGGCAAAGCTGTCGATTTACCAGTCAATCTACGTTCCTACTCTCACCTATGGTCACGAGCTTTGGGTAATGACCGAAAGAACGAGATCGCGGATACAAGCGGCTGAAATGAGCTTTCTCCGTAGGATTGCTGGACTCACCCTCAGAGATAGGGTGAGGAGCTCAGTCATCCGGGAGAGGCTCAGAGTAGAACCGCTGCTCCTCCACATTGAAAGGAGTCAGTTGAGGTGGTATGGGCATCTGATTAGGATGCCTCCTGGACGCCTCCCACTTGAGGTGTTTCAGGCACGTCCCACTGGGAGGAGACCCCGGGGCAGACCCAGGACTCGGTGGAGAGACTATGTCTCCCAGCTAGTCTGGGAACGCCTTGGTATCCCCTCTGAAGAGCTGGAGCAGGTGGCTGGGGAGAGGGAAGTCTGGGCTTCTCTGCTTGAACTGCTGCCTCCGCGACCCGGACCTCCGGAAAAGCGGTAGAAGATGGATGGATGGATGGAACATAAGAAGTCCGAAAATAGTTCAGAACATACAAGAATGTCAAACAAGAAATCCAGAGGGGAAAAGCTTACAGACTGGGGCTTTCCTGAGCCAGCCTGGCCCAGGAGGGAATGAGGAGAGGATCAGCGTGATGATCAGCAAGAGAGACCAATCTGGGAACATGGATACAATCTAGCCACAAAGACAGACTAAACAGGCAGTGCTAAAATAGTAGTGATAAGACTACTGTATGAGAGTGATTGCAGGTGTGGGTTCAGGCAGATGGAACACTGATGGGAATTGGAACCAGCTGGGAGAGATGAGGGAGGAGCAGCTGGACTGGCAGCTTGACAGATGACACCCATACTACACAAACCCAGAAATGCCATCTGCCAGCTGTCAGCCCAAAGAATAAACACAAAAAATAAACATGACTAAATGCACACGATGGAAAAATCACAAATGAAATGACATGGTCAAAACAACTTGAAAACACAACCAAAGCAATAAAAAGTTTGGCGGCAGCGGCTCCAGCTCGTGTCCAAGCATCGGTTCCGTCTTAGTTTTCAGGACGTTGCCATCTGTGATCGATGTCGATGGCGGATGTGGCTCTGAAGGCCCAGCCTATGATAGAACTGTCGTGGGCAGAAGTCACATTTTATTGTGGGTGGGGGACGTGGTTGGTTTTGTTTTTCTTGTCTTCGTTGTGTTTATCATCATCCTGTTGTTTTCTGTGCCTCTCAAATCAGTCTGTGCCTTCCCAAGTTCATCTTCTCCAGGCTGCTCTGTTGGTGGCAAGTTGTTCCCAAGATCTTTTGTCTATGTTGGCTTGTTTCAGGGAACATTTTAGCTGGTCCTTGTAGCGCAGTTTTGGCCTACCATGTGGTCTTTTTCCTGTCTCAAGCTCCCCCTGGAGCATGATTTGTGGTAGTCTGGTGGGGTCCATCCGTATGACATGTCCTGTCCATCGAAGGCGGTGCTGCAAGATGGTAGCTTCCACACTAGGCAGCAGAGCACGCTTGAGAATCTCATTGTTTGAAAGTGGATCCTCCCAATGAATGCCAAGTATTTGTCTGAGCTTTCTCTGTTGGAAGTTCTCAAGGCGCTTGATATCGCAACGATACAAGGTCCAGGCTTCACAGGCGTAAAGAAGGGTGGAAAGAACAACGGACCGAAAAATCATGATTTTGGTGCAGATGGTTATTGCATGATTATTGAAGACTCGATGACAAAGGCGTCCATATGCGGAGTGTGCAGCTTTTATGCGGTTTTCAATGTCCTTTGCACAAGTTGGTATTTTTGAGAGGATGCTACCAAGGTAAGAGAAATGCTTCACTTCATCGACAGGATTTCTGTTAATCTTGAGGCTGATCCTTGAGGAAGTTTGACCAGGTGCTGGTTGGTTGAAAATTTTGGTTTTGTCAGTGTTAACTTCCAATCCAAAATACTCTTCAGAGTCATTATAAATGGTAGCTATCCTCTGGAGGTCATCAACAGTCTGAGCTGGTGTGGCATTATCGTCTGCAAACTGCAATTCATGAACACTGGTGACTGAGGTTTTGGATTTCGCGCTAAAGCGAGCAAGATTAAAAAGCCCCCCATCCAAGCGGTATCGCAGATTGATACCAGGGGTTGTTGGTGGTATTTCATTTAGCATTTCAGCCATATACAACAAAAAGCAGGTTGGAGCAAGGACACATCCTTGCTTGAGACCACTAGTGATGGGAAAAGTGTCTGAGAGGGTATTCTGGTGGCAAACCCTACCAACCATGCCATCGTGGAGAGCGCAAACGAGAGCGATGAAATCATCTGGACATCCAAAACGAGCAAGAACAGCCCACATAGCAGGGCGAGGAACTCGATCAAAGGCCTTCTTGAGGTCCCAGAAGATGAACATAAGTGGTTGTTGTTGTTCTTGGCTCTTTTCCTGGAGTTGTCGAGCACAGAATATCATATCTACTGTACCACGTGAGGGTCTAAAGCCACACTGGGACTCAGGAAGTACATCCTCGGCTACTACAAGAAGACGGTTGAGAAGGATACGAGCAAAGATCTTGCTTGCAATGCTCAGTAGTGAGATGCCGCGGTAGTTACTACAGTTCACTCTATCTCCCTTCTTTAAAATGGTGACTATATTTGCATTTTTAAAGTCACTTGGTAACGTCTTGGTTTCCCATATTTTAAATAGAAGCTGCATTAAATAGTTTTTCACCTCGGGACCTCCATGAAGATAGAACTCCAGCGGGATGTTATCTGGTCCTGGTGCTTTGCCTGTCTTCATGTGCTTTATAGCTTTATTTAGCTCATGTAGTGAAGGTGGTGTAGACATCCACTCGCGAGTGGGGTGTTGTGGGGTCTTGCAGAGGAGATCACTAGGGGTGCAAAGGTGACTATTTAATAGACTCTCAAAGTGGGACTTCCAACGGTCAAGGATCCCCTTGGTGTCTGTGATAATGGTGGAGTCATTTGCATCTTTTAGGCTGCCCACAGATGATCTGGTGGGGCCAAAGATCTCCTTCGTTGCAGCATAAAAACGGCGCATATCCCGTTGGTCGGCATATTTTTGCAAATCTTCTGCTTTTTGCTGCCACCAAGTGTTTTGGGCTTTACGAAGCCCTCTCTGGCATGTCGCTTTTTCTTGCTGGTGTTTCTGTTGATTCTTTGCAGACGGATCATTTTCAAACGCAAGATGTGCATGGCGTTTAGCCTCTATGAGGTCAGTGATTGTTTCATCGTTCTCGTTTAACCAGTCTTGGTTTTTCTTGTGTTTGTGACCAATCGTTTCTTTGGCGGCAGCAGTCAATGCATCCATTGGTCTTCAATTGAGGCACTATCTGGAAGACTCAGTTCCTTCATGTTTCTACCAGTGGCCTCTCTAAAGGACTGCAACATTTGGGGATTGCGGAGCTTGCCACAGTCAAAGCGATGGTGAGGAACATTTGCCAAAATGCACTTTGGTGGTCGCCGGATAGTAATATTGAGTCGGGAGACCAGGAGGCGGTGATCTGTCCAGCAGTCATCCGCTCCAGGCATGGAACGCGTGATGCGGACATCATTTCGGTCTCTTGTTTTTGTGAGGACATAGTCGAGGGTGTGCCACTTTTTGGAGTGAAGGTGTTTCCTGGTCGTCTTCTGGCAATGGGGGAGTTGGAAAAGGGTGTTTGTTACAATAAGATTGTGTTCAGCACAAAGGCCCAGTAAAAGTTCCCCATTTGCATTGCATTTTCCCATACCATGGTGGCCTATGATGCCTTTCCACAGCTGGTGGTCACTGCCAACTCTGGCATTGAAGTCACCCAGAATAACAACTAACTACTAACTAACCTGCACTTATATAGCGCTTTTCTAGTCACAAAGACCACTCAAAGCGCTTTCATTAATACTAACCCTCTATTCTAATAACAAGCTTGTCGGATTCTGGGACTGTCAGAATGGTATGTGTGAGCTGTTCATAGAAGGAGGTCTTGCTTTCATCTTCAGATGTAAGTGTAGGCGTATACACTGAGATCAGAGTGAGGAAACGTTTTTGGGTGAGCGGGATTCGGATGGTCATTATTCGCTCATTGATTGCAGTTGGGACAAGGTTGTGTTGGTCCACAAGCTGGGATTGGATGGCAAAGCCTACACCATGGATACGTGGATCTTCTGTATCCTAATAAAAAGTAGTATAACAAAAAGGCACAAGAATACAATGAATATAAATATACACAGAAAGAGCCACAAGGCTGGGTCTGGCAGAAATCCAGAACCCAGTTCATGACATGGACCAGGAGCTCTGCAGCTGAATTGGAGTGTCAGAGTTTTTTACCCACGCACTCCTGCCACAGACATGCTAATAAGGCAAGCAGTCTAGCAATATTAAAAAAAGCATTATCCAGGTGAAATTTTGGAGGCAGGGACAACTTTTTCAGGTGAGACCCCATCGAATAATGTAAACCTAAGCATGATGGTGGTTTGGGGATTTCCACAGTAGGTTGAACACAGCTGCAGAAGTTATAAAGGCAACTTCGGCTGTCTGCAACTCACTCAGATGGTGAATTCATGTCTATATGTGTGTGTACATTGAGTTAACATGTAACTGTGCTGCACAAAAAATTTGCCCATTCGCATTTGGTCCAAATGCACCTTGAGAGCTTCACTTTACATTTATCTGTGCACATGCCTGTAATTTCTATTATCGGCTGTGGTCAAGGTGTAGTGTGGCCGACTACTGATCGGAGGATAAGGAGTTTGATTCCCACGCTGTCTACAGTCTGCATGTCCAAGTGTCCTTAAGTAAGACACTGAATCCCCAGTTGCTCCTGGTGAGTCAGGCCAGTGCTTGCACATGGCGGCTCTGCCACCATCAGTGTGTGAAGGGGGGAATAGTAGGATCTGTAAAGCGCTTTGGTCATCCTAAGATGAGTACAAAGTGCTATATAAGTGAATGCTATTTACCATCTTATGGAGAGGCATATTTAAGATAAGATAAGATAAGATAAGATAAGCCTTTATTAGTCCCACAATGGGGAAATTCAAGGATTGCAACAGCACAGGGATAGCAACACTCAGAGCAACAATCAGAAGGCAAGAAAAAACAAGAGCAGCTAGTATACATATGTACATATTGAGATATATATATATATATATATATATATATATATATATATATATATATATATACACAGTGTGGAGCATTGTGGTTGGTGAATGTGCAGCAGAAAGTCTAAGCTCTCTCTCCGCGGATGCGGCGGGCCAGTTGGATGTCTTTGGACATGATGGTGACCCTCTTGGCGTGGATGGTGCACAGGTTGGTGTCCTCGAAGAGACCCACCAGGTAGGCCTCACTGGCCTCCTGCAGAGCCATGACGGCGGAGCTCTGGAAGCGCAGGTCGGTCTTGAAGGTCCTGAGCGATCTCCGTCAGCAGGCGCTGGAAGGGCAGCTTACGGATGAGCAGCTCCGTGGCTTTCTGGTAGCGACGGATCTCTCTCAGAGCCACGGTACCGGGCCTGTAACGGTGAGGCTTCTTCACTCCGCCGGTGGCCGGAGCGCTTTTCCGAGCAGCCTTGGTGGCTAGCTGCTTCCTGGGGGCTTTTCCTTCAGTAGATTTACGGGCAGTCTGCTTGGTTCTTGCCATCGCTCTTTATTATTCTGTCTTATATTTCTTGCACGCCGCCTAAACTCCAGCCCGGCACCCGCGTCGTTTTCGCTTCAGTTCTCCCGGTATGTCGAGTTTCTCCGTTAGCACCGGGTGGCAGTTGAGTGCTAGCTAGCTCTTCCCTGCTGTATCATCTCCTGCTGTAAACAGTGGCTCCGTCCGCTGACTTGGGAGACCTTTGGGGCGATCTGTGTGTCCGTGATATATATAGAGTGAAAGGTGTAGAAAGAAGAAGGAAGATTAAAAAAAAAAAAATTAAAAAAAAAGGCAGCTGCAAAAGGCAGCCAACTCGTGTGGCGCCGGAACGGAAGGATTTTTCTCCAATCATTCAATCTTAATGTGTTCTAGCTTGTCTAATTTCAATGCTTTCTTCCTTGTTGCATTCTGTTTCCCTGAACATATAGTCTGTTAACTTTTTTTTTAAATTACTTTTAGGCTAAGCTTTAAGAGGATAAAATAAAATAAATATTTCACCAATCAGATCAAAGATGGAGTGGAGGATTTTTCTGCTCATTCTGATGGGTAAGGGAATAATTCTGTACGACCAGCTGTAGACCAACCTGCTGATTTATTCACCACACTGTCATCTCACCACATTAACATTTTTGAGATGCTGTCAGTACAAATTCAAATCTAATCTTTTTGTGTTTATAGAACAAAGTTCCCTGTTCATGAGCCAACAGTTTCAATATCACTTCATTGAGGGTCCAAAAACCTGGGACGAAGCCCAGCTCTACTGCAGAGAAAGATTCACAGATCTGGCCACAGTTCCTAACATGGCACACATGAAACGACTCCATGATTCTACAGACAATGGAAATGAAGCCTGGATTGGACTGAACAGCATCTCTGGAAAAGACAACAGAGTGTTTCACTGGTCACTGCCAGGGGAGACATTTGTTAGTACTAAAGCTAGATGGGCTACAGGACAGCCTAATGATTTTGGTGGTATTCTTGAGAACTGTGTGGGAGTGGACAAGAATCACAATTGGTATGACTTGAATTGTAAATATGAAATGAAATTCATCTGCTACAATGGTAATGTATGACAGTTTTATTAATATTTTTTATCCCAACATTCCTATTAGTTGTAAAATTTTTCCTTTTCTACTTTACCTTTATTTACTACTAGTGACATTTTAGATTGTACTGATAACACTATAACTGTTTTACTAACGTGCATTAATTATCAGTACATGTATAATACCTTTAACATTTTAAATTTTAAAGATTCCATGACTCTGTTGAGAAAATTGTATGTTTTCTGAATCATTATACTGTTCTTTTCTCTCAGAAAAAACCATGACATTCCAGTTGAGTGAGGAAACAAAACCGTGGAGGGAGGCCCAGAGGTTCTGCAGAGAACATCACACAGACCTGGTCAGTGGATACGAACAGCTGGAAAATGATGCAGTCCGGAACTTGAGCATAACAGTTTACACGTTTATCGGCCTGTTCAGAGACACCTGGAACTGGTCAGATAAGAGCAGTTACTCCTACAGAAACTGGGACAGTGCTGATGAGCCAGTGGAAGAATACTTTCCATCTGACATTTATGCAGGAACCAGGAAATGTGCAACAATTGTGTTAAACAATCAGGGAAGATGGAGCCATGCTGACTGTGGTGAGAGAAAACCCTTCTTCTGCCATGATGGTGAGATTTGTGTTTTAATTCAGTTTCATATTCCGAATACACTGAAACATCAGTTCTCTGCTGAAAATTCAATGATTAATATCACTATTGAGGGAAAAAATTTAAAGAGTGTGAACATTTTTTTCTTCATAACTTGTTTATTCTTTGTACAGGACTGTCTGTATTAGGTTTTCACTTCAGAACAAATGTGACATTATGGCCATATTACTGTTTGTGGAAGAAAACCAAAGGCAAATGATTAAGTAAACATCAATGTAAAAAAATAAATAAATAATAGAAAATAACTCGAAAAGGATTAAGCAGAAGAAGATGAATGAATGAATGAATGAATGTATAACATAATACAATTTATATTATGGCAGCACTGATTTTTTTTTTCCAGTATTGCATGTAATGTAAGTGTGTTTGGATGGTCCTTCTTAGCCCTGTTGATATTAATCTCACTGTCTTTGGGTTTGTGTTTGTGTTTGCATATTTATCAAAAATAACAGAATTTATTGACAATGGGAGCCCCACCACACAGAGTTACCACACTACTCCATCCACTGCAGGTAAAACATTTAATTGATTGAATTATTTTGCATATCTTTAAATCCTGGAATTCGGATAATTTTCAGTTGACTTGTCGTTGCTTTTGCATATTTATCAGAAACCACACGTTCTGCTGACTCTGGAAACCCCAACACACAGATTCAACCTCAGACTGATCATAGACCTCAGTCCTCTGCAGGTAAACCATTTAATGCATTGCCTTATTTTACATATATTTATATTCCTGTAATTCTGATCATTTTCATCTCAGTGTCTTTGTGTTTCCATATAAATTCATCTGTTCTGTGGAAAAGTATAAATCTCAGTGCTATGAGGCTTTGGTGTCTATTCTATAGCACAAGAATAAACTCGATTACACCTGGTTTATTTATACAGGAAACATGTCAGATAGCAATGATCCATCATTTATTGTTGGTTTCTACTTTCTGATATGATTACTGAATTTGTTTCCTTTTCATTTAACTAAATAAACAAGATAAGCTAATGTCAAATAGCATAGCCTTATAGTAGCTAATATACATTAAGAGTATAAATGCTATTTTTGGAGTTTATATCAACCAGTAGTTGGTTCTCTGCTTTTCAACAATTATCTCTTTGTCTAGTATTTATTGTAATGTAACATGTTTATAAAGGACTTGTTTAAGAGAGAAAACACACCAACTGTTGAAGATTAGGAAAATTAAATATGTGAGAGGAACAAAGAAAAAAATGTATGAAAATTAACTCTAGAATGGTATGAATAATATTAAGACATTGTATAGTGTCTGTCAATATCATTCATACTAGTGGTGACAGAAAACTCTTCCTCTGCCATGATGGTGAGATTTGTGTCATAATTCTGTTTAATATTCTGAATATACTGAAACATCAGTTCTCTGCTGAATATCAGTGATTAATATCACTACTGAGGGAAAATATTTAAAGAGAATGAACAATTTTCTCTTCATAACTTGTTTATTCTTTGCACAGGACTGTCTGTATTAGGGTTTCACTTCAGAACAAATGTGACATTATTGCTATATTACTAACTGTTTGTGGAAGAAAACTTCAAAGGCACATGATTAAGTAACCATCACTGTAAAAAAACAAATGATAAAAAAAAAACTCAGTAACATAAGTAATAGAATATAGTCTGGAAACATTGATTGTTCTTTTTTTTGTTTGTTTTTTCCAGTATTGCAGTTAATGCAAGTTTATTTGGACATCTCTGCTTAGCTCTCTTGATATTAATGTGACTGGTTTTGTGTTTGTGTATTTATCAGAAACCACACATTCTGCTGGCTCTGGATACCCTGACAACAGGAGCCCCGCTACACAGATTCAACCACAGAGTTATGACATTACTATTCCATCCTCTATGGGCAAACCATTTAATGCATTGTCTTATTTGGCATATATTTTTATTCCTGTAGCTCTGATCATTTTCATCTGAGTGTCTTTTTGTTTCCATATAACTTCATCTGTTCTGTGGAAAAATATAAATCTCAGTGCTATTAGGCTTTGGTGTCTACAGCACAAGAATATATTAGATTACACCTGGTTTATATGGGGAAACATGTCAGATAACAATCATTCATCATTTATTGTTGCTTTATACTTTCTGATATGATTAGTGACATTTTTACTTTTTGTTTAAGTACATAAACAAGATAAATTAATGTTAAATAGCATAGTGTTATAGTAGCTAGTATGCATTAAGGATATAAATGCTGTTTTTGGAGTTTATATCAATCGGTGGTTGGTTCTCTGGTTTTCAATAATTGTTTCTTTGACTTGTATTTATTGTAATGTAACATGTTCATAAAGGACTTGTCTAAGAGAGAAAACACACCAACTGTGTAAAAGAAAGAATATGAAATGCTTGAGTGGAACTAAGATAAATGCATAAAAATTAACTATAGAACAGTATGAATATGTTAACAGACACTGTATAGCTAAACAAGGACAATTTGTCAAAACATTTGACCAAAACTTCCAAACACTAAATAGATCAATCACAATGTGTTTTTGATGAAGTCATCAGGTTCAATTTGTGCTAAACTTACCAGTGGAATCATCAGGTACTCTATTGTGTCGAGACTCTCTCTCCACCCTACATATTCCATATGTATTGATGTATCTATATGTATTGATTCCCACAGCACAGCTGACATGGGTACTCTTTAAGACACATCATCCATGGTAGCCATGCACTGATTAGCCCTCTGGTTATACAGGCACCACGCATGTGTGGCTTCCTTGATTCCTTGATTTCTATTGAGTCCAGCAGATGTGATATTCATGTGAAAAAAGTTTGTGCTTCTAGGTGTGGGAGTCAGTCGACAATAGTAGAGTCCACTTACCTTGTAGGAAGAGAGCTGGTCTACGGCCCCTCTCAGGATTACTGTTGTTCCCCACACAAGGCGAAATCGTGGCAGCTGCCTGGTTGGCTCAGCTGACCGGGTACATATACAGTTCCACTGGTGCTGCCGAACATGCAGCCTATTCAGCACTACCTCTTGAGCCTCGGATTTTGCCCACAGAGAAATCTGCAGGCCAAAGTACTGGTGACGGGCAGACTCAAGGCAGCTCTCTGTTGGTGGGAGCAGCCAGCCAACACAGAGAGGGGCACCAGCCTGTGCCCAGTTCTTTGCCGCTGGGTAATGTCATCTGATGTCAGTTGGGGGGCCGTCTGCGAGGGCAAAGGGGTCGGCGGTCAGTGGCAGAGCCTCTGGCTGATGCAGCACATCAATATCCTGGAGCTGCAGGACATTTACCGAGCTCTGCAGCATTTTCTGCCAGGTCTGAGGGACTGTCATGTACTGGTGGGACCAGACAACACAGCAGCAGCAGCCTACATAAACAGGAAGGGGGGCTTGGGCTCCTCTCACCTTTGCAGACTGGCTCAGGTTATATGGGAGTGGTCAGATCCAAAGCTCACGTCACTGAGGGCAGTGCATGTGCCAGGCCAAGCCAACCTCGTAGCAGATCAGCTCTCCAAAGGGGGACCCCTCTCAGGGGAATGGAGACTGCATCCAGAGGTGGTAGACAAGATCAGGTGTCACTGCAGCACAGCCGTAGCAGACCTCTTTGCCTCAAGGGAGACAATGCATTGGCCCCTCTTTTTCTCCATAATGTCAGACACAGATGCATTGGCACATCGGTGGCTCCAGGGCCTCCTATATACCTTCCCTCCCTTTACACTCCTCCACCCCTCCTGTGAAGGGTTCAGGTGGAGGAGATGAGCCTCATCAAGTTGGCTCCCAACTGTCTCCAGATGATATGGCTCTCAGCAATTGCACTACTCCTTCAAGGAGCTCCCTGCCCGACGAGACCTTCTGTCACAGGCCAATGGGACCCTCCTTCACCCCATTCCTTGGGGCCTCAGGCTTTGTGCTTGGCACCTGAGAGGGCCTAGCTACTAGCCTTGGGATTGCCCCAGTCAGGACAGTGATCCCTTGCTACTTCGCGCTTCACCTTTCGCGCCCTCAGTGCATCGCGGATTTTTCAAAAATATTCATCAAAAATTCAAAATTGAGAAATAATGGGCGGGCGCTAGCAGAAGGCAGGGAGACTACATTAGACCATCAGGTATCAACACTGAGAGCCCCACCTCTCTGTTCGCTGTTCTTGTGTTGGCTCGGCTCGGGAATCTCGCAAGCTGATTGGCCGAGACGTTTCACCCCGCAAGCTGATTGGCCGAAACGTTTCACCCAGCTTCTGTCCCTGCCGAGCGCCAATGCATCGAAGGAAGACCGCATTCATTGCTCTTTATCGCTCGTGTTGCTTAGTCAAGCCGCGTGGAACTTTTTGCTGTTCTCTTGTGCCATTTTGTGCGAAATAGTCTTCCCGTCGAGCCACTACGCTGCCTCCTGCAGCTTCTCCAGCTCTATCGGAAGCTGCCCTCGACGATCCTGCGCTTCTAGCACCTGACGATGAGGCGTCACCTGAGGAGCAGTAAAGCTCTCATTAACCTGTGCAGTAAATCATCTTCATCTTGAGTTACGTATCTTGTTACAAGAATAAAAGAGTTCTAAAAACATATTTATGTACACTTTATTTACATCTACGTATGTATGTACACTTACACACACACACACACACGTATCACACGAGAGAGAGAGTGAGAGAGAATGAACGTACGTATTATTTATGGGTGACGTCATTAGGGGTGACGCTACTTCGCGGTTTTTCACTTTTCGCGGTCGGTTCTGGAACCCATTAACCGCGATAAGTGAGGGATCACTGTACATTGGAGGGAGCCTGGGCTCCTTCAATCAGGATGGTATATTCATATCACTGGGGAATGTTTCAAACATGGTGCAAGGAGAAACAGGTGGATCCTTTAAATTGCAGGGACCAGGAAATTCTCCAGTTCCTGCAGGAGTTATTGGAAGGCAGAAAGTCTCCCTCCACTTTGAGAGGTATGGTGGCAGCCATAAAAGCGGCCCGGATTGGCCCTCAGAATCTGGAGGAGGGTTGCTGCACCCTAAAGCACCCTTATTGCTCAGTTTCTCAAAGGGGCCCACAGGAGTATTCCCTGTCAGAGGCGACATGTCATTTCTCCATGGGATTTGGAAGTGGTACTGACAGCTTTGCAGCATGAGCCACTTGAGTCTCTGGAAACTGCAGGGCTAAAATGGCTTACTTTGAAAACTGCATTTTTGTTGGCCATCGTGTCAGCAAAAAGTGTGGGGGAATTTCATGCCCTTTCAGTGCATGAGGAATGCCTACGTTGGCTGCCGGGTGATGCAGGAGTAGTGCTCCGGCCAAATCCTGCATTTCACCCTAAGGTGTTGTCTGAGCTCTATGCTAGCCAGTCTATCGAGCTGTGCCCTTTCTTCCCTCCTCATGGAAGTGTGGATAGGGCAAGCGGCCAGTCACTATTGTGTCCTGTCAGAGCCTTAACGTGTACCTTCTTCAGACCCATGCCCACAGGGCAACAGACCACTGTTTGTTTGCTATAGGCCTAATTGTCCAGGGATGCCTGTCACAAAGGCAAGGCTATCCCACTGGATTGTGGAGGCAATTCAGCAGGCTTAAAAGATGGCAGGTAGGCAAGCCCCAGCAGGCACTTTGTGGCAGTGATGTCTCTTTCAAACTCGTAGACCATCTCACACTCCCACAGGAGCAGTGGGGTCTGCTGGTTTCTTTATGGTGTGTCTTACAGAGTCCCCATACATATAGAGCATGTAGGGTGGAGAGACAGTCTCGACTCGATAGAGAACGGTTGGTTACAGTGTCACCCAGGTTCTCTGAGTTCTCTCCAGCTCCAGGTCACTCAAAAACACATTCCAATCAAGGTTAACTGAGGAAGCCACACATGTGTGGTGCCTATATAGCCAGAGGGCTAATCAGTGCGTGGCCACCACAGGTGATGTGTCTTAAAGAGTATCCACATCAGCTGCGCCGTGGGAATCAATCCCCGTACATATGGAATATGTAGGGTGGAAAGATAGTCTCTCCACTCAGAGAACCTGGGTTACACTGTAACCAACCGTTATCACTATTATCCATAACAATGTCATAATTCAGAATGACGGCAACATGAAAATCATGGTTTGTTTGTATTTCACTTTTGATGAGGTGTGTTGTGAATTCTCTTATTGTGCATTGTCTTGTTGTGGATTTATTTTTATGGGAAGATCAAGGATGCTATTGATGTTATATTTACTGTCAGAGTGTCAACATGAATTAATATCAGTTCTAACTGATAAGATTTATATGAAAACGTTTCATCCGTGTACTTTTGAGGTTTTCAGTTGAGTAAAGATGCATATGTCATATTTGAATAATATTTATTTATTTGTCTTGCAACTTATATAATCATTGTAGCTTTTCTTGGTTTATGATGTACTGAGATGTGGTGACCGTCCATATCCTGCCACGTATGCTGTTCTTTATCACTGAAATATCCATGGTTACATGAGTTGGTTTAATCCTGTGGTTTAGAAATGTGCAGAGGGGTATAAATTGAACGGACTTCTGGTGGTCAGGGTCTTTCTCTGGACCACACCTGAAGGGTAATTGTTGTGATAGAATATTTAAGCAATATTACACGAGATGAAGTATGGTATCATGAATATAGTAACTGTGGGTGTAATATGTCTAATGCCCTCCGTTGTTATACAACAGTTCCGGCAAGCACAATTTATTAAACGACAGCAATACTGGACAAAATATTATGATTTGTTTGTTTAACTAGTCATTTTGCGCAGCTGAGAAAAAAATAGTCTCTTCTAAATGTAGCCAGTAACTGTTGCTAAACATCTCAGTTAGCATGAAGATGTCTATTGTCATTTCACATACATGTAAACAAATTAAATATTGTCAAGTGCAAAAGTAGTGTGTTTATAAAACATGTACCTGTTGAGTTGGTAATGCAGAAGACCCCAGAACAAAACGTATCTAATGCCAGTCATCAGAACCACCAGTAGATAGCCAGTAGCTAGTAGTTAGCATGCTAGCGATTTAGCACACTTTGCTTGCTTTTCTTAACATTTTCAGATGAAATAAAGAGTCCATCATTGGGATTTGTTGATTGAGAAAATAAAACAAACTCCAGCACTGCTTTTTTTTTTTTTTTTAAACAGATGTGAAATGGCTAAATGAGCTTAAAATGACATTGGTACACAGGTAGAGGGAAAGTTTTTTTCAAAAGGGTGGGACTTCCAGGTCACGGATGTATAATTTCTTGGCAAATAACACATCACTGTGGAAATTGAGGTATCCAAAACAGTATTGCAATTGTCACAGAGTTGATAGCAAATTACTGTTAGTAATTAACAGTCACATGAACACCTTTGAAGCGGAGGGATACAGTGAAGCTGGAATGCAATTATTGTGGAATATAGTAACTCCTGCAATCCCTATTGTCCAATCAGATTGCTTGGTCGGAACTAACTGTTGTATAATAACCTTTTAAAATTCTGGTGTTCCGCCGGTGGAATGTTTCAAATTTTTCACTGCCACTCGGTGAAGAAAGAATTTGATTTAATTTGCATATGCTATATTTATATTTACTGCTGCCTCCGCAACCCTGACCTCCGGAAAAGCGGTAGAAGATGGATGGATGCTATATTTAGGCATTTTTAGGGAAATTGGACGATATGTTAATGGGTTAACACCATGTAAAAACATTTAAACTAGCTTTTAAACCTGTTCCATTTTCTCATTTGTATTCCACCCCCAACCTCTTACCCTGAGTGAATAAAAATTATTAAAGTTGAAGCCCTTGTGTGGATGTTTATTTCTCAGAGAAAGAGCATAAATTAATAAATCAATACGAGGTTTTTCTTCCGAAAGAACCATCCTGTATTCAGGTTTACTGTGAACTTCAAGCATGAAACCACAAAATCTCTGGATTTCCTGCTTCAGTTAGTGAGATAACTCTGGAGCAGGTTTTCCTCAATGAACCCAAGTTTTTCTGTCCTCTTGACAGCTATATCCATAACCACTTTTCAGACTGATCTTCCCCCACCACAACAAACCACCCAGCACTGAAATAAACACAGTTTTCTCACATTTTAATTGATCTTTAATTACTTCCTACAAATACAGAAGTATCTGTTAGCTTTAAGGACTAAAACATGGTATCATTAACCCCTTGCACTCTGGTCAATTTCCCTAAAACCGCCAAAAAATAACATACCCAAAGTAAATCAAAAGCTGTTCTTCAGCCCTTTGCAGCATCTTCATGGGGTTGGTCTCATTTAAAAGAAAACACTTTGAATTTTTTGGCAAAACAGTCATAATCTCTCTAAGTGCTCCTGCCACTGAGTAATAGTCATCTAAACATACTGAACTTGAAGAAAATAAAGTTCGCCTGGATGTTTTTTTTGGATACAAATGCTTGCAAATAACACACAGCTGTCAGATCCGGGCTGGAAAATGCAACAGAAATGTAGAACCAAGTGTTATCCAGCTGAGGTCAAAATTTTGTAACAATACCACAAAAAATGAATATATTACACAGCTTTTTCCTCAGGTTGCTCCCAGGCGTTTTTGAACTGTGCCAAATTGTGCCAAATGGCACAGTTTGGAAAAACGTCTATAACTTTTGAATGATTCAATATAGAAGCTTGATGTTGGGCTCTAATGAAAGGTGACACTCAGGGCTGTGTGTGTATATGTGGGGGGGGTTGTTTATTCATTCATGAATGAATGAATGAACAAACAAGCCCCCCACACACAAAGAAGCATGCCACGTAAAAAATGTGTGGCTTTTTTTACAAGAAAAAATAACCTACAGTGCAGTAAAAATTATACTAAAATATCTGCAAAGTGGAGGATAACACCCCCCCCCCCCCGCTACAGAGGCGGCGCACGGTCCGGTCCGTGCGCCGCGGTCCGTCATGTGACACACGGTCCGGTCCGTGCGCCGCGGTCTGTCATGTGGCGATGACGCACAGTTGTAATTTACCGATCGGTCAAAAGTCATTTTTATTCCTATTTTCAGTGATAAAGAATAATTTAGCTTATAACACTTACCTGTCCACAACAGCAGTGTCGCTAGCAAACATCTCTTCCTCATTGTCAGACGAACATGACGCTGGTCCGCTTGTTACGACTCGTGGTTCTGGTCACGCGACCCGGTCAAACCATGATTCCATTATTGCGGTTTTGCGCTTCCATGATTGCGGTTTTGGCGAACGATTTTTCAAAACAAATAAGAACAGTAGTAATAAAAAGACTAGTGAACACTACCGTTACACACAGCGGCTTACACAAAACAGATTTTACACACGGGACGCACGCTTTCAATCGTCAAACTTCCCTGCTTCAATTGGCTCGCTGTATTCGCAGCCGTTGGTAGGCGGGTCCTTCTTGCTAGGTTTTCAGTCATTGGTTCTTCAAGGTTTCAGAAACCTAATTCAAGGCTCTTATTAGTCGAATGAGAGGTCAATCAAATCTAAACCAGTCAAAGCACTCCTTTGGCTTTCTGTTCGCGGCTGTGTCTGTAGTGGAAGAAATGCAGCTTCTTTTTTTTTTCAGTGCGCACTAGGACGCACACTGTGCATCCTAGTGCGCATGAGGGTGCACTAGGACGTAGAGACGTGACCGCCCACTGTATCCCGGAGTGCAAGAGGTTAATAATTCAATTAATCTGTAGTTGTCATAAATGGGCCCCTTCGGGGCAGAGAGAATGACTCAAGCGCTGAACTGTTTAGTGACATTTATTAACGGAAAAAACACAAACAAACTGTGCATGATACAAAAATGCAAA
Organism: Pholidichthys leucotaenia; assembly: GCA_020510985.1. NCBI lineage: Eukaryota > Metazoa > Chordata > Actinopteri > Cichliformes > Pholidichthyidae > Pholidichthys > Pholidichthys leucotaenia. The sequence continues at coordinate 263,506,441 of CM035842.1, forward strand.
CTTAAAGTAACTTACAGGGGTAGAATCAGTCCAAACAAGTCATTAGACAAGAGACGAGACAGAATACACTTTTGACATGAGTCAATGCCGCCGCACTGGAAGGATGTGCAGGCAGCCTGGAATACCTAGCAGTAAATGAGTGACAGGTGCGTGCCCCTGAGTGAACCGATGACCAAATCACAACTGCCCACAGCTGAGATGGCAAAGGAGCAGACAGTGGGCAGCTGGTGGGGAGTATCTGGAGAAAGAGGAAAGGCTCTGTCACAAACCCAAAAAAATAAACAAAAATTGACAACATAATAACAACAGACATACAAAACTTAGAAATAAAGTGAGAGTCTGAGCTCTGTGAACACACACTCAGATACATACGTATGAAAATTATACTCTGGCATTTACACAGATCTCACTGTGTTAATTTGTGCAGCAGAATTTGATGGACCCTCATCCTGCTGTCCAGCCATGCTCTGTGAAAAAACAGACTATCATATACAAGTTCACACTCTATACTCCACCCACCCACCCACACACACACACACACACACACACACACGCACACACACACACACACACACACACACACACACACACACACACACACACACACACATATATATACTGTATATAAGATAAGATAAGATAAGCCTTTATTAGTCCCACAATGGGGAAATTCCAGGATTGCAACAGCACAGGGACAGCAACGCTCAGAGCAACAATCAAGAAGACAAGAAAACAAGAGCAGTGAATATACATACTGTATGTACACATAAATATATAAATATATATACACAAAGTGCAGAGCATTGTAGCTAGATGGAATAAACAGCAAAACTGTCTACTTAGTTAGCCTACATAGTATGAATACAGTATGTACCCATACATATTGTCACCCTCCGTAGCGACTGATATTGTCCTAGTTGTGTACTGGAAGGGACCATTGTGTAAGTCTGTTGCGTCTGTTGCATTCAATACTATTAGGTCGTCACGTTTTTTTGCTATCTCTGCGAGCAGCCCTGCTTAGGTTATACAGTCTGACAGTCGTAGGTAGGAAGGACCTGCGAAACCTCTCAGTTACGCACCTAGGATGATGTAGTCTGCTGCTAAATGAGCTCCTCAGTGCGTTCAGTATGTCCTGCATAGGGTGGGACTCGGACTCCAGCAGAGATGACAGTTTAGCCACCATCCTTCTCTCTTCTATCTCCTCCACTGGGTCAAGGCGCTGCCCCAGGACAGAGCTAGCTTTCTTGATCAGTTTGTTCAGTCTCTTCAGTCTCTTCCTATCAGCTGCTGTAATGCCACTGCCCCAGCAGACCACTCCAAAAGTGATGGCTGATGCCACCACCGTGTCATAGAATGTCTTCAGCAGCGCCCCTTGTACACCAAAAGACCTGAGTCTCCTCAGCAGGAACAGCCTGCGCTGTCCCTTCTTGTAGAGTGCATCGGTATTGTGTGACCAGTCTAGTTTATTGTTCAGATGAACACCCAGATACTTGTAGGATGTCACCATCTCAATGTCTATTCCCTGTATGTTTACTGGTGCTGTGAGTGGTTGTCCTTGCCTGCGGCAGTCCACTACCAGCTCCTTAGTTTTCCTCACGTTGATCTGGAGGCAGTTCCAATGGCACCAGTCCACGAAGTCCTGGATAAGTCCTCTGTACTCAGCTTCATCATGACAAGCATGACACCCTCTGTTTTACGGCTACACCTAGAAATCCTGTCCTTAAAAATTATGAGCAGGATTGGTGAAAAAGGGCAGACCTGGCAGAGTCCAACTCTCACTAAAAATGAGTCCGACCGAGTGTTGGCAATACAAACCAAACTCTCACAATGGTCATATAGAGACCGGATAGCTCATAACAACAAGCCCAATACCCCATACTCACAAAACACACCCCACAAAATACCATGAGGGACATGGTCAAATGCCTTCTCCAAGTCCACAAAACACATGTAAACTGAATGGGCAAACTCCCACAAACCCTCAATGATTCTCGAGAGGGTAAAAAGCTGGCCCGATGTGGCATGGCCAGGCTGAAAACCACATTGCTGCTCCTGAATCTGAGGTTTGACCAACGGCCAGACTCTCCTCTCCAGTACCTTGGCATAGACCTTCCCAGGGAGGCTAAGGAGTGTGATCCCTCTAAAGTTGGAATACACTCTCCGGTCCCCCTTCTTGAAGAGAGAAACCACCACCCCAGTTTGCCATGCCAAAGGCACTGTCTCCGACCTCCACGCAGTGTTCCAGAGGCTTGTCAACCATGTCAACCCTACAACATCCAGGGCCTTGAGGTACTCAGGGCGAATCTCATCCACCCCCAGGGCCTGGCTACCAAAGGGATTTTTAACCACTTCGGCAACCTCAGCCCCTGTGATGCCGTCCCCCTTGTCCACAAGCCCTGCTTCCTCTGTGGAAGGCGTGTCAGTGGGCCTGAGGAGATCCTCAAAGTATTCCTTCCACCGCCTGACAGTATACCCAGTCGAAGTCAGCAGTGCCCCATCTGCACCATACACAGTGTGAACACCGTGAGTTTGCCGTGGTTGGAGTTTTTCCCCCCTTGCTTGGGCTTGTGAACAGGATGTCCACCCTGGAGCGTGGGTATTGCCCTGAGTGGTTTGAGGAGATCGACGTGACCTCTCCAATATCGTATAATAAATCATATAATAATAGCGACCGGTATTTTCCTAGTTGTATACCGGAGGGGACCATTGTGTAAGTCTATTGTGTCTTTTGCACTCAAAACTATTAGGTTGTCACTTCTTTTTGCTATCTCTGTCTGACAGCCGTAGGTAGGAAGGACCTGCGAAACCTCTCGGTTGTGCACCTAGGATGATGTAGTCTGCTGCTAAATCAGCTCCTCAGTGCATTCAGTATGTTCTGTGTAACGGAGTCAAAAATGCACCTTAAGTATTTTTTTTTATCAGTTATGTTTTTCTTTATATTGTTGTGAATTTTATTTTACTTGAGTGTTTTATTTTGGTGGTACACTTCTCACATCCGCTCTTCCTGTACCTCTGAGGCTCCGGTAGTTCAGCTTTTCCCCACAGTATCGCATTGCTTTGCTGGGGGTAAGTTGTGTTCAGAATGCTGCTGGCACTAAATAATTGTATCGTTCGTTAGTCTTATCATTTAAACTGTAACCTTGGTTTGTAATTGTTCGTTATTAATTTGACATGTCACTGTATTTTTTTTATCTGTGTTATAAATAAGAGTTTTTATGGATGTTTCGGCGCACATTAGGAGTCCGCTAGGCGCCATTTTGGAGTTTCGCGCCAATATAGGCTCAATAGTGACTCTAGCAGCTTGTACCGTGGTGTAATTCATGTTTTTGTGAATGTAGGAGCCTGTGTGGGATCGAGGTACAGACGGAACGTGATGCATTTTGTTTTATTTCATCTACAGGTATGTTTGTTTTTGAAAAATTTTATTATTTGAAATGTGTTTAATTTTTATTTTTTTTATTTGCATTGTAAAATTATTTTAGAGCTCCTTTCCACACAGTATCGCGTTGCTTTGCTGGGGGAGCCTGTGTGGGATCGAGGTACAGACGGAGCGTGATGCATTTTGTTTTATTTCATCTACAGGAGAAATAAATTGTGGAACCAGCAGTCTGGTGTCATCGTGGTCCCTATGCCGCACACACACTTGCTTTAATGTTCTCGATCACGGCCGCTTAAGGGTGTCCCAGAAGAAGAACCATTACTCTTGTGACGAGAACCGTTACACTGGTGCCGTTGACCCTTGGATCTTCAGATCAGCTGGACACCGGTCACCGTGGATGCTGCATCGCCATACTGGGTCTACGCTGGGACGTATATGTGGTCAGGCATATACAGGACTATTGTATTAGGTTTTAACTGATATATGCCACCTTATTTTGGAGTTAGTCACAACGAAGGAAAAAAAAATATTTTTTTTTCACTGTGTAAAGTTGTTCAAGAGAAGAAAAAAAAAAGAGAAAAAAAAAAGACATGGATAATTATAAAACACCTGTTTTGCCAAAAGGGAGAGGTATCTGGCGCAGTGATATTGCTATTAGTAGAGATCAGAAATCAGAATCAGAATCAGAAATGGATTTATTGCCAAGTACATTAACAGAACACTGATAACATACGAGAGAATTTGACTTGACACAGTAATGACCTGCATTTCCGTGCCGCGGCGCATCTGAAACGCGCCTATCAGCAGGAGGATACAGGAAGCATAAAGATAATACAATGGGAAGGAGCAAAAAAATCATTGATTCAAAATACTGGTTACATACTTAATCAATATTAAGAGTTCAAGGAAAAAAAAAGCTCACAATGCACATACATTCGCTACACTCAGAATTTCACAAGACACAAGAGAGCAGTGTACAGTATATCTTTATTCAGTTCATGAATCAATGTGTGTGCGGTGTTGAGCAGTGTTGATGATAATAAGAGAGACCCAAGGACCCTTGGCAGAAGATGTTTTGTCTGTCTGGCGCCCAGTCTTATCTGGCGCTGCAGCTGGCTGTCCAAGGCCTTGTGCTCATGATTTTGAAAAAAAAAAACACAGTCTGCAGACAGCCAGGAGGAATTTTCATGGGGAATAATAATGCCAAATAGGACTGATCACAGAGAAGACTTGTATTTCTTCTGTAGATTCAGTACATTAATCCTTCATTGCGCAGCTTTGAATTCGTCGTGGAAGACCTGAGCGAACCCATGATGTAATCCACCTTACGAGACAGTTCTCCAGTAGTCGCTATCAGGGTCTTCTCCAGTTTTTCAATTTGTTGGATGCACCTCGCCTGGCCAGCATTTTGATAGGTTGAATCCATCTTCAGCAATTTGCGGTAAACCAAGACAATTCCCGTCCCAATCAGAATTATCCCAATCACCAAGATTACGAAGATAAACAAATCTTCAATATCTTCGATAGAGAGATTAGAGAGACACAGCATTTTCCAATTACCTGTGTCACATAAATAGCCCACTGGGTTAGTTAGAGATGTGGGACATTCTAAATTTATGAACAGTGGTGGGGATACAGGGTTAGGTCAGAGCCCAGGTTGTATTTCTGTTGGTGAGTTCATGAGTGAGGGTCCTCATGTTTCCACACCCTGCAGTAATGTCGGTGCCATTGAAAATTTTACAGACATGGTGGGGCAGCTTGGTGCTCAAATTGGTGAGTCTATAGTCACTAAATTAATGTCTGCTGGTGTTGTGAATATGACCAATGACAGCCAGACTTCTCCTGCTGATCGAACAGCACATTGTGATGTTACCAAATGTGACCCCCCACATGTGACTGTCCATGTTAAGTCAGACAGAGAACTGCGTACATTTAGAGGTGACGGTACTGACAAATATTCAGTTAGGGACTGGATTGACTTGACTAAGGCTGAACTCAAGAAGAGAGAGATTCCTGCGTGTGAGCAAGCAGGAGAGATAATGAGTCATTTATTGGGCAAAGCTAAAGACGTTGTGAAAGTTACCCTGCGTAGTGATCTGGAGCTAGATGCTAAAAAGGAACCTGAAATAATTTACGATGGTCTTCTCCGTTACTTCTGTGATGCCTCCTCATGTCTTCCGCTCGCAGATTTTTATGCAACCCTGCCCAGGCACAGAGAAAAACCAGTGGACTACTGGATAAGGCTGAACAAAGCAGCAGACCTGGCTCTCGAGGGCCTGCGTAGACAAGGCAAGCAGACTGAGGACATGAGCAAAGAGGTTGCTATCATGTTCGTTAAAAATTGTCCTGATCCTGATCTGTCTTGCACCTTGAAGTGAAAACCATCTCATGAATGGACCTCACGTGATGTTCAGTTGAGAATTGACGATTATCAGAGAGAGGTTAGAGCTAGTGCCAGAGCGCCTGATGGTCCACAGCTAATGAGTCACACAGCTACTGTAACATCTGACAAACCCAGGTTGCCATCTTCAGCCATGACCATGCCAGAACAGTGCCACACCCCAGTCATTCCCTCTCCACTTCCTCAAACCCGACAGTTTACATGTCAGGGTCCCTTTCCATTCCCCATCTCTGACCCTACCCCAAACACACTCAGCTCAGATTGTGCTAGTGTGCTGGTTGTTGCTCATAATCTCCAACAGTCAGAGGAGAGGCTTCTTGGTCGCGTGGTTAATATGTTTCAGGAAATGATGGAGAAGTTGCAGCAGTGTACAATTCCTCACCCGACTGAGAACAGCAGATTTAAACGTGCCCCTCGTCAGAGACGCCCCAGAGAAGCAACCTGTATGGTTTGTAATGACACACGTCACTCCACCATTTCACATTGCATGTCTTTTTTTTTTTTTTGTTACTTATTTGTACCCGTAGGTAGATTTGGTTTGCAGTCTGGTGACAAGCCACCGGCTGCTGGTCGCTGCATGCGCGAGCGCCCTAAACCTACATGTTTTTGGTATGCGGGAGGAAACCGGAGAAATCCCGGAGTAAACCCACGCAACACGGGGAGAACATGCAAACTCCACACAGCTCACTGTTGGTCGGGGGCTGGAATCGAACCCACAATCTCATGATCCCCGCGATCCCCCGGCCAAGGGTAAAACTGTGCTGCCACAGTGCTAAACCACTGCACCACCGTGCAGCCCAATGTCTGAGAAACTGTGTTTTACCTATCTTTCCCCTGGTCATACCAGACTGGCCTGTCCCAACAACAACTGTCAGCCTCCTTCTCAGTCTCAGGGAAACTAACTGACCTGTACTTGGAGGGAGGCAGTGCAGGTCCCAACTCAAGCTCCCACTGCAGTGGCACATCTGATGCTGAGTCGATTTTTGCATCGGTGAGAAGCTCATGCGATGATGTAGTTGTTGTGTATCAAAACATTCACATAATTGGCAATAGTTCCAGCCTTTTCTACACACCAGTTGCTTTTGGTGGTGCAGTGATAATTGATGGCATGCTGGACAGTGGCTCCATGGCCTGCAGTATCAACGAGGATGCAGAGAAGAAACTGAGAACTACTGGAGTGATAACAAATGAGAACCAGATTGATGTGGATGTGATGCTGGTTGGGTGTGGTGGACAGCGTGTCAGGCCAAAGAATGCTTTTGACATTGTGATGGAGGTGTACGGTTGTAAAATGCTCGGTCCCCACTCTGGTTGTCTGTGGTCAGCATGATGAGTTGATTATTGGTACCAATGTCATAAAGCACATCCTACACCATTCAAAACAATGCAAGTCCTATTGGAAAACAGTGTCTGGCCCCTGCCCAACTGCAGAACCGGAAGCTGAGCAGTTCTTGTCTATGCTCACTGGTTTGAACCCCTGGAAAGGAAACGACATTCCTGACAAAGTTGGTACTGTCAGATGTAACTCAGCCACCTACCTTGAACCTGGGCGTGAGTACCTTGTTTGGGGTAAATTGCCGAAAGACACTGTTGTATCTCCAGGCAGTACAGTCATGACAGAACCCACGTCTTCTCGTTCAGCTCCTAGGGGTGTCCTAGTAGCTAAGATTGTAACTCCTATGTGGGGTGACAGGTGGGTCCCGCTCAAACTCATCAACACGTCCAACAACCCTGTGTTGTTACGGCGCAATGCAAAGCTAGCTGACGTCTACACATGTGTAGCCCTTGAAGACATGGACGCAGCTGAGCAGTCTAGTGTACCAGTGACCTGCTACACACAGTCTACAACGGCATGTGATGCCGGTATGGAATCTGTAAAAGAAAAACTCAAGTCAGTGGGGCTTTGTGACATAGACATTAATTCATGCCAAGTGTCAGAGGACTGCAAAAAGAGAATGGCTGACTTGGTACTTCAGTACGAGGATGTCTTTTCACGCCACCACCTAGACTGCGGAGAAGCTAAGGGCTTTGTACACCGCATACATTTATCTGATGATAAGCTATTCAGACTCCCATACAGGCGTGTACCCCCTAGTCAGTATCAGAAATTAAGACAGGTGCTAAATGAAATGGAGAAAAAAGACATTATCAGGAAATCGACTAGCGAGTATGCATCTCCCTTGGTTCTTGTGTGGAAAAAGAATGGTGACCTCCGCATCTGCACCTGATTTTCGCTGGCTGAATAAGAGGACTCTGAAAGACGCTCACCCTCTCCCTCACCAAGCAGATTGTCTGGCGGCACTGGGAGGTAACTGCCTCTTCAGCACAGTGGATTTAACGTCCGGCTTCTACAACATGCCGCTTCATGAGGATGACAGGAAGTATTCTGCTTTTACCACTCCGATGGGCTTGTATGAGTACAATCGCCTGCCCCAGGGATTATGCAATAGTCCTGCTAGTTTTATGCGCATGATGACTGCCATTTTTGGTGACCAGAATTACTTGACTTTGTTGTGCTATTTGGATGATCTGCTGATTTTTGCATCTGATGAGGAGAGTGCATTGCAGCGCCTTGAGATGGTGTTCAGCAGGCTGCGTAGGCACAACTTGAAGTTGGCACCCAAAAAGTGTTTTTTCCTCAGGAGATCTGTGAGGTTTCTTGGTCACGTAATTGATGAGAATGGTGTTTCAACCAACCCTAGTAAGGTTGAAAACATTGCGAAAATGACTTGTGCTGACCTTATGGACACTGATGGTGTGACATCGTCCCAAAAAAGACTTAGATCCTTCTTGGGGATGGTTAATTACTATCAGCATTTTGTGCCAGGATATTCTGCCATTGCCAAGCCATTGTTCAGCCTGTTGAAAGGTGGAAAATTTAAAGGCAGTTGTAAGAAAACCAAGATGGCTTGCAGAAAGCTTTGTGCTTCTGATTGGACCCAAGAGCACATACATGCCTTTGAAAGTCTCAAATCTGCACTTGTTAACACTGTGGTCTTGGCTCATCCTAACTTTGACCGTCCCTTTATGCTTTCAACTGATGCATCTCTGGATGGGATAGGTGCTGTTCTGTCCCAAGTCCAGGAAGGTGAACATCATGCCAGACCTATTGCTTTTGCCAGTAAGTCACTGACACAGTCTCAGAAAAACTATCCAGCGCACCGACTGGAATTTCTGGCTTTGAAATGGTCCATCACTGACAAGTTTAGTCATTGGCTAAAGGGTCACAAATTCACTGTTTGGACTGACAACAATCCTTTGACTCACATATTGACAAAGCCCAAGTTAGACTGTTGTGAGCAACGCTGGGTAGCCAAGTTGGCTGCGTATGACTTTGACATAAAGTATGTTCCAGGGCGGCAGAACATTGTGGCTGATGCATTAAGCCGTGTGCCTTTTGTCAAGGAAAATATTGGTCACAGACTGTTCAATGAGCCATATGTGAAACTCCTCAGTGAAGTCAAAAATGTGTCTACTGCCTCTGTTCAGGATGCTTTTCGTTCATCCAGTGGTCACGTGGATGCGATGTGTGACAATGCTCATACCTCCCGGGTACACACTCAGATTGTGAATTCAGAAGAAGTGTCTGCTGTGATGCAGTCACACATTGAGTGGGATGCTGGTCTGAGGGCCCGGGCAATTGAAGCCTTGCAGTTTTTGCCCCAGTTAGTTCCACCAGGTCAAGACCCGTTGCCTGCCTATTCTGAAAAGGCTTTGCGTGACAAACAGTTGGAGGATGGAATTCTTTCTCGCGTCCTGTTTTATGTTGAAAGACATCGGAGACCCTCAAGGAGAGAAAGGGTGAAAGAATCATTTTCAGTGATTAAATATCTGAAACACTGAGATAAGCTATCTGTGAGCAATGGTGTTCTGTACAGAGTTTCAAGAGACCAGAGAACCAAATCCAAACGGCTTCAGTATGTTGTCCCAGACTCACTTAAGGATGAGGTGTTGAAAGGCGTGCACGATGATGCTGGTCATCAAGCCCAGTCGCGAACCCTCAGTTTATCCAGACAGAGATTTTTCTGGCTGACCCTTGAGAGAGACGTTAGAGACCATGTCAGACACTGCCAGCGTTGTGTCCTCAGCAAGTCAGCTGAACCTGAGGGACGAGCTCCCTTAGAGAGCATCTTGTCATCTAGACCACTGGAGCTGGTCTGTATTGACTTTTGGTCAACTGAAGACTCTAGGAACAAGTCTATTGATGTCCTAGTGATAACAGATCACTTTACCAGGATGGCTCAGGCCTTTCCTTGTAAGGATCAAACAGCTAAGCAAGTGGCAAATGTTTTGTGGAACAAGTACTTTTGTGTCTTTGGATTCCCAGAAAGAATCCACAGTGACCAAGGTCCTAATTTTGAAAGTCAATTAATCAGTGAACTCCTCAAAGTGTCCGGTGTCAGGAAATCTCACACTACCCCTTACCACCCAATGGGAAATGGGAGTGTCGAACGGTTTAACAGGACACTGGGTGGGATGATTCGTGCACTGTCCCCTGAGGTGAAAGCTAACTGGCCACGACGGTTGCAGACTTTGACATTTATGTACAACTGTACAGCCCATGAGACGACTGGCTTTTCTCCTTTTTACCTCATGTATGGCCGTGTGCCCCGTTTGCCAGTAGATGTCATGTTTCGTTCTGTTCTGCGCGATGCTGATGTAACCAGTTATGACAAGTATGTGGCAACTCTCACCTGTGAGCTAAAAGAAGCAATGATGGTTGCTCAGGACCGTGCTGCTAAGGAGCAACACAGACATGCTAGTCTTTACAACAGGAAAGTGAAAGGATCCAAGATTGAGATTGGTGATAGGGTGCTTTTGGCCAACAGAAAGGAGAGAGGCAAAAAGAAAACTGCTGATAAATGGGAATCAACTGTTTACACTGTAATGGATGTGAACCCACAGACCCATACATACAGGATTTGTGACACTCTTACTGGACGGACAAAAGTGGTCCACAGGAATCTGTTGATGCTGGTAAATTTTCTTCCTGTGGTGGATGTGTGTGATGTGTCCAACCATGGTTCATCCACCTTACTTCCAGAAACCTTAGCTACAGATGTTGGTGATGAGGGAGACACATCTGTGGACCTTTTCGAGGGAGAGAGTGAGGCTGGTACAGGTGATCTGTCTTCATGTGGAGAAACACGTGAACCATTAGTTGGTCCAGGACCTGTTGACTCTGAAAGGAGAACTGTTGAGTGGATCACGCAGTTCACTGAACCATCTGTGTCACAGGTAGACGTTTCTGATGTGACAAGTGTGTCCTCTGACCCCCAGAACTCTTCAGTTGCACCTGTTGCTCAAGGTGTAGATCATTCCATGTCCTCTGACTCTAGACCTGTGACTACAGCTGCTACTGATATTCATGGTGGACGAACACTTGACAGTCAAATAGTTTCGGTTCCTGACTCCGAGAGACAGACAGACACTCCCTTGTTCGCTGTACTGTTGACCAGACGTCACGTACACATTGTGACCGTCCAAGTGCACAACCTCAAATCAGGTCAAGATTTGGTCGCCTAATTAAACCTGTAAACAGACTAGTGCAGACAATGTCCAGGCAAGATGTGATTCGTGACAAGTTTAATGTTAAGGCTGTTTGTAGGTCTGTGTTTCAGACCCTGGCTGATTAATTGTCACATGTGTGGACTATATTTTTGTGGACTTAGCTTTGTTTTTTTTAGTGTTCAGTTGTTTTATTTTATTTTATTATTCAAGAGCCTTTACTACACTTATAGTTGGGGTTTTTGGTGGGGTGTACAAGGCACTCCATTACCAGTGGTTGGGTTGAGAGATAAGCGCTGCTCTCATGCCACTTCGTCCTTGTGTGGGATATTCTGTAAAATGGTGTTCTTTAACTAACCCCGGGTGTTTTGTGTATTATAGTGAATTCTGTGTAGCTATGGCTCAAGTTCAGTAAAATTCAGTGGGGTGGGTGTAACGGAGTCAAAAATGCACCTTAAGTATTTCTTTTTATCAGTTATGTTTTTCTTTATATTGTTGTGAATTTTATTTTACTTGAGTGTTTTATTTTGGTGGTACACTTCTCACATCCGCTCTTCCTGTACCTCTGAGGCTCCGGTAGTTCAGCTTTTCCCCACAGTATCGCGTTGCTTTGCTGGGGGTAAGTTGTGTTCAGAATGCTGCTGGCACTAAATAATTGTATCGTTCGTTAATCTTATCATTTAAACTGTAACCTTGGTTTGTAATTGTTCGTTATTAATTTGACATGTCACTGTAGTGTATTTTTTTTTATCTGTGTTATAAATAAGAGTTTTTATGGATGTTTCGGCGCACATTAGGAGTCCGCTAGGCGCCATTTTGGAGTTTCGCACCAATATAGGCTCAATAGTGACTCTAGCAGCTTGTGCCGTGGTGTAATTCATGTTTTTGTGAATGTAGGAGCCTGTGTGGGATCGAGGTACAGACGGAGCGTGATGCATTTTGTTTTATTTCATCTACAGGTATGTTTGTTTTTGAAAAATTTTATTATTTGAAATGTGTTTTATTTTTATTTTTTTTTATTTGTATTGTAAAATTATTTTAGAGCTCCTTTCCACACAGTATCGCGTTGCTTTGCTGGGGGAGCCTGTGTGGGATCGAGGTACAGACGGAGCGTGATGCATTTTGTTTTATTTCATCTACAGGAGAAATAAATTGTGGAAACAGCAGTCTGGTGTCATCGTGGTCCCTATGCCGCACACACACTTGCTTTAATGTTCCCGATCACGGCCGCTTAAGGGTGTCCCAGAAGAAGAACCATTACTCTTGTGACGAGAACCGTTACACCTGCATAGGGTGGAACTCGGACTCCAGCAGAGATGACAGTTTGGCCACCATCCTTCTTTCTCCTATCTCCTCCACTGGGTCAGGGCGCTGCCCCAGGACAGAGCTAGTTTTCTTGATCAGTTTGCTCAGTCTCTTCCTATCGGCTGCTGTAATGCCACTGCCCCAGCAGACCACTCCAAAAGTGATGGCTGATGCCACCACCGTGTCATAGAATGTTTTCAGCAGCGCCCCTTGTACACCAAAAGACCTGAGTCTCCTCAGTAGGAACAGCCTGCGCTGTCCCTTCTTGTAGAGTGCGTCAGTATTGTGTGACCAGTCTAGTTTATTGTTCAGATGGACACCCAGGTGCCTATAGGATGTCACCATCTCGATGTCTGTTCCCTGTATATTTACTGGTGCTGTGAGGGGTTGTCCTTGCCTGTGGCAGTCCACCACCAGCTCCTTAGTTTTCCTCGCGTTGATCTGGAGGCAGTTCCGATGGCATCAGTCCACGAAGTCCTGGATAAGCCCTCTGTACTCAGCTTCATCTCGGTTGGAGATGAGGCCAACGATCTCAGAGTCGTCAGAGAACTTCTGTAGATGGCAGTGTGTTGTGTTGTGTGAGAAGTCCGCAGTATAAAGGGTGAACAGGAAGGAAGCCAAAACCGTTCCCTGGGGGCCCCCCGTGCTACCGATGATCGTGTCGGACACACAGTCCTGAGTTCTCAAAAACTGAGGCCGGTTTGTGAGGTAGTCCAGGATCCATGATGACAGGTGCTGGTCCACCCCTGCGCACAGCAGCTTGTCCTTCAGGATCATCGGTTGGATGGTGTTGAAAGCACTGGAGAAGACAAAGAACATGATCCTCACCACATTCCCGGGCTTCTCCAGGTGGGACAGAGAACGGTGAAGGAGGAAGATCACCGCATCCTCCACCCCAATGCCATGCTGGTAGGCGAACTGGAGTGGATCCATCGCTGGTCCCACCAGGGGGCGGAGGTGAGCAAGGAGCAGTCTCTCCAGGGTCTTCATCATGTGGGATGTCAAGGCCACTGGTCTGTAGCTGTTCAGATCTTTGGGGTGGGAAGTCTTTGGTACAGGTACCACACAAGATGTTTTCCACAGCTGTGGTACCCTCCCCAGCTTCAGGCTCAGATTGAAGATGTACTCCACAATCCCACACAGCTGGTCTGCACAGGACTTGAGGAGCTTTGCGCTGATGCCGTCTGGTCCCGAGGCCTTCCTCGCCTTGATCTTCCTCGGCTCTGTCCTCACCTGGGTCTTAGTGAGGGTCAGGTTGGGGGGCTGTGTGTTGGGAGTGGGGGGGTGTTGGTGGAGTGGGGAATGGGCAGCAGGACTTGATGTCTTTAGAGGCAGCAGTGGTTGTTGTGCAGTCAGGGGGGAGGGCGGTTGGTCAAACCTATTGAAAAACAGATTCAGATTGTTCGCCCACTCCCTGCCCCCCGTGGCCTGGGGGGAGGTATTCTGGAGCCCAGAGATGGTTTTAAGGTTTCTCCAGACCCCACTTAGCATGTTTCGACTGTACACTGCAGCCAGCCCAGCAGTGCTGGCTTCCAGTTGGAACTCCAACTGGAAGATCATTCACCACAAGAAAAAAAGAACACCAGAAGGAATGTGAGAAGGAAACACAAGGACGACTCACAAGATCACAAAAAGAAAAGGCAGAACAAGAAACATTAAAATCAGCAATATCAGATCACTGCAAAAGAAATAATCACATCACGGACTGGGACAATGCAAAAATTATTGGAAGAAGAAGGTAAAGACATCTCCTTTCTATTCTATTTTTGTCTTTAATAAGAACAAAAGATAAATAAATGGATTAAAACATTATATATGTATATCCAAACTTCTCAAAGCTTTAATCTCCAGAGAGGAACTAGGCCGGATTGTCCACTCTCTCCCTCACTTTTTACCATCTTTATCGAACCATTAGCAGCAGCCATATGACAAAATGTTGATATCAGAGGTATTCAAACTGGGGGAAAAGAACACAAGATCAGTCTTTATGCTGATGATGTATTGATTTTCCTTGAAAACTCACAACGATCTCTTCTTCAGACAGTGGCGCTCAATGATAAATTTCATCATTATCAGACTACTCTATTAACTGTGGTAAATCAACAGACTTATCTATAAATTGTAATTTTTCAAATATATCCATTATTCCAATACAATCAGGTAATATTAAATACTTAGGAATAGATATTTCCCCCAGGCTGTCAGAGTTATTGCAATTAAATCACATTCCCCTTCTAAAAACAATATAAGATGACCTTACACACTGGAGGACACTACCTATATCACTAATGGGAAGAGTCGCAATTGTTAAAATGATGGTCCTTCCTAAAATCAACTGTTTGTTTGCAATGATTTCTTCCCAACCATCTATGGCCTGGTTTAAGTCTTTAGACTCAAATATAAGTAAATATTTATGGAAGGATAAACCATCACGGATCAGATTAAAAACTCTTCAAAAAGCAAAAGCGTGCGGAAAAATTTACCAAATTTTTTAATTACTTCTGAGCCAATAGACAGGCAGTTTGTTTCTAAATGGACTAAATCAACCCCACTAGGAAACCCATGGTTAGATGCTGAACAGGCTCTCTGTGGGTTGCTAAATATCTCTGACTTACCTTTTATGAGTCCCTGTATTAAATGCCATGACTGTTTTAAAAGCATTAACATTAGCTCCTCTCTGTCAGCCTGGTAGAAATTTTTAAAAATAACAGGGTCTTCACTTGTCCCTTGTAAACTCACACCAATTTGGAATAATCCTGATATCTTGCAACAAAAGAGGACATTAAACTTTCCACTATGGCAAGAGAAGGGAATAAAAAACTTAGAGCATCTTATTCAAGGTGGAGATTTTAACCAATTTTAGGAACTAGTGTCACAGTACGATATCAGTGTTAACAAGTTTCTTGAGTACCAACAGCTTAAATCCATAATAAAAGCAAGATTCAATCTTAATCAGACAGATTTAGGGGTACCAGTTAAAGTGGCAGAGTTTCTAAATCTTTGTTCCCCTAAATTGATATTGAAAATACAAGGACTATTATCAAAACTGGATGAGTCAATATCTCTTCCAAAATCAATTTGGGAGACAGACCTATCGATCAATAAGGATGAAAGCTTCTGGACACAAATGTTTAAACACTTTTAAGATGACTAAAAACTCAAATTTACAACTCATACAGTACAAACTTTTACATAGAACTCATTACACAGGACAAAGGATGTTCAAAATGGGCCCGAGTCACCCAAATATCTGCTTCTGCTGCACCAGCAATGTCCCGGATAGTTATATGCATGCTATGTGGTCCTGTGCATCGGTCCAAAAGTTCTGGCGGAAGACATGTGAGGACTTGTCGGCAGGGCTTGGGTATTGTGTCCCATCTTCATTCACACTTTGCATATTAGGTGATCTAAGTGAAATAAATATAGAGGCAAGGATTTCACACATGGTTCTCACCATCTTATGCATCGCAAAGAAAACTATCCTCATGAATTGGAAATCAACAAATAATTTATGCATGACTCACTATAATCTACTATTAGATTATATTAGCCTAGAAAGAATGTCTGCCTCCTCAAATAACCAATTGGCTTAATTCAATTCTCTCTGTGCCCCGCTTATTAATTCTATAACCTGAGGGGTGGCGGGGGGGTGGTCTGCTCTCCTTGGCAGCTCTGGTGGCTGGCTACGCCCTGACCATGAGGAGCCGGTGTCCAGGGGGCCTGTTCTGGGGTGGCCATGTGTCTTGCCGGGGGGGCTTGGTTGGGGTGGGGGGGCTGCGGGGTACACTGGGGGGGTGGGCCGTGGCCCCTGCTCCTGATGCTGGGGGGTGGTGTTCCCCCTATGGGTCGAGGTTCGGTGTGCGCCGGTGGTGTGGGCCGGCCCCTGCGCATCCTTGTGCGGCGGGGTCGTCCCCTCCCCGGGGCCCTGGTGACGTTCTGGGGTGGGTGCCTGCGTCCTGAGGGGGTTGCCCTCCCTGTCCTCCAGGGCCTGCGGGTGTGTGTGTGTGTGTGTGTGTGTGAGAGAGTGGATGTGTGTGGGTGCGTGTGTGTGTGTGTGCGGGTGTGGAAGTGGATGCATGAGTGTGTGTGTGTTGTGTGTGGGCATGTGGAGCTGTGTGTGGATGTAGGTGGGCATGTGTGATGGTGAGTGTGTGTGTGTGCACATGAGGGTGGTAGTTGTGTGTGTGTGTGCGGGTGCAGATACCTGTGGGTGGATGTGTTGGGGGGGAGGATGTGTGTGTGGGTGGGGGAACCTTGTTAACCTTGTTGGATGGCAGGGGTGGGGCGGACCATCTAGTGGCATGGGGGTTGGCAATTCGGGGTCTGCTTGTCCCGGACACCATACCACTGTGTCACAGGGTGGGGTGCTTATTCACATTGCCCCTGGTGTCTTTGGCGCCAAGTGTGTGTGGGTGCTTGGGGGTCATCGGAGGGGCCATTGGCACGGGATAGTGCCAGGGTTGCCGTTGGGCTACTCCGGGGTGGCTGTGGCTGTGGTGCAGCCTGCTGCTGTCGGTGTGTGTCTGGGATGGGTGGTCGATGGTGTGGATACCAGATTTGTGTTGAGACCTCTTCGGTGGAAGAAGCAGTCTGTCTTCTGTTTGTTTTAGTTGTTGGTTTGTTTGTCTTTTTTGACTGCTCCTCTCCCTTTTCTTTCCCCCTCCACACACTTCCTTTTCCCATTCCCCATCCTGCCGGGTCCTCCATGGGTAAAATAATGTAAATAAAGTATTAAAAATTATTACAGGAGGAGATGGACAGGACAGGACAAGGGGGAAAAAAGTCACGGGCAATTCACTGCAAATTCAGGCTTTTTGGGCTGCAGCAATCATAAAAACATACCGTGAAATCCTGGAGGGACTGGAAAACATATTTTAAGTGGTAGGCTACTGTGGCCGATTCACAAGCTGATGGAATGAATTCTGCCTTAATCTTGTCTTCCACTGTGCCCATTGCATCCTCAGTATCGGCATCAGAGGTTCTCTTGCCTTCATCTTGTTCTACAGGAGAAAATATTTTACATTTGGAGCAGCCCTGTGATGAGTGCAGTGACACTGAAACACCTTCTGTTGCTGTAGTCCAGGGCTGCTTGAAAAGTTCCAAAATCTTGACAAAGTTAAATACCTGTTTATGCATTTGACTGAATCCCAGCAATTAGATCTCATTAACCTCATCAAGTCATATTGTTCACTTTTTTCATATGTGCCCTCGAGAACGCATGTTTTAGAGCATGATAATGATGTGCATGACTCTGTGCCAATAAAGCAGCATCAGGGTTTACCCAGATAAATGAAAGAGGTTACAGGATCAGGTTGATTATATGTTGACCAACAGTATTGCTGAATCCGGCTGCAGCTCTTGGAGTTCACCCTGCCTTTTAGCGAGTAAGTCTGATGGGCCTGATGATTTCTGCACAGACTGCAGGAGGGTTAACCGCGTCACTAAGCCAGTTTGCCACCCTCTTCCCCGTACGGAGGACTTGTGGATCAGGATGGCTCCACAGCTTACAGTATGTGACGAAGCTGGACTTCCTAAAGGGCTATTGGCGGATGCCTTTGGCTACTTGGGCTGATGAGATATCTACGTTTGTGACCCCTGACATATTTTTGCAGTACATGGTCACACCCTTTGGTGTGCAAAATGCACCTGCCACTTTTCATAGGCTGGTAAACGCAGTGTTATCACCGGTGCCACATTGTGAAGCATATTTGGTCGACGTTGCTTTACACTCTGACTCTTGGGAGGAACATATTAAACAGCTGGAAAACATGTTTCAGAGGCTGTCTGAGGCCAGTTTAACAGTTAATTTGGCAAAATGTGACTTTGGCCTGGCCACGGTGGTGTACCTGGAAAAATAGTGGGTGGAGGTGATGTAAAGCTAGTGCAAGCGAAGATTGATGCAGCTGTGCAGTTCCCACCTCCTTCCTCCAGGCGTGAGTTGCAGCATTTTTTGAGGATGGCAAGGTATTACAGGAGCTTTTGCAAAAACTTCTCTGCTCTTGCCACCTCTCTCACTGATCTGTTGAGTCCAAAGGTTAAGTTTCTGTGGAGCTCCGCTTGCCACCACACTTTTGATTGTATTAAAGCACTGCTCACTCACGCCCCTGTCCTCACTGCATCATCATTTAAGCTGCCCTTTAAATTGGCTGTGGATGCCAGTGATGCAGGAGCTTGCCTCGGTCCTCTTGCAGGATGGTGATGATGGTGTGGAACATCCCATTTGCAACTTTTCGAAGTTCAGTCGACACCAAAAACACTATTCCACCATTGAAAAAGAGGCTCTTGCACTCATTTTGCCCCTGAAATATTTTGAAGTATACCTCGGTTCCTCCAGCAGTCAGATAATGGTTTACACGGATCATAACCCGATAGTTTTCATAAGTCAAATGCGTAACTCAAATCAGCGGCTGATGTGATGGGCTTTGGTTTTGCAATCCTTTAATTCTGACACTAAGCACGTCCATGAAAAGGATAACGTTGTTGCTGACACTCTGTCACGCTCCTTTTGTGTTGTTGAATAATGGTTCATTTGCCCTATTATTTAACACTTTGCAGTGGAGGTGTTACATGCACCTCAGTGTGCCATGCAGGTCTGCCTATACTGTTTGATTGTTTTATATTAATTTGTCCTTGTTTATGCCTGTCTCAGGCTTCACTGACTGGACTACAAGAGACACCTATAAAAGGAGGCGGAGTGGATGCTGAAGCAGACACTTTACTTCCTCAATCGCCAGCATCCACCACCAGCATGCTCACTCTCCATTCTCTTAATTTTATAATTTTGTATATTAATCTAAGTTGAGTTGGGAGTTGCTGGCAGACTTGTTTTTGGGATTGCTTTTGGGTAGGTAAGTCTCTTTCGGTTTAGGTTAGGGGTAAAGGCGGAATTTGACAGACCATTGTTGGGTTGGTTCTTACCCTTCTCCCTCTTTTGTTTGTTTTAGCTGAGGTTTCCATCTCTGTCCCCCCAGGGATTACTACCTTATCGTGATCAGGGGGTTTGTGTGTCTCAGTGACTCTTAGAGCTATGCCAGCAGGAGCGAAAGTTCCTGGCAGGGTCACCCATGCTGGACAGGTTGAAGGGTAGAGGCCAGACGAAATGCAATCAACTGGTCCTCCAGGTTGGGGGTTGATCACAGGGCTAACAACCCTGTCTTGTAAAAAACAGTTTGTTACAGAAATGGCAATGAAAGAAATCTACACAACTGGGTGCAATGGGCTTCCTGAGTCATCAGAAGGTGCTCCTTTGAATGGCAGTGATGAAAGCCAAAAGGAAGCTACTGACAATGAGATGGAAGTTCTGAACGCCAAAAATAAGACCATAATAGGATTCTGGAATGTGTGTACAATGTACGAGACAGGAAAGCTCGCACAAGTGACAGCAGGGATGAGGCATTACAACCTGCACATCCTGGGAGTCAGTGAGAACAGGTAGATAGGATCGGGCAGGTACAAGACCAGCACTGGAGAAACTGTTCTCTACTCAGCCAGAGAAGATGATCAGCATCATGAGGGAGTAGCAATTATTCTGAAGAAGGGTGTTGAGAAGTGTCTGATGGAGTGGAAACCGATCAACAGCTGGCTCATGAAGATAAGACTGAGGGGGAGACTGAGATGAAAATTGTGATGGGGGATCTAAATGTCATGACCCGAGCACTAGGTCATTGTGCTCGGGTTATTCCTGTCAGGGTCTGACAGCGGCGTTGTTATTCCTAGCTCTCCGAGCTCTTATTGTGACAGTGCTCGGGGATGCTTCCGCTCAGCTGTCAGGCCCTGAGCAGCTGTTCTACATTTGCGCTCGTTAGTGGTGGACTACTTATGCCCACGCTGGCGGCCGCATCCCTGCAGCAGTGTCAGTCTCTCTCCGTCTAAGCTACGGATACGTTGGATTATTTTCCTACCTCGTCTGTCTGGGGTTTGACCGTCGCTTCCCGTGACCAGTAAGTGAGCTGTTTAGCCTTACGCCTCCCGGTGTTAGTAGACCTCTGTGTGTCACTGCCTCAGCAGCCTGTGTAATTATTATTTCACCAGCCTTGCCTGCCTGTGTATGACCGTCTCCTCCTATGGACCTGTAGAGCTGTTTGCCTTACGCCTCCTGTTGTGTGAAGACTGATATGTGTCATTATCTCAGCAGCTTGTGTTGTCACTATTTTCACCGTAATAAAAACTCTCACTGAACTCTCTGGTGACTGTGTGGCATCTTATGGTGGCTCGCGAGGGCCACCGCATGACAGTACACTGCTGCCAAAATGGCATTTACGGTGACGCCAACCCGAGACGCAATTCACCAGTGAGTTCGAGTTTTTTGGACAGTTGCTGTTTCCGTCTGGGTACTGTGTGTGGAGGAATGCCGTCGCGGAAGGGCCGCGCTAGGAGCCCGAGCCACGAGCTGACAGACGTTCTGGAAGTCGTGGATGAGATGCTCATCTCCGCTTCCCTGCTGGATTACCATCACAGCATACACTGGTACCTGGACGCTGCTGAAGACGTTCTTCATCATCTCTCTCCCCGCTGCGCCAACCACCCGGAAGTCGACGCGAGGAGGGAGGATATCGCCGCGCAACGCAAGATATTCCTGATGCTGGAGGAGGAACGCGGCGTAAAGCAGGAGAGGAGACACTCCTGCTCTTTGCCTATGGATCCTGATCCCGTCCTCGATCCATTCCTGGAATTTGCACCATCTGGGGGCCGGCGTAGACGTTGGCGCCGCGGCTGAGCACGTCTTCAGCAAGCTCCAGTTCCGGATCCAGTTCCGGGCCGCCGGAATGACCCACTCAGCCAGTCAGCTGTTTCTTCAGCGTCATCTTTAGAGGGAGTTCCTGCAGTCCCTTTTTTCGGGCCACCACCCCCTGCTGTATGGTCAGCATGCTGTGCTTGGTCCGCTGCGGCCGCCGCTCCCTCGTCCTTGACGCTCTCTCCAGCTGCTGAGAGTGATCAGAGTCCTGCGCCGGCGAGCTCCATCCATGGGTCCTGTCCTACCACCCAGCGAGCGAGGGAAGGAGCAACGTCATCTACAGCTGGCACCATCCTCCCTCCGGGAGACAGGCAAGTTCAATTTTACGTTCCTACTTATCATAGTGATTTGTCTTGTCTGACTCCTGGGGGTGAAGCTCGGGGTTCGCAGCTCCCCAAGTTTCCTTCTCCAGCTGTAGTCAATTATACTGAACCTGCTGCCTCTGTGTTTCCTCCTGCTGAGCGATCCTCGGCATTAGATTCACGCCGTCAGGCGAGGGGGAGACCTGCAGTTCTGGGAAATATCCCGGCCCTGCAGCCTTGTGTTGGACAGAGGAGGAGAACGGACTGCTATGAGGAGCCAGAGCCGACGAGCAAGCATCCCCAGGTCTCCACAGAGATGCAGCCCGAGCCAGCGGGTCGAGGGTCCCCTGCCCCCACGCCGTGCGGGTTATCGGTGTGGACATCGGCGTGAGAGGATCCAGCTGCAGAAACCATCAGGCCGGCTGTGGAACCCGACGCAGCCAAGTGGGAGCCCGACGACGAGCGTCTACTTGAACCTGGATCGACGAAGTCCTGGACGGCTCCAGAGCCCGAGTACAGGCAAGTGCTCTTCTTTGTCTTCCTTTGTGGTGTGTTAGAGCATTTTTGCCTGCCTCGTGGGGAGGCGAGCAAGGGGCAGCCGTCTGCTGCACCCGAGCTCGTCTCGCTGGGCTCTGGCACTGCCGGTGAGACTGATCCCGGTCCTCTCCTGTCCTCTGAGCCTCTCCACAGCGTTACTGGTTTGGAGTCTGTCGAGGTTGCGGGGCTGGAGGTCCCAGGTTCGGGAATGGAGGTCATCGCCGGTGCAGTACCGACCCAGTTGGAGTCCGATGCGTGGGCTGAGGTGACCCAATCGGGGTCCAACACGGGTGCAGCGGTGACCCAATCGGGACCTGCCAAGATCCAGTGGGGTCCAACGCAGGTGCCGCTGTGATTCAATCGGGGTCCGACACGGGTGCAGCTATGACCCAATCGGGGTCCGGCGAGGTCCAATCGGGGTCCGACGAGGTCCAGTGGGGGGTCCAGCGCAGGTGCGGCTGCGACCCAATCAGGGTTTGAGGAGGTCCAATCGGGGTCTGACGCTGGTGCGGCGATGACCCAATCGGGGTCCGGCGAGGTCCAGTGGGGGTCCGACGTTGGCGCTGCTGTGACCCAATCGGGGTCCGACGCGGGTGCAGCTGTGATCCAGCCAGGATCTGATACAGGCGGAGCTGCGACGATCGCATCGGTCTGGACCGAGATCGGTGGAGGAGCCGCAGACCCTTTGTCGCCTGATGTCAGGTGGACCCATTTTCTTGATTGTTCCCCTTTCAGGAGCCACCAGCTGGGGTTGTCAGCGTTGAGGGCCGTTGGAGGTTTTTTCTGGCAGGCTGGCGCTCTCATGACTTGTCTTCATTAGGCGGGCGGCCGCATGCTATTCCTCCACGGTTCTGGTGGTTGTGGGATGCGGGTCGGCCACCCGAGGAACTGCTTTGTGCGTTTGGCATCTTGGGTTGGTCACCCGATAAACTGTGTTTGCTACTGGGTGGCCTGGTTCGGCCACCGGAGGACTTGTTTCTTGGGGCCTGGGACTGGGGCAGGCCACCTGATCATGTACTGTTTTTGTGGGACTATCCGTGGGCCATCGGAGCCAGGGAGGTCGCCGGAGCTCTGCCTGGGGGGCGTTGGATCTCCGCCGATCATCTCCTGTTTAGGCCCATACGGTGTCCGGGTTTTGTAAAGCAATTGAGACTGCCTCATGTGTGTTTGCATGTATTTCTTGTCTTGTGTGTGTGTTTTATTTTGTTCTTCCATAGTCACCGTGTGTTAGCATGTATTTCTTTTTTCTTTTTTTCCCCATAGTTACCATGTGTGTGCATTTATTTTTTGCTTCTGTTCCCATAGTTACTGTGTGTTTGCATGTATTGTTTCGTTTGTGTTTTTTTTTTTTTTCCATAGTTACCGTGTGTAGCATGTACTTCTGGTTTTCCTTTTTCCATAGTCACCGTGTGTTTGGGTTTTGTACCCTGGAGTTAGACGGATTGTCTGTGGTCTCGGTGGGAGAACTTTCTGTGTCAGGTGTTTTATGTCCTGTACGATGGTGTTTCCCTTGTTTTGTAGTCATGTCTTGTTTTGTTTTTTTTCCCTGGGTTTGTTTTCCTCTCGTCATTGTTCTGGGGGGAATGGGATGGATATGTTGTTTGATGTATTCTTTTCCCTTTCTGTTTGGGGTCTTGTTAGGTTTTGTTTGGCTCCCTCCTTGCCTGTTCCTCAGTCCACTTGCCCTGTGGTTGGGGGGGGGGGGGGCTAGGTGTTACTAGACGTTCGGAGCCCGTCAGGTGAGGGGGGGCTACTGTCATGACCCGAGCACTAGGTCATTGTGCTCGGGTTATTCCTGTCAGGGTCTGACAGCGGCATTGTTATTCCTAGCTCTCCGAGCTATTATTGTGACAGTGCTCGGGGAGGCTTCCACTCAGCTGTCAGGCCCTGAGCAGCTGTTCTGCATTTGCGGTCGTTAGTGGTGGACTACTTATGCCCACGCTGGCGGCCGCATCCCTGCAGCAGTGTCAGTCTCTCTCCGTCTGAGCTACGGATATGTTGGACTATTTTCCTACCTCGTCTGTCTGGGGTTTGACCGTTGCTTCCCGTGACCAGTAAGTGAGCTGTTTAGCCTTACGCCTCCCAGTGTTAGTAGACCTCTGTGTGTCACTGCCTCAGCAGCCTGTGTAATTATTATTTCACCAACCTTGCCTGCCTGTGTATGACCGTCTCCTCCTATGGACCTGTAGAGCTGTTTGCCTTACGCCTCCTGTTGTGTGAAGACTGATATGTGTCATTATCTCAGCAGCTTGTGTTGTCACTATTTTCACCGTAATAAAAACTCTCACTGAACTCTCTGGTGACTGTGTGGCGTCTTATGGTGGCTCGCGAGGGCCACCGCATGACACTAAATGCCAAAGTTGGAAAAGACAATACAAATTTTGAAAGAGCCATGGGGACAGAAGGTTGTGGCAACATGAATAATAACAGAGAGAGGCAACTAGAACTGTGCACCACTAATGACCTTGCTATTGGGGGGGACCCTCTTCCCACATCGGGAGATTCACAAGCTGACCTGGTGTTCCCCCAATGGAAGAGACAAGAACCAGATTGACCACCTGATGATCAACGGGGCCTGGAGAAGATCACTGTTGGACGTCAGAATGAAGAGAGGTGCCGATGTCGGCAGTGACCATCACCTGGTAACAGCAGCAATGAAACTGAAACTCAGAAGTGGAGGTAAGAAAACAACAGAAAGACTACAACTTGATGTGGAAAAGCTTTGTGACTTCAGAACAAAAAGCGCTTTCTCCCTACAGCTGAAGAACCGATTTCAAGCACTACAAAACACTGAAACCAACATGCAGCCAGACAATGAAATCAGTGCAATGTGGAAGCAAGTTTGAACTGCATATCTTAAGACCAGTGAAATATGCCTGGGAACCATGCGGAAGAAGAAGATAAGATAAGATAAGATAAGATAAGCCTTTATTAGTCCCACAATGGGGAAATTCCAGGATTGCAACAGCACAGGGATAGCAACACTCAGAGCAACAATCAGAAGGCAAGAAAAAACAAGAGCAGCTAGTATACATACGTACATATTAATATATATATATATATATATATATATATATATATATACTGTATATATATATATATATATATATATATATATATATATATATATATATATATACATATATATATATATATATAGAGAGAGAGAGAGAGAGAGAGAGAGAGAGACAGTGCGGAGCATTGTGGTTGGTGGATGTGCAGCAGAAAGGAAAGAAGGAGGATTGGATCAAAAATGAAACTTGGCAAGAAATTGAAAACAGACAAGTCATGAAGAAGAAAATTATGGACACCAGTTCAGAAAGGCTGAAAGATTCAGATTCAGAGAGCAATACAGAGAAACTGACAAGACAGTCAAGCAAATGACAAGAGCAGACAAGCGGGCCTTTCTGGAAGGTACCTTGCCAGAGAGGCAGAAGAGGCTGCCAATAGAGGTGAGCAGGCAAAGGTGTATAAGATCACCAAGATCATGGCTCCCGGTTCCGCCGGACCGGCGGCGCCACACGAGTGGGCTGCCTGTTGCAACAGCCTTTTTTTTTTATCTTCCTTCTTCTTTCTACACCTTTCACTCTGTATATATATCACGGACGCACGGATCGCCCCGGGGGTCTCCCGGGTCGGCGGACGGAGCCACGGTTTGCAGCGGGAGACGTTACAGCGGGGAGGAGCTAGTGCTAGCTAGCACTTGGCCGCCGCCCGGTGCTAATGGGAAACTCGACATACCGGGAGCTGTAGCGAAAACGACGCGGTGCCGGGCTGGAGTTTAGGCGGCGTGAAAGAAATATAAGACAGAATAATAAAGAGCGATGGCAAGAACCAAGCAGACCGCCCGTAAAATCTACTGGAGGAAGAAGCTCCCCCCCCCCCCCACCAGGGCTGCTCGGAGAGGCGCTCCGGCCACCGGCAGAGTGAAGAAGCCTCGCCGTCACAGGCCCGTGGCTCTGAGAGAGATCCGTCGCTGCCAGAGATCCACGGAGCTGCTCATCCGTAAGCTGCCCGTCCAGCGCCTGGTGAGGGAGATCGCTCAGGACTTCAAGACCGTCCTGCGTTTCCTGAGCTTTGCCGTCGTGGCTCTGCAGGAGACCAGCGAGGCCCATCTGATGGTCTCTTCTTCGCTAAGGGGGTCACCATCATGCCCAAAGACTTCCAGCTGGCCCGCTGCATCCGCGGAGAGAGAACTTAGACTTTCTGCTGCACATTCACCAGCCATAATGCTCTGCACTGTGTGTCTATATATATACATTTATAGTAATATGGACATATGTTTACTAGATGTTGTTTTTTCTTGCCTTCTGATTGTTGCTCTGAGTGTTGCTATCCCTATGCTGTTGCAATCCTGGAATTTCCCCATTGTGGGACTAATAAAGGCTTATCTTATCTTATCTTATCTTAATTACAGATAAACAAGGCCAATGACTCACATCAGAAGCAGAGCAAGAAGCACGATGGGCCGAGCACTTCAGTAAGGTTTTGAACAGACCAGCACCGGCATTAGAGGCAGATATTCAGGTAGCAGAGACTGACCTGGAAGTCAACACAGCGCCACCAGAGAAGGAAGAAATCATAGCTGCAATCAGATCCCTGAAGAATAGTAAAACTCCCGGACAGGACAACCTCAATGCAGAGCTATTCAAACCAGACCCAGAGCTTGCAACTGAGATACTTCAACCACTCTTACTAAAATCTGGGAAGGAAAGAAACTGCCGGATGACTGGACAGAAGGTATCATCATCAAGATCCCCAAAAAAGGTGCCCTGAGTAACTGCAACGACTGGTGTGGAATCGCCCTCCTGTCTACCCCTAGTAAGATCCTGTCCAAGATCATCTTGCAGAGAATTTCTGAGGCAGTGGACCAACAACTCAGAAAAGAGTAGGCAGGCTTTAGGAAAGGAAGGGGATGCATTGACCAGATCTTCACCTTGTGGAACATCGTTGAGTAGTGTACAGAATGGCAGAGACAACTTTACATCAACTTTGTGGACTTCGAGAAAGCCTTTGATAGCATCCACCGTGGCAGTCTTTAGCAAATACTACGCGCTTATGGAATACCAGAACAGCTTGTCGGTGTCATCAGGAGCTTCTGTGACAACTTCAGCTGCAGAGTGGGGCACAGCAGCACCAGCTTTGAAGTGAAGACCGGTGTGAGACAAGGATGTGTTATGTCAGCGCTACTCTTCAACATCACCATTGATTGGGTGTTGAGAAGAACAATGGAAGACCAGGCATCATATGGACACTTTTCTCAAACTTAGAAGATCTTGAATTTGCAGGTGATCTAGCCTTGGTCTCACATACACATCATTATATACAAGATAAAACATCTCGACTCAGCAAGTGGGCTTGAAGATCAGCCAGAAGAAAACCGAAGTAATGACACTGAACATTTTCAACCCTGAGCCAATCCAAGTTAATGGAGAGAACTTACCAACCACAGAACAATTCACCTACCTTGGAAGTATTGTCAGACATGATGAAGAAGCAGGCAGTGATATCAAATCCCTTCTTGGAAAGGCTGGAAACACCTTCAGAATGCTAAACAGTGTGCGGAAGTCATCCAAGTACAGCACCAAGACCAAGCTAAGACTGTACCAGAGCTGTGTGTTGTCCACACCACTCTCAGAATGCTGCAGGATGACAGAGTGTGACATCAACAAAGTATCCACATTCCACACAAAGAACCTCAGATGAATTCTACGTATTCAGCGGCCGAATATCATCTCCAACCAACATCTGCTTGAAAGGTGTAACCAGGAAAGCATGGACAACATCATAATGAGGAGGAGATGGAGATGGATTGGTCATATCATGAGAAAAGAACAAAGAAGCATCACCCAAACAGCCCTACACTGGATACCCAAAGGGAAACATAAAAGGGGACGGCCCGAGAACACCTGGCGACGGACTGTGGAGAGCGAGCTCTTGACTCTGAACCTCACTTGGGGGGCGGTACAGTGGCTAGCCCAGCACAAGCAGGAGTGGAAATCTTTTGTTGCCTCCCTACATGCCAGGAGGCATAACGGACATGAGTGAGTGAGTCCCATCTCTGTTTGCTTGGTTTTGTTCTGTTTTTTTTGATAAACACTGTTGATTGCAAAGCCGAGTGAATCTCTTATGTTTGGTCCCTCTAAGCCATTAAAAGGGGCCATAATACCAAGTATTGTGATCCATCACTGAATCAATCGTTTTTCCCACCCCTAATAATTAGATATGATACATTGTGTACAAGCTTGCATTTTCATTCTTTTATTCCCTGTCAGTCAAAGACTCCTTTGGGTGAAGACCAAAGGGGGATTATATTACGTGGTGGTCAATCCCTGCTACTTTTTTTGAAATCAACTCTTCCTACAGTTTTGTTTTGATTGTTTAGAAACTTGAAATCAAGGTTTGATATACACTGATAGTGCTCATATTGCATCTTGGTTCTGATTGGATAATTTTTGCAGGAGTTATAGCCCCTGACCTATGACCTCTCATTTTACCTCAGTTAATAGACAGTAGCTGTCTTGTAAAATCAACTCCTTCTATAGTTTTGTTCTGAATGCTTTGAAACTTGGTATAATGGTTTGCTATACACTGATGATACCCATACTGTAATTTGACTCAGATCAGATGATTTTTGCAGGAATTATAAACCTTAAGGTCAAGGTCAGTCAGTTTTTGCCTAAATCTTGTAAATGTGATAACTGCTGAAAGAAATGATGTAGGCTTTTCAAACTGATACCATGGTTGGATTTAAGACAAATCTTGGACAGCTTACATGCTGACCTCTAACTATGGGTGTGGGGTCAAAAGGTCAAAGGTTCACTAAAACATGTTGAATCACTACTGGTTTGTTCACTAAAGAGATCAGTTCTAAATCTTTGTGCACCAAATCACTCACTGCTGTACTGCAGATCCAACTGCCTACCACTCACTGAACTGAGAGTTGGCTAAATGTAGCGGGCAGAGCTCATTCGCTGCCTAGGCAGGTGATTCAGATGGTGATCCCTGGCTTCCAGTACAGTTCCAGTAAGGGATTCAGTACAGTATATTCACCCATAAAAACTAGTACATTCAACCAAATTGTTCACAAAGGTTACAGCTCTAGTGGATTGTCCTTTCCAGTTTGGGGACAAGCTCCTGTCAAGTGGAGGAGTTCAGCAATCTCGGAGCCTTATTCATGAGTGTCGGGAGAATGGGGCGGGAGATTGACAGACGGATCGGAGCAGCATCTGTAGTGATGTGGATGTTGTCCCAGTCTGTCCTGGTGAAGAGGGAGCTGAGCTCTAAACCACAACTGATTATTTACCACTCAGTCTATGTTCCCACCCTCACCAATGGTCATGAACTTTGGAAAATGACTGAAAGAATGAGATCAAGCAGCTGAAATGAGCTTTCTCCATAGGGTTTCTGGACTCATCCTTAGCCTTGGTATCCTCCCTGAAGAGCCAGAGGATGTGGTTAAGGAGAGGGAAGTTTGGGCTTCTTTGCTTAGACTGCTGCCTCTGTGACCCAGATCCCTTGATAAGCGGTAGAGGATGGATAGATGGACTTAGAGTACATTTTTATATTGTGGGGGCCCCCTCAGTCACTTGGGGCCCATAGCATTTGCGCACACTGTGCTATGAAGGAAAAGGCTATGTCTAACAGGGAATGAAAGCTGAAAACACTGAGGGTGTAATATTGTCCACAACACTGGGAGCAGTTCATTTAGAATCTGTGGGTGTGGGGGGTTTTTTGGAATGGGTAAGAATCTTGAGATTTAGCTCAGACTCTGCTGTGTCGAAGCTGTTTCTCAGCATTTTTTACGGCAGGTCTAAAAGGGTACTGAAATGTTCCTAAATATAAACACTCATAATGACCTAGAGTTGCAAACAAACATGCTTACTGTGGCTCATATATTTTTGCTAACATATGTATTAGCACAAAGAGAAGCTTAGGAATGCATGTGTTGACTGACCTCACGTCTTGGATGGGACAATGCATCTGGACCCCCTGTGGATAATGCCAGGAGGACGGAGGTGCCGTTATAAGACTCTGAAAGGACTTCCTGACCCCCTGGAGCCAGACGGAGGACTAAAGGACTCAAGGGAAGAATTATTGTCAAATGGGGGTTTTGACAGCAATGTGTAATTCTGCCTTTGATGTTCATGTATAAGAGCGAGGGTTTTGATGCAGCTCATTCTCTTCTGTTCTTGAGAGAAAAGCTGGGGATGTGATTTCTGCAATAAACCTGAATTGAGAAATAATTCAGTCTCTTTATTTCACGCTCCCCACATTGGTGACCAGTAACGTGAGAATGCCTAGAGATGAATTCCCCGACCCAGACTCGTCGGAGTCTGCCCGAGCGAGCGCCGTCTCCATAAAGCTACCAGAATTCTGGCAGGACAACCCGGACTCGTGGTTCCTCCAGGCCAAGGCACAGTTCGCTCTTGGGGGAATAACGGCGGATGACAATAAGTTCTACCACGTCATCGCAAAGCTCGACAACCGCACAGCGCGATGCGTGCGGAGCCTGGTACAGCAGCCGCCCGCTGACGACAAATACGGCGAACTGAAGGCTGCACTCATCCAGTGTTTCACGCCCTCACCCGAGGAGAGGGCTAGAAGACTCCTCGCTATGCACGACCGGGGAGGACGCAGGCCAGTCGACCTGATGGAAGACATGCTGCAGCTCAGAGACACAGACAACGACGATTTTCTTTTTAAGCACATCTTCCTGAGAAACCTCCCGATGCAGATGAGAGGGTCCCTGTCCAGCATGTGTTGTGTGACCCAGCGGGACTTCCGTGCGCTGGCCCGAGAGCCGCAGCGGCTCCTCGACTCCTGCGGTGAGCAGACAGCCACCACGGCAGCGGCAGACCTCGGCGCGGCGACCAGGAGCAGCGGAGAGCCGGAGGCAGCGGAACCAATCACACCGACGATGGCAGTGGTGCGGCCCCGACGCAGCGGAGGAGATGGCCTCTGCTTTTACCATCGGCGCTTCGCAGAGAAGGCGCACAGATGTGTGCCGCCGTGCAACTTCAAGTCCTCGGGAAACGCCAGAACCGGGAGTCGGTAGCAGCTTCTGCTCTCGGCGAACGAAATAAGCTGCTCTACCTCACAGATGCGAACTCCGGGCGGCACTTCCTCGTAGACACCGGAGCCCAACTGAATTTCATCACCCCGACCTACGCTGACCGGCTGGCAGGCCCCCGTGGTGACGGGGCAACGGTGGCGAACGGCTCGAGCATCAGGACCTACGGAGAAAGGACTCTGCTTCTGTCCTTGTACGGCCGCTCTTATGAATGGACTTTTATTATAGCGGCGGTGAGTTTTAACATGTTAGGTGCTGATTTTCTGTGCTCACATGGTTTGTTAGTTGATCTTGCCAACAGGCGCTTGGTTAATGCACTATCTTTTTATTCAATTCCTTGTGCAGCTCGAGTGTCCCCGCCACCAGTGCAGGCCCACGTCGCCACAGCAGGCGGTAAGTTTCACACACTCCTCACCCAGTTTCCAGCGCTCACAGTTCCCACATTTTCGGCAACGGTTGCGAAACACGGGGTGGAGCACTTTATTACCACGGCTGGCCCACCCGTCTTCGCGAAAGCTTGGCGTTTGGATGCAGCTAAGCTCTCCATAGCGCGCGAGGAGTTCGCCAACCTGGAAAGGCTGGGCATTATTCAACGTTCGAAGAGCCCATGGGCCTCTCCACTGCATATGGTCCCTAAAGCTGACGGCTCGTGGAGACCTTGTGGTGATTACCGCAGGTTAAACAATGCCACAGCGCATGACCGCTACCCAATCCCACACATCCAGGATTTCTCGGTGCATCTAGCGGGGGCGCGCATTTTTTCTAAAATAGACCTGGTCCGCGGCTATCATCAGGTTCCAGTCCGAGCCGAGGACATTCCCAAAACAGCGGTAATAACCCCGTTCGGACTTTTTGAATTTTTACGCATGCCGTTTGGCCTCAAAGACGCTGCGCAAACCTTTCAACGCATGGTGGATGCTGTGTTATGCGATCTCCCCTTCGTGTTCGTCTACCTCAATGACATTTTAGTCGCCAGCACTTCTGAGGAGGAACACGAAAAACACCTCACAGCAGTTTTTCAGAGGTTGGGAGAGCACGGGCTAATAATTAATCCAGCCAAGTGCCGGTTCGGCGTGGCGCAAATCGATTTTTTGGGACACCACGTTTCCGCAGAAGGGGCGGTTCCGTTACCAGACAAGGTGCGCGCAGTGGCGGAGTTTCCCCAGCCAAAGCACTACAGGAGTTTTTAGGAATAGTAAATTTTTATAACCGTTTCCTACCCCACGCAGCGCAGCTCATGCAACCATTATATGCCGCGCTTAAAAAACAAAAACCCTCCAATACGATCAATTGGTCCCCGGAATGGGAGAGCGCGTTCGCGGAGGTGAAAAAAGCCTTTGCAGATGCTGCGCTGCTCGCTCACCCAGACCCAACGGCCCGCATAGCGCTCACCACTGACGCGTCAGATTTGGCCATAGGGGCAGTTGTGGAACAGCATGTTGCAGGGGTTTGGCAGCTGCTGGCCTTCTTCAGCAGATCCTTGCGCGAGGCCGAGCAGAAATACAGCGCTTTTGACAGGGAGCTGTTAGCACTCCACTTAGCCATTCGCCATTTCCAGTTCTGGCTGGAAGGTCGGCGTTTCACCGCGTTTGTCGACCACAAGCCGCTAACTTTTGCGATGGCCAAAATTTCGGAACCTTGGTCGGGCCGGCAACAGAGGCAGTTGGCCGCAATTTCTGAATTTACTACTGATATTCAGCACGTAGCGGGTAAACTCAACGTAGTGGCAGACTGCCTCTCTCGTGCAGTAACAGCACCAGTCCGCGCGGGGGTAGATTATACTACCGCAGCCGCAGGGCAAAATAACAGCGCGGAAGCGCACATGGCCCCAGTGCACGTGGGGATAGATTATGCAGCCATGGCAGCGGAGCAGGGCAGAGATGCGGACGTGTGCGCGCTCCAGTCTGGACCAACAGGGTTAAGGCTGGAGAGCAGGATTTTGCAAACCGGTATGCCCCCCTTAATCTGTGATGTATCTACCGGGCGGCCGCGCCCGGTAGTACCAGCCACATGGCGCCGCCGCGTTTTTGACTCGGTTCACTCCCTGGCGCACCCGGGGGTGTGCGCTTCTGTGAAAATGGTAGTGGAGAAGTTTGTTTGGCCGAGCCTGCGCAAGCACGTGAAAGAGTGGGCAAGAACCTGCATGGCTTGCCAGCGGGCCAAAATTCACAAGCACACAAAAGCCCCCTTAGAACTGTTCCACATTCCGGCCAAGAGATTTGATCATGTGCATGTCGACCTCGTGGGCCCCCTACCATCGTCGCAGGGGTTCACACATCTTTTGACAATGGTGGACCGAACCACACGCTGGCCGGAAGTGGTCCCACTAGCATCGACCACGGCTGCAGAGGTGGCTCGCGCATTTTTGACGGCCTGGGTAGCGCGTT
This sequence comes from Pholidichthys leucotaenia, assembly GCA_020510985.1. Taxonomy (NCBI): domain Eukaryota; kingdom Metazoa; phylum Chordata; class Actinopteri; order Cichliformes; family Pholidichthyidae; genus Pholidichthys; species Pholidichthys leucotaenia. Next base: position 263,540,067 of record CM035842.1, read on the forward strand.
TCGGGGTTCCGTCAGACATTACGTCCGACAGGGGACCTCAATTTGTGTCTGAGCTTTGGTCAGTGATGGCCAGCAGCTTAGGAGCGACAATTCACCGCACTGCCGCTTATCACCCCCAGGCTAATGGTTTATGCGAGCGTTTTCACAGGTCTTTGAAAGCAGCCCTCAGAGCGTCGCTTACGGATGCAGATTGGGTAAACAAACTACCATGAATTTTACTGGGGTTGCGCTCTGCGCCCAAGGAGGACTTAGAGGCCTCCCCAGCGGAGTTGGTTTTTGCACAACCTCTCAGGCTGCCCGGTGAGTTCCTACCAGAACATCCGGCGCCGGGGCGCCCCCCGGCTTTGGGACCACTGATCGGCGCGGGAGCAGACATGCTCCTGGGCCCCGTTCATCACACTTTTCCGCGTGTTTTAAAGCTTTTTTTTAAAGCTTTTTTAGCTTTAAAAAATGCCGAGTTTGTTTTTGTCAGGCACGAGGCTCAGCGACCCAGCCTCCGCCTGCCATATGATGGTCCATTTAGAGTGCTGGAAACAGGTGATAAGCATTTTGTGCTAGATTTGGGGGACAGAAAGGAAACAGTTAGTATTGACAGACTAAACCCTGCTTTTGTGATGAACGACGAGTCTGTACGAGTGGCGAGGGCTCCTCGACATGGCAGACCCCCCAGGGAGCGCGTCCTGGAGCCCTCGCAGGGATCAAATAACCACTCTCTTCCTCAGTTAGCAGATTCTCTGCAGGACGGCGCAGCAGGGACGCCGAAGCCTGCTTACAGCAAATTTGGAAGACGGTTGAAGCCCAGACGGCGTATGGACTGATGTGTGTTTTTATCACGTTGTGTAGAGTATGCTGTTGATTTTACCATGTTGTGCGAAATATGCTTTATTGTCCATTCTTCGACGTTTGGGGGGGGGGGGTTATGTGGCTCATATATTTTTGCCAACATATGTATTAGCACAAAGAGAAGCTTAGGAATGCATGTGTTGATTGACCTCACGTCTTGGATGGGACAATACGTCTGGACCCCCTGTGGATAATGCCAGGAGGACGGAGGTGCCGTTATAAGACTCTGAAAGGACTTCCTGACCCCCTGGAGCCAGACGGAGGACTAAAGGACTCGAGGGAAGAATTATTGTCAAATGGGGGTTTTGACAGCAATGTGTAATTCTGCCTTTGATGTTCATGTATAAGAGCGAGGGTTTTGATGCAGCTCATTCTCTTCTGTTCTTGAGAGAAAAGCTGGGGATGTGATTTCTGCAATAAACTTGAATTGAGAAATAATTCAGTCTCTTTATTTCACGCTCCCCACACTTACAAAGATTAATATAGATTTAGAATGTCCTTTGTTGAAGCATTTAAAATGTTTCAAGGACATTCTGCGTTTAATTTCTGTTTATCGTGTTTATCAGATTATTAATAGTCAAAATTGTGACCACATCTCTGCTGCTGCTGCTGTGCTCACGTTCTCATGAAAACACTTCATTTCTTAGAAAAACACCAAAGGGCACAAACGTGGAGCAAACAGACCTCAGAGCATCTTATCTTGAAGAAAAATCTTCACACATTGGCCCTCTTCTCTTTTAGGCGTCAAACTCATCCTTATCACAAATACATCATGGGAACGTGCAGTGTTTGCTCTTAATGAGTCAAGAAAAAGGTTTTCTCATCACTTGGCTATTATTCCGATTTTAAGTGTTATTTCAGCTGTGAAATCTGATCTGTTTAATTCTGGTTTAGTGTAATATTGCTGAGTAGGATTTTCTCTGTTAAAGGGCATTTTTTCCCATCCCACCACAGCCAAGTGTTCATAGGTGTATCGTTTCATTTGATTGTTGAGGTTTTCTTTACTGTTCACTGTTGCCCGGTTGGTTAATTGGCAGTGTGATTTGACACTTCAGAAACTGAGCTGAGTTGATCAAGAAAAAGCATGCCACAGATGTACAGAAACAACTGCATTAAGAGAAATATGAAGGCAAAGCATATACAGTAACTATGAGGAAGTGACGTCACACTGAGCACATAAAATTAACACTTATAGGTCTCCTTAAATAGTGTTACTTTAAAGACTATAATGCTACTAGTGTAAGGAACAGGAGGGAGAAAGGCTGAAGAAATATGATGGATTCAAGTGTTTTTCATTAATGATCCTACAATAATATGTAAGAAAAGGTTTTTTTCTGAAAGCTTGCTAGAAAAAAATATTTTCATGATTGCATGTTATTAAGAAGTTACTAAAGAGCCAGTACAGTGATCCCTCGCTACTTCGCGCCTCACCTTTCGCGCCCTCAGTGCATCGCGGATTTTTCAAAAATATTCATCAAAAATTCAAAACTGAGAAAAAATGGGCGGGCACTAGCAGAAGGCAGGGAGACTACATTAGAACATCAGGTATCAACATGGAGAGCCCGCACAACTCAAAATCCACCTCTCTGTTTGCTGTTCTCGTGTTGGCTCGGCTCAGGAATCTCGCAAGCTGATTGGCCGAGACGTTTTACCCAGCTTCTCTCCCTGCCGAGCGCCCATACCCAGCGAAGGAAGACCACATTCATTTTTCTTTATCGCTCGTGTTGCTTAGTCTCGCCGCCTGGAACTTTTCGCTGTTCTCTTGTGCCTTTTTGTGCGAAATAGTCTTCCCGTCGAGCCACTACGCCGCCTCCTGCAGCTTCTCCAGCTCTATCGGAAGCTGCCCTCGACGATCCTGCGCCTCTAGCACCTGACGATGAGGCGTCACCTGAGGAGCAGTAAAGCTCTCATTAACCTGTGCAGTAAATCATCTTCATCTTGAGTTACGTATCTTGTTATAAGAATAAAAGAGTTCTAAAAACATATTTATGTACACTTTATTTACATCTACGTATGTATGTACACTTACACACACACACACACGTATCATATGAGAGAGAGAGTGAGAGAATGAACGTACGTATTATTTATGGGTGACGTCATTAGGGGTGACGCTACTTCGCGGTTTTTCACTTTTCGCGGTCGGTTCTGGAACCCATTAACCGCGATAAGTGAGGGATCACTGTATATTGTGTTTAAATATATTAAAAATCCTGATCATTTTTCTTGGGATTACAATATGAGAGAGAATATGTGAGAATATGAAAAAAAAACTGTTATAAATGTTGAAGTATTTTATGTGATGGTAATTTTAAGATAAGAAGTATGTGAGGGTGGTGCTGGACATGTATGAGGATAGTGAGATGGTGGTGAGGTGTGCTGTAGGAGTGAGAGATAGGTTCAAGGTGGGGTGGGATTACATCAGGGATCAGCTCTGAGCCCCTTCTTGTTTGCCATGGTGATGGACAGGCTGACAGGTGAGGTTAGGCAGGAGTCTCCATCGGCCATGATGTTTGCAGATGACATTGTGATCTGTAGACAGAGAAGGGAGCAGGTGAAAAAGAACCTGGAGAGGTGGAGGTATGCTTTGGAGAGAATAGGAATGAAAGTCAGTAGAAGCAAGACAGAATGCATGAGTGCGAATGAGAGGGAGGCAGGTGTAATGGTGAAAATGCAAGAAGTAGAGGTAGTGAAGGTAGATGAGTTTGAATACCTGAAGTCAACCATCCAAAGCAATGGAAAATGCACAAGAGAGCACAAGAGAGGTGAAGAAAAATTTCCAGGCAGGGTGGAGTGGATGGAGAAGAGTGTCAGGGATGATTTGTGACAGAGGGATAGCAGCTAGAGTGAAAGGGCAGATTCACAAGACTGTAGTGAAACCTGCTATGGTGTATGGTTTGGAGACGATAAAGCTGACAAAAAGACAGGAGGTGGAACTGGTGGTGGCAGAGTTGAAGATGCTAAGATTCTCACTGGGAGTGACTAGGAGGGACAGGATTAGAAATGAGTATATCAGAGGGACAGCTCAGGTTGAGCAGTTCGGAGTCAAAGAGGTAAGGCTGAGATGGTTTGGACATGTGCAGAGGAGGGATAGTAGATGTGTAATTTCCCCATTGTGGACTAATAAAGGTTTATCTTATATTATCTTATACTGGACAAAAGATAAAATCTCGATCTTGGGAGGCTCTGGTCTTGGACTCATCTCGACTTCTACACACCCACACCTTTCAGCTGCTCCCTCTTTAGGGTTGTCATGGTGGATCATGGCATATGTGATTTGGTAAGAATTTCACACTGCATGCCCATGGTCTCCGGTCAGCTCTAGACTTCAGGTTTCTTCTAGTTTCTGCCTGTGATCTAGGAATTGACCTCAGTTCGTAAGTAGGAAAGATGCCTCAATTTAAAAGAAATCCTGGCACAAATCATGGTGGATGGGAGACTTTACAAATAAATTCTTACCCATTTTTTAGGCATTTGTGTAATTTAAGATGATCAACTGTGGGGTCTTTCTTCCTTTTACTGTGTCCGCCTTTTAACATGCAGCTACATTGTGCCAGCAACATATTGTAACGCTGGGGCTGTGATAAGGGGGCGGGAGTCTCCCGGCATGCTTGTGCCGCAAAGGATTCAAATACTGTACCTGTGTGTTCTAAGCGTTATTCGTGTGTGCCATTATAACTGTGTAATAAGACTAGTTGTGATAGTGTTGTTTCCCTATATGTGCCAAATCATGTGTCTGTGTCACCATGAGCAAAATGAGAGTCTATGTAGATGACCTCCCCTCTGTTCTGTGTTGTGAGCGTGTGTTGAATAAAGCCTGTTTTGTTACAGTCATCTCTCCTTATTGTGTGAACCCTTGCAACGTCACACTGGTGTCAGGAGTGGGATCACGGAGAAGATGGAAGCCAGAATCAGGACCGAGGTTCGGCAGCTCAAGCAGCTCTTCGCTTAGCTGGAGATGAACAACAGAGCCGACACACTGACCCCCGGAGCCGACGGAGCCAGCATACCCTGCCTTCTGTCTTTCTCAAGGTATGGCAGGCCAAGCAGAGCAAACCGGCCCTGCTTCCTGCCCTTTAACCCCTTGCACTCTGGTCAATTTCCCTAAAAACACCTAAAAATAACATACCCAAAGTAAATCAAAAGCTGTTCTTCAACCCTTTGCAGCATCTTCATGGGGTTGGTCTCATCTTAAAGAAAACACTTTGAATTTTTTGGCAAAACAGTCATAATCTCTTTATGTGCTCCTGCCACTGAGTAACAGTCATCTAAACATACTGAACTTGAAGAAAAAAAGTTCGCCTGGGTGGTTTTTTTAGATACAAATGCTTGCAAATAACACACAGCTGTCAGATACTGGCTGGAAAATGCAACAGAAGTGTAGAACCAAGTGTTATCAAGCTGAGGTCAAAATTTTGTAACAATACCACAAAAAATGAATATATTACACAGCTTTTTTCTCAGGTTGTTCCCAGGCGTTTTTGAACTGTGCCAAATTGTGCCAAATGGCACAGTTTGGAAAAACGTCTGTAACTTTTGAATGATTCAACATAAAAGCTTGATCTTGGGCTCTAATGAAAGGTGACACTCAGGGCTGTGTGTGTGTGTGGGGGGGAGGGTTGTTTATTCATTCATGAATGAATGAATGAACAAACAAGCCCCCCACACACAAAGAAGCATGCCACGTAAAAAATGTGTGGCCTTTTTTTACAAGAAAAAATAACCTACAGTGCAATAAAAATCATACTAGAATATCTGCAATGTAGAGGATAACAACTCCCCCCCCCCCTGCTACAGAGGAGCTCGGCGCACAAAAAACGGTCCGTCAACGGTCCGTCATGTGGCGATGACGCACCGTTGTAATTATCGATCAGTCAAGTCATTTTTATTACTATTTTCAGTGTTGGCGAACATCTGTTCCTCATTGTCAGACGAACATGAAGCTGGTCCGCTTGTTACGACTCGTGGTTCTGGTCATGCAACCCGGTCAAACCATGATTCTATGATTGCGGTTTTGCACTTCCATGATTGCGGTTTTGGCGAACTATTTTTCAAAACAAATAAGAACAGCAGTAATAAAAAAAGAATGGTGAACGCTACCGTTACACACAGCGGCTTACACAAAACAGATTTTACGCACGGGACACACGCGTTTCAATCGTCGAACTTCTCTGCTTCAATTGGCTCGTTGTATTTGCAGTAGTTGGTAGGCAGGTCCTTCTTGCTAGGTTTTCAGTCATTGGTTCTTCAAGGTTTCAGAAACCCAATTCAAAGCTCTTACTAGTCGAATGAGAGGTCAATCAAATCTAAACCAATCAAAACACTCCTTTGGCTTTCTGTTTGCGGCTGTGTCTGTACTGGAAGAACGGAAATGCAGCCTTTTTTTTTTCAGTGCGCACTGAGACGCACTAGGACGCAGAGACGTGACCGCCCGCGGTATCCCGGAGTGCAAAAGGTTAAAGGGCAGGATGGGCCAGCAATTCCATTGCAACCAGGGGTGGCGATCAACCAAGAGGTGACCGTCCCACCAATCCGCCAATGGGCCAAACTCCCCCCATTTTGGTTGCGAAACCCTGCTGGACGACTATCTGGTCCAGGTTGAGCTGGCTGCTGCGCTGAATGGCTGGACACCCGAAGAGACCGCTGTGCAGGTCACGCTGGCCCTGGAGGGCAGCGCTCTCTGCACGCTGTCTGACCTCTGGCCTGAGGAACGTTGCAGTTGGCCAGCGCTACAAGGAGCGCTCCGGAGGTGGTTTGGGAGAGCGACCGATGCTGAGCACACCCAGGAACAGCTGGCCAATCGCCAGCAAGGCAGCTGAGAGAGCCTAGGAGCCTACGCAGCGGACATACGGCTGCTGACGCAGCTTGGCTATCCGGATTTCAAGCCAGGGGGCGGTGGAGAAGCTCACCCTCCAGCACTTCATCCGGGGGCTCTGCCAGGCCTGGCTCTAGGACCACATCCGGATTCACGCTGCGAGCAGCTGGGAGACAGCTGTGGCAGGAGCGGAGCAGGTGGGACTGATGATGGATTATGTAGCTGATGTGTCATCGCAGAGGCAGAGAGCTTTCCAGGCCACAGCAGAGAGAGAGGAAGAGGAGGAGGAGCTGCGCTGGACTACAGTGGCACGGCCAGTGAGAAGACGACAACTGCGGTACAAGGAAGGGTGCTTCTGCTGGGGGGAGCCAGGACACATCGCGGGTACTGCCCGGCACCAACCCTGCGACAAACTGTCACCTCGCTCTAGTTTAAAGCCGGCGATCAAGGCCCGGACTGGCCTTGATCGATATCAGTTCTACCATCTCCCTGGTCCGACCTGGAGTGTTGCCTGGTGTGGACGAGGCAGGACCACAGGGGTGGGAACCCACTGGGCGCTGCATCACCACAGCCAACAGTGAGTGTGCCAGACTGGGGGGGCGGGGTGGGGCAGAGAGTTCTTGTGGTGGGGGTGGCCGGCCAGAATACAAACCACCCGTTCTGGCTGGCTGACATCCAAGATGCGTTACTGGACTTGATCTGCTCGCAGCATGGGGCGCAATGATTGACACCACCAGATTGTCTCTCCTGCTGGGGGCCTCGGAGCATCACGCTCTGCAGCGGGACCCAGAGGAGAAACCTGGGGGCCTTCATGATCAAGGGGCCACCAGAACGGACCGAACTGGGCGGGTCGCCTCCAGAACTGAACACAGCAGTGCCACCAGCACGAGCAGAGGGAGTGCAATCACCCACAGAGACAGCAACGGTAGGAGGTGGGGGGGGGACAGCAGAGCAGGTCAGTGTGTCAGCAGAAACAAAGCAGACGAACTAGAATCAGGACAGAGACGCTAGCTGCAGGAGCTGTTGGACTGCTACATTGATGTCTTCGCTGCCAAGGTTGAGGAGTGCACCCAAACCAGCTTGGTGCAGCACCAAATTGACACCGGTGAGTCCAGGCCAATCTGGCTCCGCCCCTGCTGTCTGCCTTTTTCAAGGTGGGCAGTGGCAGAACAAAAATACGGGAAATGCTGGAGGCGGATGTTATTGAGCCCTCCAGCAGCTCCTGGGCAGCGCCACTGGTTCTGGTTAAGAAGGAGGACGGTTCATGGTGGTTCTGTGTGGATTACCGGTGCCTGAATGATGTCACCTGCAAGGATTCCTACCCTCTGCCCCGCATCGATGACGTGCTGGATTACATCACCGGCTCCAGCTGGTTCAGCTTGCTGGACCTCCTCAGCGGCTATTGGCAGGTAGAGCTGTCACCAGAGGCCCGCCAGAAAACAGCCTTCTCCATCGGGCAGGGACTGTGGCAGTTCAAGGTGATGCCGTTTGGACTTTGCAACACCCCAGCCACCTTTGAATGTCTGATGGAGCGAGTGTTGGCTCCCATGCCCCGAAGCCACTGCATTATTTATCTGGATGACCTGCTGGTTCATGCAGCTGATTTTGATGGCACCCTGTCCAACCTCTGGGAAGTATTGGACGTCATCCAACGGGCCGGGCTGCGGCTGCACCCTCAGAAATGCTACTTACTTCAGCGAGAAACCACCTTCCTGGGCCACGCCGTCAGCGCAGTAGGAGTTGCCACCGATCCAGAGAAAGTGGCAGCGGTGAAAAACTGGCCAGTGCCGCAGGACGTGGGAGAGTTATGGAGTTTTCTCAGACTGGCCTCCTATTATAGGAGGTTTGTGAAGAATTTCGCCACCATCACCAGCCCGCTGCATCATCTGATAAAGAAGGGCTGCACATTTGAGTGGAGTGAGGACTGTTCTACTGCTTTTTCCCGGCTTCACTCGGCGCTCATTGGAGCCTCCGTGCTGCTGTATCCCGACCCGAACTGCCCTTTCATCGTGGACACGGATGCCAGCAACCAGGGCATCGGGGCGGTGTTATCCCAGGAGGGAAACACGGAGAGCAGGCAGTTGTTTTTTTCAGCCGCACTCTCAACAGAGCTGAAAGGAATTATTGTGTTACTCGCTGAGAGCTGTTGGCTGTCATCCAGGGGCTTCGTCATTTTTGCTCGTATGTGTACGGGGGGGGGGGGGGGTCAGCTCAGGACAGATCATGCTTCTCTGACCTGGCTAATTTTAAAGAGCCGGATGGACAGTTGGCAAGATGGCTGGAGACACAGCAGCATTATGATTTTCAGATTGTGCATCGGGCAGGCCGCCTCCATGCCAACGGTGATGCACTGTCTCAGCGTCCCTGTGCTGCAGAGAACTGTCGGCACTGCCAGCGGGCAGAGGACCGAGACCAAGCCGTCCCACGGGCTGCTGCTCTCCGGACTGCTGTGAGCAGGAGTAACACAGCAGTGCACAGCTCCTCCTCGATAATCAGTCAGCTCTCCCCAGCGATGTCACAGAGGCCCTCAGCGCGCAGCAGCTGCAGAGTAAGCAGGATAGAGATCCGGTCATCTCCCAGGTTCGGCAGTGGTTGGACGCAGGCCAGCAACCCGCCTGGGAGGCTGTGTCGGCGCTGGACCCAGAGACCAAAGCCCTACATTCCCAGTGGGCCAATCTCTGCTGTCACAAGGGTGTTGTGTATCGGCAGTGGCAGGCTCCAGCTGGGCAGCGTCATGTCTGGCAGCTGCTGGTTCCCCGGTGGCTCCGCCCCGAAGTGCTCCAGTTGGTCCACGGGTGAGTGGGGGTGGGCCACTTTGGGGTGACGAAGACTCTGCAGCATCTTTGGGCCAGGTTCTACTGGCTGGGATATCACCAGGACGTAGAGCTCCATGTCCACGGCTGTGACACTGGCACAGCTCAGAAAGGGCCAACTCAGCAATCCCACGCCCCCTTGCAGCGGTACCAGGTGGGGGCACCCATGGAGCAGTTAGGAGTGGACATTCTGGGCCCTTTCCCAACCATGGATCGGGGGAACCACTACGTGCTAGTCGCAATGGATTATTTCACCAAATGGCCAGAGGCGTATGTGGTCCCTGATCAGAGCGCTGCCACCATAGCATCAAAGCTGATGGACGAGATGTTTTGTCAGTTTGGTCCACCGGAAGAGCTGCACAGCAATCAGGGACGGAACTTCGAGGCAGAGGTCTTCGGGGAGGTCTGTAGGCGGCTGGGCATCTGGAAGACCCGGACTACCCTGCTGCATCCACAGAGCGACGGCCTGGTCGAACGTTTCAGTCGAACTCTGACCACTCAGCTTGCTGTCTTAGTGGACCAGCGACAGTGAAACTGGGACCTGCATCTGCCCTTGGTTCTGTGGGCGTACCGAACAGCAGCTCAGGAATCCACCCAGTGCAGCCCTGCAGCGCTGATGTTTGAACGTGAGTTACGCACACCAGTGGATTTGATGTTTGGCCCCCCACCCCGGAGCCGGAGGCAGAGGGCAAACTAGAGTTGGATTATTTGTTTTGCTTGAGAGAACTTCTCCACACGGTGCACGAACTGGCTCGGGAGGGGAGGGACTTTGCACCAGGGGACTGAGTCTGGGTTTTCTGTCCGGAGCGCAAAAAGGGACGGTCACCAAAACTGGCGAGCCATCGGTCAGGACCGTGCGTGGTCCTACAGAGACTGTCAGATGTAGTGTACAGGGTGAGGCTGCAGAAAAGGAACCTGGTTGTGGTGCTTCACCATGACCGTCTCGCCCTGTACCAGCCAGCTGCCCTGTGGGTGGTCGAGCCTGAGGCTTCATCCCGACCACATTCAACGAATGGATATTAACAGGTCTGTGCATGCTGGTCGCTGACAACGGTGGCCACCCCGACACCTGGATGGATTTGTATTGGACTTTTGAGTTGGACTTTATTATTCTGGGGACAGAAACCAGTCCAGTGGGGGGACAGTGTAACGTTGGGGCTGTGATAAGGGGGCAGGAGTCTCCTGGCATGCTTGTGCCACGGGGGATTCAAATATTGTATCTGTGTGTTCTAAGCATTATTCGTGTGTGCCATTATAACTGTGTAATAAGAGGAGCAGCACGGTGGTGCAGTGGTTAGCACTGTTGCCTAACAGCTAGAAGGTTCAAGGTTCGAATCCCCAGTCTGGCAGGGTAGGAACCTTTCTGTGTGGAGTTTGCATGTTCTCCCTGTGCTGCGTGGGTTTACTCTGGGGGCTCTGGTTTCCTCCCATAATCCAAAGACATGCATGTTAGGTTGATTGGTTGTTCTAAATTGTCCCTAGATCTCTGTCTCCTATAGGCCCTTAGAATAGAGGGTTAGTACTAATGAAGTGCTTTGAGTGGTCTTTGAGACTAGAAAAAGCACTATATAAGTACAGGTCCTTATCCCTAAGGCCAGTTGTGATAGTGTTGTTTCCCTATATGTGCCAAATCATGTGTCTGTGTCACCATGAGCGAAATGAGGGTCTGTGTAAATGACCTCCCCTCCGTTCTGTGCCGTGAGCGTGTGTTGAATAAAGCCTGTTTTGTCACAGTCATCTCTCCTTATTGTGTGAACCCTTGCAATGTCACAATATACTGTACAATGTGACGTAGAAACTAAAATAATGATGCCACTTTCCTTGTGTCTTGTTCTCATCACTTCTGGTTGAATTTCAAGTAAGGAAAAACAAAGGAGAAAAGAAAAACGTATTATTGTAACGCTCCTTTTTTTCCACAAGAGGGAGTTGTAGCTTAACTATAACACAATGTGAAGGCGGCTGAGTAAAAAATTAAACATTACAAGGCTGTTTAGAGGGGACATTTTCAAACTTTTTTCCAAAATACAACACGTAATTTAATTTCCTGTAGTTTTTTCATTAGCAGTAATGTATTTTTAAAAAAATTCAGTTTGATTTTATAGTTTTGAACCATTTAAATGCCACAATAGTTATTAGTATAGCAATATAATAATAATAGTAGTAGTGTGGTGGACACAGTATGCAGTGTGTGGGGGATTGTCCCTCACACCCAGAAAGCAGAACAATGGACCAAAGGAGAAAGAGCCCCGGGGGGTTAAGTGATGCGCCCCCTGAGGAAAGAAAGACTAACCCGGCGCCGCTGAGACCAGAAGACAGCGGTCAGAGCATGAATATGGGCATGAATATGTTCATGTGTCACACATTGCCTTTGTGCACACACATGCATAATGCACCAGCCCAGCTCTCTATGCATGATTATTAAAGTTATGAAAGCGGAATACAGAGAGAGTTGAGAAGGATTCTGCAGGGAACGCTGGGGCCATAGGCTGTACATATGTGTTAGAGGGTTAATAAAGATTCTGTGTTGTCCTATGCTCGTGCCTCGCCTCCACATGCTTCCCTTTTACCCTCTACAGTAGTGTAATTTATTGTGTGCTTCGATTTAATGTTTTTGCAAATGTTCTTTTGGTGTAAAAGTAAACAACTCAGTTCTTTATTTTATGATGCATTTTCATTCTGTTTTGCATGGTAAATGGCGTTCACTTATGTAGCGCTTTTTGTCATCTCTAGATGACCAGAGGGCTTTACAGATCCTGCTATTCACCCATTCACACACTGATGCACAGGCCTGACCACCAGGAGCAACTGAGGGGTTCAGTGAATTGCTCAAGGACACTTCGGCATGCAGAGTGCAAACAGAGCGGGAATCGAACCACCAACCCTCCAATTAGTAGCCGGAAACGCTACATCTATGCCACAGCCATAGTGCATGACTATTCTCTCATACCCGTGTGAGTATACTCTTCTGCTTAATGTTTAAAGGTCTCACACCTTAACCAAACTCTTTATGAGACTAAACCCAAAAGTCAAAAATGTTTTCTTAGTGTAGTTTATGACGACATCACCTCAGAGTGAAATTAGTACCCTATACACCCTTGTTTGTAAGCCAGGGGTCCGCAGACCCCAGGGGGTCTTTTATTGCAAACAACTTGCTGTTGTTGTGCATTGGTGGCTGCAGTCCTCCATGTCAGCAGATGGTAGCATAACTGTAATCCCTCCTCTTCTTCTCCTTGAAGGAGGACCCCAAGTGGGTGATTCCTGCACAACCGGAGACAACAATTTCAGGACTGCAGTAGTTTCAGGACCCTCAAGTTTTCTCTCCCTGAACCCACTACACTGTTCACTCGGGGGAAATGTCAACACTTCCTCCAGAAACCACATCCCGGTGTCAGCCACCTCCAGCACCAAACAAGCAGTGGATACAGGGGTCCACCAGTGTTGAGAAAAGACATGCACAGCGGCCTTGAAAACAGCCCCCCTCGTGGACAGTCGTCTCTGGTAAGTGGCTCTCATTTTCAAACTAAAACTTTGCTCCACCTCCACTCTGTGTTTCTGTGATGTGTGTACCCTTTGAACAAGGCACGCAGCTGTATGTTTCGTTTTTTGTATCTACTAGGCCAAATGTTTAATTAATCGCTTCCACAGCGTGTGGGACACCATGTGGTTTATGGGGCAGCGCCGATCTCTGTTTCCCTGACCCTAGGCCACACAGCTACTGTGAGTTGTGAAGGCTACAGTGGGGTCACTCCTCTGGTAGCGCTGTGATTTAACTTTGCTTTCCCTATTCTATTATGCTGAGCACCAAGCTAGAAGGTGGAAAGTACTATTTTTATATGTTCTTTGGTATGACCCAGCCGAGATTTGAAACCACAACCTTTCAGTTGTGGGGCAGATACTCTACCCTAACCGTTTGATGCATGCACATAATTTTCATTTGTAGTTTCACCCCAGCCCTATAGGCAGAAGTGTGCCACCTATAGGGTAGCAACGACAATGGCGACTACACAAAGGACAGAAAAGGAACTCCTGTGTTTACTACTTTTACCGCTAATCATCATTTTTCTTTCTCTGGTCTCGTCACATTTCTTTTTAATTTGCCATCTTCTTCTTCCTCTTCGTCTGTGTATGTTTTGTCAGTAGCACCATCTGTTGAATGGAAGGGTTGGGTCTTGCACATGTGTAATCAACATACACAGGCAATGCAGTCACAACATTTGGGTTGGACGCACCCGCGGAGTCGAGCGGGTTGGAGACAATGACTTAATTGACGTCACACAAGCCTGCACTGGAGCAGACGTGCAGAGTGGAGGTGGAACGTAAACCAAGCTTAATTCCAACACCAACGCTGAAATCATCAAGAGATCTGCTGGCCCAAGTTGAACAAAATTCAACTCAAAATTGAACTGGCGTGCACTGGTGTCACCCGGGGCAAATGATTATCTATGTAATCGTGCCACATTTCACACTGAGTATAGACAAATTACAAGACTAAATTGATATACAGTGGTGTGAAAAAGTGTTTGCCCCCTTCCTGATTTCTCCTTTTTTTGTATGTTTGTCACAAATTGAAACAAATGATTCAGATCATCAAACAAATTTAAATATTAGAGGATTGCTGGACTCACACTCAGAGATAGGGTGAGGAGCTCAGTCATCCGGGAGAGGCTCAGAGTAGAACCACTGCTCCTCCACATTGAAAGGAGTCAGTTGAGGTGGTATGGGCATCTGATTAGGATGCTTCCTGGACGCCTCCCACTTGACGTGTTTCAGGCACGTCCCACTGGGAGGAGACTCCGGGGCAGACCCAGGACTCGGTGGAGAGACTATGTCTCCCAGCTGGTCTGGGAACGCCTTGGTATCCTCTCTGAAGAGCTGGAGCAGGTGGCTGGGGAGAGGGAAGTCTGGGCTTCTCTGCTTGAACTGCTGCCTCCGCGACCCGGACCTCCGGAAAAGCGGTAGAAGATGGATGGATGGATGGATGGATGGATGGATGGACAAAGATAACACAAGTAAACACAAAATGCAGTTTTTAATTGAAGGTGTTTATTATTAAAGGTAAAAAAAAAATCCAAACCTACATGGCCCTATGTGAAAAAGTGATTGCCCCCCCTGTAAAAACATAAATTAGCTGTGGATTATCCCATCTTTGGAAAGCTGAGTTCAATTTTCTAGCCATTTCTAAAGCTTTGGGACTCCAGTGAACCACAGTAAGAGCCATTATCCATGAATGGCAAAAACATGGAACAGTGGTGAACCTCCCCAGGAGTGGCTGGCTGACCAAAATTACCCCAAGAGCGCAGCGATGACTCATCCAAGAGGTCACAAAAGACCCCACAACAACATCCAAGAACTGCAGGCCTCACTTGCCTCAGTCAAGGTCAGTGTTCATGACTCCACCATAAGTAATAAACTGGGCAAAAATGGCCTGCATGGCACACTTCCAAGACGAAAACCACTGCTGAGCAGCAAGAACATAAAGACTCGTCTCAGTTTTACCAGAAAACATCTTGATGATCCCCAAGACTTTTGGGAAAATACTCTGTGGACTGACAAGACAAAAGTTGAACTTTTTGGCAGGTGTGTGTCCCATTACATCCAGTGTAAAAGTAACACAGCATTTCAGAAAATGAACATCATACCAACAGTAAAATATAGTGGTGGTAGTGTGATGGTCTGGGGCTGTTTTGCTGCTTCAGGACTTGGAAGACTTGCTGTGGTAAATGGAACCATGAATTCTGCTGTCTACAAAAAATCCTGAAGGAGAATGTCCGGCCATCTGTTCTTGACCTGAAGCGCACTTGGGCTCAGCAGCAGGACAATGATCCAAAACACACCAGCAAGTCCACCTCTGAATGGCTTAAGAAAAACAAAATGAAGACTTTGGAGTGGCCTAGTCAAAGTCCTGACCTGAATCTGATTGAAATGCTGTGGCATGACCTTAAAATGGCGGTTCATGCTCAAAAATCCTCCAATGTGGCTGAAATACAATTGAGCAAAGATGAGTGGGCCAAAATTCCTCCACAGCACAGCAAAAAAACTCATTGCCAGTTATCGCAAACGTTTTTTGTTTTTTTTTTTGTTACTTATTTGTACCCGTAGGTAGATTTGGTTTGCACTCTGGTGACAAGCCACCGGCTGCTGGTCGCTGTATGCGCGAGCGCCCTAAACCTACATGTTTTTGGTGTGCGGGAGGAAACCGGAGAAATCCCGGAGTAAACCCACGCAACACGGGGAGAACATGCAAACTCCACACAGCTCACTGTTGGTCGGGGGCTGGGATCGAACCCACGATCTTATGATCCCCGCGATCCCCCATCCGAGGGTAAAACTGTGCTGCCACAGTGCTAAACCACTGCGCCACCGATTGCAGTTGTTGCTGCTAAGGGTGGCCCAACCAGTTATTTGGTTTAGGGGGCAATCACTTTTTCACACAGGGTCATGTAGGTTTGGATTTTTTTTTTCCCTTAGTAATAGACACCTTCAATTAAAAACTGCATTTTGTGTTTATCTGTGTTATCTTTGTCTAATATTTAAATTTATTTGATGATCTGAAACATTAGAGTCTGACAAAAATACAAAAAAAATGAGAAATCAGGATGGGGCAAACACTTTTTCACACCACTGTAAGATCTGCCTTAGGCTAGAATGTGTCCTTTTATAACATTTTAGATTTTAGAGGCTCTGCTGGATTTTCTTCAATGTGAAAAGGGTTCTGTGGCTCAGAAAAGGTTGAAAGTCACTGCACTGCCCTATGCTGCAGTGCACAAAGATGGAACTGTGGTTGTGTAGGAGTTGTGCAGGAGTTTTAGAGCTGAAATGTGTGAAACAGTGCATGAACCTCATAATGAGGAAGTGATACTGTGATAATTACAAGAAGTATACATTGTCTTTGACAGACTAAAGTTTGGAGGCTCAGACGTGAAATGAGACAGAGGAGGAATCATGGATGGATCTGGATGGATGAAAATGTTCAGTTTTTTGATGCTGGTGCTTCAGTTTACAGGTAAGAATGTGTAACTTTTTAAAAAAAAAAAAAAAGGTTAATTTGCACATTATCATGATAGCCTTGTTTATTTAGCAAGGGAGCTTTGTTGTCTGTTTGAGGAAAGCATATTTTAAAATATACAAACCCCAGTTCCAGTGAAGTTGGAACTTGTGTAAATAAAAACAGAATACAATGATTTGCAAATTCTTTTCAACCTATATTCAATTGAATGCTCTACAAAAACTAGATATTTAATGCTCAAACTGATTAACTTTGTTTGTTTGTTTGCAAATATTCACTCAATTTGAGTTTTGATTCCTTCAACACATTCCAAAAAAGCTGGGACAAGTTCATGTTTACCCCTGTGTTACATCACCTTTACTGTAACAACACTTAATAAGCATTTAGGAACTGAGGACACTAATTTTTGAAGCTTTGTAGGAGGAATTCTTTGTCACTGTTGCTTGATCAAATCAAACTTTATTAGCACCATTCAAACATTCAATGCTGCGCGAAGGTGCTTTATATAAAAAAAAAAAACAAAAACACGATATACCCCACCCCAGCCCTCCCATACATACACACACACACACACACACACACACACACACACACACAGAGACACAGGCACCAGTCCCCACTTCTCACACACATTTAAAATAGAGGGCATGGCTCAGCACTGAGGCACCATGAGAAGAATTCTTACTTGATGTACGACTTCAGTTGCTCAACAGTCCAGGGTCTTCATCATTATATTTTGCAATTCATAATGCTCCACACATTTTTAATGGGAGACGGGTCTGGAGTGCAAGCAGGCCAGTCTAATTACCACACTCTTACTACAAAGCCATGATGTTGCAACACGTGCAACATTGTCTTGCTGAAATAAGCAGGGACATTCCTGAAAAAAATGCTGCTTGAATGGCAGCATATGTTGCTCCAAAACCTGTATGTACCATTTAGCATTAATGGCGCCTTCACAGATGTGAAAGTTACCCATGCCATGGGCACTAACACACCCCTATACCATCACAGATGCTTTTGAACTTTGTGCTGATAACAATCTGGATGGTCCTTTTCCTCTTTAGTACGGAGGACCCAACATTCATGATTTAGATTTACATGATTTACAGAAACATTTTGAAATGTGGACTCATCAGACCACAGCACACTTTTCCACTTTGCGTCAGTCCATCTCAGATGAGCTTGGGCCCAGAGTAACTGGTGGCATTTCAGGGTGTTGTTGATATGTGGTTGTGGATTTGCATGGTAGAGTTTTAACTTGCAGTTGCAGATGTAGCAACAAACTATGTTAACTGACAGTGGTTCTAAGTGTTCCTGAGTCCACGTGGTAACGTCCTTTCCAGAATGATGTTGGTTTTTAATGCAGTGCCTCCTGAGGAATCAAAGGTCATAGGCATTCGATGCTGGTTTTCAGCCTTGTCGCTTACATTCAGAAATTTCTCCAGATTCTCTGAATCTTTTGAGGATATTATGCAGTCTAGATGATGAAAACCCTAAATTCCCTGAAACTGTATATTGAGAAATGCTTTTCTTAAACTGTTGGACCATTTTCCTATGCAGTTTGTTCACAAAGTGGTGAACCTTGCCCCATCCTTGCTTGTGAATGCCTGAGGGCCATATTATAACGACGGGGTAAGATGATCAGTTGTCACTGATGCAGAACGTGTTTATGGGTGTGTCCAAGTTCATTTCCTTATCACAACGGCATAAAAATGAACCTTCCACCAGCACATGATGCAGAGAGGCCGGTCTAATCATTCAGAGGTGTGTTTTGGATAATCCAATCCAAAGCGCTCCTTTCCATCCCTTTAATGCAAAGAGGCACATTATCTAAAGTGAATTCTGATCATGACAGTTTAAGATGGGTTTTGCGCTGACCAAAGCCCATGTGTGTGAGCCAAAATGCACCCAATAGTAATGCTACTTGGTAATAAGGAAGACATCAATCACAGTTGATTTTTATTCCATCCTGTTGTGTCTCAAATAATGAATAAG
Source organism: Pholidichthys leucotaenia (assembly GCA_020510985.1). Classification (NCBI taxonomy): domain Eukaryota; kingdom Metazoa; phylum Chordata; class Actinopteri; order Cichliformes; family Pholidichthyidae; genus Pholidichthys; species Pholidichthys leucotaenia. The sequence goes on from CM035842.1 coordinate 263,558,542, forward strand.
TCGAGGTGATGTTTTATTGGTTTAATTGAGAACGAGAACCAGAAACACAGGAGACTCTAACCGCGAGCACAGGTGCCACAGCGAAGAGACAAGATGTCTCCCGCAGCTGGCTTATATACCCCAGGTGACACCACCTCCCAAAGCCGGGGCGTCACCCCTCTCTAGCCCAGGGCACTGCCATAATATACGTATAATATACGAGCTCACCCCTCCCCCCCCCCCGAAAAATCACAAGCACACTGATTAACCCACATTTGCAATTTACACCCAACTCACACTCTAACACAAAGACAGTTATAATCCTACACATGCACACACCACACTGGCCCAGCGGAGCACTCCGCTACGCAAAACAGTCACTGAAACAGAAAAGGCCCACACACCAAAATAAATTAATCCCGAGATAAATAATTATACACATTACAATCAAATGATAATCACAAATGTGAACAATGGCGGTAAACGACTCCACAAACCTGCATAATCACATCACAGATTGGGCACAGAAACTCATTATTTACAACACAGAGCACACAACATGGGGCAGTCACTAAACTCACACACACCCCCCACCAACTTTCGCACACAGGTCTTACTGCACCTTCCACACACACATATAGCACTCAGAACATCCACACAATTAAACGACATTCACAATCAACAATGGTGGTCACAGTTTCATTTAAATCACATTCCTTAACATCATCTTCTTCTTTTTTTTGAAAACTTGAATAAACAAGCACTGTTAGACATGTCCCCGACTGAAGTACAGATTACACCACCTACGTTTCAATGTCCTGTTTACCTTCCAGCATCTCATGTCATTATTAAACACAGGACCATGAGTAAAGATCCATAAGCGATACCACAACACATTACACATAGGTTCTGCACTTATCATATTTTCACTCATAAGTCTAACACTAACCTTTGCGAACACACTTTAGAACACACTAAATAGACACACCGTAAGCCCCCAAAATCAAGTCCTAACCCGGGTCTCTCAAAGGCTCCCCTCTGGAGTGTCCGTCCCGTGGCCCACTCCCAGAGCATCTCAGTTTCTTTGTTACCGGAGATGGGCTGCACAGGCGTCCCTTCCTTCCCAAACGCCGCAGCTCGTTCGGGTGCCGTCTCGACCCATCTGTCAGTTTCAGGTAACCGTCGTCATCAGCTCGTACCACCCGTAGCTCACTCTGTCCATCTTTCTGCTCCCTTGATCTGCGCACATGTCCTAGCCGAAGCTCAACCCTAGAGCGCACACCATCGCCCTTACCCAGGGGAGCACTCACTGGTTTTCTCCGTCTTCTGCGTCGCGAACCGGAACCCATATAGCTCTTCAGCGTCCCGCTAAGCTTGCTCAAGTCTTGTCCCTTGTTTTCATTCTGGGCACGGCTAGGGTTTGCACCATGTGGTCTCACCCCAATCACTTTCATTTGTTGCGTCAGAGTGGCCCTGGCAGCGTCTGGCTCAACAGTGGTACTCGGCCGGCCACCGGAGCCCCGCTGCGCTCACTCTCTGGAACCATCCGCCTCTGTGGGGGCTAAACCATGCCGTTCGGGTCCCTCATCCGCAGGACCGCAAACACTAGCGCGGAGTTCCCATCGCGTCAGAGTACTCTGGTGCTGGCGGCATCCCTTGTCATTCAAAAAGGTCCACCCTAAGTCCCACACTTCTTTGCTGCTCCCCAAGTAAAATGGCCAGTCCCACAGTTCACCGCCTGACCACTCCTCCTCTTCTCCGCAGGTGATGGAGAAACCAAGTCCATAAAACAGATCACAGCCCATTAAATTATTTCCACTATGGGCCACCATGAACTTGGCCATGCACATAGAGGCTTTCCTATACCTCACCGACAGCCACACCGAGCCCACATTGTCCAAAGTGTTATCTCCATATCCATAACAGGCAATGTCTGTTTTACTCATGGTGTAATGGGGGAAGAATTTCTTAACCGTTGCCAAATTCAGGATGGAGGCTGCAGACCCCATGTCCACCATCATCAGTACTGGCGTCCTGTCCAACAGCACATTGCACATAATATGACTGTCCGTGTTGGGTGAGACAGTGTGGACCACCACGGGCGTCTTCTTTGGCGGAGGTTTCTTCCCCGACCTCCGTTCCTCCTTCTCAAAATTCTGGCAAACCCTGGCAAAGTGGTGAAACAGACCACACCATCCACAATGCTTGCCCTTCGCTGCACACTCCCTTACTCAATAGCAGTGCCCAGCGGATCCGCAGCCGTAGCATCTCGGCGTTCCCGGGGTGGACCTAATCTTCACAATGGCCGTGTACTCATCGTCGCTGCCATCGTTCGGATCCAAGGCCAGTGCCTTCCACTGCTTGTTGTTCCTGGGCAGGGCTTCTGTGTCACCGAGATTCTTTGATTGCTGTTCTGCTGCCTCGTGTTGTTGCTCTAGGTTCATGGCTTCTCACTTCCGCCTTCTCACTTCTGCCTCCAAAGAGAGCAGACGCTTCTTTTCTCTCTCTGCTCTAGCTCCCCACCTCCCCAACTAACTGGATCCCAGTTTGCTGTTGTCTGTCTGCGTCTGACTGCGGATTATCGAAAGAAATTATGGAATTAATAAGCTGGGCTTTGAACGCAATTGACACTATTTTTTCAACAAGGAAAAGTGCTCCGGGGGAAGCTGTTTGCCCCGCAGGGACGGCTCCAGCGGGCTATTTACGGGAGACAAGTAATTGGAGAATCTTGTGCCTGACTAATCTCTCTATCGAAGACATTGAAGATTTGTATGTCTTCGTAATAATGGTGATTGGGATCGTTCTGATTGGATCTGGGATTGTCCTGGTGTACTGCAAATTGCTGAAGATGGATACAACCTATCAAAATGCTGGCCAGGCGAGGTGCATCCATCAAATTGAAAAAATGGAGAAGACCCTGATAGCGACAAATGGAGAACTGTCTCGGAAGGTGGATTACATCATGATTACGCTTAGGTCTATCCACGACGGACTCAACGCCCCGCAATGAAGGATTAAGTACTGAATCTGCAGAAGAATATAAAGTTCCTTCTCTGTGATCAGTTCTATTTGGCTCAATTCCCTGACAAAAATCCTCCTGATCGTCTGCAGTCTCTGTTTTTTCAAAACACTGAGCACATGGCCTTGGACAGCAGCTGCATGGACAATTGCCAAGGACAATTGCCAGTAGCCAGACAAAACATCTCCTGCCAAAGTGTCCTTGTTGTTCTTACTGATACAACACTTGCTTCAACATTACATTCATATTGATCCACAAACTGACAACAAGATGATTCACTCACTGCTCTCTTTGTGTCCTGTGAACTCTTTTGGTCTGCTGATGTGCATTGAGGGCTTTTTTTTTCTTTGTAATCATAATATTGATCATGTGACCAGTATTCTGAAATCAATGATTTTTTTGCTCCTTCCCATTGTATTATTTTTTATGCTACCTGTACCCTTCTGTTGGCAGGCGCGTTTCAGACACATGCCGCGTCATGGAAATGCAGGTTCATTCTCTGTGTCAAGTCAAATTCTCTCGTATGTTATCAGTGATCTGTTAATGTACTTGGCAATAAATCTTTTTCTGATTCTGATTCTGATTCTGATGGCTGCTTGCAGTGTTAGCTCGCCAGTGTGAATTAGCAGGCAGACTCTCACTGAAGAAAAGGCCACATGTTCCACTAACTGGTCGCGGACCATCTCTTCCTTCAAAGCCCCAAACCTGCACTCACCCACCAGCTGCCAAAGGTCCACCACAAACTACTGAACCGACTCTCTGGGTCGCTGGCGCCACTGTCTGAACTGGATTCGCCGCATTATGATGTTTTTAGGGGCACGAAAGTAGCCCGCCATGAGCCTCATGACGTCGCCAAATGAGTCACCTCCTCCTAAAGTGCGTGGGATCCTCTGGCCTTCCACACCTAGGTTACGGACCAGAATAGCCCTCGCATGCAATTTCAATTTAATCAATGCCACACAGAGTAATGCGGTACCAGGAAGAGGCAGGGCATCTAGACATGTGTGATGGAGCACAAACACTGAGAGGAAACAGTATAGTGTTTGACACACAGTGATCCAACAATCTCTTCCCACAGATGAAGGGCTAAAATAGAGCAAGGCCTAATGAGGAAAGAGATTGCCGGTGGGAGTAATAAGAAAGAGAGTGAGAAAATGAAAACCATATTAAAACCATCTCTGGGCTCCAGAATACCTCCCCCCAGGCCACGGGGGGCAGGGAGTGGGCAAACAATCTGAACCTGTTTTTTAATAGGTTTGACCAACCGCCCTCCCCTCCCGACTGCACAACAACCACTGCTGCCTCTAAAGACATCGAGTCCTGCTGCCCACACCCCACTCCACCAACACCCCCCCACTCCCAACACACAGCCCCCCAACATGACCCTCACTAAGGCCCAGGTGAGGATGGAGCTGAGGAAGATCAAGGCGAGGAAGGCCGCGGGACCGGACGGCATCAGTGCAAAGCTCCTCAAGTCCTGTGCAGACCAGCTGTGTGGGATTGTGGAGCACATCTTCAACCTGAGCCTGAAGCTGGGGAGGGTACCACAGTTGTGGAAAACATCTTGTGTGGTACCTGTACCAAAGGCTTCCCACCCCAAAGACCTGAACAGCTACAGACCAGTGGCCCTGATGTCCACATGATGAAGACCCTGGAGAGACTGCTCCTTGCTCACCTCCGCCCCCTGGTGGGACCAGCAATGGATCCACTCCAGTTCACCTACCAGCATGGCATTGGGGTGGAGGATGCAGTGATCTTCCTCCTTCACCGTTCTCTGTCCCATCTGGAGAAGCCCGGGAATGCAGTGAGGATCATGTTCTTTGACTTCTCCAGTGCTTTCAACACCATCCAACCGATGATCCTGAAGGACAAGCTGCTGTGCGCAGGGGTAGACCAGCACCTGTCATCATGGATCCTGGACTACCTCACTAACCGGCCACAGTTTGTGAGAACCCGGGACTGTGTGTCCGACACGATCATCAGTAGCACGGGGGCCCCCCAGGGAACGGTTTTGGCTTCCTTCCTGTTCACCTTTTATACGGCGGACTTCTCACACAACACAAAACACTGCCATCTACAGAAGTTCTCTGACGACTCTGCGATCGTCGGCCTCATCTCTAACGGAGATGAAGCTGAGTACAGAGGACTTATCCAGGACTTTGTAGACTGGTGCCATCGGAACTACCTCCAGATCAACGCGAGGAAAACTAAGGAGCTGGTGGTGGACTGCCGCAGGCAAGGACAACCCCTCACAGCACCAGTAAACATACAGGGAACAGACATTGAGATGGTGACATCCTACAAGTACCTGGGTGTTCATTTGAACAATAAACTAGACTGGTCACACAATACTGACGCGCTCTACAAGAAGGGACAGCGCAGGCTGTTCCTACTGAGGAGATTCAGGTCTTTTGGTGTACAAGGGGTGCTGCTGAAGACATTCTACAACACGGTGGTGGCATCAGCCATCACTTTTGGAGTGGTCTGCTGGGGCAGTGGCATTACAGCAGCCAATAGGAAGAGACTGAACAAACTGATCAAAAAAGCTAGCTCTGTCCTGGGGCAGCGCCCTGACCCAATGGAGGAGATAGGAGAGAGAAGGGTTTTTTTTTTTTTACTTATTTTGTACCCGTAGGTAGATTTGTTTTGCAGTCTGGTGACAAGCCACCAGCTGTGGGTCGCTGCGTGCGCAAGCGCCCCTTAACTCCCTAACCTGCATGTTTTTGGCATGTGGGAGGAAACCGGAGAAATCCCGGAGTAAACCCATGCAAACACGGGGAGAACATGCAAACTCCACACAGATCACTGTTGGCCGGGGGCAGAGATCGAACCCACGATCTCATGATCCCCGCGATCCCCCGGCCGAGGGTAAAACTGTGCTGCCACAGTGCTAACCACTGCGCCACCGTGCAGCCCGGATGGTGGCGGATGGTGGCTAAACTGTCATCTCTGCTGGAGTCCGAGTCCCACCCTATGCAGGATATACTGAACGCACTGAGGAGCTCATTTAGCAGCGGACTACATCATCCTAGGTGCGCAACCAAGAGGTTTCGCAGGTCCTTCCTACCTACGGCTGTCAGACTGTATAACCTAAGCAGGGCTGCTCGCAGAGATAGCAAAAAAACGTGACGACCTAATAGTATTGAATGCAAAAGACGCAATAGACTTACACAATGGTCCCCTCCAGTATATACAACTAGTGTAGCTCATGTATTTTACCTACATATGTATAAGCACAATGGGATGCTTGGGATTGCATGTGTGGATTGACCTCACGTCTAGGATGGGACAATATGTCTGGACCGCCTGTGGATAACAGCAAGAAGACGGAGGTACGGCGATAAGGAGCTGAAAGGACTTCCTGACCTCCTGGGGGCCAGGCGGAGGACTGAAGGACTTGGGGGGAGAGTTATTGTCAATAAGAGGTTTTGACGGTGATATGTGATTCTTCCTTTTGTGTTGTATGTATAAATGAGGGGATTTTGACTCAGCTCATTCTCTTCTGTTCTTGAGAGATAACTGGGGATGTGATTGCAACATTAAAACCTGAATTAAGAAATAATTCAGCCTCGTTATTTCACACTCCCCACATTGGTGACCAAGAGACGTGAGAATGCATAGAAGGGATTCTCCTGATGCAGACTCGTCAGAGTCTGCCCAAGCGAGCGCCGTCTCCATCAAACTGCCAGAATTCTGGCAGGACAACCCAGACTCGTGGTTCCTCCAGGCTGAGGCACAGTTCATGCTCGCAGGAATAACGGCGGATGACACTAAGTTCTACCACGTCATCGCAAGGCTCAACAACCGCACAGCTCGATGCGTGCGGAGCTTGGTACAGCAGCCACCCGCTGACAACAAATACGGCGAGTTGAAGGCTGCCCTCACCGAGTGTTTCACGCCCTCAGCCGAAGAGAGGGCTAGGAGACTCCTGGCTATGCACGGCCAAGGAGGGCGCAGGCCAGTCGCCCTGATGGAAGACATGCTGCAGCTGAGGGAATCGGACAACGATGATTTCCTATTTAAGCACATCTTTCTAAGAAACCTCCCGATGCACATGAGAGGGACTCTGTCCGGCATGCGTTGTGTGACCCAGCGGGACTTCCGTGCGCTGGCCCGAGAGGCGCAGCGGCTCCTCGACTCCTGTGGCGAGCAGACGGCCACAGCGGCAGCGGCAGAGCTAGGTGCGGCGACCCGAGGCAACGAAGAGCCGGAGACAGCGGAGCCAATTCCACCAACAATGGCAGCGGCGCGGCCCCGACGCAGCGGAGGAGATGGCCTCTGTTTTTATCACCGGCGTTTCGCAGAGAAGGCACACAGGTGTGTACCGCCGTGCAGCTTCAAGAGCTCGGGAAACTACAGGACCGGGAATCGTTAGCAGCTTCAGCTCTCGGCGAAAGAAATAAGCTGCTCTACATCACGGATACGAGCTCCGGGCGGCACTTCCTCGTAGACACCGGAGCCCAAGTGAGTTTCATCACCCCGACCTATGCCGACCGGCTGGCTGGCCCCCGTGGTGACGGGGCAACTGCAGCGAACGGCTCGAGCATCAACACCTACGGAGAAAGGACTTTGTCTCTGTCCTTGCACGGCCGCACTTATGAATGGACTTTTATCATAGCGGCGGTGAGCTTCAACATGTTAGGTGCCGATTTTCTGTGCTCACATGGTTTGTTAGTTGATCTTGCCAACAAGCGCTTGGTTAATGCACTATCTTTTTATTCTATCCCTTGTGCAGCTCGAGTGTCCCCGCCACCGGTGCAGACCAACGTCGCCACAGCAGGCGGTAAGTTTAACGCACTCCTCACCCAGTTTCCAGCGCTCACGGTTCCCACATTTTCGGCAACAGTTGCGAAACACAGGGTGGAGCATTTTATCACTACAGCTGGCCCCCCCGTCTTCGCGAAAGCTCGGCGCTTGATCGCTGCTAAGCTCTCCATCGCGCTCGAGGAGTTCGCCAGCCTGGAAAGGCTGGGCATTATTCGCCGTTCGAAGAGCCCATGGGCTTCGCCGCTGCATATGGTCCCTAAAGCCGACGGCTCCTGGAGACCTTGCGGCGATTACCGCAGACTAAACAACGCCACAGCGCATGACCGCTACCCAATCCCAAACATTCAGGATTTTTCGGTGCATCGAGCGGGGGCGCGTGTAACGGAGTCAAAAATGTACTTTAAGTATTTCTTTTTCTCAGTTATGTTTTTATTTGTGTTGTTGTGAATTTTATTTTACTTGAGTACTTTTATTTTGGCGGTACGCTTCTCGCATCCGCTCTTCCTGTGCCTCCGAGGCTCCGGTAGTTTAAGGCGCTTTTCCACTAGCCCCACTCAGCCCCGATTGAAAACCCGACTCTACTCACTTCGGTTCGGTTCGGCCTCAGTTGCTTTTCAGCACACCTGCTGTGGGTGAGATTTGTTGAACAGCAGGCGGCGCCACACCCTCGTGACGTGAAACACACGACCGAATCCTCCACAACAAACAAAATGGCTGATGACGAGGAGAGAAGGAAGGAGGAAGGAGAGAGGAATGACTGTGACATGAAACTGGTTAAATCTATGGTGCTGACTTGTTGTGCTCTGCACAATCTGTGTGAGAGTCATGGAGAGACGTTTGACACTACATTGGATGATGCAGTAGATGAACCAGTGGTGGCAACGGCACAGAGAGCAGAGGAGCAGGGTGGTGATATTGTAGCGAACTCAATATAAGCACCCTACTTGGCTTGCCAAGTGGGTTGACCCTATTGGCGACACAGGTAGAGTGTGGGACTCCAGAGCGGGAGGTATGAGTTCAAACCTCCCGGTGGGACGTTGCCATGTCGAGCTGCACGTTATAATATGAGATGCTGTGATGCAATACTTGCCTATTTCGTCCACATTTATGTGCATACATATTTCAAAAATGTTTTTTGTAAATAAAATGTTGTGCATGGTCCATCTACCTGTCCTCTTGTTCATAACGTTTATCTGTTAAGAAGGTGCAAAGCCATCAGCCTAATGATGAGCCCACACTTCTGTTGTGATAATTGCTCACGCTGAGCGCTCTGACAGCCCCATACGCTGTGGGGGTCACACACGACGTGTTCCTCCCCACACTCTCAATTTTTTTTCCCGTATATTTTTCTCTTTGGCATACAGAAATGGCAATACGCCCGTATTTGCTAAAATTGCATTTTCCCCGTATTAAAATACGGCGAAACCGTATCACTTGACAGGTATGTAATTACATGCAGAAACACCGCACAGGCCATCTTCACAAAAATCCAGCTCGACAAGCCACTTTTGCTTAGGTGGAAATGCAAATTGAACTATAAATCATGTGCTGATACATGTCATATTTTCCCATGTAAAGGTCTCCCACTTTTTTTTTCCCACAATATCTTTATTGAACCTTTTTTTTTTTTTTTAACAAACATGATACAAACAATCAAACACTAACACTAAAGTACTACAAAAAAAAAAAAATGCACTAAAAACACCAACAACCACCAACAAAATCAAGTCTTTAACAATGCTCCTCTGTTTAGTCTAGACAATCCAATACATAAGTATACATATTATGTTCACCAGTTTGGAATTTACAAGGTCCACACACATCATTCACCTTCTTCTTCAAGAGTTATGTTTAAATTTTTTACATAATCAATAAAAGGTCTCCATATATTCTCAAACACAATTTCCTTTGATTTCAGTATATATGTTATTCTTTCTAATGGAAGGTTTGTTAACATCTGTCTTAACCACTGAGTCACATCTGGTCTATGAGTCTTTTTCCATAATAGTGCAATACATTTTTTGGCATTAAGCAAACTGAGGTCTATGAATGTTCTTTCACTTTTATTAAAATTATGCTTTTCTGGGTACAGACCCAACAAAAACAGTTTAGGATTCAATATGATTTGTTTTGAGATTATTTTTTCAATTGTTACCCTCACCTCTTCCCAAAACATTCTTATTAATCTACATTCCCATAAACAATGAAATAGGGTTCCTTTACTTTCCATGCATTTTGTGCATGTATCTGGTATATTTTTGTTATATCTATTTAACTCCTCCGGTGTAACATACATCCGCATTAACCATTTGAAATGTATCAATTTAAGGCGTACATTTATTGATTTGGTTTGAGCTTCTGTACAAGCCAATTCCCATTGTTCCTCTGAAATTTCAATTTGCAGATCTTCTTTCCAGTAGTTTAATCTTTTCAGTGAATTTTCACTTGAAGATAGTGTCAATGAGTTATAAAACTCTGAAATAATACCCTTTCTTTTACTATCTTTCATCATCATTTTTTCCAAGGATGAATAAATAGGTCGAGTGAGAGCTTTATTTTGATTTGATCGAATAAAGTTTCTAAGTTGAAGATATTTAAAAAAATGTGTTCTATTGAGATTAAATTTGATCCTCAGCTCTTCAAAAGACATTATGTTGTCTGCACATGGCAAATATAAATCCTGAATCTTTTGTATCCCTTTTAAATTCCATACTTTAAATACAGCGTCCGCTCTCCCTGGTTTAAAATATTGATTACCCCATATTGGACTAAATTGTGACAATAACTGTGGTTCTTTTAAATAGTTTTTAGCTTCACACCATATTTTGATCATATGCTTTACAAATGGATTTTTAACTTGTTTTTGTAATTTTTTTGCCGAATCTGAGTATATGAATATGGGAAGAGGTAAAGGTAAATTGTATGATTCCATTTCAGTCCAGTGAGGGAGATCATTTGATGAAAAATAATATGTCATAGACCTCAGTTGTGCCGACCAATAATACAACATAAAATTTGGACATTTCAGACCTCCACGATCAAATGGTAAATATAATAAAGACAAACGTAATCTAGCCCTCCTGTTGTTCCATATAAATTCCACTAACTTTTTTTTTATTCTTGAGAATAGATCTAAAGGTGGTGATAAGGGAATGTATTGAAATAAATAAAGTATTTTAGGTAAAATATTACTTTTAAGTATATTGATTCTCCCGATCATCGACATTGGTAGTGACATCCATCTCTGAGTTAACTCATTGATATCTGACATTAAGGCTTCATAGTTGACACTGGCGACTGATTCTAGCTTAGGCATAATTTGGATTCCTAAATATTTAAACTGATTTACAACATTGAATTGATTTACCTCAGGGGCTGGGTAATTTCTCTGGGTCTCATTTAGCATTAATATTGAAGATTTAGTTTTATTTATTTTATATCCTGATATTTCCCCAAAATTCTTTATTAAATTCAACAAGGTTGGAATTGATTTTTTTAGATTCGACATAAACAAAATTATATCATCGGCGTACAGGGAGATTTTATGTTCTGTTGGTCCAACTTTAATTCCATATATTTGTGAATGTAAACGTATCGCTATCGCTAAAGGTTCAATTGCCATAGTAAACAGTAAAGGTGAAAGTGGACAGCCTTGTCGACATCCTCTATTGATTTTTATTGGTTTTGAAATATTGTTATTTGTTAGGATTTCTGCTGTAGCATTATTGTATATTATTTGAACCCATTTTATGAAATTATTTCCAAGTCCAAACCTTTGTAGGACTTCAAAAAGAAAGGGCCATTCAACTCTATCAAAGGCCTTTTCGGCGTCCAATGATAGGAGAGCTGTATCCGGTGCTTCTTTATTAAAATAAATAATATTAAATAGTCTTCTTACATTATGGAAGCCTTGTCTACCCTTTATAAAGCCATTCTGATCTCGATTAATAATATTTGGTAAAATTTCTTGTATTCGTCTTGCTAAAATTTTACAGATTATCTTAAGGTCGGCGTTTAATAGGCTTATTGGTCTCATATTTTCACATTTATTAGAGGGCTTACCTGGTTTTGGCAGCAGTATAATTAAGGCATTATTTATGTATGATGGTAAATTATTATTTTGAAATGCTTCTAAAACCATTTCCAAAAAAGGTTTTATTAATTTATTCTTGAATTTTTTATAAAGGTCAACTGGAAGACCATCTGGTCCTGCACTTTTTCCTGATTTCATATTATCAATGGCTAGCCCAACTTCTTCTTGACTAATTTTAGACTCCAATATCTCCCTGTTTTCATTTGGAATACATGGTATAGATAGTTCGTTCAAAAACCCATTTAGTTTTGTTAAATCAGGTTCATTTTTGGTATCATATAATTTTTCATAGTAATCTCTAAAGGCTCTATTAATTTCTAAAGGATCTATAACTACCTGTCCATTACTTATAATACTGGTAATTGGTGTTTTAATTTCCAATTGTTTAATCTGCCATGCTAATAATTTTCCTGATTTTTCACCTTGTTCATAAAAAGATTGTTTCAATCTTAGAAGACTCGAGGCAGCTCTATTCGCTGATTTTTTGTCGTATTCAGCTCTCAAAATCAGTAATTCATTCTCCAACCTTGGGTCACTTCCTGCATACACTTTTTCCTGAAGACTTTTTATTTTATGTTCCAATTTAGCTCTCTCCTCTCGAGTCTTCTTAGATTTTGATCCTGTATAACTAATAATATGTCCCCTAATAAAAGCTTTGAAAGCCTCCCACTTTACACATGCTGATGTTTGTGTAGTATTGATGTCAAAGAACTCGTCTATCTGTTTTTCTATATACTTGACAAATTCCTCATCCTGAAGCCATTTATGCTGAAATTGCCATCTACCTGATTCCTTTGTCAATTTTTTATCTACATATATTAGACAACAGGGTGCATGATCAGAAATCACGATGTTATCATAAAAGCAGTTTTGAATCTTGGACCTTAATTCTGTGGAAATCAAAAAATAATCAATACGTGAGAATGTCTTGTAGGTACTGGAATAACAAGAATAGGCTTTAACTTGTGGTTTCATTTCTCTCCATATATCTAACAATCTCAATTCTTTCATAAAATGATTAATAGTCATCCTACATCCAATGTGCGTACAATCCAGTCCTGTTGATCTATCCACACCTGGATTCAATGTACAATTAAAATCCCCTGCTATTATATGTTGCCCTGTAAGTGATGATAAGATGAGAAATAAATTAGCAAAGAACTTCTGATCATCTATATTGGGACCATATAAGTTCACAAGATTTATATTTTCTAATAGCAAAGAACCTTGAATGATTACATATCTTCCAAATTTGTCTCCAATTACATTTTTCACCTGAAAAGGAACTGATTTATGTATGAGAGTCATAACTCCCCTGGCTCGGGATGAAAATGAAGAGGTGAATACACTTCCCTGCCATCTACTCCTAATTCTTTTAACATCCTCCTCTATCAGATGAGTTTCTTGTAAAAACACAATTCTTGAACCCATGTCCTTTATTTTATTCATAACTTGTTTAAGTTTTTTTAAATTTTGTAGACCTCTGCAATTCCATGAAGTTAAATTAAGATTAACACTTTGGTCCATGATCAATAGAGAGTTTGGGATTACCTTGCAGTGTAAACATGCTCATACAGAGAAGCAAAAACATGAGTGGTTGAACATTCATCCTACAAACTACACACAAACAAATTTCCCCTTCCCACACTTGTGGCAAACCCCCCAAAATCAAAAGAAAAATTCTGTCTCCCGATATAGCCATCGACCGTTCCACACCCACGGGGAACAGCCTAAGCCACTCCTTCTTCATCCTCCCAATCACCCTAACTCTACTGCTTTTAATGACGTAACATTAACTCTCCTCTGTAGTTTTCCAACTTAACTCCAAAATTTTTAACAACTTTGTACATCATAGTTTTTTTTTGTTTGTTTGTTTTGTTTTTGTTTTGTTTTTTTAATATATAATACAATCTATATTTTGTAAACTTACTATTTACTTCAAGTCAGTCAGATGCCTGTGCAAATGCTTAATTATTCTACCTTATATTTTGTTCATGCTTAGCTCCCACCAGTCTCTTCTTCTTCTTTGATCTTCTTGATGAACTCCTGCGCCTCCTCTGGGGTCTTGAAGATGTGGGTTCTGCCCTCATACGTGGTCAGCAGTCTCGCAGGATAGATTACACCATGACGAATCCCAAGGTTGCGCAGCTCCTTACGTACGGGATCAAACTGCTTCCTCAATTGCTGGATTCCTGTGGCCAAATCTGGGTAGAACCGCACCTGCTGGTCCTGGTGTTTAATCTCCCCCTTAGCTCGTGCAGCGCTGAAGATCTTCATCCTGTCTCTGTTGCTAAGAAACTTCATAATTAAGGTCCTCGGCGGTCCCTCATCTCTCCGTGGGCCAATGCGATGTGCTTTTTCCAGAACCACTGCTGATTGCAACTCCTCGCTGCCCAGCACCTCCGGAATCCACTTTTCCAGAAAGGAACATACGTCCCGACCTTCTGATTCCTCTGGAAGACCCACCAGCCTCAAATTATTCTGTCTCGACCGAGATTCCAAATCCAAAATATTATCTTCCAGAGATTTATTTTTTTTTTCCAAAGTGCGCACCTTTAATTGAAGACGGGTGACGTCATCTTCAGCACTAGCGAGACGGAGCTCCATCTGCGCCGTTCGTTCTACACAGTCACCCAATTCCTTTCTTATTCCTTCCAACGCTGTCATAATCCCATCAAATCTAGAGGAAAAGTCCGCTCTCATTGAACTCATGGCAGCCATCAGCGCATCTGCGCCATTCCCCGCAGATCTCGCACCGTTGCCAGCCTCCTCCGCCATATATGGAGTTTTGTTTGCTGCGTCACAGACCTGAAAGTCCGTTAATTTGGACTGTTTCGGCGGCTCGCTTTTTCCTTTTCCTGGTTTTCCAGCCTTAGGCTTCGCCGACATATCCTCGCCCAAATGCTGGGATACGTTCTGTCCCAAATGAGTGAGTTATTTGCCGATTTTTTTTCTCCAGGAGCAGAGCAGAGCGAGACACGTCCGTCCTACGTGGCAGCCATAACCGGAAGTCTGAGGTCTCCCACTTTTACTTACAAATTGATTTTTAATTTTTGGGAAAAGGGAATATAAATTTTGCACTTGTTGGTAACAACAGTTGTGTGCAACAAAAACACAGTTGTGTATCCTTGTCCGATTTGTCTACTGTTATTAGTGCCAAATTTTTGCTAGATTCCTTCTTAATTTATTAAATTTTGACTGGTGATGCAACATTCAACTTACACGTACTTACCTTTAGCAGTGTCTACAAGTTCAAGCACACCTGTACAACTGCTTATAACCTAAAAAATGTACCCGTTCAAGAGAAATGGATTCCGCATTGCAAATTTGTTTAAAATAAAAAAAAAAAAAAACCTACCAAGACATTGCGTTTCGTTGTGCTGTTAAAAATTAAATTACCATTAGAAGGCTATACACCTGACCTGATGAACAGCAGCATGTGGAGTGAACAGAGAATGGAATGTGTATGTAATTATTGGCTTTTCTCATACGGTGTCATAACAGATAAACCAGACTTTTGATGCAAACAATACAATTTTATTCCAGAAGCAAAATTTACAAACAAAAAAACAGACTGGGCGATGACATCTCTGCAAGCTCTTCCCTTCGTAACGCAGCGTCCTGCTCCAGGGCTTCACGCGCATCTGCCCGCACATCTGCGGCCACCTGTCGCAAATGCTGCATGTACTCCTGATTCTTGCCGCTGGTCATGTTGCCGTTCCAAGAGCCGCATCTCTTCGTCATGCATGTTGACCATCGCTAATGTAAGGTCAGCGATGGGAGTTGTCTGTTTTCGTCTTGCCTAGATGGAAAGACAGAAAGGCATGGTCGTTAAAGCTGGATCACTACATATATTATGGAATTACACAGGTGAAAGTCTGTGGTGGAATGTCACTATTATATTATGCTTCATTGCTGTATATAAGCTGAACTGTCATGTTGCTGCCCCTCAGTAGAGCAGATTTTGCAACACGCAGGGTGCTGTCTTCGGCTGCAGCCCCCCTGCAAAACTAAAAAGGATTAAGATTAAGAATATGGATGGATGGATGGGTAATGTTTAAACTAGTTGCTTGTAGTGTGGCCGCAGAAATCTGAATGGGTTAATACAGTCAGCTGACGCGAAGCATTTCAATGAAGCATGTTGATTTCAACGGCAGTTCATCAGCTTTATTTGTTTGTCTAAAACAGGAGTTACAACAGCACCATTCACCACACCTAAAAATGGTTGTGGAACACCGATAAGTGAAGACCAAAGAATAACCTTTTTGCACATTTAAAAAGACATTTTCAATTAATTAATATGCTGCTACAGGAAATTGCATTAATCAATTTGGTACATAACTTGTTAGGCTCCAGCCCCCCCGCGACCTGTAAAGGATTAAGCGGTAGAAGATGGATGGATGGATGGATGGATGGATGGATTTTCGACCCTGGTTTTCGCTGCTGGACCTGTTTCAACCAAAAAAAAAAAGTGGTTATTGTGCCTTACCAGCACTTGAACATGATCCAGATGGAGCTGGTGATGTGGAGTCGATTCAGCTAGCGCTCCGGCAGACGCACACGCAGACGGAGCGCCAGGAAGTCCGGTGTGTCCATCACGTCCACTGAGGTGGACCCCTGTGATATTAAATGCGATTCTAGAAAGAAAATGCACGCAATTTAAAACTTAACACCAAAGTGCAACATGTACACAACACTCTCAAGTTTTTAACCGGAATACAATAAGCGTAATTCAGCGTTTTGTTCGCGCTAATACTTAACACAAAGCAAGCGTGAATCTGCAGTTGGCTGCAAAACAATAGGCAAGCCTCAGTAACAACCATTACCCACAATCTAACAACCTTCCTATTTCTTAAAAACAGTGAGCTTGGCACAGAAAGGATCAAGTGGCGAAAAGATACGCAATATCAAAACAACACTCACCATCCACGGTTTCCAAGGCCGTGACCGTGACAGTGACCGTGTCGAGCCCAATGTCTCTCAGCAAACCACTTCCACTCCTTCCGATCCACTGAACCTCGAGCAATGTGGTTCTTCACTGCTCGGTAATCGCTTTTCAGCTTTTTCAGCTTCTCCCGACACTGTTTGGCAGTACGGATGTGCCCTTGGGAAGCCATCTGCTCGGACACCTGCATTTCTAGTAGATCCATCCAACTTGCGCTGGATGCGATCGTCGCCTAATGTAGAAAGAAAATTGCGCACCTCCTAATATATAATATTAGGAGTATATTATTATATAAGTACGTATATTATACAGTATATTAATATAATATACCGTATTAAAGGGGCGCACTGTGTTCACTGGCTGAACAATTACAAATGGCGGTCGTGGAGTAAATTCAGCAGAAAAAGTCGCTTTCGTGACGTTACGACCTGACCAATCAGCGGCGACCAGTCTCTTAAAGTCATATCACAGCCATACTCAGCCCTATTCAGCTCGGTTAGACCCTGCCCTGGATCAGGTACGAAAAAAGTACCTGCTAACCGGTGCTGGGGCTGATAGAAAAGTGCCTAAAGCGGGCTGAGTGGTGCGGTGTAGGGCTAAATGAGGCTAGTGGAAAAGGGCCTTTAGTCTTTCCCCACAGTATCGCGTTGCTTTGCTGTGGGAGCCTGTGTGGGATCGAGGTACAGACGGAGCGTGATACAGTTTGTTTTATTTCATTAACAGGAGAAATAAATTGTGGAAACAGCAGCCTGGTGTCATCGTGGTCCCTATGCCGCACATACGCTTGCATTAATGTTCCCGATCACGGCCGCTTAAGGGTGTCCCAAAAGAAGAACCATTACACTTGTGACGAGTTCCGTTACACTGGTGCCAGTGATCCTTGGAACTTCAGATCAGCTGGACGCCGGTCACCGTGGATGCTGCATCGCCATACTGGGTCTACGCTGGGACGTATATGTGGTCAGGCATATACAGGACTATTGTAATACATTTTAACTGATATACGCCACCTTATTTTGGAGTTAGTCACAACGAAAAAAAAAAAAATTTTCACTGTGTAAAGTAGTTCAAGAAAAAAAAAAACGACAAAAAAGACATGGATAACTATAAAACACCTGTTTTGCCAAAAGGGAGAGGTATCTGGCGCAGCGATATTGCTATTAGTAGAGATGTGGGACATTCAAAATTTATGAACAGTGGTGGGGATACAGGGTTAGGTCAGAGCCCAGGTTGTATTCCTGTTGGTGAGTTCATGAGTGAGGGTCCTCATGTTTCCACACCCTGCAGTAATGTCGGTGCCACTGAAAATTTTACAGACATGGTGGGGCAGCTTGGTGCTCAAATTGGTGAGTCTGTAGTCACTAAATTAATGTCTGCTGGTGTTGTGAATATGACCAATGACAACCAGACTTCTCCTACTGATCGAACTGCACATTGTGATGTTACCAAATGTGACCCCCCACATGTGACTGTTCATGTTAAGTCAGACAGAGAACTACATATATTTAGAGGTGACGGTACTGACAAATATTCAGTTCGGGACTGGATTGACTTGACTAAGACTGAACCCAAGAAGAGAGAGATTCCTGTGTGTGAGCAAGCAGGAGAGATAATGGGTCATTTATTGGGCAAAGCTAAAGACGTTGTGAAAGTTGCCCTGCGTAGTGACCTGGAGCTAGATGCTAAAAAGGAACCTGAAATAATTTACAATGTTCTTCTCCGTTACTTCTGTGATGCCTCCTCATGTCTTCCGCTCGCAGATTTTTATGCAACCCTGCCCAGGCACAGAGAAGAACCGGTGGACTACTGGATAAGGCTGAACAAAGCAGCAGACCTGGCTCTCGAGGGCCTGCGTAGAAAAGGCAAGCAGACTGAGGACATGAGCAAAGAGGTTGCTATCATGTTCGTCAAAAATTGTCCTGATCCTGATCTGTCTTGCACCCTGAAGTGGAAACCACCTCATGAATGGACCTCACGTGATGTTCAGTTGAGAATTGACGATTATCAGAGAGAGGTTAGAGCTAGTGCCAGAGCACCTGATGGTCCACAGTTAATGAATCACACAGCTACTGTAACATCTGACAAACCCAGGTTGCCATCTTCAGCCATGACCATGCCAGAACAGTGCCACACCCCAGTCATTCCCTCTTCACTTCCTCAAACCCGAAAGTTTACATGTCAGGGTCCCTCTCCATTCTCCATCTCTGCCCCTACCCCAAACACACTCAGCTCAGATTGCGCTAGTGTGCCGGTTGTTGCTCAAAATCTCCAACAGTCAGAGGAGAAGCTCCTTGGTCGCATGGTAAATATGTTTCAGGAAATGATGGAGAAGTTGCAGCAGTGTACAATTCCTCACCCGACTGAGAGCAGCAGATTTAAACGTGCCCCTCGTCAGAGACGCCCCAGAGAAGCAACCTGTATGGTTTGTAATGACACACGTCACTCCACCATTTCACATTGCATGTCTGAGAAACTGTGTTTTACCTGTCTTTCCCCTGGTCATACCAGACTGGCCTGTCCCAACAACAACTGTCAGCCTCCTTCTCAGTCTCAGGGAAACTAACTGACCTGTACTTGGAGGGAGGCAGTGCAGGTCTCACCTCAAGCTCCCACTATTTATTTATTTAGCGAATGCAAAGTCCTTAAGCCAAGCAGTTGCCTCCTGGTTTGCTGTATGGAGGGTGTGTAATCCTCCTTCCAGTCTTTGGAGCGGGCAAACCTCTATGATGTGTTCCATTGTTTGCTCCTCTCCACATGCGCACAGTGGGCTAGGGCTACTGCCCCATCTGTGAAGGCTGGCCAAGCAGGGGCCATGTCCAGTCCTGAAGCGATTGAGTGTAGACCACTGTCTCCTTGGGAGGTTGGTGCCCGGGACCTGTTGGTTGGGGTTTATCACCAGCTGTTTGTTTGGGACCTCCTTGGTCTCCCATTCCTCTTGCCAAGCTGTCTGGATGGTAAAGTCAGCTGGGGGAGGGTTTTTCCAAATCGGCTGTCTGGATGAAAGTCGGGCAGTGGGTGGGGTGTAGATATCTGCATGGATTGGCAAGTGAGGAAAATCTTTAACTTTTTGGAGCATCCTTTGAATTAATGCTGCTCGCCGGATGTGTGGAAGGGCTATGTTTGACAGTACAGAGAGCCAGGGGAGTGGTGTTGAGCGGATTGTTCCAGTTATAGTTCTCATGGTTGAGTTGAGCTGGGTGTCTACATGGTGTGTGTAAGATGACCTGGACCAGACAGGGGCACAATATTCTGCTACAGAGTATGAAAGGGCCAGTGCTGAGGTGCGCAGGGTGGAGACTGCCGCCCCCTATTTTGCACCAGCAAGCTTGCAGAGCAGGTTGTTTCGTACCTTCACCTTAGCAGCCGTCCCCTTTAGATGTTCCTTGAAGGATAAGGTCCTATCAAGGGTCACTCCAAGAGAAGTTGGATTTGGGGCATGCTTAAGCTTGAGTCCGCTCAGGTGGATGTTTAGTTCTCTGGCAGCTTTTGCATTGTGGAGATGGAATACACTGGAGACAGTTTTTGCTGGGCTTGGTTTTAGGCGCCAGATTTTGCAGAACTGGTCCAGTTTGGCAAGATCTTCCGTGAGCACCCGTTCCAGTGGTTCAAAGTCTGGTGCTTGGAATGCCAAACAGATGTCGTCTGCATAGATGAATTTGCGGGATTTTGTAGTAGGCAGGTCGTTTATGTAGAGGTTGAACAGAGTTGGAGCTAGAACTGAGCCTTGTGGGAGTCCGTTTTTCTGCATTCTCCATGCACTTGTGTTCTGACTGAGGTGGACTCTGAACCTTCGGTTGGTCAGCAGGGTTTTTATAATTGCTGTTGCCCAAGCAGGGATCGCCTTTATAAGTTTCAGGAGGAGGCCTTTGTGCCAGACCGTATCATAGGCGGCTGTAAGATCGAGAAACACAGCCCCTGTCTTCAGTCTGCTCTCGAAGCCATTTTTGGTTAGGGCCAGTACTTGTTCTCCTGTACTGCGGTCCTTGCGGAAACCTGCTTGATCCATACTTAGAATATCCTCTATTTCTAGGGAAATGCGTTGCAGTATTAGGCGCTCCATGATTTTGTAAGAAACGCTGAGTAGGGAGATTGGGCGGTAGCTTGCTGGTAGTTTGTGGTCTTTGCCAGGTTTTGGGATGGCAATGACCTTTGCTGTCCGCCATTTCTTTGGGATCTGTTTGTGCAGCTCCCACTGCAGTGACACATCTGATGCTGAGTCGATTTTTGCATCGGTGAGAAGCTCATGCGATGATATAGTTGTTGTATATCAGAACATTCACATAATTGGCAATAGTTCCAGCCTTTTCTACACACCAGTAGCTTTTGGTGGTGCAGTGATAATTGATGGCATGCTGGACAGTGGCTCCATGGCCTGCAGTATCAACGAGGATGCAGAGAAGAAACTGAGAACTGCTGGAGTGATAACAAATGAGAACCAGATTGATGTGAATGTGATGCTGGTTGGGTGTGGTGGACAGCGTGTCAGGCCAAAGAGTGCTTTTGACATTGTGATGGAGGTGTATGGTTGTAAAATGATGGTCCCCACTCTGGTTGTCTGTGGTCAGCATGATGAGTTGATTATTGGTACAAATGTAATAAAGCACATCCTACACCATTCAAAACAATGCAAGTCCTATTGGAAAACAGTGTCTGGCCCCTGCCCAACTGCAGAACCGGAAGCTGAGCAGTTCTTGTCTATGCTCACTGGTTTGAACCCCTGGAAAGGAAATGACATTCCTGACAAAGTTGGTACTGTCAGATGTAACTCAGCCACCTACCTTGAACCTGGGCGTGAGTACCTTGTTTGGGGTAAATTGCCTAAAGACACTGTTGTATCTCCAGGCAGTACAGTCATGACAGAGCCCACATCTTCTCGTTCAGTTCCTAGGGGTGTCCTAGTAGCTAAGATTGTAACTCCTATGTGGGGTGACAGGTGGGTCTCGCTCAAACTCATCAACACGTCCAACAAGCCTGTGTTGTTACGGCGCAATGCAAAACTAGCCGACATCTACACATGTGTAGCCCTTGAAGACATGGACGCAGCTGAGCAGTCTAGTGTACCAGTGACCTGCTACACACAGTCTACAATGGCATGTGATGCTGGTATGGAGTCTGTAAAAGAAAAACTCAAGTCAGTGGGGCTTTGTGACATAGACATCAATTCATGCCAAGTGTCAGAGGACTGCAAAAAGAGAATGGCTGACTTGGTACTTCAGTACGAGGATGTCTTTTCACGCCACCACCTAGACTGTGGAGAAGCTAAGGGCTTTGTACACCGCATACATTTATCTGATGATAAACCACTCAGACTCCCATACAGGCGTGTACCCCCTAGTCAGTATCAGAAATTAAGACAGGTGCTAAATGAAATGGAGAAAAAAGACATTATCAGGAAATCGACTAGCGAGTATGCATCTCCCTTGGTTCTTGTGTGGAAAAAGAATGGTGACCTCCGCATCTGCACCTGATTTTCGCTGGCTGAATAAGAGGACTCTGAAAGACGCTCACCCTCTCCCTCACCAAGCAGATTGTCTGGCGGCACTGGGAGGTAACTGCCTCTTCAGCACAGTGGATTTAACGTCCGGCTTCTACAACATGCCGCTTCATGAGGATGACAGGAAGTATTCTGCTTTTACCACTCCGATGGGCTTGTATGAGTACAATCGCCTGCCCCAGGGATTATGCAATAGTCCTGCTAGTTTTATGCGCATGATGACTGCCATTTTTGGTGACCAGAATTATTTGACTTTGGTGTGCTATTTGGATGATCTGCTGATTTTTGCATCTGATGAGGAGAGTGCATTGCAGCGCCTTGAGATGGTGTTCAGCAGGCTGCGTAGGCACAACTTGAAGTTGGCACCCAAAAAGTGTTTTTTCCTCAGGAGATCTGTGAGGTTTCTTGGTCATGTAATTGATGAGAATGGTGTTTCAACCGACCCTAGTAAGGTTGAAAACATCGCAAAAATGACTTGTGCTGACCTTATGGACACTGATGGTGTGACACCGTCCCAAAAAAGACTTAGATCCTTCTTGGGGATGGTTAATTACTATCAGCATTTTGTGCCAGGTTATTCTGCCATTGCTAAGCCATTGTTCAGCCTGTTGAAAGGTGGAAAATTTAAAGGCAGATGTAAGAAAACCAAGATGGCTTGCAGAAAGCTTTGTGCTTCTGATTGGACCCAAGAGCACATACATGCCTTTGAAAGTCTCAAATCTGCACTTGTTAACACTGTGGTCTTGGCTCATCCTAACTTTGACCGTCCCTTCATGCTTTCAACTGATGCATCTCTGGATGGGATAGGTGCCGTTCTGTCCCAAGTCCAGGAAGGTGAAAGTCATGCCAGACCTATTGCTTTTGCAAGTAAGTCACTGACACAGTCTCAGAAAAACTATCCAGCGCACCGACTGGAATTTCTGGCTTTAAAATGGTCCATCACTGACAAGTTTAGTCATTGGCTAAAGGGTCACAAATTCACTGTTTGGACTGACAACAATCCTTTGACTCACATATTGACAAAGCCCAAGTTAGACTGTTGTGAGCAACGCTGGGTAGCCAAGTTGGCTGCGTATGACTTTGACATAAAGTATGTTCCAGGGCGGCAGAACATTGTGGCTGACACATTGAGCCGTGTGCCTTTTGTCAAGGAAAATATTGGTCACAGACTGTTCAATGAGCCATATGTAAAACTCCTCAGTGAAGTCAAAAATGTGTCTACTGCCTCTGTTCAGAATGCTTTTCGTTCATCCAGTGGTCACGTGGATGCGATGTGTGACAATGCTCATACCTCCTGGGCACACACTCAGATTTTGAATTCAGAAGAAGTGTCTGCTGTGATGCAGTCACACATTGAGTGGGATGCTGGTCCGAGGGCCCGGGCAATTGAATCCTTGCAGTTTGTTTTTTTGTTGTTTTTTTTGTTTTTTGTTTTTTTTTTGTTACTTATTTGTACCCGTAGGTAGATTTGGTTTGCAGTCTGGTGACAAGCCACCGGCTGCTGGTTCAGCCCGTTTTTGCCCCAGTTAGTTCCACCAGGTCAAGACCCGTTGCCTGCCTATTCTGAAAAGGCTTTGCGTGACAAACAGTTGGAGGATGGAACTCTTTCTCGCGTCCTGTTTTATGTTGAAAGACATCGGAGACCCTCAAGGAGAGAAAGGGCGAAAGAATCATTTTCAGTGATTAAATATCTGAAACACTGGGATAAGCTATCTGTGAGCAATTGTGTTCTGTACAGAGTTTCAAGAGACCAGAGAACCAAGTCCAAACGGCTTCAGTATGTTGTCCCAGACTCACTTAAGGATGAGGTGTTGAAAGGCATGCATGATGATGCTGGTCATCAAGCCCAGTCGCGAACCCTCAGTTTATCCAGACAGAGATTTTTCTGGCTGACCCTTGAGAGAGATGTTAGAGACCATGTCAGACACTGCCAGCGTTGTGTCCTCAGCAAGTCAGCTGAACCTGAGGGACGAGCTCCCTTAGAGAGCATCTTGTCATCTAGACCACTGGAGCTGGTCTGTATTGACTTTTGGTCAGCTGAAGACTCTAGGAACAAGTCTATTGATGTCCTAGTGATAACAGATCACTTTACCAGGATGGCTCAGGCCTTTCCTTGTAAGGATCAAACAGCTAAGCAAGTGGCAAATGTTTTGTGGAACAAGTACTTTTGTGTCTTTGGATTCCCAGAAAGAATCCACAGTGACCAAGGTCCTAATTTTGAAAGTCAATTAATCAGTGAACTCCTCAAAGTGTCCGGTGTCAGGAAATCTCACACTACCCCTTACCACCCAATGGGAAATGGGAGTGTCGAGCGGTTTAACAGGACACTGGGTGGGATGATTCGTGCACTGTCCCCTGAGGTGAAAGCTAACTGGCCACGACGGTTGCAGACTTTGACATTTATGTACAACTGTACAGCCCATGAGATGACTGGCTTTCCTCCTTTTTACCTCATGTATGGCCATGTGCCCCGTTTGCCAGTAGATGTCATGTTTCGTTCTGTTCTTTGCGATGCTGATGTAACCAGTTACGACAAGTATGTGGCAACTCTCACCTGTGAGCTAAAAGAAGCAATGATGGTTGCTCAGGACCGTGCTGCTAAGGAGCAACACAGACATGCTAATCTTTACAACAGGAAAGTGACAGGATCCAAGATTGAGATTGGTGACAGGGTGCTTTTGGCCAACAGAAAGGAGAGAGGCAAAAAGAAAACTGCTGATAAGTGGGAATCAACTGTTTACACTGTAATGGATGTGAACCCACAGACCCATACATACAGAATTTGTGACAATCTTACTGGACGGACAAAAGTGGTCCACAGGAATCTATTGATGCTGGTAAATTTTCTTCCTGTGGTGGATGTGTGTGATGTGTCCAACCATGGTTCATCCACCTTACTTCCAGAAACCTTAGCTACAGACGTTGGTGATGAGGGAGACACATCTGTGGACCTCTTCGAGAGAGAGAGTGAGGCTGGTACAGGTGATCCGTCTTCATGTGGAGAAACACGTGAACCATTAGTTGATCCAGAACCTGTTGACTCTGAAAGGAGAACTGTTGAGTGGATCACGCAGCTCACTGATCCATCTGTGTCACAGGTAGACGTTTCTGATGTAACAAGTGTGTCCTCTGACCCCCAGAACTCTTCGGTTGCGCCTGTTGCTCAAGGTGTAGATCATCCCATGTCCTCTGACTCTAGACCTGTGACTACAGCTGCTACTGATACTCATGGTGGACAAACACTTGACAGTCAACTTGTTTCGGTTCCTGACTCCGAGAGACAGACAGACACTCCCCTTGTTCGCTGTACTGTTGACCAGACGTCACATGCACATTGTCATCGTCCAAATGCACAACCTCAAATCAGGTCAAGATTTGGCCGCCTGATTAAACCTGTAAACAGACTAGTGCAGACAATGTCCAGGCAAGATGTGATTCGTGACAAGTTTAATGTTAAGGCTGTTTGTAGGTCTGTGTTTCAGACCCTGACTGATTAAATGTTACATGTGTGGACTATATTTTTGTGGACTTAGCTTTGTTTTCTAATGTTCGGTTATTTTATTTTATTTTATTATTCAAGAGCATTTGCGACACTAATAGTTGGGGTTTTTGGTGGGGTGTACAAGGCACTCCATTACCAGTGGTTGAGTTGAGAGATAAGCGCTGCTCTCATGCCACTTCGTCCTTGTGTGGGACTCTCTTTCAGTTGGTATTCTTTAACTAACCCCGGGTGTTTGTATATTGTTATGAGTCCTGTGTAGCTGTGGCTCAAGTTTAGTAAAATTCAGTGGGGTGGGTGTAACGGAGTCAAAAATGTACTTTAAGTATTTCTTTTTCTCAGTTATGTTTTTATTTGTGTTGTTGTGAATTTTATTTTACTTGAGTACTTTTATTTTGGCGGTACGCTTCTCGCATTCGCTCTTCCTGTGCCTCCGAGGCTCCGGTAGTTTAGTCTTTCCCCACAGTATCGCGTTGCTTTGCTGTGGGAGCCTGTGTGGGATCGAGGTACAGACGGAGCATGATACAGTTTGTTTTATTTCATTAGCAGGAGAAATAAATTGTGGAAAAAGCAGTCTGGTGTCATCGTGGTCCCTATGCCGCACATACGCTTGCATTAATGTTCCCGATCACGGCCGCTTAAGGGTGTCCCAAAAGAAGAACCATTACACTTGTGATGAGATTCGTTATACGCGCATTTTTTCTAAAATAGACCTGGTTCACGGCTACCATCAAGTTCCAGTCTGGCCTGAGGACATGCCTAAAGCAGCGGTAATAACCCCTTTTGGACTTTTTGAGTTTTTGCGCATGCCGTTTGGTCTTAAAGGCGCTGCACAAACATTCCAACGTATGATGGATGCCGTGTTACGCGATCTCCCTTTTGTGTTCTTCTACCTCGACGACATTTTAGTCGCCAGTACTTCAGAGGAGCACGAAAGTACTTCAGAGGAACACGAAAAACACCTCACTGCGGTTTTTCGGAGGTTGGGAGAGCACGGGTTAATAATTAATCCAGCCAAGTGCCAGTTTGGCGTGGCGCAGATCGATTTTTTGGGGCACCGCGTCTCCCCAGAAGGGGCAGTCCCGCTACCGGATAAGGTGCGCGCAGTGGCACAGCTCATGCAACCATTGTACGCCGCACTTAAAAAACAAAAACCCTCCAATACGATCGAGTGGTCCCCGGAGCGGCAGCGCGCGTTCGCGGAGGTAAAAAAAGCCCTGGCTGACGCCGCGCTTCTAGCTCATCCAGAGCCATCGGCTCGCGTAGCGCTCACCACTGACGCATCAGATTTGGCCATAGGGGCGGTCGTGGAACAGCACGTTGCCGGGGTTTGGCAGCCACTGGCATTTTTCAGCAGATCCTTGAACGAAGCCGAGCGGAAATACAGCACGTTTGACAGGGAGCTGTTAGCGCTCCATTTGGCCATTCACCACTTCCAGTTTTGGCTGGAAGGTCGGCGTTTCACCGCTTTTGTCGACCATAAGCCGCTCACTTTTGCGATGTCCAAAATTTCAGACCCTTGGTCGGCCCGGCAGCAGAGGCAGCTGGCCGCGATTTCGGAATTTACCACTGATATTCAGCACGTAGCGGGTAAACTCAACGTAGTGGCAGACTGCCTCTCTCACGCGGTCACAGCACCGGTGCGCACAGAGGCAGATTATACTACCGCAGCCGCAAGGCAAAATAGCAGCGCGGAAGCGCACGCGGCCCCAGTTCACGTGGGGATAGATTACGCAGCCATGGCAGCGGAACAGGGTAGAGATGCGGACGTGTGCGCGCTCCAGTCTGGACCAACAGGGTTAAGGCTGGAGAGCAGGTGTTTGCAAACCGGTATGCCCCCCCAATCTGCGATGTATCGACTGGGCGACCGCGCCCGGTAGTCCCAGCCGCGTGGCGCCGCCGCGTTTTTGACTCGGTTCACTCCCTGGCGCACCCAGGAGTGCGCGCTTCTGTGAAAATGGTAGCGGAGAAGTTTGTTTGGCCGAGCCTGCGCAAGCACGTGAAAGAGTGAGCAAAAACCTGCATGGCGTGCCAGCGGGCCAAAATTCACAGGCACACAAAAGCTTCCTTAGAACCATTCCACATTCCGGCCAAGAGATTCGATCATGTGCATGTCGACCTCGTGGGCCCCCTACCGTCGTCGCAGGGGTTCACACATCTTTTGACAATGGACCGAACCACACGTTGGCCGGAAGTGGTCCCACTGGCATCGACCACGGCTGCAGAGGTGGCTCGCGCTTTTTTCACGGCCTGGGTAGCGCGTTTCGGGGTTCCATTGGATATTACGTCCGACAGAGGGCCTCAATTTGTCTCTGACCTTTGGTCAGCGATGGCCAGCAACTTGGGAGCGAAAATTCATCGCACTACCGCTTATCACCCCCAGGCTAATGGTTTATGCGAGCGTTTTCATAGGTCTTTGAAGGCAGCCCTCAGAGCGTCGCTAACGGATGCAGATTGGGTAAACAAACTACCATGGGTTTTATTGGGGTTGCGTTCTGCGCCCAAGGAGGATTTAAATGCCTCCCCAGCGGAGTTAGTTTTTGCACAACCTCTCAGGCTGCCCGGTGAGTTCCTACCAGAGCATCCGGAGCCGGGGCGCCCCCCGGCTCTGGGGCCACTGATTGACACGGGAGCGGACATGCTCCCGGGCCCCGTTCATCACACTTTTCCGCGCGTTTTTGTTCCCAAAGCTTTAAAAAATGCCGAGTTCATTTTTGTCAGGCATGAGGCTTTAAGACCGACCCTCCGACCGCTGTATGATGGTCCATATAGGGTGCTGGAATCAGGTGATAAGCATTTTGTGCTAGATTTGGGAGACAGAAAAGAGACAGTTAGTATTGACAGACTAAAGCCTGCTTTTGTGATGAACGACGAGTCTGTACGGGTGGCGAGGGCACCTCGACGTGGCAGACCTCCCAGGGAACACGTCCCGGAGCCCCCGCAGGGATCAAATAACCACTCTCTTCCTCAGTCAGCAGATTCCTTGCAGGACGGTGCCGCAGGGACGCCGAGACCTGCTTACAGCAGATTCGGAAGACGTTTGAAGCCCAGACAGCGTACGGACTGATTTTTGATGTGATCATGTTGTGTAGACTATGCTATTGATGTTATCACCGACTTTTGATGTGATCATGTTGTATGGACTATGCTATTGATGTTATCACGTTTTGTGAACTCTGATATATTGCCCATTCTTCAACGTTTGGGGGGGGGGGGGGTTATGTAGCTCATGTATTTTACCTACATATGTATAAGCACAATGGGATGCTTGGGATTGCATGTGTGGATTGACCTCATGTCTAGGATGGGACAATATGTCTGCACCGCCTAAGACGAAGGTACGGCGATAAGGAGCTGAAAGGACTTCCTGACCTCCTGGGGGCCAGGCGGAGGACTGAAGGACTTGGGGGGAGAGTTATTGTCAATA
This sequence comes from Pholidichthys leucotaenia, assembly GCA_020510985.1. Taxonomy (NCBI): domain Eukaryota; kingdom Metazoa; phylum Chordata; class Actinopteri; order Cichliformes; family Pholidichthyidae; genus Pholidichthys; species Pholidichthys leucotaenia. Next base: position 263,587,765 of record CM035842.1, read on the forward strand.
AGGGGTTTTGACGGTGATATGTGATTCTTCCTTTTGTGTTGTATGTATAAATGAGGGGGTTTTGACTCAGCTCATTCTCTTCTGTTCTTGAGAGATAGCTGGGGATGTGATTGCAACATTAAAACCTGAATTAAGAAATAATTCAGCCTCGTTATTTCACGCTCCCCACAACTAGGACAATATCGATTGCTACAGAGGGTGACAATATGTATGGGTACATATTCATACTATGTAGGATGACTAAGTAGACGATTATGCTGTTTATTCCATCTTACTACAATGCTCCGCACTTTGTATATATATTTATATATTTATGTGTATGTATGTATATCCACTGCTCTTATTTATATCTTCCGTATCTTCTTAATTATTGCTCTGATTGTTGCTATCCCTGTGCTGTTGCAATCCTGGAATTTCCCCATTGTGGGACTAATAAAGGCTTATCTGATCTTATCTAATGTGTGTGTGTGTGTGTGTGTGTGTGTGTGTGTGTGTGAGCAGAGGAGAGACGGTGAAAAATGAGACGGTGAAAATGAGACACAGCTGGTACCACTGACAGGAGGAAGAGGCGTCGCTTAGCTGTCAGGAAGCCGGGCAGACCCAAGAGGTTCACTGAGCGCGCCTGATGGAAAATAGACAGCAACTAAAATACAAAGAGCCCAAAATAGCCACAGCGTCACAGAACTGGGTTTGAGACTATCAAACCCAAGTTCATGATAAATACAGCCCCATGACTGTCCCAGCACATGCCGTTTCCTGGGCTTCGGAGCTACGTGATGTCAAAATGCACCACTGAAATATCATTAAACAATGCGCTTCTGATGATAGACCTCCTTTTTCCTGATCAAAAGTGGATTCTGATGAAATGCACTATAACAGTGTAATGCACATTAGCTTGTGCGCCGCCACACCTCTTTGAAATGAAGCACCTCCTCCAAGCGCATGGCGGGCACACTGTCTACTGGTAATTTGATGGTGTGACGCAAGGTGTAAAAAGCAGACAATGCACTGACAGAAACTAACAAAAACACTGGCGCATGCCGGAAAGTCTGTAAAAAAAGTGCACAAATGACCGTCATAAATAGGGCCCTGAGTCTTTCGGTGATGCTCCTTTGATACCCAGTCATGAAAGTCACCTGTTTCCAATTAACCTGTTCACCTGTGGAATGTTCTAGAAAGGTGTTTTTGAAGCTGTCAGGAGTTCCCTTTCAGGGAGAAGGAGAGGATCCAATCGCCAAGTGAATCTAGTAAACCATTATTGATTTAACATAAAATTAACACTGGCCCTCATGGATCGTCACCTTATCATGGTGGGGGGTTTGCGCGCCCTGGTGATCTCAGGAGCTATGCTGTCCAGGGCAATTTGCCTCTGGTAGGGTCACCCAAGACAAACTGGTCCTGGGTGAAGGGCCATACTAAGAACGATCCAACAGACTCTCGTGATGAAAGCTAGAACAAGGATTCAGTGTATACCTTGCCTGGTATGGGGTTACCGGGGCCCCACCCTTGAGCCAGGCCTGGGGGAGGGGCTCGATGGCTAGCATCTGGTGGCCAGGTTTCCGCCCATGGGACCCGGCCGGGCTCAACCAGGAGTTACATGGGTCCGCCCTCCAGTGGGCTCACCACCTGTAGGGGGGGCCATGGGGGTCTGGTGCTATGTGGATCAGGCGGTGGTCAAAGGCAGAGACCTTGGCGGTCTGATCCCAAGCTTCCTAAACTGGCTTTTGGGACGTGGAATGTCACCTCTCTGGTGGGGAAGGAGCCTGAGCTGGTGAACGAGGTTGAGCGATACGGGCTAGATATAGTCGGCCTTACCTTAACACACAGTTCCGGTTCCAGAACCAGTCTCCTGGAGAGGGGCTGGAGCTACTCTGGAGTTACCCCGGTTGAGAGGCTATGAGCAGGGCTGGGTATTTTTATATCCCCCCACCTTGCTGCCTCTGTATTGGAGTTTTCCTCAGTGGACGAAAGGGTTGTTTCCCTGTGCCTTCAGGTTGGGGAACAGGTCCTGACCATCATTTGTGCCTGTGCACCAAATGATGGTTCAGAGTACCCACCGTTCTTGGAGTCTCTGACTGGGGTGCTGGAGAGTGCTCTGCTTGGAGACTCCATTGTCCTACTGGGGGACTTCAACGCGCAAGTGGGCAACAACAGTGAAACCTGGAGGGGGCTGGTTGGGAGGAACGGCCTGGCCAATCTGAACCCGAGTGGTGTTCAGTTATTGGACTTCTGTGTGAACCACAGTTTGTCCATAACAAAAACAATGTTCAAGCATAAGGGTGTCTATATGTGCACCCAGCACCAGGACACCCTTGGTCGCAGGTTGGTGATCGATTTTGTCATCGTATCATCAGACCTGCAACCATATGTCTTGGACACTCGAGTAAAGAGAGGTGCAGAACTGTCAACTGATTACCACCTGGTGGTGAGTTGGATCCGCAGGGGAGGATGCCATTCAGACCTGGTAGACTCAAATGTATAGTGAGGGTGTGCTGGGAACATCTGGCTGAGGTCCCTGTCCAGGAGGTTTTCAACTCCCACCTCCGGAAGAACTTCAACCACATTCCGAGGGAGTCTGCAGACATGGAGTCTGAGTGGGCCATGTTCTCCACCTCCATTGTTGAAGTGGCTGCCCAGAGCTGTGGCCGCAAGCTCATTGGGGCATCTCGTGGTGGCAACCCCCAAACCAAGTGGTGAACACCAGTGGTGAGGGGGGCCATTAAGCTGATAGAGTCCTATCAAGTTTGGTTGGCTTGTGGGACTTCCGAAGCAGCTGAGGTGTACCGGCAGGCAAAGAAGAGTGCGGCTCAGGTGGTTGCTGAAGCAAAAACTAGGGCATGGGAAGAGTTCGTTGAGGCCATGGAACAAGACTTTCGGTCGGCCTCAAAAAGATTCTGGTAAGCTATCCAGCAGCTCAGGAGGGGGAAGCAGCTCCCTGTCCACACTGTGTATGGTGCAGATGGGGCACTGCTGACTTTGACTGGGGATATCATCGGGCAGTGGAAGGAATACTTCGAGGATCTCCTCAATCCCACTGACACGCCTTCCACAGAGGAAGCAGGGCGTGTGGACGAGGGCGACGACTCACCTATCACAGGGGCTGAGGTCACCAAGGTGGTTAAAAATCTCTTTGGTGGCTGGGCCCGGGGGATGGAAGAGATTCACCCTGAGTACCTCAAGGTCCTGGATGTTGTAGGACTCATTCCCAGTAAGAGTTGGACTCCACCAGGGCTGCCCTTTGTCACCGATCCTGTTCATAATTTTTATGGACAGGATTTTTAGGCACAGCCAGGGAATGGAGGGTGTCTTGCTTGGTGACCACAGGATCCCATCTCTGTTGTTTGCAGATGATGCTGTCCTGCAGGCTTCATCCAGACGGTTTGCTGCTGAGTGTGAAGCGGCAGGGATGAGAATCAGTACCTCCAAGTCCAAGTCCATTGTCCTCACCTGGAAAAAGTTGAATTGTCCTCTCCGGGTTGGAGACAAGCTCCTGCCCCAAGTGGAGGGGTTTAAGTATCTTGGGGTCTTATTCACAAGTGAGGGGAAAATGGAGCGAGAGATTGACAGACGGATCAGAGCAGCATCTGCAGTGATGCGGATGTTGTTCCGATCTGTTGTAGTGAAGCGGGAGCTAAGCTCTAAGTCAAAGCTGTCGATTTACCAGTCAATCTATGTTCCTACCCGCACCTATGGTCATGAGCTTTGGGTAATGACCGAAAGAACGAGATCGCGGATACAAGCAGCTGAAATGAGCTTTCCTGGGCGGCAGTGGCTCAGGAGGTAGAACGGGTCATCCAAAAACCACATGGTTGGGGGTTCAAATCCCGTTCTCCCCGGATACCCTGCCATTGTGTCCCTGGGCAAGACACTTCAACCCCAATTGCTCCTGGTGGGTCTGGAAGTGCCATGTTAGGTAGCATGCTGCCATCAGTGTGTGAATGTGTGTGTGAATGGGTGGATAGCAGGATCTGTAGAGCACTTTGGTCATCAAGAGATGGGAATAAACGCGCTATAAAAGTGAATGCCATTTACCATTTACCATTTTTCTTCATAGGATTCATGAACTCACTCTTAAAGATAGGGTGAGGAGCTCAGTCATCCGGAAGAGGTTCAGAGTAGAGCCGCTGCTCCTCCACATTGAAAGGAGCCGGTTGAGGTGGTATGGGCATCTGATCAGGATGCCTCCTGGATGCCTCCCACTTAAGATAAGATAAGATAAGATAAGCCTTTATTAGTCCCACAACGGGGAAATTCCAGGATTGCAACAGCACAGGGATAGCAACACTCAGAGCAACAATCAGAAGGCAAGAAAAAAACAAGCAAGCAAGAGCAGCTAATATACATATGTACATATTACTATAAAATATATATATACACACACACAGACACACAGTGCAGAGCATTGTAGCTGGATGGAATAAATATATGAATATATAAACACACAGTGCAGAGCATTGTAGCTAGATGGAATAAATATGTAAATATATAAACACCCACAGTACGGAGCATTGCAGCTAGGTGGAATAAATATGTAAGTATATAAACACACACAGTGCGGAGCAATGTAGCTAGATGGAATAATATGTAGATATATAAAAACACAGTGCGGAGCATTGTAGCTAGATGGAATAAATATATAGATATATAAATATAAACACACCCAGTGCGGAGCATTGTAGCTAGATGGAATAAATATGTAAATATATAACCACACACAGTGCAGAGCATTGTTGCTAGATGGGATGAAACAGCATAACCGTCTACTTAGTTATCCTACATGGTATGATTATGTTCCCATACATATTCTCACCCTCCATAGTGACCGGTATTTTCCTAGTTGTATGCCGGAGGGGACCATTGTGTAAGTCTATTGCATCTTTTGCATTCAAAAAACTATTAGTTTGTTACGTCTTTTTGCTATCTCTGCGAGCAGCCCTGCTTAGGTTGTACAGTCTGACAGCCGTTGGTAGGAAGGACCTACGAAACCTCTCGGTTGTGCACCTGGGATGATGTAGTCTGCTGCTAAATGAGCTCCTCAGTGCATTCAGTATGTCCTGCATAGGGTGGAACTCGGACTCCAGCAGAGATGACAGTTTAGCCACCGTCCTTCTCTTCTAAAGCCCATCCAGGGACAAGAGTTGCAAATTAGCTAATAACTATACACTCTGTGCAACACATCAGATTGATTGTCATTGATTAATTGTCTATGTTTATTGCACTGTCCCTGTCAAATAAACAAATCTATCTATCTATCTATCTCCTATCTCCTCCACCGGATCAAGGCATTGCCCCAGGACAGAGCTAGCTTTCTTAATCAGTTTGTTCAGTCTCTTCCTATCGGCTGCAGTAATGCCACTGCCCCAGCAGACCACTCCAAAAGTGATTGGCTGATGCCACCACCGTGTCATAGAACTTGAGGTGTTTTGGGCATGTCCCACTGGGAGGAGACTCCGGGGCAGACCCAGGACTCACTGGAGAGACTATGTCTCCCAGCTGGTCTGAGAACGCCTTAGTAATTCTCTCTGAAGAGCTGGAACAGGTGGCTGGGGAGAGGGAAGTCTGGGCTTCTCTGTTTGAACTGCTGCCTCTGTGACCCAGACCTCCGGAAAAGTGGTAGAAGATGGATAGATGGATGGATATAACTAAACCCTTGTCTCATATATTTAATCAATCTTTGTGCACAGGAAAATTTCCTAACAAAATGAAAATAGCTAAGATAATCCCAGTATATAAACATGGAGATAAACACCTGTTCTGTAATTATCGACTGGTTTCACTGCATTGCCAATTCTCTAAAATGTGGGAAAAGGCTGCATGAATTTATAAACAAACATGATGTTCTGCATGAACAACAGTACGGCTTTAGGGAGAATAGGAACAAAACACTGGCTCGAACAGATTTTATAAAAAAAAAATTGCTGACAGAGAAAGAAAAGACTACACAGTTGCAATAATAATAATAAAATAATAATAACTTTATTTGTATAGTGCTTTTCACAGACAAAGTCACAAAGTGCTTTACATGAAATACAACACAGAAAATTTACAGTGATAAAATAAAGCACAAGTTAAGAATAGATTACAACAAATAGATAAAATAAAACAAATAAAATCAGTAAGTAATCCCCCTCCCTTCTCCTACCTAAAGGCCTGTCTAAACAACAGGGTTTTAGTCTGGTTCCTAAAAATAACCTCAGAGTCAGTCAAACGGACTGAAGGGGGTAGAGAGTTCCATAACTTTAGTGCTACTGCTTGAAAAGCTTGATCACCATGCGTTATAAAATACGTCTGGGATACCTCTATTAAAAGCTGGCCAGAGGACCTGAGGGGCTGACAGGAGGAGTATGGCTGAATGAGGTCTGCAATGTAAGGAGGTGTGAGACCATGCAAGGCTCTAAAAGTTAAAAACAGAATTTTTAACTGAAATCTAAAATTAACAGAGAGCCATTGAAGATTAAATAAAATGGAGGTGATGTGAGATCTCTTGTTAACTTTAGTTAAAAGCCTTGCAACATTTTGAATGCTGCTGCAAGGCAATGCAATATTTTTGGACTTGCAAAAAGCTTTTGACACTATTGACCACAGATTATTATTAGGAAAGTTAGAAAAATATGGAATAAGAGGGACTGCACATAACTGGTTAGGCAGTTATTTACAAGATTGATATCAGTATGTTTGTAAACATACACATTCACAATTATTAAGAGTCACATGTGGTGTTCCCCAAGGTTCTGTACTTGGTCCATTGCTTTTTATTTTGTATATAAATGATCTAAGTAAAGTACTTATTGTCATGGATGGCCTTTGCGGGCCATTAATGAGATGCTATAGGCAGCCGATGAGTTTGCATATTTATTAACAGAGATACAAATGACAAAATAAACAGCCACGTGGGGCAAAAACACGGATTTTGACTAAGGCTAAGGCTAAGACACAAGATAACAGACTTTGCGCAAAACACTTACTGAGAACACGAAGGAACAAGAGGGTGACTGGAGCCGGGGTTAGGGACTCCAGCCAAACGTTGTGGGGAACCAACGTTAAGCGAGGTCGCAGCCCGGAGAAACCTCAGCTGCTCCCTTAAATAAGGCACTAGATTAATCAGGATATGAGAATGTAATTAATGGAATGTGATCCAGCTGTCATAGAGCGGCTCAGCTCTGACAGCCAGAAGTCCCGCCGTGACGCTATCACAATAAGAGCCCTGGAAGGCCATATGTCAACACAGAACGGGGAAAATACTGGACAGCCCAAGCGCGGACAGACTCAGCGCTCAAACCATGACAGTACTCCTCGGTCAAAAGGCACATTCCAGGCGCAAACATAACATCTAGCCCCCCCCCCCCCCCAAAAAAAAAAAAACCCGAAGGCTACCAGGGCCAATTCAGGGAAGGCGGAGGGGAAAACAGGCCAGGAGGGAGAGAATCAGAAAAAAAAAAAAACACAATAGAGGACAACCACGATAACCAAAATGATGAGGGTAAAACACAAAAGAAACAAGGCAGAACATATTACAAATAACCCTAGAGCACAGATGAAATACAAAAGGAACAAGGCAATAAGGAAACTGAAATACAGGTACCAAACAAAAATACATAGTACCCTAACACCAGGGAAAAAAACTCAAAAGCTACACAGTAGAGCAGCAACACTACAAATATAGTCCATAATTATCAACAGGTAAAGGCAAAAAAACAAAAAGAGCATCCCTTCAAATTACAGAGAAAAAGAGAGAAAAAAAACCACAGGGATGTCGGCAGGCAAAGCACAGAGGGAGAGGGAAAAAAAAAAAACAGTTCAGGAGGCCTACTCGCATCCATAGTCCAACTCTCAGGCAGGGAAAAAAGAAACAGTTCGGGCAGTCTACCCCAGTCCTAGGCCTGGAGAAACAGTACCTCTGGCAGCCAGACCAGGTCGCCGAACAAACAGGGCAGTCCGTCAGGTGGCCGACCCAGAATGCCGAACCGGCGAAGCAGTCTCCCGGGCGGCCGACCCGCGTCCTTAGGCCACCAGAACCAGAGGGGAGAACTCGGTGGCAGCCTCCCTACCAAGAGGGATAGCGAGGGGAAGCTGAGCTGAATCCGGGGACCCCCAGCGGCACCCAGTGGAGGAAGAAAAGCATTGGGGGAAGGATGACGGGCCAGTCCGGCGTTAGACGGCGGAGGATCTGCAGCTCCTTCTCTGAACTGAAACCGAACCGGCACTGCGTCCTTGCTGGACTCCGATTGGGCCAGCACTGCACCCACGACGGACCCCGACTTGGCCGGAACATTACCCACGACGGACCCTGACTGGGCCGGCGCAGCACCAAGGATGACCTGCGAGCATGAACCTGGAACCTCCAAGACGACAACCGGAATAGGCTCATCACTGGTGACCCTGGGAGAAGGCTCAGAGGAAGAAAGAAAACCGGGATCAGAATCACCGGCAGCAGCAGAGCCTGGCGAGACAAGTTCGGATGCAGCGATCGGCAGCTCGCTTCCCCGAGAGACAGGCAATAATGCTCCAGAATAGAGAAGAGAAAAACAAAATAGAGCACTTGCCTGATCTCAGGCTCTACCGCCGTCCAGGACTTCGGCGATCCAGGTTCCATGAGCTGGAGGTCCACTCCTGGTTCCCACTCGACTGCGGCGGGCTCCACAGCTGGCATGATGGTCCTCACAGTCTAGGGATTCCCTGGCGCTGAAGTCCACGCCGAAGGCCCACACGGCATGGTGGCAGGGGATCCGTGGCCTGCTGGGTCGAGCTGCTCCACCAAGAGGACCCAGGGACACTTAATCGTCGGCGCAGACTCCAACCAGCAGTCCGCCCTCCTCCTCTGCCCGTGACGTGGCTACAGGGCTGGTACCAGGCTGTCCAGGGCCGCAGGCTCCTTCCTCGTCCGGCGGTGTATTCCTGGCACCAGGGGACGCTCAGGGGAAGGAGACACAGAGGACGCAGGTTCACAATTAATGACTGCAGCAGGTGGAGGAAGCTCGAGGGACTGTGGACCCCGAACTCCACCCCCAGGAGTCAGACAAGGCAATTCACAACATGAAGGAAAAGAATGAAATAGCACTTGCCTGCTCAGCTGAGGGCTGATGGAAACTGCTGCAGTGGGCTTGGTTCTTTCCTTTCCCCTTTGGATGGTGACGGAGGGCCCCCCGGGAAGACGAAGAGGAGCCACTCGCACAGGATCAGGAACGGGAACAGCCAGAGTCAGACTCGTGGAGCTCACAGCAGCTGGGGAGAGTGTCAAGTAGGAGGGAGGAGCAACCGAGACAGTCCGGGGATGAGGAACTGACGGAACTCAGAACTTGATCTCAATTTCGTTGTATTGTTTTTTAGCAATGGAATGACAAGAAAGGCACTTTGACTTTGATTTTGAAAAACAGCGGAAACAGAAGACCCAGAGGCGGAGGCTGCTGTTTTTCCCTTTTGTCGTGACGCAGGGGTAACAGCTGGCTGGGAGGCAGAGTTCTTACGGCTACCCGGAACTGGATCCAGATAGGGATCTCGCTGAGGCCTATTATGAGCAGGATGACGACGTTTACCGGCAGAGGGCGATTCAAAGGTTAGGTCTGGGGAGCGCTGCTCCTGCACGGAGACAGAGACTAGCAGATCAGCGTACTCGGGGTAATCATGGAGTTCGGAACTGACCTCCACCAGTCTGACTGCCTCCATCACATGCTTCATAATCTGGGTAGGATGGACGGCGGAGCGAGCCTCAGCCACACGGCCCCGGATGAGCTCAGCTGTCCACTGCGTCTCTTCTGGGGGAATCCTGGCTGATCTCCTCCTCCGCTGTGGACAGGAACAGCACCTGGGTGACGTGGACTCCTGGGCTGGATGGGTGAAAGGAACTGGATCCCGAGTCGAGGAACGGGGATGCCTCACCTTCAGCTTCCTGCCCAAATTCCCCTCCGGTCCACGGTTCTTCTCCCGGAATGCCGTGATTTCCGCCATCCTAGTCCTGATCTCGGCATGGTCGGCATGGCGAGGATTGCCGTAAATTGCCGCCTCTGCGAGGTCCAAGTACCAGCATGAGGCGTTGGGAGTGACACCGCAATGAGCGTTGGAGAGCAGGCCATCTAGCTCTACTAGGAACACGATCAGCTCGTAGCCCAAGCTCCCAAAATAGCCCTTTCCTGGCGACGCCATCTCCTAACACGCTGGTACACGGCAAAACGGAAAAACTATAAGCCCAACACAAACTCATGGTGACCGGTGTCTCGTTTGGCTGCGACCTACTGTCATGGATGGCCCTCACGCGCCATTAATGAGACGCTATAGGCAGCTGATGAGTTTGCATGTTTATTAACAAAGATATAAATGACAAAATAAACAGCCACGTGGGGCAAAAACACGGACTTTGACTAAGGCTAAGGCTAAGACACAAGATAACAGACTTTGAGCAAAACACTTACTGAGAACACGATGGAACAAGAGGGTGACTGGAGCCGGGGTTAGGGACTCCAGCCGAACGTTGTGGGGAAACAACATTATCTTTGTCTAATATTTAAATGTGTTTGATGATCTGAAACATTTAAGTGTGACAAACATACAAAAAAAATGAGAAATCAGGAAGGGGCAAACACTTTTTCACACCACTGTATATGAGGGGCAGGCACAAATAAGCTGTTGCTTCTGCCGACACCCTTTCAGTCTGAAATATGCTGCCCTTTTTTCTTTTTCCTTTTCTTTTTTGTCTTGATATGATCTGACAGAAATAAAAAATGAAATGAATATTTGGGTATTCTGTTATGATCGGGACATGAGCTCAGCCCATGGTCTCACCTTGAATCTTTTGTTTATGTTTGCTTTGTTAGCATTATTATTATTATTATTATCATCATCATTATGGCCATTGTGTTTGCATTAGTATTCCTGTCATTATCTTCTGTTTGGCCTTGGCTTTTATTTTGGCAGCGCTTTTTGTTATTTCCCTAGTAATTTCTTGATTATCCACAACTGTGTGTTATTAGCTCTGTCTTATTTTAGGGACACCGCTCCTTGCATCAGACGCGGCGTCCTCGTCATTCCAGCATGAAGCTACACGCTTCTGCCTTAGTCTTTGTGTTTTGCCTGCCTTGCTTTTTGATTCCATTATTTTCAGTCCACGAGCTGCACTTTATTTTGCCTTAACAATAAATCATGCCAAGAAGATGCCTTGTTCTTTAGTTTTGTATGCTGCCCCGAAGGGGCTCCCATGACACTGCGGAGCCGACCAGGACAGTGGCCGACCCGACCTGTTGCCCCCGAGCCTGCAGCATGCATGTTTGTCTTAAAGAATGAATGAGGGGTGCTTGGTTTCCGGGGTCGATAGGATATGACCAGTCCCTGGAGTACAATAAGCACAGAAAGGTGCTAGCTTCAGCTAGCCGCCTTGGATCTCGGTTAGAGAAGATAAAACTTTACTTAAATTAAAATAACATCTAAGAATGACATCTATGGTGAAGTGTTGATAGATGAACAAGGATTTTCAGTGGGGATGAATAGAATTAACAGAAAATAGTGATCAAATCCAACTGGACCAGCAGTTAAGCTAGCGCCAGGCAACATGTCAGAGTGCCTCCCCACTAAAGCTGGGTTCATGCTGCGCCTCCGCTGTCGACATCCACTTGACTGCAAGGCTTGTGAGATGAAAATTACGTCATCATCTCCAGTCCGCTAGGCTCTGCGGTCCCTCTCCGCGGCTGACCGCATGCAGCCCAAATTTTGTGACTGCGTTGCCTGGGCATAGGGCTGTCACGATAACCGCAATTATGTAATACTGCACTATGGACAAGCCTACCGCGGAGGATAACAAGCAACCACAACAACTGCGGTGTTCACTTTTTTTGTGTGTGTGGCTAAATCTTGTTGTTCACTTAGGAAGATGTAAAGTGTATTTTACAACTTGTCAAAGTCAAAGTGTGTTTATTGTCATTCCATTGTTAAAATAAAACAGTACAACAAAATAAGGATGCTGCTCCCTAAAACAAACTATCACACTCACAATTCATTTATCAATTTAACATCCTCATAAATACACAATAAATAATACCTAGAGCAATAAAAAATAAAATAAAATATATACATAGCAATAATAACAGCATAATGGGCAGTAAATAAATGAAAACCATCTTACACACAAGGTTATTACACACAAAATAGCCTTTAAAAAAAACATCATCAGCCTGTATGTATTATGCAAGTCCATTCAAAATATGTACTGCTGTTGGGGAAAAAAAAACTAGGATTAAATCTGGTAGTCCAGGTTTTATGGGATCTGTACCGCTTCCCCAAAGGGAGCAAGTGATAGAAATCATGACCTGGATGAATGCAGTCCATGATGATGGCAGTAGCTCTGCTGAGGTACCGAGACCTGGAACTGTCATGTGGTGGCCCTCGCGAGCCACCATAAGACGCCACACAGTCACCAGTGAGTTTCAGTGAGTTTTATTATGGTGAAAAAGTAACAACACAAGATGCAGGGGCAATGACACATAAGTCTACACACATCCGGAGGCATAAGGCTAAACAGCTCTCATACAGGTCCTTAGGAGGAGACGGTCATACACAGGCAAGGTTGTTGGAGTAATGGCTACACAGGCTGCTGAGGCAGAGACACACAGAGGTCTACTCACACCGGGAGGGGTAAGGCTAACAGCTCACTTACTGGTCCCGGGGAAGCGACGGTCAACCACAGGCAGACGAGGTAGGTAACAGTCCAAGGCATCCGTAGCTCAGACGAAGAACGACTGACACTGCTGCGTCTTACCGCCGCCAGTGCCGGGCTTAAGACGGCGAAGCACTAATGACGGTAATTACAATCAGCTGACCGACCGTTGACAGGCGGAAGCCCCACCGAGCACTTTCACAATAAGAGCCCGGTGAGGCCAGAATACAGCCCGCAACTGTCAAGGCCGGCAGCGAAACATAACTTAGCCCGAGCGCCATCAGAACCGGCGCTCGGGTCATAACAGGAACTCTCCTTTAAAGAAGGGAGAGAACAACCAGTGATATTTTGCGCGGTCTCAGTCACTCTACGCAAAGCTTTGTGGTCTGCGACCGAGCAGCCAGCATACCAAATCGTGATGCCATATGACAAAATGGTCTCAGTGGCAGAGTGATAAAATAAAACCAGCAACTGTGCATTCAAGCCATTCCTCTTAAGGATCCTCAGAAAGTGTAAAGTTGTTGAGCCTTCTCTATCATAGCTATGGCGTTAACTGACCAGGGGAGGTTATGAAAAATATGAACACCCAGAAACTTGAAAGCCTCTACCCTCTCCACACACTCCTTGCCTATGTATAGAGGAGGAGGCTCACTACTGTGCTTCCTAAAATCAATGATGAGTTCTTTTGTTTTGTTTTGTTTTTTGTATTCAATAACAGGTTATTATCTGAGCACCATCTTACCAGTCTCTGGACCTCATCTCTGTATGCAGACTCATCTTCTTCTGATATGAGCCCCACCACTGTCATATCATCCGTGAACTTCACTATAACGTTTGTGAGATGCACAGGTGTGCAGTCATATGTGTACAATGAATACAAAGTGGGGCTCAACACACAGCCCTGTGGCTAGCCTGTGTTAAGCACGATTGTAGAAGAGAAATGGGGTCCGAGTCTGACAATCTGTGTGCAATTTGTTAAAAAGTCCTTAATCCAACTGCAGATATGAGTAGGCAGACCAAGCTGAGATAATTTACTAATAAGAATATTGGGAATAATTGTATTAAATGCCGAGCTATAGTCCATAAACAACATTCTTACACAGCTCCCTGTATCTTCTAAGTGGCTGATTGCTGAGCGGAGTGCTATAGCAATGGTATCTTCAGTAGATCTGCTCCACCTATAGGCAAACTGATACTGATCAAAGGCTGGGGGGAGACTGGACAAAAGATGTTTCAATACCAGTTTGTCAAAGCACTTCATAACAATGGGTGTTAATGCTACCGGTCGATAATCATTCAGACTCTCAATAATGTATTTTTTGGGCACAGGGATAATGACTGCAGATTTTAAACACTGTGGAACAGAGGTTGCCTTAAGAGACAGATTAAAAATGTCAGTCAAAACAGAGCATAGCTGATCTGCACATGCTCTGAACACCTTTCCTGGCACCCCATCAGGACCAGTAGCCTTTCTCGGCTGAACTGCTCTAAGCGTATGTCTCACCTCATGATCCTGCAGGGTGAGCACATTGGAGCTGGTGTTCAGTAGCGTCAGTGAGTCCAAGATAGATGTATGTGCCTCAAACCGTGCGAAAAAACAGTTCAGTTCTTCTGCCAGTGAAGCATTGATATCACTAAAAGTGATGCTGCTGCTCTTATAGTTTGTGATTTGATGAAAGCCTTGCCATACTCATCTCGAATCATAATCAGAAAAATGGTCTTCAACTTTCCTCTTATAGGCCTGTTTGGCTTCCTTAATGCTTTTCTTCAGATTAGCCCGAGCAGTGCTATACAGAGCAGTATCCCCCAACCTGAAGGCTGTGTCACAGGCTCTGAGGAGTGCCTGGACCTCTTTTGTCATCCAAGGTTTCTGGTTAGGAAAAACTCTAACGCATTTTTCCACAGCCGCCTGGTTGAAACAATAGGTGATGTAGCATAATACAGTCTGCGTGTACGTTTCCAGATCCTGATTCTTGAATAAATCCCATACAGTGTTTGAAAAACAGTCCTGCAACTGAGAGAGAGCTCCCTCAGGCCATGTTGTGATGATCTTTGTAGTAGGTCTAGCAGTCCTCCTGAGGGGCATATATGCTGGGATGAGGAGCAATGATAGATGGTCTGACAGGCCCAGATGTGGAAGTGGAACAGTTCTGTAAGCATGCTTCAGATTAGAATACACCTGCTCAAGATGATTCTTTCCCCTAGTGGCACATTTCACATACTGTATGAAATTAGGTAACACAGTTTTCAAGCATGCTTGATTAAAATCACCAGCTATGATATGGACACCCTCAGGATAGGCCTGCTGCTGTTTATTTATAACACTGTACAAATGAGCAAGGACCACTTTAGTATTTGCATCAGGAGAAATATAGACAGCTGTAATAATAACCACTGTCAACTCTCTTGGTAGATAAAAGGGCAGACATAAAACTGACATTGTCTCTAGGTCAGGAGAACAGTAAGTGTTAATAATACAGCTGTTATTAGTCCAAGACTTGTGAAGAAAAATGCAGAAACCATCCCCTCTCCGTTTCCTAGATTCCGCTGTTTAGCCCATACAGTGAAGTGTGCGCTCTGGTAGCTGCATTGCAGCATCCATGATCTGCGGATGAAGCCAGCTTTCCATTAACAACAGCACACAGCAGTCTCTCATAGTTTTATTAGTTGCTAGCTGTAGCTCTTAATCATCCATTTTATGGACGATAGATCTGGCGTTGGAGAGAAAAATGCTGGGTAGCGGAGTTTTATGCAGCTGTTTCCTCAGCCTTGCTAGCAGGCCTGCCCGGCATCCCCGCTTCTGCTTTCTCTCCCTCCTCCATCTGCTTCACTTCCCGGGACCGACAACAATCCATGGTGATCCTGCTGGTCTACAAATAGCCTCCGGTATGCTTTGTGCATTTTCAAAAACTGCTGTGACAGCGGACTTTAGTTGAAGTCTGATATTTATCAGCTCAGTATGACTATACGAAAACCTAGCTTCATACAGTCCAATATCCAAAAACAGCATGCATACAAACAAAAGTATGGAGCAAAGAGCTGCTGCACAGACATGCGCCACTGCCATGTTAGTTAAAACACATGTAAAGCATATTTTTATTGCCGACATGTTTGCACCCGGTACTGACGGCGGCAGCACCCAGTACTGTGAAAACTTCCATAGCACCGGGTGCTGGTGGCGGCAGCACTGTGTGAGGCACTCTATCTCCAGACGGACTCCAGCAGGCAGTTAGTGGTGGAAGCATTTGGACTCCTTGTTAAATACAGCTGTGACAGTGAGCATTGAAAGGGGACAAAGCATGTTATTTCCTTCTGAGAGGAATGTGTATGATCCTGACAACTGAGCTCCGAGAGCCAAACAACTACTGCATTCATTCATTCATCTTCTTCCGCTTAATCCTTTTTTCGGGTTGCGGGGGGGGCTGGAGCCTATCCCAGCATCTTTGGGCGAGAGGCAGGGTACACCCTGGACAGATCGCCAGTCCATTGCAGGGCCAACACAGAGAGACAGACAACCATTCACTCTCACATTCAAACCTAAGGACAATTTAGAATCCCCAGTTTTTTGATGCCAATTACCCTAACTTGCATGTTTTTGGCATGTGGGAGGAAACCGGAGAAATCCCGGAGTAAACCCACACAGACACAGGGAGAACATGCAAACTCCACACAGATCAAGTTGGGTGTAGTAACTTGGCAGCACCATGGGTGTAGTGGGAGGTGACGGTCCACCTTTCCGGTGGTGGCGTCACCCAGAGTATAAAGGGCCTAGGTGGAAGGGGCCAGCTCTCTTTTGCCATCGACCTTTGGGCCTGTTACGAGCGCTGTAAGTTCTTTTATATATTGATAATAAAGCTACATTAGCTGCACCTCCAGCCTGTTAATTTTTATGCAAGTTATGGACACAAGATTTGGTGACGAGGAGAACACTGTTATGGAGCGAGCTGTCACCAACTTTCGGCTGTTTTTGGAGGCCCTGAGCAAGCCGCCCGTACCCTGGGTTCGGTGGTACACGGTGTCTAACAACTACCTGGTGGTCTTAACCTCGGTGAGCTCGAAAAGCTGCGTGCACGGGCAATATTGGTCCATAACCTTGGCATGGAGGGCCAGAGAATCCTCGGTACTTTGGGAGGTGCTGATAGCTTTGATGAAGTGGTGGAGCTAATGGCACACTATTTTCGCGTCCCTGAGAATGTCATAGACCGGCGCATTCAATTTCAGCGGCGCCACCAGCAAACGGGAGAGTCAGTTAAGCATTATGTTGCAGACCTGCGTCAGCTGGCGGGGGAGTGCCAATTTGGAGCCCTAGAAGACAAAATGCTTCGGGACCAGCTAGCGGAGCATGTGCGCTGTCCCACAGCTCGGTCGAGGCTCCTGACTTATCTGGGCGAACTGACGCTAGCCACAGCTATCGGGGTAGCACAACAATTTGAGGTAGCGGAAACAATAGCCAGGGACCTCAGTGGGAGGTCCACTCCAACTCACGATGAGCCTCATTTAAAGGCGCTGACGATGGACCCCGAAAATGAAGACAGCGAGGACGAAGAGGAATACACCTCCGCTGTGAAAATTAGGTCTTTCCCAGGGACGCCAAGATGTTATGGCTGTGGGTCCGCTAGACATTGCTTTAAGTCCAGAGAGTGTCCAGCGAAGAGCAAGCGCTGCAGCAAATGTGGCCTGTTACATCATTTTGCCAGGGCCTGCAAGAATTTTGAGCGAGGGGACCGAAGGCAAGAAGCGGGCTCCTCAGCGAAGACTCCAACAGTCATCCATACAGTCTCCCCGGCAACAGACGGACGTATTTATTGCACTGTGTCACTGGATGATGCCGAAGTACTGTTGCTGGTGGACACAGGATCAGTGGCTTTGGTGTTAAATTTGGCAACGATAAGGAGTCTGTTTCCCCACTACCATATAGTGAACTGGCTACACCCTACTTTGCCTATGGAATGAATAAGCTGCCCGTTGTAGGATCTGTGGAGTTAATGGCAAGGTACAAGTCAGCAGTGATGGCGAGCGTCCATTTTGTCGTGACTGCTACCGGGTCCAATATCATGGGTTGTGATATGTTTTATGGCTTGGGGTTTTCAATAGCCAACAGCACCGGAGAGGAGTGGTCGGGCTGCGGGTTGTGGGACCAACCTGCTCCGTGTGTGGAGGATGACGCAGTGTGGGACAGTGATTGGCCTGGTATTATGGGAGGGGTGCAGGCCTAGCACAATGGAGCACCATCCAGGGACGGACCTGATGCCAGTGTCCAAGTTGCCCTTGATGTGGGAACTGGACAGCACAGCGGGACCTCCGTGAAGGTGGGTAGAGCCAAGGTATCAGCAATCTTGACGTCCGGAGCTGGTTTTGGCAGCACCAGTGACCGAGGAGCTACAGGGGCTATGCAAGCGCTGGAGGAGAAAGAGAGTGGGGCAAGGCAAGTGTTCTCTCTTGTTTTTCTTATGACAATGTTGAAGAGATCTTGTCTGGCTCTAGGTGAGGAGAGTCAGGCGCAGCGCACAGCTGCATCTGAACTTCCCTAGCTGGGCTCCGCCACTGCTGGCGACCCTAATGACCCTGTTTCTTCTCCCGCTCCTGAGCCATTTTCTAGGGTCGCAGGAGAGGCACAACCATCTCCAGGGGTTCTTGTGGAGCCGGTCTCACCACCTGACGACGTCGCGGGTCCAGCTTCCCTGAGGTCTGAGGTTGTCATGTGGTCCCCTCTGCAGGCCGTGTCACCGTGGGTGCAGCGGACGGGCTTTGGACCCTCGTAGGGGCTGCGCCCCAGGATTAGCCCAACATGGGTGCTGCGCTCCTGCCCAGACCCATCATGGACACCACGATCCAGGTCGGGGTCCACCATGAGTGCAGCATCAGCCCGGTCGGGGTCCACCATGAGTGCTCCAGAGCCTCAGCCGGAGGTCACCGCAGGTGCTGCAAGGCTCCTGCTGGAGTCTGCTGAGGGTGCAGCTAGGCTCCCGCTGGAGTCCACCGCAGGTGCAGCCGTGTTCCAGTCCAGAACTATTGAGGGCTTTACTGGTCAGCCGGAGGTCGCCGGGACTGTCACTCCTCAGCCAGACACCGTCGTTGTCCCCATCGCTTCCCAGCCCAACGCCAGGAGGATCCCCTCTCTACGGGCTGGTCACCCACCACTGAGCCTCCCGATGGGCAGGCCGTCTCCTGTGCCACCCATCCAGTCCTGGTGGCTGTACAACGTTGGCCGACCACCAGAGCGACTGAGTTTCTAGGCCAGAGAGCCCGGGATTTCTGGCAGGCCACCAGACTCAGTTCACCGGACTGTCAGATGGGCTTGGGACTCTGGGTGGCCTCCTGAGCCCCAACGTCCATGGACATGGGGGGGTTAATTGCGGACCCTGAGCGGGGTATTGTGTTCCCTCCTTTCCTGTTTTCCGTACCTCCCACCCGGGTTCGTGTTGTTTGTTGCTGTTGCTCCTGTTGGTGGGGGGGGGCTTCACAATGTTACCTTGGGTGTCTGGGAATCCACCCCTTAAAGGGGGGGCTCTGTCAGGAACCGAGCCGGCTTGGTTTCCCCCAGCTCGGTCCTGATCTCTCTGTGGGTCTAGGTGCCATTGTGTATGTATGTTTAGTATACTGTATATTTCAGTGTGTTTCCATACCCATAGCCACTGCCTGACCGGCAGCTGTTAGACAGCTGCTGTGACCTACTTTCTGTGAACACTGCTGACAGTCTGCCAGTCCGGCCATGCCCCCTCTCTCTGACAATCAGCTGTTCACCCTGGTAATCATTTTTCCCGCGCCTCGCCCAGGTGTGCTCAATTTGTGATGCCAGCAGTGTTTGTACTTAGGCGGATATACGGGTGTTAATCGCCGTATGTAGGGTCAAGTCTTCGAGGGGTTGTATGTGCTCGCGGGAGAATTGGACTTCTTGGACTATTCCTGCTTTGTGAGTAAAGTGACTAGCGTTTCTCCGTGCAGCATTGCTGCTAGGCTGGACTGGTAGCGTTTCTCTGTGCAGTAATTCTGCTACGCTTATCTGGTAGTGTTTCTCCGCGCAATTCTACTGCTATGCTTAGGCTGTTGCCCAGTTTGCTCCTCTTGAGTTAGTCGAGCCTCCTAGAGTCCTCTTCATTCTCCTGAGCATGTATGTTATTTGCATTATTTTTCTGTGGCCACGGCACACAGTGGTCTGCCCGCTGTTCGCTTGCTGTGTCAGCCATTTTTGTGTACACCGTAACCTCTTTGTTAGTCTTTAGGTTTGGAACTGTCAGATTTTGTGTTAATAAATGTGTTGTGGTAAATTCCTGCGAGTAAATCCATTTTTCCTTCTCCTCCTCCATGCGCTGCATAAAAGCGCATGGGGAGGTTTATGACAAGCCTCATCTAAAGCAGACACACATCTCAGCACAGCAGAGCGGAGGTGTATGTAGCATGAACGAGGCTTAAGGCAAGCTCTAATGGCATTACTGAACAATGCCACCTGCCTATCCATGGTAATGCTAACGGATCGATGTAGCATCACGGCAAAAATATAACGAAATAAATAAGAATGATGCAAGATATATTATCGACTGTGGATTAGTGAACCAGGTGGAAACGGGGATGTCTATTAGTGTGACTGAAATCTAAAGAAAATAATATTAACTGCCCTTGGTAAGCTAGCTCCCTAGTAGCACTGTTCGCTCTGAACATAGTTGCCAAGTCCACTTATTATAAGCAACTTTGGGCTTATTTTTCTCTGAAGTCACTTGCATATCTCGTCAGTCGTGGGTTACGAGTTTTTGGGCTTGTTTTTTTACGTGTACTTGCTTATTTGGGCTTGCTTTGCTGTCTGTGTGACAGCTCTCCAAGCTCCCCACAAAACACGTGCGATGGTTTGTTTACAGGACCCATCCACACCCCTGTTTCCTGGTTACCGCGCTTGCCCCACTGATAGCGATAGAAAAACTAGGCAAATCATTGGCTGCCAGAAGTGAAGCGATAGAAAAACTAGGCAAATCATTGGCTGCCAGAAGTGAAGCCACCTGGCCACCATATTAGTACTCCCAAAACACTAGTACTGTGGAGGAATTAGATCTAAGCGAGATGAGACGAGCTGGAAGGTTGCAGAGTTTTATTTCCTCCATCAAAATGAGACGCACTTGTAGCGCTATGCGCTACTGTGCTGCTGTGCTGTGTGTGCTGTGTTCTGCTGTGCTCCTGAGGCATGTCACACAAGCTCTTTTATCAGTGATACAGGAAGAGAGAATGCATGGCACATTAGCATAACAGTCAATACACATGATTAGCATGACATTGGTTGGCTCTTTGTCCGTCTGTGCATTGTCCTCTGTATGCAAATTGCCTTCCGTTTCCTCCACCCTTGTTGAGTGTGAAATCGTATCAGTCTGCATTGTGCTGGGTCACCACACGGATCCCCCCAGAATGCTCAGAAGGGGCTGTGACACCCCCCCACCCCCGTCATTTGGCTCCAGCTCCGGTAGAGCTGTCGGAGAGCATGTCAGTCCGTGGGGAGGGGTGGAAAAAAACAGTGTGCTCCGCTCCGGGTTCCAGCACGTTGAACGGCCGTGGATCGTGGGTGCACGGGCAGGTGCGCTTCGTGCGTAATGGAACAAGACAGCGATCGGCTGGCTTTAGGGAGTGAGGTGCAGGAAGAGCGCTGTGGAGGTGGAGGGGGAGGGGGTGGGAGTAAGTGAGTGCCGGCTCGGGACGTCAAAGGTGTCTGGGCCGCGCAAAAATTGCGTGTGGATCCGCGACGGTGAGGGACTTTCTCGGTCACCCTGGCGGTGATCCACAGCGGCTGTGAAAAAATTAAGTCTCTGACTCCTCTCGCGACTCGGTCCAGCGAGGATGTGGGGAAGGCGAATGGCCAAATTCCCCGAGGATGCGTAGCGGCTGTGAAACAACTGCAACTGTGTGAGGGACTTGGCGGTGTGGCTTTCAGGTGTGGAAGCAGCCCTAAATCCATCGGGGACAGCAATCGGCTAAATTCTCCATTGTGCGGCGTGGCTGAGAAACCCATACAAAGTCCTGTGTGTGGGCTGCACATCTGCTTCAGGTGTGTGAGCAGCCCTGAAGGTTCCAAGGCTGGCAATCGGCCGTGTTTCTCGGGCATGTGCAGCGGTGGAAGACAATGTATCAGTCTGTGGAGCCGGATTGTCCCTGCGCGTGGTGCACACTTGGCGCAGTGACCACATAGCTGGCAGTTGTGCTGTCCTCATAATCCTGTGGTGTGCGTGCGGGGCTTCGTTGTCGCAAGCTGAGTCAGGGTCGGGGAGCTTGGTGGAAATCAACACTGTCGGCGTCGATGTTTTCCCCGTTCAGGCTGCTTCCTTCGTTTCGCTCGAGTCACTGTTCATGGTGCATGTCGGTCCAAGCGCTGCCCGCTCCGGTGAGGATGAAGAGGTTGCAGGTGTTCTCTGGTCCTCTGGGATTCACAGCGTGGTGAGAGGGAGCAGACGGTCATTCTCTCTCGTCAGGTCACCAGTGTGGAGGTAAAAGATCAGGCGAGGGACACACCATGACACCTGCTGGGGCTTCCCGTCCGGGTCATCTCCGGGGTGTTCGCCTCGTGTTCCATTCTTCGTCAAGAGTCATCAGTGTGGAGGAATTAGATCAAGGTGAGATGAGACGAGCTGGAAGGTTGCAGAGTTTTATTTCCTCCATCAAAATGAGACGCACTTGTAGCGCTGTGCGCTACTGTGCTGCTGTGCTGTGTGTGCTGTGTTCTGCTGTGCTCCTGAGGCATGTCACACAAGCTCTTATCAGTGATACAGGAAGAGAGAATGCATGGCACATTAGCATAACAGTCAATACACATGATTAGCATGACATTGGTTGGCTCTTTGTCCGTCTGTGCATTGTCTTCTGTATGCAAATTGCCTTCCGTTTCCTCCACCCTTGCTGAGCGTAAAATAGTATCAGTATGCATTGTGCTGGGTCACCACAGTACATCCAAATCTACGGTCATTAAACATAATGTCAACTCGATTTCTATGGTTCACCGGTTGTACAAGATTATAAGCTGCCTCTCCATACCAAGAAGTTCAAAATCTGTTTAATTTTAGGGAAGTTATTAAGGTAAAAGTGGCTGGCCAAGGGCTTCACTTCTAATCTATCTAGTTTTCTTATCCACCTTATTTCTGAGGGCGGTGCTGTAGAAACGATTATGGGGCAACTTCTGGTTTCAGGCTTAATTAGTGTTAAATCAGTCAGCAAGACTGGAGTAGTGGGGCATTTAAAATAGCGTTTTTAAAAGTTTTTCAAATTTGTTTTAATGTATAGTCCACATACGTGTTTTGCAGTCAAGTGGCAGCTAATTTCAGCACTTGTATTTTTAGAATGTTTTGGCATAGTTCTGGTACTTGTTGCTGGTGTTCATGATTGTGCCATAGACTGTATAAATGGAGGCTCCTCACAAATAAGCACAGCTAAATCTGTGGCTTCAACAGCAATGCGTAGACCATGCACTGAAAACTAAAAAGGGCTGTTGGTGTGAGCGGTGGTACAGCCACAAAAGCACCAGGTATGCTTTCACTTGTATGAATGTCACAGATCTGATGTTTAAGCATCATATATGTCACCAGATGCAAGGTTGCATGAAGTAAAATAATAAATAAAAAAATAGTAACAGTTTGCTTCCTAAGGCTTAACGATTTAAGAAAGATATCAAATAGTTGGGGGGGGGGGGGTTTTGGGGGGGGGTTGCATTTGTTGCACTGCCTTGGATCGATATGGCTTGATATTAGCAGCTTCAGCATTAGTTCAGCATTACTTTTTAAATTATCACAAAATATAGATCAATAAAATTTTGAACAATTGTCAGAAAAGGTCTGTATGTGTTAAATTAAATAACAAGCATTCATGGCATGACAGCAACATGAGCATTTTAATTTCAGGGTAAAACATACAGCTGCAGCTGTAGCAAAAAACACAAGTGTGGTTCTTTGTGGCTCTGACGATTCTTCGTCTGTTCTAAGGTAAATTTGATTATGTCCAACATCTTTTAACAAAATGCATCCGACTTTATTGAGGTGAAGACATTGATATGTATCTCAGAGCTTTTGTTTGTTTACAGCAATAGCATCTTAGCAGTGGAGCTAACTAACGGAGCTACTGTCTGCCAGGCCACTTTTTAAGGTCATCTTCCTATCCCTCAATAGTCGTGGGGAATGGTATGATTATATTACTCTTTTTGAGGTACAAAAGGCCGTGTTCCTGCATTTTTGATGCTGAAATCCTTGTTTTTTAACAAGGAAAAGTGTCTGGTTTCAGTGACAATGCTACCTTCTAAACTAGTACCAGAAGCTGCGCGCATAATTCATGCAAGGCATCATGGGGGCTAGGAGTAAGGTGGCTATAGATCAGTGGCCCGTCCGACTCCACTCGGCTCTGTACTCGCTAATGGGGCGTGAGCTCTCCAGGCTTTTTTTATACAGCTCAGTGCATATGGGACCTTAAATTGAAAAAATTCTCCATTAAAATGAATGGCAAGAGCAAAATTATCTTTTGATCCCCATCAAATTTTGCCACGAGTTACACATATGATGTTTGTCAATTTAAAAGATAATTTTCCACGTAATTAAAGTTGTTGTCATTAATTGTCCAAATGGCAGGGAGGAGAGACCCAGACGCTGAACTGCTAGTTGTGATATTTATTGACCAAAACACAAAAGTCCAAAACAGTGTGCAACACAAAAGTCCAAACTGAAAACAAAGCAAACTTACGAAGTGAGGAAACAACGTTCACCAGAACAAGGGAAGGGTTCTGATGGACAAACGTAATCTATAAGACTCCGGCAAAGAGGGAGCGAAATAATAGTCTTTAAATAGAGCTAGAAACAAATGAAACAAATGATGGCAGGTGTGGATACCATGAGCGGGCAGGAGGAAACAATGATTACAAACTCGGATCTGCTGGGAGCAATGAGGGGGAGAAGATGGGATTGACAGCTGACAGGAGCACCGCCCACAACAGAAGTGCCACTGACAGCTGCAGCCCCAGGAAGAGAGAAAACACAACAGAATGTGAATATAATTAGATAACAAATAAAGACAAGTAAACCCAAACATATAAATAAAAAAACTACAGTGAACGTAAACAGGAAAATAAATCATACTAAGAAACAATACAGAATACAGTATGTTAAAATTAACCAAAGATAAAATAGCAGGAATAAGAACTCAAAAATACAACACCATACAAATATAGAAAAAGGCAAGGAGACAGAGCACGGCGGGATCCCCCCATGCTCAGATCGTGACAGAATAATAACAGAGTAATATATAGTTTTTGGTTAAACAACTAGCGGACAACAACTCCCATCATCCCACATCACTAAACTGTAATCGTGTTTAGTGCTGTTACTTATGCAGGATGCACATGTCTTTTCTTTTGATCAGAGTTTAAAAATTTAATTTAGTCAGAGTTTTTATGTTGACTGTGTTTACTATAAATTTGCTGTTGCTTTTGTAGAATGCATATATATTTTCCTTTAATTAGAGTTTATAAAATTCAGTTATTCAATGATGACTGTGTTTACAGTCAATTCACTGCAAACAAAATAAATCTATATATTGATATATTATCAAGCAGCCTCTCTTTTACACAATGTGGTAGGCTGGCTGTTGGGCTTTTTTTTGGCTTGTTTCCATAGAGCTGGTTGCTTGTTTCTCTCGTGAAACCTGGCAACACAGGCTCTGAAGCTAGCCTTTGTTTGCAGATAGACAGCTTGGCTGGCAGGTCTAATCAAATCTGGGCTTCTCATTTCTTGACATACAGGAAAAGAGAAGTCAAAAACATCTAGAAATATGATATAAAGGCTGTGGATTTTTCAAGAGAAGTGACCATTTTGGTATTTTTTTCGATAATCACATGACCAATAGACGCATTTCAAGGTTAAAACCTACAACAACACACTTTGTCAGTCAGTGACCCTTTAAAACACATATTTCTTCTCTTCAAAAATAAAGCACATAACCCTTATCTTTTTAAGCTGTGTTACCTCTTCAGTTACTCACATTCTGATATTTGACAATGCGGTGTGGATTTCCTTTCACTGTTGTGTTCTCAGGAGGTCTAAGTCAGAATGTCATCACCAGAGCTGGACTTGACATCACTTTGCCTTGTGGAAATGTGATTCCTGGCCAACAAAACTGTAGCTATACCACCTGGCTCTTCAGTAATTCAAGCCAGAAGTCATCAGAAGAGCTGGTTGCTCATGGGACGGTTAAAAAACCTCAAAAACCAAATAAACTGAGCGTAATGTCAACGTGTGATCTGGTTATAAACAATGTGACAGTTGAGGATGTTGGTCAGTACTTCTGCAGACAGTATGTGTCAGAAAAACAACACGGAAAAGATCACCAAGTTGAGCTGTCTGTTATTCACAGTGAGTCTTTACTGTGTATCATAATTCACTTGAATATTCTTGGTAGAATAACTGCATTCATTATATTGATTCTATTTCTGTTTGTCTCACAATATTTCATCTTCACCAGTGACTGAAGTGAAGAACACAGACAAGGTGAATATAACCTGCTCTGTGGCGACATATACAGGATGTAAGTACACCCTGAAGTGGATCAGAAATGGTATTACCTGGAATATAGGTACCAGAAAAGCACATGCGTCTCAGTCTGACTGCTCTGCCTCTGCATACTTTATATATACTAAAATTGTTCCTGAGGAAAAATATGAGCATTTGCATTGTAGTGTGACAGATAAAGTCACCAAGAAAGAACTGTGGTGCAGCTTCAACCCTTCGTCACCATGTAAGGAACCAGGTGAGGATAGCATGGATCACCTAAATATGTATTTGATGCATTGGAAAGCTGGTACATTACACTCCCTGAATAAAACATTTGACAAATTTCTTCCAGGTGGGAAAGCAAAAACATCAACAACTTCAGCAGCAAAATCAGCAACATTACCTACAACCACAATACAGTCAATAGCCCAGAGGGATTCAGAAGGTCAGTCAAAAGGTACCAACACAACCTTGATGCTGCCATTTATATATTTTTATATTAACACTTAGCCACAATGACTGCAATGAACTTTGTGTTTAGTTAAAAGATTGAAACAGATATTAGTGCTGGACAATTATAGTTCACTCATAATTAAGCCACTGTGGTGATTCACCCATAAATGAGCACAGTGTAATGAAGACTAGGACCATGGTCACCCCTCACACATGTAACCAAACAACACTGTCCAGTGCAGAAGTCGGTGTCTGCACATAACTCTTAAGGGACCGTGGGCTACAAGACTCACGCCGGCAGCCAGGGGAACCCTTCACGCAGCCACACCATCACCACTCAGGGGCCAGGAATCTCCAGTTGGGTTCTTAAATACAGGCTTAGCTTGTATACTCCCACTCCAAAATGATTGAGATGACAGAGACAGCACTCAGAGGCCAAGAAGACTCAGCCTGTACACACCTTGCTCACCCCTTCAGGGCATCCTCACATAAAACAGAGTTGTCTCATACTATCTGGACAGACATCACATTTCTTCTTGTTCTGTTGCTTCCAAACAGCACTGACTGCACTGCTTCTGGTTTTTGGGCAGGAGATGTCTTAAAGGGGAAGTACATAAAAGCAGAGACACACACACACACACACACACACACACACACACACCAGGAAGAAGGGGAGAACCAAAAAAACAGACATGAGCAAAATTACACTGGTTTTATGTCCTGATCGTCAGTGTCAGTTTTATTTCAGTTAATCACCCAGCCCTAGTAGATATCCTCTTTTTTATGTATGCAGTTTTCAAATGTTTTCCTTTTTGGTTTTAACTGAATTGCTAAAATATTTAATTACTATAACATTTCTTATCCTCCCAGGCCTGTTGTGGTTGTACAGCCTAGTGGCTGTGGCTTTAATAACTCTGTTATTAATAATTGTGAAAGTCATCAGATCAAAGAGGGACAAAGGTGAGAAAATTTGTTGATGAATAGTTTATATGCAAAAAAAATTAATATTATCTGTTTTAATATCTGACTTTTTTCCTCAGGAAACAAGCGACAAGAAAATGGCATTGTGAGTATATTTTTTTTATCAATGTACTGTGATGAGGGCCATTTCTAGCTTTTTTGGGGTCCTACAAGGCTGTGTTTGGGGGTTCTCTGCTTTTGTAATGGGGAAGATTTTAAATCCTTTAAAATGAACAAAAAAAACCCCTCTCTCCTCCCAACAAAAACTTTAAAGACATGACGAACGGGGAAAAACATTCTATAGAATAGAGCAGGGGTGTCCAATCATGTGGCATGGAGGGCCAAGACCCTGCAGGTTTTCTCTTCTACTCAGTCTCTTCAGCAGGTGTTTTCATTTATCAGCAATCAGTGGGAAGAAATTCAGTGGAATCTGCTGTTAAAGACACTGGTTGGAGGTAGAGCTTGCAGGGTCTTGGCCCTCCATGGCACATGATTGGACACCCCTGGAACAGGGGTTTAACCAGCATGAATTTTGCATATTTACAGGAAAAAAGTCTGTCATGAATATCTGCTTGGAGGCCAGATGTAGGTGGATTGATTGGACCCAGGGCGCAGGCAAGACTTTGGTGCAAATAATTTATTAACAGAAAACTCAAGGGACAAAACAAAGGTGCAGCACGGGGGCTGGAAATAACTAGAGTGTACAGCAAAATCTCATGGAGAAAATAACCTCAGATACACAGGGAGCACAATGGGAGGAAATGACAGCAAACGACAATGACCCAACAACCAGAGCACAATCACAGACTAGCATATATAGGATAACTGATAATTGGGGGAACACGGAACAGCTGGGATGACCATCAAGGGCTAAACAAGAGCACACATGAAGGACAGTGTCTACAGGTACGGAAAACATGAAGAGCTGGAAATAATAGGTAAAGCAATATGCACACAAGACCCAGAATCACACAAAGGACAAAAACACGGGCAGGGGAACACAAAGACCACAATAATGACACTAAGGAGGATAAGGACAAACAGAGGATGACATAACATACTGGGGAAACACAGAAGGCAACAATAACTATAATAATAATACACAGGAGGCAAATAACAATAATCATAGCAGGGAAAACACAAAGACATCAAAATGATACTAATAATACTCATAAACAGGATGAGGAGGAACAAGACTAAGACAAGAGTATAAATTAAACACAAACACAGCTGTGATCAAGATAATAACCAAACACAGGAGACAGTAAGTGCAAATAATAAGGGAAAACACAAGGATATCAAAACGACCTACAGGTACATCTCAAAAAATTAGAATATCATGAAAAAGTTCAATATTTTTTGTCACTCATCTCAGAAAGTAAAACCCATATATTATATTGATTCATTACACAGAGAGTGATATATTTCAAGTGTTTATTTTAATTTTGATGATTATGGCTTACAGCCCATGAAAACCCCAAATTCAGTTTCTCAGAAAATTAGAATATTCCATAAAATTAATTTTTGTAAAAATAGTTTTTTAATAGAAATGTGGACCAACTGAAAAGTATGTCCATGTAAACACTCAGTACTTGGTCGGGGCTCGTTTTGGATTAATTACTGTACCAATGTGGCGTGGCATGGAGGTGATCAGCCTCAAAGTCATACGGTTACAAGGCAAAAGTTGAACTTTTATAAGAAAGTATGCATGACTGGACAGTTGGGTTTCACTATTTAACTCATCTCATGCTTATAAAAATGCAGAAATTACAGATCCCACTGATATGATCCTGAAATGCTCACAGATGTACTTCATGCAGAGCTCTTTCTGCATATAAAGCAATCTTTAAAATTTGCAAGTTTGTTCCCATAATTTTGTCACTTTTTTCTTGTATGTTTGGGAAGTTTTTCTTTTAAAAAAGCTTCTGTTTTCATTGTATATTTGAAAGTTTTTTCTCATAAAAAGTTTTGTTTTTGAAGCAATTTTCTTGTAAATTTGCTGGGGGGGGGGGGTTCTTTCAAATGTACGACTTTTCTTATAAATTTGCACCTTTTTTTCTTGTAAATTTGCAATTTTTCTTGGAAATGTGCAACTTTTTAAATAATTTGGCAATTTTGTCCTCAAAAATTTGATACTTTTTCTCCTTCACAATTTGTTACATTTTCTAATAAATTTGCACCTTTTTTCTTGTGAATGTGCAAGTTTTTAAAATAAATTTGCAGTGTTTCCTCATAAGTTTATGACTTTTGTCCATAACTTTGCAGCTTTTTCTCATAAATTTGCACTTTTTTCTTAGAAATTTGCAACTTTTTTCTTTCAATTTGTGACTTTTTTTCTTGTAAATTTGCTATTTTTTCTCATAAAGTTGCAACTTTTTAAAATTACTCATTTTTTTCTCATAAATTTGTGATTTTTTTCTGATATATTGGCAACTTTTTTTACAGTAAACTTGTAGCATTAGATGCTGGCTAATTTTTTTAAAATTCTGTTCGTATTTTCTGTTCATCGAAACAATGACCAAAGTTTTTTTTTTTTTTTAATGTTTTTGCATAGAGTTGTTTTCATTTTAATTGTTTAAATAGTGCCCCCAAAACACAATTTTGTATAGGACCCCCAAAAAAGCAACCTGGATTCTAGGCACAGCACTGGTGTTTTTAACTGCGGCTATGACATGTGACAATCTTTTGTACTAAATTTAATTTGACTTTTATCTGTTCAGGTCCAGATTTTGACCTCTGCAGCTGCACCACAAACTAGTCAGGAAACCGTAAGATCACACACACACACACACACACACACACACACACACACACACACACACACACACACAGAGCAGCCAGGGCAAGGTGACAGGCATCAACACCCATGTCAGTTCTCCATCATCACTGCATCACAGATGGTTTAGAAAGACATGAGAGCGTGCAAGAGGTTAAAAAAAACAGGGAAGTCAAATAGTGGAAGTGAATTTCACCAAAAATGGGTGGAAGAATATGATGAGTTGCACATTTTGAGTCACAGCTGATCATCATGTTACGTTCGTTGCAGGCTGACACTGACGTTTCCTACGCCTCCATCAACTACTCCAAGATTAACCAGGCCGAAGTAAGCTGTCTGATTGGTCACTCTCACAGCAGCACGCTGACTCTTTTGTGTGGTGTCACTGTATGTTATATTGTTTTGTTTTGTTTTTTGTCTGTATTTATGCAGGCTCAACGTAAAAGTGACGATCATAGTGGTGACTCAGTGACCTACAGCACTGTTAAAGCATCATCCACTGACAGCAACTGCCTCTACTCTACAGTCAAGTAGTTCCACCCGTCAGATGGCTTCTGTACGCAGCTTCTTATTAATAAGCACTTAAAGTGCAACGATAAACCACAATAAAAAGGAGGAAGCAATAACTCGGCCCTGCTGTTGCTCTATAAGCAGAATACAGGCTTTTTGCTATAAATGGAAGCAGAGCCGTTTAGTGCTAAATAGGCCCTGAGCTACAAGATCACCCACAATATCCTGGGGGGGGCGGGGTAAATATCCTTTAACTTTAAAGTTTAAACTGTAAACTTTTTAACTTTAAACTGTAAAGTTAAATATCCTTTAGGGTTTTTTCATGAATTTGAAACCTTTTTCCTCATAAAATTGTTACTTTTTTCTTATAAATTTCCAACTTCTTTCTCATAAATGTTTGACTTTTTCTTGTGAATCTGGAACTTTAATTTAAAAATCTGTCACTTCTTTTCTTATAAACTTGCAACTTTTGTCTTGTAAATATGCAAACTTTTTTTCATAAATTTGCAATGTTTTGTGTACATTTGCATCTTTTTTTTTCCCACAATATTTTTTATTGAACCTTTTTTTTCAAACATGACACAAACAATCAAACCCTAACACTAAAGTAAATTAAAAATAAATGTTCTAAAAACACCAACAACCATTAACAAAAGCAAGTCAAACAATGCTCCTCTGTTTAGCCTAGGTAATCCATTGCATAAGTATACATATTATACATTCACCAATTTGGAATTTACAAGGTCCACACACATCATTCACCTTCTCCTTCAGAAGTTATGTTTAGTTTCTTTACATAATCAATGAAAGGTCTCCATATATTCTCAAACACATTTTCCTTTGATTTCAGTATGTATGTTATTCTTTCTAGTGGAAGGTTTGTTAGCATCTGTCTTAACCACTGAGTCACATCTGGTCTATGAGTCTTTTTCCACAGTAGTGCAATACATTTTTTGGCATTAAGCAAACTGAGGTCTATGAATGCTCTTTCACTCTTATTAAAATTATGCTTTTCTGGATACAGACCCAACAAAAACAATTTGGAGTTCAATATGAATTGTTTTGAAATTATTTTTTCAATTGTTACCCTCACCTCTTCCCAAAACATTCTAATTTTTCTACATTCCCATAAACAATGAAATAGGGTTCCTTTACTTTCCATATATTTTGTGCATGTATCTGGTATGTTTTTGTTATATCTATTTAACTCCACCAGTGTAACATACATCCGCATTAACCATTTAAAATGTATCAATTTAAGACGTACATTTATTGATTTGGTTTGAGCTTCTGTGCAAGCCAATTCCCATTGTTCCTCTGAAATTTCAATTTGCAGGTCTTCTTTCCAATAATTCATTCTTTTCTGTGAGTTTTCACTTGAGGATAGTGTCAGTGAGTTATAGAACTCTAAAATAATACCCTTTCTCTTACTATTTTTCGTCAAAATTTTTTCCAAGGATGAATAAGTAGGTCGGGTGAGAGCATTATTTTGATTTGGTCAAATAAAATTCCTAAGCTGAAGATACATTTGCATCTTTTTTGTGTCAATTTGCAGCCTTTATTCTTGTAAATTTGAAAATTTTTTCTTGTAAATTTGAAACATTTTTTTTCTTGTTAATTTGCAGCTTCTTTCTCATAAATTTGTGATTTTTCTTGTGAATTTGGAACTTTATTCATAAATATGTCACTTTTGTCACAAATTTGTAACTTCTTTCTTACAAATTTGCAACTTTTTTGTAAATTTGATGCTTTTTTCCTCATAAATTTGGTACTTTTTCTTGCAATTTTGAAGAAAAACTTTTAATAAACTTGCAACACTTTTCTCATAAATTTGCAGCTTTTTTCTCATAAATTTGCAACTTTTTTCTCAAACTTTTTGTCACGATCTGAGCGCGGAGGGCTTCCGCCATGCTCAGTCTCTTTGCCTTTTTTCATATTTGTATAGTATTGTATTTTTGAGTTCTAATTCCTGTTATTTTATCTTTGGTTGGTTTTCACATTTTCTGTATTGTTTCTTAGTGTAACTAATTTTCCTGTTTATGTTCCTTTTTAGTTTTATCATTTACATATTTGGGTTTACTTGTATCTTTGTCATCGTATTATATTTGTATCTTACCGTTTTTTTCTCTCTTTCTCTGGGGTTGCAGCTGTCAGAGGCACTTCAGGGTTTTTCCCTGGTTGTGGGTGGTGCCCCTGTCAAGCTGTCAGCCCCGTCTTCTCCCCTCATGGCTCACAGCTGATTGTAATCATCTTCACCTTCTTCCCGCTCATGTGATCCACATCTGCTATCATTTATGTTTGTTGTTTACATGCCCTATTTAAGGACTGTGGTTCCTGTCACTCACTGCTGGAGTCTTAAGATTCGTTTGCATCAGAACCCTGTTCCCGTTTTGACATTTGTTACCTGTGGATTCCTGTCTTCTCCTTTTCCATTTTGTTCGTAAGTTTACTTTTTGCACAGTGTGGTTTTTGTGTTTGCGCACTGTCTGGACTTTGTCTGTTTTGTTAATAAATATCACAAACTGCAGTTCAGCGTCTGGGTCTCTCCTCTCCGCCCTGAGGGGCAATTCATGACACTTGCAGGCTATTTTCTAATAAATTTGTGACTTTTTTCATGTAAATTTACAACTTTTTTCTCATAAATTTGCAACTTTTTCTTTAGAAATCTGTCACTTCCTTTCTCATAAATTTGTGACTTTTTTCTCCTAAATTTGCAACTTTTACTGAAAATTTTCAGCTTCTTTCTCATAAATTTGTCACCTTTTCTTGTGAATTTGGAACTTCAGTTTATAATTCTGTCACTTCTTTTCTCATAAACTTGTAACTTTTGCTTCGTAAATTTGCAACTTTTTCCTCATAAATTTGGGATTTTTTTCTTGTAATTTTGAAATTTTTTCACATAGACTTGCAACTTTTTTTTCATAAATTAGCAACTTTTTTCTCAAATGTGCAGCTTATTTTCTCATAAATTTGTGACTTTTTTGTGAATTTGCTAATTTTTTCTTGTAAATGTTAAACTTATTTCTTGTAAATTTGCAGCTTCTTTCTCACAAATTTGAAACTTTTTTCTTCATAAACCTGTCACTTCTTTTCTCATAAAATTTGATACTTTTTTCTTATAAATTTACAATGTTTTTAATGTAAATTTGCACCTTTCTTCCTATAAATTTGCAGCTTTTTTGCTTGTAAATTTGCATTTTTTTTTCTTGTAAATGTTCAGCTTGTTCTCATAAATTTGTGACTTTTTTGTGAATTTGGAACTTAATTTATAATTCTGTTACTTCTTTTCTCATAAATTTGTGACTTTTTTCTCATAAATTTGCAACTTTTTTCTTAAAAGTTTCAACTTCATTCTCATAAATTTGACTTTTTTGTGAATTTGGAACTTTATAATTCTGTCACTTCTTTTCTCATAAACTTGCAACTTTTGTCTTGTAAATTTGCAGCTTTTTTCCTCATAAATTTGGGAGTTTTTTCCTATAATTTTGAAATTTTTTTCACATAGACTTGCAACTTTTTTCTCATAAATTTGCAGCTTTTTTCTTCTTAAATTTGTCACTTCTCATAAATGTGATGGCTTAGAGGATGGAGTGGTGGTTTAGAGGTAGAACATCCGCCCCACAACTGGGAGGTTGGGGTTCAAGTCCTGGCCAGGCCATGCCAAAGACCATATAAAAAGAGAACGTCCAGCTTGGTGCTCAACAAAATTGGAACAGAGGAGGGAAATGTGGGCAGCAGTGGCTCAGGAGGTAGAGAGCGTCATCCAATAACCAGGGGGTTGGTGGTTTGAATCCTGCTCTCCCCAGCCATCCTGCTGTTGTGTCCCTGGGCAAGACACTTTACCCACCTTGCTTCCAGTGTCTATGACACTGGGTATGAATATGTATAAATGTACAGTAGTGGCTGGAGAAGTCGTTGGGGTGGATTGGCAGCCATGTTTCCGTCAGTCTGCCCCAGGGTAGCTGTGGCTACAGTAGTAGCTTACCACTATTAATGCCTGTCTGGAGTGAATGAATAATGAACTCAATGTAAGCGC
The DNA here is from genome assembly GCA_020510985.1 of Pholidichthys leucotaenia. Classification (NCBI taxonomy): domain Eukaryota; kingdom Metazoa; phylum Chordata; class Actinopteri; order Cichliformes; family Pholidichthyidae; genus Pholidichthys; species Pholidichthys leucotaenia. The sequence goes on from CM035842.1 coordinate 263,622,636, forward strand.
TTTGAGATGTCCCTTGACATGTAAAGTGCCATATAAATCTAATCCATTATTATTATTAATGTCCTACTTTTTTTCTAAAAAATTTGCATTGTTTTGTGGAAATCTGCAGCCTTTTCTTTTAAATTTGAAAATTTAATCTTTTAAATTAGTATTTTTTTCTTGTAAATTTGAAACTTGCTTGTGAAGTTACTACTTTTTTCCTCATAAATTTGCTATTTTTTTCTTGTAATTTTGCAGCTTCTTTCACATAAATTTGTGACTTTCTTGTGAATTTGGAGCTTTGTTTCCTAGATATGACACTTTTGTCACAAATTTGCAACTTTTTCTTGTAAATTTGGGACTTTTTTCCTTGTAATTTTGAAGAAAAAAAATCTAAATGCAACTTTTTTCACATAAATGTTCAGCTTTTTTTCCTCATAAATTTGCAACTTTTTTTTCTCAAACTTGCAGGTTATTTTCTAAAAAAAACTGTGACTTTTTTCTTGTGTCTTTAAATCTTTTTCTTATGAATTTGCAACTTTTTCCTGAGAAAGTTGTCACTTCTTTTCTTATAAATTTGCAACATTTTCCTTGGAAATTTTCAGCTTCTTTCTCATAAATTTGTGATTTTTTTTCTTGTAAATATGCAACATTCATATGGATGCTGGTTAAATATTTTATTCTCTGTAATGGATGTAAATTTTCCCCATTCATCTTTAGACAATGGCCCAAATTTATTTTTTATGTCATTGTTGGGAAGGGTGAGATTTTTCTGTTATAAAGGGTTTGAACTCTTCCCCATTCCAAAAACAGGGACACCCCCGCTCCCAACACAATCTTTCATAGGATCCCCAAAAAGCAAAAACAGTCCTGAATGGGCAGTTTGGTGGTGCAGTGGTTAGCACTGTGGCACCACAGAAGGTCACGGATTTGATCCCACCCCCTGACCATCGGTGACCCTTCTGTGTGGAGTTTGCATGTTCTGCCCGTGTCTGTGTGGCTTTATTCTGAGTACTCCGGTTTTCTCCCACAGGCCAAAAACATGCAAGTTAGGTTAACTGGAGACTCTAAAGTGGCCCTAGGTGTGTGTGTGTGTGTGTGTGTGTGTGGTGAAGGGATTGGCGCCACACCGTTGCTGCCTCATCCATTCAGGTGGATGCCCTGTAATTTCCCCACTGTGGGACTAATAAAGGATTATAATATAAAATAATAGAATGGGAGTTACAGCTGCTGTATATAAGTGTTTTATTTATGTTATTAGCTTGTTGTTTTTTTAACATACATCACCCGTAAATTTTTTTACATTTAGACTCATTGATTAAAGTTAAATAGGTTATAGTAATTCAAAGTATAGGAAGTTTCTTAAAAAGCAAATTATGTATGATAAAAGAAAAAAAAAAAATTACCGGAGTGGTGGCTCGGTTGGTAGAGCATCCGCCCCACACCCAGGAGGTAGGGGTTCAAATCCCGGCCGGGTCATGCCGAAGACTATATAAAAGTGGAACTTCCTGCCGTCCAGCTTGGTGCTCAGCAATAATGGAATGGAGGAGGGAAATTTGTGGCGGCGCCTTGCATGGCAGTGGCCCTCTGATTCTACACTTGGGGTGTGTGTGATTAACACAGTAGATAGGTAAAGCACAATCTCGTTCTACTGTACATGATTGGTTGTACAGTTGAATGACAATAAAGGGTGATTTAAATAAGCTTAAAAAATGGATGGATTGTAAATTTAAATTTTAAATAACTGTGAAAAAAGCTGATAACAGGAAGTGGGAAGATAAGAGGAAGAACAAGTGCAGTTCTCACTGTTGTAAAATATGTTTACACAAGACAGAAAATCAGATAACTTCAAATAGTTTAAATTCTCCTGACTGGTCAATAAATCAACTATAACTGAGAAAAAATTATAATACTTTTCTTCAAAAACAACTACTTGAAGTTTCAAAGATAGGCATAGACATCCACTAGCAGCCCAAACTAAATGAAGACAGTGTTTGCATGTCTTAACAGTCCCATTTACTGCACTTTTCCACATGTTGACAGCTCCCACAAGTCTTACTGAAACATTTGTGACATGTTTTGGTCAAGTTTTATTTAATTATTTAATTATTGCAGTGCGGCGGCATGAAATAAAGCAGCGTTGTTGGAGGTTTTAGGTAGAGTTTTATTATCATACCGCCGTCACAAGCTCCGCTCCCGGCGCCGTGCATGCGCGCCGAGAGCGAGCCCACCGCTCTCAGAGAAGGAGGACACAATGTCTGTGTCCAGCAGCAGCAGATGCAGAAGTGAGATTGAGAGAGAAAGAGAGCATGGTTACAATGCAGAATATACTGTATACACCCAACTACAACAATACATCAGAGCATTCACAGCAGTTGGTCTGATCAAAGAGATAACAGGACAGGCATGGGACATTTGCATGAAAGGCAACATTAACATCACAGAAGTGAGCCAGACGAAACGGGGCTGCCTGTAGACATTAATACACATTTCACTGTTCTGTTATTTGCTCTAGCCGAGCGCTGTGTTTGACCAGTCTGTTTGTGGGGATTTACACCAAAGCACATCTACATATGTAAGATGCTCAGAAGAAGCACAGTAAGGACAAGACGCATGAACACTATACATGAATGGCGCATTACATCACAATACATGCATGGCATTTGCATCACAAATACATGCGTGGCACATTGCATCACAACACATGAATGGCACATTACATCTCAGTAGTGCAGCGGGAAAAACAGAGACAAGAGAGCTGAGTGTCCTTATCTGTTGTGGGGGTTAACCGAACCGCCACAGCAGCATCATTGTGAATCATCTTTGGCAGCCTTCCTCAGAATGGCTCATCTCAGTACATGTCTCTTTAAATGTCGAACAGCCACAGTTAACTCAGCCCTCCCTCTTACTGTCATGGTCTGAGCACCGATTTCGTCCGCGCTCGGGCCATGCATCATCTCCGCCAGGTTTGACAGCAGTGTTTACCTTCTGGCTCCCCGAGCTCTTATTGTGACAGCGCTCGGAGGGGCTTCCTGCTGTCAAAGCCTGACAGCTGGGCTGCATTTTCGGCTCATCAGCAGCCCTGTATTTAAGTGGGCGCTGGGAGCAGAATGATGCAGCAGTCTCATCAACAATTTCACGTCAACTATTCCTGGTCTATGATTCCATTTCAATGTTTATCCTTGCCAGACATCGAGCGAGCGTTCCTCTGCTCGGACATCAACGAGTGTTTCATGTTCGTGATCGTAAGTGTGCTTCGTGTTAGCCTTATGATTGCCTGTGTCTAGTGTTGTGTGTTTTAGCCCACCGTGGCTCATTGCTTTATGTTATCTTTTGTTCGTTAATAAATATCAATGCAAACTTCACTGGTGACTTTTGGCGTCTTATGGTGGCTCGCGAGGGCCACCGCATGACAGTAGACTGCTGCCACCAAGGCGCCCGAACTGAGACACCAAACTGAGACGCCGTTCCCAGTGAGTTTTGTTTAATTGGACAATTGTTCTTCCCTGTCTGGGTAACTGCATGCTGGAAGAATGCCGTTGAGGAGGGGCCACGCTCGGAGTCGGGACTACGAGCTGGCGGAGACTTTGGACTACGTGGACGGAACGCTCGTCGCTGCCTCCCTCTTTGACTATCACAGCGACGTACGCTGGTACCTGGACCTCGCTGAGGATGTCCTAAATCGTCTCCCCCGCTACGCCAACCACCCTGAAGTCGGTGTGAGGAGGGACGACATCGCCGCACAGCGCGAGATACTCCGTGGGCTGGAGGAAGACTACGGCAGGAAGCCGAGGAGGAGGCATCCTCGCTCCCCGCTTTGGGATCCCATTCCTGTCCCTGATCCGGTCCAGGAGTTCGTGCCATCCGGGGGCCGTCCAAGACGTCGGCGCCACAGCCAAAGTAAACCTCAGCAGGATCCCCATCTGAATCCGCTTCCGGTGAAGCCCGTTAGTGGACCTTCGCTAGCGGCTCCTCCTCGTCCTTCCAGGGGGCCCTCTGTCACCATCCAGCGGGGAAAGGGAGGAACAACGTCCCCTACAGCAGGCACCATCCTTCCTCCAGGAAACAGGCAAGTGCAAGTTCATTCTCATCATAATTGTGATTTGCCTTGTCTGACTCCTGGGGGTGGAGTTCGGGGTTTGCAGTCCCCCAAGCTCCCACCACCTGCTGTAGCTCTTTTCACTAAACCTGCTGCCTCTGTGTCTCCCTCCACTGAGTGGTCCTTGACGCCAGGCCTATGTCGCCGGATGAGGGGGGGGGGCTGCAGTTCTGGAGAGCCTGGTTCCAGCCCCGCAGCCACGTCGTGGGCAGAGGAGAAGAGCGGACTGCGGCCTGGAGACTGCGGCCTGGAGACTGCGGCCTGGAGACTGCGGCCTGGAGCCTGCGCCGACGATAAAGCGTCCCCGGGTCTCCACGTTGGAACAGTTCGAGCCAGCGGGTCGAGGGTCCCCTGCCACCATGCCGTGCGGGTTATCGGCGCGGACGTCAGCACCGGAAGATCCACAGACTGCAGAGATCATCATGCCGGCTGCGGAACCCACCATGGCTGAGTGGGAGCCTGAAGACGAACTTCTCCGTCCTGAGCTTGGATCGATCCTAGACGGCGACAGAACCCAAGTGCAGGCAAGTGCTCTACTTTGTGTTTCTCCTCTCTGTCTTTGAGCATTTCTGCCTGCCTCTCGGGGGGGACGAGCCAGGGGCAGCCGCCTGCTGCACCTGAGCTCGTCTCACTGGGCTCTGTCGCTACCGGTGATTCTGATCCCAGTTCTTTCTTGTCTTCTGAGCCTTCTTCCAGAGTCACCGGTGCAGAGCCAGTCGTGGTCGCTGTGCTGGAGGTTCCAGGTTCGGGGTCGGAGGTCGTCACCGGTGCTGCGCCGACCCAGTCGGGGTCCGACACGGGTGCAGCCGAGACCCAGTGGGGGTCTGACGCGGGTGTAGCCGAGACCCAGTCGGGGTCCGACAAGACCCAGTGGGGGTCCGACGCGGGTGCAGCCGCAAGTGCAGCATCGGCATGGGTCAAGGTCGGTGGAGGAGCTGCAGACCCTTCGCCACCTGACATGGTGCGGGCTCGTCGTCACCATCATTCCCCTCGTCAGAGTCGCCAACCCAGCTCATCATCGCCGGGGGCCGTTGGGGGGCCTCTACGTTTGGCCCGGCTCTCCCACATCTTCCTCCCGCCAGGGAGGCTGCCGCAGGCTGTCTTCCCACATTTCTGGTGGCTGAGGGATGCGGGTTGACCACCCGAGGAACTGTTTCGCCGGTTCGGCGCCCTGGGTCGGCCACCCGACATACTGTGTTTGCAACTGGGCGACCTGGTTCAGCCACCGGAGGATTTGACTTTCCGGGCCTGGGACTGGGGTAGGCTGCCCGATCATGTACTGTCCCCTGTAGTCACCCGTTGGCCATTGGACGCAGGGAGACCACCGGAACTGCCTCAGTGTTTTTTGAACTCTGCCTGTCGTCATTCTCTTGAATTGTCTGGGTTATAGGTCATTCGGGGTGATAATCTTGCTCTGTGTTCTTGCCCGTGTTAGCGTGGGTTGTTTTTTGTTTTTTTTCATTATGGGGTATTGTATTTTCTGTTAATTGTGCCCTGTAATTGCCTCATTTGTGCTCTGTCTTAATTATGGTTTGTGCATTTGGGAGTATTGTATTTTCTGTTATCGTGTCCTGTGATTGCCTCATTTGTGCTCTGTCTTTATTATGATTTGTGTATTAGGGAGTATCGTATTTTTCTGGTTATCAATGTGCTTCTGTTATCGTCATGGTTTTTGGTCTGTGGCTGGTCCTCTCAGGCCTGGAGGATGACAACCAAGCCCCTGGGGGGGGGGCTTGGGTGTCATCGGGCGTTCAGAGCCCGCCCTTGGGGGGAAGGAACTGTCATGGTCCAAGCGCCAATTTCGTCCATGCTCAGGCCATGCATCATCTCCGCCAGGTTTGACAGCAGTGTTTACCTTCTGGCTCCCCGAGCTCTTATTGTGACAGCGCTCGGAGGGGCTTCCTCCTGTCAAAGCCTAACAGCTGTGCTGCATTTTCGGCTCATCAGCAGCCCTGTATTTAAGCGGGTGCTGGGAGCAGAATGATGCAGCAGTCTTGTCAACAATTCCACGTCAACTATTCCTGGTTTATGATTCCATGTCAGCGTTTATCCTTGCCAGACGTCGAGCGAGCGTTCCTCGGCTCGGACGTCAACAAGTGTTTCATGTTCGTGATCGTAAGTGTGCTTTGTGTTAGCCTTATGATCGCCTGTGTCTAGTATTGTGTGTTTTAGCCCACCGTGGCTCATTGCTTTATGTTATCTTTTGTTCGTTAATAAACATCAATGCAAATTTCACTGGTGGCTTTTGGAGGCTCGTGAGGGCCACCGCATGACAGTTACATCATTATTGCTAATCTTAGCTGGCTGGCTCCTAGCTCAAGTAGCGAGCCTGAGCCAACTAATGTAAATTTGTCTTAAAGAATGAATGAAATGAAGCATCACTGTTGGACAGGGGTGGGTGGTTTCATTGGACAATCCCTGGAGAACAATAAACAGTGTCATGAATTGCCCTTCAGGGCAGAAGGAAGACCCAAATGCTGGCTGTGACTTTGCAAACGTTTTAATCAAAAACACAAAAAATATAACAAGAACAAAAACTTACAAGGCAGGAATACACGAAGATAAAGGCATGTGGAAACACCAGATAAACAGGCTAGACATGGGGTGCATGTCTGGAGGATAAAGAAGCGTGAGACACACGCCAGGATACAGAATGAGTTAAGACGTGGAACCCACGTCTGGACACTGAGTGAAGGACGCTGCCCCGAACTGTGGAGCAGCGTCCCTTAAATAGGATAAAGAATGATTAGCCAAATGATAACCAGGTGAGGGTAACAGGAGTGAGGATAATGAACTCAAATAATACAGCTGTGACAGACCGGAAAATGAACTTGAGAAGGAAGTAAACAAAGAACTTTATCAAAATAAAAGCACAAGAGGAATAATGTCAAAAGTATCTAATTATAAATATGAAATGATTACAAAATGAGAATCAAACTAAAATAATACACAAGGAGGAAATAATAACAAAACCACCAATGCAAGGACAAGATGAAATACAAAACCATGAGATGTTAATAATATCATACTAATAAATACCGATGTTTCCAATGAGAATTGAAAGCAAAAGACGAGAGGAGACTCATGTCAAAACACAAAGAGATATATTGTGGAATACAAGATGATTCATTAATACACAGACTAAATAAACAAGATTATAATAACCAAACTAAGATTATGATAATGGGACAACTCAAAACAAACAGAGACAAAGGCCAAACTCAGAGCATCATACAAACAAAACCATACACAAATACAATAATAAAACTGAAGTGGGAAAAGTACAGAAAATAACTAGAAATAAATTGAAAGTGTGAACACGGTTCTCCCACCATGCTCCACACCATGACAAAACACAGAAACATTCATGAATGGTATCCCAAGGCACCTACCCAGCTAGCCACTGAAAATAGATAGGGTGAATAGAATTTATAGAAATTAGTGTTCAAAACTAGCTGCACTGACAGTTAAGCTGTCTGTTAGCCTCCCCCCACTGAGGTGAGCTCGAGAAAATATAATAAAATAAACCAGAATGGCACAAGATATATTACACTGAGTCAACACCAAATTTATTGTCTGGGTTTTTTTTTAGCTGATTTAGGACAATTTTGATGTGCTGAATCCAAAAATCACATTGATTTTTCTCAGTCAGGTCAACTTTTTGAATTATGGCCACATGTTGTTTTATACATTTTTGTTTACATGTATGGGTATTTTCACTTTATATGACACAAAATTCTTTTTTATGTCTTAAAATCCACTGAATTTTGAACAATGATGATGTAACATTCAATTTACATGTACTTACCTTTATATAAAGGTATGTACATGCACAGTACTAAGTAAGTACAGGTTTTTACTTAGCACCTGATTGAGAGAAACGGATGTCATTTTCGGATTCAGCGATGCAAAATTGTCTTAAATCAGTTGAAAAAACACAGACAACTTACAAAAAAATTATTTTTGTAACCCTGTGTTATCAACTGTGGATTAATGAACCAGGTGGAAACAGGGAAGGCTGTTAGGGTGAAATCTAAAGAAAACGTCAATGTAAACCATGCTTGGTAAGCTAACTTCCTAGTAGCACTGTTAGTTCTGAAGCTTACCATGTTCTGTCACAAACCCGGAATAGCTAAAATGGCTCGTCAGAGACAAACGATCTAAAGGTTGTGTGTGTGTGTTTTTAAGAGAAGTGAGTGTTTTGATATTTTTTCAATAATCATATGACTGTTAGACACATTTCTGAATGTTAAAACCTGCAAAAACACACATTTTCAGTCAATAGGTCAAGTGTGACCTATGGCCATATAGTGAAAACACCATTTTGCATGATATGGGCTCTTTAGATTCTGCTCCTGTTTTGTGAGTTTCCATGGTGATTTTCCATGTCAAACCTAACTTTAGGAAGTAGATGTTGTATGTAGTTTCTCACAGACTGGATGTGGGGCAGGGGGTTCACAAAAGAGGAGGAACATTGGGAATCACTCATTTGTTTTGTTTTTTTATCTTAGTAAATTCTTGGTAAAATAGCAAAAAGAGTCCTCTTTTATAGAAAGTAGACTAGAAACATAGCTATTTCTTTGGCATTTTCAAAGTTAAAAGGCATTCCCATTTTTACAACTTGGTTATTATACTTGAATGAATGAATGAAGGAATTTATTTCGGATAGTACAGTACAGGTTAAAAGAAAGTGAATAATATAACAACAAGGTCAAATTAGACAAAGACTCCTTCTTCTATACAATTCCACGTGAGTTATCCGAAATGGGTGATGGCTGAAGCCGCAGCTTATATTGCCAGTACAATAAGGTACTTTGTACCTTATTCTATATGTTTCACACATTATTATGCATTCTTTTGCTGTAGTTATTTTTTTAAGTTGCTGACATTGATTCTGAATGTCATGTAAATGTAATATATAAATAAACTGGATTTCAGCTTGAGAAAACTGGCTTCTGTGAGATTTTTTAAAAAACATATATCGTGAGATTATTAAAATAGTAAAGGCTCATTTTATGCATTGTATATATTTGATCATTGTTGGTAGAGCATCCACCCCACAACCGGGAGGCTGGGGTTCAAATCCCGGCTGGGTCATACCAAGGACCAGGTAAAAATGGTACTTTGCACCTTATAGCTTGGTGCTCAGCATAATAGAATGGGGAAAGGAAAGTTAACACACAGAGCTACCAGAGGACTGACAACCCCCCCCCCCCCCCCCCCCACTGTAGCTTTCACTACTGACAGTAGCTGTGTGGCCTAGGGTCATGAAACGGAGATAGGCGCCACCCTGTGCCACTGGCATGGGAATAACTTAACTATATATCTGCAGTTCATCAAAAACTTGTTTCTATGTATATGAAAGGTCAAAATCAATTTTTGTAAGGATGGAATTAAGCTTAAAAATCAGAAAATCTATTTCTTATCCATAAAACCATCAAAATGTGTAGAGTTTTACCTTTTCACAGCTTCATCACTCACATTCACCAATTTAGCATAACGTACAAATGTATAAATGTAAATTAGGTAAAAAAAAAAATGCAGGAATGAAGGTGCAAAGATAGGATAAAAGATGCCAATTTAAAAATTTAAAAAGTCACAGATTACAATATAATTACACAAAATAAGAATTTAACCAGCATCCAGATGAGTGTTGCAAATTTACAAGAAAAAAGGTTTAAAATTTACAGGAAGACTTCCGGTCTGGACACCATGGTGATTGCAGCTTAAAGGGTACCTGTGGTGGTCGTGAAAAAAAAGATATTATATTGAGCCCCTGTCTCACGTTCTAGTTCAAGTTTAAGTTGAAATTCATGTTCAAAGCAATTTGATATAAATCCGTTGCTGATGTGCTGGTTCAGCTATGTCAGCAAAACATGGGTGCAGCCATACTAGCGGCTACATGGCCTGCCAGGACGCTTCCTGTGACGTAATAACGTGGGCACTGCGATCTGGATCAATATTGGCCGAGCCTGGAGTGCCCGGATGAGCAGTGGCTTTCGGGATATTCAAATTCAAACGTTTATTTCAAACTCAGGGTTCATATTAAATGCAGAACTAAAACGAGTAGAAAATAAATAAATAAATGCTTAAATTCAGCGGGTCGTCTCGTCTGATCTGAGCTCGTAACGGACGGCAGGTGATTCGGCTCCTCCCTCGCCGCAGAGCAGCAGACACTCGGCGTTCTTGTTACAACAAAAACATACAATGCGATATGGATATCGCAACATGGCGAAATGTAAAGCCTTTGGATGTCTCAATAATAAGCGAAAAAACAAAGATAAACACTTCTTTTGTGTACCCAAACCCAGCTCACCTTGTCAGAAGATCATAGCGGAAAAGTGATTGCGCAATCTCGGAACAGGGCACAGACGAATCCTTTCAGACGAAATTGCGTTGTGTGTGAGGACCACTTCGTCACTTTAACCCTCAGAAGACCTTTCTGGCTCAAACCTGTAGCCATGTTGGACGAATTCGTCCTCAGAGTCCGACAATTCAGCCATAATAGAATAAAAACACTCACAACAGCACCCTAGTCTCTCATACAGACGGGAGTATTGACTTTTTAGTGGCAACGTTATTACGTCACATCCGCATGTGTCATGGCTGCGCGCAGAGTTTTCATTGGCTGGCCATGCCTGCGGTCATATTTGCATATTTCTCTGGTGGTATATGGCTGGCAATAATTATTTAACCAAAAAACGAATACTTTGCCTAATGTTTTCAAGTTGAATGCGTTTAGACGACCACCACAGGTACGCTTTAACGCTGAAGCCCCCAGACCCAATCCAGTAAAATACCTTGAAAATCAGATTTAACAGATTTTTGGAAGAGTGAAAATCAAAGGACAAAGTCATCATGCCTAAAGGAAAACAGAAGAAATCGACATTTACCAGGCCAGGACACGCATCGGCCAAAGAATCTGATCCGGAGGATTTCCATTCAGAAGACGAGGAGCTGAATGAAGCTAACGAAAAGGTTAGCTTGAAAATGGTATATAATGAATTAAGACGATTTCGCCGAGAGTGTTGGGCCGAATTTCGTGAATTCAAAGAAGAATTAAAAAGGACAAACAGTAGAGTGGACCAGGCTGAGAACCGAATCTTGGAAGCAGAGGAAAGAATAAAAGCGCTGGAAGATTCCGTGCTGGATCTACACAAAAGGCAGTCAAGACTAGAGGCTAAGCTAACTGACCAAGAAGGAAGACAGAGAAGAGACAACATAAGAATTCACGGTCTGAAAGAAGGAGTCGAGGATGGTTTCAACACAATGGCGGCATGCGTGGAATCCTTACTGAGAGAGAAGTTGGATATTCCCCAATCCATCAACTTGAAGATAGAAAGGGCGCACCGTACATTAGCCCCTAGGCCAGCGGCGGAAGCGCCTCCACGTTCGGTGGTGGTGAAGTTTTCCAACTCCAAAATAAAAGAAGAGGTTGTAAGACTGGCTTGGCAGAAAAAAGGATTTATGCATCAAGAGAGAAAAGTTTTCGTGGAACACGATTACGCCCCGGAGGTCCTTAAAAAGCGTCGGGAACACAACGACACTAAAAAGGCACTACGAGAGAAAAAATTGCGCTTCCACATGCCATTTCCGGCGAAGTTGAGGATTTTCTACGGGGAAGAGACATGTCTCTATAACTCGGCGGAAGAAGCAACCGAAGATATGGCGAGAAGAGGACTCCCGGTAATGGTGTTTAAACCCGCAGCAGACCCGATCGAAAGAATCAAGGCTCAAACGTGGTCCACACAGAGACCCTCAAAACCCACGGGCCAGCAGCGGGAAACCCAGCGTCAGAGCTTCAAGGAAAAACTGGCCGTTTACAGGAGGGAATAACTTTTTTTTTTTTAGTCAGTCTGCACATCCAACCCTCCTCCTACAAGGTAACAAACATTAAAGGAGATACAGAATCAGCATGTGGTAAAACATTTCATGGAACAGTCATAATATTAGAAACAAATAAGTCTTAAAAAAAAAAATTGTTAAAATAGAAATGTGACAATGATCCACATGTTCTCCCCACACTAACAAATACTGTATTAACGTGAATGTTTGCTGTGATGGTGGTGGGAGGATGCACACAATTTCATAAGGTATAGGCATAAAAAAAAAATAATAATCATTACAAGTTCGGATTGGGATCTGAAATTCACGTTAAAAACATGGGACAACTTACTGGGGTAAGAGAGGGCCCTCAACACGTAACAGAGTTTGAGGATTTTCCCTCAGAGCCTACACTCCATCAAGGCTCTTCTAAGGTCACTAAAAAGACCTCAGCTCAGGAAGTTCTTTTGTCAGTTTTTTGTTTTAAAGTTTTTTACACTATGTTCTTAATGTTTTTTATGTTCTTAATGTTCTTTCAGTTTCTGAGTAGCATAAAAAAGGGCCACCACACTGTTATACTAAATAAGACAACACAATGGAGAAACAGGGTGTAACCAAAATAATCTCATATAATGTAAAAGGGATCCTGAATCCAGTTAAAAGATCCAAGATTCTAGGCAAAATGAAAAAAGACAAAGCAGGAATAATATTTTTACAAGAAACCCACCTAACAGACGTGGAGCACACTAAACTCAATAGACAAGGGTTTAATATGATCTCTTCATCTTCATATAAGTCAGGGAGGAGGAGGGGACTAGTGACATTGATCTCAACCAAAATTACATTTGAAAAAAAGTCAGAACACAAAGATAAAGAAGGGAGATACAGTTTGGTAATTGGGCGGCTAGAGGGAGAAGATATCACCCTGCTGAATGTATATGCACCTCCAGGGGCTAACTGGAAATTTTATAAAAATGTATTTGACCTAATGATAACTAAAGCCCAGGGTTTAATGATATGTGGTGGAGACTTCAATCTAAGACTGAATCCATACTGGGATGCATCAGGTAATTCTCCACATCAAAATAATACTCAAAGTAGAAAAACTCGGATGCTACTAAAAGAAATGGGAATCTGTGATGTGTGGAGGGAATTCAACCCCAGTGTAAAAGATTATACATTTTACTCAGCGCCACATTCATCATACTCAAGGATTGACTATTTTTTATGTTTAATAGAGACATTGGAAGAGTAAAAACATGTAAAATAGGACTGATGGATCTCTCCGACCACAGTCCGATCTATATGGACTTAAGTACCCAAAAAATCACAAATAATACATTGTCTTGGAGGTTGAATTCAAATGTGCTGAAAGGACCACTGAAAGATGAATTGGAATCAGATATTCTCAGATATTTGGAAGAAAATGATAATGGAGAAGTATCCCCTTTAATACTGTGGGATGCATGCAAAGCTGTAATAAGGGGAAAGATTATCGCAAAACTGGCAATCCAAAAGAAACTGAGACAAGAAAAACTAACCACATTAGAGTCAGAACTTAAGAACCTAGAAAAAGAGCACAAAGACAACACTCATTCTAATGACTCGCTCAAAATTAAGGAAATTAAAAAACAAATAAATGAGATCTACACAATAGAAATCCAGAAGAAACTTACATTTCTGAAACAAAAATACTATGAAGCAGGCAGCAAATCGGCAAAATTACTAGCCTATAAATTGAGGAAACAACAAACGGAAAGAGCAATCTACAAAATCAGAGACCCAATATCAAAGGAAATAAAATTCAGAATTCAGGATATTCTTAAAAGCTTCGAGAACTACTATAAGAACTTGTACTCCCTCAAAAAACATAAAAACTCATCCGGAGCACTCCAAAACACATTAAACCTTCCCCAACTTACTGAGTCTCAAAATAAAACACTACTGTCAGAAATACAACCTAAAGAATTAGAAAAAGCAATTATGAAACTTAAAGCTAACAAATCCCCAGGAGCAGATGGCTATACAGCAGAGTGGTACAAAACCTTTAAACAGCAAATATCTCCTCTCCTCCTGAAAACATTTAACTATGTCCTCCACACAGGGGAAATCCCCCCTCCTGGAGAGAAGGGGTCATTGCAGTCATACCTAAACCTGAAAAGGATAAACTAGAATGCTCCAACTACAGACCAATCAGTGTATTAAATCAGGACTATAAGCTTTTTACCACTATCCTTGCCAAAAGGTTAGAAAATATACTGACAGACTTAATTCATTTAGACCAAACAGGTTTTATAAGACAAAGACAGACACAAGACAACATTAGACGCACTTTACACATAATTCATCATATAAAAAAATATAACTTAAATGCAGTCATATTGGGATTAGATGCTGAAAAAGCATTCGATTCGGTTGACTGGTCTTTCTTATATAGAATCTTATCCAGTTTCTATTTTCATAACAACTTCATTAGAACTATCCAGGTATTATATAAAAAACCAACAGCTAAAATAAGGATTAACGGTAATTTATCATCATCTTTTGAGCTGGAAAGAGGACGTCGTCAGGGCTGCCCCTTGTCTCCACTGCTCTTTGCAATCTTCATAGAACCTCTGAGCCAATGGATAAGACAGAATCAAAAAATTCAAGGTATTACACTTGGTCAGAAGGAACATAAAATAGCACTCTTTGCTGATGACATTTTAATATACCTGGGGCAGCCGGACACCTCTTTTTCAGAACTAATATCAGTTTTTTCAGAGTATGGAGATTTATCGGGGTACGAACTAAACATGCATAAAACCCAAGTTTTAACATTCAACTATGACCCAAATCAATATTTACTAAGCAAACTCAAAACTAACTGGGAGATGGAATCTATGAAATATCTGGGGGTCAATATCCCGAAACAACTCAACAAAATTATAACACTAAACTATGATCCACTGGTGGCAAAAATAACATCTGATCTAGCAAGATGGAATATGATACCATTCTTGGGTACTGCACAAAGAATTGAAGCAGTCAAAATTAATACACTTCCATGTCTTCTATACCTTTTCTAAACAATACCGGTAGAACCTCCCAAAAAAACATGGCAGGACCTGGACAGAAGGATCTCAAGATTCATATGGCAGGGCAAGAGACCTAGAATCAGATATAGAACCCTACAGCTAAACAAAGACAAAGGTGGGCTCGCGCTGTCAAATATCAGGGACTATTTTAAAGCCGCACAAATTAAAACTTTAGTAGAGATATGTAACCCAGTCTACACTGCACAATGGAAGGAGATGGAATGCCAAATAACAAGTGACATCCCCCTACAGGCAATAATAGGGAACAATGCCTTACCTAAACTTTTGAATAACACTAACCCGTGGATAGAGACCCCGCTAAAAATTTGGTTTAAGATAGTCAGAGAGAATCAAACTAAAGAGCCCTATCGATTTCTGCAATGGATTGCCTATGATCAAGACTTTACTCCTAATAAAACAGACACTAGATTTAAAAAGTGGAAAGAGAACAGACTGATAAAATATTACGATTTTTTTAAAGGGCAAATTTTAAGAAGTTTTGAAGACTTGAAAAAACAAGGTCTAATAAATCAAGACCTTTACAGGTTCTTTCAGCTTAGACACCACATAAACAATATACTTAAAAAGGAGGATTTGGAAAGGGCCCAGTCAGGTGTTCTGAAGGTCTTCTTAATGGCATATAAAGGGATCCCAGGGATCAGATACATCTCTAAAATATACCAAGGTCTTCAAGACTTAAAAGGAGACAACACATCATATATAAAAGAGAGATGGGGAAAAAGAGGGGAATTTCACTTTACAACTGAAAATATGGGAAAAGCTAAATAAACAGCAGTGGAAAAGTACCTCATCCCTGCAGTGGAGAGAATTTGGATGGAAAAATTTGGTAAGATTTTTCAGAACACCTGCACAAAACAAATTTACTCATAAGAGGTTGAATTGTTGGCGCTTGTGTGGTGAAGAGACTGCAAATCATTTTCATGTGTTTTGGTCATGCCCAGTTATCCATCAATATTGGACCAATGTACAGACAATATTGGGGAAAATATTCAAAATAACAGTTCCCTTTTCTTTTGTAACTTTGTATTTGGGTTTACTACCGGATTCACTGGAAAGACGAGGAGAAAAATACTTATTCACTGTTTTAATATTGGCAAGTAAAAAAGCCCTAACTAAAAAATGGATGTTGAAGGACTGTCCTACACCTGAAGATTGGATTAACGTGATTCAAGACATTTACTCGATGGAAAAGTTGACATTCGCATTGAGACAGGACATGGATGGGTTCTTGAACTTTTGGCAACCCTGGATCGCATGTGTCTTCCATTAGATCTAATCTTTGACAAATACCATTTCAATAATGGCACCACTCTTTGTTCCAAAGCTACTCAGATGCTCTTTTATTTTTATTTATTTTTTGTTGTTTGTTTGTTTGTTTGTTGCTCTTTTGTTTGTTTATTTGTTTTTCGTTTTTTGTTTTTTTTCTGTTCTCTTTAATTTCACTTTTTCTTTCACTTAAAAAAAAGGGGTGTTGTAATAATTATTCTTCCAGTGTTGTCAAATAAACAAAAAATAAGGGAACATGTGATGAAAATGTAAACAATGCAATGCTGTAATGACGTGTATACCCTTTACAAAAACTTAAATAAAATTTTTAAAAAATTAACAGGAAAAATAATTGATATTTTTTTAGGAAAAGGTTGCAAATTTATATGAAAAAATTTCAAATTCTTGAGTGGCAAATCTATGAAAAAGTTGCAAATTTGCAAGCAAAAACTTACAAATTTATGAGGAAAAAAGTAGCAAATTTACAAGAAAAAAATGGCAAATATCTGAACCTACAAAACCTACATATTTTTGAGAGAAGTCACAAATTTTTGAAGAAAAAAGTTGCAAATCTTGAAAAAAGAAGTTGAAAAATTACAGGAAAGATGCAAATTTATGAGAAAAAAGTTGCATATTTTTGAGAAAAAAGTCACAAATTTTCAAGAAAAAAAGAGACCCATCTGGATGCAGCGGCAATTTGGCTGCCGAGTCATCTGTGTACCGGATCTGGGGACCGGAAGTGACACAAAGTTCTGTGGAAAGGACGCCCTTGTGTGAGCTGGAGACAGGAAGTTGCCCACGTTTTTTTTGTTTTTGTTTACATCAGAAGTTTTTTTAATTTAACAGTAATATCAGTATGCAACATTGGCAAAGTAGAACAATTGAGCGTATACAGAAGACCAGCAGTATTGAATCATAGGAGACAAGAAAAGAAGGAAAACGAAACAATATAAATTAAAATAAAAAGAACACAAAAAGAAATAAAGAAAATATGAAATTAAAAATAAAAGTTGCTTGGGGTTTTCAGCCAATTTCAAATTAGAAGTGAGACTACATAGCCTTACAGCATATTTTCCTTTCATGAATTTCATAGAGCAGAGAATGTTACACAGTTCTTTATGAAAGATCAGGAAGAGAGGCTTGGTTTTGGCGTACCTACATTTATGAATAAAAAATTTCCCATAGATTATCGTATAATTTAGGAGTATTTCATAGTCTTTGTTGGTCCAGATTAATCCAAAGATAATGTCCTTTTTTGAGAAATCAGAAAGTTTTGGTATTTTATAGGATACAGTCAATAATGTACATCGTCCCAGAAAGCCTTACTATATACACATTCATAAAAGATACAGTATGATCAGTTGACTCAATATTAGTCTCACAAAAGGAGCAGCTGTTACAGTCTAAATTAAATCGATGTCTAAGGAACTCTCGTGACAGACAGATACCAGAGAGGATTTTAAAGTGAACTTCCTTAGCTTCTGGAAATAGCGGAAGTTTAATGTAGATATTTCTGATCTTTTTCTTTTCCTCATTTGAAAATATTTGAGAAATTGAGTTTGCTTTTGATTGAAAGGGGTATAAAGTAGCAACAAATAATCTTCTAATAACAGAGTTTGGAAATTTAGCATTCATTAAGTCAAGTGCACTTACCAAAAGTTTAAGACATGAATCACTGTGTGCATTGTCCAGAGAGTAACAACTACACAATCATATTCTGAGGGATAGCCTTACACATCACTTCACTTTATCATCACTCTATAAAAGCAAGAAATCTGTGTGTGTGTGTGTGTGTGTGTGTGTGTGTGTGTGTGTGTGTGTGTGTGTGTGTGTCTGTGTGTCTGTGTGTGTCTGTGTGTGTGTCTGTGTGTCTGTGTGTGTGTGTCAGGCTTCATAGGACATCATAGGACAGCCTATGATCTCCGCCTGAATATCATAGTATTGAATTGAATTTATTTTATTCGGTAATAATAACAATAATAAACATATACAATACAATAAGAACACACAAAACAACCAAAAGGGTGTAGGCTGAAGCTAGTGTTTATATAGTGCCTACCCCGTTACAATTTTAAAATCAATAACATAAAAATTTAAATCTTACCCAAAATCAACAAAGAAAATCAAATAGAACAAGTAGACAAAAAAAAAAAAAAACTTTAAGTTATTACAAATTTATCTCCCAGCATCTAAAGTGAGATGCTGGGAGATTTTCTCATCTTTGTACAATTTTTTGAATTGCTTCAGAGTTGAACATGTTTTAATATTTTCAGCGCAACAGTTCCACAGTTTAACTCCAGTGACAGACATGCAATGATACTTTGTATTTGTTCTAACCTTTGGCTTATTAAAAACAGAGTTACCTCTTAGCTCATATTTGCTTTCCCTTTTGTTAAACAGTCTCTGAATATTTACAGGTAATTGGTTATTATTTGCTTTGTACATGATTTAAATGGCATTATAATCTACCAGATCTCTAAATTTAAGAGTATGTAATTGAATGAATATTGGATTTGTTGGTTCACGGTAAGGTTTCTTTGATACAATGCATACAGCTTTTTTCTGTAGTAAAAATATTAAGTTTGTGTTTGTTTTATATGTGTTTCCCCAGATCTCCACACAGTATGTCATAAAAGGAACTATCAGTGAGTTATATAAAATGCAAAGAGATTTCTGACACAGGAGATCCTTAACTTTATACAGTACGGCAATGGATTTAGACATTTTAGTTTTGACATAATTTATGTGTGATTTCCAGTTTAGTTTGTTATCAACAATGGCTCCTAGGAACTTGGTTTCGAAAACTGTGTCAATTTCAATATTGTTTATTTTAATTTTTCTGTGATTATATAATTTGTGGTTTCCAAATATTATACATTTTGTTTTTCCAAGGTGAATAGATAATTTATTGGCAGTGAACCATTGATTGATTTGTTTAAGTTCATTTTCTACTGAATCCAGAAGCTGCTTAAGATTTTCTCCACTACAAAAAAAGTTGTGTCATCTGCAAATAAAATACACTTGAGCAATTTAGACACAGAACATAAATCATTAATATACAAAATAAACAGCAATGGACCAAGCACAGAACCCTGTGGTACCCCACATGTCATCTTCAGCAACTCAGAGTCTGTATTATTCACATGAACATATTGATATTGTCGTGGTTCGAGCGCCGATCTCGTCCGCACTCAGGCCGTGCAGTATTTTCCTCCCAGCTGATGTATTTCCCTAAGGCTCTCCAAGCTTTTATTGTGACAGCGCTTGGAGGGGCTTCCGGCTGTCAAGCCGAGGCCTGACAGCTGAGTTGCATTTCGCCTCATCAGCTGTTCCCGACTTAAGAGGGCAGCTGAGAGTGAAATGCGCAACAGTCTCGTTGGATATTCCCTGTCGGACAAACCCCTCATCTGACATCTTCTTCTACTGTAAGTGTATTCCATTGTAATCTGTTCTTCCTCGTCATAATTGAGTTACTCGTTGTAGTGTGTTTTTGCCCCCCGTGGCTCGTTATTTTGTCCTTTTTCTTTTCCTTAATAAACTGTGCAAACTCACCGGTGATATGTGGCGTCTTATGATGGCTCGTGAGGGCCATCCCTGACAGCAGACTGCCGCCAAACTGAGACGCCTGTCGCCGTGAGTTTGCCGTGGGCTGGAGTTTTTTCCCTTCACTCAGGCTTGTTATAAGTATGTCCGCCCTCGAGCGTGGGTTTTGCCCAGAGTGGTTCCAGGAGATCGACGGCTACCTGGCCAAGGCCCATCTCCTCATGCCCACCCACACAGCAGATCACTACTTATTTCTCGCCCGGAGGGCTTTATTAAAGTATCACCTTACCTCCTTTCCGGAAGGAAAGGAGAGGGTGACATGGATTGTGACACAACGTGAACTGATTGCAAAGGCGGCCCAGGAACTTTCTCCTTCTCCCCCGAGTATGGCGTCCCCGATGAGGGTGGCGGTCCATAGACTGGAGGGAGACCCCGGAAGGAGGCCGACGGAGAGACATCCTCGCTCCTCATCTCTGGATTCAGCTCCTGTCACCCGTCCAGCCCCGGCGCCATGTGTTCCTGGTCCCATCGTCTCACCATCAGCCAGTAAACGTTGTTGCCATGCCACAAATAGGCCTCAGCGAGAATCCCGTCCAGATCCAGCTCCGGGTCGTCAGAGGAACTCAGCCTCCCAGTCAGCTGCGTCTTCTACTTCACGACAGGAGGGAATCCCCGCAGCCACTTCATCTGTCCCAGCTGTTCTGTCAGCTCCTCGTGCCCGGATTGCCTCGGCTGTTGTCCCCTCCTCCTCGACGTCATCTCTGGCTGCTGTGAGTGCTGTGAGTCATGCTTCGGCGAAGCCCGTCAGCAATCGACCATGAGCAGCTCCTCCTTGTCTTCCCGAGGGGCCTGCCGTCACCATCCAGAGGGGAAAGGGAGGAACTCCGCCCGCTACAGCAGGCACCATCGGTCCCCCGGAGAACAGGCAAGTGCAATTTCATTCTTCTCCTCGTTGTGGTGATTTGCCTTGTCTGACTCCTGGGGGTGGAGTTCAGGGTTTGCAGTCCTCTGAGCTCTCACCACCTGCTGTAACCTCTGACATTAAACCTGCTGCCTCTGTGTTTCCCTCCTCTGAGCGGTCCACAACACCATGTCTACGTCGCTGGACGAGGAGGGGGCCTGCGGTCCTGGAGAGCCTGGTTCCAGCCCCGCAGCCACGTCATGGGCAGAGGAGGAGAGCGGACTGGAGCGTGGAGCCTGCGCCAACGATGAAACATCCCCAGGTCTCCACCGATGAGCGGTTCGATCCAGCGGGTCGAGGGTCCCCTGCCACCACGCCGTGTGGGTCGTCGGCGTGGATGTCAGTGCTGGAGGGTCCTCGGGCTGCTGAAAACATCTTGCTGGCTGCGGAGCCCGCCGTAGCCAAGTGGGAGCCGGAAGATGTCCTTCTTCATCCTGAGCCTGGATAGTCGAAGTCCTGGGCGGCGACAGAACTCGAGTGCAGGAAAGTGCTCTATCTTTCCTTCCTATTATCTGTTTTGGAGCATTTTTGCCTGTCTTTCGGAGAGACAAGCCAGGGGCAGCCGTCCGCTGCACCCGAGCTCGTCTTGCTGGGCTCTGTCACTACCGGTGAGCCTGATCCCGGTTCTTCTCCTTCTTCTGAGCCTTCTCCTAGGGTCACCGGTGCGGAGTCAACCCCGGTCACTGTTCTGGAGGTTCCGGGTTCAGGTTTGGAGGTCATTTCTGGTGCTGCACCGACCCAGTCGGGGTCCATCGCGGGTGCAGCCGAGACCCAATCGGGGTCTGATGTGGGTGCAGCCAAGACCCAATTGGAGTCCAGCAGGGGCGCAGCGCCGGTTCGGTTCAAGGTCGGTGAGGGAGCTGCAGATCCTCTGCCGCCTGACGCTGGACTGGCTCATCATCATCCCAGCTCATCTCCACCGGGGGCCGTTGGGGTTCTCAAGATTCGACCTGGCTCTCCCTCATCTTCCCCCTCTCCAGGGAGGCTGTCTTCAATTTTCCCCCTACGGTTCTGGTGGCTGAGTGATGCAGGTCGGCCGCCTGGTGAGCTTCTTCGTTGGTTCGCCATTCTGGGTCAGCCACCCGACGTACTGTGCTTCCTACTGGGTGACCTGGTTCGGCCGCCAGAGGTTCTGTCTTTCCGGGCCTGGGACTGGAGTAGGCCGCCCGAACGCTCCCTTTTCCACTTATTAACTATTTGGACATTGGACGCAGGGAGACCTCCAGAACTTTTCCTGTTTCAATGGACTCTACCTGCCGTCATTCCCGTGTGTTTCTTATTTTTTCGCTAATGGTAAGGTCACGCGGGTGTGTTGTCATTTGTTCTATTCTGATCTGTGTATTACTGCTGTTTAGCGTGTTTTTTTTTTCTCCTCTCCCCTGTCGGAGGGATGACTTGTATTTTCCGCAGTATGTCTTATAGGCCTGTGTGATTAATTTTAGGTCTCCCACTGTCATTTGCATTTTGTTGGGTTCTTTCTATGTGTCATCTGCATTTTATGGAGTATTGTGGGGGGGATTTCCCCCCTACCATACTCTGTAATTGCTTCGTTTGTTCCCTGTCATCTTGGTGTGTTTCGTCTTTTCTGGTTCTCACCCTCCAGGCCTTTCCCCCATCCTCCCACCCTGGGTGGGGTGGGGTGGGGGGGCTTGGGTGTCATATGGCACCCAGAGTTTGCCGCTTCGGGGGGAGGTACTGTCGTGGTTCAAGCGCTGATCTCGTCCACGTTCGGGCCGTGCAGTATTTTCCTCCCAACTGATGTATTTCCCTAAGGCTCTCCAAGCTTTTATTGTGACAGTGCTCGGAGGGGCTTCCGGCTGTCAAGCTGAGGCCTGACAGCTGAGCTGCATTTCGTCTCATCAGCTGCTCCCTACTTAAGAGGGCAGCTGAGAGCGAAATGCGTGGCAGTCTCGTCAGGCATTCCCTGTCGGACAAACCCCTCATCTGACATCTTCTTCTACTGTAAGTGTATTCCATTGTAATCTGTTCTTCCTCGTCATAATTGAGTTATTCGTTGTAGTGTGTTTTTGCCCCCCGTGGCTCGTTATTTTGTCCTTTTTCTTTCCCTTAATAAACTGTGCAAACTCACCGGTGATATGTGGCGTCTTATGATGGCTCGTGAGGGCCATCCATGACAGATATCTGTCTTCTAAATCGCTATGTAACCAGTCAAAAGCAATTCCTCTGATGCCATCATACTTGTGTAATTTATGATCAACTGTATCAAATGCCTTTTGTAAGTCCAGAAATATTCCAACTGTGTATTCTCTTCTATCTGATGCATCTGTAATCTGTTCAACAAAGTCCATGAGTGCCAGTGAGGTGGTCCAGTTCTTCCTGAATCCATACTGTTGTTCACGGAGTATATTGTGCTTATCAATGAAATCATTTAGTATCTTAACAAATATTTTTTCCAGTATTTTGGAGAACTGAGGTAACAAGGAGATGGGTCTGTAGTTTGACAATGAGTGTTTGTCACCAGTCTTATACAGAGGAATGACTGTTGCTATTTTCATTTTCTTTGGAAATTTAGCAGCAGTAAGTGACATGTTGCATATGTAAGTGAAGTGTTTAACAATACAAACAATAATACATTTATCCAAGAACATACTGAAATCATTACAATCAGTTGATTTTTTGTCTTTGAATTTGTTAACAATGTCAAGAATTTCTTTTTCTTCTGTTTCTTTCATAAACATTGAGTAAGTGTTTATGTTGATGACATTGTCAGCACCACCTGTATTTGCTGATGATACAGTGGAGTTGGCGATCTTTTTTCCTATATTAACAAAATATTCATTAAATGTGTTGGAGATCAAGCTATTTTCAATGATTATTCCATTATCTGAATTTAAATAAGAGATGTGGTTGGAATTTAGTTTTTCTCTCTTTGTTATATTATTTAACACCTTCCATATACTGTATATTACATGTATTAGTTTTGTTATTTTCCGATAATTTACTGTAATGTGTTTTTTTACTAGATCTTAAAATACTAACGAGTTTATTTTTATAAGTCTTGTATTTCTTTTCTGCTTCCACATTTCTTAATTTCAGAAACGTTTTGTATAACAAGTTTTTCTTTTTACAAGCATTTTGCAGGCCCTTGGTGATCCAAGGCTTATCTTTGTATTTAACTTTAGTCTGCTTTACCACTAGAGGGCAGTGTTTTTTATATAGTTGTGATAAAATAGAGACAAATTCTCCATGTGCTGTATTAATGTCGTCAACATAAACACTGCTCCAGTTTTGTATTTTTAGATCATTTCTAAGATTGTTGATTGTGGTTTCTGTTACAAGTCGTTTAAAAACCTTATCTATTTGCATCATAGGACACATAGACATGTGTCTATGTGACACTATGTGTCTATGTGACACATAGTGTCTTTATGATGTCATATAGACCATGAACTCAGGCATCATAGGACAACTTGCGATGCCTATATGATGGCACATAGACAAATGTGTCTTTATGAGGTCATATACATCAAGCCCACAACACACAGATAAATATGTCTGTGGTGATCCGAGCGCTAAGTTTACCCGCGCCCGGGCCACTCAGTATTCTCCCTTTTTTCTCCCTCATTTCTGCGTAGTTATTATTGGTTCTTCCAGGGCTTTTACTGTGACATCGCCACGGCCGAACTTCCAGCTGTCAAAGTCTAGCTGGCACTGTCACAGCTGATCATGATTTGTCATTACATTTCTTCCTCTCCTGTTTGGTTCATTGTTTTTTGTTATCAGTATTTAAGGGAGCAGCTGAGGCTCACTCCTCGCTGCGACCTATGTCTACCAGGACTAGAGTCCCTATCCTCGGCTCCAGTCTTCCTTCAGTGTTTGATTCGTCCTCTCTTTGTCATTCGTAAGTGTTTATTCTATAGTGTCTGGTTCCGCCCTTGCTACCCTCTTGCATTGATGTTAGTGTTCTTTATTTTGTGTTCTAGTTTAGTGTATGTGTTTTGCCCCACATGGCTCTTTATTTTGTTCTTTCTGTAAATAAACAAGCAAACTTTCTGTTGGCATCTGGTGCCTCATTTATGCCCTGAAAGGAGCAAACACATCAGTAGGTCGCAGCCAAGCGAGGTGCCAGCCATAGTAAGTTTGTTTTTTTGGACTTGAGTTTTTTCCCTTTTCCAGGTGCTAGTTTTATTTGGAGAGATGGCGTCATCAAGGACTGGGTATCCTATGAGCCTGGACTTCGAGCTTGTCCAGGCTCTGATGGAGATTGATGGCCTCCTTTCCAATGCTCATATGTTCGCCACGTCCAGAAATGCACACTGGTACCTGGACCTCACAGGGGTGGCAGTAAAGCGCCATACTCACCTGGCTGAGCACGCTGAGGGCAGGGAAAGGATAGCTGAACTTGCAGCACTTCAGCAGAAGAATTGTGGGCTGGTGAAGAGTCCCAGCAGGAAGCCGAAGACGGTGCAGACGGTTGAGGCATTCCCACTCCTCTCCCCGGGATCGGGTTGCTGCTACGCGTCCAGCCCCAGATTCTGCGTCACCGAAGAGCCGTCTCCCAACGCAGCAGAGGAAGAGGGGAGCTGGGGTCCCCATTGAAGAGGAACAATGGACAGCTGAGCTCATCTGGGCCATGTGGCTGAAGCACGCCTTTCCTTCCATCCCAGCAGAATCTTAAAGAATGTTGTGGCAGCTGTTAGACTGGTGAAGGCTAATCCCGGACTAAATACGTAATTATCCTGAGTATGCCGAGCTGCTGGCCTCAGTTTCTGCATAGCAGCGGCACTTCCCTGACGTGAATTTAGCCTCGCCTCCAGCCAGAAGACGTCGCCGTCCTGCCCGTGATCTATCTCCTCCCCGGGACACGGCCGTTCCAACGGGGAGGGAGTCTCCTGACTGGGCCGATCCTCTGCGAGATTCCTGTCCGGACCCAGTCCCGGGCCACCAGAGGAACTCTGCCTACCAGCCAGCTGTTTCCCCTGCTCCACAACGAAAGGTAAAGACAGCAGCCCCAGCCTCCAGGTCATCTTGTCCTGCTGTTCCGTCAGCTCCACGTCCCCGGACTGCCCCGGCTGTTCCTACCTCCTCCTCGGCGCGCCTTTCACCTGCAGTGAGCCCAGCGAGTCCTCATCTGGCTCCACCCCTCACCGTTCCTCCATGAGGTTCCCATCCGGATCCTGTCCCGGGCCGCCAAAGAGACTCCACCTCCTAGCCAGCTGTTTTCCCTGCATCACGACGGAAGGTGAAAATAGCAGCCTCAGCCTCCAGGTCATCTTTTCCCGCTGTTCCGTCAGCTCCATCTCCCCGGACTGCCTAGGCTGCTCCTCCCTCCTCCTTGGCGCTCCCTTCAGATGCTGTGAGACCTAGGGTTCCTCGTCTGGCTCTGCCCATCACCGATCCTGTTGGGGCGACTCCTCCTTGTCTTCCAGGGGGGACCTCCATCACCATACCTACGGGAAGAGGAAGAATCAAGCTCACTGCAGCAGTCACCATCGTTCCCCGGGAAAGCAGGCAAGTGTTTTTTCATTCTAAATCTCTGTCTGATGAATTACCTTGTCTGATTCCTGGGGGTGGAGCTCAGGGTTCACAGTCCTCTGAGCTCCCACCACCTGCTGCAGCCATTGAAATTGAACCTGCTACCTCTGTCTTTCCTCCCCTTCTCTCTGAGCGTCCCCCGGTGCCAGGAGTAGACCATCGGATGGAGAAGGAGCCTGCAGCTCTGGAAAGCCTGGTTCCAGTCCCGCAGCTGCGTCATGGGCAGAGGAGGAAGGCTGACTGTCATTTGGAGCCTGCGCCGAAGATAAAGCGTCCCCGGGTCTCCGTGGAGCAGCATTCAGCTCCAGCAGGCAATCGATCCCCTGCCATCACGCCAAGTAGGCCACCGGCGTGGGTTTCAGTGCCAGGGGGTTATCGGACTGTGGAGACCATCATGCCAGCTGCGGAGGCCACCGCAGTCAAGTAGGAACCGGAAGTGGACCTCCAGATCGTCCAGCCTGGATCGTCGGAGTCCTGGACAGCGGTAGAGCTTGAGATCAGTCAAGTACTCTATTTTGTCTTCTTACTTTCTGTCTAGGAGCATTCTTGCCTGTCTCTTGGGAAGGAGAGCCGGGTGCAGCCAGCCGCTGCATCCGAGCTCATCTCACCGGGCTCTGCTGCTGCCGGTGACCCTGACTCCTGTCCGAGCCTTCTCCCAGGGTCACC
Source organism: Pholidichthys leucotaenia (assembly GCA_020510985.1). Classification (NCBI taxonomy): domain Eukaryota; kingdom Metazoa; phylum Chordata; class Actinopteri; order Cichliformes; family Pholidichthyidae; genus Pholidichthys; species Pholidichthys leucotaenia. The sequence goes on from CM035842.1 coordinate 263,649,568, forward strand.
AGAGATGAGTTAGCTCCGGTCGTTTTCATCGAGGCTCCGGGTTCATGTTTGGAGGCCATCCCAGGTGCTGCGCTGGCCAGTTGGAGTCCACCGAGGGTGCTGTGCTGGCCCGGTCGGGGACCACCGAGGGTGCTGCGCTGGCCCAGTTCGAGGTTGGTGAGGGAGCTGCAGATCCCCTTCCTCCTGACACCGGACTGGTTCCCCATTTCCCTCCCTTTCCCCCATTCTCCACCACCAGACGCCGCTGGGGTCCCTTTCATTCGGTTCGGCTTCCCCTCGTTGTGCCTCTCGGTAGGGAAGCCGCCTCCGAGCTCCCCCCTCCGGTCCTGTTGGTCTAAGGACGCGGGTCGGCCGCCTGAAGGACTGTTCCGTTGGTTCTGCGACCTGGGTCGGCCGCCTGAGGTACTGTTTCCCTGGCTCTGGGACTTGGGCAGGCCACCCAAACTGTTTTTTTTTTTTTTCCTTTTTTCCTGATGTGGAGTAGGGATGCCACCTGAACTGCCTTTTTTTTTCCTCTCTACCTGCTGGTATCCCCTGTACTTGTGTTTTCGTGGTGTTTTTTTTTTCCTCTCTTGTATATTGCTGAACAGTTTTTTTTTCCTTGCCCAGAGATCGAGTAGCATTGTACTTATATATTTTTGTGTTTGCCTATTCTGCTGTACTTGAGCATTTTCTAAGTTGAAGTGTACATGTATTTTTGTTTTCACTTGTTTATCTGGTTTTGGACATTCTGTGACGTCATTCATGGGGTATGCGTGTATGAGCCACGCTATTTTGTGTTTGACCCTTATTATTATTCGATCCTTGTGTTTTTGTTTGTTTTGGGTTTTTTCTGTATGTCGCTGTGAGACATTTTGTGCCTGTTTTCTTTCTGGTTTCTCTCCCTCCTAGCTGGTTTCCCCCTCCACCTACCCGAGGTCAGCCTTGCTAGCCTTCTGGTTGGGGGAGGGGGGCTCTTTGGATGTTTCTTTGGATGCCTGGAATGTGTCCTTTGAATGGGGGGTACTGTGGTGATCCGAGCGCTGAGTTTATCCGCACCCGGGCCACTCAGTATTCTCCCTTTTTTCTCCCTCATTTCTGCATAGTTATTATTGGTTCTTCCAGGGCTTTTACTGTGACAGCGCCGCAGCCGAACTTCCGGCTGTCAAAGTCTAGCAGGCACTGTCACAGTTGATCATGATTTGTCATTATGTTTCCTCCCCTCATGTTTGGTTCATTGCTTTTTGTTATCAGTATTTAACAAAAACAAATGCTGAAATAGCACGGCAAGCACGGATGCTGAAAAGACAAAATAAGATACAGGCAACATGGAAAAGAAATTGTAGAGTTTGGGTCAAACTAAATGGAACACCTGAGCAAGCAAAGAGCATAATGATCAGAGATGTTACTGACTTAAATAAATACAGATGAACACTGATTAAGAAAACTGAGAGACAATGATAATCCATATCCACACACACGGCAAGAATAGTTCTTTTGACATACCATGTCAATGTACTTTAAAAAAAAATAAGCAAAACAAACAAAAAAACTTATGACTGACTTGAGTAGACATCAATTATCCCCAGTTGGAGGAAGTCATTTGACACAGACTGAGGAAACTCAAACTCTGAAAATATGCCATTATGCTGAACATAAACTACTAGAGATGGAGAATGATATTGATCCTGATAACCACTTTTTCAATAATATTCATAACCATTGTGAATATTACACTGAAAAGCAATTCAAAAGTCAAGTGCAACTAGATGGTAAACTATCAATAATACACTTCAACAGCAGAAGTCTTAACAAAAACTTTCCACAGATTCAGGACTATTTAAAACAGCTAGACAGAAAATTTACAGCTATCGCAGTCTCTGAAACTTGGCTTAATGAAGAGCAGGCTCCCCTGATGGCAATAGAGGGATATCAGATGTTTCATATTAACAGATCTCAAAAAAAGGGTGGTGGTGTTGCACTGTATATTGATGACCTGTATAGGTGTAAGCTTGTAAATGGAATGTCCTTTGCACTACCAGGGATTTTGGAATGTGTTACTGTTGAGACTGACCAAGATAAAACAAAAAATCTAATTATAAGTTGTATATATAGAACGCCGGGAACTTGCATTGAGACATCCAGAGATAAATTAGTTGAGCTGTACAATAATATTACTAGTAAGAAAATGGTAGTAATTTGTGGAGATTTCAATATTGATCTACTAAATCCATATCAACAAAATGTAATCACAGAGTTCATGAATTCTATGTACAGTATGATTCTATATCCCACAATAACACATCCCAGTAGAATCACAGTTCACACTGCTACACTTATTCACAACCTGTTTGTTAATATTATTGATAAGAAAATAGAAAGTGGATTATTGATAAATGATATAAGTGACCACTTGCCAACCTTTGTACTTATCCATGGCCACACGGGGGCCAATACAGAAAAAATTTTAAAATCGTTCAGATACAAATCACAAAATGCAATCAGTTCTTTTAAAGAGGACTTGCTGAAGCAAGACTGGACAGAAGTCTATGTATCAGATGTAAATGAAGCCTATGACACATTTATAAACATTGTAACCACTCTTCATGAAAAAAATTGTCCATTAGTAAAGAAAAAGCTTAAACATAAATTTGCCGATAAGCCATGGTTAACCAAAGGATTACAAAAGGCGTGTAAAAAGAAAAATTTATTATATAAAACTTTCCTAAAGAAAAGGACAAAAGAAGCAGAGCAGCGGTATAAAACATAGAAAAATAAGTTAACCTATACAATAAGATGTAGTAAGAGAGACTATTACAGTAAAGAACTGCAGAAAAACAGAGACTGTGGAGCGTGTAAATGAAGAGGCGGATTTGGCTCAGACGATTTATTACACAACTCACACAACAAGCATAGACAGAATGAAATCTCAGCAGAGACTCTTCTCTTAAATAACATGGCACTCCTCTAGAAGCTTCTAACACACAAAAGATGACCTTCGCGTCACATCGCATTCACTTCATTCATTCTTCACACCTCCCTGTTATCTCACTAGGGAACCACTGCTCTTTGTTCTTGTCTAAGATGGTAAACAATTATGCTCTCCCCATGTGCCGCCATACCACCCCCCCGAGCATCTTGGATAGAACAATAGAATAACAGTCCGTATCACCATTAAACATCAGTCCACATGCTGCTTGGGCTTCAGTCTTCTCCCGTATCTGCTGTAACCAGGGTTCACCCCCTCCGCGGCGCTGTCATGCTGGGGGGTTGATGTTTGGGGGGAAAACTTTTTGTCTGTCCGTGTGGGTGCTCTGGGGAATCCTTTCTCTGGGGAGCTCCCCGTGGGAGTCTTCCACGCCGAGGGGCCCTCGCCAACAGCACCTGCTCGTCCGCCACAACAAAAGCGGGTTTGAGTCTGTCTATGCCAATCTTTTCCTTCCTACCCCCCAAGTCTAGCAAAAAATGCTTATCCCCTGTTTCCAGCACTCTGAACGGTCCATCATAGGGTGGGCGCAGTGGAGGGCGGTGGGCGTCGTGTCTGACAAACACGAACTCCGCGTTTTTCAAAGTTTTAGGCACAAAAACACGCGGAAAACTGTGGTGGGTAGGGCCCGGCAGCGTGCTTGTGTCTATACTACGCTGCAACAGCTGAGACGGGGAGCTGTCCGGCGCTGGATTATCTGGCAGAAACTCCCTGGGCAGCCGGAGTGGTTGCACAAAAACGAGTTCTGCCGGGGAAGCTTCCAGATCCTCTTTAGGCGCAGAACGTAACCCCAATAAAACCCACGGTAGCTTGTCTACCCAATTTGCATCCGTCAGTGAAGCCCTGAGAGCCACTTTCAATGATCTATGAAAACGTTCGCATAACCCATTAGCCTGTGGATTGTACGTGGTTGTGCGATGAATTGTGACACCCAGGCTGCGGGCCATTGTTGACCAGAGTTCGGAAACAAATTGAGGGCCTCTGTCGGACGTAATGTCCGACGGGTCTCCAAAACGCGCTACCCATGCTGTTAAAAATGCGCGCGCCACCTCCTCGGCTGTGGTTGCCGCCAGCGGAACCGCTTCTGGCCAGCGCGTGGTGCGGTCCACCATTGTCAGGAGGTGCGTGTACCCCTGTGATGGCGGGAGGGGGCCCACGAGGTCCACGCGACCATGGTCAAACCTCTTAGCCGGAATGCGAAACGGCTCCAAGGGAGCCTTCGTGTGTCTGTGTACTTTGGCTCGTTGGCAAGCCATGCAGGCTGCCGCCCACTCTCTCACTTGTTTGCGAAGGCTAGGCCACACAAATTTCTCTCCTACCATTTTGACCGACGCGCGCACTCCTGGGTGTGCCAAAGAGTGAACCGACTCAAACATGCGGCGGCGCCACGTGGCCGGGACCACGGGACGTGGGCGACCCGTGGAGACATCGTAGATCAGGGGGGGCATGCCATCCTGCAGCACCCTGCTCTCCAGCCTTAACCCTGTTGGTCCAGACTGGAGCGCGCGCACGTCCGCATCACTAACCTGCTCCGCGCCCATGGCTGCGTAATCTATCCCCACGCAGACCGGGGCCACCACGGCGCACGAGAGGCAGTCTGCCACTACATTCAGTTTGAATTCAATTCAATTCAACTTTATTTATATAGCGCCATTTCACAACAACAGTCATCTCATAGCACTATCAACTGAAGGGGGAACCCCCAAAGTTGCAGAAAGACCCCAGCAATCAGGCAATCCCCTGTGAGCAAGCACTTGGCGACGGTGGAGAGGAAAAACTCCCTTTTAACAGGAAGAAACCTCCAGCAGAACCAAGCTCAGGGAGGGGCAGTCATCTGCTGCGACTGGCTGGGGGGTGAGGGATAGAGAAGAAGAAAAGAACAGACATGTAGAGAGCAAACAGCACGATGGGGACTCAATCTATGGGAGAAAACAAACAAATGTTAATGACCAGCAAAAAAAAATATTTCATTGAGAGTGAGGAAAGGAGTGAGGCCCAGTGCATTACTGGAGGTCCCCCGGCTGACTAAACCTATTAGCAGCATAACTAAGGGAGGGTTCAGAAACACATGATCCCTCCCTAATTGTTGTCACGCCGCGCCATTCATCAGCGGCGCCACCTGCTCACGCACCTGACAATCATCAGCGGCGAGGGATAAAGGCCGTCTCGCCCGGAGGCTCGGCCTGAAGCCGTCAGACTTCGTCCCTCACCGTTGTGAGCATACTTCCCTTCAGCGTCACCATTTTGGTAAGAAGATCGCTTACCTCTTTTCTTCAGTCTTCTCCCCTGTGCACAGGTGGATTCCCCAGCGGCGGACATCTCCACTCCATCGCCCAATCCTCGCTGCTGTACAGAGCTCTCCAGGTGGCTGTCTTCCGGGCTTCGCCCCCTTGTTGTGCCAGCTGTCCTGACCCACCAAGTAAGTCCTTCTCTCGCCATAAATCCCTCCTGTGTTGGTGTATGCCCGTCACCCTCTCCCTGTGCTCTCTCCATAGGGTTGCTCGGCTGTACGGTCACCTGCCTCTGTGCCTGGAGCAGACACCATCACCAACACATTTACATCCCGCAGACACGCACTCACTCACTCCTGCTGTTAATAAACTCTTTGAACTACTCTAAGCCTGTGTGTGTGCGTCTCCTGAGCCGTGCGTTATGTCAGTACGGCTTCAGCAGAGCGGCTCGGCGGACGGCGGGCTCGCACACCGGTTTTCCACTCTCGAGGCTAGAGTGGATCAAATAGCTTATCAACAACAGGTGATCTTTAATCAATTATTGAATTTAACTAACCGGTTGGGCCGCTTGGATCCTCAACAGCCGTTCCCCCCGGCTCGTCAGGGTGGCGCGGCTCCTGCTGTTCCAGCGGCCGTCCAGCCGGCTCCGGTGGCACCGGTTCGGCTCACACCGATTCCAACCCCCGCCCGCTTTAGCGGTAAGCTCGGCGGAGCGCGGGGGTTCATTATGCAGTGTGAGTCCGTGTTCCACCGTGTGCCCGGAGATTTTCCCTCGGATCACAGTCGGATTGGTTACATAGGGAATCTTCTGGAGGGGCGTGCGTTAACTTGGACCTACGCCGTAATGGCGAGGCCCAGTTATGCCACCCTCACCTATGACCAGTTCGTGAGGCGCTTTCTGGAGGTCTTTGACCATTCTCAAACAGAGACGGTCCAGGTCGATCGGCTCCTCGCTCTCCAGCAGGGAGGCCGGTCGGCAGCGGACTACTCGGTCGACTTCCGGGTAGCGGCGGAGGAATTGGGCTGGGAGGAACGCTCCCTCTGTGGCCTGTTCCTCCGCAGCCTCAATAGTGATCTGAGGGATGAACTGGCTGGACGGGATATCCCTGGGACGCTAGCGGAGCTGACATCCTTAGCGATAAGTTTGGATAACAGGCTGCGCGAGCGCTCCTCGGGGCGGAAGTCTTCTTCTTCTCGCCCTCGTGGAGTCTCGCCGCACCTGTTCCAAGCTCGCCCCCTGGCGGCGCCGCCAGCATTGTGCCCCGAGGAGTCGGAGCCGATGGTGACGGGCTGGACCAAGCTTTCCCCTGCGGAGAAACAACGCCGCCGTGAGTTGGGCCTCTGCATGTATTGCGGAGGTGACCAACACACTGTGGAGCGTTGCCCGCGGAAAGCCAGTCGGCGGGGTCCGCGAATCGCTGTAGGGAGCCTCGCGGATCCCAACCGGTTAGACTCTCTCACTCAATTAAAGCTGCCCATCCGTTTTTGCCACAATCCCACTGGGCACCTCACCCACGCACTGGTGGATTCGGGCGCAGAGGGCAGCTTCATTTCACAAGGCCTGGCAACCCGATTGGGCATCCGCTGTCAGGCATTAAAACACCCCATCTCCCTGGTCCATCTCTCCCGTGCCTCCCTTGGGAGAGTTTCTCTCCAAACCATGCCTGTCCCAGTCATCATCTCAGGGAACCACCGGGAGGAGATGGTATTTTACGTCCTGCCCAACTCTGTGTCGCCCGTCATCCTGGGGTATCCCTGGCTACGCCTCCACAACCCTGTCCTGGACTGGAGGTCCGCTGGGGTATCGGCATGGAGTACCTTCTGTATGGGCACCTGCCTTCAGTCCGCTGCCTGCTCCCCATCCGCGGCTCCCCCTGTGGCGGATACAGCACCTCCGGACCTGTCACTGGTGCCTCCAGAATTTCACGACCTGGGTATGGTATTTAGCAAATCGAAAGCTATGTCTCTTCCCCCGCATCGACCATATGACTGTGCCATCAACCTCCGCCAGGGGGCTCCCCTGCCATCTGGTCGGCTCTACAGCCTGTCGGCGCCGGAGAAGGAGACCATGAATACATACCTGAAGGAATCTCTGAGCGCTGGGATTATTCGCCCATCGTCGTCACCCGTGGGGGCAGGGTTTTTCTTTGTCGGGAAAAAGGACGGATCCCTCCGCCCCTGCATAGACTACCGAGCGCTGAATGACATCACTGAGAGGGACCGTTACACCCTGCCCCTCATGGACACTGCCTTTCACTCCCTCCAGGGGGCGACCTGGTTTACCAAGCTGGATTTACGCAGCGCTTACCACCTCGTCCGGATCCGGGAGGGAGATGAATGGAAGACAGCCTTCCGTACCCCGAACGGCCACTTTGAGTATCTCGTCATGCCGTTCGGGCTGACCAACGCTCCTGCCGTCTTTCAGCGCCTCATTAATGACGTCCTCCGGGATTTCATCGGCCTTTTTGTGTTCGTCTACCTGGATGACATCCTTATCTTCTCCAGGTCCAGGGACGAGCACCAGGTCCATGTGAGGCGGGTCCTCCAAAGACTGCTGGAGAATCGTCTGTACGTGAAGGCTGAGAAATGCGAATTCTACGCTAGGACCACATCCTTCCTGGGATTCATCATCGCTCAAGATCAGGTGCTCCCAGACCCAGAGAAGGTGAAGGCGGTGGTGGAGTGGCCTACTCCCGCATCCCGGAAGCAGGTGCAACAGTTTGTTGGCTTCGCCAATTTTTACCGCCGCTTTGTCCCAAATTTCAGCTCGATCGTCGGACCGCTGACCCGCCTCACGTCCCCGAAGGTCCCGTTCCGGTGGACTGAAGAGGTCGCTGCTGCCTTTAGGGCGCTGAAGGCGGAGTTCTCCTCCTCCCGGGTCCTTCGCCAGGTCGACCCCGCGCTGCAGTGCATTGTGGAGGTGGACGCATCGGACACGGGAGTGGGAGCAGTGTTATCCCAGCGGTCACCTGACGATGGCGCCAAACGGCCGTGCGCCTTCTTCTCCCGGCGCCTGTCCCCGGCGGAGAGGAACTACGATGTGGGGGACAGAGAGCTCCTGGCCATTAAACTCGCCTTACAGGAGTGGCGCCACTGGCTAGAGGGGGCGGACCTGCCGTTTGTGGTCCTGACGGACCACAAGAACTTAGAGTATTTACGATCTGCCAAGCGCCTGAATGCCCGCCAGGCGCGCTGGTCTTTGTTCTTCGCCAGGTTCCGCTTCTCGATCACCTTCAGGCCGGGCTCCAAAAACGGCCTGCCTGACGCCCTCTCTAGGCAGTTCACCCCCGTGGAGGCTGAGGAGACGCCCCACACTATCCTGCCCAGGTCGTGCGTCCTCGGTGCCATCTCTTGGGACATTGAAGACAAGATCCGGAAGGCGCAGGAGGTGGAACCTGATCCTGGCGGCGGACCGGAGGGAAGACTGTTCGTCCCATCTGCGGTCCGAGGAGAGGTCATCCACTGGCTCCACACCTCCCGGCTCACCTGTCATCCCGGCACCTCTCGGATGATCAGCCTCCTCCAGCGGTCCTTTTCGTGGCCAGGCCTGCGGAGGGATGCAGCCCGCTACGCCCGGGCTTGCCCAATCTGTGCCACCAGCAAGTCGGGAAATGCCCCCCCAGCGGGTCTGCTCCAGCCTCTGCCCGTCCCCGGCAGGCCCTGGTCGCACATCGCACTGGACTTCGTCACCGGACTCCCCGTTTCCAACTCCTTTGACACCGTCCTGACCATTGTGGACCGTTTCTCCAAGGCGGCGCACTTCATTCCCCTGCGAGGTCTCCCTACTGCCCTGGAGACGGCGGGCCTCCTCGTCCAACACGTGGTCAGGCTGCACGGGATTCCGGTGGACGTGGTCTCGGACCGGGGCCCCCAATTTTCATCCGAGGTTTGGAGATCCTTTTGTAACGCCATCGGAGCCAAGGTGAGCCTCTCCTCCGGCCATCACCCCCAGTCTAACGGGCAGTGTGAGAGGACCAATCAGGAGCTGGAGGCTGCGCTCCGCTGTGTTACTAGATCCAAGCCGACGTCCTGGAGCAACCATCTCGCCTGGGTGGAGTATGCCCACAACACCGCCCGCTCTTCTGCAACGGGGATGTCCCCCTTCAAGGCGTCCCTGGGTTACGACCCCCCGCTGTTTCCAGCGCAGGAGAACGAGGTGACTGTCCCCTCCGTTAGGGCGCACCTTAGGCAGTTCCGCTCCACCTGGGCTGCCGCGCGTCATGCGCTTTTACGCACAGCGGAGCGCAACAGGACCGTGGCGGACCGGCACAGAAGACCTGCCCCGGCGTACAGAGTTGGGCAACTCGTGTATGTGTCTACCCAGGACGTCACATTAAAAGGCGAGAGGAGGAAGCTGGCACAGCGATTCATGGGTCCCTTTCCCATCACCCGGATCATCAACCCGGTGGCTGTGCGCGTGGCTATTCCCCCCTCCCTCCGCATCCATTCCACTTTTCATGTGTCGAAGGTGAAACTGGCAGTCACTGACCCCCTTTGCCCTCCTCCTGCAGCGCAACCCGCGCCCCGGATGATTGGTGGCCATCCGGCCTGGTCCGTCTCCTCCATCCTGGACTCCCGGCGCCGAGGTCGTGGGTTGCAATACTTGGTGGACTGGGAGGGCTATGGGCCCGAGCATCGACAATGGGTGCCCCCGTCGTTTGTGTTGGACCCATCGCTCATCGCGGACTTCCACCGAGCGCACCCGGATAAGCCATCGCCAGGAGGCGCTGCTAGAGGGGGGAGTACTGTCACGCCGCGCCATTCATCAGCGGCGCCACCTGCTCACGCACCTGACAATCATCAGCGGCGAGGGATAAAGGCCGTCTCGCCCGGAGGCTCGGCCTGAAGCCGTCAGACTTCATCCCTCACCGTTGTGAGCATACTTCCCTTCAGCGTCACCATTTTGGTAAGAAGATCGCTTACCTCTTTTCTTCAGTCTTCTCCCCTGTGCACAGGTGGATTCCCCAGCGGCGGACATCTCCACTCCATCGCCCAATCCTCGCTGCTGTACAGAGCTCTCCAGGTGGCTGTCTTCCGGGCTTCGCCCCCTTGTTGTGCCAGCTGTCCTGACCCACCAAGTAAGTCCTTCTCTCGCCATAAATCCCTCCTGTGTTGGTGTATGCCCGTCACCCTCTCCCTGTGCTCTCTCCATAGGGTTGCTCGGCTGTACGGTCACCTGCCTCTGTGCCTGGAGCAGACACCATCACCAACACATTTACATCCCGCAGACACGCACTCACTCACTCCTGCTGTTAATAAACTCTTTGAACTACTCTAAGCCTGTGTGTGTGCGTCTCCTGAGCCGTGCGTTATGTCAATTGTAGGCTATATCAAAAAGGTAGGTTTTAGCCCTATTCTTAAAAACAGAGATCAAGTCTGACTCCCGAATCCAGATTGGCAGCTGATTCCACAGGAGAGGAGCTTGATAACTGAAGGCTCTGCCTCCCATTGTACTTTTGGAGATTCTAGGTATTACAAGTAATCCTGCATTTTGGGAGCGTAGTGCTCTGTTAGGATAATACGGTAGTATCAGATCTTTTAAATAAAAAGGAGCCTGATTGTTTAGAGCTTTGTAAGTAAGAAGAAGGATTTTAAACTTAATTCTAAACTCTATGGGAAGCCAATGAAGGGAGGCCAGAACCGGAGAGATATGATCTCTCTTTCTAGTACCTGTTAAAACTCTTGTTGCAGCATTTTGGATCAGCTGAAGACTTTTTAAAGATGTTTTAGGACAGCCTGATAATAAAGAATTACAATAATCTAATCTCGAGCTAACAAAAGCATGGATCAGTTTCTCAGCATCACTCTGAGACAAGATGCTCCTAATCTCAGAATCAGAATCAGAATCAGAATCAGCTTTATTGCCAAGTATATTTACAAGTAAACACACAAGGAATTTGACTTGACATTGGGCGCGCACGTTAGGCGCATCCAATGACGTGGCAGCCATGAAGGCGCCTGTCATGCAGTGAGGGTAAAGAGGGGAAGGAGGGGGGGAACACAATAGGCAGAGAGAAAAAACATAGTTATCAGAATAACACTCATATAAGCTCATATAAAGCTCAATGAGCCAAATTTTGATTACACAGAAAAAAACCCTCTATGCACAATTAGCAGACAATAGAATGACAAAGCGAGAGAGACCAGTGTATGTAGTCAGCATATGATCAGTGTGTGATGCAGTGTGGAGGTGTGTCAATTGCTGGTGAACAGCAGAGGGCACCCCCTGGCAACGGATAGTCATGTGTTCTACTCGGCATGTCCATTCTCATGCAGGTGGCAAGTTCTGTAAACACATGATAGCGCTGTCCTTGAGAAGCTCGATCTGCAGAACAACAGCCATTGCTTGTCGATGTTTGGGTTAAGCCACTTCTCCAGCGTTATCTTCATCGAGGAGGAATGTAAACAAGGGCACCAAAACACAAGGTCAAATCTGCACAGTGCACTCAGAGAATAAAAAAAATTTCCCTCTCTTCGATTCTGTGCTTCAAATTTCATACAGGCTTGAGCTTTAGATCATTCTCTGGAGAGCACTCAGCGATCCACAGATGTTATCCACCTACCGAAACATAGGTAAACATGTCCAAGAGAGTCCGTTCTCTCTTCAATGCATGCCAGGTGGTAAATTCCATGTTAATCCTGCCGCTGACAGTCAGTGCTCCCCCCAGCTGGACGAATTGTTGAATTTGTTAAGGGAGCTACGCCGGGGTCCGCATTTGATTAGCTCACCCAGATAATTTCGATACACTAGGAAAACTCCAGGGGCCAAACAGAAGATCCTGTGATCAGTTCAATCTCAGTCGAATCACACAGACACATGAATTCCAATGCCATGAGTCTCCCTTGGGTACCCGATCTTCTTCTTTTAAAGTGGTGACAATCGCATATATGCCGCTTTCCAGATCCATAATTTCCATTTGGATTAAGATTCAGCCAGGAGAAGAGCGACATTGCAAGCTGGGATCAGAAGGGAGAGGATTAGGAGGGAGAGGAAAGAAAAGCGTCTACTCTCTCTCAGAAGCGGAAGGATAAGTCTTGGCAACATTACGCAAATGATAGAAGGCAGTCTTAGAAACAAATTTAATATGTGAATTGAAGGACAAATCCTGATCAAAAATAACTCCAAGGTTCCTCACAGAGCTATTAAGAGAAAGAGTAATCGCATCCAAACTGAAAGTTTGATTTGGAAAGGAATTTCTAAGGTTAAGAATGACTTCAGTCTTATCTGAATTTAATAGCAGGAAATTACAAGTCATCCAAGCTTTGATTTCCTTAAGACAGGCTTCTAACTTGGCTAAATGATTACTATCATCTGGCTTCATTGACAGGTATAATTGTGTGTCATCTGCATAACAATGAAAATGTATACAGTGCTTTCTAATAATGTTGCCTAATGGAAGCATATATAAACTAAAAAGAGTAGGGCCTAGCACAGATCCCTGTGGAACTCCATGACTAAGCTTTGAGTTGAAAGAAAACTCATTTACATGAACAAACTGGAACCTATCAGATAAATAAGATCTAAACCACTGCAACGAAGTTCCATTAAGTCCAACATAGTGTTCTAATCTATCAAGTAGAATATTATGATCGATAGTATCAAAAGCTGCACTAAGGTCTAAAAGGACAAGTACAGAAACTAGTCCATTATCAGATGCAATGAGGAGGTCATTAGTGACCTTCGCTAAGGCTGTTTCAGTACTATGATGGATTCTAAACCCAGATTGAAACTCTTCAAGTAAACCATTTCCCTGCAGGTGGTCAAATAATTGCGTAGCAACAACTCTTTCTAAGATTTTTGAAATGAAAGGGAGATTAGAGATTGGTCTATAGTTAGCTAAAGCTCCTGGATCTGGCGTTGGCATGCCCGACACATGCTGAATATCGGTAGTAAACTCTGAGATCGCGGCCAGCTGTCTCTGCTGCCGGCCCGACCACGGTTCTGAAACCTTGGCCATCGCGAATGTTAGCGGTTTGTGGTCAACGAACTGGAAGTGGCGAATGGCCAGGTGGAGAGCCAGCAACTCTCTGTCGAACGCGCTGCATTTACGTTCACTGTCGCGCAAAGTCCTGCTGAAAAAGGCGAGCAGCTGCCAAGCCCCGGCAACACGTTGCTCCACGACAGCCCCTATGGCCACATCTGAAGCGTCAGTGGTGAGCGCTATACGGGCCGTTGGGTCTGGATGTGCCAGCAATGCAGCGTTTGCCAGGGCTGTTTTGACTTCCGAGAACGCTCGCTCTCGCTCCGGGGTCCATTCGACCCTATCCGCGGGTTTCTGTTTTTTGAGCGCAGCGTACAGTGGTTGCATGAGTTGCGCTGCGCGGGGAAGGAAACGGTTATAAAAGTTCACCATTCCCAAAAATTCTTGTAGCGCCCTGACCGTTTGCGGCCGGGGAAAATCTGCCACTGCGCGCACTTTGTCACGCAGCGGGACCGCTCCTTCGGGAGAGACGCTGTGCCCCAAAAAATCAATTCCCGTCACCCCGAACTGACATTTCGCTGGGTTAATTATTAACCCGTGCTCTTCCAACCTCCAGAAAACCGTCGTGAGGTGGGTTTCGTGTTCGTCTTCGGACGCGCTGGCTACTAAGATATCGTCCAAGTAGACGAACACGAGTTATTACCGCTGTTTTGGGTATGTCCTCAGCGCACACTGGGACTTGGTGGTAACCGCGGACCAGGTCTATCTTAGAAAAAACGCGCACTCCTGCAAGGTGAATGGAAAAATCCTGAATGTGAGGAATTGGGTAGCGGTCGTGCGCTGTGGCGTTGTTCAACCTGCGGAAATCCCCGCAAGGTCGCCACAAACCCTCAGCTTTAGGGACCATGTGTAGCGGGGAAGCCCATGGGCTGTTTGAGCGCCTGATGATGCCCAACCTCTCCAGGTTGGCGAACTCCTCGCGCGCTATGGCCAGTTTAGTTGCGTCCAAGCGCCGAGGTCTTGCAAAAACGGGCGGCCCGGTGGTGGTGATAAAATGCTCCACCCCGTGTTTAGCGATAGCTGCCAAAAACGTCGGGACAGTGAGTGCTGGGAACTGAGTGAGCAGTGTGTGGAACTTACCGCATGTAGCTGTGACGTTGGCTTGTGCTGTTGGCCGGGTCACTCGAGCTATACAGGGGAGAGAGTCAAAGGACAGTGCATTAACTAGGCGTCTGTTAGCAACGTCTACCAACAAATCATGTGCACACAGGAAATCAGCCCCCAGTATATGGTAATTCAATGCTGCTATGACAAAAGTCCACTCAAATGTACGGTCGTGTAGAGACAAGAGTAGAGTCCTCTCACCAAAGGTCTTAATCTCCGAGCCGTTTGCTGCCACCATCTCGGGGCTGCCAGATCCTGCCAGCCGGTCAGCGTAGGTCGGCCGGATGAAACTCTTCCGGGCGCCGGTGTCCACGAGGAAATGCCTCCCCGAGCGTGCGTCCGTCAAGTAGAGCAGCTTGTTCTCCTCCCCGAGGGTCGCGACTGCTACCGACCCCCGGTCTTGGCGTTTCCCGAGCGCTTGAATTGGCACGGTGGTATACATTTGCGTGCCCTCTCTGTGAAGCGGCGGTGGTAGAAACAAAGCGTGTCTCCCCCGCGTTCCTTGGCTCCCGCTGCTGCTGCCATCGGTGGCTCTGCTGCTGCCGTTGATGGCTCCACGCCTCCTCTGGTCGTCGCGCCGAGCTCCGTCACTGCCGCCATGGTCGTGAAGTCCCTGGTGGCGACGATGATCCGGTTTGCTTCCCGGGCTAGCGCACGATAGTCCCGCTTGGCCAGCAATGGCGAATTGGCCAGGGTCGCTCTCGCCGCTGACGGAAGGTTCCGGAGGAAGAGGTGGGTAAAAATAAAATGGTCGTCGTCTGTGCCCTTTAACCTCAGCATCTTCTCCATCAGGTCTATGGCCGACCCGTCTCCCAACCCGGTCCACGTCAGGAGTCTCTCTGCTCTCTCACCATCCGAGAGTGTGTAGTGCTGGATGAGCGCAGCCTTCAGTGCGTCGTACTTGCCGTCGGTTGGTGGCTGATCGAGCAGGCTCTCTACGTGCTGAGCCGTGCGGGCGTTGAGCGCTGCGACCACATAGTGGAACTTGGTGTCATCCGCCGATATCCCCAGGAGGGCGAACTGCGCCTCGATGAAGTGGAACCAGGAGCGCGGGTTGTGCTGCCAAAAATCCGGTAGCTTGATCGCAACAGCACATGCGTGGCTGGGGGTTCCCGTCGAGGTTGGCTCCGGGGATCGTTCTCCGTGTTCCATGATTCGTCTTGGGTCACCAGTGTGGAGCGTGTAAATGAAGAGGCGGATTTGGCTCAGACGATTTATTACACAACTCACACAACAAGCATAGACAGAATGACATCTCAGCAGAGACTCTTCTCTTAAATAACATGGCATTCCTCTAGAAGCTTCTAACACACAAAAGATGACCTTCGCGTCACATCGCATTCACTTCATTCATTCTTCACACCTCCCTGTTATCTCACTAGGGAACCACTGCTCTTTGTTCTTGTCTAAGCTGGTAAACAATTATGCTCTCCCCATGTGCCGCCATAAGACAATATTAAAAATACATGGACAATACTTAACAGTATTCTTGGAAATAAAAACAGAAATACAAGCTACCCAACCAATTTTTCAAAAAATAATAAAACAACTCAGAGTGTGAATGCAGCTTCAACTGCAGATGAATTTAATAACTTTTTTGTTAACATTGGTCCTAATTTGGCTCGAGAAATACCCATTACAGCGCCTACAGGTGATACAATAAGCAAAAACACTGCTATAAAAGACTCCATTTTCATGAAGAACACAGACGAGAGAGAGGTCATTGAAATTGTTAAATCGTTTAAAAGTAAAACATCTATGGACTGTGATGGTATTGACATGCCCTTAGTCAAAACTATTATTGAATGCTTAGTGAAACCACTGACATATATCTGTAACCTGTCTCTCCAAACAGGTATATTTCCCAATGCAATGAAAATAGCTAAAGTAATTCCGATATACAAGACGGGTGACAGAGGGGAATTCTCAAACTATAGACCAATTTCACTATTGCCGCAATTTTCCAAGATACTTGAAAAAATATTCTATGAGAGAATTGACAACTTCATACTGAAGAATAATTTATTGTGTGAGCAGCAATATGGGTTCAAACACAAGAGGACAACTGCATTTGCTCTAATGGAATTTATAGAAAAAATATCAACTGCCATGGAAAATAAAGAGTATTCAGTTGGGGTATTCCTGGATCTTAAAAAAGCATTTGATACAGTGGATCATAATTTATTATTAAAGACACTACAAAATTGTGGTATTAGAGGGGTAGCACTGTCCTGGTTATGTAGTTACTTAAAGAATAGATATCAGTATGTATGTGTTGGTAACAAGAACTCACAGTTACTGAAGGTTACTTGTGGAGTCCCACAGGGTTCAGTTTTGGGGCCATTGTTATTCAATATGTATATAAATGATATATGTAAAGTTTCAGAAAAAATGGACTTAATATTGTTTGCCGATGACACTAATCTATTATGCAGTGGAAGCAATTTGGAACAACTTTTGGATACACTCGGAAAGGAATTAGGAAAGCTTAAACTGTGGTTTGATTCAAACAAATTAACGCTCAACTTAAGTAAGACAAAATTTATAGTCTTTAACAACCATCACAACAACTTAGTATCTAAACTCAGTGTAAATGGTGTAGAGATTGAAAGGGTATCCAAAACTAAATTTCTTGGAGTAATAATTGATAATAAACTGTGTTGGAAGTCACATATTAATTATATTAAAGGTAAAATATCCAAATCAATTGCAATACTACACAGAGTGAAATATTTGCTGAATCAACCAACACTATATACCTTGTATCATTCATTAATACTCCCATACATGACATATTGTACCGAAGTATGGGGAAATACATATAAAACAAACATATATCCAGTCTTTATGCTTCAGAAGAGAGCTATTAGAATAATAAACAAAGCTGCTTACAAGGAACCAACAAACCCACTTTTTCTTAAATTAAAAAGCTCTCAAGTTGAAAGATCTGGTTGACTTTAAAACTGCAGTAATAATGTTTAAAGTGAAGAATCTATCACTGCCCGCAAATATCCAAAAGTTGTTCCAAATAAGGGAGAAACAATATCATTTCAGAGGAACATGTTTATTTCAAAAACCTTCAGTGAGAACTACCACCAAGCAACACTGTGTTTCAGTGCAAGGAGTCAGATTATGGAACGATTTTGGACCTGAATTAAAATCATGTACAACGATTGGACAATTTAAACAAAAACTAAAGGAAGAAATACTGCAAACATACATACAAGATGACATGTAAAATCACATAAGGATTGTCATATCCAGTCTGCGTTGTGTTGTAGCTTAGTTTTTGTCACATTTTGTCTTAGCTTTGTTCTGAATTGTAATCGCTCTTGTTTTGTTTTTCTTTTGAATTCTTGGATGGAATATGGGTGGGCAATATAAGCTGCGGCTTCAGCCATCACCCATTTCAGATAACTTATGTTGAACTGTATAATCAGAGGAGTTATTGTCTAATTTGACCTTGTTGGATTTTCTTTCCCCCTTTGTTATATTATTCAGTTTCTTTTAACCTGTACTTTTAATCTATCCGAAATAAAGATTCATTCATTCATTCATTCAAGGGAGCAGCTGAGGCTCACTCCTCACTGTGACCTACATCTACCAGGACTGAAGTCCCTATCCCCGGCTCCAGTCTTCCTTCTGTGTTTGATTTGTCCTCACTTCATCATTCGTGTTTATTCTATAGTGTCTGGTTCCACCTTCGCTACGCTCTTGCATTGATGTTAGTGTTCTTTATTTTGTGTTCTAGTTTAGTGTATGTGTTTTGCCCCACATGGCTCTTTATTTTGTTCTTTCTGTAAATAAACAAGCAAACTTTCTGTTGGCATCTGGCGCCTCATTTATGCCCTGAAAGGGGCAAACACGTCAATGTCTTTATGAAGAAATCTCTGTGTGTGTGTGCGTGTGTGTGTGTGTCACGCTTCATAGGACATCATAGGATGACCTATGATCTCTGCCTGAACATCATAGGATGTCCTATGAGCTCAGGCATCATAGGACACATAGACAAACATGTCTTTATGAGGTCACATAGACCACATGGTCTATGTGACCTCATAATGTGTCTTTATGATGTCATATAGACCATGAACTCAGGCATCATAGGATGACTCGCGACGCCTATATGACGGCACATAGACAAATGTGTCTTTATGATGTCATATACATCAAGCCTGCCTTCATGTCTTTATGATGTCAAATACAGTGACAGACATCAGGCAACATGTCTTTATGATGTCATATACATTAAGGCTGCCTTCATGTCTTTATGATGTCATATATAGTGAGTCCATGCCGGAAAGCCTCTTTTTGCTCAGATCTATTTTCATGATCCTGTCCATGAACTGGAATTATGACACACCTATCCCTCAACCAATGGTCTCAACGAAGAAGAAGAAGACCCACCAGATGGGGAGCAACAGAATGACGACAACTGCTGCACGTCAAGAAAAGTTGCCATGAAGATGAAATACCTGAGGTTCCAGCAGTACATTGCACCCGTCTGAGACAGGAGGACACCCTTTACCAGCATAGGGTACAACAGACTTTAAAGCACGTTTGTAGGACATCATAGGATGGCCTATGATCTCTGCCTCATCATCATAGCGCGTCCTATGAACTCAGGCATCATAGGACGACTCGCCATACCTATATGATGGCAAATGTATAACCTTGACGAATGCCAGTCTACACTACAAACGTGTAAAATGCCAAGCAAAGCGCTGATTTTCTCTGGGTGCTCCGGTTTCTTGGTTTCTACGAGCATGCACGGGCCTTCCTGAACATGGTTGAAAGCCACTTTTTCAGGATCGTGCCCATGAACTGAAATTACGACACACCTATCCCTCAACCAGTGGTCTGAACGAAGAAGACCCACCAGATGGAGAGCAATAGAAATAGAATAGCAATAGAATGAGGAGAACTGCTGCACGTCAGAAAGGATGCCGTGAACATACACCTCAGGTTCCACCAGTAAGCCGCAGTCATGACTGTGAACAACACAGCCGTATGAGACAGGAGGAGACCCTTCAGTGGTCTGAACGAAGAAGAAGACCCACCAGATGATGTCTATATGACGGCACATAGACAGAGCACATGACTCTCTACGAGACATATACTGTATATTGACCATTTGCTGTGACGTCACACCTTTTTTTTACGCCACCATATTGAACGGCGGAAGTGAGTGGACGGCGCATTCAGCAGCTGTTCAGCGTTGTACCAGATCGCGATATATTTACCTGATTTCAACCTACGTCTTTGTTTTATTTTATGTTGGCATTGAATTAGACTATGTTGTTTCACTGCTGTGCCTTTGGGTGTACAAATCGCCAGAAAAAGGGATCCAACTTGAAGTTTTACCGGCTCCCAGCTGAGGAAGACAGGCGCAGGAGGTGGGTGGCTGCACTAAAGAGGAAAGATTGCATAGCCGCCTTACTCGCGGCTACGCAATCAACATTTTATGTGATGCACGCAATGAAATAACCTGAAAATTATATATACCGGTAACAATTAAATTTATTACTTAAGTTATGATATATTTTACATGCAATAGCTAAGCTAGTTGTACAGCAAAGAAATATTATATTCTATTTGGCCAATACATTTTATTATTTTTAGTAAACCTCAGGTGATGATACAACCACAATCTACATGCCACACACACTTAGTTCTTCAGATTTTTCTGACTCCTTGAAATTGCTCTACAATCTGGACAGCACCACTTTTTCTTTGGAACATTTTTCAACCTGAGACACTGTACATGGAACTGACCAATTTGACAAAAGCCAGACTCACAGGTTACAATAGATGCATCACCACAGGTTTTTCTGCAGTAGCAAATGACACTAGTATTATCACCTTTTGGGGTTTCTTTTGTCTTACAAGATATATGAAACAAATTTGGATGTTTTGTATACCATTTGGCGAGTAGTTCTGGTAAAATGACAGACCTGTGATATTTACCAACAAGTTGAACTTTCTCATTAAAAAAGAGGTCATCAAACTCAATTCTTTGAACATTACAACCTTTTTCAGTCCAGAGAACAAAGTCACAGTAAGAAAGTTCTGTGACACCCAGTTGAGCTTGGATTTGGTAGAAATATTTATGAGATGGTTTCAGCTTGATGTCGCCATCACTGTTGCTTGCACAAAACTGAGGGTCTTCCACCGCTTCCTCTAAAGCCTGATTCCTCTTACAGAAAGGACATTTCACCTCCACCAGACCCTCCCCACAGCAGCTACAGGAGACAAATCCATCCGGAGAGGCACCCATGAAGGGGAAGCGCTGATTGAGGACTAGTCCAGCATCACACACTAGTAGATCCTGGTGCTGAGAAGACCTGATTTCTTCATACTGGTCACGGGCCACTTTCTCATGGTCGCATCCCCATCTGTAAACAAATCGGCAAAATTATTGACAGAGTACCAAAAAAAATGTACCAGTATTCCTTAAAAACAATATAGAACTATTTTGTGAAAGAAATCTGAATATTTTACATAGCACAATGAAATGACAATTTTTTTAGAATTATGTCTTCTTTACAATTTAAATGTAGTCAGTTTCCATGATCAACCAACTTAGGACTCAATGATTCAATACAGCACCAAAAGTAGTTTACAGTAAGTAGCTAAGCATAGCAGGATAAAAAGAGATGATTACCGGTAAAAAAAACAATTCAGGAATTGCATGCAGCCTTGGCGGAGGTTTGCGCTCTCCGAGTGCTTTTCTAGTCTCTTACTTTGTTGCTTTACTGGTAAAACTAACTGGGTAGCATATCTTGTTCAGCAGGCTTCTCGAAGGAGCATCAAGATGAGTCTGTGCAGCTTCTTTGAAGATGGATGCCGTTATTCTGCCAACTCGCTGCTGATGCCACAACACACACTTGTTCTGCGATCTGGTAGTTTCTTCAACAAATTTTACCTGCAGAAGAAACAATGTCTGATATAACTAACCTAAATTTTCCTGCATAGATATTATGACGTCCCACATAATGATTATGTAGCATTTAATAGACTGTAAAGCACTTTAAAAGTTGTTATTTTTAGAAATAAATTTTAAAACATTTGCAGAAAAATTACCTGCTCAGGAGTGACTTTCAGAAGTTGTTGTACCTGTTCACATCTATTCAACAGCTGCTCAAAGGTAAGCTGAAGACAATCAGGACTAAAAAAAGGGTATCCAGAGAAGCAGGACAATCATTGTGGGCCACCTGCAAATATAATTAGATGTTCTTTTCAACTGACATGTGTAGTTATACAGTTGTGGAACACTGCATATTTAGTTCTGTTCATCAGTCTTCATTCATTTTCGATTATACATTAGACATGATGCCATTTTCATTCATCTAAAAAATCAAGGAAAAAAATTGTACCAAAGCTATTAACCTGTGGAATGTACTCCTGATTATAAGGCTCAACCAGAGATAGTATAGCACACTGTTTGCCTGTCATTCTAGAAGTTTGATGCAGCCTTTGATACAATGCTCGGTGATCATCATCTGATGGAGGGGCAATGGGCTTGCTTTCCCTTTTACGGGGAATATGTTTTTTTTTCTGCATTGACATCCGAATGCAGCAAAAGGAAGCTTCAAGTTTGCTGTTGGTGTATTCCAGGCGCAGGGAACATCAGTGCAAGTCTGGCCTTGGGACAGGTGGACAGCACACTCAACAGCAAACAACACAGCTGCAACATGCGAACAAGTCTCTCCTAACCCTGCCATACAAGTACAGTGTGAAGACAATATGACACCATCTTGATTCATGATCACCCAGGGTTTCAGTGGGGGGTCCGACATCTTCTGGGAGTGATGTACCTGTAGTGGATAAATATTCTTATAATTAATATGTGGGTATGATGACTTTTTATCTGGATATAAGTCTTTCTTGTATAGACTGAACAATAAAATTTGTAATATATCTAATAGTGTTGGGAGTTGTTTATCGAGTATTCTATTGATAAGACAAGTATTTAAAAATCCTTTTACAGAATATATAGATCTATAAAAATATTTAATTATTTTTTAATTTAATTGAGATACTATATATACAGCTAATAATAATACTAATAATAATTGAATATTTTATAAAATTTTAATAATTTATCACTTAATAGATTCTATATAACATGACAAATCTATACAGTAGGGGAGAGAATAGAGTCTGAATTTTGGAAAAAATAAAGGAAAAATACCTGAGCCATCACGACATAGTGGACCGTTGAAGTGATGACTGGGGATATCAGCACATTTCTCACAAGCCCAGCAACAAAATAACTATAAGCGTCCAAACTTTTGTAGGCTTTCAGAGACTCTCCAGTGTACCTAGACGGTGTGTTGACCAGGTAGTTGTAGATGTCCATATAGCGTACGTCAGATTTGGGGCAAAAATCTATGAAACTGGTGAATTTTTCAAGCGACAAGTTGTAAGGGTCCACGCTGATAACACTGATATTTTCCATGTACCGGTCACGATGTTTTTTATCTAGTAGTTGCGCTACATCGGACAAAGCCGGCACATCTGACTGAACGGACGCCATGTTGAAACGCACTCACACAGCTCCCGACTTGCCGTCCGATATGGCGGAATCAACAAAAATCACGTGACGCGGGACGTCACTGGCAAATGGTCAATAGGCACAGGTAAGCAACATAACAGAGAACAGTGACAGGCAGGAGAAGTAACAAGCAGGGGCAAACAGCCCCAGATGGCAGTTCATATTTTGTGTGATTTTTATGTTTTGCTGCATACAAAAGCCATCACATGTGATTGCCACTTAGTGCTGTGTTGCTATACTAACTGTCCTGTAACTGGCAAGAATTCTATTTCAATGCATCCCCTCTACAGGCATGCACGGGTTTCTACGGGCATGCACAGGTGGGTTGTCGAGGGGTTGTGGCGGAGGGGTAGTACCATGGTAGGAGGACAGGCGCCCCATCCCTTCGGGTGGTTCGAATACCCTGGTCCCCACGCTCACCCCAGCTCGTATGTATGGCTCCTCGTAGCTGCCGTGGGTACAGTAGTGGCCACTACACGGGTGCACGGGTATGCACTAGTTCTATTAAAATCTTTATGATCTGTTGGTAGATCATACTTAGCACAGAATTCACTCAGTGACATGAGACAACCTCTATCGTTCAACAGATGCAGCACAGACCAAATGCCTTTATCCATCCAATTCTTATTAAAGACTGAGCTGTTTTTCACAGTTACATATCTGCAGTTCCACAGTGGAGTGTTGTGAAAGCTGAAATTGTGTGTGGAGATTAACTTTCAGGATAGTGAGACTTGCTGTTGGAAAGAGGAGAGTTTGCTAGGGAGCTTTTTAAGATCAAAATCACAGCTAAAGAGAAATTTTATTCCACCAAATTTGGCAAAAATATGAGTGGGAATGTGAAACCAGAGACTATTTTGATTTCTTAAAAAAGATCTTAACCAGTTAGTTTTAAGAGTTCCATTTAAAGAGTCAAAATCAACCACTTGCAAACCTCCTTCATCAAATTGTTTGACCATGTTTCCACATTTCCTAATGTAATGGTTTTTCCTTTCCAAACAAATTCAAAGTTTGTCTGATTTATAGCTTTGATTGCCTCTTTAGGGAAGCTCAGAGTATGCTGGATAAATAAGCCTGGAGATGCTTTACATTTTAGTAAAAAAAAATTGGCCAAAAAGGGAGCGGTCTCTGTGAGACCAGTGGTTTAAATATATTTTACATTTGGAAAGTTTATTCCAAATATACTTTTCTGATTCTTTTACATCTTTAGTTATTTGCATGCCCAAGTACAGTATTTTACTTCTGATTTTATAGGGATATTATATGCTGCCACAAGAGGGCAGTCTTTTAGTGGGAAAATTTCACATTTTTCTAATTACCTCCGCCAGGCCGGAGGCCAGGAGGAGGTTATGTTTTTGCCAGCGTTTGTCTGTCTGTCTGTTTGTTTGTCTGTCTGTCTTGTTTGTTTGTCTGTCTGTTGGTTAGCAAGATAACTCAAAAAGTTTTGGACGGATTTCAATGAAACTTTCAGGCGTTGTTGGAAATGGTACAAGGAAGAACTGATTAAATTTTGGGGATGATCCGGATCACCGTCTGGATACAGGAATTTTTTAAAGGATTCTTTAACATTGTCAGATACGGCCATTTTCAACATGTGTGCAGGCCCAATGGAGGGCGCTGCTCGTCATGTCTGACGAACACAAACTCCGCCTTCTTCAAAGTTTTCGGCACAAAAGCCACCGGAACACAGTGCTGGGCAGGGCTCGGCAGCGTGCCTGTGTGCCTGTGTTTGCGCTACGCTGCAAAAGCTCAGACGGGCAGCTGTCCGCCGCCGGATTATTTGGCAGAAACTCCCCGGCCAGCCATAGTAGCTGCGTAAAAAGAAGCTCTCTGGAACATGGGTGGGCAATATAAGCTGCGGATTCACCCATCACACATTTCGGATAACTTATGTTGAACTGTATAATCACAGGAGTTATTGTCTAATTTGACCTTGTTGGATTTTATTACCCCCTTTGTTATATTATTCACTTTCTTTTAACCTGTACTCTTAATCTATTGGAAATAAAGATTAATTCATTCATTCATTCAATTGCAACGCCCGCAGCCTGGGAGTTTGCAGATGCACGAGATGGACACAACACCAACACTTCAGTTTATTACCTCCGCCAAGGAGGTAATGCTTTTACTAATGAACCACTAATCCTATCATTGTGAATCCAATTGCAAGTCATATGTTTTCATGGTCAAGGAATCTGAAAACGTACACACAAACACTGTATGGGGGGCAACTGTGGCGCTTGGCGGAGGTCTGCGCTCTCCGAGTGCTTTTCTAGTATTCAATTTTAAGACCTGAGGCGCTGGAGAAGTGGCTAATTATCTCCAGGATTTGAGGAATTTCATTAATATCATTCAAAAAGATTGTTGTGTCATCAGCTAGCCGACTTATGACTAATTGTTCTCCCAGAATTGAAAGTTTACCAAAATCTGAGTTTTTAATTGAGATAGAAAGCATCTCTGCAGCTGCAATAAATAGCAAGGGTGACACTGGACAGCCTTGTTGGATTCCTTTATTAACAGGGAATCTTGGGGAAGTGCCATGGGGCAGTGAAACTGAGCTGTTTGAGACTCTATACGATATTTTGATTATATTTATGAATTTAACACCAAAGCCAAAGGAGTCCAATGCCTGAAATATAAACTGATGTTCTATCGTGTCAAACGCTTTGTAAAAATCTAAGAATAAAATGAAACCCTGATCTTCTATCAAATCATTATATAGTCTATTAAATCTAAAATTAAACGTATGTTGTTGTGAATGGAATGGCTTTTTATAAAACCTGACTGTCAGAGATGACTTGAGTTATTCCAGATTTTAATCTGTTTGCAAAAATGTGAGTCAAAATTTTATAGGATTCAAGGGTTCAAAGATTTTATTGTCAATACTACTATACATGCAGGACATACAGGAGAATTGAAATGGCGTTTCTCTCTCTCTAGTCGTGATTTAAAAGAGTCATCAGTCTTAAATTATCCAGTGCGGTTGAATCTTTTCCAGGTTTAGGTATAAGAGTAATTACTCCTTGTTTCATGGTACTAGAGGCCATATTAGCATCTGTATTTTCTAATAATGGGTTAGGGCAGGGGTGTCCAATCATGTGCTATGCATGGAGGGCCAAGACCCAGCAGGCTTGACCTCCAACCAGTGTCTTCAACAGCAGATTCTACTGAATTTCTTCCACTGATTGCTGATCAGTGAGAACACCTGCTGAAGAGACTGGGTAGAAGAGAGAACCTGCAGAGTCTTGGCCCTCCATGGCACATGATTGGACACCCCTGGGTTAGGGTTTAATGGGAATTAACATTTTAACACAAACTGCTTTATGGCTCATAATTCTGTTGACAGACTTGCACCAGACCAAAAGTGACTTCTCAAACTGCTGGATTGTTCTTTGACAGCTTTTCCAATCTTTTAGTATTTAATTTATGTCACTTGGTGGAAACCTTCACACATAAAAGTGGAGACATCTCTGCAAAATGTACATAAGTTTATTGTCAAAATTCCCAGTGCAAAACTACATGAATACATGTATAGTTCATTGTTGATGCAGAGAATATATATTTATGCAGTATCTACATGTAGTCAGCAATACTCAATATGATACAGTGGGGCAAAAAAGTATTTAGTCAGCCACCAATTGTGCAAGTTTTCCCACTTAAAAGATGAGAGAGGTCTCCAATTTTCATCATAGGTATACCTCAACTATGAGAGACAAAATGAGAAAAAAAAATTCAGAAAATCACATTGTCTGATTTTTAAAGAATTTATTTGCAAATTATGGTGGAAAAGTATTTGGTCAATTACAAAAGTTCATCTCAATACTTTGTTATATACCCTTTGTTGGCAATGACAGAGGTCAAACATTTTCTGTAAGTCTTCACAAGGTTTTCACACACTGTTGCTGGTATTTTGGCCCATTCCTCCATGCAGATCTCTTCTAGAGCAGTGATGTTTTGGGGCTGTCGCTGGGCAACACGGACTTTCTTCTCCCTCCAAAGATTTTCTATGGGGTTGAGATCTGGAGACTGGCTAGGCCACTCCAGGACCTTGAAATGCTTCTTACGAAGCCACTCCTTTGTTGCCCAGGCGGTGTGTTTGGGATCATTGTCATGCTGAAAGACCCAGCCACGTTTCATCTTCAATGCCCTTGCTGATGGAAGGAGGTTTTCACTCAAAATCTCATGATACATGGCCCCATTCTTTCTTTCCTTTACACGGATCAGTCGTCCTGGTCCCTTTGCAGAAAAACAGCCCCAAAGCATGATGTTTCCACCCCCATGCTTCACAGTAGGTATGGTGTTCTTTGGATGCAACTCAGCATTCTTTCTCCTCCAAACACGACAAGTTGAGTTTTTACCAGAAAGTTCTATTTTGGTTTCATCTGACCATATGACATTCTTCCAATCCTCTTCTGGATCATCCAGATGCTCTCTAGCAAACTTCAGACGGGCCTGGACATGTACTGGCTTAAGCAGGGGGACACGTCTGGCACTGCAGGATTTGAGTCCCTGGCGGCGTAGTGTGTTACTGATGGTAGCCTTTGTTACTTTGGTCCCAGCTCTCTGCAGGTCATTCACTAGGTCCCCCGATGTGGTTCTGGGATTTTTGCTCACTGTTCTCGTGATCATTTTGACCCCACGGGGTGAGATCTTGCGTGGAGCCCCAGATCAAGGAGATTATCAGTGGTCTTGTATGTCTTCCATTTTCTAATAATTGCTCCCACAGTTGATTTCTTCACAGCAAGCTGCTTACCTATTGC
The DNA here is from genome assembly GCA_020510985.1 of Pholidichthys leucotaenia. Taxonomy (NCBI): domain Eukaryota; kingdom Metazoa; phylum Chordata; class Actinopteri; order Cichliformes; family Pholidichthyidae; genus Pholidichthys; species Pholidichthys leucotaenia. Next base: position 263,677,164 of record CM035842.1, read on the forward strand.
AGATTCAGTCTTCCCAGCCTGGTGCAGGTCTACAATTTTGTTTCTAGTGTCCTTTGACAGCTCTTTGGTCTTGGCCATAGTGGAATTTGGAGTCTGACTGTTTGAAGTTGTGGACAGGTGTCTTTTATACTGATAACGAGTTCAAACAGATGCCATTAATACAGGTAATGAGTGGAGGACAGAGGAGCCTCTTAAAGAAGAAGTTACAGGCCTGTGAGAGCCAGAAATCTTGCTTGTTTGTAGGTGACCAAATACTTATTTTCCACCATAATTTGCAAATAAATTCTTTAAAAATCAGACAATGTGATTTTCTGGATTTTTTTTTTCTCATTTTGTCTCTCATAGTTGAGATATACCTATGATGAAAATTGGAGACCTCGCTCATCTTTTAAGTGGGAGAACTTGCACAATTGGTGGCTGACTAAATACTTTTTTGCCCCACTGTATATGTCCAGTGAATCCATGTATTTCTCCATGTAACCTTGTGACTGCGTTATTTTAATTGCTTTTAATCCTAGATCCATTTGTTTTGGCTTTAAATGCATCATAATTGTTAAATATATCTTATTATACCTAACTCAGTACTGTTTACCTATTGAAATATATATTTTACGGCTCACATACTACAATATGGCACCTGGTGATCAAGTTTGGCAGCTGATCATGTTTTGCCACGATACCACCGGCTGGAGTAGGTAAATCCCATGATGTCTCAACAGTCTCTCCATGATTTTGACAAAGATCAGAGCAATTTGTTGCACGGGAAGCAAAACATTTCTAGATATTCTGCAGTTCTGTAACCCTGTCGTGTTCATAAAACTGGGGTGACATGTCATCACTGTGAGCCTGTGTTGTTGTATGTTGCCACAAGAGAGCCATCTGAAAAACACACACAGAGAATACATATTTTAGTACCTAATAGCGATAACTTGCCGACATTACAATGTCGTATGGTGGACTTAGCATTAGCAATCATGAGCTTACCTTCATATTACTGTTCCTATTATACCTTCATATTACTGTACCTTCATATTCTGTTACCGGAGTGGTGGCTCAGTTGGTAGAGCATCCGCCCCACACCCGGGAGGCAGGGGTTCAAATCCCGGCCGGGTCATGCCAAAGACCTTATAAAAAGTGGAACTTCCTGCCGTCCAGCTTGGTGCTCAGCAATAAATGGAATGGAGGAGGGAACTCTGTGGCGGCGCCTTGCATGGCAGCGGCCCTCTGATTCTGCACTTGGGGTGTGTGTGATTAACACAGTAGATAGGTAAAGCACAATCTCGTTCTGCTGTACATGATTGGTTGTACGGTTGAATGACAATAAGGGTGATTTGATTTGATTTGATATGTGATGTAGTTCGTGTCTTCATGTCTTCCTCTTTATACTGCTCTATATAGTTTCCTAAACACTCCAGTACTTTTCCAGAGTGTGTGGTCTTGCTGCCTATAGCCTTCTGTTCTCCTTTTTCAGCTTTACTCGGGCAAAAAAGCACCAAAGGACGCTGTCGCCTCGTATCCTGCCATGTTGTGTTTTGCTTTGTTTTACGCCCGTTACGCTTGTTTTACGTAACAGGAGGGTTGCGCCGCCTCCCTGTAACAAATCCCACCCACATCAAGTGGTATTGTCAGTGTAATAGAAACACAAGTGCACCGAATCGAACCGTACTGTACCGGGCCAAACTCACACTAGTGGAAAAGGGCCATAAGGTGACCAATGCTGAGTCCCTTTTAATAAAACAAGTATAGCATTTAAACCTTTAGCCATCCCATAATGTAAAATTGTTGAATGGCTACTCAATTATTTAAGTGCAATAAAAAAAATTCACCTCTTATAATTAGAGGGCCTTAGATGTCTTATAAGAGTTGAAAGAGTACTTCCTTTAAATAGAATAGTTTAAGGCAAAGTGTGTATATTTAGAACAGATATTCAAAGTGCATAACTCAACTATCATTCCTTGACGTAATGTTTTGTAAACGTTCAACTTGTGGGACACATATGCACATTGTTATATCACTTTAGGCTTCACATCTCAGATTGAACAAAGGACTGAGTCTCCTTGGAGATAACAGGAGGATGTGGAAGTTTAGTCTTTGGTATGCAAAGAGACGGCCTTGGGGGATTTCCTGGCTGCCGGAGACTTTAGGTGGAGGTGATAAGATCTAAGAGAGGATGCATTGTTACTTGGGATTAAATGCATTGTGACTGTGAGTTTTGAAGGTCCTGGGTATTAAAAGGACGAATGTCTGTTTTTTTTTCCTTTTTTCTGTTTTGCTGATGTTGGAAGATGTGAATAAACCTGACTCATGAGATAAACTCTGCCTCGTCATTTTCACATTTCCACACTGGTGACCCTAAGACGTATCATGAGTGAAAGAAATTCCCCCGAGTCAGCCGGGTCAGGAGCTCCCAGCCAAGCATATGCCGCTACCGTCCAGCTACCGGACTTTTGGCGAGACAACACGCGCTCCTGGTTCCACTTGGTCGAAGCACAGTTCGCCCTCCGGGGGATAACGATAGATGACACGAAGTTCTACCATGTGATTGCCAAGCTCGACAACCGCACGGCTCGGCATGTGCAGAGCCTTTTGGAGCAGCCACCGGCCGACGACAAATATGGCGGGTTGAAGGCTGCGCTCATCCAGCACTTCACTCTCTTAGTCCAGGAGAGAGCGGAGAGGCTCCTGGCCCTGAACGACTTGGGAGATGGCACGCCCATTGACCTGATGGAGGACATGCTGAGGTTGAGGGGCTCAGGCGACAAAGACTTCATCTTCACCCACATTTCCCTCAGAACCCTACCGTCGGCCACGAGAGCGACCCTGGCCAGTTCGCCGTTGTTGGCCCAGCGGGACTTCCGCGCGCTGGCCCAGGAGGCGCACCAGATTCTCAATGCCAGCAAACAGCACGCGGCCACCGCGGCAGCGACGGAGTTCGGCGCGACGGCCAGAGATGGCGGGGGGCCAGAGATGGCGGTAGCAGACCCACCGACGACGGCGGCGGCGGGGGCCAAGGATCGCGGAGGAGACACCCTGTGTTTCTACCATTGCCACTTTGCAGAGAAGGCACGCAAATGTATACCACCGTGCCAGTTCAAGCGCTCGGGAAACGCCAAGACCGGAGGTCGGTAGCAGCTGCGGCCCTCGGTGAAGAGAAAAAGCTGCTCTACTTGACGGATGCGCGCTCGGGGAGGCAATTCCTTGTGGACACAGGCTCCCAAGTGAGTTTCATCATGCCTTCCTCCGCTGACCGGCTGGCGGGTCCAGGAGGTCACGGGGCGTCAGCAGCAAACGGCTCGGAGATTAAGACCTTTGGTGAGAGGGCTCTGCTTCTGTCCCTACACGGCCGTACATTTGAGTGGACTTTTGTCATAGCTGCAGTGAATTTCAATATGTTGGGGGCTGATTTTCTGTGCTCACATGGTTTGTTGGTTGATCTTGCTAACAGGCGCCTGGTTAATGCACTTTCTTTTTATTCTATTCCCTGTGCAGCCCGAGTGACCCCGCCCACAGCACAAGCCAACGTCACAACGGCAAGCGGTAAGTTCCACACACTGCTCACTCAGTTCCCAGCACTCACGGTTCCTACATTTTCAGCAGCCATCGCTAAACACGGAGTGGAACATTTTATTACTACCACCGGACCGCCCGTTTTTGCAAAAGCTCGGCACTTGGATTCAGCTAAACTGACCATAGCGCGCGAGGAGTTTGCCAACCTGGAAAAGCTGGGCATCATCAGGCGTTCGAACAGCCCATGGGCTTCCCCGCTTCACATGGTTCCGAAAGCTGATGGCTCGTGGCCACCTTGCGGAGATTTCCGCAGGTTGAACAACGCCACAGCGCACAACCGCTACCCAATCCCACATATCCAAGATTTTTCCATTCATTTGGCGGGGGTGCGCGTTTTTTCAAAGATAGACTTGGTCCGCAGTTACCACCAAGTCCCAGTGCGCGCTGAGGACATACCCAAAACAGCGGTAATAACTCCGTTTGGCCTATTCAAGTTTTTGCGCATGCCGTTTGGACTTAAAGGCGCTGTGCAGACGTTCCAACGCATGATGGACGCGGTGTTGCGTGATCTCCCCTTCGTATTCGTCTACCTGGACGACATCTTGGTAGCCAGCGCGTCCGAAGACAAACACGAAAACCACCTCACGGCAGTTTTCCGGAGGTTGGGAGAGCATGGGTTAATAATCAACCCAGCGAAGTGTCAGTTCGGGGTGACGCAGATTGATTTTTTGGGGCATCGCGTCTCTCCAGAAGGAGCGGTTCCTCTGCCTGACAAAGTGCACGCGGTAACAAATTTTCCCCAGCCACAAACGGTCAAGGCATTACAGGAGTTTTTGGGAATGGTGAATTTTTATAACCGTTTCCTCCCCCGCGCAGCGCAGCTCATGCAACCATTGTATGCCGCACTAAAAAAACGGAAACCCACAAATAAAATCGAATGGTCTCCGGAGCGAGAGCGAGCATTCTCGGAGGTCAAAACAGCCCTGGCAAACGCTGCGTTGTTAGCATATCCAGACCCAACGGCCCGCATAGCGCTCACTACTGACGCGTCAGATGTGGCCATAGGGGCGGTTGTGGAGCAGCATGTAGCCGGGGCTTGGCAACCGCTCGCCTTTTTCAGCAGGACTTTGCGCGATAGTGAACGAAAATACAGCGCATTCGACAGGGAGTTGTTAGCTCTCCACTTGGCCATTCGCCACTTCCAGTTCTGGCTGGAGGGACGCCGTTTCACTGCGTTCATTGACCACAAGCCACTGACATTCGCAATGGCCAAGGTTTCAGAACCGTGGTCAGGCCCGCAGCAGAGGCAGCTGGCCGCCATCTCAGAGTTTACTACCGATATTCAGCATGTGGCGGGTAAACTGAATGTAGTGGCAGACTGTCTCTAGCGCGCCGTGGCAGCCCCGGTCCGCATAGGGATAGATTATGCAGCCATGGCCGCGGATCAGGTTAGCGACGCGGACGTGCGCGCGCTCCAGTCTGGACCAACAGGGTTAAGGCTGGAGAACAGGGTGCTGCAAGACGGTATGCCCCCCTTAATCTGCGATGTCTCCACTGGGCGACCGCGTCCTGTGGTACCGGCCGCGTGGCGCCGCCACGTTTTTGACTCAATTCATTCTCTGGCGCACCCGGGAGTGCGCGCATCGGCCAAAATGGTGGGAGAGAAATTAGTATGGCCGAGCCTGCGCAAACAAGTTAGGGAGTGGGCAGCAGCCTGCATGGCTTGTCAATGAGCCAAGGTACACAGACACACGAGAGCTCCCTTGGAGCCGTTTCACATCCCAGCTAAGAGGTTCGATCATGTCCACGTGGACCTCGTAGGCCCCCTTCCGCCGTCACAGGGGTGCACACACCTTCTGACAATGGTAGACCGCACCACGCGCTGGCCGGAAGTGGTCCCACTGGTGTCAACTACAGCCGAGGAGGTGGCGTGCGCATTTTTAACAGCATGGGTAACGTGCTTTGGAGTCCCGTCGGACATTACGTCCGACAGAGGCCCTCAATTTGTTTCCGAACTTTGGTCAGCAATGGCCCGCAGCCTGGGGGTAACGATCCACTGCACAACCGCGTACAATCCGCAGACTAGTGGGTTATGCGAACGTTTTCATAGGTCATTGAAAGCGGCTCTCAGAGCGTCGCTTACGGATGCAAATTGGGTGGACAGGCTACCGTGGGTTTTATTGGGGTTGCGTTCTGCACCTAAAGAGGATTTAGAAGCCTCCCCGGCTGAACTAGTTTTTGCGCAGCCACTTCGGCTGCCCGGGGAATTTCTCCCAGATAATCCTGCGCCAGAATGCTCCCCGGCTCAGCAGTTGCAGCGTGGCACGGAATCAGGCACGCTGCCTGGCCCCGTTCACCACAGTTTTCCGTGCGTTTTTTGTACCTAAGGCTTTAAAAAACGCGGAGTTTGTTTTTGTCAGACACGATTCCCATCGCCCGCCGCTACGACCACCTTATGATGGACCATTTAGAGTGCTGAAAACAGGGGATAAGCATTTTTTGCTAGATTTGGGGGGCAGGAAAGAAAAGATTGGCATAAACAGGCTCAAACCCGCCTTTGTGGTGGCGGACGAGGATGTGCTGTTGGCCAGGGCTCCTCGGCGCGGCAGACCCCCTAGGGGACATTCCCCAGAACACCCACAGGGATTGACTAACAGTTCTCACCCTCAGACAGCAGCCCCCCAGCAGGATGGCGCCGCGGAAGTGGTGAAGCCCGCTTACAGCAGATACGGGAGAAGACTGAGGCCCAAGCAGCACGTGGGCTGATGTGTAATGATTTTATCATGACATGCATGTCATGATAAAATTATCAATAATTAATTATTAATAATTAATTATTGATTATTGATTATTGATTATTGATTATTAATGATTAATTATTAATAATTAAATGATAAACTGTTATTCCGTTGTTCCATCTTAGACGTTTGGGGGGGGTCATGTGGGACACATATGCACATTGTTATATCACTTTAGGCTTCACATCTCAAATTGACGGCCTTGGGGGATTTCCTGGCTGCCAGAGACTTTAGGTGGAGCTGATAAGACTCTCAATCCAGTTTGCAGAAGTTTTGCTTGAAGTAGACGCCCCATTTCTTGCAGGTTTCCGAGTTTTTCGTCAGCTTCCATATGGTGTCTCGGTGATGCCACATAGTGAACTGGATAATGACTTGACGGTGCCACCCCTTTTCTCTTCTTCCCAGGTGGTGGACTGAATCCACGGTGTTCACCAGCGAGGAGGCCCATTGTGGATTAATGTCAGCCAAAATATTGATAACTTCTTTGCGGACGTCTTCGCCTTCTTTTTCTTTCAAGCCTTGTCATTTTAGGTTCCAGCACCTCTTGTACTGCTCCAGTTCAAGCACTCTTTCTTTCAGCTCACCGTTTTCTTTAACAAGTGAAGGCACTGCATTTTCCAGCTCCTGAAGTTTGACTTTACAATCTTTAATTTCTGCCGCGTTCATCTCAACAGCTTTGGCGATGTTAGCCGTCATGATAGAGTTCTCACGGAGTTGCACACCGAAATTGTCAAATCTGTTTCCAAAGTTGTCAAACTGGCTTGTGAGATTATCGATAGCTTGAACGAGCACTGAGATGCCATTATCATCCGTTTGAGCCACTACTACTTTGTTCGGTGGTGCTGATGGTTTTGTTGTTTTTTTTTCTTTTTGACGTCATAGCAGTAGCTTCGTTGGAGTAGACGTGGTCCTTTGGGGCCAGCTGTGAAGTTTTCGCACAACGTTTTTAAAGGTTTGATTTAGGGATAATGTTGGTTTAAAACAGTAAATATTCCTCATTCAGCAGTCAAACCCGAGTGTGACAAAATCTGTTCGGCTTCAAAATAAAGGTTAAAATTATATCTTTGGGGACAGGTCAGCAACCATTCAGAAAAAGATGTCTCTCCGGTTTGCCATCTTGCCCGTCCTCCAGTTGCCCACGTTTTTTTTTTTTATTGAACCAACCATGAAACATTACAATAAAATAAAAACAAGGAACAAACAAGAAGGAAATGACATCTTCACATACTGTATACCTGCTGTTAGACTAAAACACAACATACACAAGTGGACAAAATTGTTGGTACCCCCCTAATGAAAGAAAAACCCACAATGGTCACAGAAATAACTTGAATCTGACAAAAGTGCTAATAAATAAAAATTCTATGAAAATTAACCAATGAAAATCAGACATCCATCTATCCATCCATCTTCTACCGCTTTTCCGGAGGTCCGGGTCGCGGAGGTAGCAGTTCAAGCAGAGAAGCCCAGACTTCCCTCTCCCCAGCCACCTGCTCCAGCTCTTCAGAGAGGATACCAAGGCGTTCCCAGACCAGCTGGGAGACATAGTCTCTCCACCGAATCCTGGGTCTGCCCCGGGGTCTCCTCCCAGTGGGACATGCCTGAAACACCTCAAGTGAGAGGCGTCCAGGAGGCATCCTAATCAGATGCCCATACCACCTCAACTGAAATCAGACAATGCTTTTGAATTGTGGTTCAACAGAATTATTTTAAAAAACAAACTCTTGAAACAGGCCTGGACAAAAATGATGGTACCATTAACTTAACCTTTTGGGGCAATCACTGCAATCAAACGATTTCTGTAACTGTCAGTGAGACTTCTGCACCTCTCAGCAGGCATTTTGGCCCACTCCTCATGAGCAAACTGCTCCAGTTGTCTCAGGTTTGAAGGGTGCCTTCTCCAGATGGCCTGTTTCAACTCCTTCCACAGATGTTCAATAGGATTTAGAGCAGGGCTCATAGAAGGCCACTTTAGAATAGTCCAATGTTTCGCTCTTAGCCATTCTTGGGTGTTTTTAGCTGTGTGTTTAGGGTCATTATCCTGTTGCAAGACCCATGACCTGCGACTGACACCAAGCTGTCTGACACTGGGCAGCACATTTCTCTCTAGAATACCTTGATAGTCTTGAGATTTCATTGTACTCTGCACAGATTCAAGACACCCTGTGCCAGATGCAGCAAAGCAGCCCCAGAACATAACAGAACCTCCTCCATGTTTCACAGTAGGGACAGTCTTCTTTTCTTGGTATGCTTCATTTTTGTGTCTGTGAACATAGAGCTGATGTGCCTTGCCAAAAAGTTCCAGTTTTGTCTCGTCTGTCCATAGGACATTCTCCCAGAAGCTTTGTGGCTTGTCAATATGCAGTTTGGCAAATTCCAGTCTGGCTTTTTTATTATTTGTTTTCAACAGTGGTGTCCTCCTTGGTCGTCTCCCATGAAGTCCACTTTGGCTCAAACAACGACAGATGGTGTGATCTGACACTGATGTACCTTGACCTTGGAGTTCACCATGAATGTGTTTAGAGGTTATTCTGGGCTCTTATGTTACCATTCGTATTATCCATCTCCTCCTGCGGCCACGTCCAGGGAGGTTGGCTACAGTCCCATGGATCTTAAATTTCTGAATAATATGTGTAACTGTAGTCACAGGAACATCAAGCTGCTTGGAGATGGTCTTATAGCCTTTACATGCTTGTCTATAATTTTCTTTCTAATCTCCTGAGACAACTCTCTCCTTTGTTTCCTCTGGTCCATGTTTAGTGTGGTACACACCATGTCAACAAACAGCACAGTGACTACTTGTCACCCTTTAAAATAGGCCGACTGACTGATTACAAGTTTGTAGACACCTGTGATGTTAATTAGAGGACACATCTTGGTTGAACATGTCCCTATGGTCACATTATTTTCAATCTTTTCTAGGGGTACCATCATTTTTGTCCAGGCCTGGTTTCATGAGTTTGTTTTTTAAAGTAATTCTGTTGAACCACAATTCAAAAGCATTGTCTGATTTTCATTGGTTAATTTTCATAGAATTTTTATTTATTACCACTTTTGTCAGATTCAAGTTATTTCTGTGACCACTGTGGGTTTTTCTTTCATTAACAGAGGGGTACCAACAATTTTGTCCACGGTTGTATATTCCTAAGTATCATATTTCTTTCTTCACTGGAATATTATACAATGTGTCTTCAGAGCTGTCATGGATACTTAATAATTCACATTTATTAATATTTAAATGTAGGCCTGAAGCCTGGGAGAATGACTTTATAACCTCCAATGCAACAGGTATTTGTTCTTTAGTTTTCAGAAGAAGTGTTGTGTCATCTGCTAGCTGACTAATTACTAATGTTTTCCCATCTACAGTAATACCTTCCACGTTGGAGTTTGCCACCAGAATGGACAACAATTCTGCAACCATAACGAATAACAGAGGAGACAAACTGCATCCTTGTCTTATTCCTTTTTCCTATTTTGAATCTAGGACAAGTACCTTCAGGAAGGGAAACACTGCTATTAATGTCTGTGTGGAGCATCTTAATGATATTCAAAAAATATTCAACAAACCCAAAATGTTTCAAAGTGTCATAAATGAAAGGATGTTCCACAGAGTCAAAAGCTTTTTGAAAATCTAAGAACAAAATTTAGGCATCCTCTTTAATTATATTGCTGTAATCAATGAGGTCCAGAACCAATTGCATACTATTATGAATTGATCTACCTTTCAAGAAACCGGATTGTGAATTACTTATGATTTTTGAGAGCCTTGATTTTAATCTTAACGCTAGTGCCATAGTCAGGATTTTATAGTCTGTATTAAGGAGAGTATTAGGTTTTAAGCTATTTAATATTCTTTTATCTTTTTCAGGTTTAGGTATTAATTTTATTATACCTTGTTTCATCGTTATCATTAGTTCTTTGTTGATAATACTTTCTTCAATTGCATCGAAAAGTAACCTTTTAATTTGTTCCCAAAAATATTTATAAAAATTAGCCGTTAATCCGTCTGGCCCAGGGGAACGTTTTAAAGCGATTTTTTTTAATAGCCTCATCTAGATCCGTTATTTTTAACTTCTCATCACAGAGCTTTTTAAAATTATCATAAATTTTTGGAAATGCTTTTCCAATCATTTTTAAAAAATGTTCTGCATGCTTTACATTGTAAGAAGAAGAATACATGTTACTATAGAAATTATAAATTTCTCTGGCTATCTTTTTCGGGTTCGTAAATTCCTGCCCATCAACCAATATGCAAGAAATTGCATTTTTTTTTTTCTTGCCTTCATTTTTCCAGCCTGTTAAAATATGATGAATTTTTTCCCCTTCCTCAATCCACTTGGCTCTGGACCTAATACAGTGGGGAAAAAAAGTATTTAGTCAGCCACCAATTGTGCAAGTTCTCCCACTTAAAAGATGAGAGAGGTCTCCAATTTTCATCATAGGTATACCTCAACTATGAGAGACAAAATGAGAAAAAAAAATCCAGAAAATCACATTGAAGGATTTTTAATGAATTAATTGGTAAATTCCTCGGTAAAATAAGTATTTGGTCACCTACAAACAAGCAAGATTTCTGGCTCTCACAGACCTGTAACTTCTTCTTTAAGAGGCTCCTCTGTCCTCCACTCGTTACCTGTATTAATGGCACCTGTTTGAACTCTTTATCAGTATAAAAGACACCTGTCCACAACCTCAAACAGTCAGACTCCAAACTCCATTATGGCCAAGACCAAAGAGCTGTCCAAGGACACCAGAAACAAAATTGTAGACCTGCACCAGGCTGGGAAGACTGAATCTGCAATAGGTAAGCAGCTTGGTGTGAAGAAATCAACTGTGGGAGCAATTATTAGAAAATGGAAGACATACAAGACCACTGATAATCTCCCTCGATCTGGGGATCCACGCAAGATCTCACCCTGTGGGGTCAAAATGATCACGAGAACGGTGAGCAAAAATCCCAGAACCACACGGGGGGACCTAGTGAATGACCTGCAGAGAGCTGGGACCAAAGTAACAAAGGCTACCATCAGTAACACACTACGCCGCCAGGGACTCAAATCCTGCAGTGCCAGACGTGTCCCCCTGCTTAAGCCAGTACATGTCCAGGCCCGTCTGAAGTTTGCTAGAGAGGATATGGATGATCCAGAAGAGGATTGGGAGAATGTCATATGGTCAGATGAAACCAAAATAGAACTTTATTGTAAAAATTCAACTTGTCGTGTTTGGAGGAGAAAGAACACCATACCTACTGTGAAGCATGGGGGTGGAAACATCATGCTTTGGGGCTGTTTTTCTGCAAAGGGACCAGGACGACTGATCCATGTAAAGCACATGTGTCAAAGTCAAGGCCCAGGCCCGCGAATAAATTATCTATGGCCCCCAGAATGATATTTGATTAGTATTAGTACCGGCCCGCAGGCCGCAGCCACCTGCTGGCGTTCTGAATGCATCAATACTTCATTTCCCACAATGCAACAATAGCCCGCGAACTCACTGCAGTTCTGCGAGCGGGCCTCGGCTTCATTATTCATCAGAATTCAGAGCCACAGACGGAGCACCTGCGATGTGTGGACACAGGAGTGGATTGGTGGCAAGAATGCGTGAGAGGATGCAGGATGAAAAGGTCTCAGGTGAGCTGACAGCTTATCACTGCATAATACACCAGGAGTCGTTGTGTGGTAAAGCCTTGAAAATGGAGCGTGTAATGAGCGTCATAACGCGTGCAGTTAACTTCATCAGAGCCAAAGGTTTAAATCACCGCCAGTTCAAGGCATTTCTGGGCGAGTTAGACACAGAGTATGGTGACGTGCCCTATCACACAGATGTGCGATGGCTAAGCCAGGGAAAGGTGCTGCAAAGATGTTTCGAGCTGCGTGAGGAGAACTGTCTGTTCATGGAAATCAAAGGAAAAGACACAACAGAGCTCCGAGATGAAACATTTATGTGTGAAATGGCGTTTCTGTGCAACATCACAAGCCATTTGAATGTGTTGAACCTGCAGCTGCAGGGACGGGGGCGTGTCATCGCTGATATGTACAGTACGGTGAAGGCGTTTAAAACCAAGCTGAGTCTGTGGCAGACGCAGATGCGGAAAGAAAACTTGAGCCACTTTTCCAGCTGTAAGATCATGAAAGAGAAGCTGTCTACCGCTGTGTTTCCGAGTGCACAGTTTGCTGATAAACTCAACATACTCGGCGCCGAAATTTGCTGACTTTGAAGCGCAAAAAAGCAGGTTTGAACTGCTCTCCAATCCTTTTGGAGTTGACGTGGAAAGCGCACCACCAAACCTACAAATGGAGTTGATTGAGCTCCAGTGCAATGACACACTGAGGGAAAAGTATGAGAGTGTGGGTGCTGCTGAGTTTGCACGTTTCATCCCCGACACAATGCCTCAGCTGCACATTCAAGTTGCTCAGACGCTGTCTATGTTTGGCAGCACATACCTCTGTGAACAACTGTTCTCTTTGATGAAGCTAAACAAAACATCACACAGGAGCCGTCTTACTGATGAACACCTTCATTCAGTCCTGAGGATTTCCTCAGCTCAGAGCCTGACCCCCAACATTAATGAACTTGTACAAAAGAGGAGACACTACCAAGTACCAGGCTTAGCCTCAGACAAGTGAGCATCACAGAACATTAACATCTTTCTAGTTTTTAATTCAGTTAAATTTTTACATTTGTTTCTACAAGACGTGATTTTTCTTTGAAGGAAGTATTATTTTGTCTGTGTGCCATAGATTTTGTATTTTATCTTATTGTATTTTATTTATTTATATTCATTTTTCAGTTAATGGACTCAGAGAAAATTGCAGATAGGAGCCATGAGAAAGAATGGAACTGATTTGATTTATTTTTTTTATTTTCTCATTTTACTATTTGAAAGCAGTAATTGCTAGGATCAGAGCAGCACAATATTGCATTTTCAGTTTTAAATCCTGCAATTTCATTTCTGCATTAATCTTGATATTAAGAAACATTTTATTTTTGAAGGACATTTACTTTTTTGCTGTTTGCCTGTTGAAAATGTTTTCCCTTGAAATAACTGACAGAACCATAAGAAAATATTTCTTTATTCATTTAATGTACAGGACATGCAATTTTTCTTTGAAGAAAGTTTGTTTTTGTCTGTTGGCCTGTTAAAAAATGTTTTCACTTGAAATTACTGACAGAGCCATAAAAATATTGGATTATTCATTCAGTCATTAAATAATATACAGTACACTGTGTTAAGTCTTGGTTCAAAAGGCTATTTGTAATCATTTCAATATGCTTTAATAAACATTCAACCATTTCGGCCCTCGGCTTGTAACAGATTTGGTTTTTTGGCCCTCTGTGTATTTGACTTTGACATCCCTGGTGTAAAGGAAAGAATGAATGGGGCCACGTATCGTGAGATTTTGAGTGAAAACCTCCTTCCATCAGCAAGGGCACTGAAGATAAAACGTGGCTGGGTCTTTCAGCATGACAATGATCCTAAACACACCGTCCGGGCAACGAAGGAGTGGCTTCGTAAGAAGCATTTCAAGGTCCTGGAGTGGCCTAGCCAGTCTCCAGATCTCAACCCCATAGAAAATCTTTGGAGGGAGTTGAAAGTCTGTGTTGCCCAGTGACAGCCCCAAAACATCACTGCTCTAGAGGAGATCTGCATGGAGGAATGGGCCAAAATACCAGCAACAGTGTGTGAAAACCTTGTGAAGACTTACAGAAAACGTTTGACCTCTGTCATTGCCAACAAAGGGTATATAACAAAGTATTGAGAAGAACTTTTGTTATTGACCAAATACTTATTTCACCGAGGAATTTATCAATTTATTCATTAAAAATTCTTCAGTGTGATTTTCTGGATTTTTTTTTTTCTCATTTTGTCTCTCATAGTTGAGGTATACCTATGATGAAAATTGGAGACCTCTCTCATCTTTTAAGTGGGAGAACTTGCACAATTGGTGGCTGACTAAATACTTTTTTTCCCCACTGTAAATACACCCTTGTGGCAGTTCGTTTTAACCCCACAACAGACTAAGGACAGACAACTCGCTACTCCTGGTTTTTTCCGCTACACTGCTGTGATAATGTCACCTTTGATGCATTGTGTTCATGCGCCCTGTCCTTACTGTGACCTAGAGACTCAGATCAATATGTAGATGTGCCTGTTAGCCTCTTTGTCCTGCACCTGGAGCGAGGTCTAGCTAATCTGCCCATTGTGATGTATGTCTCACAAATGCAAATATCTCCTGCCTGTTCTGTTATCCCTTTGATCATACTAACTGTTGGGGTATGTTCCTTTGATGTATTGTTATGGTCAAGTATTTAAGCTGCAACTCTGTAACGCAATCTCTCTCTTCAACCTCTGCTGCAGGACACAGACTTTGTGTCCGCTTCTCCGAGAGCCTGAGGATCCCGCTCCGGGCTGCTCACACTACGCACCGGAGCGGGGATCCCGTGACGGCGGTATGATTAATAAAACCTGCTTAAAACCACAGCATTGCCGCTTATTTTTGCATGCCGCCGCACTGGTGACCCCTCGAACACGCACACGTTTTGTGCGAAAGCAACCTTCCGAGCTGGACAGCCGCACAGCTGCACCCTGTGCTTTGTTGAGATAGAGCTGGTCTAACTGGGTCTGTAGATTAGAAAGTTCTATGTTATCCTCTTCTGACCAATTCAGTTTAGAGTAATACTGAAGCAACGTTTTCACCAATGTATTTTCCTTCTCTCTTTTTTCAAATTCTAATTTTTTACTAAAAGAGAGAGAAAATTTTCTAATGGAAAACTTTAGAAATTCCCATTTTTGAATGTGGGATAAATTATTATCTTTTTAAATATCGTATATCATCTTTTTAATGTTAGAACAGTATTCTTCATTTTTTAACAGGTGTGAGTTGAATTTCCAATAGTCTTTACACCTTTTTGAATGAGTCTGGTAAGATATTGCCAAACTAGTAATACAGTGATCACTTAAAGGACTCATAGAAATATCAGTTTTAGATGTGTGTATAATTAAAGAGGTTGATATCAACCAATAAGCGCTTTGAGCGGTCTTTGTGACTAGAAAAGCGCTATATACAATGGGGCAAAAAAGTATTTAGTCAGCCACCAATTGTGCAAGTTCTCCCACTTAAAAGATGAGAGAGGTCTCCAATTTTCATCATAGGTATATCTCAACTATGAGAGACAAAATGAGAAAAAGAAAAATCCAGAAAATCACATTGATGATTTTTAATGAATTAATTGGTAAATTCCTCGGTAAAATCAGTATTTGGTCACCTACAAACAAGCAAGATTTCTGGCTCTCACAGACCTGTAACAACTTCTTTAAGAGGCTCCTCTGTCCTCCACTCGTTACCTGTACTAATGGCACCTGTTTGAACTCATTATGAGTATAAAAGACACCTGTCCACAACCTCAAACAGTCAGACTCCAAACTCCACTATGGCCAAGACCAAAGAGCTGTCCAAGGACACTAGAAACAAAATCGTAGACCTGCACCAGGCTGGGAAGACTGAATCTGCAATAGGTAAGCAGCCGGGTGTGAAGAAATCAACTGTGGGAGCAATTATTAGAAAATGGAAGACATACAAGACCACTGATAATCTCCCTCGATCTGGGGCTCCACGCAAGATCTCACCCCGTGGGGTCAAAATGATCACGAGAACGGTGAGCAAAAATCCCAGAACCACACGGGGGGACCTAGTGAATGACCTGCAGAGAGCTGGGACCAAAGTAACAAAGGCTACATCAGTAACACACTACGCCGCCAGGGACTCAAATCCTACAGTGCCAGACGTGTCCCCCTGCTTAAGCCAGTACATGTCCAGGGCCGTCTGAAGTTTGCTAGAGAGCATTTGGATGATCCAGAAGAGGACTGGGAGAATGTCATATGGTCAGATGAAACCAAAATAGAACTTTTTGGTAAAAACCCAACTTGTCGTGTTTGGAGGAGAAAGAATGCTGAGTTGCATCCAAAGAACACCATACCTACTGTGAAGCATGGGGGTGAAAACATCATGCTTTGGGGCTGTTTTTCTGCAAAGGGACCAGGACGACTGATCCGTGTAAAGGAAAGAATGAATGGGGCCATGTATCGTGAGATTTTGAGTGAAAACCTCCTTCCATCAGCAAGGGCATTAAGATGAAACGTGGCTGGATCTTTCAGCATGACAATGATCCCAAACACACCGCCCAGGCAATGAAGGAGTGGCTTCGTAAGAAGCATTTCAAGGTCCTGGAGTGGCCTACCCAGTCTCCAGATCTCAACCCCATAGAAAATCTTTGGAGGGAGTTGAAAGTCTGTGTTGCCCAGCGACAGCCCCAAAACATCACTGCTCTAGAGGAGATCTGCATGGAGGAATGGGCCAAAATACCAGCAACAGTGTGTGAAAACCTTGTGAAGACTTACAGAAAACGTTTGACCTCTGTCATTGCCAATGAAGGGTACATAACAAAGTATTGAGATGAACTTTTGATATTGACCAAATACTTATTTTACCGAGGAATTTACCAATTAATTCATTAAAAATCATTCAATGTGATTTTCTGGATTTTTTTTTCTCATTTTGTCTCTCATAGTTGAGGTATACCTATGATGAAAATTGGAGACCCCTCTCATCTTTTAAGTGGGAGAACTTACACAATTGGTGGCTGACTAAATACTTTTTTGCCCCACTGAAAGTGCAGGTTAGTTAGTAGTTAGTTAGTAATCAATTCTTGATTTAGCACCTCCATTGGGTTTAGTCCAGGTGAATTGTTTTATATTAGGATTACTGGCTCTCCAGACATCTATTAAGCCATTTCGATTCATAAAATTTTCCACAATTGGGTTTGGATGATATTAGGAATATTCTGAGGGCCAACTATCAAGCCAATCATCTGGAGCCTTGTTAAAATCACCACCTACAACTATATAAGATAAGATAAGATAAGCCTTTATTAGTCCCACAACGGGGAAATTCCAGGATTGCAACAGCACAGGGATAGCAACACTCAGAGCAACAATCAGAAGGCAAGAAAAAAAACAAGCAAGCAAGAGCAGCTAATATACATATGTACATATTACTATAAAATATATATACACACACACACACACACAGACACACAGTGCAGAGCATTGTAGCTGGATGGAATAAATATATGAATATATGAACACACAGTTTTTATGGACAGGATTTCTAGGCGCAGCCAGGGAATGGAGGGTGTCATACTTGGTGACCACAGGATCTCATCTCTGTTGTTTGCAGATGATGTTGTCCTGTTGGCTTCATCCAGCAATGACCTACAGCTCTTGCTGGGACGGTTTGCCGCTGAGTGTGAAGCGGCTGGGATGAGAATCAGCACCTCCAAGTCCGAGTCCATGGTCCTCAGCCGGAAAAAGGTGGATTGTCCTCTCCGGGTTGGGGACAGGCTCCTGCCCCAAGTGGAGGAGTTTAAGTATCTTGGGGTCTTGTTCACGAGTGAGGGGAAAATGGAGCGAGAGATCGACAGACGGATTGGAGCAGCATCTGCAGTGATGCGGACGTTGTACCGGTCTGTTGTGGTGAAGAGGGAGCTTAGTTCTAAGGCAAAGCTGTCGATTTACCAGTCAATCTACGTTCCTACTCTCACCTATGGTCACGAGCTTTGGGTAATGACCGAAAGAACGAGATCGCGGATACAAGCGGCTGAAATGAGCTTTCTCCGTAGGATTGCTGGACTCACCCTCAGAGATAGGGTGAGGAGCTCAGTCATCCGGGAGAGGCTCAGAGTAGAACCGCTGCTCCTCCACATTGAAAGGAGTCAGTTGAGGTGGTATGGGCATCTGATTAGGATGCCTCCTGGACGTCTCCCACTTGAGGTGTTTCAGGCACGTCCCACTGGGAGGAGACCCCGGGGCAGACCCAGGACTCGGTGGAGAGACTATGTCTCCCAGCTAGTCTGGGAACGCCTTGGTATCCCCTCTGAAGAGCTGGAGCAGGTGGCTGGGGAGAGGGAAGTCTGGGCTTCTCTGCTTGAACTGCTGCCTCCGCGACCCGGACCTCCGGAAAAGCGGTAGAAGATGGATGGATGGATGGATGGACAGTGCAGAGCATTGTAGCTAGATGGAATAAATATGTAAATATATAAACACCCACAGTACGGAGCATTGCAGCTAGGTGGAATAAATATGCAAGTATATAAACACACACAGTGCGGAGCAATGTAGCTAGATGGAATAATATGTAGATATATAAAAACACAGTGCTGAGCATTGTAGCTAGATGGAATAAATATATAGATATATAAATATAAACACACCCAGTGCAGAGCATTTAGTCCGTAGGATAGATCAATTTTAACTCCTCAATAACATTAGTAATTTTGTAGAGCAAATTTCTACTTTTGGGTTCATTGTTGTGTCCATAAACATTAACCAGAATAAAAATGGCTTTTTCTATTTTAAAGGCACAAGCTACCCAGTGACCTTCATTGTCAGTTCTCTCTGTAAGAATTTTCCCAGGACATTTATGCAGACATATTGCTACTTCAGCTGATCTATTGGATCCATGACTAAAAATGATTTTGTCTCCCCATTGTTGGGACCAAAACTTTATATCAGCTTTATCCGAATGAGTTTCTTGAAGAAAAAACAATCTGACCTTTGCCCCTTACAAAAAAGAAAAACTGCTTTCCGTTTGATTGAATCTTTGAGCCCCCTTGCATCAAAGGATGAACAAAAAAGGGACATTTAAAATAATATCAATGAACTAATAATAAAAGAAAAAAAAGTTGCCAATAAAAACTTTTTCCTGAAAACAGTTAAGGAGGAAATAGAAATAACTGTGAATGTCCCATGTTTAGAACAATCTCTCCGCCTGACGTCTCAGTCAAGTTAGGATACTCATCCCGCTCCTTTAGGCCTCTCTTCGATGTGCTTGCCATTGATGTAGCCGTGTGGACCTCGGAAACCTGCTGTCTTCCCCTCTTTTCTAGCCTGCTCGATTTTCAGCCACATCGCTTGTCTGGACAACCAGTCCACCCATGTTAGATCTTTGGCAAACCGGACACCTTCCTCTCTGCACACCACAGATGACTTGGTTCTCTTCCATATTTCATCTTGGATGATTCTTTTGGTGAAGAGAACATCTATTCTCCATCAGTCTTCTCACTCTGTGAACAATGTCCACAGCATTCTCCCATTTTCTCATACAGGTCAGGAGCTATTTTTGCATAACAGCTTGATGGTGTATTCTCTGAGATTCTCATGCACCTCTTCTTTTTTGCCTTTAATTGGAAGGTTCCATCTTCTTCTGTATCTTTCTTGATCCACCAGTCTTTCTTTAAAGTCTTCTTTTTCTTTTTGGAGGATGTCGACTTTTTGCTCCAAAGTTTTGATTTTAGTCTTGCATTTTTCTCTGTCTTCTGAGTTGAGATGTGTCATCTTAGCTATTGAAGCTAACATCGCACTGTGCTGTTGTAACTGTGAGCTGAGGTCGGACATGCGGTCATCAAGACGTTGGCCGAGTTGACTTATGGCAGATAAGGTATCTCCTTTTAAAATGTTGCAGTCATTTACACAGGGTGAATGGTGCATATTTAGGGCGCATATATGGTATTCATATTCACCCACATATACCTAGTAGGCATGACGGTGCATATTCTGGAAGCTTCACGTCTTAATGGCCAAAGAGGACCTGACGCTGCAGAGACCTACGGGAGGTGTGAGGTTGGTCTTTTAGGAGACGGGAAGTTGGAGAGAATGTCCCAGCAGGAGCCCCAGAGGCTAGAAGGATGAGAGACAATGGAGACGCCAAAGAGCCTCGGGGGCTGTATGTTTACTAAAGGACTGTGGGTTGGGGGTGTGTTATTTGATGTTGGGGGTTTTGTGTCTTTGGAGAGTATAAGAACTGTGAAGGATGATTGTTCTGCCTCTTTCCTGAGATTCTGTGCTTGTAAGAGGATGTAGCCTCTCAATAAACCAATCCTGAGAAATAAACTCAGTCTCGTCTGTGAAAGGCATCCTCTACACTGGTGACCTACGACAAATTATGGCCGGTGGCGACGATCTTCCCGCGCCGGACTCTTCAGGAGCCAATCGGGTTAACGCAGCTACCACACTACAGCTGCCCAATTTCTGGCAACATAACCCGCGCTCCTGGTTTACCACTGTGGAGGCGCAGTTCCACCTTCGGGGAATCTCAGCGGACACAACGAGGTTCTACCATGTCGTCGCGAGGCTGGACAGCCTCACAGTGCAGCGGGTGGAGAGCCTGACCAGCCACCCGCCCCAAGACGACAAGTATGGCGCACTGAAAGCCGCCCTCATCCGAGCTTTCACCCCCTTGCAGGGAGAGCGAGCAGAGAAGCTTCTGGCGCTAACAGAAGGCGAAGCAGACAGGCCGGCAGATCTGATGGCGAGGATGATGAACCTGAGAGGCGAAGATGATGACAATTTTATCTTCACCCACCTCTTTCTCAGAACACTACCACCAGCAGTGAGAGTCACCCTGGCCAGCTCACAGCTGCTCAACAGCCGTGACTACCACGGGCTGGGCCAGGAGGCGCAGCGGCTCTTCGACGCCCATAGACGACACGCAGCCACAATGGCGGCAATGGAGCTGAACGCATCCCCGCAAGACGAGGGGAGACCAGAGGCTGCAGCACCGGACCCACTGACGTCAGCAGCGGCAGAGACCAGGAGAAGCGGAGCGGACGGCACCCTCTGCTTTTACCATCGACGCTTCACCGAGAGGGCGCGCAGATGCATCCCACCGTGCCGATACAAGCGCCAGGGAAACGCCAAGACCGAGAGTCGGTAGCAGCTGCGGCTCTCGGCGCGAAGAACAAGCTGCTTTTCGTGACGGACGCGAATTCAGGGAAGGATTTCCTGGTGGACACAGGCTCCCAGCTGAGTTTCGTCAAACCTTCCTACGCGGACCTGCTGGCGCCCTCCAGCGGACCCCTGGTGCTAGCGGCAAACGGCTCCACGATCAAGACCTATGGGGAGAAGACGCTCCTCCTATCCTTCCACAGTCGCACCTTCGAGTGGACTTTCGTCGTAGCTGCAGTTAGCAATAACATGCTAGGTGCTGATTTTTTATGCTCAAATGGTTTATTAGTTGATCTTACTAATAGACGTATGGTAAATGCACTGTCTTTCCACTCTATCTCCTGTACAGCTCGGGTGGCCCCGCCTTCTGCACATCCCAATGTCACAGCTGCACTACTCGATCAGTTTCCAGCACTCACGGTCCCAACATTTTCAGCGTCGGTAGCCAAACATGGGGTCGAGCACTTCATAACTACCTCTGGCCCCCCTGTTTTTGCAAAAACTCGGCGTTTGGACCCAGCTAAACTGGCCATCGCGCGTGAGGAATTTGCCAACTTGGAAAAACTGGGCATCATTAGGCGCTCAAACAGCCCTTGGTCTTCACCGCTGCATTTAGTTCCTAAGGCCGACGGCTCGTGGCGGCCTTGCGGTGATTTCCGCAGGCTAAATAATGCTTCAGCACACGACCGCTACCCGATTCCGCACATCCAGGATTTTTCGGCACACTTGGCGGGGGCGCGCATCTTTTCCAAAATAGATTTAGTACGCGGTTATCACCAAGTCCCAGTCCGCGCTCAGCACATACCCAAAACGGCAGTAATAACCCCCTTTGGGCTTTTCGAATTTTTGCGCATGCCTTTCGGCCTCAAGGGCGCCGCACAGACATTCCAACGCATGATGGATGCGGTGTTGCACAGCCTCCCTTTCGTGTTCGTCTACTTGGATGATATTTTAGTAGCCAGTACATCCGAGGACGAACACGAACGCCACCTCACAGCAGTTTTTCAGAGGCTGACAGAGCATGGGTTAATAATTAACCCAGCAAAATGCCAGCTCGGGGTAGCGCAAATCGATTTTTTGGGGCACCGCGTTTCTCCAGAAGGAGCGGTCCCGCTGCCCGATAAAGTACGCGCGATAACGGAGTTTCCCCAACCGCAGACAGTTAAAGCATTGCAGGAATTTTTGGGGATGGTCAATTTTTATAACCGTTTCCTCCCCAGTGCGGCATAGCTCATGCACCCACTGTACGCGGCACTAAAGAAACAAAAACTTGCAAATAAGGTCGAGTGGTCCCCGGAACGGGAGCGCGCTTTCTCCCAGGTCAAGTCAGCCCTGGCGAACGCTGTGCTGTTGGCACACCCCGTGCCAGCAGCTTGCATGGCACTAACCACGGACGCTTCTGACGTAGCAGTGAGGGTGGTTGTCGAGCAACTGGTAGCAGGGAGCTGGCAACCGCTTGCGTTTTTCAGCAAAACATTGCGCGATAACGAGTGGAAATACAACGCGTTCGATAGGGAGCGTTTAGCCCTACATCTGGCCATCCGCCACTTCCAGTTCTGGCTGGAAGGGCGCCGTTTCACCGCGTTTGTAGACCACAAACCATTAACATTTGCAATGGCTAAGATTTCAGAGCCGTGGTCGGACCGACAGCAGAGACAGCTGGCCGCGATTTCAGAGTTTACCACCGACATTCAACATGTGGCGGGCAAACACAATGTAGTGGCAGATTGCCTCTCGCGCGCAGTTGCAACGCCAGGCCCCCAGGGGGCAGACACGGTGGCCGTGGATGCGGGCCAGGCTTGCGGCGCGGAAGCGTTCGCAGCCCCGGTCTGCGTAGGCTTAGATTATGCAGCCATGGCCGCCGAGCAGGTTAGCGATGCGGATGTGCGCGCGCTCCAGTCTGGGCCAACAGGGCTAAGGCTGGAGCACAGGGTGCATCAGACAGGTATGCCTCCTCTAATCTGCGATGTCTCCACGGGGCGGTCCCAGCTGCGTGGCGCCGCCGCGTTTTTGATTTAATCCATTCGCTGGCACATCCGGGAGTTCGCGCATTGATCAAAATGGTGGGAGAAAAATTTGTTTGGCCGGGGCTGCGTAAACAGGTCAAAGAGTGGGCCGCAGCCTGCGCAGCGTGTCAAAGAGCAAAGATACACAAGCACACGCGGGCCCCCTTAGAACCTTTTCGCATCCCGGCCAAACGCTTCGACCACGTGCATATCGACTTGGTGGGACCCCTCCCGCTGTCGCAGGGGTTCACACACCTAACCATGGTAGACCGCACAACGCGCTGGCCAGAAGCGGTCCCCCTGGCGTCAACTACAGCAGCAGACGTGGCGCGCGCGTTTTTAACGGCTTGGGTCACGCGTTTTGGAGTCCCGTCAGACATAACGTCTGACAGGGGTCCCCAATTCGTTTCCGAGCTCTGGTCATCCATGGCACTCAGTCTGGGGGTGAAAATTCACCGCATTACCGCTTATAACCCCCAGGCCAACAGTTTGTGCGAACGCTTTCACCGGTCATTGAAAGCAGCCCTCAGAGCGGCTCTCACGGACACAAATTGGGTTGATAAACTTCCATGGGTTTTATTAGGGTTGCGTTCAGCACCTAAGGAAGATTTGCAGGCCTCTCCGGCTGAGCTAGTTTTTGCCCAACCCCTCCGGTTACCGGGCGAATTCCTTCCAGAGAACCCCGCACCAAATCGCCCACCCGCTCAGCTGCTGCAGAGCGACACGGGCTCAAACACCCTCCCCGGCCCAGTTCATCACAGTTTCCCACGCGTTTTGTGCCTAAGACCTTAAAGAACGCAGAATTTGTCTTTATCAGACACGACGCTCAGAGGCCAGGTCTAAGGCCGCCTTATGATGGACCGTTCAGAGTGTTGGAAACTGGGGAAAAACATTTTTTGCTCGATTTGGGTGACAAGAGGGAATTAGTCTGCATTAACAGACTCAAACCTGCTTTTGTGTTGGCTGATGAACAAGTGCAGTTAGCCAGGGCCCCCCGTCGCGGCAGGCCACCGGGGAGACACTGTTCTAAGCTTTCACAAGAATGTGCTAACGACTCTAATCCACAGATGCAAGAAACAGCTACAGGCAGATCGAAACCTGCTTACAGCAGATATGGCAGGAGGTTGAAGCCCAAGCAGTTGGAAGTGTGATATGTTGTGCCATTTTACTGTTCTGTGTGATATGACATGATTCTATGCATATTGGGGTGTACTTTGTCCTTATTTAGACGTTTGTGGGGGGGGTTATATGGCGCATATTTAGGGCGCATATATGGTATTCATATTCGCCCACATATACCTAGTAGGCATGACGGTGCATATTCTGGAAGCTTCACGTCTTAATGGCCAAAGAGGACCTGACCCTGCAGAGACCTACGGGAGGTGTGAAGTTGGTCTTTTAGGAGAAGGGAAGTTGGAGAGAATGTCCCAGCAGGAGCCCCGGAGGCTAGAAGGATGAGAGACAATGGAGACGCCAAAGAGCCTCGGGGGCTGTATGTTTACTAAAGGACTGTGGGTTGGGGGTGTGTTATTTGATGTTGGGGGTTTTGTGTCTTTGGAGAGTATAAGAACTGTGAAGGATGATTGTTCTGCCTCTTTCCTGAGATTCTGTGCTTGTTAGAGGATGTAGCCTCTCAATAAACCAATCCTGAGAAATAAACTCAGTCTCGTCTGTGAAAGGCATCCTCTACAGGTGTACCTTTTGCTTTTTTATCCTGTTGCTTCTTCTCTGGGGTGTTGGTCGGCATCATGTTGTCTCTGCCCCACTTAGCCGTAGAGCAGACATCTTCCGTTAGCATAGCATAGTCATGCTCGGCTGCATTTTCTGAATTCTTAAAAGGGAGGGATTTCACCCCTTGAGGCCTCTTCGTGTTTTTCGTCATGTTGTTCTTTGAGTTTCCTTTACTGTAAATCTTTAAAAATGGAGTTGTGGAGAATGTGTTCAAGGATGAGGCTGAGTTTGTTCCTCAGATTCAACTTTATTCACAGAGCACATCTCCAACAAATCTCAAAGCAAATCAAGAGGAAGTTTTCATCTCACATCAGGGGTTTTATACCCCAGGCACGAAACAGCAGTCACATGGTGTTTGATCAAACATACAGTCACATGGTACTTAATCTCAATCACAAATTAACCCCTTTGATCTCACGCCATTGTCCTCTAGTCCCTGTGGCCCGGAAATCTTCCCCGGTCGTCTCCCGGAAACAAAGGCCGAATCTCACACTCCTCTGCTGAATCCCAGAGTCTCAGTCCTGTTTGTTCCATGAGACGTGAAGCACACAATAAACATACAGCAACACATTTGTGGGGAATATGTAACCAACATATGTGCCACAAGACCCCCCCCCAAACGTCTAAATGGGACAAACATAACCAGAGACACATGACATCATAACATTACTATACATCAATCCACCAGTTGCCTAACTCTCAGTCTCCTGCCGTATCTGCTGAAAGCCGGCTTTGCTGCTGTTTGCACCTGTGGATTAGAACTGTTAGTCAATCTCTGTGGGAGTCCTGTAGAATGCCCTCTAGGGGGTCTACCGCGATGGGGGGCTCTCACCAACTGCACCTCTTCATCCGCCAAAACAAAAGCGGGTTTGAGTCTGTTAATACAAATCAATTCTTTTCTGCCTCCCAAATCTAGCAAAAAATGCTTCTCTCCTGTTTCCAGCACCTTGTACGGCCCATCGTAAGGCGGGCGCAGGCTGGGGCGACAAGCATCATGTCTCACAAAAACAAACTCCGCATTTTTTAAAGCCTTCAGCACAAAAACGCGTGGGAAACTGTGATGAACCGGGCCAGGAAGCGTGTTCGATCCTGTGCCGCTCTGCAACAGCTGAGCGGGGGGGGCAATTTGGGGCAGGATTATTGGGGAGAAATTCCCCTGGCAAACAGAGAGGCTGTGCAAAAACTAATTCCGCTGGAGAGGCTTGCAAATCCTCCTTAGGTGCAGAACGCAACCCCAATAAGACCCATGGTAACTTGTCAACCCAATTTGTATCCGTAAGCGACGCTCTGAGGGCCGCTTTCAATGACCTGTGAAAACGCTCGCATAAACCATTAGTCTGGGGGTTGTACGCGGTGGTGCGGTGGATCTTTACCCCTAGGCTGTGGGCCATCGACGACCAGAGTTCGGAAACAAATTGAGGACCCCTGTCTGACGTTATGTCCGACGGAACTCCAAAACGCACTACCCAAGCTGTTAAAAACGCGCGCACCACTTCTTCCGCTGTGGTTGACGCCAGAGGGACCGCTTCCGGCCAACGCGTGGTGCGATCCACCATCGTCAAAAGATGTGTGTACCCCTGTGACGACGGAAGGGGGCTTACCAAGTCGACATGCACATGATCAAAGCGCTTAGCAGGAATGTGAAAAGGCTCCAAAGGAGCTCTAGTGTGCTTGTGTATTTTGGCTCGCTGACACGCTACGCAGGCTGTCGCCCATTCCTTGACCTGTCTGCGCAACCCCGGCCATACAAATTTCTCCCCCACCATTTTGACTGATGCGCGCACCCCCGGGTGCGCCAGAGAATGGATCAAGTCAAAAACGCGGCGGCGCCACGCAGCTGGTACCACGGGGCGCGGCCGTCCCGTGGAGACATCGCAGATTAGGGGAGGCACACCCATTTGCAGCACCCTGTCCTCCAGCCTTAACCCTGTTGGTCCAGACTGGAGCGCGCACACGTCCGCATCGCTAACCTGCTCCGCGGCCATGGCTGCATAATCTAACCCCACGCGGACCGGGGCCGCGCACGCTCTCGCGTCGCTACCCTGGCCCGCGGCCATGGCTGCAGAGTCTGCCCTCACATGGTCTGGCGCCGGCACAGCACGCGAGAGGCAGTCTGCCACTACATTATGTTTACCCGCGACATGCTGGATATCGGTGGTGAACTCCGATATTGCGGCCAGCTGTCTTTGCTGCCGGCCCGACCAAGGTTCAGAAATCTTGGCCATCGCAAAAGTCAGTGGTTTGTGGTCCATGAACGCGGTGAAACAGCGCCCTTCCAGCCAGAACTGGAAATGGCGGATGGCCAAGTGTAGGGCCAACAGCTCCCTGTCGAACGCGTTGTATTTTCGCTTGCTATCACGCAAGGTTTTGCTGAAAAACGTGAGCGGTTGCCAGGTCCCCGCTACCAACTGTTCGACGACCGCCCCTACCGCTAAATCGGACGCGTCAGTGGTGAGGGCCATGCGGGCTGTTGGAACTGGGTGTGCCAACAAAGCCGTGTTTGCCAGCGCTGTTTTGACTTGAGAGAATGCGCGCTCCCGCTCAGGAGACCATTCGATTTTATTTGTGGGTTTTTGTTTTTTCAGTGCCGCGTACAATGGTTGCATGAGCCGCGCTGCACTTGGGAGGAAACGGTTATAAAAATTAACCATTCCCAAAAACTCCTGTAACGCTTTGACCGTTTGAGGTTGGGGAAAATTTGTTATTGCGCGCACTTTATCGGGGAGAGGGACCGCTCCTTCTGGCGAAACGCGATGCCCCAAAAAATCAATCTCCGCTACCCCAAACTGACACTTCGCTGGGTTAATTATTAACCCGTGCTCTGCCAGCCTCCGGAAAACTGCCATGAGGTGGTTTTCGTGTTCGTCTTCGGACGTGCTGGCTACTAAAATGTCATCCAAGTAGACGAACACGAAAGGGAGGTCGCGCAGCACCGCGTCCATCATGCGTTGGAACGTCTGCGCGGCCCCCTTGATTCCAAAAGGCATGCACAAAAACTCAAAAAGCCCGAAAGGAGTTATTACCGCTGTTTTGGGTATGTCCTGGGCGCGCACTGGAACCTGATGGTAGCCGCACACTAAATCTATTTTAGAAAAAATGCGCGCCCCCGCCAAATGAACCGAAAAATCTTGAATGTGTGGGATCGGGTAGCGGTCGTGTGCAGTGGCGTTATTCAACCTGCGGAAATCACCGCAAGGTCGCCACGAGCCATCAGTCTTTGGGACCATGTGCAATGGTGAAGCCCAGGGGCTTTTCGAACGTCTGATGATGCCCAGTTTTTCCAGGTTGGCAAACTCCTCGCGCGCTATGGTCAGTTTAGCTGAGTCCAGGCGCCGAGCTTTTGCAAAAACGGGCGGCCCGGTGGTAGTGATATAATGCTCCACCCCATGTTTGGCCACTGTCGCCGAAAATGTTGGGACTGTTAGTGCTGGGAACTGAGTGAGGAGTGCGTGGAACTTACCACCCACCGTCGTGACGTTGGCTTGTGCAGTTGGCGGTGCCACTCGTGCTGTGCAGGGAATAGAGTGAAAAGACAGTGCATTAACCAGACATCTATTAGCAAGATCAACCAATAAACCATGTGAGCACAAGAAATCAGCCCCTAACATGTTGAAACTTACTGCAGCTACCACAAAAGTCCACTCAAATGAACGACCCTGCAAAGACAGAAGCAGAGTCCTCTCACCGAAGGTCTTAATAGCTGAGCCGTTCGCTGCTGACACTGACACCCGGGGAACCTTGGACGGCATCAGCCGGTCCGTGTAGGAAGGCATGATGAAGCTCATCTGGGAGCCTGTGTCCACAAGGAATCGTTTCCCCGAACGTGCATCCGTCAGGTAAAGCAGCTTGTTCTCTTCCCCGAGGGCCGCAGCCGCTACCGACCCTCGGTCTTGGCGTTTCCCAAACGCTTGAAGTGGCACGGCGGGAGGCACTTGTGTGCCCTCTCTGCAAAACGGCGATGATAGAAGCAAAGGACGTCGCTCGCTCCATGTCGCTTGGTGCTGACTGCTGCCGTCGTCGGAGCGTCTGGTGCTGCAACCACTCGCTCCATGCCGTCTCCGGGCATCGCTCCTAGCTCCGCTGCTGCAGCCGAAACTGCGCTCCGCTTGTGGGCGTCGACGAGTCGCTGCGCCTCCTTGCTCAGCCCGTGGTAGTCTCGCTTGGCCAACCGGGGTGAATCTGCAAGGGTAACTCTCACCGCTGGCGGCAGGGTGCGGAGGAAAAGGTGGGCGAAGATAAATTCGCAGTCCTCGGAGTCTTTCAGCCTCAGCATTTTGACCATCAGGTCTACGGGTCTGTCATTCTCTGACTCCTTCAACGCCAGGAGCCCCTCTGCTCGCTGTTGCACGGAGGGGGTGAAATGACTGATAAGCGCAGCTTTCAAGGCGCCGTATTTGTCGCTGTCCGGTGGGTGGTTGACCAGGTCTTCCACCCTCTGAACTGTGTGGCTGTCCAGCTTCGCCACAACATGGTAGAATCTCGTGTCGTCCTTCGAGATTCTCCCGAGGTTGAACTGCGCCTCGACCACGCTAAACCAGGAGCGCGGACTATGCTGCCAGAAGTCAGGCAGCTGGAGTGTGGAGGCAGCCATCAGGCTGGCTTCTGCCGAGCCCCGCTCGGGAGAATTATTTCTGCTCATTCTGAGTCGTAAGGTCACCAGTGTGGAGAATGTGTTCAAGGATGAGGCTGAGTTTGTTCCTCAGATTCAACTTTATTCACAGAGCACATCTCCAACAAATCTCAAAGCAAATCAAGAGGAAGTTTTCATCTCACATCAGGGGTTTTATACCCCGGGCACGAAACAGCAGTCACATGGTGTTTGATCAAACATACAGTCACATGGTACTTAATCTCAATCACAAATTAACCCCTGTGATCTCACGCCATTGTCCTCTAGTCCCTGTGGCCCGGAAATCTTCCCCGGTCGTCTCCCGGAAACAAAGGCCGAATCTCACACTCCTCTGCTGAATCCCAGAGTCTCAGTCCTGTTTGTTCCATGAGACGTGAAGCACACAATAAACATACAGCAACACATTTGTGGGGAATATGTAACCAACATATGTACCACAGAGTAACAGCGTGTCAAAAACAAAATATCCAGGATGGCGTTTGAAGCTTCAGATGAATGGGACCTCACCACTGGCCATTACACCAGAAGCCCTTCCAGTTGCCCAAGTAGCAGCCAGGAAAACAAAATATTGCTGCTGCATCCAGGTGCTCTTGGGAAAAAATGCAAATTTTTGAGAAAAGTCAAATTTGTGAGAAAAAAAATGCACATTTTTCAGAAAAGTTGCACATTTTTAAGAAAAACCACAAATTTAAGAGAAAAAAAGTTGCTAATTTTTGAGAAAAAAAATCACAAATTTGTGAAGGAAAAGTTTAAAATGTAAAAGACAAAAGTTACAAATTTGTGAGAAAAAAAATCAGAATTTTTTAAGAAAAAAGTTGCTTGTTTAGGTAATTTTGCTAACAAGGGGATAGCATCCCACTCAAATCACCTACTGGCTCTGATGTTTTGGTGACACATGGGGAGTGCATAATGGTATAGCATCTTAGGCAAGAACAAAGATCAGAGTTTCCCTGGGAGATAACAGGGAGGTGTGAAGGATGAATGCAGTGTGATCTTTTGTGTGTTAGAAACTTCTAGAAGGATGTTAAGGGATTAAGGAAGTGAATGCAATGTGACCTTTTGTGTGTTTGAAGCTTCTAGAAGAAGGCCATGCTTTTTAAGAGGATAGTCTCTGCTGAGTATTCATTCTGACTATGCTTCTGTGTGAGATGTGTAATAAACTGTCTGAGTCAAATCCGCCTCGTTATTTACACGCTCCACACTGGTGACCCAAGACGAATAATGGAACACGGCGAAAGATCCCCGGAGCCAGCCAAGCATATGCTGTCGCAATCAAGCTACCGGATTTTTGGCAGCACAATCCGCGCTCCTGGTTCCACCTAGTTGAGGCGCAGTTCGCCCTAAGGGGGATATCGGCGGATGACACAAAGTTCTACTATGTGGTCGCAACGCTCGACGCCCGCACGGCTCAGCACGTGGAGAGCCTGCTCGATCAGCCACCAGCCAACAACAAGTACGGCGCGCTGAAGGCCGCACTCATCCAGCACTACACACTCTCGGATGGTGAGAGAGCAGAGAGACTCCTGAAGTGGACTGGGTTAGGAGATGGGTCGGCCATTGACCTGATGGAGAAGATGCTGAGATTAAAGGCCACGGACGACGACCATTTCATTTTTACCCACCTCTTCCTCCGGAACCTTCCGTCAGCGACGAGAGCGACCCTGGCCAATTCGCTGTTGCTGGCCAAGCGGGACTATCGTGCACTGGTCCGAGAAGCAAACCGGATCATCATCGCCAGCAGAGAGTTCACAACCATGGCGGCAGCGACGGAGCTCGGCGCGACGGCCGGAGGAGGCGAGGAGCCATCGACGGCAGCAGCAGAGCCACCGACGACAGCAGCAGCGGGGGCCAAAGAACGCGGGGGAGACACCCTTTGTTTCTACCACCGGCGCTTCGCAGAGAGGGCACGCAAATGTATACCACCGTGCCAATTCAAGCTCTCGGGAAACGCCAAGACCGGGGGTCGGTAGCAGCCGCGACCCTCGGGGAGGAGAACAAGCTGCTCTACTTGACGGACGCACGCTCGGGGAGGCATTTCCTCGTGGACACTGGCGCCCAGATGAGTTTCATCCTGCCAACCTATGCCGACCGGCTGGCAGGATCTAGCGGCCCCGAGATGGCAGCAGCAAACGGCTTGGAGATTAAGACCTTTGGTGAGAGGGCTCTACTCCTGTGTCTACACGGCCGTACATTTGAGTGGACATTTGTCATAGCAGCATTGAATTTCAATATACTGGGGGCTGATTTTTTGTGCACACATCGTTTGTTGGTTGATGTCGCTAACAGGCGCCTGGTTAATGCACTGTCCTTTGATTCTATTCCCTGTATAGCTCGAGCGTCCCGGCCAACAGCACAAGCCAACGTCACAACTGCATGCAGTAAGTTCCACACACTGCTCACTCAGTTCCCAGCACTCACTGTCCCGACATTTTCGGCAGCCATCGCTAAACACGGGGTGGAGCATTTTATCACCACCACCGGGCCGCCCGTTTTTGCAAGACCTCGGCACTTGGATGCAGCTAAACTGGCCATAGCGCGGGAGGAGTTCGCCAACCTGGAGAGGTTGGGCATCATCAGGCGTTCAAACAGCCCATGGGCTTCCCCGCTACACATGGTCCCTAAAGCTGAGGGTTCGTGGCGACCTTGCGGGGATTTCCGCAGGTTGAACAACGCCACAGCGCACGACCACTACCCAACTCCTCACATTCAGGATTTTTCCATTCACCTGGCAGGAGCATGCGTTTTTTCTAAAATAGACCTGATCCGCGGTTACCACCAAGTCCCAGTGCGCGCTGAGGACATACCCAAAACAGCGGTGATAACTCTGTTCGGTTTCTTCGAGTTTTTGCGCATGCCATTTGGGCTTAAAGGGGCTGCACAGACGTTCCAACTCATGATGGATGCAGTGCTGCGCGATCTCCCTTTCGTGTTCGTCTACTTGGACGATATCTTAGTAGCCAGCGCGTCCAAAGACAAACACGAAACCCACCTCACGGCGGTTTTCCGGAGGTTGGAAGAGCATGGGTTAATAATCAACCCAGCGAAATGTCAGTTCGGGGTGACGCGGATTGATTTTTTGGGGCACCGCATCTCTCCCGAAGGAGCGGTTCCGCTGCCTGACAAAGTGCGCGCGGTAGCAGATTTTCCCCAGCCGCAAACGGTCAGGGCGCTACAGGAATTTTTGGGAATGGTGAATTTTTATAACCGTTTCCTTCCCCGCGCAGCGCAGCTCATGCAACCACTGTACGCCGCGCTCAAAAAACAGAAACCCACGGATAAGATCGAATGGTCCCCGGAGCGAGAGCGGATGTTCTCGGAAGTCAAAGTAGCCCTGGCAAACGCCACATTGCTGGCACATCCAGACCCAACGTCCCCCATAGCACTCACCACTGACTCTTCAGATGTGGCCATAGGGGCGGTCGTGGAGCAGCGCGTAGCCGGGGCTTGGCAGCCGCTCGCCTTTTTCAGCAGGAACTTTGCGCGACAGTGAACGTAAATACAGCACATTCGACAGGGAGTTGCTGGCTCTCCACCTGGCCATTCGCCACTTCCAGTTCTGGCTGGAAGGGCGCAGTTTCACCGCGTTCATTGACCACAAGCCGCTAACATTCGCGATGGCCACGGTTTCAGAACCGTGGTCGGGCCGGCAGCAGAAACAGCTGGCCGCGATCTCAGAGTTTACTACCGATATTCAGCATGTCTCGGGTAAACTGAATGTAGTGGCAGACTGCCTCTCGCGCGTCGTGGCGGCCCCAGTCTGTGTGGGGATAGATTACGCAGCCATGGCCGCGGAGCAGGTTAGTGACGCGGACGTGCGCGCGCTCCAGTCTGGACCAACAGAGTTAAGGCTGGAGAGCAGGGTGCTGCAAGATGGCATGCCCCCCCAATCTGTGATGTCTCCACGGGGTGACCACGTCCCGCGGTACCGGCAGCGTGGCACCGCCACGTGTTTGACTCGATTCATTCTTTGGCGCACCCGGGAGTGCGCGCGTCGGTCAAAATGGCAGGAGAGAAATTCGTGTGGCCGAGCCTTCGCAAACAAGTGAGAGAGTGGGCAGCAGCCTGCATGGTGTGCTAACGAGCCAAGGTACACAGACACACGAAGGCTCCCTTGGAGCCGTTTCGCATCCCGGCTAAGAGGTTCGACCATGTTCACGTGGACCTCGTGGGCCCCCTCCCGCCATCACAGGGGTGCACGCACCTTCTGACAATGGTGGACCGCACCACGCGCTGGCCGGAAGTGGTTCCACTGGCGGCAACCACAGCCGAGGAGGTGGCGCGCGCGTTTTTAACAGCATGGGTGGCGCGTTTTGGAGTCCCGTCGGATATTACGTCCAACAGAGGCCCTCAATTTGTTTCCAAACTCTGGTCAACAATGGCCCGCAGCCTGGGTGTCACAATTCACCGCACAACCGCGTACAATCCACAGGCTAATGGGTTATGCAAACGTTTTCATAGGTCATTGAAAGCGGCTCTCAGGGCGTCACTGACGGATGCAAATTGGGTAGACAAGCTACCGTGGGTTTTATTGGGGTTACGTTCTGCGCCTAAACAGGATCTGGAAGCTTCCCCGGCTGAACTCGTTTTTGCACAGCCACTTCGGCTGCCCGGGGAGTTTCTTCCAGATAATCCCGCGCCGGGCAGCTCCCCGTCTCAGCTTTGCAGCGTAGCATAGACACAAGCACGCTGCCGGGCCCTGCTCACCACAGTTTTCCGCGCGTTTTTGTGCCTAAAACTTTGAAAAACGCGGAGTTCGTTTTTGTCAGACACCATGCCCATCGCCCTCCACTGCGCCCACCTTATGATGGTCCGTTCAGAGTGCTGGAAACAGGGGACAAGCATTTTTTGCTAGATTTGGGGGGCAGGAGGGAAAAGATTGGCGCAGACAGACTCAAACCTGCTTTTGTTGTGGCAGACGAGCAAGTGCTGTTGGCAAGGGCCCCTCGGCATGGAAGATCCCCACGGGGAGCTTCCCAGAGAAAAGATTCCCCAGAGCACCCACACGGACAGGCTTTTACCCCTCAAACATCAGCCCCCCAGCATGACAGCGCCGCGGAGGCGGTGAATCCTGGTTACAGCAGATACGGGAGAAGACTGAAGCCCAAGCAGCATGTGGATTGATGTCTAATGATTTTACCACAGCATATGGATTGTCATTCTATTGTTCTATTCAAGACGCTCAGGGGGGTCGTTTGGTGACACATGGGGAGTGCATAATGGTATAGCATCTTAGGCAAGAACAAAGAGCAGAGTTTCCCTGGGAGATAACAGGGAGGTGTGAAGGATGAATGCAGTGTGATCTTTTGTGTTAGAAACTTCTAGAACAGGGGTCGGCAACCCGTGGCTCCAGAGCCGCATGCGGCTCTTTCATCCCTCTGCTGCGGCTCCCTGTGGCTTTGGAAAATAAACAATGAGTTATAGAAGTTGCAGAAAGCCAGACAGAACACACGTAAGTCTGTCTGAAAAACTTTATTCACATTTTTGCATTTCCTCCTTTTATCTCCGTCCAAAACAGAAACTCTCCGCCTTCACATTAAAACTCCGCCTTCACATTAAAAGATCAAATCTGTGTGTGAGACCAACAACTAATGTCACCACACAGGCCCCCCCAGAACACACAAATAACAACATAAATAAACATGCTGACAAAAAACTAAAACAGCATGAACAAAATCCAAAAAAAAAAAAAAAATAACTCAAGAGAACCTCTTAGGCAACCTAATTACTCTGCCCCAACGACTGCACTGCGCAGTCCTAGGGGGCACAACTGTAACCAGAGCAGAAACAACCTCAGGCGCTGGGTTGGGAGGGCGCCCCCGCCGAGCCGGGTGGGCTAACTCAACCTCATCGTCACAAAGAACATGAGCAGGCTTCAGACGATCCACCGAAATCCGATCCTGACCAGTCCCCAACTCAACCAAAAAATCCTTATGGCCTGTTTCTAACACCCGAAAAGGGCCATCATAAGGTGCTTGCAGGGGAGAACGATGGGCATCGTGCCGGACAAAAACATATTTAGCCGACCTAAGGCTGTCAGGGACGTAAGACTGAGGAAGACAGTGGTGTGCAGCCACGGGAACAAAAGCCCTAGCTTCCTCTCGACACTTAGGCCTCTTAACCATACTGGGACCTAACCCTGGACTGGTAGGAAGAAACTCCCCTGGAACCCTCAAGGTCTGGCCGAGGACCAACTCAGCAGAAGAGGAGTGCAGGTCTTCTTTGGGGGCTGAACGCAAACCCAACAAAACCCACGGTAATCTGTCCACCCATCCACTATCCACTAATGACGCGCAAAGGGCCGCTTTCATAGTCCGATGAAACCGCTCACATAGCCCATTAGCTTGTGGATGGTATGCTGTGGTCCGATGGAGTTTAACCCCCAAACTTCCAGCTACTTCATTCCAAAGTGCAGAGGTAAATTGCGGGCCCCTGTCAGAGGTAACGTCCAAGGGGACACCAAAACGGGACACCCAAGAGGAGATAAATGCCCGGGCAACGTCAGACGCTGTAGTTGATGTCAGGGGAACTACCTCCGGCCACCGCGTAGTCCGGTCTACCATAGTGAAGAGGTGAGTAAAACCACGAGACGGAGGAAGAGGTCCAACTAGGTCCACCTGAACATGATCGAAACGTCGCTCCGGAATCCAAAAAGGCTCCAATGGAGCCTTTACGTGGCGCTGCACCTTAGCACGCTGGCACGCCACACAGGTTGTCGTCCAAGTCTTCACATCCTTTCTGAGACCCGGCCATACAAACTTGGCGCTCATCAACTTGACCGAAGCCTTAACCCCAGGATGCGACAAAGAATGAACAGCGTCAAAAACACGACGACGCCAAGCTGCAGGCACCAGAGGTCGTGGTTTTCCCAGTGTAGTGTCACACAAAAGAGTGGCACCACTGTCTTGAAAGCAGACATCCTTCAACTGCAAACTGGACTCAGTGGAACGAAGCACCTGCACCTCTGAGTCCAACAACTGATCGGCAGCCATCTCAGCATAGTCCATGCCCAAATGAACAGCAGCAACTGGGGCCCGAGAGAGACAGTCCGCCACCAAGTTGGTCTTACCAGCCACATGCTGAATGTCTGTAGTGAATTCGGAAATAGCCGAAAGCTGCCGTTGTTGCCGAGCTGACCAAGGTTCAGTGGACTTAGCCATGGCAAACATGAGGGGTTTATGGTCCACAAAAGCGGTGAATTTACGGCCCTCCAAAAGAAACCTGAAATGCCTTGTCACCAAGAAAAGGGCCAACAGCTCCCTGTCAAAGGTGCTGTACTTCCTTTCTGACTCACATAACTGTCTACTAAAAAAGGCTAAAGGTTCCCAGGAATTGCCCACCCACTGCTCACAAACTGCTCCGACAGCATAATCAGATGTGTCGGTGGTAAGAGCAATGGCGGCCGTGGGGTCTGGATGAGCAAACAAGGCAGCATCAGCCAATGCAGCTTTAGCCCCGTCAAAAGCACATAACCTCTCATGAGTCCACTCAATGTCCTGATTACCCCTCTTACCCTTCAAGGCCTCATACAGCGGACGCATAATATGGGCAGCATGAGGTATAAAACGGTTGTAAAAATTGACCATGCCCAAAAACTCCTGCAGGGGCTTGACAGAGGAGGGGTGTGGAAAAGCTAAAACTGCTTTGACTTTAGCCGGGAGGGGCACGGCACCCTGCTGGGATACCTTGTGCCCCAAGAACTCAAGTTCTGAGAGCCCAAACTGACACTTCACGGGATTCACTATCAGTCCATGGTCACAGAGGCGTCTGAAGAGCTGGCAAAGGTGCAACACATGTTCCTCCACCGAAGCACTCGCCACCAGTATATCGTCCAGGTATACAAACAGAAAAGGCATGTCCCGCAACACAGAGTCCATAAGCCTTTGAAACGTCTGTGCAGCACCCTTAAGGCCGAATGGCATCCTCAAGAACTCGAACAGTCCAAATGAAGTGATCACCGCTGTCTTGGGGACGTCCTGGGGATGGACAGGCACCTGATGATAACCACGCACTAAATCCACTTTAGAAAAAATGACTGTCCCTGCCAGACGTGAAGAAAAATCTTGGATATGTGGGACTGGGTACCTGTCGTTGGTAGTAGCGTTGTTAAGGCGCCTAAAATCTCCACAAGGGCGCCAACCCCCATCTGACTTAGGGACCATGTGGAGGGGAGAAGCCCACGGACTGTCGGAACGGCGCACAATACCCAACCGCTCCATATTGGTAAACTCATCTCTAGCGATAGCCAACTTAGCAGCATCCAGACGGCGTGCGCGGGCAAAAACAGGTGGACCCACAGTAGTAATATAATGCTCAACCCCATGTTTAACCACTGCCGAAGAAAACGTAGGCACAGTGAGTGCAGGAAACTCAGAAAGAAGACGCTGGTACCTGTCTCCTGAGGCGAGCATGTTAGCAAGCAGTGGACCAGCCCCACCCAGTGTACATGGATAAGAATCAAAAGACACAGCATCAATCAAACATCTATTAGCTACATCAACCAACAGTCTGTAAGCACACAAAAAGTCTGCAGCAAGGATAGGAACTGCTACAGATGCTACCACAAAGTCCCAACTAAATTCACGACCGTTAAAACACACAGTAATAAATCTGGTGCCAAAGGTGCGAATAGGAGTACCATTAGCAGCGTCCAATGGAGGTCCATGCTCATATACCATGACATCAGCCGAAGAGGGGGGAACGATGCTCCGTTGCGCTCCTGAATCCACCAAAAAACGACGTCCAGCAGCGCAGTCCTCAATAAAAAGCAGCTTATTGCTGGTGACGGTGCACGCAGCTGCTAGCGAGCACCGGCCTTCTCGTTTCCCTGTAGCTGGAAAGAGCATGGTGAAATACAGCGCCGAGCCTTTGGTCCAAAACGGCGGTGATAAAAACACCGGCCGCTCTCTTTCTTACAGCGATCCGATACTGCGGCCACACCCACCGAGACTTCTCCATCAGACTGCCCAGGCAGCAATGCATGCACCGACAAATGACGAGAAGCCAGCAAAAGCCTGTCCGCTTCTCCAGCCAAACCCCGATAATCCTTAGTACAAATGAGGGGCGAGCTGGCCAGGACAGTGCACACTGGAGGCAGAAGCTGACGCAGAAACAGGTGGGTAAACAGAAATGAGCTGTCTCCTGAACCAAGAAGTGCCAACATATTCTCCATCAGCTCAGAAGGTTTGCTGTCCCCCAAATCAGTCATAGACAGAAGACGATCAGCACGCTCTATATCAGAGAGTTGGTACAGCTGCAGAAGAGCCCTCTTCAGAGTGACGTACCTGTCAGCGAGAGGCGGGTCCCGGAGCAGTCCCATCAAACGACGAGTAGAGGCAGAATCCAAAGCTGCGACGACATGGAAATACTTCGTGTCATCTTTGGTTATTCCGCGCAGATGGAACTGAGCCTCGACATGCTGAAACCAGGGCTCCAGGTCGTGCTGCCAAAAGTCCGGTAGTTTAATGGTAGCCGCAAAAACAGCAGGTGCGGGAGCCGCGGCGGATACAGACGCCGTGGCGGCGATATCAGAAGAGGTCGCTTGATTAGACATTCTTCAAATGTCAGGAGTCACCAATATAGAAGTTGCAGAAAGCCAGACAGAACACACGTAAGTCTGTCTGAAAAACTTTATTCACATTTTTGCATTTCCTCCTTTTATCTCCGTCCAAAACGGAAACTCTCCGCCTTCATATTAAAACTCCGCCTTCATATTAAAAGATCAAATTTGTGTGTGAGACCAACAACTAATGTCACCACAAGTATTTAATTAAAATGTATTTTATTTTAGTTCATTAGTTTTTAAAATGTAATTCTAAATTTGAAGATTATGGTGATCTTGTAAAATCTAAAAAAAAAAACGTGTTAAAGTTTAATCACCGTCAGCAAAAATCAACACGATAACATAAGCACTTTTCGCTCCCCCGGAAGTCGTCTCCCGCGATAACCCAGATGTGTTGTGTTCAAGCTACTGCTGTATTGCAGTAGCTTGACAGCCCTGCGATTGGATAGTTGCAAACGATTGGACCAATCAAATGGCTTGTTGTATGCTTTTTCAAAGATTCATGGCGGCGTGTTCTCAGGGATGTGATTTTCTGCTAATTCGCCGAATTCCGCTTTATTTTATCTTCCAGGAAGATAAAGTACGTTAAGTACGTTAGTGGCTTGTGGTCCACGAACGCAGTGAAGCTGCGCCCTTTCAGGTAGGACTGGAAGTGGCGTATAGCCACTTCCGGTAATCTGTATGGCCAGGTGAAGAGTCATTAACTCTACAACGGCTGTATGAGCTGGGCTGGCGCGGGGGAGGAAACAGTAATAAAAGTTAACCATCCCCTTTTATGATTCCAAACAGTTTGAAATTGACAGTGCACAGTGGACATTGACTCATAACTTTTGAATATTTCTAAGACTTAGCTACATCAGTGATTGTGCAAAATGAACTGGTCAAGTCTCAATGGAGATTGAAACTGGTGATCTGAAATGAATGCTGAAATTATAAAAAGTAATGGTATGTTGGAATTTTATTTCTATTATGGAACAGATAAAATTAACTGATTTTGATTTGATCAAGTGTTAAAGCATGTGATGGAAAATGCTTGTTGTGCAGCAGATGATAAAATAAGCAGCGAAGCTGTAGGTTTTAAGTTGGTTTTATTAATCATACCGCCGTCACGAGCTCCGCTCCTAGCGCCGTGCATGCGCGCCGGGAGCGGCTCTCAGAGAAGGAGGACACAAAGTCTGTGTCCAGCAGCAGCAGTTGAGGAAGTGGAATTGAGAGAGCGAGTTACAGAACCTGTGCAGTATTTATACCCAACTCAGACAATACATCAAAGCGGATTCACAGCGGTTGGTACGATCAAAGGGACTGCAGAACAGGCATGAGACATTTGCATTTGAAAGACCTACATAACAATAGGCAGATTTGCTAGCCTCTGCTCCAGGTGTAGGACAAAGAGGTTACAAGGCACATCTACATATTGATCTGTCTCCAGGTCACAGT
Organism: Pholidichthys leucotaenia; assembly: GCA_020510985.1. Lineage (NCBI taxonomy): Eukaryota > Metazoa > Chordata > Actinopteri > Cichliformes > Pholidichthyidae > Pholidichthys > Pholidichthys leucotaenia. Next base: position 263,717,614 of record CM035842.1, read on the forward strand.
AAGGACAGGACACATGAACACTATACATGAATGGCACATTACATCACAATACATGAATGGCACATTACATCTCAGTAGTGCAGCGGGAAAAACCAAGAGAAGAGAGCTGACTGTCCTGTGTGTTGTGGGGGGGTTGAATCAACCCGCCACAGTTGGAATATTTTAGGAATGCTATCTTCTTGGAACATAAGTCAATATTATACAGTAATAAGTGGCATTCAGCTGTTTGTTTTATGTCATTTAAGCACAGTTCTGGTACTTAAAAATCATAAAAACCCAGGAGCTTCGAGGGGCTTTGCCCCCCTTGCCCCCCCCAACCAACTGGGGCTCTGCCCCGGACCCTGCTGGGGGACTATGTCCCCCAGACCCCCTGCTGAATTTTCAGATAATTTCCCCAACCCCAAATCACATCCCTGGTTTGTGTTGGAATTCTGAGCTTTCGGTATTGTTTTCAGCGGAGTTATGAGATTTTTATCGAAGGATCAGGAGTCATCAGTGCTAGAAATAGCACTCTCCTTTCAACCCAATGTCAACCTTCAACCCAATGTCTTTTTTTTTTCGGAGTTCAAAATGTTTTTGTTGCATGCAGAAATGTAATTTTGTTTTCTCTGCAGGAGTTCCCTGATTTCATAAATGCAACACATTATAGTTTGTTTATACATAGCATAAAGGGAAAAAAAAGTTATATGCAGTGTTATTTCATTTTAAGTGTCAAAAGGGTTTTTGTGGCTCCCAGTGTTTTCTTTTCTGTGGGAAACGGGTCCAAATGGCTCTTTGAGTGGTAAAGGTTGCTGACCCCTGTTCTAGAAGAATGTTAAGGGATTAAGGAATTTAGTAGAAGGAGTCTTTGTCTAATTTGACCTTGTTGTTATATTATACAGTTTCTTTTAACCTGTACTGTATTATCCGAAATAAATTCATTCATTCATTCATTCATTCATTCATTCATTCAATGCAATGTGACCTTTTGTGTGTTTGAAGCTTCTAGAAGAATGCCATGCTTTTTAAGAGAGTCTCTGCTGAGTATTCATTCTGACTATGCTTCTGTGTGAGATGTGTAATAAACTGTCTGAGTCAAATCCGCCTCGTTATTTACACGCTCCACAATGTCATTAAACTGAAAAACTGAAAAGAAAAACAGAGAAAAAGGTTAAACAATAAATGCGTGGAGCTGAGGCTTTTATTTTGATAGGAAGGGCCAATCCTGCCGGAATTTCCGGTAATTTGACCCAGAAGCTGTTTTGTTTCTCTAGTGTGATGTTGGGACCTCAGAGGCGGTGGACTGTTGAAATATTTGTATTTTGGAATTATTAACTGAGAATTTATTTTCGGAATCAACACTAACTCTTCGCTGAAGTGAATGGTAGCTGCTTGGTGAGTTTTTATCATTAAATAAAGAGGGACAAACGTCGCCGGTAACTGCTAACTAATGTTTCAGTTAAGGTATCAAATGTCGGCGTTAGCAACATTAGCTGTAAACAACACCCCTTAGCCGGGTTTTCTTTGTCTGTTTTTCTTGTTATTGTGTATTATTTGTTTGTTATTTAAGATTATTTAAACTGCGTAGTAATGTAAAAGCAGGTCAGCATTCATGTACATTTATTTCTGCCATTTATTCATGTTTAAAGCATATTTGTTAGCATTTAGCTTGAGCAAATATTACTGTTTTGCAACTGTTTTTTCTTTAACTGATTTCCCACCACAGGAACGTTTTGAGTACCAGGAACAATAGGCTGTAGTTGAAAGTGTAAGGGACCATTTGCGTCCTTGAATAACCCTTTTAGCTTTTTTGTCGACGGTTTCCAGCCTGCGGCCCCAGAGCCATATGTGTCTCATTTGTGTACAGTCAGAAGGTCCATTTGACTTTTATGAGAATCTGAAATCTAATAGGAAAAACCCCCTCACAAATCTGCAAGAGAATAGCCATAAATTTCCCAACGAAGCTTTAAATTAACAAGAAAAAAAGTTGAACATTTACACTGAAAAAGCTACTTGTACTTGTTCGAAGTGTCATTTATCAGTCCATAAATACTTATAAATTTTACAATGTGGACAGTGTGATGTAGTTATTTATTGTTCATATATCGTTCTGTTATTGGAGCTGTTATTTGTGTGGCATGGGGTGTGTTATGTCCATAATCCGTACTTCAGTAGCAAGGCCGGAGGTGCAGTAGAACAAAGGTTTATTGAAGAACTCACAATACAATACAGGCACTCTTGTATAGGCAGAGTTCAGGTCATAAAGAGACCGTGCCTCTTTTGCATCCACCTTTTGTACCCAGGGTGGCGGCGGAACCGGAAAGGTTGAGTTGCCACCCATAGTACTCACAATATGAAATGTATCATATTTGATACATCACAAAACAACTAAAACTTGAGGGGGACAGGTGGACTACTGTGCCACCTCCATACGGCTAGACGGATTATTCTGCCATCTTTATCGACATATATGTAGTCCATAAAAATAAAAGCTACCGTGTTCCTAATATATATAAAAAATAATCCCATGAACTTTCATACAAACAGATAAATTCCCATTCCTCAAACAGTCAATATTTACATCTGCACAGTGCTATTTACACACCCAACAAAACCACCCCATAAACCACACAGTAATACATACGTCTTGTAGCACTCAGTATAAGGAACATATTGACTATGTAGCTCAGGCAATACACAACACTATATACAGTTTGACACATCGCCCCCTTAGCTACCATACAGTCCCAAAGGAGAAGCCACCCCCTGGAGACCCGTCTGGCGGGTCCCACCCAGACCGCCTTTGTCTTTTTGCCTCGGGATGAACCACGTTGGAGTCTTGACACCTCCTTCCCATCGCTGATGCACTGCAGCTCATTGGGATGTTTCCATGAGTCATTGGACAGCTGAAGATAGCCATCCTCCCGAACGGCCACCACTTGCAGCCGCCCCTGTTCATCCCACTGTTTCCTCTTGTCATGGGCCCTCCTTAGCCAAGCCTCCCCCCTGGGCCGAACCACGTCAGCGACCCACAGATGGGCTCGACTCAGCTTCAAATATCCACAACGCTTAGACCGGGCTTCCTCTCTGGGTCGAACCGCTCCACCGACCCCATACGATGTCCGACTCGGCCTCCAGTGTTGCTGTGTGGCACGTCCGTCCATGTGCCAGCTGGTCCTGCCCCGCTGTCTTTCGTTTCGAACGCCAGCAAAACCGTTGTAGCCCCTTACTTCTCAGTATTTCCAGACTGAACTCCAGAAACAGCGGGAGCTATCCTTTTGGCTCCATCCGCCGTCATGGGCGTTTCACCATGTCACCCAGTTCCCACATCCAGGGCAACTTGGACTCTGGCATCGGAACCCTCCCGTGATGGCTCTGATGGTATTGGTCCTGGTCATCTCCCAGAATTCTAGACCAGTCTTTGTCCCATACCGCATCGTTCACCATGTACGGAACTGGTCAGTCCCACAAACCACAGCTCGACCACTCCTCTCCGATGCCACTGGTGATTGTGAAGCCCGAGCCGTAGAACATGTCGCAGCCCATCACATTTGACCCACTGATGGTCACCACGAATTGGATGTTGGACATCACTGCCGACTTATAGCTCACCATCAATTCCAGCAAACCCACGATGGCCAACTTATTACCTCCGTGGCCTGAATATGACGTCAACAGTCCTCTCACTCAGTAATACAGGAGCAAGCTCCTCACAGTAGGCCAGTTCAACACAGAAGCCACTGCTCCCATGTCCACCAACAACGGCACTTCCACGCCGTCCAACATCACATTGCAATAGATCCGCCCATCTGTGCTCGGGAAGACGGTGTGAACAACTGTAGGAGTCGTGGCGGGGGAACCCACTTCGCATCGTCGTTCCCCTTGCTCCCAAGTTTTTACAGGCCCTGGCGAAATGGTGTAGGAGTCCACACTTGTCACAGTGTTTGTCCCTCACCGGACACTCTCTTGCCTTATATCGGTGCTTGGTGGACCCGCAGCCAAAACACTTTGGCAATCCTGGGGCTGACCTAATTTTTATAGCTGTAGCATATTCTTATCCATCATCCACACTGTTGTCGCTATCCGGGTCCACAGCCTGCGCTGCCAGTTGTGGTTCCGTATGCCTCAACATAGTTCTCTCACCGAGGTCCTTGGACAGTTTGTCTGCTGCTTCGAACTGTTGAGCTGTCTCGACTGCCGTGGCTAACGTCAATTCACTGGAGTGCGTGAGGAGCCTTGACTGTGCCGCAGAACATAGTGTGTGCTCCGCCAACTGATGGTGGACCATTTCTTCCTCCAAAGCTCCAAACTGGCATTCGCCATACCACCTCACCCACAGAACTGGCGGTTCGCCCGGGAGCTCCAAAAATGACTGAATACTAGAAACACCCTTCTCAATACCTTTATCCACGTCGCCAAATGTTATGTCTGTAACCTGTACTTCAATAACAAGGCCGGAGGTGCAGTAGAACGAAGGTTTATTGAAGAACTCACAATGCAATACAGGCACTCACGTATAGGCAAAGGTCTGGTCGTAAAGGGACCGTGCCTCTTCTGCATCCGCCTTTTATACCCAGGGTGGCGGCGGAACCGGAAAGGTTGAGCCGCCACCCATAGTACAGGCAATATGGAATGTATCATATTTGATACATCACAGGGTGGTGGCTCTACCTTCTGGTTCCGCCAACCCCGTGTGTATGGGGCTGCAGGTAGAGGGGCGGTCTCTTCTGCCTTACCTCTGCCAGCGGCTGCATACACAGTCAGGTGCACAGAGTCCTGTCTTATAATAAACCAGTGTTTAGCTCCACGTCTGGCATTCTCCTTGTCTTTAAGTTCAGACATAACAAATAGCTCAGCTAATGGTTAATATCGGTCCACCAGTATATCTGTTGGGCTCCATTTACAATAAAACAAAGGCATATAATAAGCAATTAGATAATAAAATTGTTAAAACAGAACTAAAAGCAATGTCAAAACAGATGATTACGAATCCACATTGAAACAATAACACAGATGGACTGTTTTTAATGACAAAAAAAGGTCAAATTCATAACAGAAGTCAAAAATTTAGCAGTCAAAAGATGACATAAAGGAGAAAATTTGGGAAATTTAGAAGAAAAGTCACAGTCACCGTGCAGCGCAGTGGTTTAGCACTGTGGCAGCACAGTTTACCCTCGGCCGGGGGATCGCAGGAATCATGAGATTGTGGGTTCGATCCCAGCCCCCGACCAGCAGTGAGCTGTGTGGAGTTTGCATGTTCTCCCTGTGTTGCGTGGGTTTACTCCGGGATTTCTCCGGTTTCCTCCCGCATACCAAAAACATGTAGGTTTAGGGCGCTCGCGCACGCAGCGACCGGCAGCTGGTGGCTTGTCACCAGACTGCAAACCAAATCTACCTACGGGTACAAATAAGTAACAAAAAAAAAAAAAAAAAAAAAGATTCACATTTTCAAATTTAAAAGAATGAATTTCTGAATTTGTTGCAATTGTTGTGCTAATGTTACCCATTGTCTTTGTAATAGAAGCTCACTACAGAAAACATGTATTTGAGTGATCACATTTTCAATTCAGTTAATTTCAATCCAACTTAGTTATCCCTCTAGAGCAGGGGTGGGCAAACTATGGTCCGTGGGCCACATCCAGCCCGTTGGTCTTTTTAATCCGTCTTGCCAAAGGTTGGTACATAATTGCCCAAATCATATCATAATTATGACTGCATTCATTTGACCTCCCCGTCAAATAAACTAATCTACTACTACTACTACTACCTTGTCCTGTAATGCCTGGTAATTCCACCAGGTGGCGCATTAGGCACAGCAAAACACTTGATTTTGCAGAGCCCAGGCTATTCTTTATTACTCTGCTACTGCTCTGACAGCAGAACCCATTTGCAATAATGAGTGGGCCAAAGAAAAGAAAAGTCGACAGCAAGTGCCGAGTGTTTAATAAGGAATGGACAACTAAATACTTTTTTCATCAGAGGGATTAATGACAATTTTGAGATAACGGAGGAGTTTTTGGCCATGGAATCCCTAAAAGGGAAAACGCGGGGAGAGGACTTGTATAACAGCGTGTCAGGGGTCATCATGAGGCACAAGCTACCTTGGAGTAAGCTCGCCAACGTTACCACAGATGGATCACCAAATCTGACAGGAAAAAAAATGTTGGGTTGCTCAAAAGAATCCAGGAGAGGGTGAAAGAGGACAACCCCGAACAGGAGGTAATTTTTGTACACTGCATAATCCACCAGGAAGCACTGTGCAAATCCGTATTGCAGCTTGACCACGTAGTGAAGCCAATTGTAAAGCTCGTTAACTTTATTCGAGCGAGGGGATTTCAGCATCGTCAGTTTAAGTTTCTTGAAGAGACTGACGCCGATCACCAGGACTTGCTTTAAACCATTCCAGTATCCACTGGTTAAATTTGGGGAAAGTATGTCAACGAGTGTGGGAGCTGAAACAGGAGATTATCTCATTTTTGGAGCAACTTGAGAAAGTTTGTGAGAACCTGAGATTGTGTGTCCGACACGATCATCGGTAGCACGGGGGGCCCCCCAGGGAACAGTTTTGGCTCCCTTCCTGTTCACCCTTTATACTGCAGACTTCTCACACAACACAACACACTGCCATCTACAGAACTTCTCTGACAACTCTGTGATCGTTGGCCTCATCTCCAACGGAGATGAAGCTGAGTACAGAGGACTTATCCAGGACTTCATGGACTGGTGCCATCGGACCTGCCTCCAGATCAACGTGAGGAAAACTAAGGAGCTGGTGATGGACTGCCGCAGGCAAGGACAACCCCTCACAGCACCAGTAAACATACAGGGAACAGACATTGAGATGGTGACATCCTACAAGTACCTGGGTGTTCATCTGAACAATAAACTAGACTGGTCACACAATACTGACGCACTCTACAAGAAGGGACAGCGCAGGCTGTTCCTACTGAGGAGGCTCAGGTCTTTTGGTGTACAAGGGGCGCTGCTGAAGACATTCTACGACACGGTGGTGGCATCAGCCATCACTTTTGGAGTGGTCTGCTGGGGCAACGGCATTACAGCAGCCGATAGGAAGAGACTGAACAAACTGATCAAGAAAGCTAGATCTGTCCTGGGGCAGCGCCTTGACCCAGTGGAGGAGATAGGAGAGAGAAGGATGGTGGCTAAACTGTCATCTCTGCTGGAGTCCAAGTCCCACCCTACGCAGGGCATATCGAACGCACTGAGGAGCTCATTTAGCAGCAGACTAAATCATCCTAGGTGCGCAACTGAGAGGTTTTTTTTTTTTTTTGTTTGTTTTGTTTTTTTGTTACTTATTTGTACCCGTAGGTAGACATGGTTTGCAGTCTGGTGACAAGCCACCGGCTGCTGGTCGCTGCGTGCGCGAGCGCCCTAAACCTACATGTTTTGGTATGCGGGAGGAAACCGGAGAAATCCCGGAGTAAACCCGCGCAACACGGGGAGAACATGCAAACTCCACACAGCTCACTGTTGGTCGGGGGCTGGGATCGAACCCACGATCTCATGATCCCCGTGGTCCCCCGGCCGAGGGTAAAACTGTGCTGCCACAGTGCTAAACCACTGCGCCACCGTGCAGCCCAACTGCACTGCAGCAACTGAGAGGTTTCGCAGGTCCTTCCTACCTACGGCTGTCAGACTATATAACCTAAGCAGGGCTGCTCGCAGAGATAGCAAAAAAACGTGACAACCTAATAGTATTGAATGCAAAAAACGCAACAGACTTACACAAGTGGTCCCCTCCAGTATACAACTAGGACAACATCAGTTGCTACGGAGGGTGACAATATGTATGGGTATACAGTATATTCATACTATGTAGGATAACTAAGTAGACGGTGATGCTGTTTATTCCATCTTGCTACAATGCTCCGCACTTTGTATATATATTTATATATTTATGTGTACGTATGTATATCCACTGCTCTTATTTATATTTTTTGTATCTTTTTAATTATTGCTCTGAGTGTTGCTATCCCTGTGCTGTTGCAATCCTGGAATTTCCCCATTGTGGGACTAATAAAGGCTTATCTTATCTTATCTTAAGCTGACGATTTTCCTGAGCTGAGTGATACTGATTGGATTGGCTTTGTGATTTAGCTTTTACTGTGGACCTACTGACACACATGAATGAGCTGAATGTGAAGCTACAAGGGAAAGACCAATTTGTGCATGAAATGTACACAAACGTCAGAGCCTTCAAAACCATTCATTCATTCATCTTCTTCCGCTTAATCCTTTTCGGGTCGCGGGGGGGGCTGGAGCCTATCCCAGCATCTTTGGGCGAGAGGCAGGGTACCTGCTACCCTGGACAGATCTCCAGTCCATCGCAGGGCCAACACAGAGAGACAGACAACCATTCACTCTCACAGTCATACCTAAGGACAATTTAGAATCCCCAGTTTGATGCCAATTAACCTAACTTGCATGTTTTTGGCATGTGGGAGGAAACTGGAGAAATCCCAGAGTAAACCCACGCAGACATGGGGAGAACATGCAAACTCCACACAGATCACTGTTGGTCGGGGGCTGGGATTGAACCCAGGATCCCCCGGCCAAGGGTGAGTTGCTGTGCTGCCGCAGTGCTAACCACTGCGCCACCCTTCAAAACCAAGCTAGCTTTATTCTCAAAGCAAATGTCAAACAAGTCATTCACTCATTTCTCCATGCTGGCTATACTGAAAGAGGCCCCTCGACATGTGAAAAAATACAGGAAATCACTGGATGACCTGCATGGAGAATTCTGCCGTCAGTTCTCTGATTTTGGAAAAATTGACAAGTCACTTCAGCTGGTGTCTTGTCCCTTCACACAAGATCCTGAAACGGTGCCACAGGAGTTGCAGTTGGAACTGATTGATCTCCAGTGTGACACCATCTTGAAGGAGAAGTTCCACTCTCTTAAACTGGATGAGTTTTATGCTTCATTAAGCCCAGCAAAATTTCCAAACATCCAGAAGATGGCACAGAGGATACTAGTGTTGTTTGGATCTACGTATGTCTGTAACACTGTAATGCCATTTTTATGTTTATCTTTGATATGCTGATATGAATATGATATGCTTTGATATGCATCTGGTAGTGGCCTGGCCTGTCTGTCAAATTTTAAAAGTCATTGTGGCCCCTGAGCCAAAAAGTTTGCCCACCCCTGCTCTAGAGGGTATTTGTTATCAAAAAATTCTTTGTCATGGTGGGAATTCAACAAAAAAAAAAGCCTTCTCTTCTGATAATTCTGCTTTAAAAATGTTCTATTACATTACGATAGGAACACGGCTGTAATGCTAGTTTTGGTTCACTGTGTTCACTCTTGCCTCAGATGTGACTCTGGCAGACGGCGACCATGAGCAACAGCCACCCTCTGCGTCCCCTGGCCTCCGTGTCTGAGATCGACCACATCCACCTGCTGTCAGAGCAGTTGGGTGCCCTGGTGCTCGGAGAGGAGTACAGCGATGTCACCTTCATTGTGGAGGGGAAGCGCTTTCCGGCACACCGGGTCATCCTGGCAGCCCGCTGTCACTACTTTAGGTAAGGTTTTTTTGGTCAATCCTGATAGCTTCATACATTCTGGGGCTGCTCTGAATACTAGTTATGGGGTTTTGAATATCCAGGAGCAATTGAGAGTGAATATCTAAATATTCTGCGCAGTCTCTCTTCTAAACTTGAAACTTTTTCTTGTGAAGTTGCACCTTTTTTCCATAAAAGGCAGCTTTTCTTGTACATATGAGACCTTATTTCCTTGTAAATTTATTTGTTTTATTATAATATGCAATTTTTGCCAAGCAAATGTAGTCTTTCATAATTTTGCAGCTTTTTTGTAAATTTTGTTTTCCTCATAATTAGATCTTTCTTCATACATTTTTAGAAATTTAATAAACTCTGTATATCGCCAAACTGCGACATAACCCTTAGTGGTCAACAGTGGTAAAGATTTTTTTCAAGAAAATATTCAGCTCAGATGTCAGAACTTTCCAGGGCTATAACTTGAAAGTGGTAAGAGATAATGGCTTACTGTCAATTAGAAAGATGTAGAATATGATCCAAAGTTTCAGACAGGAGTAAATTTATGCATCTAATTTGCATACAAACAAACCAAGACATTCGTCACTTATTGCTGGCAAGGCGGCGTCCTTTTACGGCATTCTGGTCGTAATTTTGTCCTCTCCTGGTCATTTTAGCTCACTCTCTTACATGCAGAAACTGTTATTGATTATTCCACCTTAATTTCGCTTTTATTCCACAGCACATTTATCTTATATGACGACATGCAACCGGTGATTGCTCTACAGTCACATGGTGCTCCGGGCGCCGACAGGTGAAATCAACGAGCTTCGTGCTCCCTGTGTTATAAGAAAATGTAAACATCTACCTTCATAAGCTAAATGATCTCTTTTTAGAATCATAGTTGGCAAATTCAGGACCAAATCCTCTGAATTTGCTCCTCTTCAGCGATCGCATATGTCCACAACGATGACTGCTGTCCATTTTGTGTTGTAAACTCAAAGACAAAGAAGAAGAAGAATGATTTCTTCCTCTTTGGTGTATTACATGTCATCCATGAGTCCTCCAACGCGTGCCTGCCACCTTGTGAACTGGCATGATCAGTACAAATCCTCAGTCTAGCTGGGTAGTGTTTGGCATATTATTATGAGTTGACAGGCGCAGCGCTGCTCTCTGCCACTAGGGGCACAAAAAATCACACAGCTTAAAGGTTAAGAATGTAAATTTATGATCTTTTTGGCGAACTTATGACTTTATTATCAAATTGCTGCTGCTTTTTTCATTTGAATTTGTGAGATTTTTCTCTGTATTTTTGTATGAGAGGCTGGACACTAAGGAAGGAGGAAAGGACTTGTATCGATTGGCAAGACAGAGATTGAGCTGGAAAGGATGTGCAGCAAGTTAGGTTGATTAAGGACAGAAATTGTAATGTAGTAACAAGTGACGAGAGTGCGTTGAGAAGGTGGAAGGAGTAGAAGAAGATTTTTCTCTGCATTTGCATTTTTTTTAATTTGGTAAATGTAATGACGATCCCCCCTCATGGATCGTCACCTTATCGTGGTGGGGGGGTTTGCGTGCCCCAGTGATCCCAGGAGCTATGTTGTCCGGGGCAATTTGCCTCTGATAGGGTCTCCCAAGACAAACTGGTCCTGGGTGAAGGGCCAGACGAAGAACGATCCAACAGACTCTCATGATAAATTGTATATCAAGGATTCAGTGTACCCCGCCCGGTATGGGGTTACCGGGGCCCCACCCTGGAGCCAGGCCTGGGGGAGGGGCTCGAAGGCTAGCGTCTGGTGGCCGGGTTTCCACCCATGGGACCCGGCCGGGCTCAGCCCGAAGGAGTTACATGGGTCCGCCCTCCAGTAGGTTCACCACCTGCAGGAGGGATCATGGAAGTCCGGTGCTATGTGGATTAGGTGGCAGTCAAAGGCGGAGACCTTGGCGGACTGATCCCAAGCTTTCTAAACTGGCTTTTGGTACGTGGAATGTCACCTCTCTGGTGGGGAAGGAGCCTGAGCTGGTGTACGAGATTGAGCGATACCGGCTAGATATAGTCGGCCTCACCTCAACACACAGCTCCGGTTCCGGAACCAGTCTCCTGGAGAGGGGCTGGAGCTTGGCCTTTTCTGGAGTTGCCCCGGGCGAGAGGCGACGAGCAGGGGTAGGTATTCTTGTATCGCCCCACCTTGCTGCCTCTATATTGGAGTTTTCCCCGGTGGACGAAAGGGTTGCTTCCCTGCGCCTTCGGGTTGGGAAACGGGTCCTGACCATCATTTGTGCCTATGCACCAAATGATGTTTCAGAGTACCCACCCTTTTTGGAGTCTGTGACTGGGGTGCTGGAGGGTGCTCCTCCTGGAGACTCCATTGTCCTACTGGGGGACTTCAATGCGCACGTGGGCAACGACAGTGAAACCTGGAGGGGGGTGATTGGGAGGAACGGCCTGCCCGATCTGAACCCGAGTGGTGTTCAGTTATTGGACTTCTGTGCTAACCACAGTCTGTCTATAACGAACACCATGTTCAAGCATAAGGGTGTCCATATGTGCACCTGGCACCAGGACACCCTAGGCCGCAGGTCGATGATCGATTTTGTTATCGTATCATCAGACCTGCGACCGTATGTCTTGGACACCCGAGTAAAGAGAGGTGCAGAGCTGTCAACTGATCACCACCTGGTGGTGAGTTGGATCCGATGGCAGGGGAGGAAGCCATTCAGACCTGGTAGACCCAAACGTATAGTGAGGGTGTGCTGGGAGCGTCTGGCTGAGGCCCCTGTCCGGGAGGTCTTCAACTCCCACCTCCGGAAGAACTTCAACCACATTCCGAGGGAGTCTGGAGACATGGAGTCTGAATGGGCCATGTTCTCCACCTCTGTTGTTGAAGCGGCAGCCCAGAGCTGCGGCCGCAAGGTGGTCGGTGCATCTCGTGGTGGCAACCCCCGAACCAAGTGGTGGACACCAGTGGTGAGGGGGGCCATTAAGCTGAAGAAGGAGTCCTATCAAGCTTGGTTGGCTTGTGGGACTCCCGAAGCAGCTGAGGTGTACCGGCAGGCCAAGCGGAGTGCAGCTCGGGTGGTTGCTGAAGCAAAAACCCGGGTATGGGAGGAGTTCGGTGAGGCCATGGAACAAGACTTTCGGTCGGCTTCAAAGAGATTCTGGCAAACTGTTCGGCGGCTCAGGAGGGGAAAGCAGCTCCCCGTCCACACTGTGTATGGTGCGGATGGGACACTGTTGACTTCAACTGGGGATATCGTCGGGCGGTGGAAGGAATACTTTGAGGATCTCCTCAATCCCACTGATACGCCTTCCACAGAGGAAGCAGGGTTTGGGGACGAGGGGGATGACTCGCCTATCACAGGGGCTGAGGTCGCCAAGGTGGTTAAAAATCTCCTTGGTGGCCGGGCCCCGGGGGTGGACGAGATTCGCCCCGAGTACCTCAAGGCCCTGGATGTTGTTGGGTTGTCATGGTTGACACGCCTCTGCAACATTGCGTGGAGGTCGGGGGCAGTGCCTTTGGCATGGCAAACCGGGGTGGTGGTTCCTCTCTTCAAAAAAGGGGACCGGAGGGTGTGCTCCAACTTTAGAGGGATCACACTCCTCAGCCTCCCTGGGAAGGTCTATGCCAAGGTACTGGAGAGGAGAGTCCGGCCGTTGGTCGAACCTCGGATTCAGGAGGAGCAATGTGGTTTTCGTCCTGGCCGTGGCACATCGGACCAGCTCTTTACCCTCTCGAGAATTCTTGAGGGTTCGTGGGAGTTTGCCCAACAAGTTTACATGTGTTTTGTGGACTTGGAGAAGGCATTTGACCGCGTCCCTCGTGGATTTTTGTGGGGGGTGCTTCGGGAGTATGGGGTATCGGGCTTGTTGTTACGAGCTATTCGGTCTCTGTACAACCGTTGTGAGAGTTTAGTTCGCATTGCCAACACTCGGTCGGAGTCATTCCCAGTGAGAGTTGGACTCCGCCAGGGCTGCCCTTTGTCACCGGTCCTGTTCATAATTTTTATGGACAGGATTTCTAGGCGCAGCCAGGGAATGGAGGGTGTCATGCTTGGTGACCACAGGATCTCATCTCTGTTGTTTGCAGATGATGTTGTCCTGTTGGCTTCATCCAGCAATGACCTACAGCTCTTGCTGGGACGGTTTGCCGCTGAGTGTGAAGCGGCTGGGATGAGAATCAGCACCTCCAAGTCCGAGTCCATGGTCCTCAGCCGGAAAAAGGTGGATTGTCCTCTCCGGGTTGGGGACAGGCTCCTGCCCCAAGTGGAGGAGTTTAAGTATCTTGGGGTCTTGTTCACGAGTGAGGGGAAAATGGAGCGAGAGATCGACAGACGGATTGGAGCAGCATCTGCAGTGATGCGGACGTTGTACCGGTCTGTTGTGGTGAAGAGGGAGCTTAGTTCTAAGGCAAAGCTGTCGATTTACCAGTCAATCTACGTTCCTACTCTCACCTATGGTCACGAGCTTTGGGTAATGACCGAAAGAACGAGATCGCGGATACAAGCGGCTGAAATGAGCTTTCTCCGTAGGATTGCTGGACTCACCCTCAGAGATAGGGTGAGGAGCTCAGTCATCCGGGAGAGGCTCAGAGTAGAACCGCTGCTCCTCCACATTGAAAGGAGTCAGTTGAGGTGGTATGGGCATCTGATTAGGATGCCTCCTGGACGCCTCCCACTTGAGGTGTTTCAGGCACGTCCCACTGGGAGGAGACCCCGGGGCAGACCCAGGACTCGGTGGAGAGACTATGTCTCCCAGCTAGTCTGGGAACGCCTTGGTATCCCCTCTGAAGAGCTGGAGCAGGTGGCTGGGGAGAGGGAAGTCTGGGCTTCTCTGCTTGAACTGCTGCCTCCGCGACCCGGACCTCCGGAAAAGCGGTAGAAGATGGATGGATGGATAATTGTGGAATTCATCCTTATTAAAACACTTTTGGGTAAAAGGGAACATCTAAAAACCAAGTTGGAAAAGCCGAAGGAGGGAAAAAAAGCAGAAATTTACAATGAAAAAATTTACAAATTTTCAAGAAAATTTACAAGAAAATTAGCAAATTTAGGAGAAAAAAGTTGCAAATTTATAAGAAAAAGGTGCAAATGTAAGAGAAAAAAATCTAAAATTTATGAGAAGAAAGTGGCAAATTTAGGAGAAAAAAGTTGCAAATTTATAGGGGAAAAGTCACATTTTCAAAAAAGCTGCAAATTTCTGAGAGAGTCACAAATTTAAGAGAAAAAATGTCTTAAATTTAAGAGGAAAAAGTCCCAAATTTAAGAAAATAAGTCTCAAATTTAAGAGAAAAGGGTTGCAAATTTCTGAGAAAAAAGTCTAGAATTTACAAGAAGAAAGTAGCAAATATACAAGAAAAAGCTTGTAAATTTGTGTAAAAAAACTCCCAAAAAAACAAAACAAAACTGGACATTTATAAGACAAAAACTTGCAAACTTACGAGAAAAAAAACTTGAAAATTTATGGGGGGGGGTGTCACAAATTTTCAATAAGAAAGTTGCAAATTTCTAAGAAAAACGTTGAAAACTTAAGAGGAAAAAAGTCAGAAATTTGTGAGAAAAAAGTTTGAGGGAAAGAAAATTTAAAGCAATTGTAATTCTCCTAGAAAACAACGTTAACAGTAATCTTGTGGCTTGGGGCCCCCTAGTGGCTGCTTTATAGCCAGAAACTGCTCAGAGTATACAGTGGTGTGAAAAAGTGTTTGCCCCCTTCCTGACTTATCATTTTTTTTGTATGTTTGTCTAACTTAAATGTTTCAGATCATCAAACAAATTTAAATATTAGACAAAAATAACACAAGTAAATGCAAAATGCAGTTTTTAAATTAAGGTGTTTATTATTAAGGGTAAAAAAACATCCAAACCTACATGGCCCTGTGTGAAAAAGTGATTGCCCCCCCCCCCCACCCCGTTAAAACGTAAATTAACTGGTTTATCACATCTTTGGAAAGCTGAGTTCAATTTCTCTAGCCACACCCAGGCCTGATTACTCCCACACCTGTTCTCAATCAAGAAATCACTTAAATAGGACCTGCCTGACAAAGTGAAGTAGACCAAAACATCCTCAAAAGCTAGACATCATGCTGCAATCCAAAGAAATTCAGGAATAAATGAGAAACAAAGTAATTGAGATCTATCAGTCTGGAAAAGGTTATCAATCCATTTCTAAAGCTCTGGGACTCCAGTGAACCACAGTGAGAGCAATTATCCACAAATGGTGAAAACATGGAACAGTGTTGAACCTTCCAAGGAGTGGTCAGCCGACCAAAATTACCCCAAGAGCGCAGCGATGACTCATCCAAGAGGTCACAAAAGACCCCACAACAACATCCAAAGAACTGCAGGCCTCACTTGCCTCAGTTTAGGTCAGTGTTTGTGACTCCACCATAAGAAAGAGACTAGGCAAAAATGGCCTGCATAGCAAAGTTCCAAGATGAAAACCACTGCTGAGCAAAAAGAACATAAAGGCTTGTCTTAGTTTTGCCATGAAGCATCTTGATGATCCCCAAGACTTTAGGGAAAGTATTTTGTGGACTGATGAGACAAAAGTTGAAACTTTTGGAAGGTGTGTGTCCCATTACATCCGTTGTAAAAGTAACACAGCATTTCAAAAAAGGAACATCATACCAACAGTAAAATATGGTGGTGGTAGTGTGATGGTTTGGGGCTGTTTTGTTGCTTCAGGACCTGGAAGACTTGCTGTGGTAAATGAAACCATGAATTCTGCTGTCTACCAAAACTTCCTGAAGGAGAATGTCCGGCCATCTGTTGGTGACCTCAAGCTGAAGCACACTTGGGTTCTGCAGCAGGACAATGATCCAAAACACACCAGCAAGTCCACCTCTGAATGGCTTAAGAAAAACAAAATGAAGACTTTGGAGTGGCCTAGTCAAAGTCCTGACCTGAATCTGATTGAGATGCTGTGGCACGACTTTAAAAAGGCGGTTCATGCTCGAAAACCCTCCAGTGTTGCTGAATTAAAACAATTCTGCAAAGATGAGTGGGCCAAAATTCCTCCACAGCGCTATAAAAGACTCATTGCCAGTTATCGCAAATGCTTGATTGCAGTTGTTGCTGCTAAGGGTGACCCAACCAGTTATTTGCTTTAGGGGGCAATCACTTTTTCACACAGAGCCATGTAGGTTTGGATTTTTTTTTTTAACCCTTAATAATAAACACCTTCATTTAAAAACTGCATTTTGTGTTTACTTGTGTTATCTTTGTCTAATATTTAAATTTGTTTGAAGATCTGAAACATTTAAGTGTGACAAACATACAAAAAAATGAGAAATCGGGAAGGGAGCAAACACGTTACACACCATTGTAAATATTTGATCTTCCTGATTATTTTACCCTCTGTAGGGCCCTTCTGTACGGTGGGATGAAGGAGTCTCAGCCCCAGGCTGAGGTGTGTCTGGAGGAGACGCGATCCGAAGCCTTTTCCATGCTGCTCAACTACCTGTACACGGGTCGGGCCAGCCTCAGCTCTGCCCGGGAGGAGGTGCTGCTGGACTTTCTGGGCCTAGCTCACCGCTACGGCCTGCAGCCCCTGGAGGACTCCACCTCCGACTTCCTCCGCACCATCCTGCACACCAACAATGTCTGCCTAGTGTTTGACGTGGCCAGCCTCTACTCTCTGAGTGCGCTCAGTGCAGCCTGCTGCGCCTACATGGACAGACATGCGCCAGAAGTGTTAAACTCTGACGGTTTCCTCGCGCTATCCAAGGTAAGAGGTGGCAGGAGGATACGACTGTGTTAGAGATGTCCTGTTGTAAAGTTTATTACGGCAGACTGTAAAAGAATAATTTTTTTTTCCACAATATTTTTTATTGAACTTTTTTTTTTTTACAAACATAGCACACACAGTCAGACACTAACACAAAAGTAATTTAAAAATTAAAAAGAACAATAACAAAATAACAAAAAAAAGTGTAATAAAAACAACAGCCCTTAACAAAAACAAGTCAACAACAATGCTCCTTTGTTTAGTCTAGGTAATCTATTACATAAGAATACATAATATACATTCACCAGCTTGGAATTTGCAAGGTCCACGCATCATTCACCTTCTTCTTCAGAAGTTATGTTTAATTTCTTTACATAATCAATGAAAGGTCTCCATATATTCTCAAACACATTTTCCTTTGATTTCAGTATATATGTTATTCTTTCTAGTGGAAGGTTTGTTAACATCTGTCTTAACCACTGAGTCACATCTGGTCTATGAGTCTTTTTTCCACAGTAGTGCAATACATTTTTGGGCATTAAGCAAACTGAGGTCTATGAATGCTCTTTCACTCTTATTAAAGTTATGTTTTTCTGGATACAGACCCAACAAAAACAGTTTAGGGTTCAATGTGATTTGTTTTGAAATTATTTTTTTAATTGTTACCCTCACCTCTTCCCAAAACATTCTGATTTTTCTACATTCCCATAAACAGTGAAATAGGGTTCCTTTACTTTCCATACATTTTGTGCATGTATCTGGTATGTTTTTGTTATATCTATTTAATTCCACTGGTGTAACATACATCCGCATTAACCATTTAAAATGTATCAGTTTAAGACGTACATTTTTTGATTTGGTTTGAGCTTCTGTACAAGCCATTTCCCATTGTTCCTCTGAAATTTCAATTTGCAGGTCTTCTTTCCAGTCATTCAGTCTTTTCTGTGAGTTTTCACTTGAGTATAGTGTCAATGAGTTGTAAAACTCTGAAATAATACCCTTTCTCTTACTATCTTTCATCAAAATTTTTTCCAAAGTTGAATAAGTAGGTTGGGTGAGAGCATTATTTTGATTTGAACAAATAAAATTTCTAAGCTGAAGATATTTAAAAAAGTGTGTTCTATTAAGATTGAATTTAATCCTCAGTTCTTCAAAAGACATTATGTTATCTGAGCGTGACAAATATAAGTCTTGAATCTTTTGAATCCCTTTTAAATTCCATACTTTAAATACAATATCCGCTCTCCCTGGTGTAAAATATTGATTACCCCATATTGGGCTAAATTGTGACAGTGAGTGTGGTTCTTTTAAATATTTTTTAGTTTCAAACCATATTTTGATCATGTGCTTTACAATTGGATTTTTAACTTGTTTCTGTAATTTTTTAGCCGAGTCTGAGTATATGAATAAGGGAAGAGGTAAAGGTAAATTGTATGATTCCATTTCAGTCCAGTGAGGAGGATCATTTGATGAAAAATAATATGTCATAGACCTTAGTTGTGCTGACCAGTAATACAACATAAAGTTTGGTGTCTGTCCCTGTCAAATAAACTAATCTACTACTACTACTACATTTCAGACCTCCACGATCAAATGGTAAGTATAGTAAGGACAAACGTAATCTAGCCTTCCTATTGTTCCATATAAATTCCACTAACTTTTTTTAATTGGCTGCACGGTGGCGCAGTGGTTAGCACTGTGGCAGCACAGTTTACCCTTGGCCGGGGGATTGTGGGGATCGTGGGATCGTGGGTTCGATCCCAGCCCCCGACCAACAGTGATCTGTGTGGAGTTTGCATGTTCTCCCCGTGTTGCGTGGGTTTACTCCGGGATTTCTCCGGTTTCCTCCCACATGCCAAAAACATGCATGTTAGGTTAATTGGCTGTTCTAAATTGTCCCTAGATATCTGTTTCCTATAGGCCCTTAGAATAGAGGGTTAGTACTAATGAAAGCGCTTTGAGTGGTCTTTGTGACTAGAAAAGCGCTATATAAGTGCAGGTTAGTTAGTTAGTTAGTTAGTTAGTAATTCTTGAGAATAGATCTGAAGGTGGTGGTAAAGGAATGTTTTGAAATAAATAATTTTTGGTAAGATATTACTTTTAAGTATATTAATTCTCCCGATCATCGACATTGGTAGTGACATCCATCTCTGAAGCAACTCATTAATATTTGTCATTAAGGCTTCATAGTTGGCATTAGAATTCCTAAATATTTAAACTGATCTACAACATAGAATTGGTTTACCTCAGGAGATGGATGATTTCTCTGGGTCTCATTTAACATTAATATTGAAGATTTTGTTTTGTTTATTTTATATCCTGATATATCCCCAAAGTTCTTTATTAAATTCAACAAGGTCGGAATTGATTTTTTAAAATTCGACATAAACAAAATTATGTCATCAGCATACAGGGAGATTTTATGTTCTGTTGGTCCTACTTTAATTCCATATATTTGTGGATGTAAACGTACTGCCATCGCTAAAGGTTCAATTGCCATAGTAAACAATAAAGGTGAAAGTGGACAGCCTTGTCGACATCCTCTATTGATTTTTATTGATTTTGAGATATTGCTGTTTGTTAGGATTTCTGCTGTAGCATTATTGTATATTATCTGGACCCATTTTATGAAATTATTTCCAAGTCCAAACCTTTGTAGGACTTCAAAAAGATAGGGCCATTTGACCCTATCAAAGGCCTTTTCGGCATCCAATGATAGGAGAGCTGTATCCGGTGCTTCTTTATTGGAATAAATAATATTAAATAGTCTTCTTACATTATGGAAGCCTTGTCTTCCCATTATAAAACCATTCTGATCTCTGTTAATAATATTTGGTAATATTTCTTGTAGTCGTTTTGCTAAAATTTTACAAATTATTTTAAGATCAGCATTTAATAGGCTTATTGGTCTCATGGCACATACGGCATATAGCCCAAACTCTACTACTACTGTTACTTCTAGCAGGGGACGTTCATCTCAACCCTGGACCTTTCCATCAACAAGCGATTTCTGCAACCGTGCAAATCTCCACCCCGAGCATGGAGTTTTTGACTCCGAGGTTGTTAGAATCGCCAGTTGGTCCCCTTCAACCAACATCATTATCCCCGCAACTTACTCGGGCTTTGGTGTCGGGTGTCATCTGTGGGGCCCCTGCGGACGCTGCCTGTGGTGGTCGACTGGCCGAGGAGGAGTTCCGTTGGAGGGACTTAGAGGAAGAAGCATGGATGGATGATCGGCCCTGTTCCACCACCGCTGCTGGAGATGGCATGTTGAACTGTCAGGGCTCTGGCGCTGCAGCTGCTTCGGAGACTGCTGCGAGGCGACCGGTGTTGCATCCCGGAGGAATGCCGATGAAAATATTATCCAGTGATTCCTGCTTACTTGCAGGGTTGGAAGAATCCAGGGTCGTTGCCTCTGTCACTGGGGTGAGTCCTGAGGTTCGCATTCATGTATAATCAGACAGTAATCACATTGACTCATCTGGGGCAGAATGTAAACAACAACGGAATCCCACGAGGGACAAAAGGACTTCCTATCAACGCGCATCGTCAAAACAGAGCAAGCACAAGCTCTTCCAAACGGTAAACCACGCACAAGTTATTTGGAACCCAGAATCCAAATCTAAAGGTTTGCTAGGAGGTCATCTAAATATTAGAAGCATATTACCAAAAATGGATCAGATACGGAATATGCTTATTGAGTCTAATTTGGATTTTCTATGTATCTTTGAAAGTTGGTTGAATTGTAATGTATCAAATGATCTAGTCACTATACCAGGATATTTATGTTATAGAAATGATAGAACCACAAGCAAGGGAGGGGGTGTCCTAATTTATATAAGGGAATGTCTTAAATGTGTCGAACTCGAACTGAATGTAAATTTGGAGTGCCTGGGACTTAATGTAATTCTATCACCAAATATGAATTTTAACTTTGTTGTAGTCTATAATCCCCCATCTCATGGTGCTGAGTTTTACAATGAACTCAAGAGTCTTCTTTCCATCTGTGATAAATGTAATGAATGTATTGTATTCGGTGATTTTAACATTAATTGGATGGATAAAAGTGCCAAAGGCAAGTTGAAATCCGCTACGGGGAAATTTAGATATGTACAATTGATTGATGAACCCACCCGTATCACAAGGACATCTGAAACTCTTATACTTATACTCTTATACTCTTATTTTCACTAATAGGCCAAAGAGAGTCGTAAAAACATAATTTGATTACTTGACTTTCAGATCACAACATGACACTGGTTGTAAGAAAGCTATCAAAACAACGCCTTGTCCACCATATTAAAAATGAAAATCAATCTAGGTTCACAACAGGTATTTCTAAATTAAACATGGCTCACTTTGAACAGGACTTAATGAATGCAAATTGGGAGAATGTAACCAAAGTGTTGAACTTAAAGAGTAGTGTCAGTAATTTTATGTCAACCTTAAGCAACTTACTTAGTAAATACACAAGAACCTGGAAAAGCAGACCTAAGAAATGCTCCCTCCCATGGTTTAATAAGGACATTCTTCAGCTTATGAAAAAGAGAGAGCTTGCTCTCAAAAGGTCTCTGGTCACTAAAACCAGCACTGACCATTTCATTTTCACTAGTCTAAGGAACAAAGTGGTGTCTGAGCTTCGGAAAGCTAAGACTAATTACTTCTTTAGACTAACTGAGGAGGCCAATGGGGGCAGTTCTAAACTCTGGCAACACATAAATAGATTAACAAATTCGAGTAAACAAAAGCATTCAAAAATAAGTAGTCTCAAGGTAGATGATAACCTCATTGATAGTAATGAGTCCATGGCCAATGCCTTCAACTGTTTTTTCACTGAATCCGTTCATAAACTGGCAAGTTATTTTAGATCACCTGAGTTATCCTCTAAGGAACATGTTAATGTTCACAACAGTTTTCGCATTAAAGAGGTATCCAGTGATGCAGTTAAAGAGATTATTGGGAAAATGAATAACTCTATGGCAAAGGATGTTGATAACTTAAATGCTGACTTAATTAAGAAACACCAGAATAGTCTGTTGGAGCCTATTACTCATTTAGTTAACTTGCCAATAAGAACAAATACCTTTCCAGAGAATTGGAAGACAGCAGTAATTACCCCGGTCTATAAGTCGGGAGACAAGGACTTAGCAAGCAACTACAGGCCGATTGCCATATTGCCCGTAGTTTCAAAAATTTTGGAGAAGATTGTTGCTGATCAATTGATAGAACATTTAGAGTCCAACCAGTTACTTTATTCACAGCAATTTGGGTTTAGACCTAAGTATTCCACAGAAACAGCTAACTGTTATTTTATTGAGAAGGTCAAGGCTTTATTGGTTAAGGGGCATGTTGTGGGGACCGTGTTTCTGGATCTAAAAAAGGCCTTTGACACGGTAAACCACACTGTCCTATTGTCGAAGTTAAAAGATCTCAGAGAGAACAATGTGTCAAGGTCAATGGGGAGAAATCTGGGTTGCTCACCAATAACATGGGAGTACCACAAGGATCTATACTAGGGCCATTGTTGTTCACAATATACATCAACGACTTGCCCAATAGTTGCTCAGGTGCCAACTGCCAGATGTATGCTGATGACACCATAATCTATCTGTCTGCCAAAACGGCTAGCATGGTAGCTGAGCACCTGACCCAGGTTTTACAGAACATCTCTAAGTGGCTTGTGTTGTCGCATTTAACCTTGAATGTCAAAAAAACTGTTGCTATGTGTATCTCTATTAGAAACAGGCCCATGAATGATGTTTTTGATGTTAAAATTGGAAATGAGGTGCTTACTGAAGTGAATGAGGTCAAGTATTTAGGGATCATTCTAGACGGGAACCTGCGATTCAACAAGCAGGTGCATTACATTTGTAAGAAGGTCAAACCCAATTTAAATTGCTTCTGTCTCATTAGAAGGGATTTGTCATTCAGAACTGCTCATACATATATGCACACGATGATTCTTTCACATCTGTCATACTGTATCACATCTTGGTCACAAACATCTCAAATTACACTAAAAACCCATAACTGCAGTATATAAACAGGCTATAAAAATCTTGGACCGCAAACCAATGCAGTGGTATCACTGTGGTATTTTAGTCAAGCACAATCTTTTTACTTTTGAAAATTTTATTATCTTCTGTAATATCAGACTGGTTTTTAAATGTCTATACAATCTTGTTTCACCTCCTTTTTCTGGTTTGGTGGCTAGACGCTCGAGCTGTAGCAGAGCATGCACACGAGCTTCCATCAACGGTGACTGCATTGTCACCATGTCGAGAACTTCATTTGGTCAGTCTGCTTTCTCCATAAAAGGGGCAAACTTATGGAACTCTCTGCCAACTCACTTAAAATTGGAGACAAATGCCAACCTCTTCAACAGAGGTGTTAAAGATTGGCTAAAATCCCACCAGCAATGTGTGCATGTCTAGTCTGAGTTGTTGTTTGTTGTGATCATGGATCTCTTGCTCTATTTGTCACGGATGAGAATCCTCCGCGGATCCGCGGAATTCCTCGGATTTGATCATGTCTAGGGTCATTCTCGTGAATCGTCTAAATTCGAGGAGAAAATTTTAGGGGGGGGGGGTGAGGTTTGTTATGAGCGGCGAGTCGTATTTTCGATCGGCTGCTAAAATCCACCGCACAGAACGTGCTACCCAGCGAGATCAGTAATGTAATGTAACAAGGCCACTGATTGGCTGATACTTATTGAAGCAACCAATTGGCGATTTTGTTATTCCTTTGTCATATCCCACACGCGGAGCGAAATGCAAATGGCGGACAGTTCAATCAACCGAGTTTTCCCGATTTTGTGAAAATGGTGAACCTAAAACTCACGAAAGACAACAAAGCAAGAATTTTAGAAATCGACAAAGGGATAAGGAACAAGTTTTGTTGGGAATGGCTCGAAAAAACTGTGTCAATGACTGTAAAGATCGGTAAAAATACCGAAGTTGTGGTTGAAAATATGGCCGACTTCATAGCGAAATGCGAAGTACCAGGGAAAGCCCAGTGTGTTTATTGCAACGATTTCTTGAGTTATGGATCTCGTGGTTGTGTTGCCTTAGTTGAACACTGTTCAAAACAGAAACGTCTCAAAATTGTGCCTACAAGAGATCGAACTACTCGCTCGTGCTGCATTCAAAACGATTGATGGACACGGTTAAATTCAGATGTCAGTCAATCAAAGTTCATCACAATTGGCCCCGATTACAGCAATTAGTAATCGGAAGACACATTCCGAGGTAAGATTTTTTTCTCGTTATAAGTAATGTACTTCAGAATTTTCGTGTAATGAATTTGTTATGAAATAGCATGTGTAAGTTGTGACGTCATGCCTGTTTTGAAACACTAATTGCATTTGAATGCTGATTATCGATTGTTAATAGATAAATGTTAATGTTAATGTGTTATATACATGTGTGTTAATGTTAATAGATAAATGTTTGTTGGTGATCCAGATCACCGTCCGGATCCAGGAATCCTTTAAAAAATAATTGCAAATGGCATTTTTTTCCATGGTCAAGGAATCTATAAAGTTAGACAAAATAAATGTAGGATTAATATTTATGATGTTAAACACTGTATGGGGGGAACTGTGGCGCTGGGCGGAGGTCTGCGCTCTCCGAGTGCTTTTCTAGTTACATATTTTCTCACAATTTGAAATGCAATCTAAGAATTTTGAATATAATTTATCATTTTTTGTTTCACTAGGAGGAGTTACATAATGCATGTGTGTTTTTTTGTCAGGGGTGGTGATGGGTTGCCTTTCCTAAGATATCTTTGCTTTTATTAGTAAACATAATTTCTTTATGGTCATTGCATAAAAATATTAAACATCTTTTAGGTTTTACTTACTTTCTTAGATTATCTTTCAAATATTAAAATATACTAATATGCAACTTTTTTATATTCCTAGTAACACTAACAAATGCACACATTAATAAATCGAAATGTTTGCAGAATGTCAGTATATTTTAATAAATGGGTGATGGACTTGGTGATGGAATTTTGTTAATATTTATAATTTATTTTACTTGGTTAAATTATTTTGTCTGTTCTAGAACTATGTAAATGTAATTCTGTCAGTTCTAAACATATTAAATAGTAGTAAAATATAATTTAGTATTATTACATCAACATACCATTCGGATATCATAAATTTACACATGTGATGCAGCAGCAGATTAAAAAGGTAAACTATAAATGCATTTGTACTTACTTCTAACTTTAAATATAAGACCACATTTGAGCATTCTAAAACACCAGATTTCGTTAGCTTGGGTCCCCCAAGACCCCCGGCTTAGTTTCCTCTTTTTTCCCCAAACCCCATTCTCATCTCTTGATTTATAATTTGTAATGTATTTGTAATTTTAATTAGCTTATAAATTTTGTATGTACAGCCTAATTTATGACCTATATAAGCCACCTACGGACTGGTGTTGAGAATTAGCACTTGTGCTATATACACCTATGCAAAACATCTGGTCTCTCCTTGTGATTGTACTAATGTAATTTGTTATGTCCATATTAAATAAATAAAGAAAAAAATGTTTTCACATTTATTAGAGGGTTTACCTGGTTTTGGCAACAGCATAATTAAGGCATTATTCATGTATGATGGTAAATTACCATTTTGAAGTGCTTCTAAAACCATTTCCAAAAGTGGTTTTATTAATTTATTCTTAAATTTTTTATAGAGGTCGACTGGAAGACCATCTGGTCCTGCTCTTTTTCCTGATTTAATATTATCAATGGCTTGCCCAACTTCTTCTTGACTAATTTTAGACTCCAGTATTTCCCTGTTTTCATTTGGAATACCTGGTATGGATAATCCACCCCAAAACCCATTTAGTTTTGTTAAGTCAGTTTCATTTTTTGTATCATATAGTTTTTCATAATAATCTCTAAAGGCACTATTGATTTCTAAAGGATCTATAACTACCTGTCCGTTACTTACAATACTGGTAATTGGTGTTTTAGATTCTAATTGTTACCTCCGCCAAGGAGGTTATGTGCTCATCGACGTTGGTTTGTCTGTCTGTTAGTCTGTTTGTTTGTCTTTGTTTGTTTGTTTGTTAGCAAGATAACTCAAAAACTTATGGATGGATTTTCATGAAATTTTTACAGATTGTCAGAAATGGGGTATCCTACAGATGATTACATTTTGGTGGTGATCCAGATCACCGTCTAGAAGAAAACCGCCATTACGGAAAATGCCATTTTCGTGAATAACTACTGAACCATTGTCAATCCAATTGCTAGTCATATGTTTTCATGGTCAAGGAATCTGAAAACGTACACACAAACACTGTATGGGGGGAACTGTGGCCGCCATTACGGACAATGCCATTTTCGTGAATAACCACTGAACCACTAATCCTATCATTGTCAATCCAATTGCTAGTCATATGTTTCATGGTCAAGGAATCTGAAAACGTACACACAAACACTGTATGGGGGGAACTGTGGCCGCCATTACGGAAAATGTCATTTTCGTGAATAACTACTGAACCACTAATCCTATCATTGTCAATCCAATTGCTAGTCATATGTTTTCATGGTCAAGGAATCTGAAAACGTACACACAAACACTGTATTGGGGGGATTGTGGCGCTTGGCGGAGGTCTGCGCTTTCCGAGTGCTTTTCTAGTTTATTCATGACTTGTTTAAGTTTTTTAAGATTTTGTAGACCTCTGCAATTCCATGAAGTTAAATTAAGATTAACGCTTTGATCTATGATCAATAAGGAGTTTGAGATTACCTTGCAATATGAACATACTCTTACAGAGAAGCAAAAACATGGATGATAGAACATTCATCCTACAAACTAAACAAAAACAGATCCCCTTTCCCCACATTCGTGGTAATCCCCCCAAAATCAAAAAAATTCCATCTCCCGTTAGAGCTAGTGACTGTTCCACACCTGCGAGGATCAGTCAAACCACTCTCTCTTTCTCCTCTCAATCACCCTGACTTTACTACTATTCTTATGACATTAACTCTCTTCTGTAGTTTTTTCAACATAACTTCAAAGTTTTATAGCAACGTTGTACATCATAACTTTTTTTTTTTTTAAATAGTCTGTATTTTGTAGACATGTTTATGTTTCAGATCAATTAGATGTCTGTACATATGCTTAAATGTTCTACCTTTGTCATGTTCATGCTTAGCTCCTGCCAGTCTCCTTTTGGATCTGCTTGATGAGCTCCTGCGCCTCTTGAGGGGTCTTGAAGGTGTGGGTTCTCCCCTTATATGTGACCAGCAGTCTTGCCGGATGAATTACTCCGTGACGAATCCCTAGGTTGCGCAGCTCTTTGCGGGCGGGGTCAAACTGTTTTCTCAATTGTTGTATTCCTGCAGCCAAGTCCGGATAGAACCGCACCTGTTGGTCCTGGTATTTAATTTCCCCTTTAGCTCACGCCGCATTGGTGACTGTCATCTTGTCTCTGTAGTTGAGGAACTTCATAATCAGTGTCCTCGGTGGTGTCTTATTATCTCTCGGTGGGCCGATTCGGTGAGTTCTCTCTAAAACGACCGATGACTGCAGATCTGCATTATTCAGCGCTTCTGGAATCCACTTTTCCAAAAAGGAACATGGGTCCCGTCCCTCCGCTCCCTCCAGGAGGCCCACCAGCCTCAAATTATTCTGTCGCGAGCGGGATTCCAAGTCTAGGACGTTATCTTCCAGACTTTTGCATTTTAATTCCAGTGTTTGCAGTTTAGTTTGCAGGCTGGTGACGTCATCTTCACCGCTTGAAATTCGGAGCTCTGCCTGCGACACTCGCTCCATGCAGTCATTTATTTCTTTTCTCATACCTTCTATCGCTGTTATAATCCCGTTGAATTTAGACGAAAACTCTGTTCTCATGGAGTTGATGGCAGTGAGCACTGCGTTTGTCCCCTCTTCAACTGTTCCCGCTCCGCCACTGGCTCCCTTCTCCGCCATTGCCTCTGGAATTTTCTCTGTTTCACCTCAAGTGTGGAAGTCTGTTAGCTTGGGTTGTTTTGTCGAGTTGCCTTTTCCTCCACCTAATTTTCCAGCCTTAGTCTTTACCATATCCGCGCCAAAACGCTAGGATGGGTTTTGTTCCATTTAAGAGAGTTTTAGTAATTTTTTTTATTTTCAAGAGCAGAGCAGTGTGAAACATGTCTTCCTATGTGGCCGCCATAACCGGAAGTCCAAAAAGAATAATTTTTGTATAAAATACAGATGTAGTGTGGCCTCTAGTGGTCAGATTTCAATAAGAGTTATTGATGTTTACCAAAGCAGCTGCTTATCTGCATCCCATCAGAGCCTTGAAAAAGCTCTGCGTTAGTTTAGTTTAGTACTTGTTCTTGGAGGAGTCAGAAGCAATGAATCCTTAATTCTAGAGCTGCTTGCCCTACTGGTATTTTTTTCATCTCTGAACAAATATTTTGATGAGATTAAAGCAGTATCTGGTTCTTAAAGAACTACACTGTTTTTTCCCATGTAAATGAAGGTCAGACTTGAAGGGAAATTTTGGTCCTAACATTCCACTAGAAATGGGTTGATTTAGTTTTGTTTTTCAAAGAACTTACTTGTGTAAATGCAGGGTGTCCACAGGTCCTTAAAGTCTTAAATTAATTTATCCAAATTTAAGACTTGAGCTGTTACAAAGTTACATTCAATCCTTAAATTTCAAACGTCTTAAAAATACCACAGGTATGATAAATGTGACGGCTGTATTTTCTTGTATTTAGTGGTGAAATGGTCAACTTTTGTGCATTTATAGTGCTGCGAAAAAGTATTTGCCCCCTTCCTGATTTCTTATATACTGCTCAAAAAAATTAAAGGAACACTTTTTAATCTGAGTAAGCTGGACTAGCCTGCCACAGTTTCTTCACTTTAAGTTTTGGAGTGTTTTCATGGCTCAGGAGGTAGAGCAGGTCGTCCAATAACCGCATGGTTGGCAGTTCGAATCCCGCTCTCCCCGAATATCCTGCCGTTGTGTCCATGGGCAAGGACTTCACCCCCAATTGCTCCTGGTGGGTCTGGAAGCGCCATGTTAGGTAGCATGCCGCCGTCAGTGTGTGAATGTGTGTGTGAATGGGTGGATAGCAGGATCTGTAAAGCGCTTTGGTTATCAAGAGATGAGAATAAAAGCGCTATATAAGTGAGTGCCATTTACCATTTACCATCAAAAGACGTGACATCTTTTCATTCTTAACACATCCAATCCATATCAGTGTAGATATCCAGCTTATTTTTTCCCATTAAAATCTGATGTGTTTTCGATGGACTTCCGGTCTGGACACCATGGTGGTAGCAGCTTAACGCTGAAGCTCCCAGATCCCATCCCTGAAAATACCATGAAATTCAGATTTAACGGATTTATGGAAGAGTGAAAATCAAAAGACAAAGTCATTATGCCTCAAGGAAAACAGAAGAGATCAACATTTACCTGGCCAAGACACGCATCGGCCGGAGAATCTGACTTGGAAGACAACAACCACTCGGAAATAGAGAAGCAAAATGAGGCTAGCAACATGGTTAGTTTAAAAACTATACTTCAAGAATTAAGAGAATTTCGCCGAGAGTGTTGGGCCGAATTTTGTGAAATTAAAGACGAAATAAAAAGGACAAACAACAGAGTGGACCAGGCTGAGGCCCGAATCATGGAAGCAGAGGAAAGAATAAAAGGTTTGGAAGAAACCACGCTGGAATTACTCAAACGACAGACAAGACTGGAGGCTAAGCTAACCGACCAGGAAGGAAGACTAAGAAGGGACAACATAAGAATTCATGGTCTGAAAGAAGGAGTCAAGGACGGTTTCACCACAATGGCTGCATGCGTGGAAACCATACTGAGAGAGAAGTTGGAAATTCCCCAATCCACCAATTTGAAAATAGAAAGGGCGCACCGTTCATTAGCCCCAAGGCCATCGGCGGAAGCTCCCCCGCGATCGGTGGTGAAGTTTTCCAACTTCAGAACAAAAGAAGAGGTTTTGAGACTGGCTTGGCAGAAAAAAGGATTTATGCACCAAGAAAGAAAAGTTTTTGTGGAGCATGACTACGCCCCGGAGGTCCTTAAAAAGCGTCGGGAATACAACGACGCCAAAAAGGTACTAAGAGAGAAGAAACTGTGCTTTCAAACTCCATTTCCGGCGAAGCTGAGGGTTTTTTACGGGGAAGAGACGTGTCTCTACAACTCAGCGGAAGAAGCAACCAGGGATATGGAGAGAAGAGGGCTCCCGGTAACGGTGTATAAACCCGCAGCAGACCCGACCGAAAGAATCAAGGCTCAAACGTGGTGCACACAGAGACCCTCAAAATCCACGGGCCAGCAGCGGGAAACCCAGCACCAGGGCTATAAGGAAAAACTGGAGGCTTTCAGGAGGGAATAACGATATTTTTAGTCAATCTGCGCATCCAACCCTCCTCCTGCAAGGTAACAGACATTAAAGGAGATGCAGAATCAGCAAACATCCATCCATCCATCCATCCATCTTCTACCGCTTTTCCGGAGGTCCGGGTCGCGGAGGCAGCAGTTCAAGCAGAGAAGCCCAGACTTCCCTCTCCCCAGCCACCTGCTCCAGCTCTTCAGAGGGGATACCAAGGCGTTCCCAGACTAGCTGGGAGACATAGTCTCTCCACCGAGTCCTGGGTCTGCCCCGGGGTCTCCTCCCAGTGGGACGTGCCTGAAACACCTCAAGTGGGAGGCGTCCAGGAGGCATCCTAATCAGATGCCCATACCACCTCAACTGACTCCTTTCAATGTGGAGGAGCAGCGGTTCTACTCTGAGCCTCTCCCGGATGACTGAGCTCCTCACCCTATCTCTGAGGGTGAGTCCAGCAATCCTACGGAGAAAGCTCATTTCAGCCGCTTGTATCCGCGATCTCGTTCTTTCGGTCATTACCCAAAGCTCGTGACCATAGGTGAGAGTAGGAACGTAGATTGACTGGTAAATCGACAGCTTTGCCTTAGAACTAAGCTCCCTCTTCACCACAACAGACCGGTACAACGTCCGCATCACTGCAGATGCTGCTCCAATCCGTCTGTCGATCTCTCGCTCCATTTTCCCCTCACTCGTGAACAAGACCCCAAGATACTTAAACTCCTCCACTTGGGGCAGGAGCCTGTCCCCAACCCGGAGAGGACAATCCACCTTTTTCCGGCTGAGGACCATGGACTCGGACTTGGAGGTGCTGATTCTCATCCCAGCCGCTTCACACTCAGCGGCAAACCGTCCCAGCAAGAACTGTAGGTCATTGCTGGATGAAGCCAACAGGACAACATCATCTGCAAACAACAGAGATGAGATCCTGTGGTCACCAAGCATGACACCCTCCATTCCCTGGCTGCGCCTAGAAATCCTGTCCATAAAAATTATGAACAGGACCGGTGACAAAGGGCAGCCCTGGCGGAGTCCAACTCTCACTGGGAATGACTCCGACCGAGTGTTGGCAATGCGAACTAAACTCTCACAACGGTCGTACAGAGACCGAATAGCTCGTAACAACAAGCCCGATACCCCATACTCCCGAAGCACCCCCCACAAAAATCCACGAGGGACGCGGTCAAATGCCTTCTCCAAGTCCACAAAACACATGTAAACTGGTTGGGCAAACTCCCACGAACCCTCAAGAATTCTCGAGAGGGTAAAGAGCTGGTCCGATGTGCCACGGCCAGGACGAAAACCACATTGCTCCTCCTGAATCCGAGGTTCGACCAACGGCCGGACTCTCCTCTCCAGTACCTTGGCATAGACCTTCCCAGGGAGGCTGAGGAGTGTGATCCCTCTAAAGTTGGAGCACACCCTCCGGTCCCCTTTTTTGAAGAGAGGAACCACCACCCCGGTTTGCCATGCCAAAGGCACTGCCCCCGACCTCCACGCAATGTTGCAGAGGCGTGTCAACCATGACAACCCAACAACATCCAGGGCCTTGAGGTACTCGGGGCGAATCTCGTCCACCCCCGGGGCCCGGCCACCAAGGAGATTTTTAACCACCTTGGCGACCTCAGCCCCTGTGATAGGCGAGTCATCCCCCTCGTCCCCAAACCCTGCTTCCTCTGTGGAAGGCGTATCAGTGGGATTGAGGAGATCCTCGAAGTATTCCTTCCACCGCCCGACGATATCCCCAGTTGAAGTCAACAGTGTCCCATCCGCACCATACACAGTGTGGACGGGGAGCTGCTTTCCCCTCCTGAGCCGCCGAACAGTTTGCCAGAATCTCTTTGAAGCCGACCGAAAGTCTTGTTCCATGGCCTCACCGAACTCCTCCCATACCCGGGTTTTTGCTTCAGCAACCACCCGAGCTGCACTCCGCTTGGCCTGCCGGTACACCTCAGCTGCTTCGGGAGTCCCACAAGCCAACCAAGCTTGATAGGACTCCTTCTTCAGCTTAATGGCCCCCCTCACCACTGGTGTCCACCACTTGGTTCGGGGGTTGCCACCACGAGATGCACCGACCACCTTGCGGCCGCAGCTCTGGGCTGCCGCTTCAACAACAGAGGTGGAGAACATGGCCCATTCAGACTCCATGTCTCCAGACTCCCTCGGAATGTGGTTGAAGTTCTTCCGGAGGTGGGAGTTGAAGACCTCCCGGACAGGGGCCTCAGCCAGACGCTCCCAGCACACCCTCACTATACGTTTGGGTCTACCAGGTCTGAATGGCTTCCTCCCCTGCCATCGGATCCAACTCACCACCAGGTGGTGATCAGTTGACAGCTCTGCACCTCTCTTTACTCGGGTGTCCAAGACATACGGTCGCAGGTCTGATGATACGATAACAAAATCGATCATCGACCTGCGGCCTAGGGTGTCCTGGTGCCAGGTGCACATATGGACACCCTTATGCTTGAACATGGTGTTCGTTATAGACAGACTGTAGTTAGCACAGAAGTCCAATAACTGAACACCACTCGGGTTCAGATCGGGCAGGCCGTTCCTCCCAATCACCCCCCTCCAGGTTTCACTGTCGTTGCCCACGTGCGCATTGAAGTCCCCCAGTAGGACAATGGAGTCTCCAGGAGGAGCACCCTCCAGCACCCCAGTCACAGACTCCAAAAAGGGTGGGTACTCTGAAACATCATTTGGTGCATAGGCACAAATGATGGTCAGGACCCGTTTCCCAACCCGAAGGCGCAGGGAAGCAACCCTTTCGTCCACCGGGGAAAACTCCAATATAGAGGCAGCAAGGTGGGGCGATACAAGAATACCTACCCCTGCTCGTCGCCTCTCGCCCGGGGCAACTCCAGAAAAGGCCAAGCTCCAGCCCCTCTCCAGGAGACTGGTTCCGGAACCGGAGCTGTGTGTTGAGGTGAGGCCGACTATATCTAGCCGGTATCGCTCAATCTCGTACACCAGCTCAGGCTCCTTCCCCACCAGAGAGGTGACATTCCACGTACCAAAAGCCAGTTTAGAAAGCTTGGGATCAGTCCGCCAAGGTCTCCGCCTTTGACTGCCACCTAATCCACATAGCACCGGACTTCCATGATCCCTCCTGCAGGTGGTGAACCTACTGGAGGGCGGACCCATGTAACTCCTTCGGGCTGAGCCCGGCCGGGTCCCATGGGTGGAAACCCGGCCACCAGACGCTAGCCTTCGAGCCCCTTCCCCAGGCCTGGCTCCAGGGTGGGGCCCCGGTAACCCCATACCGGGCGGGGTACACTGAATCCTTGATATACAATTTATCATGAGAGTCTGTTGGATCGTTCTTCGTCTGGCCCTTCACCCAGGACCAGTTTGTCTTGGGAGACCCTATCAGAGGCAAATTGCCCCGGACAGCATAGCTCCTGGGATCACTGGGGCACGCAAACCCCCCCACCACGATAAGGTGACGATCCATGAGGGGGCCATGTCACCATGAGAATCAGCAAACATGAAGTGGTAAAACATTTCATGGAACAGTCATATTAGAAACAAATAAGTCTTTAAAAAAAAAAAACTTGTTAAAATAGAAATGTGACAATGAACCACATGAACTCTCCACACTAACAAAAACTGTATTAACGTGATTGTTTGCTGTGACGGTGGTGGGAGGTTGCGCACAATTTCGTAGGGTATAGGCATAAAAAAAAAAAAACCATTACAAGTTCGGATTGGGATCTGAAATTCACATTAAAAACATGGGACAACTTACAGGGATAAGAGAGGGCCCTCAACACGTAACAAAATTTGAGGAATTTCCCTCAGAGCCAACACACCAACCACAAGGCTCTTCTAAGGTCGCTAAAAAGACCTCAGTTCAGGAAGATCTTTTGACAGTTTTTTGTTTTAAAGTTTTATATACTATGTTCTTTATGTTTTTTATGTTCTTAATGTTCTTTCAGTTTCTGAGTAGCATAAAAGAGGGCCATTACACTGTTATACTAAATAAGACAATACAATGGAGAAACAGGGTGTAACCAAAATAATCTCATATAATGTAAAAGGGATCCTGAATCCAGTTAAAAGAACCAAGATTCTAGGCAAAATGAAAAAAGACAAAGCAGGAATAATATTTTTACAGGAGACCCACCTAACAGATTTGGAGCACACTAAACTTAATAGACAAGGGTTTAAACTGATCTCTTCATCCTCATATAAGTCAGGGAGGAGGAGGGGGGTAGCGACATTGATCTCAACCAAAATTATATTTGAAAAAAATTCAGAACACAAAGATAAAGAAGGGAGATTTAGCATGGTACTTGGTCGGCAAGAGGGAGAAGATATCACCCTGCTGAATGTATATCAGAATCAGAATCAGAATGAGATTTATTGCCATTGTTCATGTAGTACACAAACTAGGAATTTGTCTCGGTGCAATGCTGCAACATTAAACATGGAGTAGCACTAAAGATAAAAATAAAAACTATGCATGCAATAAAAGGTAGAATATGAATAAGTAATACTAATCTATGCAATTTTTAAATATATTAACAAGCAGCAGATATTGTGGAGTTCCACATAGTGCAGTCGGTAGTGCAAAAAGAAAACAGTGATAATTGTCATGAGTCCGGTTGAGCTGCTGTAAGTAGTGCACGAGAGTCTAATAAGTCACTTAGTGTTCAGCAGTCTGATGGCAGAGGGGAAGAAGCTGTTCATGTAGCGGGAGGTTTTAGTCTGAATGGACCGAAGTCTTCTGCCTGAGGGGAGGGGGGCAAACAGTGCGTGTCCAGGGTGTGGAGGGTCGGCTATGATCCGACCTGCACGCCTCCGGGTCCTGGAGATGTACAGGTCCTGGAGGGATGGAAGCTTGCAGCCGATCACCTTCTCAGCAGCGTGCACAACGTGCTGCAGTCTTAGTCTGTCCCTGGCGGTGGCTCCTGCGTACCACACGGTGATGGAGGTGGTGAGGATGGACTCGATGATGGCCGTGTAGAACTGCACCAACATCTTGGTGGGTAGCTTGAGCTTCCTCAGCTGCCGCTGGAAGAACATCCTCTGCTGGGCCTTTTTGATGAGGGAGCTGATGGTCGGCTCCCACTTGAGGTCCCGGGTGATGGTGGTGCCCAGGAAGTGGAGGGAATCCGCAGTGGTGATGGGAGAGTCTGTGAGGGTAAGGGGGGGCAGAGGGGCTGTGACTTTTCTGAAGTCCACGATCATCTCCACTGTCTTCAAAGCGTTCAGCTGCAGGTTGTTGTGGCTGCACCAGGACGCCAGCTGGGCCACCTCTCTCCTGTAGGCGGACTCGTCGCCATTGGAGATGAGCCCGATGAGGGTGGTGTCGTCCGCAAACTTGATTAGCTTGACAAACTGGTGGCTGGAGGTGCAGGAGTTGGTGTACAGGGAGAAGAGCAGGGGGGAGAGTACACAGCCCTGGGGTGATCCGGTGCTGATGCTAACAGAGTCTGAGACGGTCTTTCCCAGCCGCACATGCTGCCTCCGGTCCGTCAGGAAGTCTGTGATCCACCTGCAGAGGGAGTCAGGCACGTTGAGCAGGGACAGCTTGTCCTGGAGCAGAGCGGGGCGGATGGTATTGAATGCAGAGCTGAAGTCCACAAACAGGATCCTGACGTAGGTTCCCGGGGAGTCCAGGTGCTGCAGGATGGAGTAGAGGGCCAGGTTGACTGCGTCGTCCACAGACCTGTTGGCTCTGTAGGCAAACTGCAGCGGGTCCAGGAGGGGAGTGGTGATGGTCTTGAGGTGGGGCAGGACCAGGCGCTCAAAGGACTTCATGACTACAGAGGTGAGCGCTACAGGTCCGTAGTCGTTAAGTCCAGTGATCCGTGGCTTCTTGGGGACAGGGACGATGGTAGAGGTTTTAAGGCAGGCCGGCACGTGGCATGACTTCAGGGAGGTGTTAAAAATGTCTGTGAAGACAGGAGTCAGCTCCTCCGCACAGTGTCTCAGGGTAGAGGGAGACACGCCGTCTGGACCGGGGGCCTTGCACGGGTTCAGTTTGGAGAACTGTCTGTGCATGTCCTGCTCACTGATGGCAAGGGCAGGAGGGGGGCGCCTTTGATGAAGTGGGGACCATGGAGGCAGTGGCGCTGGGGGGAGGGGGGGAGTTGGACACAGCTGACGAGGTGTCAAAACGGGCATAGTGTTGGGACAGTCTTTGACAATGTACCTCCAGGGGCTAACTGGAAATTTTATAAAAATGTATTTGACCTAATGATAACTAAAGCCCGAGGTTTAGTGATATGTGGTGGAGACTTCAATCTAAGACTGAATCCATACTGGGATGCATCAGGTAATTTTCCACATCAAAATAACACTCAAAGTAGAAAAACTCGGATGCTACTAAAAGAAATGGGAATCTGTGACGTGTGGAGGGAATTCAACCCCAGTGTAAAAGATTATACATTTTACTCAGCACCACATTCATCATACACAAGGATTGACTATTTTTTTATGTTTAATAGAGACATTGGAAGAGTAAAAACATGTAAAATAGGACTGATGGATCTCTGTGACCACAGCCCAATCTATATGGACTTAAATATCCAAAAATACACAAATAATACATTTTCTTGGAGGTTAAATTCAAATGTGCTGAAAGGACCAATGAAAGATGAATTGGAATCAGATATTCTCAGATATTTGGAAGAAAATGATAATGGAGAAGTATCCCCTTTAATACTGTGGGACGCATGCAAAGCTGTAATAAGGGGAAGGATTATTGCAAAACTGGCACTCCAAAAGAAACTGAGACAAGAAAAACTAATCACATTAGAGTCAGAACTTAAGAAACTAGAAGAGCACAAAGACAACACTCATTCTAATGACTCGCTCAAAATTAAGGAAATTAAAAAACAAATAAACGAGATCTACACAATAGAAATCCAGAAGAAACTTACATTTCTGAAACAAAAATATTATGAAACAGGTAGCAAATCGGCAAAATTACTAGCCTATAAATTGAAGAAACAACAAATGGAGAGAGCAGTCTACAAAATCAGAGACCCAGTATCAAAGGAAATAAAATTTATAATTCAGGAAATTCTTAAAAGCTTTGAGAATTACTACAAGAACTTGTACTCCCTCAAAAAACACAAAAACGCATCCGAAGCCTTCCTAAATACATTAAATCTTCCCCAACTTACTGAGTCACAAAATAAAAAAACTACTGGCAGAAATACAACCTAAAGAATTAGAAAAAGCAATTATGAAACTTAAAGCTAACAAATCCCCAGGAGCAGATGGTTATACAGCAGAGTGGTACAAAACCTTTAAACAGCAACTGTCTCCTCTCCTCCTGAAAACATTTAACTATGTCCTTCACACAGGGGAAATCCCTCCCTCCTGGAGAGAAGGGGTCATTGCAGTCATACCTAAACCTGAAAAGGATAAACTAGAATGCTCCAACTACAGACCAATCAGTGTGTTAAATCAGGACTATAAACTTTTTACCGCTATCCTTGCCAAAAGGTTAGAAAGTATACTGACAGACTTAATTCATTTAGACCAAACAGGTTTTATAAGACAAAGACAGACACAAGATAACATTAGACGTACTTTACACATAATTCATCATATAAAAAAATATAATTTAAATGCAGCCATATTGGGATTAGATGCTGAAAAAGCATTTGATTCGGTTGACTGGTCTTTCCTATATAGAATCTTATCCAGTTTCAATTTTCATAACAACTTCATTAGAACTATCCAGGCATTATATAAAAAACCAACAGCTAAAATAAGGATTAACGGTAAATTATCACCATCTTTTGAACTGGAAAGAGGATGTCATCAGGGCTGCCCCTTGTCTCCACTGCTCTTTGCAATCTTCATAGAACCTCTGAGCCAATGGATAAGACAGAATCAAAAAATTCAAGGTATTACACTTGGTCAGAAGGAACATAAAATAGCACTCTTTGCTGATGACATTTTAATATACCTGGGGCAGCCGGACACCTCTTTTCCAGAACTAATCTCAGTTTTTTCAGAGTATGGAGAGTTATCGGGGTACGAATTAAACATGCATAAAACCCAAATTTTAACATTCAACTATGACCCAAATCAATATTTACTAAGCAAATTCAAAACTAACTGGGAGATGGAATCTATGAAATATCTGAGGGTCAATATCCCGAAACAACTCAACAAAATTATAACACTAAACTATGATCCACTGATGGCAAAAATAAAATCTGATCTAGCAAGATGGAATATGATACCATTCTTGGGTACTGCACAAAGAATTGAAGCAGTCAAAATGAATATACTTCCACGTCTTCTATACCTTTTCCAAACAATACCAGTAGAACCTCCCAAAAAAACATGGCAAGAACTGGACAGAAGGATCTCAAGATTCATATGGCAGGGCAAGAGACCTAGAATCAGATATAGAACCCTACAGCTAAACAAAGACAAAGGTGGGCTTGCGCTGCCAAATATCAGGGACTATTTTAAAGCCGCGCAAATTAAAACATTAGTAGAGATATGTAACCCAGGCTACACTGCACAATGGAAGGAGATAGAATGCCAAATAACAAGTGACATTCCCCTACGGGCGATAATAGGGAACAATGCCTGACCTAAACTTTTGAATAACAGTAACCCGTGGATAGAGACCCTGCTAAAAATTTGGTTTAAGATAGTCAGAGAGAATCAAACTAAAGAACCCTATCGATTATTGCAATGGACTTCCCATGATCAGGACTTTACTCCTAATAAAACAGACACTAGATTTAAAAAGTGGAAAGAGAACGGACTGATAAAATATTATGATTTTTTTAAAGGGCAAACTTTAAGAAGTTTTGAAGATTTGAAAAAACAAGGTCTAGTAAATCAAGACCTTTACAGGTTCTTCCAGCTTAGACACCACATAAACAAAATACTTAAAAAGGAGGATTTGGAAAGGGCCCAGTCAGGTGTTCTGAAGGTTTTCTTAATGGCATATAAAGGGATCCCAGGGATCAGATACATTTCTAAAATATACCATGGTCTTCAAGATTTAAAAGGAGACAACACATCATATATAAAAGAGAGATGGGGAAAAAGAGGGGAATTTCACTTTACAACTGGAAATATGGGAAAAGCTAAATAAACAACAATGGAAAAGTACTTCGTCCCTGCTGTGGACAGAATTTGGATGGAAAAATTTGGTAAGATTTTTCAGAACGCCTGCACAAACAAATTTACTCGTAAAGGGTTGAATTGTTGGCGCTTGTGTGGTGAAAAGGCTGCAAATCATTTTCATGTGTTTTGGTCATGCCCAGTTATCCACCAATATTGGACCAATGTACAGACATTGGGGAAAATATTGGGAAAAATATTCAAAGTAACAGTTCCCTTTTCTTTTGTAACTTTGTATTTGGGTTTACTACCGGACTCACTGGAAAGACGAGGAGAAAAATACTTATTCACTGTTTTAATATTGGCAAGTAAAAAAGCTCTAACAAAAAAATGGATGTCGAAAGACTGTCCTGCAGCTGAAGATTGGATAAACATGATTCAGGACATTTATTTGATGGAAAAGTTGACATTTGCACTGAGACAGGACATGGATGGGTTCTTGAACTTTTGGCAACCCTGGAACACACGTGTCTTCCATCAGATCTCGTCTTGCACAAACACCATTTCAATAATGGCACCTCTCTTTGTTCCAACGCTACTCAGATTCTCTTTTACTTTTCTGCTCTTTTGCTCTTTTGCTTTTTTTTTTTTTTAATTTCTCTTTTTCTTTCACTTAAAAAAGGGTGTTGTAATAATTTTTTTTCCCAATGTTGTCAAAAAACAAAAGAAAAAAGGGGGAATGTGTGATGAAAATGTAAACAATGCAATGCTGTAATGACATGTATACCCTTTACAAAAACTTAAATTAAAAAAAAAAAATCCGATGTGTTTTCAAAGTGTTCCTTTAATTTTTTTGAGCAGTATATTTTTGCGCATTTGTTACACCTAAATGTTTCAGATCATTAAACAAATTTTAATATTAGACAAAGATAACATGAGTAAATACAAAATGCATTTTTCAAATGATGTTTTCATTTATTAAGGGAAAAAAGCTATCCAAACTTACCTGGCCCTGTGTGAAAAAGTAATTGCCCCTAAACCTAATAACTTGTTGTGCCACTATTAGTTCCAACAGCTGGCAGTGAGTCTTTTACATTGCTGTTGAAGAATTTTGACCCACTCTTCTGTGCAGAATTGTTTAAATTCAGTCACATTGAAGGGCTTCATAGATAGATAGATGTACTTTAATGATCCCAAACTGGGAAATTACAGTGTAATAACAGCATGACAGTAGACAACCAAACAACAGAAACACACACACAGCATAATAGACAAAGGGATTACTCATGGAAAGTAAAACTGCTTAAAAAGCTTATATACATCATAGATGAATAGATGCTGACTCGTATAGATACATGAATCATACCCGCTGTACAATGCAGGACTGTCAGGTGCAGAGGTGAGATGTGAGGGACCAATTAGACTGTAAGGTGCAGTATGGCAGCACAGCATAGAATTCAACATCAAAGTGAGTTATTGTACAGTGAAATGGCATGTGGCAGGAAAGATTTCCTGTACCCAACTGTTCGGCAGCGAAGCTGTAGCAGTCTGCTGGAGAAAGTGCTCCGCTGTCTGTCCATTGTGTGGTGGAGGGGGTGATCAGGATTGTCCATGATGGATTGCAGTTTGTTCAGTGTCCTCCTCTCCACCACAGTCTTAAAGGTCTCTGGCCTGAGACCATTTACAGAGCCAGCCCTCTTGATAATCTTGTCAAGTCATGACATGACTTGATGACTTCATGAACTGATGGCTGGAGATTCTCCTTCAGGATTTTTTGGTAGAGAGCTGAATTCATGGTTCTGTCAATTTGGACAACTTGTCCAGGTCCTGAAGCAGCAAAGCAGCCCCCGACCATAACACTACCACCACCACCATGTTTGACTGTTGATACGATTTTCTTTTTATGAAGTTCTGTGTTAGTTTTATGCCAGATAAAACAGAACACATCTTCCAAAAAGTTCAACTTTTGTCTCATCAATCCCCAGAATATTTTCTTAAAAGTCTTGAGGATCATCTTGATGTTTCTGGCAAATGTGAGACAAGTGTTTATGCTCTTTTTGTCCAGCAGCGGTTTTTGTCTTGGAACTCTCCCATGGATGCCATTCTTGTCCAGTCTGTTTCTTATTGTTCCATCATGGACCAGTGTCCAAAGTGAGGCCTGCAGTTGTTTAGATGTTGTTCTGGGTTTTTGTTTCTCATCTGTTCTTGAATTTCTTTAGATCACAATAGGATGTGTTGCTTTTTGAGGTGTTTTAGCCTACTTCAGGTTGTCAGACAGGTTCTATTGAAGTGATTTCTTGATTCAGCAAGTCTGGCAGTAATCAGGCTTGGGTGTAGCTACTGAAATTGAACTCAGCTTTCCAAAAAATGTGGTTAATCACAGTTAATTCATGATGTAACATGGGGGGGGGGATTACTTTTTCACGCAGGTCCAGGTAGATTTGGATAGTTTTTTTCCTTTAATAAATGAAATCATCATTTGAAAACTGCATTTTTGTATTTTTCCAGGTTATCTTTGTCTGATATTAAAATTTGTTTGATGATCTGAAACACTGAAATGTGACATATGCAAAAATAAAAGAAATTGGGAAGGCGGCAAATACTTTTTCACGGCACTGTATCGTTACTGTTTTAACTGGAAGGAACAGTAATGGTTTGCATCAATTTGCAATTTTTTGCATCATTTTTCTCAAGTTTGCAGCTTTTTCTTGAGCATGTGAGATTTTTTTCTGAATTTGCTTATTACCTCTGCCAAGGAGGTTATGTTTTCATCGGCGTTGGTTTGTCTGTTTGTTTGTTTGTTTGTTTGTTAGCAAGATAATTCAAAAAGTTATGGACGGATTTTCATGAAATTTTCAGAGATTGTCAGAAATGGAGTATCCTACAGATGATTAGATTTTGGTGGTGATCCGGATCACCGTCCAGAAGAAAACCGCCATTACGGAAAATGCGATTTTCGTGAATAACTACTGAACCACTAATCCTATCATTGTCAATCCAATTGCTAGTCATATGTTTTCATGGTCAAGGAATCTGAAAACGTACACACAAACACTGTATGGGGGGAACTGTGGCGCTTGGCGGAGGTCTGCGCTCTTCGAGTGCTTTTCTAGTTTTTTTTTTTTAATGAAATTGCATCTTTTTTCCTCATTGGCATATTTTTTGTAAATTGGAAACTTTTTTCCCTTCTAAATTTGACTTTTTTCCTGTTAAGTTGCAAGTTTGAGTTCTTTATGCATTTTTCAATTCCTTATTGTATAGATTTAAAAAAAATTTCACAATGAATTGACTGAAACCATTTTATGAAATAACTTTTTGACTTGAAATGTTTTTTTCAGAACTACCCCTACCCCCAGCTTAACTAGATAACTTAATTATCTAGTGACAATATTGTTCCTGGGGAAGTTCAAATTTAAGGGGAGCTGGATATACGACCCAAAATTTGCAGTAATTTCAGTTCTGCTAAACAATAAGACAAGACTGTAATGTGGTTACAAACATTTTTCTATTTCACGAATGTAAGGTCTTAAATTTGATCAAATATCCTTAAAAAGGTCTTAAATTTCCTTCCTTGTTGCTGAAATTAATGCAGAACCACACACCCATAAGTACTACTTGTTAAATAGTTTTTTTTTCTTGAGTGAATTCACCTGGAAGTTCTCCGTGTCTGCAGACTGCTCTGCTGACCGTGGTGAGGAGAGACTCATTTGCTGCCAGTGAGAAGGAGATCTTCTTGGCTCTGAGCCACTGGTGCCAACAGCATGACAACACGACTGACACCCAGGAGGTGATGGCAGTGGTGCGGCTGCCACTGATGACCCTGACTGAGATGCTGAACGTGGTGCGACCGTCCGGGCTGCTGAGTCCGGACGACCTGCTGGACGCCATTAAGACTCGGTCTGAGAGCCGCAACATGGACCTGAACTACCGGGGAATGCTCAGTCAGTCTCTCTGTTGTTTATTTTGTAGTTGAATTATTGTGTTTATATATTGCCTTCATCATATTCTTATTTAATGTTTTTTTTCTATGTTGATTTTCAGTCCCGGAGGAGAACATTGCCA
This sequence comes from Pholidichthys leucotaenia, assembly GCA_020510985.1. Lineage (NCBI taxonomy): Eukaryota > Metazoa > Chordata > Actinopteri > Cichliformes > Pholidichthyidae > Pholidichthys > Pholidichthys leucotaenia. The sequence continues at coordinate 263,761,304 of CM035842.1, forward strand.
CCATGAAATACGGCGCTCAGGTGGTCAAAGGGGAGCTGAAGTCAGCGCTGCTGGACGGAGACACCCAGAACTACGACCTGGACCACGGATTCTCCAGACACCCCATTGAAGAAGACGGCCGCGCCGGGATCCAGGTCAAACTGGGCCAGCCATCCATCATCAACCACATCCGACTACTGCTCTGGGACAGAGACAGCAGGTAAGACCAGGCTGTCTCATTTTACTAAACTGGAGTTGTTTAAAAAATAGCCAAGTGAGAGATCAATTCCTTTTGAAACGTATAGGATGCTGTTAGTGATTATGTCAGCTGGGGCTGGGTGATATGGGCCAAAAATCATATCTTGATATCTTTCCAAGTGAGATTTCCAAATATATGAACACAACTGCATAAGCTTGAATTTAATTTCAGTTGAAAGTTTGCATGTTTTATGATCTGCTAATTGTACATTATACAGACGTGGACAAAATTGTTGGTACCCCTCTGTTAATGAAAGAAAAACCCACAATGGTCACAGAAATAACTTGAATCTGACAAAAGTGGTAGTAAATAAAAATTCTATGAAAATTAATCAATGAAAATCAGACAATGCTTTTGAATTGTGGTTCAACAGAATTATTTTAAAAAAACAAACTCATGAAACAGACCTGGACAAAAATGATGGTACCCCAGAAAAGATTGAAAATAGGCCATAAGTACATGAACATGATCATAGGGACATGTTCAACTAAGATGTGTCCTCTAATTAACATCACAGGTGTCTACAAACTTGTAATCAATCAGCCTATTTAAAGGGTGACAAGTAGTCACTGTGCTGTGACCATTGTGGGTTTTTCTTTCATTAACAGAGGGGTACCAACAATTTTGTCCACGTGTGTGTGTTTGGAGTATTTATTACCTCCGCCAGGCCGAAAAGGCCAGGAGGAGGTTATGTTTTTGCCGGGGTTTGTCTGTCTGTCTGTCTGTCTGTTTGTTGGTTAGCAAGATAACTCAAAAAGTCTTGGACGGATTTCCATGAAACTTTCAGGCGTTGTTGGAAATGGTACAAGGAAGAACTGATTAAATTTTGGCGATGATCCGGATCACCGTCTGGATACAGGAATTTTTTAAAGCATTCTTTAACACTGTGACATACGGCTATTTTCAACATGTGCGCAGGCGCAATGGAGGGCGCTGGTCATCGTGTCTGACCAACATAAACTCCGCCTTCTTCAACGTTTTAGGCACAAAAGCACGCGGAAAACACCGTGCCTGTGTTTGCGCGACGCTGCAAAAGCTCAGACAGCCAGCTGTCCGCCGCTGGATTATTTGGCAGAAATTCCCCGGTCAGCCATAGTAGCTCCGCAAAAACAAGCTCCCTGCCGGGGAATTTTCCAAATCATCTTTGGCCGCGGAGCGCAACCCCCAATAAAGATAAAGATTACATGTACCACGAAGGTCGACTGCAAGCAAGATGTTTGTGTCTGAACATTCCGTCTTTTGGCGAGTTGATACATAACGATGTTTACAGTTTGATGACAAGGTTGCTGCCATGTAACAATCATCTTATATCAGCAATTGTCAACTCGTCACTCACACTTCAGCATTTGGAAGTGGTGGCGTTCCATTTTATACTGACTCCAGTATTGTATGTTATTGTTACAAGACCGCCGACTGTCTGCTGATCTGTATATACTTTTATTTATTTATTTATTTATTTTCTACTCCTTTTAGTTCTGCATTTAATATGAACCCTGAGTTTGAAATAAACGCTTGATTTTTGAATAAAACCCACGCCAACCCGTCTACCTAATTGCCATCCGTCAGTGAAGCCCTCAGTGCTGCTTTCAGTGATCTAAAACGCTCACATAACCCATTGGCCTGTGGGTTGTACGCAGTTGTGTCAGGACTTCTTTTGTTTTTTCTTTTGAATTCTTGCATGGAACATGGGTGGGCAATATAAGCTGCGGATTCAGCCATCACATATTTCGGATAACTTATGTTGAACTGTATAATCAGAGGAGCTATTGTCTAATTTGACCTTGTTGGATTTTATTACCCCCTTTGTTATATTATTCACTTTCTTTTAACCTGTACTCTTAATCTATTCGAAATAAAGATTAATTCATTCCTTCATTCAATTGCAACACCCCCAGCCTGGGAGTTTGCAGATGCAGGACATGGACACAACACCAACACTTCAGTTTATTACCTCCGCCAAGGAGGTAATGCTTTTACTACTGAACCACTAATCCTATCATTGTGAATCCAATTGCTACTCAGATGTTTTCATGGTCAAGGAATCTGACAACGTACACACAAACACTGTATGGGGGGAACTGTGGCGCTTGGCGGAGGTCTGCGCTCTCCGAGTGCTTTTCTAGTTCCTTTAGTTTTTGTTTAAATTGTCCAAGCTTTGTACATGATTTTAATTCCGATCCAAAAGCGTTCCACAGTCTGACACCTTGCACTGAAACACAGTGTTGCTTGGTAGTAGTTCTCAGCCCCAGAACTCACTGGAGAGACAACGTCTCCCAGTTGGTCTGGGAACACCTTGGTATCCTCTCTGAAGATCTGGAGCAGGTGGCTGAGGAGACGGAAGTCTGGGCTTCTCTGCTTGAACTGCTGCCTCTGCGACCCGGACCTCTGGAAAAGTGGTAGAAGATGGATGGATGGATGTCATGTATGGGAACATTAATGAATGATACAAAGTCTATAGTGTGGGTTGATTCAGCAAATATTTCACTCTGCGCAGTATTGTGACTGATTTTCATATTTTACCTTTAATATAATTTATATGTGACTTCCAACACAGTTTATTATCAATTATTACACCAAGGATTTTAATTTTGGATACCCTTTCAATCTCTACACCATTTATACTGAGTTTAAATACTGAGTTGTTGTGATAGTGTGAAATAACGTTATCAATAAAGTTTAGCCACCGCTGTGTCGCCCTGGTTTCAAGTGTGGGTGGTGTTTTGTGCTTGTATTGCTAAAATATAAAAGGAAGCACTACAATGGATCTCAGATATTTGTAATGTGTTCTATTACTGAATGAGTTTAAAGATGAAATACTATAAACATATAAACTAAATTCTAATGGTGACTGAACATCTCCCATTCCCCAAGGTGCAAGATACACTATTATGACTATAACTCATAAAGGATCACAGAAATGATCTGATAAAAATAAATAAACAAGCGGTTTATTTTATGGTGGCTATTATTGGATGTGCCATTCATTTTCAATTACTCTGTAATTAATATTCACACAAATAAATCTCAATTCAGTCCCTTTCATATTAGGTGGAAATTGTGCTACTTTAAATTTGGCACTTTACCTAAACTTTAACTTAAAGCGAGGTAGTCGGATCCGGGAAAAAAAATGCTTTTTTTGCGTGCATGGAAAGAAAATCCTCCAGACACATATAGCGTGATTGTCTGCGTGTGAATGACCTCTTCCATGAGCAAATGTACGTTTTTTGTTCCGTGGCTGTTTAAATTGAATTCTTTCCTCACGAAAATATCATTTTTGAATATTAATTACAGCTAAATGGGAGCAGTTTCGATGCCGACATTTCACATCCTAATACGTGTTCTATACACCATCGGCTTTTGCGTATCCGACTACCTCGCTTTAAAAAGCAAAAGATTTGACTATAAATATGACGTGTTGTTTACCTGTCACAATATATTGGTGTCAAAACGTCGCCATTCTGAGCAGATCCGGTTTGGACTCTACAATGAAATAAACACAAATTAAGTACATGCACAGCACGAAAGTGCAACATGTAAAAATAAATAAATAAATAAAATAAACTTTTAACCAGGATTACAACTAACTATTTCATCAGATATTGTCAACACAAAAAAACAACATACAAGGACGGACATAGCATTAAGCTAGGTCATCGTTTAAACACGATTAAGTTTTCGTCTGTCTTAAGTGAACTTTCCACTGTTGGAAAAAATAACATAAAGCATGAATATCACATCACTCACCGTCCCGTATATCACAGTATAACAGCTTCAACTGCTGAAGTTGGGTGCGTCGCGGCTGCATGTTCAATTCAATTCGGGTGGCTGGGTCTAATTCCCGGTGCGTCTCCGTGTAATTTCTGGTGCGTCTGTTTGTGCGCACCACTGCAAGCTCAGTCTGCTTCCCTCTGCATTCTCTCATCAGCCGAAACGCACAGGAAACTCTGTTGGACTGCGGTGTTAGATTTCTGCTGATTTCTGTTAAGCCATTCTATCGTTGTGGTTTATAATATCACTTGTTCGCGGGCTCACTGACGAAAAATTGCAAATGGCGGCCAGCAAGCGATTCTCGAAAGTCAGCGTAACGCCCATGTAACGCCCACTCTGATGACGCTACGCACAGACCAATGAATGGCCAGCAGTGGCGTGACGAAACGGGGCCGGTACCCTTCGGACCTGCTTTTAACGGTGCCGAAAAAAGTGTCGGTAAAACTGGAACTGTTCCGAAAAAGCGAACTGTGAGGCCTTTGGGTTCCGAGTGGGAAACCGGACAATGGAGGCCGATCGGTACTAAACGAGGCCTTTGGGTTCCAAGTGGAAAAGCGCCTTTTGAGTCCCTGGCGGCGTAGTGTGTTACTGATGGTAACCTTTATTACTTTGGTCCCAGCTCTCTGCAGGTCATTCACTAGGTCCCCCCATGTGGTTCTGGGATTTTTGCTCACCGTTCTCGTGATCATTTTGACCCCACGGGGTCAGATCTTGCGTGGAGCCCCAGATCGAGGGAGATTATCAGTGGTCTTGTATGTCTTCCATTTTCTAATAGTTGCTCCCACAGTTGATTTCTTCACACCAAGCTGCTTACCTATTGCAGATTCAGTCTTCCCAGCCTGGTGCAGGTCTACAATTTTGTTTCTGTTGTCCTTTGACAGCTCTTTGGTCTTGGCCATAGTGGAGTTTGGAGTCTGTTTGAGGTTGTGGACAGGTGTCTTTTATACTGATAACGAGTTCAAATAGGTGCCATTAATACAGGTAACAAGTGGAGGACAGAGGAGCCTCTTAAAGAAGAAGTTACAGGTCTGTGAGAGCCAGAAATCCTGCTTGTTTGTAGGTGACCAAATACTTATTTTCCACCATAATTTGCAAATAAATTCTTTAAAAATCAGACAATGTGATTTTCTGGATTTTTTTTCTCATTTTGTCTATCATAGTTGAGGTATACCTATGATGAAAATTGGAGACCTCTCTCATCTTCTAAGTGGGAGAACTTGCACAATTGGTGGCTGACTAAATACTTTTTTGCCCCACTGTATATGTACATATGTACTGTATATTCGCTGCTCTTGTTTTTTCTTGTCTTCTTGATTGTTGTTCTGAGTGTTGCTATCCCTGTGCTGTTGCAATCCTGGAATTTCCCCACTGTGGGACTAATAAAGGCTTATCTTATCTTGTCTTATCTTAATATCAAAATCAAATCAAATCAAATCAAACTTTGTCATATTGCTGTACATACAACTGTAGTGCAGGCAAGATGAAATTGCGTTTCTCTCGGCATCCATATAAGAAGCAGCATGATTTAAGACACATTCCCACATAGGTCCCACCCCACCCCCCCACCCCACCCCCTCCCCATCCATTCACACATCCCTGAGACATACTTGGGGAAAAAAAAAAGAGTAACTATCTATAATATACAAAATGTCCGTAGGTGCAGTAGTGTGTATGAGAGATTCCGGGTCAACTGTTCAGCATCCTGCAGCGTGGCTGCATGGTGGCGCAGTGGTTTAGCACTGTGGCAGCACAGTTTTACCCTCGGCCGGGGGACCACGGGGATCATGAGATCGTGGGTTCGATCCCAGCCCCCGACCAACAGTGAGCTGTGTGGAGTTTGCATGTTCTCCCCGTGTTGCGCGGGTTTACTCCGGGATTTCTCCGGTTTCCTCCCGCACACCAAAAACATGTAGGTTTAGGGCGCTCGCGCACGCAGCGACCAGCAGCCGTTGGCTTGTCACCAGACTGCAAACCAAATCTACCTACGGGTACAAATAAGTAACAAAAAAAACAAAAAAAAAATCCTGACAGCTTGTGGAAGGAAGCTGTTGATCAGTCTGGTGGTTCTGCCTCTTATGCTCCGGAATCGTTTACCAGATGGAAGAAGTTCAAAGTGTTTATGCAGAGGGTGAGAACGGTCCTTGACGATGTTTAGTGCCCTGCTCCTACAACGGTTCTGAAAAAGTTCTTGGACAGAGGGGAGGGAGACTCCAATTACCCTCTCTGCCCCTTTGACTATCCTCTGCAGGGCTTTTTTGTCTGACATACTGCAGCTGGAGTACCATGTAGCAATGCAGTACGTCAGAACACTCTCCACCACATCTCTGTAGAAGGTCCTGAGGATGCAGATGGGGAGAGAGGCCTGTTTGAGTTTCCTCAAGAAGTGCAGTCTCTGCTGAGCCCGCTTCCTGATCTCCAAGGAATTCTTGCTCCAGGTCAGGTCTTGCGAGATCTGCACTCCGAGGAACTTGATTTTCTCTACTCTCTCCACTAAACGGCCGCCGATGCTGAGGGGGACGTGCTCAGGCTGCGACCGCCGGAAGTCGATAATCATCTCCTTCGTTTTGTCCACGTTGAGCACCAGATTGTTCTCCCTGCACCAGCCCTCCAGGTCTCTCACTTCTTCCCTGTACATTGATTCCTCATCCCTCTGGATAAGTCCCACCACCGTGGTGTCATCTGCAAACTTAATAATCTGGTTCCCCTCGTGTCTGGATACACAGTCATGTGTTAGAAGTGTAAACAACAGTGGACTGAGTACATAGCCTTGAGGGGATCCGGTACTCAGCGTGACAGACTTGGAGATGTTGTTTCCAACCCGGACAGACTGAGGTCTCTCAGTCAGGAAATCCAGGATCCAGAGACTTGTGGCGGTGTTCAGACCGAGAAGGAGTAATTTCTCCATCAGTCTCTGGGGAATAATGGTGTTGAATGCTGAACTGAAATCAATGTACAGGAGTCAGGCGTAGGTGTCTTTCTGGTCCAGGTGGGTGATGACAGAGTGTAGGGTGGTGACTATAGCATCCTCCGTGGAGCGGTTTGAACGATATGCAAACTGGAGCGGGTCGTGTGATGCAGGGAGGCAGGCTGTAATGTGTGGTTTGACAAGCCGCTCAAAACACTTCATCACAATTGTGCCCTTCAGAGGTAAAGTGGGCTATCCCACAAAACCATTATTTTGAGAAAATGAGCTCTAAAGTTGAAATATTCTCAAAAAATCAGTGTGATCAAAGTTACCCCCTATAATAATTATAGGGGGTAACTTTTTAATGATATAGGCACACTGATTTTTTGAGAATATTTCAACTTTAGAGCTCATTTTCTCAAAATAATGGTTTTGTGGGATAGCCCACTTTACCTCTGAAGGGCACAATTGGTGTCAGTGCAACAGGACGATAGTCATTCAAACAGGACACCACTGGTTTCTTTGCCACCGGTACAATGATAGAGGTCTTGAAGCATCTGGGAACGATGGCCTGACTCAGGGAGATGTTATAAATGTCAGTCAGGACATCCGCCAACTTGCTCGCGCAGTCTCGGAGCACACGTCCCGGAATGTTGTCTGGACCTGCAGCTTTACGTGGGTTGACTCTGGTTAGGGTCCTCCGTGTGTCCGCTGTGTTGATGGTAAAAGCTGGTCCGACCGATGGTGGGGGAGGGCCAGCCCTCCCTCTGATTGTCGAGTTTGATGCTTCAAAACGTGCAAAGAAGTCGTTAAGCCTGTCTGGAAGCAAAGTGTCGTCATCATCGACCCCCTGCCTAGGCTTAAAGCCCGTCAGTGTCCGAACTCCCTGCCACATCTGCTTGGTGTTCCTAGTGTCACAGAGGTGTCCCTGGATTTTCTCCGCATAGGCGTGCTTTGCCGCCTTAATTCCCTTAGAAAGCGCAGACCTGGCTGAGCGGAAGGCGATCCTGTATAATGGGTACATCTGAAAATGCACAAATGTTACAAGCCTTGGGCTGCACGGTGGCGCAGTGGTTAGCACTGCGGCAGCACAGTTTACCCTCGGCCGGGGGATCGCAGAGATCGTGGGTTCGATCCCTGCCCCCGGCCAACAGTGATCTGTGTGGAGTTTGCATGTTCTCCCCGTGTTGCGTGGGTTTACTCCGGGATTTCTCCGGTTTCCTCCCGCATGCCAAAAACATGCAGGTTAGGGATACGGGGCGCTTGCGCATGCAGCGACCGGCAGCTGGTGGCTTGTCACCAGACTGCAAAACAAATCTACCTACGGGTACAAAATAAATACAAAAAAAAAAAAAAAAGCCTGGCTGTCATGTTGTATTTTATAGTTTTGGTGGGTGGGATGCAATTCTTGGCAAGCGAGCAATTCTCGGCATAACACCGGATTTCCGTTTTCGGTCCTGGCCAATCGATGAGCCGGATTTCTCTTCTTCGCCGAGATTTTTTCTTCCTGGTCAATGGTGGCTTTGGCTACAGCACCACAAACAAGCAGCTGTTGTAACTGCGTGACGTTGTCCAAGCAGTTTGGTCCAAGAACAAAAGTAGGAAAAAAAACAGATTCATCTTTGTCTCACTGTTTTTCATCACAAACACCTTGTATGTTTGTACTGGGGTGTATATGTTTTTTTGTACACATAAAATGAATTTTAAGTTTGAAAGCAAATCTGGTGTTGTTTCAAACTGTCAGCAGTGAAGGGAAGGTGGACGTCAAATCAGTCATCATATTCTCACATGAACTGACTCCTTGTTTCTTTGATATTTAATAAAACATGACGATGATTGCGTGCAGACTTAACACGAGCCATCTGATTATTTCAGGTCCTACTCGTACTACATCGAGGTGTCCATGGACGAGCTGGACTGGGTCCGTGTCATCGACCACTCCAAGTACCTCTGCCGTTCGTGGCAGAATCTCTACTTCACACCACGAGTCTGCAGGTAAAATAAACCCAACCATGGAGTTTCCACTTCAGTTACACTAACAGCTAGCGTTCTGCCTTGGAATAGGCTGCAAAATCTTATTTAAAGTGTCATTTTAAGAGCAAAGGCCTTGTCTGCACCTTCAGCTGTAAATCTATTTAGCCAGGTCAAGATGAAGGTGTGTTTAAGATTGTTGGATCTTAGGCAAACTGGTATGAATGTGTTATGGGCAGGTCTGGGAAATAATGGTGTATAAACATTTAAACATGTGGTAGATAATCACTCAGAATTGTAGAGGGTGAAAGGAAAGGAAATTCCACTTCTGAAAGTTATTTATTCATATATCAGTTCTAGTTAGCATTTTGCAGATGATATTCTTTCAGAATATTATTCCAGATAGCATTATTTAATTTTATTGTCAATCATAAGGGGGAAAGGTCATGAACTGATCAAAAAACACTAATAAATTAAGGCTTTACTCAAATAGTTTAATAACTGGATATTTATTTGTTACATTCAGTTTTCAGATTTAGTATTCGGTTATCCACCTCCGAACTAACTGAGTTACCAAATTTGGGTGAAAAATCTTAAAAATTTGGAAAAAAACGGTAACTGGATGTCAAAATCATAATTGTACTAAAAGGTCACAAATTTACATGGATGAATTTGCACATATGTAAGAAAAGAATCAGATTTTCATGACAAAATTGCAAAGTTATGAGGAAAAAAACCCCCTAAATTTTAAAAGAAAATCTGCAAAACTAAGAAAAAAATAAATAAAAATAAAATTTTCCAAGGAAAAAGTTAGCATATTTATAAGAAAAAACTGTCCCAAATTCACTAGAATTTAGCTGTATATAGCTGCAGATTTATGCAAAAAAAAGCTGCAAAATTTAGATGTAAAAGGTCCAAATTTATCAGAAAAGCCACATTTTGGAAAAACACTGAGCCTGTACATTGAGCTGCACAGACTACGCAAGTATTCACTCCAGATTGCTCCCAGTCATTCGGCGCACCAGAGCTGGTATTGGGAACTGGCCCGATGATAAATAAAGAAAAATCAATAATTATAATTTGAACAAAGAAGACTTTGGTGCTTGAAAAATTAAAAGATAAAATGTCATAGTAGTAGTTATAATGGTTTAAAGTCGTAAAATGTGCTCTACTTTTAGACAATGACATGAAAATGCGTTAAAGAAAAAAAATGAATTTAGTGAACATAAAGGGGGAGAAAGAACCAGAAATTTTGAATTTGAAAACATTATACTTCTAAAATAAACCTCAAAAGGGTTAAAAAAAAATAGTTTATTTGCTTTTTGACAATTTATTTGGTTTTCCTGTTCACTCATATTCGTGTGTGTGTCTCAGGTACGTTCGTATTGTAGGGACACACAACACGGTCAACAAGGTCTTCCACCTCGTGGCTTTTGAGTGCATGTTCACCAACCACTCATTCACGCTGGAGAACGGACTTGTGGGTAAGTCTGTGTTCATCGTCTTTCCCTTTGTTTATTCACTGTCTGAGATTTACGACTTCAGGTTGATTTTTATTACGCTGTCATCCAAGTGGAACAAGTGTGTATTGTAGCCAAATAAAGGCGTAACCCTGCCGTCACGTCTGCAGTGCCCAGTGAGAATGTGGCGACTGTGTCCTCCTGTGCCAGTGTCATCGAGGGTGTGAGTCGGAGCAGAAATGCCTTGCTCAATGGTGACACACGCAACTACGACTGGGACTCTGGATACACGTGTCATCAGCTGGGTTCAGGAGCCATCGTCATCCAGCTGGCTCAGCCCTATGCTGTTGGATCTTTGAGGTGAACCCAGACTGATTATTGATTATGGTTTGAATATCATCCTCATAAGCACGATGGAGTACATAGAGCAGTGTTTATTATTGGTGTTTTTTTATGATGTTCCTATAGGCTGCTGCTGTGGGACTGTGACGAGCGCTCCTACAGTTATTATGTCGAAGTTTCTACCAACCAGCAGCACTGGACCAAGGTGGTGGATCGCACCAGGGTGGCATGTCGGTAAGTCTTCATTCATCGCCCAATAATGGGAGTTTCAAGAGGACTTATAACAGTTTAAATCAGGATCAATATGGAGTATTGTAGGTCCACTATTCTAGCATCATAATTAGTATGAACAAGCACAGCTTATTTTTGTTATTCCAAGGAAAATGTTTAACCTTTTTCTCCAAAAAGCCAATAGTCAATGCATAATAAGAGCTGTGTTTATAGTTCATTTATGTTTCATTTTCATGTCCTTATTTAGATGCTACAGTCATAGTGAAAGTTTATATATTGTCTTTGTTTAACTTTAATTCATGTGTATGTGTGTCTTTTCAAAGACCATATGCTCACTACAAGGACTGTTGTGTTCAAAACCATCCATGCTCTGCTTTTTAAAACCATTTCCTGTCTGGCTTTGCTGTCCCTCAGTTCAGTAATTGTTTGAGGTGCTCTTTGGTTAGGAACTAGGAAAAAATAAATCACTTTCTTGCTCTACAGTCTGATCATTTTCTTGTTTCTGTTTTGTTTTTTTGTCTACCACTCCTCTTCCAGGTCATGGCAGACGCTGAAGTTTGATCGGCATCCTGCTTCCTTCATCCGTATTGTTGGAACTCACAACACTGCAAATGAGGTAAAAACCCGGGTGTTCACGTCACGGGTCGTTAAAAGTGTTACATTTGTTTTTCTAAAATTGAGGTTTTAAATATCCTTAACAAAGACAGTTAACCCATAAATCTGCCTTGCAAAGGTCTTAAATTACCACAGATGTGATAAACATGTTGTGTGGATTTTTATTTACTTATTTTACATATTAACATACCAATAAAAGAAATTAGATATATAGCACATACATTGGTCATTTTCTGTATACCGTATTTTCCGGACTATAAGCCGCTACTTTTTTCACACGCTTTGAACCCTGCGGCCTAAACAACGATGCGGCTAATCTATAGATTTTTATGGGCTAACGGCCACATGCGAAGAGCAACTTTTGCTCAAGTCTGCCAGTGGATCCTGACATCGTGGAACAGTGTGAAAAAATCCACGATCACCCAACGGGTTTCGAAAGGCTAGACTGCTGCATGATGAAGAGGACAGCACCAGCACAAATTCGCCTTGAGACGAAAGTGACATTGAGAGCGACAACGAAAGAGAGACTGAGAAAGTGTGTGACAAAGTCATTCTGAGGCTTTTCAATTCTGACACTGAAGAAGACGACTTCAGTGGTTTTAGTGCGCAGGAGGAAGATGAAGATAGCGATCAATGACTTTTCTGGTAGGCTGGTAATTTTTTAATCAGCCGTGTTACTGCCGGCAGTCGTTTTACTGCCGTGTTACAGGCACTGTTCGGAAAAAAAGCATTTATTAATTAAAAATTTAAAAAATCTCTGTGTACCATCTTTCTGTGTAAATATCTCGTTACAACGTGGACACCTGCGGCTTATAGACAAGTGCGGCCTATATATATATATATGTATATATATATATATATATATATATATACAAATTTTTTTTCTTTTTAAATTTAGTTGGTGCGGCTTATATTCAGGTGCCCTCAATAGACCGGAAAATATGGTATTTGCACACCTTTTCTCATAAAGTTTTGACTTTTTTCTTGTCTTTTTTCCCTTGCCTGTCAAAGATAAAAGAGAGATTATGTTATGGTGATACCTCTCCATCTGTTCTACCTGTTTAATGAAATCAGCTCCTCATACAGCTGTGTTCCAAATGTTTTGAAACTTGGTACCAGGGTTTGATATATGCTGATGATACTCATGGAAAAGATGAAAACTGTTTCACTAAGATATTGGGATCTTCAAAGAAAATAGAAGCAGAGGATATTGCACTCTCCTTAGAGTACTATTGTTGTAGATTTTCAATTTACAAGATGCTGCATTATTATTATTATTAGTAGTAGTAGTAGTATTATTATAAGATAATGTTGTCAGTATGCCACAGTGCTGAATAGATCTGAGTCCAAAAAAACTCTTCAGTGTCATTCTTCTGCTTTCTTGGTGACGAGAAAGTGGAAATTCCTGCAGTTGGGAAGGTATGTTACCATCTAGAAAAGACAGTGTATCACAGAGCAACAAATGCTGGCAAACTTTGTGATTTTTGGGTTCTGTCAGGGTTTGTAAAAGGTTGCAGAACAGTTCGCAAACAGTTTTTCTTGTTGCAAAGAAACTTTGAACATGCTCAAAATTTCTTTGCAAGTTTATTTTGCTGCAAACATTTTCAAAATAGTTGTCTGGTTGCAACATATGCCGCTAGTCTTTTTCGGTTTGCCAAGTAACGAACACTGGCAGCTGTTTAAGAACCGTTATGAACCTTTGAAATCTGAGTGCTGGGGATGGTTTGCGCACTCTTTTTTTATAGGGTCAAGTCGCAACATTCGCCTGGTTTTTTACTTGGAGTTGGCAAGAGGTCCAAAACGTTCCAAAAGAGTGGCAAATAGTTGCTAATGTTTGTCAGCTCTCTTTGGCAAACACTTCTCAAACATTTGTGTGGGTGTTGCTAAATGTTGCTCATGACAGAGACAAACCCAGATGAGCAAAAACATTTGTCAGAAAAGTTGGCAAATTCAAAAATATTAACGTTCATCAGTATTCACTGCTCCCTGAGACACCAGCTGTAATGCTATTAGCTGCTATCATTAGCAGTGAGGCCTGATGTTTCTGGTTTCAAACTCTATACCCACATGACAGAAGTTGTCATGTTCCTCACACCCAACCTGAAGAGCTGCTCTGAGCTGTGGAATCACTGTTTTAGAGAATTTATATGTGCCTCCCCATGTGAAATCATCAACATGGCAAGCAAGAACCCCGTTCACTGTACAGTCCTCATCAAGCCAACAGAAAACAGCTGGGTCAACCTGAGACATTTTCCATTTGTTGACATTATATCTTTAACTCTGTTATACCAGTACAGAGAAGCATCAGCTAAACCATACACACACTTCTTTAGCTTCCATAATGTACCGTCACACTTAGCCTCTGGTGGAGGCTTGATGTAAATGTGTCTTGACAGTTGCATCCTCTTTAGGAATGCAGATTTTATGTCCATAGAGTGAAGAGACCACTGTTTTTGACAAATTACAGCCACAAGTAACCTCAGTGGCACATGTGGGGCAATCTTTTGTAAGGTCAGACCTGTCCCAACTCTTCAAACCCTCTTGTGACTAGATGTGCTTTAGGTACAACTCCAGTAGGAATCTCTTTAAGAGTACACACCCATCTCGTGGACATACACTTTTGTCCCTCATCTTTGACCTCTATAAACACGTCATTATAAGATAAGATAAGCCTTTATTAGTCCCACAATGGGGAAATTCCAGGATTGCAACAGCATAGGGATAGCAACACTCAGAGCAACAATCAGAAGGCAAGAAAAAACAACATCTAGTAAACATATGTCCATATTACTATAAATGTATATATATAGACACACAGTGCAGAGCATTATGGCTGGTGGATGTGCAGCAGAAAGTCTAAGCTCTCTCTCCGCGGATGCAGCGGGCCAGCTGGAAGTCTTTGGGCATGATGGTGACCCCCTTAGCGAAGAAGAGACCACCAGGTGGGTCTCGCTGGTCTCCTGCAGAGCCATGACGGCGAAACTCAGGAAACGCAGGACGGTCTTGAAGTCCTGAGCGATCTCCCTCACCAGGCGCTGGACGGGCAGCTTACGGATGAGCAGCTCCGTGGATTTCTGGTAGCGACGGATCTCTCTCAGAGCCACGGACCTGTGACGGCGAGGCCTCATTATCTTGCCATTTTTTAATCTCTGCACATTTTGGCACATCAAATGACACATCCTTGGTTACAAAAACATTTTCACATGTGATTGTTTGTTCTATATCACTGTTTTGTACCTGAAGGTTTTCAACTCTTGAGAAGTCAGCTGACTGTGTGTTACCTGCAGCACCAGTGGGCTCAGTATGAATTGGATTATCGGGCTGCACGGTGGCGCAGTGGTTAGCACTGCGGCAGCACAGTTTACCCTTGGCCGGGGGATTGTGGGGATCGTGGGATTGTGGGTTCGATCCCAGCCCCCGACCAACAGTGATCTGTGTGGAGTTTGCATGTTCTCCCCGTGTTGCGTGGGTTTACTCCGGGATTTCTCCGGTTTCCTCCAACATGCCAAAAAACATGCATGTTAGGTTAATTGGCTGTTCTAAATTGTCCCTAGATATTTGTTTCCTATAGGCCCTTAGAATAGAGGGTTAAGTATTAATGAAAGCGCTTTGAGTGGTCTTTGTGACTAGAAAAGCGCTATATAAGTGCAGGTTAGTTAGTTAGTTAGTTAGATTATACCAATTCTTAAACTTGCCGGTGGCTTTTCTTGCATGTCCTAAAACTTTAGTTTTGTGTAACATACCTGTGTCTAAATCTTTGTATGTCACAGCTTGCCCTAGTTTCAAACAGATATTTGTTTTCTGTTGCACATTGTGTCTCTACATTACCGGTCTGACTTCATCACCGAGTGTCTCTGCATCATTATTGTCCTGAGTGTCCATTTCCTCTTCTATTTCAGTGTCTGTTTCTCTCTGTTGTTCATTGTCTTTGTCCTCTATGTTGTAATGAGGGATGTCCTGTAGTTGTGTCAGGTCTGTAGCACTTTCAGTGTCACTTTGGTTCATGTTGTCTTGATGTACCTTTTTCAGTCTGAGGTGATGCAGTGATGCAGAATCCTCCATGCCTGACGGACACCACTGCGCCATCCTGGCTGATGTCCTTTCCACTCTGGGGAATCAATCCGCTTGTAGTACACTTTGTCTCCAGCTTCATATTTCTCATCTGTGTGATGTACTTGCTTTCCTAGAGCTCTGCGTATTCTTTTTGAACATTCTGCTTCAGTGAAAGCTTTTCTGGATGCATGTAAAGCCAATATGCGTCTTGGCACCCACTCACTTTTAGTGGTGCCTTCTAAAGCTGGGAGTCTATCTGTCAGCACTGAGGGCAGGTCTGGATTCTGACCAAAGACCAACTGATGAGGACTGTAGCCGTGAACGTTCTGCATGGTGTTTTTTGCCATAAGGGCCCAGTCCAAAGCCCGGTCACAACAGTTGCTTTCCTTAACTTTGATCATAATCTCAGTGAATGTTTGATTGTGTCATTCCAGGAGTCCATTACTCCATGGACTATTGGCAGCCGTGGTCTTCACTTCTATGTTAAAGTTTTCTGCCATATCTCTGAACTCATCATTGTTCAACTCTCCTCCATTGAGAGAGTAGGGAAGAGAAAAAAACATTTATAATAGTAATTTACTCATGCATACTTAATTTATTGGGCAGCACGGTGGTGCAGTGGTTAGCACTGTTGCCTTACAGCTAGAAGGTTCCTGGTTCGAATCCCCAGGCTGGCAGGGGTTGGAACCTTTCTGTATGGAGTTTGCATGTTCTTCCTGTGCTGCGTGGGTTTACTCTGGGGGCTCCGGTTTCCTCCCACAATCCAAAGACATGCATGTTAGGTTAATTGGTTGTTCTAAATTGTCCCTAGATATGTTTCCTATAGGCCCATAGAATAGAGGGTTAGTACTAGTGAAAGCGCTTTAAGTGGTCTTTGTGACTAGAAAAGCGCTATATAAGTGCAGGTTAGTTAGTTAGTAGTTAGTTATATGATCAGAGGTGGGTATAGTAGCCAGAAATTCTACTCATATACAGTGATCCCTCACTTATCGCGGTTAATGGGTTCCAGAACCGACCACGAAAAGTGAAAAACCGCGACGTAGCGTCACCCCTAATGACGTCACCCATAAATAATACGTACGTTCATTCTCTCTCTCTCTCTCTCATATGATACGTGTGTGTGTGTGTGTGTGTGGAAGTGTACATACATAGATGTAAATAAAGTGTACATAAATATGTTTTTAGAACTCTTTTATTCTTATAACAAGATACGTAACTCAAGATGAAGATGATTTACTGCACAGGTTAATGAGAGCTTTACTGCTCCTCAGGTGACGCCTCATCGTCAGGTGCTAGAGGCGCAGCATCGTCGAGGGCAGCTTCCGATAGAGCTGGAGAAGCTGCAGGAGGCAGCGTAGTGGCTCGACGGGAAGACTATTTTGCACAAAAAGGCACAAGAGAACAGCGAAAAGTTCCACGCGGCAAGACTAAGCAACACGAGCGATAAAGAACAATGAATGCGGTCTTCCTTCGCTGGGTATGGGCGCTCGGCAGGGAGAGAAGCTGGGTAAAACGTCTTGGCCAATCAGCTTGCGAGTTTCCTGAGCCGAGCCAACACGAGAACAGCGAACAGAGAGGTGGATTTTGAGTTGTGCGGGCTCTCCGTGTTGATACCTGATGTTCTAATGTAGTCTCCCTGCCTTCTGCTAGCGCCCGCCCATTTTTTCTCAATTTTGAATTTTTGAAAAATACGCGATGCACTGAGGGCGTGAAAGGTGAGGCGCAAAGTAGCGAGGGATCACTGTAAAAGCTGTGCTTTGAAATTAATAATTAAAAGTAGACAACCAAAAACTTCTAGTTAACCTCTTGCACTCCGTTGTACCGTGGGCGGGCAAGTCTCTGCGTCCCAGAGCGCACGAGGGCGCTCTCATGCGTCCTCGAGGGCACAAGAGCGCACTGAAAAAAAAAAAAAAAAAGTTCTTCCACTTCAGACACAGCCGCGAACAGATTGGATATGATTGACCTCTCATTCGACTAATAAGAGCCTTGAATTGGGTTTCTGAAACCTTGAAGAACCAATGACTGAAAACCTAGCAAGAAGGACCCGCCTACCAACGCAGCGAGCCAATTGAAGCACAGAAGTTCGCTGAGCTGTTTTGTCTAAAGCTGGGTGAAGAGAGACTGCTACAGCAGCCACAGGCGGTGCTTTATTTATTTATTTATTTTTTTTAATTCCAGCAGAGTGTTTAGGATTCTCTTATATGGTCATCATAGACCGACGGAGGCCGACGACGAAGGTCGTAAATCATTCGCCAAAACCGCAATCATGGAATTATGTTTTGACCGGGTCGCGAGACCAGAACCAAGAGCGGACCAGCGTCGCGTTCCTCTGACAATGAGGAAGAGAAGTTCGCCAGGACAATGTGGCTGTGAAGAGGTAAGGTGTTATAAGCTAAATTATTCTTTGTCCCTGAAAATTGTAATCAAAAATGACTTTTGACCGATTGATAAATTACAACTGTGCGGCGCACGATGTCCGAAGTGCGTGCGCCGCGGTACACGGGTTGTTTGCCGCCTCCGGACCGTGAACGCCCCCCCCCCCCCCGCTACTATTCTGTAGCGAGGGTGGGGGGGGAAGCCGCGGTGACTGCGCCGCTGTGGCCACATCGCCACATCCGAGTGTAATCCGTCATGTAGCGATGGCCGATCTCCGTCCTCTGTAGCGAGGGGGGGGGCAACCCCCCCCACACACACACAGACACAGCCCTGAGTGTGACCTTTCATTAGAGCCCAAAATGAAGCTTCTACATTGAATCATTCAAAAGTTACAGACGTTTTTCCAAACTGTGCCCTTTGGCACAATTTGGCACAGTTCAAAAACGCCTGGGAACTACCTGAGGAAAAAGCTGTGTAATATATTCATTTCTTGTGGTATTGTTACAAAATTTGGACCTCAGCTGGATAACACTTGGTTCTACATTTCTGTTGCATTTTCCAGCCTGGATCTGAAGCTGTGTGTTATTTGCAAGCATTTGTATCCAAAAAAACACCCAGGCCAAATTTATTTTCTTCAAGTTCAGTATGTTTAGATGACTGTTACTCAGTGGCCGGAGCACTTAGAGAGATTATGACTGTTTTGCCAAAAAATTCAAAGCGTTTTCTTTTAAATGAGACCAACCCCATGAATATGCTGCAAAGGATTGAAGAACAGCTTTGGATTTAATTTGGGCACGTTATTTTTTTGGCGTTTTTAGGGAAATTGACCGGAGTGCAAGGGGTTAAGGGTACAAAGAGCACCTACTTAAAAACTTCAGTAATGACTTCAGTCTTGAAGATTTAAGGTTTTTCTCCAAAATTTATAAAAAATTTCTGATAGTTTTCTACTTCCTAAATTTGAAACCATTTTCCTCAAATTTGTAATTTCCTCTTGTAAAATTGACTTCTCTTGTACATTTGAGACTTTATTATAAATTTGTGGATAATTTTATGGCTAATTTTTGTCTAGTTTTTAAAATAAAATTATGTTGTTTTATTTAATAAATTTGAAACAGACTGTGGTAATTTTTTTTTAACTTTTTCCTTATAACAATTTACATTTCTGACCATAATTTTGCAGAGCCAGAACAGAACAATATTTTAACTCTGATATCAAAGAAAAAAAAAATAAAATTGTATTTAATTAAATAAATTAACTTAAATGGCCAAAGATGCAGTTATTTCTGTTATAATATTTCTATATTATAACAGAAATAACTGTTATATATTATTATTATGGGCTGCACGGTGGCGCAGTGGTTAGCACTGCGGCAGCACAGTTTACCCTTGGCCGGGGGATTGTGGGGATCGTGGGATCGTGGGTTCGATCCCAGCCCCCGACCAACAGTGATCTGTGTGGAGTTTGCATGTTCTCCCCGTGTTGCGTGGGTTTACTCCGGGATTTCTCCGGTTTCCTCCCACATGCCAAAAACATGCATGTTAGGTTAATTGGCTGTTCTAAATTGTCCCTAGATATCTGTTTCCTATAGGCCCTTAGAATAGAGGGTTAGTATTAATGAAAGCGCTTTGAGTGGTCTTTGTGACTAGAAAAGCGCTATATAAGTGCAGGTTAGTTAGTTAGTTAGTTAGTTAGTATATACAGTGCATCTGGAAAATATTCAAGGTGCTTCACTTTTTCCACATTTTGTTGTTACAGCCTTATTCCAAAATGGATTAAAATCATTTTTTTCCTCAAAATTGTACAGACAATACCCCATAATGACAATGTGATTTTTTTTTGAGATTTTTGCAAATTCATTAAAAATAAAAAACTAAGAAATCACATGGACATAAGTAATCACAGCCTTTGCCATTAACCTCAAGTCCATCCTGTTTCCACTGATTATCCTTGAGATGTTTCTACATCTTAATTGAAGTCCACCTGTAGTAAATTCAGTTGATTGGACATGATTTGGTAAGCCACACACCTGCCTATATAAGGTCCCACAGTTGAGTGTGCATGTCAGAGCACAAACCAAGCATGAAGTCAAAGGAACTGTCTTTTTGACCTCCGAGACAGGATTGTCTCGAGGCACAAATGTGGGGAAGGGTACAGCAAAATTTCTGCTGATTTGAGGGTCCCAATAAGCACAGTGGCCTCCATCATCTGTAAATGGAAGAAGTTCAGAACTATGAGGACTCTCCCTAGAGCTGGTCGGCTGTCTAAACTGAGTGATCGGGGAAGAAGGGCCTTAGTCATGGCGGTGACCAAGAACTCAATGGTCACTCTGTCAGAGCTCCAGCCGTTCCTCTTTGGAGAGAGGAGAACCTTCCAGAAGGACAGCCATCTCTGCAGCAATGCACCAATCAGGCCTGTATGGTAGAGGGGGCAGACGGAAGCCACTCCTTAGTAAAAGGCACATGGCAGCCCACGCGGAGTTTGCCAAAAGGCACCTGAAGGACTCTCAGACCTTGAGAAACAAATTTTTCTGGTCTGATGAGACAAAGATTGAACTCTTTGGCGTGAATGCCAGGCGTCATGTTTGGAGGAAACCAGGCATCGCTCATCTCCAGGCCAATACCATCTCTACAGTGAAGCATGGTTGTGGCAGCATCATACTGTGGGGATGGTTTTCAGCAGCAGGAACTGGGAGACTAGTCAGGATAGAGGGTGCAATGAATGCAGCAATGTACAGAGACATCCTGGATGAAAACCTACTCTAGAGTGCTCTTGACCTCATACTGGGGTGACCGTCTTTCAGCAGGACAACGACCCTAAGCACATAGCCAAGATATCAAAGGAATGGCTTCAGGACAACTCTGTGAATGTCCTTGAGTGGACCAGCCAGAGCCCAGACTTGAATCCAATTGAACATCTCTGGAGAGATCTGAAAATGGCTGTGCACCGACACTTCCCATCCAGCCTGATGGAGCTTGAGAGGTGCTGCAAAGAGGAATGGGCCAAACTGCCCAAAGATAGGTGTGCCAAACTTGAGGCTGTAATTGCTGCCAAAGGTGCATCAACAAAGTATTGAGCAAAGGCTGTGAATACTTATGTACATGTGATTTCTTAGTTTTTTATTTTTGATAAATTTGCAAAAATCTCAAAACTTTTTTTCACATTGTCATTATGGGGGTATTGTGTGTAGAATTTTGAGGAAAAAAATGAATTTATTCCATTTTGGAATAAGGTTGTAACATAACAAAATGTGGAAAAAGTGATGCGCTGTGAACACCTTCTGGATGCACTGTATTTATAGCTTTTTAGAAATCTCTTCACCACCCAGACAGCAGGAAAAACCTCCCTTATTTTGAAATCGAAATGTTGGCACGTTTAGTTTGTCTGAAGGCTGCTGATGGATTAAAGTCATTGACTTCGTGAATTTCGGTCATCGTAACTTGCCAGGTACATAATAATGAACGTAAATTAATTAATATTAACTAAGGTAGAGATAAAAACATCTTTTTATTCTTGTCCCAAATAAGAAAAACAAAAAAACTAATAATTAAAAAGACAGAATTAATCAACTTGAGATCCTAACCCACACCTGTTAGCTAAGTGACTCTTCCATTATTGCTCCCGTTACCAGCAGGTTAAAACCACCATAAATGCCTCCACTGCTTACATACCTCTTCTGCTTTTTTTTTCTATGTTTAAAGCACTTTAATAAGCTCATGCTTCTCTTGGACAGTGACGCTAGTGAGACACTCTGCCTGCCGACTGGAGTGGTCACGTGGGCGGGGCAGTTCTGAGCTCCGCACAGATGACAGTCACGCGTGTTGTTCGTGTGCGTGCTTGCTGACCATCATTCCTTCATATTTTTTTTCTTAAATTATTTCCTCATAGAGTGGCTGCATAATTTCAAGTGTGGCGAGCCGCCACCCGGAAAAGTTACCAGAGGAAACCCTGCTGTGACATATCACATTCATTGACTATCTTCTGTATAATCGAGCCACACTCAACGTCTTTGTTACCCGAGCTCCTCAGAAGCCTCTGTAGTTTGTCTGCAGAGGCATGACTAAACTGTCTGTGAAGTTTTAGCAGAATATCATACTTTGCTGCAGGACTCATTACTTCAGATAGTATGAGGATTTCATCCTCTGTGGTTAAAACATGAGCATGTTGTTGAGTGTCTTTATTTTTGTCATCCACAGTATTTACACAATAATGACCAGAGCTTGTGAATTCTAACCTCACTGGCTTGTTGAACATTGTTGCTCTGTCATTTTCCATGTCAAGTATTGTCCCTGCTCTTTTCATTGAAGCCTTTCTCAAAAGCAGTGGAATGTTGGCTAGCACAGCTTTAGTTTCAGTATGGCATTTGGTCTGCCCCACTTTAGCAGGAATTTTCAGCTTCTGTCGAATGCCCTATTTGTCCATCACCAAATATAAACTGTCTATTGCTGTGCTTTTGCAATATCTTTAGGTCATGCAATTGACGCTCACTCAATGTAGTGATATAGTTATTCAGCCATTCTTTTCCACATACAGTCCTTGTGCATGCAGTACCTATAATTGCTGATCCAAAACATTCTTTCATTAAGATTTCGGCTTCAGTGGGTGATTGTTTATTGAAGAGAGTGATATTACACTCCTCTACTTCTTTGCTGCTCTCTTCAGTCAACTGCACTTGCTCACCTTTGTAGGGACAGTCCTTAGCCCAGTGAAAGGTTGACTGACAGACTGCACACTTTGATCTGCGCCCGTACTTATCCAATGAGTTACTCCCAGGCAGCGGTGCTCTCTGCAGCTGCTGCTTCTGTGGCTGGACTTTGCCTCCCTGGCATTTCTGCGCCGTCATATAAGCCATGTCTTGATTAATTCCCATGCTGGAGACTGGTGTTTTCCCACCATATATCCTCTTCAAAGCTGACTTCACTGCGGAATACATTAGCTTCATGCATGCCATGAGTGCTAGCTGACGATCCTTCTCATCCAAACATGCGGTCTCAAGCAGCTTAAAAGCTAAAACTGCATCGGGTAACTCCATCTTGTATTTGTGCATTAGTGAATAGCGCTGCTCAAAGTCAGTTATATAGTCCACCATGGACATGTCACAGCTTCTACTTATTTGGTCAAAATGCGAATAGGCTTCATAAATCTGGTTCTTTTTCTCTTTTAGGAGCAAACTGTCAAGTTTTGCTAACAAAGTTTCCATACCGCTGTCTTTATTCAAGTCATCTACCAGTATTTCCATCCTAGCCTCCCTCGCTGTTCCTGACAGTGCCAAAACCATGCTGAGAGCTTGCTTCTTCTTGTCGGGTTCAGTAACTCTGGTCCAACTTTCATAAGGCTTCTTCCCATTGAAGCTCGGGGGTAGTCTGTAGTTGGAAATCATCCTCTGCTACCAGTGTTACTCAAAAAAATAACCACGACAGTTACTTAGCAGAACGCTGCTTTAGTCTATGCTGCCAGTGCAAAAAAAAAAAAAACACAACAAAAAACAGGACCTTCTTCCCTGTTACACAGGTAACTTGCTTATACCACCAAAATAAGAGCATTACAACTTCCTGAAATAACTAGAGTAGAGACACTGTATCTATCTATAAATTCATGAAATCTCTGTCTGTGTGTTTGTGTGTCTGTCTGTCTGTTCCACGCATATCTCTTGAACCGTTCCTCAGACTTACCAAAGATTTTAAACATGCTTTCCTGAGATGATGAGGGTGT
This sequence comes from Pholidichthys leucotaenia, assembly GCA_020510985.1. Taxonomy (NCBI): domain Eukaryota; kingdom Metazoa; phylum Chordata; class Actinopteri; order Cichliformes; family Pholidichthyidae; genus Pholidichthys; species Pholidichthys leucotaenia. Next base: position 263,784,973 of record CM035842.1, read on the forward strand.
GCATCCCCAAGTATGGAGTCACTCAGTCAAAATATGTAATTTTTACCAATAAAAGTTTAGCCACCGCTCAATCACCGCCCTGTGTCTCTTCATGCCTGGCTTAAAGAAGTGTGGGCGGGATTTCAGATTGACTCTGTGCTGATTGGATAACAGCATCACGACCTGTCAGTCACCACAGTGTTCCCTGGACAAAACAAGGAAGTAAAAAAATGACAAATTTGACTAGAAAAAGATAATACTGAAGATTTAATGCTTTAAAAAATTATACCATAAAGTTGCCGTGATTGCGTAGGTCTAAAGCAGGGGTCGGCAACCCGCGGCTCTTTCATCCCTCTGCTGCGGCTCCCTGTGGCTTTGGAAAATAAATAATGAGTATTTAATTAAAATGTATTTTATTTTAGTTCATTAGTTTTTAAAATGTAATTCTAAATTTGAAGATTATGGTGATCTTGTAAAATCTAAAAAAAAAAAATGTGTTAAAGTTTAATCACCGTCAGCGAAAATCAACACGATAACATAAGCACTCGTCGCTTCCCCGGAAATCGTCTCCCGCGATAACATAATATGTGTTGTGTTCAAGCTACTGCTGTATTGCAGTAGCTTGACAGCCCTGCGATTGGATAGTTGCAAATGATTGGACCAATCAAATGGCTCGTTGTATGCTTTTTCAAAGATTCATGGCGGCGTGTTCTCAGGGATGTGATTTTCTGCTAATTCGCCGAATTCCGCTTTATTTTATCTTCCAGGAAGATAAAGTACGTTAAGTACGTTAGCGGCTTGTGGTCCACGAACGCAGTGAAGCTGCGCCCTTTCAGGCAGGACTGGAAGTGGCGTATGGCCACTTCCAGTAATCTGTATGGCCAGGTGAAGAATCATTAACTCTACAACGGCTGTATGAGCTGGGCTGGCGCGGGGGAGGAAACGGTAATAAAAGTTAACCATCCCCTTTTATGATTCCAAACAGTTTGAAATTGACAGTGCACAGTGGACATTGACTCATAACTTTTGAATATTTCTAAGACTTAGCTACATCAGTGATTGTGCAAAATGAACTGCTCAAGTCTCAATGGAGATTGAAACTGGTGATCTGAAATGAATGCTGAAATTATAAAAAGTAATGGTATGTTGGAATTTTATTTCTATTATGGAACAGATAAAATTAACTGATTTTGATTTGATCAAGTGTTAAAGCATGTGATGGATAATGCTTGTTGGAATATTTTAGGAATGCTATCTTCTTGGAACATAAGTCAATATCATACAGTAATAAGTGGCATTCAGCTGTTTGTTTTATGTCATTTAAGCACAGTTCTGGTACTTAAAAATCATAAAAACCCAGGAGCTTCGGGGGGCTTTGCCCCCCTTGCCCCCCCCCACCCCACAGGGGCTCTGCCCCGGACCCCGCTGGGGGACTATGTCCCCCAGAACCCCTGCTGAATTTTCAGATAATTTCCCCAACCCCAAATCACATCCCTGGTTTGTGTTGGAATTCTGAGCTTTCGGTATTGTTTTCAGCGGAGTTATGAGATTTTTATCGAAGGATCAGGAGTCATCAGTGCTAGAAATAGCACTCTCCTTTCAACCCAATGTCAACCTTCAACCCAATGTCTTTTTTTTTCGGAGTTCAAAATGTTTTTGTTGCATGCAGAAATGTAATTTTGTTTTCTCTGCAGGAGTTCCCTGATTTCATAAATGCAACACATTATAGTTTGTTTATACATAGCATAAAGGGAAAAAAAAGTTATATGCAGTGTTATTTCATTTTAAGTGTCAAAAGGGTTTTTGTGGCTCCCAGTGTTTTCTTTTCTGTGGGAAACGGGTCCAAATGGCTCTTTGAGTGGTAAAGGTTGCTGACCCCTGGTCTAAAGGATAATTCACCATATGTGGCGAGTGAGGTGTGCGAGCAGACTGGGCGGAGCATCAGTGGGGACCAGGTCTGACAAGTCAACACAGAACATGCCGGAAGAAGCAGCAGCCAGACCAAGCCCCAACCCCAGAACACGGAAGTAGAAGCCCTCCAGGAAGTGACAAAAGTTGTACTACCACCTAGTTAAACATAAAACAGCATTAATAACTTAACACTAACACCCACTGGTTAAAGTAGGCACACCATATAAGATTTTTTTAATGGTGAGTTTTAGCTATTAGCCCACATTTTAATGTTTCACTTGTTGCTTGTTTTCTCCACTCCCCCAAAATGGTGAAAATAGCCAAATAAGCCTCTTTTGTCATGCTAGTTGGCAATAGTCATCTAATATATTATGCAGAGCTGACCTGTGGCTGGGAAACACTGAAAAGGACTGACAACTGAAACATGAAGGTGTGGGCTCGTAGCCAGAAACTCTCCAAATAAAAACTATATCTTATATCAGGGATGCCTTTCTAACCAGTGGGTGGTCATTTATAATTAGCTAGGTTCACTAGCTAACATTAACACATGCTAGCATTAAGTTTTTTTCCCCTTTCATTTAAGAATTGTAACTTTAGCAACTACAACCATTTTCTATTCATTTTTTGCCATGGTAGAATGACAGCTGAAGAGATTTTTTTGGACGCTGATCGATTGAAATAACACAGGACATGCCCTGCAACATTCTGAAAACTGGGGAGCTTCGGTGAGCTTAGATTAGAAAACATTAGTCTGACACTACGACTTGACAAGTAAATAGCCTTGCTTCCACCAAGAAATACAATTCACTTGAGCTCACCATGGTGTAGTTTGGAACTATCCCATGTATCGTTGACTTAAGTGGGTAGTGGCACCAAACTTGTTAACCCGACTTAATAAAGGTTTATGACCTTATGTAGGAAATAACCCAGTCTTGCTGATTTAGACATCTATATTTGTGGTGATTTCTCCTGTTTTTGACTGTGTGATGTCTCTGCAGGTGTTCCACTGTGTCCACTTCGAGTGTCCCGCCCAGCTGGACACAGAGGTCAAAGAAGGCAGCCCTGGTGTGGATTCTTCTGATTCTGGGTCCTCCACCCATCCACAATCACAGCAGCAGCGGCCCCAACGACCTTCACGCACACACAGCCTGCTGCCCTCCCAGCCCTCCTCTTCCTCCCAGTCCCACCATTAAAAGTCCCCCCCCAAAACCACCACCACCACTGAGAGGAAGAGGAAGACCTCAGAACGCCATTTTTGCACAGCCTTCATCGTCCAGACTGCACTGCTACAAAGCTGCTAAGGCACTTGTCTCTACGTCCTCCCACACTCCCATCATTGTCCGTCTGTCCTAAAGTTCAACATTCGAAGCCAGTGTGTGCACAGCAGTGGGGGTTTAGGGTTGAATCCCGATCACTTCTGCTCACTCACACATTTTTATGAAGGTACTTTTTAGCCACTAAGACTTTACAAAGTTTTAGTTGAAGGTCAAAACTTTCTCCAGAGGTGAAACATAGTTCTGCTGTATCACCAAAGAGCAGTACGACCAGGATAAAGGGTGGGGGTGGGGTAGTGTTTAAATTTTAACTGTTAAAAATGCATAAATAAAAGGATTTTTTTTTCCTTTTCAAGCTATTTTTAAGAATATGTCCTAGAACAACTTTTCATACCATCAAAGCTAATAGAGTGAATTATTTTTCAAAGTTTGGAAGTTTTCAAAAGAAAAATTCTATAAAAGTTTGCCAAAGCTGCCGATCTAACATATTCAGCGGCATTTGTATGCAAATAATTAAGGCATATGTGCATTAAGTGGATTATTTGATAACAGGCTGTCACACCCAAATCCAAAAATCTACGGTGCGACTCTTTTGATAGTGAAAATCAAATCAAGGGTGTCTTAACTTAGTATTTTAAGCACTTAGTTTAAAAAAACGGGGCTTAGCGGACCAACGTAAGACTGCACTTGGGCTGCTGGAATTTAGGCCCGTGTACACTAGCAGCTACCATCTGCACTTTATTTCACTCAAGTATCAGAAATAAGGGTTGTAGCTCTGACTGAAGTACAATACTGGATTTGGATTTTGATCTTGCTGTTGTGTGTTATTTAAACTCGCTGCTTTAGGTTTAAGTTCTCCTTTGTTAGTGAATGTATACGAGTGTGTGACGGCTGTACAATATTAGAAAAACATCAATATGAGAGATTTTTGTTGAGTATTGCAATGATGGTATGACTTGCGATATCTAAACAAATGCAAATCATAAAGTTGGTTGTTCTGTTTTTTTTAACATAAAACTGCAACTTTTTCACAGAAAATTTGCTGCTTTTTTCGGTAAATTTGTGACTTTTTCATGTAAATTCGTGCAGCGTATTTCATCCATTTATCATCTGCCACTTTTCTGGGGGTCCGGGTCACAGGGTTTATCCAATGTGCCACAATCGCTTAGTTATCCAGCATTTTTTTTTTTTTTTTACATAAAATTTGCACCTTTTTTCTTGTAAATTTGTGACATTTTTCATGCAAATTTGCTGAGAGTTCTTCTTTTCCCCATATTTTCTCTCTTGCCGCCACAATTCTCACCACAGTCCTTGCGCTATAAAGTCTTTCTCCTTATTCTGTGGTCATCAAACACACAAGTTCTTCTGCGTTAAGGTGCATTACTGCCACCTACTGCGCTGGAGTGTAATAACGCAGAGGCCATATAAATGCTGCTCTGAAGTGGCAGAGGGAGAATGTATACACACATGGAAAGTATGCTACTATTGATGTTCAAGTCGTCTTTTGCGATACTCATGTTGCACATGTTGATGTTGCGGTAACAAAAGCAATTTCAATATATTGTTCAGCCTGTGTGTGTGTGTTTAAGCTATAAGTTAGGGCTGTAAGAAATATTCATTTATCTGGATATTTCTGTGAGATATCAGTATGCTGATTTCAAATTCATATAGTCAGCCTTTTCCCCCTACTATCCAACTTTAATAAAGCTAAAATAAAAATACCAAAAGTTGGACAAAAAAACTCACAAATTAATAGGGCTGTACCCATGTATTATCAAGATATTCATTCATTACTCTGTTATTTGAATTAAAATTTGGTATTCAGATATTTACCTTTCCCCATTTGCTCAGTTTTAATAAATATAAACTAGAAAAATGCAAATTTGGGAGGGAAAAAAATCACAAATTCACCAGAAAAAAGTAGCAGCTTGGTGAAAAAGTCACAAAATTTACCAAAAAGGCATGAATTTACATTAATAAATTTGCAACTGTATAAAATTAAAATATTCAAATGTGTGTGACTTAAATTGCAATTTTATGAGGGAAAAAGAGTTCTAAATTTACAAGAAAAGGTAGTTTAACAAGCTTACAATAAATTAAGGGATATATTTAATAAATTTACAAGGAAAAAGCTGAAATTCACAAGAACAGCTGCAAATTTACAAGCAAAAGATGCAAGACTCGCATGAAAATTGTTCAGATTTATAACAAAACTCATTTCTGAACAAAAACAAATATTGATGCTGCTGCAGTTTACTGAGAGAATAAGCCCAAATTTACATGAAAAAACAGCAAATTGATATTAAAAATATTAATGCATTTAAAAATTTATGCAAAGAAATTGAAAATTAATGAAAAAAGCGATTTATGAGAAAGGCGGAAAAATCATTAGTATATTTATAAGAAAAAAAATAAAATTTACAAGTAGAAGTCACAATTTATAGATATAAGGGAAGGTTCATTTTTTGAGAGTATTTGCTCTTTATTATTACCAAATATTCCTAGCCTCAAAACTGACTGTTTGCAAGAGCCCTGGTATAAGTGCTGTATTTTCTTTATTTTTTGTGTCCCAGTGTTGCACCGTTCGGTCGTCATAGAAACACGTTGTGTGATGTTACCTGACCTGAACTCCGTAATAGCTCCCTGGGGTTAACCCACTGTTGTTTCTGTAGGCTCTCCTTAGGATCTTTATATATACTATTAGCTATTAGCGCAGTTAAGTCTTCCTAAATAATAACTAGAGAACAACTTTGTTCAGGTTTTAGTGTAGAGGACACACTCCACATGTAACTTTTATGTTGTCAGTAGTTTTATTTAGCATTTATGTTGTTTTTTGACTGCATTTCACTGCCTCTTATTCAATACCATGCCTGTCAAAAATGTGAAAAAACTGACATTGTTTATTGATGTTCATTTTTCATCTGCTTGCCTGAACTGCTGCTGTTTTAACGACAGTGGAGGTTTTTGATACGAGCAATACAGCGATCACTATGTTCTGTTACAGCCGACTGATGAGTTGATGTGTACAGCCATCATGCTGCAGGCACTGTTGTGCTCCTCACTCTTACGGCACCACTGATTTGTAATGCTGCCTAAGGAGAGGTGATTGTCATGAAAACTTTAAAAAAAAAAAAAGTCTAATTTTGAAACTCAGAAGGACTTCTGTCTTTTTTTTTTTTGTGCTCAAGGTGTGGTTTTGTTCATCAATGACTGTAAATTTGACCAAAAAACTAAGCAAAAGGAAGGCAGGTGGCTGGAAAACAACTCAGGGACTGACTGTAAGTAGTGTCCAAAATTAACTGAGTAGTGGGGCAAAAGAGTTTAAAATAAATGTATTCTGGAAAAAAAAAATTATTCCTCTTTAAAGGGAATGTATGATGAAAAATACACTTTCAGTGTTTTTGCACATCAATTGGAGTATCTGGAGTGGCTAACAGGAAAAACCGAAAATCTAGGCCTGTCACTTCATGAGTTACCAGTTGTTCTGATAACTCATGAAATGAGCAGTTTTGATTTGGCTCTGGATGTAGCATGAGAATCACAGTTCATTGGAACGCCCCCCAAGCTTCATCTCCACCCGTGTTAATGAGCGATGGAACCCACACGGCTACAAGTTTACTAATGAGCTTAGCTGAGTTAGTTGCACAAGTCAAGCAATTTTTATGGCTCTTCAATAAATTCTTTGCGTTAACTTTCCCCATTCCATTATGCTGAGCACCAAGCTAGAAGGCAGAAAGTGCAATCTTTATATGGATTTACTGACAGCTAGCTTTGCTTAGCTAATGCTTCTGGGTCCCCTTGAGTTATCAGAGCTCTCAGGGCCATTTTACTTCAATGACAAATTAATTATAAATTTGCTACTTTTTTCTTGTAAATTTTCTCTTTTTTTTGCATCTTTCATATGGATGCTGGTTAATTTTTTATTGTTTAAATTTTTTCTGTCTATATAGACTATCCACCTTATTGTTAACCCCCATGATGCCTTGCATGAATTATGGGCACAACTTCCAGTAGTAGTTTACTAACTAACTACTAACTGACCTGCACTTATATAGCGCTTTTCTAGTCACAAAGACCACTCAAAGCACTTTCACTAGTACTAACCCTCTATTCTAAGGGCCTATAGGAAACCGATATCTAGGGACAATTTAGAACAACCAGTTAACCTAACATGCATGTCTTTGGATTGTGGGAGGAAACCGGAGCGCCCGGAGTAAACCCACGCAGCACAGGGAGAACATGCAAACTCCATAAAGAAAGGTTCCAACCCCTGCCAGCCTGGGGATTTGAACCAGGAACCTTCTAGCTGTAAGGCAACAGTGCTAACCACTGAAAGTGGGGTTGTCATGGAAACGGGACACTGTTCCTTGTTAAAAACAGGGATGTGATTTTTCCGCTAATTTGCGGAATTCCGCTTTTTTTATCTTCCAAAATAAAAAAAAAATTCCGATTTTTCAGTAAGCAAAATCCGATTTCGTGTATACCGGATTCTACTTTTAGTAATAATTAACAGAATTAAAGAAATTGACAAGATCGTGAAAAACAAATTTCGTTGGGATTGGCTAGAAAAGGAGATTGCAACGGATGTTGGGAAGAAATCTGACAAATTTGTTTAGCAATTTTATATGGAAAATCGACCGTGCCGGGAAGGCGATATGCACGTGGTGTCACGGCACGATTGACTATGGTGGAAGAGGATTTAAGTCTCTCGAGAGTCATGCTAGGAGCAAAAAACATGTACAAGAGGTCAAATCGAGGTCCACTAATTATTCAATTGCTGGAACTTTCAGTGTTCAGAAAAAAACATCGAAACCATACGGCCTCCACCCTTTGTTAACGACACGATCGGACACGGAAATCGAAAGGAATGATCCACCCCAACAACCAGTGCCAGTTGCGGATAGAGTAGTGAATTTTGAGGTATGTGAAGATATACTGTATTTTTGTATACATGTCATCTAGTTAATATTTTCTTCATCTTGCCTGCTGAAGATGTTTTGGACTTTATTTAAAAAATATTTTTAACGCCACACGTGATGGATAATGCTTGTTGGAATATTTTAGGAATGCTATCTTCTTGGAACATAAGTCGATATTATACAGTAATAAGTGGCATTCAGCTGTTTGTTTTATGTCATTTAAGCACAGTTCTGGTACTTAAAAAATCATAAAAACCCAGGAGCTTCAGGGGGCTTCACCCCCCTTGACCCCCCACCAGGGCTCTGCCCCCGTACCCCGCTGGGGGACTGCGTCCCCCAGACCCCCTTCTAAATTTTCAGATAATTTCCCCAACCCCAAATCACATCCCTGTTAAAAAACAATGACTTCAGCATCAAAAATGTAGGAACACGGCCTTTTGCACCTCAAAAAGCGTAATGTAATCATACCACTTCCCACGACTATTGAGGGATAGAAAGATGACCTTAAAGCAACGTGATGGAGGAGTGATTAGCACTGTGGCAGCACAGCAGCTCACCCTTGGCCAGGGGATCCTGGGTTTGATTCCAGCCCCCGGCCAACAGTGATCTGTGTGGAGTTTGCATGTTCTCCCCGTGTCTGCATGGGTTTATGCTGGGATTTCTCCAGTTTCCTCCCACATGCCAAAAACATGCAAATTAGGTTAATTGGAGACTCTAAAAGTGGCCCCAGGTGTGAATGTGTGTGTGAATGGTGAAAGGGCTGGGCGCCGCACCAGTGGCTGCCTCATCCACATATGTGGATGCCCTGTAATTTCCCCATTGTAGGACTAATAAAGGATTCTTAATCTAAATCTTTAAAAAGTGGCCTCACAGATGTTACCTCCGCTGCTAAGATGCTAACGCTGTAAACAAATAAAAGCTCTGCGATATATCAATGTTTCCACTGCAATAAAGTCTGTTGCATTTTGTTAAAAGGTGTTGGACATAATCAAATTTACCTCAGAGCAGATGTAGAATCTCATCAGAGCCACAAAGAAGCACAACACTGTGCTGGGGTGTTTTAATGTTGGGTAAATACAGACAGCTGCAGCTGTTTGTTTTACCCCAAAAATAACATGCTCACGCTGCTGTCATGCCGTGAATGCTTGTTATTTAACTTAACATGTACAGACATTTTCTGACAGTTGTTCAAAATTTTACTGATCTATATTTTGTAATAATTTAAAAATTAATGCATGCTGAAGCTGCTAATATCAAATCCATATTGTTAAAATGCAGTGCAACAAATGCAAAAAAACCCCATTTGGATTATTTCATGTTTATGCAAGGAGGGAGAGACATTTTTCCAACTATTTTCAATGGTTTGAAATCCTACACATTCCCAAACGCCCCCCCCCCCAACACAAATGTTGTATGGGGCCCCCCCACAAACCTAGAACCGGCCCTGTCTACGCTGGCTCCTGTCTTGACATCCCGGCTTGATGGACGCTCTCTTCCGGCCTTTAGCATAGCTAGCTACGTGTGAATAGGGGGTGGTCCTCGGCTGTTAAAAGAGGGGGAAGGCCTTGTGTGCTCTATCTATTTATTTTTTAATTTCTCGCACCCTCCCTCGCATTTAACGTCGCCATAGTTGTGCTTTTTCCTGCATGGGGCGAACAACAAACGAAGGTTTATCCCCACTTTTTCGGTCCTAACGTCGGAACGTCTAGCTAATTTACCGGTTCAACTTTAGCCGTTTTCTTTTTTTTTTTTTGTTTGACTCAGCGAAAGGCTGCTATCTTTTCCTCTTCTCTGGTCGACCTCCTGCCTTTTCACCGACTTGTGGACTTTTAAAACCAAACTTGGACCTGTATTTTCTTCTCCAAATCGAGTATTGGATTATTTTTTCTCATCCCCGACGACCAGGCCCCGGACTGATCCCCGGCCTTGCGTTTTTCCCTTGTCGGCTTTTTGTGTGCCACAGTGTCGGGAGTAATGGGAGACACTAGTGAACGAAGCAAGTCGACTCTACCGCCCAGGTGTCCCTGTGGATTTTGGGGGTAAGCGTTTCAGGACAATACCCACAGTATAAACGATGTTTTAAGCCTCTATCTTGTGCTTTAAAGGTAAATCTGGGTGAGATTTATGTCCAGCTAATCTAAGCCCCATTGTTGTTGTTCTGTAGTGTAGGCCGAGGGTGGGGGGTTGGGAAGTTCGCTAATAAATAAAACACCATAGCTTTAAAACTGGATAAATTCGTTCGGTTTTGAAACACTACATACTCTTCATCGTATTTTCTAGTGGATGCTAATATTTCTAACCGTCCCTCGTCGTGTTTTAAGCCAGTTTGTAAAGCCAGGAGGTGACGTACCCGACACAGAAAATGATTTATTGCCAGCAGGTTCCCTTTAAACCTGCCCCCGGTTTTTGTCTCTTCTGTCGAAAAATCCGCAAAGATAACGATTAGCACATGAATCAGATTAGCCCTGAAAAAACGTCCAATCATACAAAACACGTTTGTTTTGTTATTTTATGCCTTTTTTTTTCTTTTACATTTGATCTCGCAAAGAGGTGGATGTGTGTTGCATACCGGATGTGATTCACTCATTTCTCTTGTGTTGCCCCCATAGGAAAGATTGTCACATGTAACCTTTGGATTATTTTGATAGTTTTCATCGATTTTCGTCTTCCCACAGTGAGAAGAAAACAAGTGAGGCTGATAAGGTTAATGTCATCCTACCATTTGTCACTCACTATACACACCACAAACCCCCATTATTAGGCTCGCCACTGTGACGTAGCGTTTGCAAAATGAACCAAGTGCATTCTGGGAACAAAAGGCCTCGGTAGTTCGCTGAGAGAAGCTGGTTGCCAACCGCCAATCAAATCTAAAAGATCACGTCAACATAGCAGACATCGGGAAGTATAGAGCTCACCAGCTGTGTTGTAAACCGTTCTAGTCATCCTTACAACCACCGTGGATAAAAGATAAACCACGGAATAGGCTTTTATCGTTTTCCAGCGTGGAAGAACAAGACGGCCCACGTTTCGGATGTGACAAAGAGGCGACGTCTGGCCTGGATTGCAGCAGTGAGAAGACCCAGTATAACTTTGAACCACACTCCTCTATCGATAGTGGTGTGTTCAAAGCATTTTCATAAAGGTACGTTATGATTTACTGTATATAAGTCTGTTGTTGTTGCTGAGCGGTTATAATTTGCTTAGTCATAGCTTTTCGCCTGCGTTAACAGTATGAAGCTAAGCTAAAGAAAGATTCCGATATCCGAATAGCTAGAAAAAGTTACCGCTTAAACACATATGTAAGTGGGTTTAATTTGTTCTACACCAAAGTATTTTCTTACCGTTTTCTTTGCTTTAACAGGCCGACCAGCTTATGAAATGCTAGACTGTGATCCTGACTGGGCACCTTCTCTAAAGGTTGGCCATGCAGAGCTTGAAGCTGCCACTCCTGACAGGTTAAACCGCTTATACAGAAGGACGAGATCACGACAAAAAGATTCGGCAGGGCATGCAAGTGAACCCCCAACACAGACCCGTAACACCAGTGGCCCCGTGACTGAGATGGATAATGTAGCTCCTTTATATTCAGGTAGTCTTTTTTTTTGTTGTTTGTTTGTTTTTGGTCTGTTTTTCTGTCTAAAATGTGTCTTGGGATTCCTTTTGATTACAAGATATATTAACTAAAGTAGTTTATTGTCCTTATCACCAACAGATGACACCACACCTCTGGCTGAGATGGAGGAAAGAACATCTGATGAAGCAGCACATATTCATCAGGCTGATGATGCTCCCATGGAAACTGTGCAAGAACAGCAGAACTGTAGCATGTGTAACCCTAGGCTTAACCAAATTTTAGTCTTGCAAGAGGAGAATAGAATAGGCTTTATTGTCATTGTACAGTAGTACAGCACAAAAAAAAAAAATCGTGGGACTGTGGCTTTCTTCAGAAGCTGTCACCAGGAGACAGTATTGGCAGACTGTGGATTTGATATTAAGGAAAGCGTTGCCCTTGTAGGTGCCACACTGAAAATACCTGCATTCACCAGGGGCCACAGCCAGCTTGATGGCGGAGGGTGGCCTAAATCCACTCTTTTGTAAAGTGCCTTGAGATAACCCTGTTGTGGTTTGGCGCTATATAAACAAACTGAATTGAGAGAGTAATAGGGTGCATGTGCTCCAAATATAAAATACTGAATGACACTATACGTCTGGCCTTTGTGGTACCATGTGAAGGTGAGGACATGACTTTACTGGATAAGGTTGTTGTTGTAACCTGTGCTTTGACCAATATGTATCCAAGTGTCATTATAAAGCCATAGTTTTAGAATGCAGACACTGACATGTTTTGATATGGTTTACCCCTTCAGACATAGTGTCTTTAGCAGCTTTGTAACAATTTGAAAATAAAGTACACACTGGTTTCCAAACTCCAGCTCTTTATTTATAATGTGCAAAATTCTGAGTGTAACTTAAGTTGTGAGAAACACTGTACAGAATGTGTGCGAAGTGCAGTCCAAAAATGGGTCTTTTTGACTGTAATGCTTAGCAAAAGCTTTGTAAAATGTGGAACACTTTCAAGTCACAGACAATAGAATAGAATAGGCTTCACTGTCATTGTACAGTTGTACAGTACAACCAAATTGTGGGTGCTCCACCAGGCTACTGCACAATTAACTATAAGAGAAGGATTAGATAAAACACAGTTACAGAACACACTACTGAAATAAAAACAGCTCAGGATTATGGAAAACCTGTAGTAAAAAATACAGGAATATAAAATGACATGCATCAGTGTGTTTCACACAACGTTAGACTATATAACCAGACTCGTGCTATAGTATTCTATTGTGCACATGAGGGAGAACCACAGTTGCTGTCGGGCTGCTGCTGGGCTTGAGTCTCACATCCTAGATGGAATCACTGGATTACAGAGTTTTGGTTATGGCAGGCAACCATGTCATCCAGCTCTTCTGGCTGCCTGCAAGTCCACCACAACACATTCAGAATTACAACAGATTAAACAGAAGAGCGAAATCATAACAAGCTAATTTGTATAATCAAAACAAGGTAAACAATTCGATAAATGTTTCATATAGATTTAAAACAAATGACAAGTTCACACATTTTTCACAGTACTTGAAAATATCATTTCTGTACATTTTGAAAAATATTTTCAGAGTGCTGTACATTTTAATTTCATCTAGTTGTATAGGGAAAGAACAATGTTCAGCATAACGAGAGGAAATAAAAAGAAACCTACCTTTGTTCTCACAGCTGTCTTCAGGTCTGCCTTGTACATCTCCAAGTCATCACCCATCCATCTGTGAACTGCACTTGGGCTGCAGCAAAGACCTAAAGTTACTGAAAACTTCCAGTGTATATGGACTCACAGTTAAAATAAATAAAATTAAAAAATGAAGGCATGGTCGGAGTTAGGCAGAATGTTTACATGTGAACTCCATGTTGTATGTTGGTAGGGATCCAGCCCATTAACCCCTTAAAGCCTCGCCAAATAGCGTGCCTTTGCAGTCCTGTCAGTTTGGCGTAGTGCTGTTCCTTTAAAGTCCAAATGTCACGTAATTTTTTTTTCCAAATGCCAACGAATTTTGATAAAATACACATAGCTTAAACCAAATATTCATACCGGAGACCATATCACCCACCCATATTTACATAATTGCACAAAATACACCAGGCGAAGGCCCCCCTAGCGGCTGTCAGTGTGTGACAGCCAATCCAGACCGCGGCCATGTTTTTGACGTCACAAATTTCACCCTGGCTGCCCTGCCGTATCCACATTCACACTTATCAACATTGGACAATCATGACGGAAAGTGACAGCGATTGTGAACAAATTAGTTTTGTCCTCTGGTGAATCGGACTCGGAATTCAGGGAAGACGACACCCCAGATACTGATGACAGTGGTTCAGACAGTGACAGAGGCATAGAACCTTACAGGTTCGAGCCGTCCGAGACAGAATTGGATGCTTTGTCTGATGACAACAGTTCCGACGAGGACCAGAGAGCAGAACCAGTGGAAAATGTCATTGAATTGGACATTAATCGCCTCCAGAATGTTGAATGGTAAGCCAAAAGAAATCTGTGATGTTTAAATTGATTATAACCACCGGCAAAATTGGGAAGCCGAAGGGGGTCTGTCGAGGCTAACCCTATAACATATATTATTTAATGCATATCAAGAAAAATATGTTTTGTCGAGTGCCATCCAGCAATACAATAGATGATTTATTTCTAAGGATAAAATTGTTGGTCGTTGTTACGTTGGTAACGAGGGGTAACTAAGAACAAAAATAGTGATTGCCTTCCACAAACAAAGGAAAAAAACTGTCTATGTATTAAAAATATGCGGTGCCTCCACTGAGGTTCCAGAAAGCAGCAAAGCGACCATATTACAGATATAGGACACATAAAAAATACACATCTATGGGTATGGGTACCGTAAAATGGGGCTATAAGGGACGGCTGGGTAATAAGGGACACTTTTCTGCATCCTGCTCAAAATAAAAAAAAGCAGAATTACACTTAAAACATTTCCCAGAAAAATGTCCCTTATTACCCAGCTGTCCCGTATAGCCCCCGTTTTACGGTATGGGTGAAATATCCAATTTTTTCTTTCTTGATGCTCACTTCAATCTTCCAGTCTCCATATAAACAATCAATCGGGATACCCCAAGTATCAAACTCGGGTACAATCTGTTTCGTCACTTCCGCCTTCTTCCCCAGGCGATTGCGGGGGCCCTGAGTGGTAACGTCAGGCCAAGCGCGGCAGTTTTAAATTAACGAATGTTCCGGCGTTACTGAAGCATATGCACCAAGACCCGAACGGATCGGTTCCCTTTTATATCTAGTTTCAAGACATTTTAAGGACCCTATTACGTGACATTTGGACTTTAAATTTGCCTTTGAACGGTTCATTTTGTGGGGTTTTTTTGTTTTTTCCGTTCATTTATAACAAATGTAGAGGTGTCGGCCGGCCTTCACCTCCCAGAATGCATTGCGTGTTTGTTACATGGGCTGGCGAGCTCTATTCATAGGCGAACATTTTATTTCACCGTTTGGAGACAGTAAACAGAACATTTTCTGTAGTGAGGGGGCACTATAAGTATTATTATAGTCAGGGCTGTTTGTAGCTTTTTTTTGGGGGGGGGGGGGGGCTATGCATGATTGTGTGGTTCCCTTTAAAATATGGGGGGAGGCCGGGTTCTAATTAAAATTTTGACCAGGATCCATATGAACTTTACAAAGAAAGTTGCTATTTTACTAGAGAAAAAATGCAAATTTTTGAGAAATTTTGAAAAATTTCAAGAAAATTTGCAGATTTACTGGAGGAAAAAAGTAACCAGTTTTTGAGGAGAAAGTAGCCAATTTACAGGAATAAAGTCACAAATTTATGGGGAAAAAAGTTTAAGACAAGATAAAATAAGCTTTTATTAGTCCCACAATGGGGAAATTTCAGCATTGCAGCAGCAAAATGATAGTAGCACTGAGAGCAATAGTAAGATAAGGATAGCTTAGCCAAAGTAGTAAATAGAGTAAGATTTTTATTTTAAAAATGTCAAATTTATGAAAAAGTGTAAATTTACAAGAAAAGACTTGCAACTTTGAGAAAAAAAATTGGAAAGTTAGGAGAGGAAAAAGTAGCTAGTTTTTGAGAAGTAGCCAGTTTATGATAAAACGGTCAAATTTACAAGAACATTAAAAAAAATGATCAAATTTATAAGGAAAAAATTGTAAATTTACAAGAAAAAATTGCAAATTTGAGGAAAAAGATTCAAAGATTTTATTTGTCAATACTACTACACATACAAGACATACAGGAGAATTGAAATGCTGTTTCTGTCTCTTCAGTGGTGTGTGGAATATTTAAAAAAAAAAAAAAAAGGAATAAGGCTGGAAAAACAACAGCAGCAGTCTATGTACAGTGATGCTACCCGTAGCACATATAGCGACAAAAGATAAAACCCAGACATCCTGTAGCGCAAATAAAGATAAACGATAAAACCCATCAATCCTATATACAGAAAAAGTAGAGCAGTAATACTTGTAGTTGCAAGTTCGATGCGGTAGTGTAGGTGCAGACAGTGACAGATTGGACTGAGGAAATCTTTGATCTCTTAAGCTCTCCTTATGTATGCTCCCAAAACGGGGGTTCTTTCAGGCAGGCGGACGTTATTCAGCACAAATGGACACCCCCCCCCCCCCCCCCCCAAAAAAAGGGCTTATTGTTACAAGCTATTTGGTCTCTATATGACCATTGTGAGTTTGGTTTGTATTGCCAACACTCAGTCAAGACTCATTCCCACTGAGAGTTGTACTCCGCCAGGGCTGCCCTTTGTCACCGATCCTGTTCATAATTTTTATGGACAGGATTTCTAGGCACAGCCAGGGAACGGAGGGTGTCATGCTTGGTGACCACAGGATGTCATCTCTGCTGTTTGCAGATGATGATGTCCTGTTGGTTTCATCCAGCAATGACCTACAGGTCTTACTGAGACAGTTTGCTGCAGAGTGTGAAGTGGCTGGGATGAGAATCGGCACCTCCAAGTCCGAGTCCAAGGTCCTCAGCAGGAAAAAGGTGGATTGTCCTCTCCGGGTTGGGGACAAGCCCCTGCCCCAAGTGGAGGAGTTTAAGTACAGTGGTGTGAAAAAGTTTGTCCCTTCCTGATTTCTCGGGGGTTTTTTTGTATGTCACACTTAAATGTTTTAGATCATCAAACAAATTCAAATACAGTGATCCCTCGCTACTTCGCGCCTCACCTTTCGCGCCCTCAGTGCATCGCGGATTTTTCAAAAATATTCATCAAAAATTCAAAATTGAGAAAAAATGGGCGGGCGCTAGCAGAAGGCAGGGAGACTACATTAGAACATCAGGTATCAACACGGAGAGCCCACACAACTCAAAATCCACCTCTCTGTTCTCGTGTTGGCTCGGGAATCTTGCAAGCTGATTGGCCGAGACGTTTTACCCAGCTTCTCTCCCTGCCGAGCGTCCATACCCAGCGAAGGAAGACCACATTCATTGTTCTTTATCGCTCGTGTTGCTTAGTCTCACCGCGTGGAACTTTTCGCTGTTCTCTTGTGCCTTTTTGTGCAAAATAGTCTTCCCGTCGAGCCACTACGCCGCCTCCTGCAGCTTCTCCAGCTCTATCGGAAGCTGCCCTCGACGATCCTGCGCCTCTAGCACCTGACGATGAGGCGTCACCTAAGGAGCAGTAAAGCTCTCATTAACCTGTGCAGTAAATCATCTTCATCTTGAGTTACATATCTTGTTATAAGAATAAAAGAGTTCTAAAAACATATTTATGTACACTTTATTTACATCTACGTATGTATGTACACTTACACACACACACGCGTATCGTATGAGAGAGAGAGTGAGAGAATGAACGTACGTATTATTTATGGGTGACGTCATTAGGGGTGACGCTACTTCGCGGTTTTTCACTTTTCGCGGTCGGTTCTGGAACCCATTAACCGCGATAAGTGAGGGATCACTGTATTAGACAACGAAAACACAAGTAAGCACTAAATGAAGGTGTTTATTAAGGGTAAAAAAAAAAAAAAAAATCCAAACCGACATGGCCCTGTGTGGAAAAAGTGACCCCACCCCCCAGTTAAAACATAAATTAACTGTGGTTTATCACATCTTTGGAAAGCTGAGTTCAATTTCTCTAGCCACACCCAGGCCTGATTACTGCCACACCTGTTCTTAATCAAGAAATCACTTAAATAGGACCTGCCTGACAAAAGGCCCTTTTCCACTAGCCCCGCTCAGCCCCGATTTGAAAACCCGGCTCTACTCACTTCGGTTCGGTTCAGCCTCAGTTGCTTTTCAACTACTGCTGGCACACCTGCTGTGGGTGGGATTTGTTGAACAGCAGGCGGCGCCACACCCTCGTGACGTGAAACATGCGACGGAATCCTCCACAACAAACAAAATGGCTGATGATGAGGAGAGAAGGAAGGAGGAAGGAGAGAGGAATGACTGTGACATGAAACTGGTTAAATCTATGGTGCTGACTTGTTGTGCTCTGCACAATCTGTGTGAGAGTCATGGAGAGACGTTTGACACTACATTGGATGATGCAGTAGATGAACCAGTGGTGGCAGCGGCACAGAGAGCAGAGGAGCAGGGTGGTGATATTATAGCGAACTCAATATAAGCACCCTACTTGGCTTGACAAGTGGGTTGACCCTATTGGCGACACAGGTAGAGTGCGGGACTCCGGAGCGAGAGGCGTGAGTTCAAACCTCCCGGTGGGATGTCGCCATGTCAAGCTGCACGTTACAATATAACACGAGATGCTGTGATGCAATACTTGTCTATTTTGTCCACATTTATGTGCATACATATTTCAAAAATGTTTTTTGTAAATAAAATGTTATGCATGGTCCATCTACCTGTCCTCTTATTCATAACGCTTATCTGTTAAGAAGGTGCGAAGCCATCAGCCTAATGATGAGTCCACATTTCTGTTGTGATAATTGCTCACGCTGAGCGCTCTGACAGCCCCGTACGCTGTGGGGGTCACACACGACGTGTTCCTCCCCACACTCTCAAATTTTTTTCCCGTATATTTTTCTCTTTGGCGTACAGAAATGGCAATATGCCCGTATTTGCTAAAATTGCATTTTCCCCATATTAAAATATGGCGAAACCGTATCACTTGACAGGTATGTAATTACATGCAGAAACACCGCACAGGCCATCTTCACAAAAATCCAGCTCGACAAGCCACTTTTGCTTAGGTGGAAATGCAAATTGAACTATAAATCATGTGCTGATACATGTCATATTTTCCCATGTAAAGGTCTCCCACTTCTACTTACAAATTGATTTTAAATTTTTGGGAAAAGGGAATATAAATTTTGCACTTGTTGGTAACAACAGTTGTGTGCAACAAAAACACAGTTGTGTATCCTTGTCCGATTTGTCTACTGTTATTAGTGCCAAATTTTTGCTAGATTCCTTCTTAATTTATTAAATTTTGACTGGCGATGCAACATTCAACTTACACGTACTTACCTTTATCAGTGTCTACAAGTTCAAGCACACCTGTACAACTGCTTATAACCTAAAAAATGTACCCGTTCAAGAGAAATGGATTCAGCATTGCAAATTTGTTTAAAATAAAAAAAAAAACCTACCAAGACATTACGTTTCGTTGTGTTGTTAAAAATTAAATTACCATTAGAAGGCTATACACCTGACCTGATGAACAGCAGCATGTGGAGTGAACAGAGAATGGAATGTGTATGTAATTATTGGCTTTTCTCATACGGTGTCATAACAGATAAACCAGACTTTTGATGCAAACAATACAATTTTATTCCAGAAGCAAAATTTACAAACAAAAAAACAGACTGGGCGATGACATCTCTGCGAGCTCTTCCCTTCGTAACGCAGCGTCCTGCTCCAGGGCTTCACGCGCATCTGCCCGCGCATCTGCCCGCACATCTGCGGCCGCCTGTCGCAAATGCTGCATGTACTCCTGATTCTTGCCGCTGGTCATGTTGCCGTTCCAAGAGCCGCATCTCTTCGTCATGCATGTTGACCATCGCTAATGTAAGGTCAGCGATGGGAGTTGTCTGTTTTCGTCTTGCCTAGATGGAAAGACAGAAAGGCATGGTCGTTAAAGCTGGATCACTACATATATTATGGAATTACACAGGTGAAAGTCTGTGGTGGAATGTCACTATTATATTATGCTTCATTGCTGTATATAAGCTGAACTGTCATGTTGCTGCCCCTCAGTAGAGCAGATTTTGCAACACGCAGGGTGCTGTCTTCGGCTGCAGCCCCCCTGCAAAACTAAAAAGGATTAAGATTAAGAATATGGATGGATGGATGGGTAATGTTTAAACTAGTTGCTTGTAGTGTGGCCGCAGAAATCTGAATGGGTTAATACAGTCAGCTGACGCGAAGCATTTCAATGAAGCATGTTGATTTCAACGGCAGTTCATGCACTTTGTTTGTCTAAAATAGGAGTTACAACAGCACCAATCACCACACCTAAAAATGGTTGTGGAACACCGATAAGTGAAGACCAAAGAATAACCTTTTTGTACATTTAAAAAGACATTTTCAATTAATTAATATGCAGCTACAGGAAATTGCATTAATCAATTTGGTACATAACTTGTTAGGCTCCAGCCCCCCCACGACCTGTAAAGGATTAAGCGGTAGAAGATGGATGGATGGATTTTCAACCCTGGTTTCCGCTGGACCTGTTTGAACCAAAAAAAAAAAATCATGGTTATTGTGCCTTACCGGCACTTGAACGTGATCCAGATGGAGCTGGTGATGTGGAGCTGATCCAGCTGGCGCTCAGCCAGACGCACACGCAGACGCAGCGCCAGGAGAGTCCGCTGTGTCAGTCATCTCCACTGAGGTGGACCCCTGTGATATGAAATGCGATTCTAGAAAGAAAATGCACGCAATTTAAAACTTAACACCAAAGCGCAACATGTACACAACACTCAAGTTTTTAACCGGAATACAATAAGCGTAATTCAGCGTTTTGTTCACGCTAATACTTAACACAAAGCAAGCGTGAATCTGCAGTTGGCTGCAAAACAATACGCAAGCCTCAGTAACAACCATTACCCACAATCTAACAACCTTCCTATTTCTTAAAAACAGTGAGCTTGGCACAGAAAGGATCAAGTGGCGAAAAGATACGCAATATCAAAAAAAACACTCACCATCCACGGTTTACAAGGCCGTGGCCATGACCGTGACTGTGACCGTGTGGAGCCCAATGTCTCTCAACGAACCACTTCCACTCCTTCCATCCGCTGAACTTCGAGCAATGTGGTCCTTCACTGCTCGGTAATCGCTTTTCAGCTTTTTCAGCTTCTCCCGACACTGTTTGGCAGTACGGATGTGCCCTTGAGAAGCCATCTGCTCGGACACCTGCATTTCGAGTAGATCCGTCCAACTCACACTGGATGTGATCGTCGCCTAATATAGAAAGAAAATTGTGCACCTCCTAATATATAATATTAGGAGTATGTTATTATATAAGTATATTATACAGTATATTAATATAATATACCGTATTAAAGGGGCGCACTGTGTTCACTGCTGAACAATTACAAATGGCGGTCGTGGAGTAAATTCAGAAAAAGTCGCTTTCATGACATTACAACCTGACCAATCAGCGGCGACCAGTCTCTTAAAGTCATATCACAGCCCTACTCAGCCCGGTTAGACCCTGCCCTGGATCAGGTACGAAAAAAGTACCTGCTAACCGGTGCTGGGGCTAATGGAAAAGCGCCTAAAGCGGGCTGAGTGGTGCGGTGTGAGGCTAGTGGAAAAGGGCCTAAAGTGAAGTAGACCAAAACATCCTCAAAAGCTAGACATCATGCTGCCATCCAAAGAAATTCAGGGACAAATGAGAAACAAAGTAATTGAGATCTATAGTCTGGAATAGGTTAAAAAGTCATTTCTAAAGCTTTGGGACTCCAACAAACCACAGTGAGAGCCATTATCCACAAATGGCAAAAACATGGAACAGTGGTGAACCTTCCCAGGAGTGGCTGGCCGACCAAAATTACCCCAAGAGCGCAGCGATGACTCATCCAAGAGGTCACAAAAGACCCTCTAACAACATCCAAAGAACTGCAGGCCTCACTTGCCTCAGTTAAGGTCACTGTTCATGACTCCACCATAAGAAAGAGACTGGGCAGAAATGGCCTCTGTGGCAAAGTTCCAAGACGAAAACCACTGCTGAGCAAAAAGAACATAAAGGCGCATCTCAGTTTTGCCAGAAAACATCTTGATGATCCCCAAGACTTTTGGGAAAATACTCTGTGGACTGACGTGACAAAAGTTGAACTTTTTGAAAGGTGTGTGTCCCATTACATCCAGTGTAAAAGTAGCACAGCATTTCAGAAAAGGAACATCATACCAGCAGTAAAATATAGTGGTGGTAGTGTGATGGCCTGGGGCTGTTTTGCTGCTTCAGGACTTGGAAGACTTGCTGTGGTAAATGGAACCATGAATTCTGCTGTCTACAAAAAATCCTGAAGGAGAATGTCCAGCCATCTGTTTGTGACCTCAAACTGAAGCACACTTGGGTTCTGCAGCAGGACAATGATCCAAAACACACCAGCAAGTCCACCTCTGAATGGCTTAAGAAAAACAAAATGAAGACTTTGGAGTGGCCTAGTCAAAGTCCTGTCCTGAATCCGATTGAGATGCTGTAGCATGACCTTAAAAAGGCGGTTCTTGCTCGAAAATCCTCCAGTGTTGCTGAATTACAACAATTCTGCAACAGCGCTGTAAAAGACTTATTGCCAGTTATCACAAACGCTTGATTGCAGTTGTTGCTGCTAAGAGTGGCCCAACCAGTTATTAGGTTTAGGGGGCAATCACTTTTTCACACAGGGCCATGTAGGTTTGGATTTTTTTTCCCCCTTAATAACAAACACCTTCATTTAAAAACTGCATTTTGTGTTTACTTGTTATCTTTGTCTAATATTTAAATTTGTTTGATCTGAAACATTTAAGTGTAACAAAAGTACAAAAAAATGTAGAAATCAGGAAGGGGGCAAACACTTTTTCACACCACTGTATCTTGGGGTCTTATTCATGACTGAGGGGAGAATGGAGCGAGAGATTAACAGATGGATCGGAGCAGCCTCTGCAGTGATGTGGGCTTTGTGCCGGTCTGTTGTGGTGAACAGGGAGCTGAGCTCTAAGGTAAAGCTGTCAATTTACCAGTCAGTCTACGTTCCTACCCTCACCTATGGTCATGAGCTTTGGGTATTGACCGAAAGAATACCTGGACGCCTCCCACTTGAGGTGTTTCAAACATGTCCCACTGGGAGGAGACCCTGGGGCAGACCCAGGACTTGCTGGAGAGACTGTCTCCCAGCTGGTCTGGGAATGCCTTGGTATCCTCTCTGAAGAGCTGGAGCAGGTGGCCGGGGAGAAGGAAGTCTGGGCTTCTCTGTTTGAACTACTGCCTCTGCAACCCGGACCTCCGGAAAAGTGGTTGAAGATTAATGGATGGATGGATGAGCTGAAAAGTTCATAGTGGTCAAATTTGACCAAATGTGGTTTATTTTTCAACAGTCTCCCCTTCAGTCCACACACTTCTTCCATCGGTGTTGCAGTTCTTGGATCCCTGAGGCTGAAAAATAAAGCACATTTGGTCAAATTTGACCATTATGAACTTTTCAGCCTCCCCTCATATAAGAAAAAATGGTTGGATTAGGGAAAAAAAAGTCACAATCTTAGAATTTTTTTTTATCAGAAAATAGATGTAAATTTGCAAGAAAATGGTTCAAGCTTATGGGGAAAAGCCTTTCAAATTGAAGGGAAAAATGTCAAGTTTACTCGAAAAAGTTCAAACTGCAAATTCTTGAGGGGGAATAAAGTCCCAATTTAAAAAAAAAAAAAAAAAAAAAAAATTAAGAGAAAAACCTCATGTAGTGAGTATGTTACTACTCAAGTAAAAAAAAAAAAAAAAAAATCATAGATACTTGTTTTCAAGTGACTATTTTGGTGACTAGTCAGGCTTACACCCGAGTAATATCATAAGGTATCTGGCTACTCAGCCCACCTCTGCCTGTTTTTAAGGTATGATCAACCATATGACTGTCATTTGATATCCAGCCCCAGTTGCTCTCATTTAGTGGTGTCCAGAAAGCCAAACTGGAACCAGTAAAGGCACCTGTCAGTGTCAGGTGACATGAATGGCAGCATTGTGTGCTTATGCAGGCTTTTTTTTAGCTTTTTGAGGGCTTTATGAAAGATTGTTTTGCTGAAAAAAAAATCCTTTCCCCTCCCAGTGAATACACAAAAAAGATAAAAACTGGGTCATTGACTATATGGGCAGAAAAAAATTTAACCATTACACAGAATTAAAAATAAAAAAAATAAAGACCATCCATATGAACAATGCAGATTTACAAAAAAAACTGAAAATTTATGAGAAAAAAGTTGCAAATGTACAAGACTGACCATTATTTTTTTTATTTATTTTTTTTTTTTTGCATTAATGCTTAGAATTTGTTCTTTAAATGCATTTTTTTTTTTCAGCAAAGTGATGTATGGAAAGGTTTATATAGACAGTGATAAGGGAAAATTCTAGGACATATTTTCGGTCCCACCATGATTTAGTCCCATGCCATCACCCACCCCCAGTTGCCCTCATTTTGTGGTGTCCAGGAAGCCAGGCTGGAACCAGTAAAGCCACCTGTTGATGTCAGGTGACATGAATGGCTGTGTTGTGCGTTTATGGCCTCAGCCTGCCTGCCCTGGCTCACAATAACACCTGGTCTGGAGAGGGCTGCATGCACGCGCTCACACAGGCACATGTCCCTGAAAGCCAAGGCCTCTTGAAGGAAAGAGGAGTCTTATTAAAGGCTGCATTTCACCCTTCAAAGGATCACCTTGGCCATAGGTCTGCAATTACAATCGTTTTTGTTACTGATTAATCTGCCCATTATTTTTTTTCAATTAGTTAATTATTAATTTGGACTCTTTTTTTTCTCAGAAATTTATCATAAAAAAATTCCGATAAGTGACTTTCATGTAATTTTTTTTCATAAAAATTGCAACTTAAAAAATCCTTTTGAATTTGCAACTTTTTTCCTGTAGCTCTGCAACATTTTGCTCTGAAATTGATTTTTTTTTTTCTTGTAAGTTTGTGATATTTGTCAAATTTACCACCTGATTATAAGACAGTTTTGTTTTTTTACTTGTAAATGTGTTATCGCATCTCACAAGTTTGCATCTGTTTTCTCAAGTCATTTGGGTGTTTTTTTTTCTCAGAAGTTTGTGATTATTATTACCCCCCCCCCCCCATAAATTTATTTATTTCTCTGATAAGTGACAATTTTGTACAAGTTTATAATGTTTTTTCTCAAATTTGCAACTTTTTGGTAGGGAACTTGCGATGATTTTTATCTAATTCCAGCAAAGCCAAAAGGAGCTAATGTGATGACATGGCGCCCGTGTGTCTGTCCACATGTCATGGGAATCGCTGCTCCTCCTCAGCATTTGCCCTGATGCTCACCAAACTCACAGCGATCCTCAGGTGGGTCTGCATCCAAGTTGTGCTCAAGGTCAAAGGTCAGGAGATCTGGGCTTGTATGATTTCACAAAACAACAATACTCTTCCTAGGCCGTTGACCTTGACTTAAAGCACATCCTAGATGGGTCTGCATCTAGGCTGGACTTGAGGTCAAGGTCACTGGTCAGGAGATCTGCGCACTCTCGGGGTGACTTCATCAGGCCAGAATGAGCTACTCTGTCATTGACGGTCTGGTCCTTGTAAATTTGCAACATTTTTCCTCTGAAATTGGTGGGAGTTTTTTTCTGAGATTTTGTTTTTTTATTCATAAACTGGTAATATTTTTCCTCAAATGTTTGACGTTTTTATATGTGGATTTTTTTTCTCTCAAGTTAATGTTTTTTCCTAAATGTGACTTTATTCTTGGGAATGTGCTATTTTCTCAAGACATTTGTATTTTTTTTTCCTCAAAAGTTGTTTTTTTTTTAACTCCCCTGATAAATTTGTGACTTTTCTCATATAAATTTGTGATGTGACAGCATAAGACTTTACTGTTGTCAGCATCTACTGCAGCTCTCTTGGGTTGGGTGTTTATGTGCTTCTTTATGCATGTTGTTCCATATAATGAAGGAGAAACGGCTGAAGATACAGTTGGAAAACTTGGTACGGGGTAGAACAAGACACACTCTGGAAACCCATTGCTTTGAGGTCACAAGGTCAAAAAATGTTCACACTGCTAATCTGTTTCTCAACGAATACATCTCCATCTTTGAGTGTGCTCTAGTTGGACACCTAAAGGTTTGTATAGACGGGTAATTTCTCCCATTACTGCTGGGTGCAAACTTGTTAAGCAAGTCGTGCCAGGAATTAAAATCTGTCATTAAGGTAGCATGTCTGTGTATCTGGGGATGGTTTTATTGATCTCCAGAAGGACTTATCAACTTAGGGAAGCACTAGATATAAAATGTTACAGAGTATAGTGGTATACAGAATGATTATTAATACAATACTAGGACTGTCCCAAATACCAGTTTTGTTGCTTGGAAAATTCGGTCACAATCCAGAGTGACTATCCAAACATTCTGAACAGCTTTTTTTAAATTTTTTTTAAATTCCTCAGTAAACTGCGTCAGCGTCATTGTTTATGAGAAATGTGACTTATCCTATGAATCTCAGCCTTTTTCATGTAATTTTGCAGTTTTTTTTCCGTAAATCTGTAGCTTTTCTTTTAAATTTAAGAACTTTTTCCTAATCTGAAACATTTTTCTATAAAATTGATTTTTTTTGCCTTAATTTTGCAGCTTTTGTTGTAAATTTTAGGACTTATTTTCCTCATTAATTTGAGACGCGCCATGTGAATTTGAGCCTTTATTATATTTGCAAATGCGTTACATTTCTTTTGTAAATTTGTGACTTTATCATCAAGTTGCTACTTTTTTGGTATGGCCGTCTCTAAAGACGGGACGTATTATAGTATGGTGATGTCTGTCCATCCGTACGACTTGTCTGACAAACTCCTCCCACAGTTTTCACAGTATTACTTTTTTATTTCACACAGTGTTTGTACATGTATTGAAGATGTGGATATTGTAGGGGATTAAATTAATTTTCTGATATTTTCTCTAATGTCGATCATGGCTATGGACGGGCCTATAATGTACCGTGTGCGTTACTCTTGGTCTTCTAAATTTGTGAGGTTTGTTCTTGTAAATTTGAGGTTTTTGTTGGTAAATTTGCTATCGCTACATTTTTTATTAACCTAATGAAAATTAAATTGCTCAACACAGACCTGTTGTATATATGTACCCTATTACTGCTGCTATGATTAGTCAATTAATCAACTAACAGAAAATTAATTGCCGATTGATTTGGTAATGACTAATTGCCTATGCACACTTTCCACCCATTTTCAGTTTGCTCAGAAAATTAAACTCGGAGTAAAAAAAAAAAATCCTGCAAATTTCAGAGAAAAAAGCTGTGAATTTATGAGGGGGGGAAAGAAATATGCTTCATTACTTTGTGTACTGTCCAACAGTTTGTTTTTTTTTGTTACATTACTGCAATATACAGATTTTTTTTTCCTCCCTTGTATAGCTGTTTTCAGGCATTCTTGTCATGTAAACATTATTGAAGACAAGCTGACAAGCCTCGCCTAGAAAATATGCAAATGGATTTACATTCTGTGTGGTCTTGACAACACTCATACACCCGAGTAGATGAAAAACACACTCCCCCTTGCTGAAGATGTATAAACAGTGTATGTAGGCTTGTCCTGGTGCATTAGTCACATAGCTGCTGTAGGAACAATGGTCTGAATACCCAATCAAGTTCCAGCCTGTGTACCATAGCGAGGACTCACAGAGGACAGAAGTGACTCGCACAGAGTGGTGGTGGGGACAAAAGAGAGATGTCCAGAAGGTGGAGGAGAGGCGTGATTGGCATGGGTTTAAAGGCCAAATGTCACGTAACAGGGTCCTTAAAATGTCTTGAAACTAGATATAAAAGGGAACCGATCCGTTCGGGTCTTGGTGCATATGCTTCAGTAACGCCGGAATATTCGTTAATTTAAAACTGCCGCGCTTGGCCTGACGTTCCTACTCACGGCCCTCGGAATCGCCTGGGGAAGAAGGCGGAAGTGACGAAATAGATTGTACCTTAGTTTGATGCTTGGGGTATCCCGATTGTTTATATGGAGACTGGAAGAGGCACCGCATATTTTTAATACATAGACAGTTTTTTTTCCTTTGTTTGTGGAAGGCAATCACTATTTTTGTTCTTAGTTACCCCTCGTTACCAACGTAACAACGACCAACAATTTTATCCTTAGAAATAAATTATGTATCGTATTGCTGGATGGCACCGTAAAACGGGGCTATAAGGGACGGCTGTGTAATAAGGGACACTTTTCTGGGAAATGTTTTAAATGTAATTCGTGTTGTTATTGTCAAATATTTTAAGGATTCATGGATATTTGACAATAACACAACTCAGCGTCCTGCTCAAAATAAAAAAAGCAGAATTCTGGATTTGGAAGGCGATTCCTCTCTGTTCCGGAGCCGCAAGACAGTAGAAAGTGTGAGGCCATCAGCCTAATGACTTCTCATTGTAGTGATAATAGCTCACGCTGAGTGATCTGCCCGCCCTGGCCATCAGCCTAATGACTGAGTCCACACTTCTAACTGTAGTGAGAATAGCTCACGCTGAGCGATCTGCCAGCCCCCTAGCTGTGGGGGTCACACACACGACGTGTTCCTCAACACACTCAATAACTTTTTTTCCTGTATATTTTTCTTTTGGGCGTACAGAAATGGCAATACGCCCGTATTTGCTAAAATTGCATTTTCCCCATATTAAAATACGGCTAAAACGTATCACTTGACAGGTATGCGCCTCCATTCTCATTCTGATCTGGTCAATTTCTCGACAGCAGCGGCTCTCCTCCACTGTTGGCATTGCTTGGCAACACTCACAGGTGCACCTATTGAAAAATTCAAGTACAAGAATTTGCAAATATTTTCTGAATGCATGTATACATAAATATGCTTGTTTGTTGATATTGTAAGCACAGGTTTGTTGATATTGCAATTGTGAGCTTTTATAAATTTTGTAACAATATAATATATATAATATTCAATAATGTGTTCACATCCTGTCCATATTATTTACACCATATCCACCTCATAAATGCCTTGCAGAACTCATGTAAAATAAAGTGAAAAGATCCATTGCATTATTCATGTTGTCTTTGTTTATTAATCGAACTTTCAAGCCCTCTCCATGAAGTGCCATGTGCTAGAGACATAGTTTTTTCCCAATTATTTCTAGTTATCAAACCTTGAAGCTGGTGTACAAAACAACAAGCTAGATTTCTAATTCGTCTACAGTGAGAAAGGAACATTCCTGGTTATGGCCCTATACACACGATCCTGGGGATTTTAAACAAGTCATTTTCCACAATTACTTCCATTTCATCCTTGATTTTGTTGCTACAACTGAATGAGGAAAGAAAGGGTTCTACTGTAAGCTAGCGCCCCACTGTATCGTCATAATAATGGCTTCCGAAAAATCAATATTTATGGGGCGCCCTCGACAGACCCCCTTCGGCTTCCCAATTCTGGAGGCGATTAATGTCCAATTCAATGACATTTTCCACTGGTTCTGTTCTCTGGTCATCGTCGGAACTGTTGTCATCAGACAAAGCATCTGATTCTGTCTCGGACGGCTCGAACCTGTGAGGTTCTATGCCTCTGTCACTGTCTGAACCACTGTCATCAGTATCTGGGGTGTCGTCTTCCCTGAATTCCAAGTCCGATTCACCAGAGGACAAAACTAAACTAATTTGTTCACAATCGCTGTCACTTTCCGTCATGATTGTCCAATGTTGATAAGCGTGAATGTGGATAGGCAGGGCAGCCAGGGTGAAATTTGTGACGTCAAAATCATGGCCGCGGTCTGGATTGGCTGTCAAAAGCCAGCGAGCAAGGCGGGGCCTTCGCCTGGTGTATTTTGTGCAATTATGTAAATACGGGTGGGTGATATGGTCTCCGGTATGAATATTTGGTTTAAGCTATGTGTATTTGATCAAAATTCGTTGTCATTTAGAAAAAAAAAATTACGTGACATTTGGCCTTTAAAATAAAGGAGGGGGGGCATCAGTGAAGATAACTAGGAGCAGAGTTCGTTAACTGAATAGTCTACCATGGACAGATTTATTTACAATGGCAGAAGACTCTGAAGGCTGTCTGTCATTTTGACAAATTACACTGAGTGTGATCTATTGTTGTTTTTTTTTCTAGTAATTCCCACCCGTCAGCTTCATAGCGCATATTAAGTAGTGTCTATCTAGTATTGTCTTGGCAGTCTCTGTTCATCATTTCAATTAATAAATAAATAAATGCATAATCTGTGTGCTGTGTCCTGTTTGTTCATAATTGAAACTATGTGAACAAAAACAAAAGATATTTGGCTTCTTGAAGAAAATTAAAATGGCCGGTAATAGTAGATTATGGCAGAATTTTTACAGCCCTGTCTGTCAAAACAACAGATAACGAGAAAGTGTAGCACGACTTTGGTGATGACAGCTACACAGTAAAGAAGGTCTTTGGTATTTAAATTAAAAAAATGTTAAACATAAAATTGAAATTTCTCCAAATTCATTTTTAATCGTTTAATTATCACATTAGAGATGAGATCAAAGGTCTTCAATTCATAGCTCTTTTGCTCATATTGAGTGGCTTCCATAAAATACTCGGTACACACATTTACCAGGAAACCCCGTCACAGATTTACTGGGGGGGGAAAAAAAAATCATAAAAGAATATGGTCAAATCTTTGAGCAAGTGTATAAATTAGTGGTGTCATATGATTAAAAGTTTTGATTGCAAGTAATGTCCTAAAAAATTGCCATTGATTGCAAGTAAAAGCGGTGAAGTTTTTTCAATGTAATGTACCTTAAACATGTTTGCTTTCTGCAACTGCAGGTTTATTTAAAGCTTTCAACATGTCAAAAGTGACAACTATCCAGAATATTCTCGGGGGGGGGGGGGGAACCCCTTACCAATACTGCAAGCAGCTAGACAGACACACACACACACACACACACACACACACACACTCTTTCAACTGCTCCCTATTCGGGGTCAGTTTTATATTTAAAAGCAAAGTCTGATACTTTTTCTATTGTTGACAAGCCATTTAGGTGTTATACCTTAATTTTAGGGTTCACGTTTTGTGGCACCATATAGATTTCTTCAAATGATTTACTTAAAATACCTTTTAATGGATGGTAGAAGTTGCTCAATGCTGGAACTGTTGAACCCACAAGATCAGAAGCAGCATTATACTGTAGCTGATATATATATTTTTTTAATTATCTAGGCATAATTATTTGGGTATAAATATATTAACCCTTTGAGTGTGTAGAATTTTTGGCAGAAAAACAGTTTGACCTCAAATTTTCAAATGACATTAGCTTCAGAATGGTAATAGTTAGAGGCAAAGTGCCAATTACAAAAGTGTTGCAGAGGAACCCAAGTGTCTGCCAAGTGAACTTGCATCCATGCATAGTGCATAATTGGACCTAATTTGCATATTGCAACAATCCACGTTTTACAACACTACAGCTTCAGAATGATTATAATTAGATGCACAGTCCCTAGGCCTTTTGTCCCTTCATTGCCAAAATTACTAAAAATCATTAAAAAAACAAAAACAAAACACAAATCTTGTGGCACATTTGTTTCACACTAAAATAAAATGAAGCAAATGAAACAGTTTATGCAACAAATATGTACCTGTTTGTTTTGTTGGTCACAAGCATCCAGAATTCCAGAGTCCAAAAAAGCGACACACAATCAATGGCAGGTGCAGATGACGGGTCCTTCTCTCCACGATATCCAACTGGCTGTTCAAATGCTTTCAGCCACGGCTGATAAACTTCATCTCTAAGAAGCTCCCAGCCGTTAGTGTCCAAACGTCCCGCCGCATCGCCACTACCCGCTGTTGTCTTGACACCACGCACACGTGGTGCACGTCGATGCACACCGGCTGTGCGCTCTTGCCCACCTAAACGTCGCCCACAGGCTGCTCTGGACCTTTTCGCTCCGTGACCACAGTTTGGCAAAGCAGAACAATCTGCAGACGAGGCTCCTGTGCCATTTTGGGCACGGCTGGACACAGAAAACGCAGCTACAGCGTCTCGCGCATGATGTCCATCTCCACTTTCGCCAGAACTGCTTTCACCATTGTCCGAAGCCACATAATCAGAGCTGGACTCTTCCTCAGATGACGAACTAGGGCTAAGCTCTTCCTCTGAACCAGGAGCGGCAAACACCAGCGCTAAAACCTCTTCAGCTGAGAGCGTCTTCCTTGTCATCCTGTCTCCTCCGTGTCAAACAGCAGAATGAAAAGGGGCGGGCTTCAGACGCTGATTTGACCTACTTATTGCATTGGACCTTTTCCAATTCTCGCGATAAGTGAAAAGCCACACCTCTCAGCCACCAAGTGGTGTTGAAAGGTTTGTACATTTCACACTCTGTTCAGCTGTACAGGCTTTGTTTGGACTGATCAGCTGACAGGCGCACTTGTGCGACATACACACTCAATGGGTTAACTTGTCACTGGAGTGGTGGCCTACAGGTAGAGCATCCACCGCATAACTGGGAGGCTGGGGTTCAAATCCCAGCTGGGGTCATGCCAAAGACCATGTAAAAGTGGAACTTACTGCCGTCCAGCTTGGTGCTCAGCAGTAATGGAACAGAGGAGGGAAATGTTGGTTACCCAGCCACAGTGAGTGCACAAGTCAAGTGTACTCCCTGTGCCGGTCCCAAGCCTGGATAAAATGGGCAGGGTTGCATTAGGAAGGGCTCAGCTTCAACTGTAAGAGGACCCACCCCAACTGAGGGACTAATTGTGTCTTGTCAAAATAAATACGGATGATGATGATGATGATGATGCTGTTCATGTAGGGCACACACTTTTGAAATCCCTTCTGTTTGTGTTGAAACCTTTTCCAAATAATCTCAGCTGTGATAAAGTTGTAAAATAAGGTGACAAAACCTTGGGTTGCAATCACAATTAACTCTGCACTCACTTATAACAACCTGTACCATAGTGCAGTTTGTCTTCTTCAGTTGTGTTTTATTGGTTGCAAATGAAGATGTAGCCCCATTAAAGATGATTTATATGATGTCATTAAGTGTGCAATCCAAGCTCCGTATTGGTGACATTTTGTGGTTCAGTTTATGTTCAGCTGACACTGGGGATCATTTGAAATCTACACCAGTATGTAAAAGCAGACGGACTCATTTGCCTGTGAGATGAGATGTTTTTTTGTCTCTGCTTTTATGAAGTAGCAGTGCGATTAGAAACAGGACAGCTTATGTGTCGATCAAAAACTGTGGCACAACAATTGAAGCTAAATCCCTTATTGCACCACATGCTGGTGTTGTACAACATTGACTTCCTTCTCTGTTTCATGGTACACATGAGAGATGATGATGATTAGGAGATTATGAAACATGCCGAGCTAGATACTTAGATGATAACATAATTTTCTTTTGAGACATTGAAATGTGTTGAGAATCGCTTTACTTTTTTATAGACTATGCTACTGTTATCTTTTTTTATAGTCATGTGCAGCTGTTCTCCAGTGAAATGATGACAGTATTGGACTATAAAGTTATTGTGACTGTATCCTATTTGATGTAAAATATGCCACTATATTGCATATATTTGAATAATCTGTAAAGCCATCTTAACAGGGTTGTTTGGATAAACTGAAGCAAAATGTAAATGTTTGGAAAAGTCAGTAACTTTCACCTTTTTCCCTGTCTTCTCAGGTCCAGTAAAACCATGAATCTATGCTCCAAATGTTTTGCTGGTAAGTGTTTTTTTTTTTTTTTTTTTTTCAGATTCAAAATATTTTTAATTGAGGAAAACACCCTGAGTAGCAAATGGTCATTTTTATTTTTTTATTGGGTAATATGGCATGACATTAAATTTCAGTTGTTTGAATATCCATTGGTTCCATTGGTATTTTAATATTTGCTTTTTTTCCCTCCTTAACTGCTTGATTTTTAGTTAAAGTAAATTTCAAAAAGCACCTGCAAATTTATGAGAAAAATTTCAAATGTACATGAATAAATTTGGTAACGTATAGGAAAAATCTCTCAAATTCACATGAGAAAAACTGCAAATTTACATTTGTACATCCATCTGCCCATTGCAGCCCCGTATGTCCATATCAGGACCAGATGAAGGAGGTTGTGGGGCCTTACCACATATTTATGGGAGTATGATATGCAAAATGGCCATGTTTACATGCACAGTAATAAATCATTTATAATCTGATTATTCAAGTAGTCATGTAAAAACGATAATCAGATAAAAGTGCAATTTTTGTGTTCATTAAGTGAAATTGTATTAACAAACATAGTTTATTGTCCAATAATCCATTTATTCAGTGCATGTAAACATGTCAAATCCGATAACTAGGAATAATCAGATAATAGTAATCTGATTATTGTGGCCATGTAGCCTGGTTCACTAATGGATCAGCTTGACCTTCAAGGTCCTAAATTACTTACCCAGGATTTACACTGACTCCAGATGCAGTCCGTTGCAGATACAGTGCAGTGGCCCCTTGCGTTCATCCCTGCCAGCTCCATTTGTGTTTTGCAGCAGCATGGATAAGAACAGAGTTCGAAATACAAGATCACTCGAGAATTACACAAAACGACACGAGATTCCAAAAGACCCAAGAGTAACAGATGAACCGATCACATGATAACAACAAGGAAGTGTGATGTAGTGGCTCCCCACCTGGATTTTTGGGCTGTAAATGAAACGCAAGTAGCCTGTTAATTTTAATTCTGTGAAGTGTTTGTATGTTGAGTCATATTTTTACCTTCTTTGGCACAGTGGTGGAGGAGTAGACGTCAGAAAATAACGGATGATCCTTAAATCGTTTTTAATGATCAACCAGCTATTAAATACCGCGAGATACCACAGCATTTCCTTGGGGATTGTATCCGGCATCCATCAGAAATAGACTCCCTGCGTTTCATTAGCAAACCGAATTTGACGAGCCGGATTTGTTCTGCAGTGGTCCGGACCAGGTGGGAATTAGAAAATTGATGAGAATGGGAACTATTTGCTGTGGAGGCCAGATCGCAGCCATAACGTACTGTATTCGGAGTCAGTGCAAATCCAGAGTAAGGCAGTGGCTATGCATACGGAACTGTACCCACAGAATTCTTGTTATACAGTAGATACGGCTCGAATCTGATTGGCCAGTACGTTCTATTAATGTGTATCTTAAAAGCAGCAGGCTACCGGAGTGGTGTCCTAGTTGATTTTGTTTTACAGAAGTTTATCAAAACATCTGTAAAAGTTGGTTTAAACGGTATTGTGTGAACCCAGCTTAGTGTGGAAAAAAAACACTGTATATGTGGCAGATACTAAACAATAATAACAGCCGTGGAAGGAGAAAATGGACGCCATCGTCTTGAAACATACTCACCATTTGGAAGTTTGTGATTGAAATAGCACTTGGAGAAAAAAAACATTCAGATGCTCTGATATCGGCGTCTTTATTCTGACAGCTCTCTGGTCCTTTTCTGGATCAGCATTCCCGGTGTGTATGACGCTTTAACACTTCCACGGGTGTTTTACAACTTGGATGACCTGGAGCTTCTTCCCGCTGTGATTGACGGGTCTTCAGGCAGCATCTCTGCCGGTGCATCCCGTGTTAGCATTTGTAATGCTAACAGTTTGACAAACATCTTGTTGTGATTGTAAAGTTGACACTGTCCGTCTGTATCAGAACTTTAAAAAATTCCTGTCAGTTTAGGAGTCTTTTTTTTTTTTTTTTTTTTTTCCCTTTTCCTTTTTTCTCTTTTGGACACCGCTATTGTACCTTCATTCATTCGTCCACAGATTCACTCCCGGCCCATGTCCAACCTTAATCAGGTCAAATGTCAACTCTTAACCAATTAAATTAAGCAAGTGGGACAGACGTACACCTCAACAAATAAAAGGTTGATACGCCAAAACCATCCATCCATCCATCTTCTACCGCTTTTCCGGAGGTCCGGGTCGCGGAGGCAGCAGTTCAAGCAGAGAAGCCCAGACTTCCCTCTCCCCAGCCATCTGCTCCAGCTCTTCAGAGAGGATACCAAGGCGTTCCCAGACCAGCTGGGAGACATAGTCTCTCCACTGTGTCCTGGGTCTGCCCCGGGGTCTCCTCCCAGTGGGACGTGCCTGAAACACCTCAAGTAGGAGGTGTCCAGGAGGCATCCTAATCAGATGCCCATACTACCTCAGCTGACTCCTTTCAATGTGGAGGAGCAGCGGTTCTACTCTGAGCCTCTCCCGGATGACTGAGCTCCTCACCCTATCTCTGAGGGTAAGTCCAGCAATCCTACGGAGAAAGCTCATTTCAGCCGCTTGTATCCGCGATCTCGTTCTTTCGGTCATTACCCAAAGCTCGTGACCATAGGTGAGAGTAGGAACGTAGATTGACTGGTAAATCGACAGCTTTGCCTTAGAACTAAGCTCCCTCTTCACCACAACAGACCGGTACAATGTCCGCATCACTGCAGATGCTGCTCCGATTGTCTGTCAATCTCTCGCTCCATTTTCCCCTCACTCGTGAACAATACCCCAAGATATTTAAACTTCTCCACTTGGGGCAGGAGCCTGTCCCCAACCCAGAGAGGACAATCCACCTTTTTCCGGCTGAGGACCATGGACTCGGACTTGGAGGTGCTGATTCTCATCCCAGCCGCTTCACACTCAGCAGCAAACCGTCCCAGCAAGAGCTGTAGGTCATTGCTGGATGAAGCTAACAGGACAACATCATCTGCAAACAACAGAGAGAGTGGACCTCTCCACACCTTCCGTGTGGAGAGGACTGAGGCAAATCACCAACTATCAGCCTCAGGCTCCTAAAGGTCAGGATGACAAAGCCCTTTGTCAAAGACTGTCCCAACACTATGCCCGTTTTGACACCTCGTCATCTGTGTCCAACTCCCCCCCTCCCTCCAGCTCCACAGCCTCCACAATCCCTACTTCATTAAAGGTACCCCCCCCCCCCTCCTCCCCCCTGCCCTTATCATCAGTGAGCAGGATGTGCTCAAACAGTTCTCCAGACTGAACCCGCGCAAGGCCCCCGGCCCGGACGGCGTGTCTCCCTCCACCCTGAGACACTGTGCGAAACAGCTGGCTCCTGTCTTCACAGACATTTTTAACACCTCCCTTAAGTTATGCCACGTGCCGTCCTGCCTCAAATCCTCCACCATCATCCCTGTCCCCAAGAAGCCACGGATCACTGGACTTAATGACTACAGACCTGTAGCGCTCACCTCTGTAGTCATGAAGTCCTTTGAGCGCCTGGTCCTGCCCCACCTCAAGTCCATCACCTCCCCTCTCCTGGACCCGCTGCAGTTTGCCTACCGAGCCAACAGGTCTGTAGACGACGCAGTCAACCTGGCCCTCCACTCCATCCTGCAGCACCTGGACTCCCCGGGAACCTACGCCAGGATCCTGTTTGTGGACTTCAGCTCCGCATTCAACACCATCCGCCCCGCTCTGCTCCGGGACAAGCTGTCCCTGCTCAACGTGCCTGACTCCCTCTGCAGGTGGATCACCGACTTCCTGACGGACCGGAGGCAGCATGTGCGGCTGGGAAAGACTGTCTCAGACTCTACTAGCATCAGCACCGGATCACCCCAGGGCTGTGTACTTTCCCCCCTACTCTTCTCCCTTTACACCAACTCCTGCACCTCCAGCCACCAGTCTGTCAAGTTGATCAAGTTTGCGGACGACACCACCCTCATCGGGCTCATCTCCAACGGCGATGAGTCCGCCTACAGGAGAGAGGTGGCCCAGCTGGCGTCTTGGTGCAACAATAACAACCTGCAGCTGAACGCTCTGAAGACAGTGGAGATGATTGTAGACTTCAGGAAAGTCACTACCCCTCTGCCCCCCCTCACCCTCTCAGGCTCTCCCATCACCACTGCTGATTCCTTCCGCTTCCTAGGCACTACCATCACCAGGGACCTCAAATGGGAGCCGACCATCAGCTCACTCATCAAAAAAGCCCAGCAGAGGATGTTCTTCCTGCGGCAGCTGAGGAAGCTCAAGCTACCCACCAAGATGTTAGTGCAGTTCTACACAGCCATCATCGAGTCCATCCTCACCACCTCCATAACCGTGTGGTACGCAGGAGCCACTGCCAGGGACAGACTAAGGCTGCAGCGCGTCGTGCGCACTGCTGAGAAGGTGATCGGCTGCAAGCTCCCATCTCTCCAGGATCTGTACATCTCCAGGACCCGGAGGCGTGCTGGCCGGATCATAGCCGATCCCTCACACCCTGGTCACGTACTGTTTGCCCCCCTCCCCTCTGGTAGAAGACTTCGGTCCATCCAGACTAAAACCTCCCGTCACATGAACAGCTTCTTCCCCTCTGCCATCAGACTGCTGAACACTAAGTGACTTATTGACTCTCGTGCACTATGTACAGCAGCTCAACCAGACTCATGTCAATCATCACTGTTTTCTTCCTGCATTACCGACTGCACTATATAGTTCTCCACAGTATCTGCTGCTCGCTAATATATTTTAACTGCTGACCAGTATCACTTACTCTTATTCTACACTTTATTGCATGTATAGTTTATTTCTTTTATCTTATCATGTTTAATGTTGCAGCATTGCACCGAGACAAATTCCTAGTTTGTGTACTACATGAACAATGGCAATAAACCTGATTCTGATTCTGAGATGAGATCCTGTGGTCACCAAACATGACACCCTCCCTTCCCTGGCTGCGCCTAGAAATCCTGTCCATAAAAATTCTGAACAGGATCGGTGACAAAGGGCAGCCCTGGCGGAGTCCAACTCTCACTGGGAATGACTCCGACCGAGTGTTGGCAATACGAACCAAACTCTCACAACAGTCGTAGAGAGACCAAATAGCTCGTAACAACAAGCCCGATACCCTATACTCCCGAAGCACCCCTCACAAAAAACCATGAGGGATGCGGTCAAATGCCTTCTCCAAGTCCACAAAACGCATGTAAACTGGTTGGGCAAACTCCCACGAACCTCAAGAATTCTCAAGAGGGTAAAGAGCTGGTCCGATGTGCCACGGCCAGGACGAAAACCACATTGCTCCTCCTGAATCCGAGGTTCAACCAACGGACAGACGGACAGACATACACCTCAACAAATAAAAGGTTGATACGCCAAAACAAACCCTCCAATAAACATTGGACGTGGCAAAATTGGCGCAAAAAAAAGTGTTTCTTTTGGGGCCCCGGGCTTCTGACCCGGTAAGCCCTCTTGATAATCCAGGGCAGCCTGTACCTCCAACTTCATCCAGTAGTTTTCACGTGATCCAGCTGATGGGCTTATGGACAATCCCATTACATTGCGAGATAGGCCCTGAGTGGAGGTATTCACTCATGGATCACCTCCAAAATGTATTGGGGTCATTCATAGCCCGAGGGCCACCTCTGGTGAAAATTTCATCAAAATTCATCCAGTAGTTTTTGTGTAATCCTGCTAACAAAAATGTTAAAATGCTACATTTAAGAGAAAAGGTGCAAGTGTGTGTGGGGGGAGGGGACATTTTTATTCTAATTTGTCCTGAACCCAAACAAAAGGTGAAGGTGATGATGGCAGAAAGTAATTCTCATCCATTAAAGGTACTTATTGTGATTGTACAAGGTTCTCACTTTGCTTTGTTTTGTAAAGCAGTTGAGTGTCATTCATGGGTGGTAATTTCGTTTCATTGTTGGGGGGGCAATAAATGGAACATTTTGACAATAGTAAAAACTGAGGGGAACACCGCAGGTGTTCTTGTTGTCAGGGCCCTATGCAAGATTGTGTTTAGGGGCCCCTATATTTGAATGAATGAATCTTTATTTCGGATAGATTAGATTAAAAAAGATTAAAAAGAAAGGAACAGAATAATATAGCAAAGAGAGAAAAAAATCCAACAAGGTCAAATTAAACAATAACTCCTCGGATTACACAATTCAACATAAGTTATCCGAAATTGGTGATGGCTGAAGCCACAGCTTATATTGCCCACCCATGTTCCATCTAAGAATTCAAAAGAAAAATAAAATAAGTGATTACAAATCAGAACAAAGCCAAGACAAAACATGACAAAAAACTAAGCAACAACACAACACAGACTGGATATGATAATTCTTACATATGTGATTTTACATGTTGTCTTGTATATATGTTTGGAGTATTTCTTCCTTTAGTTTTTGTTTAAATTGTCCAAGCGTTGTACATGATTTTAATTCGGGTCCAAAAGCGTTCCACAATCTGACTCCTTGCACTGAGACACAGTGTTGCTTGGTGGTAGTTCTCACTGAAGGTTTGTGAAATATACATGTTCCTCTGAAATGATATTGTTTCTCCCTTATTTGGAACAACTTTTGGATATTTGCGGGCAGTGATAGATTCTTCACTTTAAACATTATTACTGCATTTTTAAAATCAACCAGATCTTTCAACTTGAGAGCTTTTAATTTACAAAAAAGTGGGTTTGTTGATTCCCTGTAAGCAGCTTTGTTTGTTATTCTAATAGCTCTCTTCTGAAGCATAAAGACTGGATATATGTTTTATTTGTGAAAGAGGTTAAAACTTAAAAACTTAAGCCATTATCTAGACGAGCAAAGAATATTTTATCAGTAACACAGAATAAAGGTTAAACCAGCATCCATATGAATGTTGCAAAGTTAGAAGAAAAGTCACCAATTTAAAAGAGAAAAACGTTGGCAGATTTATGACAAGTAGTGAATTTATGAAGAAGAAATGGCAAATTGGTAAGGAAAAAAGTTGCAAATTTACAAGAAAAAGTTACAGGTTTAAAATAAAAAGCTGCAAATTTACACAAGAAAATTTGGAAGACTTCTGAGGAAGAACGTTGCAAATTTACAGTAAGAACTTGCAGATTAAAAAGAAAAAGTTGCAAATTTACAATAACACTGGTCAACACCAAATTTACTGTCTAATTTTTTATTTTTTATTTTTTTTTTTTTAGCTGATTTAGGACAATTTTGATGTGCTGAATCCAAAAATCACATTGGTTTTGCTCAATCAGGTCAACTTTTTGAATTATGGCCACATGTTGTTTTAGACGTTTTTGTTTACATGTATGGGTATTTTTGCTTTATATGATGCAAAATTCTTTTTTATTTATGTCTTGAAATTCTCTGAATTTTGAACAATGACGATGTAACATTCAATTTACATGTACTTACCTTTATATAAAGGTAAGTAAATGCACAGTACTAAGTAAGTACAGGTTTTTACTTAGCACCTGATCGAGAGAAACGGATGTCATTTTCGGATTCAGCGGTGCAAAATTGTCTTAAATCAGCTGAAAAAACACAGACAACTTACAAAACAATATTTTTGTAACCCTGTGTAATCACTGCAAATTTATGAAGAGTCTTAAATGTATGAGGAAAAAAGTTGCAAATTTGTGATTAAAACACTGCAAATTTGAGAAATGTTTTAAATTTATGAGAAAAAAGTTTTAGCTGTATGTGGGGGGGGGAGTTGCAAATTTACAAGAAAAAAGTTGCAAATTTATGAGGAAAAAATGCAGATATACAAGGAAAAAAGGAGC
Organism: Pholidichthys leucotaenia; assembly: GCA_020510985.1. NCBI lineage: Eukaryota > Metazoa > Chordata > Actinopteri > Cichliformes > Pholidichthyidae > Pholidichthys > Pholidichthys leucotaenia. The sequence continues at coordinate 263,826,261 of CM035842.1, forward strand.
AAACATGGAAGAAAAAAGGTTACATATGTAAAATTGGTGCTTCAGCTGCATTTTATTCTGTTATGTAATATGATATTAAAAAGGTTGACGATTGTGGGGGCAAGTCTTTTTCCAGGTTGGTCCCCCTCTTGATTTACCCCCGTGGTCCCATTGTTGCTTGCGGCTATAAACCTCCATTATGTAGCATTTTCATGCAGAAGTTGACATGTATGCCAGCAAGCACACCGATCGCCTCTGGGCTTTTTACCTGTTGCTTCACTACAGAGTTGACACATACTACAGAGATTCAGATCCCCATACGCACACATGCATGGGTGTGTTTCTCCTCCCCCGTGTCTGCCATTGTCTTTGAGGTGACTCGCAGCTGCTTGCCTTCATGTATAAATACACAAAGCAGATCCAGTTTGTTTTGCTAAGTTTCTTCTTGGCAAGCAGCGTCATTAACAGTGACAGCCAGTGATGCAGCTAGCTGGAGCTGGAGGATAGGTGTGCCTGCTGATCCCAGTGAGGAATGTTAAAAATGCTCAGAAGAACAGTCCACAACAAACCTCGGTCTATAATGATGTATAGTGGAGTTGTTCTATTCAGGAGAGAATTGCTTCCATGACGCATGATTAGATGTCTTGATTTGATATAAAAAGCAGCCCTGGTTTGAGTAAAGGGTCGGCTGTGGATTTAGATGGCAAACTAGCATTTCTGTCTGCTTCAGCAGAATGTATAAAGTTTGATTTTTCTGCAGTCTGACAAGTGCATGACAAATAAAAATCCCCAGTTAGTCTGAAAATGTCAACATGTGCATCAAGTTTCCCCCGATGATGCCTCTTCCTCCAGTCTTGGTTCAGGTAGATGGGCTGAGGGCACACTGCAGTCCCGTCGGTGGCCATGGTAACCACTGCATATGGTAGACAGAGAAGACCTAAGGGCCCCGGCTTTGAGTCTGGCATCAGAGACGGCAGCGATGCTCAGAATAGACTTGGCACCCATGAGTGTGGAGGCTGAGCAGAAATGTGTTAGCCCACATGTGGAGGAGAAACTAAAAACTAGGCTGACCTCCCTCACCCTCCCCTGAGGGGCGGGGGGGGGGGTGTTGTCTTTGGTGCCTCACCCTCCTCTGCAGGTAAACACCAGGGCCTGTCAAGTTCAACAAGTCAAGTTGTAGGTGGGACATCTATGAGGAAAAGATGTGATTTAGTGTTTTTATTCTTAAGATGATAGCGGAGAGCTGTCAGGAAAGTAAAGTAGGCAATAATTTAATTGATGTTTTTATTCAGATTAACGATGATGTCAGCTGGTTTCAGGAGGGCATGTCATGGCCATTTTCAGCTTGACTTTAATGTTTATTCACAAAAATGGCTTTGATCTAAATTTTTTTTTGATTTTGTTTAATTTATTGATCCCCAGAGGGGAAATGGAGGGCATCCACCTGGATAGATGAAGCAGCCACGGTACAGCGCTATCCCTTTACCATTCACACACATTCACACCTAGGGCCACTTTAGAGTCTCCAGTTAACCTAACCTGCATGTTTTTGACCTGTGGGAGGAAACCGGAGAACTCCCGGAGTAAACCCACGCAGACACGGGGAGAACATGCAAACTGCACACAGATCACTGTTGGTCAGGGGCTGGGATCGAACCAGGGATCCCATGGCGTAAATATGCCTTATTTCATGCTGAGACGATCTGAAACAAGCTTTTTTGGCTTGAAGCCAGCCTCCTTTCTGCAGGTGGTTGATATGACTTTATTCTTTAGAGAGAGCATAAAACTCATGGATCTGTGGCTAATCCAAAGGATTAAACAAGTGAGCAATTAAAAGTTTGCTACATTTGCTAGTTGGTTAATTTGGCTCATTGTTGGGTAACGCAGCAGTTAAGCAGTACATCGTGAGACCTGCTGCAAAAATCAGGGGCTCCATTCTTGTTCTCTTGTCTGCCAGACCACCACCACCAACCCTCACAGACAGTTTGAACTCCTACTGTGTGGCAGGAGATACAGAAGTAGTCGAGTCTCCATCAGGTTCCCCAACCCCAGGCTGACTTTTCATGAGTTCCACACTCATCATTTAATCCCCTTGCTTTTTGCCTTCAAGAAACTCTTCTGCTATCAACCAACCCCATGTCTCTGAAACATTATACTGTATAATACATATGGTCCAAATGTGCATCGTCCATCTGGTGGTTCAACAATTTTAGTAAGGAATGACCTAATTCACAGCCACTTGGCTGTAGTCTCCAACTTACAAGCAGTGGCAGTTTGTCTAACTTTGCATAAAGCAATAACCTTATGCTCTGTCTATATACCACCAGATATGATTGTGACACCAGAAAATCTTGATGACCTTCATAATCAGATGCCATCCCCATACATCCTTATGGGTGATTTTAATGGACATGCAGTGGGGCAAAAAAGTATTTAGTCAACCACCAATTGTGCAAGTTCTCCCACTTAAAAGATGAGAGAGGTCTACAATTTTCATCATAGGTATACCTCGACTATGAGAGACAAAATGAGGGGGAAAAAAATCCAGAAAATCACATTGAAGGATTTTTTTTTTTTTTTTAATGAATTAATTGGTAAATTCCTCGGTAAAATAAGTATTTGGTCAATAACAAAAGTTCATCTCAATACTTTGTCATTGCCAACAAAGGGTATATAACAGAGGTCAAACGTTTTCTGTAAGTCTTCACAAGGTTTTCACACACTGTTGCTGGTATTTTGGCCCATTCCTCCATGCAGATCTCCTCTAGAGCAGTGATGTTTTGGGGCTGTCGCTGGGCAACACGGACTTTCAACTCCCTCCAAAGATTTTCTATGGGGTTGAGATCTGGAGACTGGCTAGGCCACTCCAGGACCTTGAAATGCTTCTTACAAAGCCACTCCTTCGTTGCCCGGGCGGTGTGTTTGGGATCATTGTCATGCTGAAAGACCCAGCCATGTTTCATCTTCAATGCCCTTGCTGATGGAAGAAGGTTTTCATTCAAAATCTCACGATACATGGCCCCATTCATTCTTTCCTTTACACGGATCAGTCGTCCTGGTCCCTTTGCAGAAAAACAGCCCCAAAGTATGATGTTTCCACCCCCATGCTTCACAGTAGGTATGGTGTTCTTTCTCCTCCAAACACGACAAGTTGAGTTTTTACCAAAAAGTTCTATTTTGGTTTCATCTGACCATATGACATTCTCTCAATCCTCTTCTGGATCATCCAAATGCTCTCTAGCAAACTTCAGACGGGCCTGGATATGTACTGGCTTAAGCAGGGGGACATGTCAGGCACTGCAGGATTTGAGTCCCTGGCGGCGTAGTGTGTTACTGATGGTAGCCTTTGTTACTTTGGTCCCAGCTCTCTGCAGGTTATTCGCTAGGTCCCCCCGTGTGGTTCTGGGATTTTTGCTCACCGTTCTCGTGATCATTTTGACCCCACGGGGTGAGATCTTGCGTGGAGCCCCAGATCGAGGGAGATTATCAGTGGTCTTGTATGTCTTCCATTTTGTAATAATTACTCCCACAGTTGATTTCTTCACACCAAGCTGCTTACCTATTGCAGATTCAGTCTTCCCAGCCTGGTGCAGATCTACAATTTTGTTTCTGGTGTCCTTTGACAGCTCTTTGGTCTTGGCCATAGTGGAATTTGGAGTCTGACTGTTTGAGGTTGTGGACAGGTGTCTTTTATACTGATAACGAGTTCAAACAGGTGCCATTAATACAGGTAACAAGTGGAGGACAGAGGAGCCTCTTAAAGAAGAAGTTACAGTTCTGTGAGAGCCAGAAATCTTGCTTGTTTGTAGGTGAGCAAATAATTATTTTACCGAGGAATTTACCAATTAATTCATTAAGAATCCTTCAATGTGATTTTCTGGATTTTTTTTTTTTCTCATTTTGTCTCTCATAGTTGAGGTATACCTATGATGAAAATTGGAGACCTCTCTCATCTTTTAAGTGGGAGAACTTGCACAATTGGTGGCTGACTAAATACTTTTTTGCCCACTGTAATCCTCTGTGGGGAGGAATTTGCCCAAATGCAAAAGGCAAGATACTGGGGGATTTTATTGCTAAAAATTATCTATGTTTTTGGAACGATGGGTCTCACACATACCTCCACCCAGGACATGGAACCTATACTGCAATTGACCTAACCTATACTGCAATTGACCTACCTATATGTGATCCTGAGCTAGTGCTGGAATTCTCGTGGTAGGTCTTGGATGATCTTTGTGGAAGTGACCACTTTCCACTAATATTGATGTCTACAGAAGTGGATGTGCAATCAAGAACTCCGCGATGGCAACTCATAAAAGCAAACTGGCCTTCCTTTGTCTCTCTGTGCAAAGAGAAATTCAGCCAAAAACCTCAACCACACTGTCACTCTGTTCAGAGCTTTGCTCAAACCTTAATTACAATTGCAGATAAGACTGTCCCAAAAATATCAGCAAAGCCACATCATAGGTCCAACCCATGGTTCAATGATGACTGCATAAAGGCCATTGAGGCAAGGAAAAAAGCAGAGAGGGTGTTCAGTAAACATCCAACAACAGAAAACCTGACCAGATTTAAAATCTGTCGAGCTAAAGCATGCGGGATCATCAATGAAGCAAAGAGACAGAGCTGGAGGGAATTTGTATCAAGCCTCACATCCAACACATCTACCAAAAAGATCTGGGATTTAATTAGAAAGATGAAGGGTAAGGAGAATGGACTTCAGATACAGCATTAATCATCAGGGTAATCTGTTGATGGCAAAATATGAAATAGCTAATCAACTAGCAAAATCATTCGAGAAGAATTCATCTATTGGAAACTATCGTCCTGAGTTCCAAATCATACAAGCACAAGAAGAACAAAAAGAACTAAACTTTTCTTCAGATAACTCAGAACCATACAACCAAGATTCCACTACGGAAGAACTTTTGTTCTCAATAAGAAACTCTCATGACACTGCTGTGGGGCCAGATAAAATTCATTATCAGTTTTTAAAACACTTACCCCAGTGCACTATTCATTCTCTTGATGGTTTTCAACAACATCTGGAAGTCGGGCAGTATTCCTGAAAGCTGGAAAGAAGCAGTAGTTATACCCGTTACAAAACCCGGGAAAGATCATACTGATACCAACAACTACCGCCCAATAGCTCTGACAAGTTGCCTCTGTAAAACCATGGAAAGAATGGTAAACGATCGCCTTGTGTGGGTGCTTGAGTCTGAAGGCCTTTCAGCTGATTACCAGTGTGGCTTCAGACGTGGTAAAAGCACTTTAGACCACCTTATCGGATTAGAGGCCTATATACCTGATGGTTTTATTAGAAAACATTATGTAATTGCAGTATTTTTTTGATTTAGAAAAAGCATATGACACAACATGGAAATATAGTATTTTAAGAGACCTACTGTATATGGCATGGGTTTTAGGGGACATTTGCCCTTTTTCATTTCAAACTTTTTGTCCAATAGACGCTTCAGAGTCCGAGTAGGAGATGCCCTTTCAGAGCCCCATGTGCAAGAACAAGGAGTCCCCCAGGGAAGCATCCTCTCGGTTACTCTTTTTAGCATTAAGATTAATAGTGTAGTTGGTGCTCTTAGACCAAGTACCTTTTGTAGTCTTTATGTAGATGACCTCTGTATTTGCTACGGGGGAAAGACATGAGCACAATCAAAAAGCAACTACAGCTGTGCATAAACAAGATTAATAGGTGGTCAATCAGTAATGGTTTTAAATTTTCAAAAACAAAAACTGTCTGCATGCACTTTTGCCTGCTGCGGTCTCTTCACCTCAACCCTGAGCTTTTCATAGATGGAGAAGCTGTCAAGTGGTAAAAGAAACCAAATTCCTTGGACTTACTTTTGATAATAAGCTGTCTTTTATTCCACATATAAAATTTCTACGAATCAGATGTTTTAAAGCCCTTGATATTATTAAAGTTTTGGCTAAAACTAAATGGGGTGCAGACTCTGCTGTGCTGCTGCGTCTCTATAGAGCACTTGTAAGATCTCGGTTAGAGTATGGGAGCATAGTTTATGGATCAGCAAGGAAAACGTACATCAGGACGCTAGAAACTGTCCATCACCAGGGGCTAAGGCTTGCCTTGGGGGCTTTCAGAACCTTTCCTGTTAAAAGTTTGTATGTTGAAGCAAACGGGCCGTCACTGCACAACAGGTGCCTGAAATTAGCTCTCCAGTATATGGTTAAACTTAAAGCTGACCATAGAAATCCAGCCTACTCTGCAGTTTTTCACCCTCGATTTTTGCAGATGTGTAAGGTCAGACCTAAGAGCATCACTCCTTTTGGACTCTGTATAGAACCTCACCAGGTAAAATTAACCTCTTGCACTCCGGGATACCGCGGGCGGTCACGTCTCTGCGTCCTAGTGCGTCTCAGTGCGCACTGAAAAAAAAAAAAAAAAAAATGCTGCATTTCCGTTCTTCCAGTACAGACACAGCCGCGAACAGAAAGCCAAAGGAGTGTTTTGATTGGTTTAGATTTGATTGACCTCTCATTCGACTAATAAGAGCCTTGAATTGGGTTTCTGAAACCTTGAAGAACCAATGACTGAAAACCTAGCAAGAAGGACCCGCCTACCAACGACTGCGAATACAACGAGCCAATTGAAGCAGAGAAGTTTGACGATTGAAAGCGTGCATCCCGTGCGAAAAATCTGTTTTGTGTAAGCCGCAGTGTGTAACGGTAATGTTCGCCAGTCTTTTTTTATTACTACTGTTCTATTTGTTTTGAAAAATCATTCGCCAAAACCGCAATCATGGAATCGTGGTTTGATCGGGCCGCGTGACCAGAACCACGAGTCGTAACAAGCGGACCAGCTTCATGTTCGTCTGACAATGAGGAACAGATGTTCGCCAACGACACTGCTGTTGTGGACAGGTAAGTGTTATAAGCTAAATCAGGGGTCACCAACCTTTTTGAAACCAAGAGCTACTTCATGGGTATCGAGTCATGTGAAGGGCACCAGCTTGACACACTCCTCTAAAATAACAAATTTTGTGTGTGTGTGTGTGTGTGTGTGTATATATATATATATACACATAAATAAATAATTATCAATAACTTAGAGTGGGTAACAGACAAGATCAATATTCAACACTTTATTTTTATTAATCTCAGCAATTGTTCAGATGATCCCTTCTACATTTTTAAATTAAATTAATTAAATCACCCTTATTGTCATTCAGCCGTACAACCAATCATGTACAGCAGAACGAGATTGTGCTTTACCTATCTACAGTGTAAATCACACACACCCCAAGTGTAGAATCAGAGGGCCGCTGCCATGCAAGGCGCCGCCACAGAGTTCCCTCCTCCATTCCATTTATTGCTGAGCACCAAGCTGGATGGCAGGAAGTTCCACTTTTATATGGTCTTTGGCATGACCCGGCCGGGATTTGAACCCCTGCCTCCCGGGTGTGGGCGGATGCTCTACCAACTTAGCCACCACTCCGGTGGACATAAAAAAATGTCCAGTTTTCACCAGTCCCTTTTAACCATAAAAAACTAAACCCTTTTAATTCATGAACTATGTTGAACCATGTTTGAAAAAGTTATGCAACATTTAAGAAAAATCAACTTTCATATTAAATAAATCTTATCACATTTTTAACTGAACAAATCTGCTGCAATTCTGCTCAAGATCTGTTACATTTAATAAACACACTTTTGTGTGTTCTTCTTCACTGGAATTATATCCATACAGTTCTTGCCAAGAATCATGCTTGAGCAACCAGCACTGTCCTTTCATGAGAAGAAACTAAACAAGCACTGAGAGTGCTTACATGCACGGTGGCGCAGTGGTTAGCACCGCGGCAGCAGTTTACCCTCGGCCGGGGGATCGTGGGTTCGATCCCTGCCCCCGGCCAACAGTGATCTGTGTGGAGTTTGCATGTTCTGGTGGTGCATGTTCTCATTTTTCATGCAAAAACATGCAGGTTAGGGAGTTAAGGGGCGCTTGCGCACGCAGCGGCTGGTCGCTTGTCACCGGACTGCAGAACAAATCTACCTACGGGTACAAGATAAGTCCAAAAAAAAAAGAGTGGGTAGTGAAGTGGCGCTTCGCCATCGCCCCGCAAATGAAATACACGCAGCTTCCTTTCACGGTAGTAAAAAAGAACTCTTCCTCCCGCTCACTTTGAAAATGATAAATTTTCTGTCTTTTTTTTGCCATGTTTTTGGGCTTGGAAACCGCACTGCGCCCACCATCTTAACTGCCCGCTAGCTAAGCTTACGCTCCACAAGCGCGAAGGTTTTGTCATGCGCACAATACTGACCTTTGAACTAGGTCAGAGTTCACCTTAACTTTACGTATAATAAACATATTTTCATTTTTTTTTATTTTTAAGACATTGTCATTTTAAAATCTATATAAATGCAAGTGTGATTTTAAAAAATATAAAAAATATAAAATAAATAGCGGCAGAAAAAATTACATCTGCAGCTCACTTGCGAGTTGTGCTATTTTTAGAACAGGCCTGCGGGCGACACATGTGGTCCCTGTGGGCGACATGGTGCCCGCGGGCACCGCGTTGGTGACCCCTGAGCTAAATTATTCTTTATCACTGAAAATGGTAATAAAAATGACTTTTGACCGATCGGTAATTACAACGGTGCGTCATCGCCACTTGAGGGACCGTTTTTTGTGCGCCGAGCTCCTCTGTAGCCGGGGGGGGGGGGAGTTGTTATCCTCTACATTGCAGATATTTTTATTTTTATTTTTTTTTTTTTTTTTATTACTTATTTTGTACCCGTAGGTAGATTTGGTTTTGCAGTCTTCAATTCAGCTTTATTTATATAGCGCCATTTCACAACAACAGTCATCTCATAGCACTATCAACTGAAGGGGGGACCCCCACAGTTGCAGAAAGACCCCAGCAATCAGGCGATCCCCTGTGAGCAAGCACTTGGCGACGGTGGAGAGGAAAAACTCCCTTTTAACAGGAAGAAACCTCCAGCAGAACCAGGCTCAGGGAGGGGCAGTCATCTGCTGCGACTGGCTGGGGGGTGAGGGGACAGAGAAGAAGAAAAGAACAGACATGTAGAGAGCAAACAGCACGATGGGGACTCAATCTATGGGAGAGAACAAACAAATGTTAATGACCAGCAAAAAAAAAATATTTCATAGAGAGTGAGGAAAGGAGTGAGGCCCAGTGCATTACTGGAGGTCCCCCGGCTGACTAAACCTATTAGCAGCATAACTAAGGGAGGGTTCAGAAACACATGATCCCTCCCTAATTGTAGGCTATATCAAAAAGGTAGGTTTTAGCCCTATTCTTAAAAACAGAGATCGAGTCTGACTCCGAATCCAGATTGGCAGCTGATTCCACAGGAGAGGAGCTTGATAACTGAAGGCTCTGCCTCCCATTGTACTTTTGGAGATTCTAGGTATTACAAGTAATCCAGCATTTTGGGAGCGTAGTGCTCTGTTAGGATGATACGGTAGTATCAGATCTTTTAAATAAAAAGGAGCCTGATTGTTTAAAGCTTTGTAAGTAAGAAGAAGGATTTTAAACTTAATTCTAAACTCTATGGCAGGGGTGTCCAACCAGGTGCCATGGAGAGCCAAGACCCTGCAGGTTTTCTCTTCTACCCAGTCTCTTCAGCAGGTGTTTTCACTTATCAGCAATCAGTGGGAAGAAGTTCACAGAAATCTGCTGTTGAAGACACTGGTTGGAGGTAAAACCTGCAGGGTCTTGGCTCTCCATGGCACATGGTTGGACACCCCTGCTCTATGGGAAGCCAATGAAGGGAGGCCAGAACCGGAGAGATATGATCTCTCTTTCTAGTACCTGTTAAAACTCTTGCTGCAGCATTTTGGATCAGCTGAAGACTTTTTAAAGATGTTTTAGGACAACCTGATAATAAAGAATTACAATAATCTAATCTCGAGCTAACAAAAGCGTGGATCAGCTTCTCAGCATCACTCTGAGACAAGATGCTCCTAATCTTGGCAATATTACGCAAATGATAGAAGGCAGTCTTAGAAACAAATTTAATATGTGAATTGAAGGACAAATCCTGATCAAAAATAACTCCAAGGTTCCTCACAGAGCTATTAAGAGAAAGAGTAACTGCATCCAAACTGAAAGTTTGATTTGGAAAGGAATTTCTAAGGTTTTTTGGACCAACAAGAATGACTTCAGTCTTATCTGAATTTAATAGCAGGAAATTACAAGTCATCCAAGCTTTGATTTCCTTAAGACAGGCTTCTAACTTGGCTAATTGATTAGTATCATCTGGCTTCATTAACAGGTATAATTGTGTGTCATCTGCATAACAATGAAAATGTATACAGTGCTTTCTAATAATGTTGCCTAACGGAAGCATATATAAACTAAAAAGAGTAGGGCCTAGCACAGATCCCTGTGGAACTCCATGACTAAGCTTTGAGCTGAAAGAAAACTCATCATTTACATGAACAAACTGGAACCTATCAGATAAATAAGATCTAAACCACTGCAATGAAGTTCCATTAAGTCCAACATAGTGTTCTAATCTATCAAGTAGAATATTATGATCAATAGTATCAAAAGCTGCACTAAGATCTAAAAGGACAAGTACAGAAACTAGTCCATTATCAGATGCAATGAGGAGGTCGTTAGTGACCTTCGCTAAGGCTGTTTCAGTACTATGATGGATTCTAAACCCAGATTGAAACTCTTCAAGTAAACCATTTCCCTGCAGGTGGTCAAATAATTGCGTAGCAGCAACTCTTTCTAAGATTTTTGAAATGAAAGGGAGATTAGAGATTGGTCTATAGTTAGCTAAAGCTCCTGGATCTAGCGTTGGCTTTTTGAGTAAGGGTTTAATTACAGCCGTTTTAAAAGCCTGCGGTACATGGCCTAAAGTTAATGAAGAATTGATTATATGAAGAATAAAGCTACCAATAAGTGGGAAGACTTCTTTAAATAACCTGGTAGGAATAGGGTCTAAAAGACAAGTTGAAGGTTTGGATGAGGAAACTATTTTGTCTAACTCACAAAGGTCGATTGGAGTAAACTCATCAAGACAGACATCAATAGAAGGAGTTGTAATAGTTACAGTATTTAAGTTAACTGTGGGAAGAATCTGATTGATTTTATCTCTGATGGATGAAATTTTATTATTGAAAAAGTTCATAAAGTCCTGACTAGTAAGCTCTAAGGGGATGCTAGGATTGACAGAGTCCTGACTCTTTGTCAACCTGGCTACAGTACTGAAAAGAAACCTGGGATTATTCTTGTTCTCTTCTATTAATGCAGAGTAATAACTCGTTCTAGCTTTTCTAAGAGATTTTTTATAAATTAAAAGATGATTTCTCCAAGCTAAATAGATTTCATCTAAATTAGTAGAGCGCCATTTTCTTTCTAATTGACGAGTCTTCTGTTTTAAGCTACGAGTTTCTGTGTTGAACCAAGGAGTTAAAAATCTCTGATTAGACTTTTTCTTTTTTAAGGGGGCCACCAAGTCTAGAGCCTGATGCAGAGAAGCTGAAACACTATCCACCATGTTATCAATTACAGAAGGAGCAAGCTGTCTATAGCTTATTTCCGTTGTGTTGACACATGGCATAGAGGAAACAATCTGCATAAATTTGGAAACAGCATCATCTGAGAGGCATCTACTGTAATAATATTTTTCTTTAGGAGCCAAATAGTCAGAAATAGTAAAATCAAAGGTTAACAGACAGTGGTCTGACAGTACAGGGTTATGAGGAGACACTACAAGATTTTCTATTTCTATGCCATATGTCAGAACAAGGTCCAATGTATGGTGGAGGTAATGAGTAGAATTTCCTACTTTCTGAGAAAACCCAATCGAGTCTAATATTGAATTAAAAGCCACATTAAGGCAGTCACTATCTACATCCACATGTATATTAAAGTCCCCTACTATAATTATTCTATCAGATTTCAGCACTAAATCAGCTAAGAAATCAGCAAATTCAGATAAAAATTCTGAATAGGTTGATGGGGGACGATAAACTATGGCAAATAAAATTGGGTTTAACCTGAAATTGCTAAAGTGCCCAACACTGAGGACCAGGCCCTCAAAGGAATTATAACATGTTTTTTGCTTTACATTAACTAGTAATTTGGAATGGTAAATTGTTGCTACTCCTCCTCCACGGCCAGAACTTCTGGGATTTTGACAGTTTAAATAACCAGAGGGAGTTGATTCATTTAAACCAACATAATCCTCTTGCCCTAACCAAGTCTCTGTAAGGGAAATTAAATCAATCTGATGATCAATTAACAGATCATGGACTAACAGAGACTTGGGAGTTAGAGACCTAATATTTAATAAACCACATTTAATTTTTAAATTATGAGGAGGAACAGAGGCCAAATCATTCAATTTAGAGGCTTTATGTTTAATTTGAGTTTTACCAATATTTTGCTTTATCACTTTGGGATGCTTATACATTATATTTTTATTCACTTTGGAGGGAGCAGACAACGATTCTCTGATGGGGAAGACAGGGGCTAAGCTGAGGGGTGGCGGATGAAGAGGAGCTGCAGAGAGGTGTGTAAGACTGCGACTCTGCTTCCTGGTCCCAACTCTGAGTAGTCACGGTTTTGGAAATTTGGATAAAAAAGATGCCAGATTGTTAGATAAATGAGAAGCACCATCCAAAGTGGGATGAATGCTGTCTCGTCTCATAAGACCAGGTTTTCCCCAAAAAGAGCTCCAATTGTCAATGTAGCCCACGTCATTTTTAGGACACCACACAGACAGCCAGCGGTTCAAGGATGACGAGCGGCTAAACATGTCATCACTGGTCAGATTGGGGAGGGGCCCAGAGAATACTACAGTGGCAGACATCATTTTTGCAAAGTCACACACCGATTCTATATTAAGTTTCGTGACTTCCGACTGCCGGAGACGGACGTCATTAATGCCGGCGTGAATAACAATTGTGGAATATTTACAGTTACTTTTAGCCAGCATTTTCAAATTTGACTCGATGTCGCCTGCTCTGGCCCCAGGAATGCTTTTGACTATGGCCGCTGGAGTCTCTAGGTTCACGTTTCTGACTACAGAGTCGCCAATGATCAGAGTTTTTTCCTCAGCGGGTGTGTCGCTGAGCGGGGAAAACCGATTAGAAACGTGAACAGGTTGGTGGTGAACCGGGGCTTTGCGACTAGGCTTCCTTCTCACCGTCACCCACCCAGTCTCCTCGCTGCTGAGGAGAGCCGGGGAACCGCTGACAGTGGGACCTAAGCTAGCTAGCTCTGCTGCAGCTAATGGGCGTCCATCAAGATTAACTGGCGCAGACGGTGTTTCAATGCAGCGGAGCCGGGATTCCAAATCAGACAACCTCGCCTCGAGCGCCTCAAAAAGACAACATTTATTACATTTACCGTTATCACTAAAAGAGGCAGAGGTGTAGCTAAACATCTGACAGAGAGAGCACACCAGAGGAGGAGAGGAAAGAGAGCTAGTAGCCATAGCTAGTGGCTGGAGAGCTGGAGAGCAAACCACACAGGCAGACAGCAAAACAGGAAGTGACGATACGTTACCACAAGGAAGTGACAATCAAACCACCAGCTGCCGGTCGCTGCGTGCGCAAGCGCCCCTTAACTCCCTAACCTGCATGTTTTTGGCATGTGGGAGGAAACCGGAGAAATCCCGGAGTAAACCCACGCAAACACGGGGAGAACATGCAAACTCCACACAGATCACTGTTGGCCGGGGGCAGGGATCAAACCCACGATCTCACGGTCCCCGCGATCCCCCAGCCGAGGGTAAAACTGTGCTGCTACAGTGCTAACCACTGCGCCACCGTGCGGTAAAAATTTAGTATAATTTTTGTTGCACTTTAAGTTATTTTTTCTTGTTAAAAAAAAAAAAAGGCCACACATTTTTTTACATGGCATGCTTCTTTGTGTGTGGGGGGCTTGTTTGTTCATATTTATTCATTCTTGAATGAATAAACACCCCCCCCCCACACACACACACACACAGCCCTGAGTGTCACCCAAATGCCAAGTCACGTTTCGTTACCTTGTATTCATACATGTGTAATGACAATAAAGTTGAATCTCATCTCATCTCATCTCATCATTAGAGCCCAAGATCAAGCTTCTATGTTGAATCATTCAAAAGTTAGATAACACTTGGTTCTACATTTCTTTTGCATTTTCCAGCCAGTATCTGACAGCTGTGTGTTATTTGCAAGCATTTGTATCTAAAAAAAACACCCAGGCAGACTTTATTTTCTTCAAGTTCAGTATGTTTAGATGGATGTTACTCAGTGGCAGGAGCACTTGGAGAGATTATGACTGTTTTGCCAAAAAATTCAAAGTGTTTTCTTTTAAATGAGACCAGCCCCCAGTCACCTCTCTGGTGGAGAAGGAGCCTGAGCTGGTGTACGAGGTTGAGAGATACCGGCTAGATACAGTCGGCCTCACCTCAACACACAGCTCCGGTTCCGGAACCAGTCTCCTGGAGAGGGGCTGAAGCTTGGCCTTTTCTGGAGTTGCCCCGGGCGAGAGGCGACAAGCAGGGGTGGGTATTCTTGTATCCCCCACCTTGCTGCCTCTATATTGGAGTTTTCCCCGGTGGACGAAAGGGTTGCTTCCCTGTGCCTTCGGGTTGGGAAACGGGTCCTGACCATCATTTTTGCCTATGCACCAAATGATGTTTCAGAGTACCCACCCTTTTTGGAGTCTGTGACTGGGGTGCTGGAGGGTGCTTCTCCTGGAGACTCCATTGTCCTACTGGGGGACTTCAATGCGCACGTGGGCAACGACAGTGAAACCTGGAGGGGGGTGATTGGGAGGAACGGCCTGCCCGATCTGAACCCAGTGGTGTTCAGTTATTGGACTTCTGTGCTAACCACAGTCTGTCCATAACGAACACCATGTTCAAGCATAAGGGTGTCCATATGTGCACCTGGCACCAGGACACCCTAGGTCGCAGGTCGATGATTGATTTTGTTATTGTATCATCAGACCTGCGACCGTATGTCTTGGACACCCGAGTAAAGAGAGGTGCAGAGCTGTCAACTGATCACCACCTGGTGGTGAGTTGGATCCGATGGCAGGGGAGGAAGCCATTCAGACCTGGTAGACCCAAACGTATAGTGAGGGTGTGCTGGGAGCGTCTGGCTGAGGCCCCTGTCCGGGAGGTCTTCAACTCCCACCTCCGGAAGAACTTCAACCACATTCCGAGGGAGTCTGGAGACATGGAGTCTGAATGGGCCATGTTCTCCACCTCTGTTGTTGAAGCGGCGGCCCAGAGCTGCGGCCGCAAGGTGGTCAGTGCATCTCGTGGTGGCAACCCCCGAACCAAGTGGTGGACAACAGTGGTGAGGGGGGCCATTAAGCTGAAGAAGGAGTCCTATCAAGCTTGGTTGGCTTGTGGGACTCCCGAAGCAGCTGAGGTGTACCGGCAGGCCAAGCGGAGTGCAGCTCGGGTGGTTGCTGAAGCAAAAACCCAGGTATGGGAGGAGTTCGGTGAGGCCATGGAACAAGACTTTCGGTTGGCTTCAAAGAGATTCTGGCAAACTGTTCGGCGGCTCAGGAGGGAAAAGCAGCTCCCCGTCCACACTGTGTATGGTGCGGATGGGACACTGTTGACTTCAACTGGGGATATCGTCGGGCGGTGGAAGGAATACTTCGAGGATCTCCTCAATCCCACTGATATGCCTTCCACAGAGGAAGCAGGGTTTGGGGACGAGGGGGATGACTCGCCTATCACAGGGGCTGAGGTCGCCAAGGTGGTTAAAAATCTCCTTGGTGGCCGGGCCCCGGGGGTGGACGAGATTTGCCCCGAGTACCTCAAGGCCCTGGATGTTGTTGGGTTGTCATGGTTGACACGCCTCTGCAACATTGCGTGGAGGTCGGGGGCAGTGCCTTTGGCATGGCAAACCGGGGTGGTGGTTCCTCTCTTCAAAAAAGGGGACCGGAGGGTGTGCTCCAACTTTAGAGGGATCACACTCCTCAGCCTCCTTGGGAAGGTCTATGCCAAGGTATTGGAGAGGAGAGTCCGGCCGTTGGTCGAACCTCGGATTCAGGAGGAGCAATGTGGTTTTCGTCCTGGCCGTGGCACATCGGACCAGCTCTTTACCCTCTCGAGAATTCTTGAGGGTTCGTGGGAGTTTGCCCAACCAGTTTACATGTGTTTTGTGGACTTGGAGAAGGCATTTGACCGCATCCCTCGTGGATTTTTGTGGGGGGTATTGGGCTTGTTGTTCGGGAGTATGGGGTATTGGGCTTGTTGTTACGAGCTATTCGGTCTCTGTACGACCGTTGTGAGAGTTTAGTTCGTATTGCCAACACTCGGTCGGAGTCATTCCCAGTGAGAGTTGGACTCCGCCAGGGCTGCCCTTTGTCACCGATCCTGTTCATAATTTTTATGGACAGGATTTCTAGGCACAGCCAGGGAATGGAGGGGTCATGCTTGGTGAACACAGGATCTCATCTGTTGTTTGCAGATGATGTTGTCCTGTTGGCTTCATCCTGCAATGACCTACAGCTCTTGCTGGGACGGTTTGCCGCTGAGTGTGAAGCGGCTGGGATGAGAATCGGCACCTCCAAGTCCGAGTCCATGGTCCTCAGCTGGAAAAAGGTGGATTGTCCTCTCCGGGTTGGGGACAGGCTCCTGCCCCAAGTGGAGGAGTTTAAGTATCTTGGGGTCTTGTTCACGAGTGAGGGGAAAATGGAGCGAGAGATTGACAGACGGATTGGAGCAGCATCTGCAGTGATGCGGACGTTGTACTGGTCTGTTGTGGTGAAGAGGGAGCTTGGTTCTAAGGCAAAGCTGTCGATTTACCAGTCAATCTACGTTCCTACTCTCACCTATGGTCACGAGCTTTGGGTAATGACCGAAAGAACGAGATCGCGGATACAAGCGGCTGAAATGAGCTTTCTCCGTAGGATTGCTGGACTCACCCTCAGAGATGGGGTGAGGAGCTAAGTCATCCGGGAGAGGCTCAGAGTAGAACCGCTGCTCCTCCACATTGAAAGGAGTCAGTTGAGGTGGTATGGGCATCTGATTAGGATGCCTCCTGGATGCTTCCCACTTGAGGTGTTTCAGGCATGTCCCACTGGGAGGAGACCCCGGGGCAGACCCAGGACTCGGTGGAGAGACTATGTCTCCCAGCTGGTCTGGGAACGCCTTGGTATCCCCTTTGAAGAGCTGGAGCAGGTGGCTGGGGAGAGGGAAGTCTGGGCTTCTCTGCTTGAACTGCTACCTCCGCGACCCGGACCTCCGGAAAAGCGGTAGAAGATGGATGGATGGATGGAGACCAGCCCCATGAAGATGCTGCAAAGGGTTGAAGAACAGCTTTTGATTTACTTTGGGTACGTTATTTTTAGGCGTTTTTAGGGAAATTGACCAGAGTGCAAGGGGTTAAACCCTGATATGAGCAACGTAACACAGACACAGTTTTGTCCCATCCCTCCATGGAGTTTGAGGACACCCAGTATCATTCTGGATCTGAGCCAAAACAAGAAGAAAGACACTCACCCAAATGTGTACCAGCAGATGATGTTGGACATAAAATGCCGTTTTCCTCACCATATTTCCATATACTTGGATGAATCGAAAGTAGATGGCTCAGTCTCTGCTGCAATTGTCACCAGGTACAATCAGTATGGTTTGCGGATTCCCAAACAATGTTCAGTTTTTACAGCAGAGGCTCGTGCTTTGCTTTTAGCATTGGAACACATTGAGAGAACCAAACAACAGAGCTCCTTAATTTTTACTGACTCCAGATCCTGTCTTCAGGAACTTGGGTTTTTAAAGACTGATCACCCCGTTATTGTCCGGATTTTAGAGAAATTAGGTTTTTTACAGAAACATAATTTTAATATCATCTTCTGTTGGATCCCCAGCCATGTTGGCCTGTCAGGTAACGAGCAGGCAGACAATGCTGCCAAGAGAGCCCTTACCCAAGAAGTCACTCAATGCCAGATCCCAGATCCCAGCCTCAGATCTCAAGCCTCTAATAACCTCCTATATTTTAAAGAAGTGGCAGACTGAATGGGACTCATGCACTGCAAATAAACTGCATGATATTAAGCCTGCTATAAGCCATAGACATTTGCATCACTTTCAAAACAGACATGACGAGGTAGTGTACACTAGGTGCCATATTGGCCACTCTAGGCTCACGCACAGCTTCTTATTAAAAGGTAAAGCCCCACCATATTGTCAGTTTTGCAGAGGTTTTTTGTCAATAAAGCACATTTTACTTGACTGTCCTGCTCTCATGACAGCAAGACAGCGTTTTTATGCTCAAGTCACTAAAGGATATTTTTAATAAGGCACCAAAAGAAAATTTTAGGGTTTTTAGCACATGTGCATGTGAAGTATCTTATTCAATTTTTCTGTTTTATTGTATCTACATATGTGTCTTGTTGTATTTATTTATTCTTTAATTTATCATACTGTCTCTTTATAATTTTTAACTCAATTTTCTTATTAGTTCTAATTTTGCCATGAAATAGCCATAGATGCTGACATGGCACTAAACAAGAACACTCACTCACTCCACACTCATCATGATGGTTTCTATGACCATGTCATTTTTCACATGCACATTCTGGATATTTGTACATTAACAACACCTTTACTCTGTCTGCACTCATGCTGTTGTTGCATTTGTTTTTTGTATTTTTTTGCTTTGCACTTCTGTTTTATGTTCCGTCTTGTAAATAGTTTGGCACCATGAATTTTTGGAGAAGCTGTGTAGATGAGCCAACAAGGGCAGCGGTGATATATACTAGTGTGTCTCAGTAAAATGGAATATATTGATTTGTAATTGAATTTAAAAAAACTAACAAGAATCATCAGAAAGGCTTGAAGTGATTCCCTGTGCATGTTATGATGATCGAACATCCATCCATTTTCTAACGCTGATCCGGGAGTCCAGGTTGCGGGGGCAGCAGTCACAGAAGAGCATCCCAGACGGCCTCCCGGTTCACATAGCACCATGATCCCCACGGCCCCTCCTGCAGATGGTGAGCCCCCTGGAGGATGGACCCAGGTGACTCCTTTGGGTACACTGGGTCCTTGACGTAACTTTTGTCATGGAGATCCACTGGATCACTCTTGGTCAGACCCTTCACGCAGGACCAGTTTGTCTTGGGAGACCCTACCAGGGGAAAGTGGCCCCGAACAACATCGCTCCTGGGATCATTTGGACACTCAAACCCCTCCGCCAAGAGAAGGTGGCAATCCACGGAGGGGAATATAGAAAATATGAAACTTTAGCATCGCGAATTATAATGCAAATGGTCATGAATTAACTTTTTCACAGTATTTTAATTACTGAGATGCACAAGTAGATAATCCAGTAATAAAGTTCTTTTGTATCTTACTGGGATTGATTGATTTATTTGGATATTTCAGTTGAATTAATCATAAAAAAAAAATAAAATAATCTGAAGGTCCTATGGTGTGTCTTTTCCAGGGATTAATTTTAACTTTTGACATATTCATATGTAGTTTTAAAGACAAAAAACATATTTGTATCATTTTACAGCACATCAAAAAAAAAGTCTCTGTCTGAAATGGTTTTCAGCCACATCATTAATATTAATAATGAGTACCTGGACTTCCGGTTATGGCTGCCACGTAGGACGGACGTGTCTCGCTCTGCTCTGCTCCTGGAGAAAAAAAATCGGCAAATAACTCTCTCATTTGGGACAGAACGTATCCCAGCATTTGGGCGAGGATATGTCGGCGAAGCCTAAGGCTGGAAAACCAGGAAAAGGAAAAAGCGAGTCGCCGAAACAGTCCAAATTAACGGACTTTCAGGTCTGTGACGCAGCAAACAAAACTCCATATATGGCGGAGGAGGCTGGCGGCGGTGCGATGTCTGCGGGGAATGACGCAGATGCGCTGATGGCTGCCATGAGTTCAATGAGAGCGGACTTTTCCTCTAGATTTGATGGGATTATGACAGCGTTGGAAGGAATAAGAAAGGAATTGGGTGACTGTGTAGAACGAACGGCGCAGATGGAGCTCCGTCTCGCTAGTGCTGAAGATGACGTCACCCGTCTTCAATTAAAGGTGCGCACTTTGGAAAAAAAAAAAAAATCTCTGGAAGATAATATTTTGGATTTGGAATCTCGGTCGAGACAGAATAATTTGAGGCTGGTGGGTCTTCCAGAGGAATCAGAAGGTCGGGACGTATGTTCCTTTCTGGAAAAGTGGATTCCGGAGGTGCTGGGCAGCGAGGAGTTGCAATCAGCAGTGGTTCTGGAAAAAGCACATCGTATTGGCCCACGGAGAGATAAGGGACCGCCGAGGACCTTAATTATGAAGTTTCTTAGCAACAGAGACAGGATGAAGATCTTCAACGCTGCACGTGCTAAAGGAGAGATTAAACACCAGGACCAGCAGGTGCGGTTCTACCCAGATTTGGCCACAGGAATCCAGCAATTGAGGAAGCAGTTTGATCCCATACGTAAGGAGCTGCGCAACCTTGGGATTCGTCATGGTGTAATCTATCCTGCGAGACTGCTGACCACGTATGAGGGCAGAACCCACATCTTCAAGACCCCAGAGGAGGCGCAGGAGTTCATCAAGAAGATCAAAGAAGAAGAAGAGACTGGTGGGAGCTAAGCATGAACAAAATATAAGGTAGAATAATTAAGCATTTGCACAGGCATCTGACTGACTTGAAGTAAATAGTAAGTTTACAGACTTCCGGTTATGGCTGCCACGTAGGACGGACGTGTCTCGCTCTGCTCTGCTCCTGGAAAAAAAAAAAATCGGCAAATAACTCTCTCATTTGGGACAGAACGTATCCCAGCATTTGGGCGAAGATATGTCGGTGAAGCCTAAGGCTGGAAAACCAGGAAAAGGAAAAAGCGAGCCGCCGAAACAGTCCAAATTAACGGACTTTCAGATCTGTGACGCAGTAAACAAAACTCCATATATGGCGGAGGAGGCTGGCAACGCTGCGATATCTGCGGGGAATGGCGCAGATGCGCTGATGGCTGCCATGAGTTCAATGAGAGCGGACTTTTCCTCTAGATTTGATGGGATTATGACAGCGTTGGAAGGAATAAGAAAGGAATTGGGTGACTGTGTAGAACGAACGGCGCAGATGGAGCTCCGTCTCGCTAGTGCTGAAGATGACGTCACCCGTCTTCAATTAAAGGTGCGCACTTTGGAAAAAAAAAATAAATCTCTGGAAGATAATATTTTGGATTTGGAATCTCGGTCGAGACAGAATAATTTGAGGCTGGTGGGTCTTCCAGAGGAATCAGAAGGTCGGGACGTATGTTCCTTTCTGGAAAAGTGGATTCCGGAGGTGCTGGGCAGCGAGGAGTTGCAATCAGCAGTGGTTCTGGAAAAAGCACATCGTATTGGCCCACGGAGAGATAAGGGACCGCCGAGGACCTTAATTATGAAGTTTCTTAGCAACAGAGACAGGATGAAGATCTTCAACGCTGCACGAGCTAAAAAAGGAGAGATTAAACACCAGGACCAGCAGGTGCGGTTCTACCCAGATTTGGCCACAGGAATCCAGCAATTGAGGAAGCAGTTTGATCCCGTACGTAAGGAGCTGCGCAACCTTGGGATTCGTCATGGTGTAATCTATCCTGCGAGACTGCTGACCACGTATGAGGGCAGAACCCACATCTTCAAGACCCCAGAGGAGGCGCAGGAGTTCATCAAGAAGATCAAAGAAGAAGAAGAGACTGGTGGGAGCTAAGCATGAACAAAATATAAGGTAGAATAATTAAGCATTTGCACAGGCATCTGACTGACTTGAAGTAAATAGTAAGTTTACAAAATATAGATTGTATTATATATTAAAAAAACAAAACAAAAAAAAAAAAAAAAAAAAAAAAAACTATGATGTACAAAGTTGTTAAAAATTTTGGAGTTAAGTTGGAAAACTACAGAGGAGAGTTAATGTTACGTCATTAAAAGCAGTAGAGTTAGGGTGATTGGGAGGATGAAGAAGGAGTGGCTTAGGCTGTTCCCCGTGGGTGTGGAACGGTCGATGGCTATATCGGGAGACAGAATTTTTCTTTTGATTTTGGGGGGTTTGCCACAAGTGTGGGAAGGGGAAATTTGTTTGTGTGTAGTTTGTAGGATGAATGTTCAACCACTCATGTTTTTGCTTCTCTGTATGAGCATGTTTACACTGCAAGGTAATCCCAAACTCTCTATTGATCATGGACCAAAGTGTTAATCTTAATTTAACTTCATGGAATTGCAGAGGTCTACAAAATTTAAAAAAACTTAAACAAGTTATGAATAAAATAAAGGACATGGGTTCAAAAATTGTGTTTTTACAAGAAACTCATCTGATAGAGGAGGATGTTAAAAGAATTAGGAGTAGATGGCAGGGAAGTGTATTCACCTCTTCATTTTCATCCCGAGCCAGGGGAGTTATGACTCTCATACATAAATCGGTTCCTTTTCAGGTGAAAAATGTAATTGGAGACAAATTTGGAAGATATGTAATCATTCAAGGTTCTTTGCTATTAGAAAATATAAATCTTGTGAACTTATATGGTCCCAATATAGATGATCAGAAGTTCTTTGCTAATTTATTTCTCATCTTATCATCACTTACAGGGCAACATATAATAGCAGGGGATTTTAATTGTACATTGAATCCAGGTGTGGATAGATCAACAGGACTGGATTGTACGCACATTGGATGTAGGATGACTATTAATCATTTTATGAAAGAATTGAGATTGTTAGATATATGGAGAGAAATGAAACCACAAGTTAAAGCCTATTCTTGTTATTCCAGTACCTACAAGACATTCTCACGTATTGATTATTTTTTGATTTCCACAGAATTAAGGTCCAAGATTCAAAACTGCTTTTATGATAACATCGTGATTTCTGATCATGCACCCTGTTGTCTAATATATGTAGATAAAAAATTGACAAAGGAATCAGGTAGATGGCAATTTCAGCATAAATGGCTTCAGGATGAGGAATTTGTCAAGTATATAGAAAAACAGATAGACGAGTTCTTTGACATCAATACTACACAAACATCAGCATGTGTAAAGTGGGAGGCTTTCAAAGCTTTTATTAGGGGACATATTATTAGTTATACAGGATCAAAATCTAAGAAGACTCGAGAGGAGAGAGCTAAATTGGAACATAAAATAAAAAGTCTTCAGGAAAAAGTGTATGCAGGAAGTGACCCAAGGTTGGAGAATGAATTACTGATTTTGAGAGCTGAATACGACAAAAAATCAGCGAATAGAGCTGCCTCGAGTCTTCTAAGATTGAAACAATCTTTTTATGAACAAGGTGAAAAATCAGGAAAATTATTAGCATGGCAGATTAAACAATTGGAAATTAAAACACCAATTACCAGTATTATAAGTAATGGACAGGTAGTTATAGATCCTTTAGAAATTAATAGAGCCTTTAGAGATTACTATGAAAAATTATATGATACCAAAAATGAACCTGATTTAACAAAACTAAATGGGTTTTTGAACGAACTATCTATACCGTGTATTCCAAATGAAAACAGGGAGATATTGGAGTCTAAAATTAGTCAAGAAGAAGTTGGGCTAGCCATTGATAATATGAAATCAGGAAAAAGTGCAGGACCAGATGGTCTTCCAGTTGACCTTTATAAAAAATTTAAGAATAAATTAATAAAACCTTTTTTGGAAATGGTTTTAGAAGCATTTCAAAATAATAATTTACCATCATACATAAATAATGCCTTAATTATACTGCTGCCAAAACCAGGTAAGCCCTCTAATAAATGTGAAAATATGAGACCAATAAGCCTATTAAACGCCGACCTTAAGATAATCTGTAAAATTTTAGCAAGACGAATACAAGAAATTTTACCAAATATTATTAATCGAGATCAGAATGGCTTTATAAAGGGTAGACAAGGCTTCCATAATGTAAGAAGACTATTTAATATTATTTATTTTAATAAAGAAGCACCGGATACAGCTCTCCTATCATTGGACGCCGAAAAGGCCTTTGATAGAGTTGAATGGCCCTTTCTTTTTGAAGTCCTACAAAGGTTTGGACTTGGAAATAATTTCATAAAATGGGTTCAAATAATATACAATAATGCTACAGCAGAAATCCTAACAAATAACAATATTTCAAAACCAATAAAAATCAATAGAGGATGTCGACAAGGCTGTCCACTTTCACCTTTACTGTTTACTATGGCAATTGAACCTTTAGCGATAGCGATACGTTTACATTCACAAATATATGGAATTAAAGTTGGACCAACAGAACATAAAATCTCCCTGTACGCCGATGATATAATTTTGTTTATGTCGAATCTAAAAAAATCAATTCCAACCTTGTTGAATTTAATAAAGAATTTTGGGGAAATATCAGGATATAAAATAAATAAAACTAAATCTTCAATATTAATGCTAAATGAGACCCAGAGAAATTACCCAGCCCCTGAGGTAAATCAATTCAATGTTGTAAATCAGTTTAAATATTTAGGAATCCAAATTATGCCTAAGGTAGAATCAGTCGCCAGTGTCAACTATGAAGCCTTAATGTCAGATATCAGTGAGTTAACTCAGAGATGGATGTCACTACCAATGTCGATGATCGGGAGAATCAATATACTTAAAAGTAATATTTTACCTAAAATACTTTATTTATTTCAATACATTCCCTTATCACCACCTTTAGATCTATTCTCAAGAATAAAAAAAAAGTTAGTGGAATTTATATGGAACAACAGGAGGGCTAGATTACGTCTGTCTTTATTATATTTACCATTTGATCGTGGAGGTCTGAAATGTCCAAATTTTATGTTGTATTATTGGTCGGCACAACTGAGGTCTATGACATATTATTTTTCATCAAATGATCTCCCTCACTGGACTGAAATGGAATCATACAATTTACCTTTACCTCTTCCCATATTCATATACTCAGATTCGGCAAAAAAATTACAAAAACAAGTTAAAAATCCATTTGTAAAGCATATGATCAAAATATGGTGTGAAGCTAAAAACTATTTAAAAGAACCACAGTTATTGTCACAATTTAGTCCAATATGGGGTAATCAATATTTTAAACCAGGGAGAGCGGACGCTGTATTTAAAGTATGGAATTTAAAAGGGATACAAAAGATTCAGGATTTATATTTGCCATGTGCAGACAACATAATGTCTTTTGAAGAGCTGAGGATCAAATTTAATCTCAATAGAACACATTTTTTTAAATATCTTCAACTTAGAAACTTTATTCGATCAAATCAAAATAAAGCTCTCACTCGACCTATTTATTCATCCTTGGAAAAAATGATGATGAAAGATAGTAAAAGAAAGGGTATTATTCCAGAGTTTTATAACTCATTGACACTATCTTCAAGTGAAAATTCACTGAAAAGATTAAACTACTGGAAAGAAGATCTGCAAATTGAAATTTCAGAGGAACAATGGGAATTGGCTTGTACAGAAGCTCAAACCAAATCAATAAATGCACGCCTTAAATTGATACATTTCAAATGGTTAATGCGGATGTATGTTACACCGGAGGAGTTAAATAGATATAACAAAAATATACCAGATACATGCACAAAATGCATGGAAAGTAAAGGAACCCTATTTCATTGTTTATGGGAATGTAGATTAATAAGAATGTTTTGGGAAGAGGTGAGGGTAACAATTGAAAAAATAATCTCAAAACAAATCATATTGAATCCTAAACTGGTTTTGTTGGGTCTGTACCCAGAAAAGCATAATTTCAATAAAAGTGAAAGAACATTCATAGACCTCAGTTTGCTTAATGCCAAAAAATGTATTGCACTATTATGGAAAAAGACTCATAGACCAGATGTGACTCAGTGGTTAAGACAGATGTTAACAAACCTTCCATTAGAAAGAATAACATATATACTGAAATCAAAGGAAATTGTGTTTGAGAATATATGGAGACCTTTTATTGATTATGTAAAAAATTTAAACATAACTCTTGAAGAAGAAGGTGAATGATGTGTGTGGACCTTGTAAATTCCAAACTGGTGAACATAATATGTATACTTATGTATTGGATTGTCTAGACTAAACAGAGGAGCATTGTTGAAGACTTGATTTTGTTGGTGGTTGTTGGTGTTTTTAGTGCATTTTTTTTTTTTTTGTAGTACTTTAGTGTTAGTGTTTGATTGTTTGTATCATGTTTGTTAAAAAAAAAAAAAAGGTTCAATAAAGATATTGTGGAAAAAAAAAAAAAAGTTAGTGGAATTTATATGGAACAACAGGAGGGCTAGATTACGTTTGTCTTTATTATATTTACCATTTGATCGTGGAGGTCTGAAATGTCCAAATTTTATGTTGTATTATTGGTCGGCACAACTGAGGTCTATGACATATTATTTTTCATCAAATGATCTCCCTCACTGGACTGAAATGGAATCATACAATTTACCTTTACCTCTTCCCATATTCATATACTCAGATTCGGCAAAAAAATTACAAAAACAAGTTAAAAATCCATTTGTAAAGCATATGATCAAAATATGGTGTGAAGCTAAAAACTATTTAAAAGAACCACAGTTATTGTCACAATTTAGTCCAATATGGGGTAATCAATATTTTAAACCAGGGAGAGCGGACGCTGTATTTAAAGTATGGAATTTAAAAGGGATACAAAAGATTCAGGATTTATATTTGCCATGTGCAGACAACATAATGTCTTTTGAAGAGCTGAGGATCAAATTTAATCTCAATAGAACACATTTTTTTAAATATCTTCAACTTAGAA
Source organism: Pholidichthys leucotaenia (assembly GCA_020510985.1). Classification (NCBI taxonomy): domain Eukaryota; kingdom Metazoa; phylum Chordata; class Actinopteri; order Cichliformes; family Pholidichthyidae; genus Pholidichthys; species Pholidichthys leucotaenia. Next base: position 263,852,952 of record CM035842.1, read on the forward strand.
ACTTTATTCGATCAAATCAAAATAAAGCTCTCACTCGACCTATTTATTCATCCTTGGAAAAAATGATGATGAAAGATAGTAAAAGAAAGGGTATTATTTCAGAGTTTTATAACTCATTGACACTATCTTCAAGTGAAAATTCACTGAAAAGATTAAACTACTGGAAAGAAGATCTGCAAATTGAAATTTCAGAGGAACAATGGGAATTGGCTTGTACAGAAGCTCAAACCAAATCAATAAATGCACGCCTTAAATTGATACATTTCAAATGGTTAATGCGGATGTATGTTACACCGGAGGAGTTAAATAGATATAACAAAAATATACCAGATACATGCACAAAATGCATGGAAAGTAAAGGAACCCTATTTCATTGTTTATGGGAATGTAGATTAATAAGAATGTTTTGGGAGGAGGTGAGGGTAACAATTGAAAAAATAATCTCAAAACAAATCATATTGAATCCTAAACTGTTTTTGTTGGGTATGTACCCAGAAAAGCATAATTTTAATAAAAGTGAAAGAACATTCATAGACCTCAGTTTGCTTAATGCCAAAAAATGTATTGCACTATTATGGAAAAAGACTCATAGACCAGATGTGACTCAGTGGTTAAGACAGATGTTAACAAACCTTCCATTAGAAAGAATAACATATATACTGAAATCAAAGGAAATTGTGTTTGAGAATATATGGAGACCTTTTATTGATTATGTAAAAAATTTAAACATAACTCTTGAAGAAGAAGGTGAATGATGTGTGTGGACCTTGTAAATTCCAAACTGGTGAACATAATATGTATACTAATGTATTGGATTGTCTAGACTAAACAGAGGAGCATTGTTGAAGACTTGATTTTGTTGGTGGTTGTTGGTGTTTTTAGGGCATTTTTTTTTTTTTTTTTTTTTTTGTAGTACTTAAGTGTTAGTGTTTGTTTGTATCATGTTTGTTAAAAAAAAAAAAAGGTTCAATAAAGATATTGTGGAAAAAAAATAATGAGTACCTAATCTGGAGTTTTTCAGTGAGCCGATCACAGCTAAGGAGTTGGTATGGGTGTGTTTGTTTCTAACAATTTTTGAATGAAGGTGGGTTTGTTGGTTTGTGATGTCATTACTGAGTAATGCTGTGTGTATTTCTTTGTGAAATGAGTGTTTTTGTGGGCGGAGTGGTTAGCACTGTGGCAGCACAGCAACTCACCCTTGGCCGGAGGATCCCGGGTTCGGTCCCAGCCCCTGACCAACAGTGATCTGTGTGGAGTTTGCATGTTCTCCCCGTGTCTGCATGGGTTTACTCCGGGATTTCTCCGGTTTCCTCCCACATGCCAAAAACATGCAAGTTAAGTTAATTGGCATGAAACTGGGGATTCTAAATTGTCCTTAGGTATGACTGTGAGAGTGAATGGTTGTCTGTCTCTCTGTGTTGGCCCTGCGATGGACTGGCGATCTATCCAGGGAGTACCTTGCCTCTCGCCCAAAGATGCTGGGATAGGCTCCAACCCCCCCCCCCCCCCCCCCACGACCCAAAAAGGATTAACGGAAGAAGATGGATGGATGGATGTGCGTCTTTGTTTTATAACTGTATGAGGGGAGGCTGGAAAGTTCATAGTGGTGAAATTAGACCAAATGTGGTTTATTTTTCAACCGCAGGGATCCAAGCACTGCAACACCGATGGAAGAAGCGTGTGGACTGAAGGGCTATGTTGAAAAAATAAACCATATTTGGTCAAATTTCACCACTATGAACTTTTCAGCCTCCCCTTGTATACCCCTGTATCTGTGCCCCATAAGGTTAAAACTCATGAAAACTCAATTTTGCACAATATGGGCCTTGGAATTATGACATAAAATCTGTTGGCCATCATAGCTAGAGATACACAGCTGTATTATTTCTGCTGACATAAGCAGGTTTTTGAGTGTTTGATGTGTGACTCAGTTCCTGTTTTCCCTTTTTCCTCTTTCCCTTCCTCCTTTTTGTTTTCTTTTCATTTCCCTGTCCTGTTTTTACACTCCCTCTCTCCTCCCTTCCTTTCTGTCTTTGACCACAGATGTCCAGAAGAAGCAGCCAGGGGAGGACTGCACCCCCAAACCCATCCAAAGCACCGGGAGCAGCCAATCGCCCGTCTTCAGTAGTGAGATGAGCAGTAGCAGTAGCCGCTCCAGTTCGTTGTTGGCACCCTCGGGCTCAGAGCAGCAGTCGACTGAAGAGTCCTCGTGTGCGTTTTCAAGCACAAGGGAAGGTAAGTTATGCCAGCTTATCAAGATTTGTGAAAAAGGAAATGTAAGGAGTTGGGGCATGTTCAAGAGATTTCATCTCTCAGAAAGCTGGAGTCAGTTTCTGAGATGAAGAAGGTTTGGACCACTGTTCTTCAGCCAAGTCTCTCTTGGCCCCGACCCATATCAACTGCAGAATATGGATTATTATTCAAATTAATGTAATGTTGCTGTTCTGGATTCCTGTTTCTGGACAGTAACATTTTCACTTCTCTCTTCGAGGTTCCAGTCCAGCATCTCCACCAGTGGGTTTTGTGACTCTTCTCCTGTTAAATGTTCTGCTGTGTTAGTTGTTAACTGTGTCTCTTGTGTATTTAAGAGCTCTTTTCAGTTGCCTGCAGCTGCCAAAAATGACTGAACCCAGACGATAACTTGACAGATCTGAGTCAAGAAAATGAAGTCAAGCGGAGTTGAAAGTGAACTTAAAAATTATTTGTTTTCACACTTTCATTTGTGAAATACTTACATATACGTATTTTGGAGCAGGGCCGTTTCTAGCTTTTGGGGGGCCCTATGCAAGATTGTGTTGGAGGACCCTGTGTTTGGAATGTGGAAACTATTTGAAATGGAAGAAAAAATGTTTTTCAACCAGGGTGCCCTGCTATATTCAGGTTTTTGTGGGAAATTATCTAATTTCACTTCTTAATTGGTCCAAAAAATGCAAATAATTTGCTGTTGCTGTGCATGGATTCTTGGTTGCCTACAGAACACATGCACAACAACAGCAAAACATTTGCATTTGTTAAATTAGATAATTTCCCCCCAAAACCTGAACGTAACAGGGCACCCCTGATTGGAAAACAACGGTCTAGATGAACAGAAAAAAATCCACATCCACATGAATGTTGAAAATGTACACAAATTGCAAAATGCTCTAGAAAAAAGCTGCCACTTCATAAAAAAAGTTGTGAATTTATGAGTAAAAGGTAGCAAAGTTACAAGAAAAAAGTAGCAACATTTACGAGAAAAAAGTTACAAATTTAAAAAGGTAAGGTAGAATATTTAGGAAGCAAAAGTCAGAAATTTAAGAAAGTGATAAATTTGAGGAAAAGTTGCAAATTCAAGACAAAAAAGTTGCAATTTTACAAGAAAAAAGTTGCAAATTTACGAAAACAGTTGGAAATTTATGAGGTAAGTTGTACATTTATGAGAAAGTTACAAATTTAGGAGGAAAAAAGTTAGAAATTTAAGAGAAAAGTTGCAAATTTACAAGAAATGTAGGATATTTATTTGGAGAAAAAAGTAAATTTATGAGAAAGTTGCAAATTTGGGGAAAGTTGCAAATTCAAACAAAAAAGTTGCGATTTTACGAGGAGAAAGTTGCAAATTTATGCGAAAAAAGTCACAGAATTACATGAAAGTCAGATTTATGAGAAAACCTGCAAATTTAAGAGGAAAAAAGTTTAAAATTTACAAAGGCTGCAAATTTATGAGAAAAAGTACAAAAAAAGTCACAAGTTTTGAGAAAAATGTTGCAATTTTGTGAGTGGAAAAAGTTTCAGATTTATGAAGGGTAAATCGCTCCAAAAATGTTGAGGGTGAAGTTGTAGCTTGGGGGCCCCCTAGTGGCTGAGGAGGGCCTACAGCATACTGCATACTCTGCTTTATAGGCAGAAACGGCTCTGTTTAAGAGAATATTTATGTAGTGATCTTATGTCCAGTGGGTTTATTTTAATTTCTGACATTTCCTCCTTCGTTTCATAAGCCAAACTAATATGGAAAACTCTCGTATGCAGTGAGACTCCTCACTACGCCAAAGCTCTTAATGGTACAAAATTAAATATTCTCTTTTGAACATGGCTACATGTAGTGGTCCCTCTCAGCATAATTGCACGTTATGAAACAAGGTTGTCTGCACATGATGTCTAACCCGTCCTGTTATTCTCCATCTGTAGGCGTGTCATCAACGGAAACAGCCCAAGGCACACTCTGCACACCCACAAAACGTCCACGAGAATCAGGTACAGCTGGCCTCCTCCTCCCCTGCCGTTAGCACCGCATGATATGCCCCACTTATGAGCACTCATAACTCTTTTAACCCCGGTGTTTGTTTCCAGCCTCGAGCACGGAAAACGAGGCCACACCAGAGAAGCGAGCACGGACGGAGGAGAAGGAAGGCAGTGGGGAAGAAACCCACGGGACACCCAAGCAGAAGAACCGCCGGCGCTGCTATCGCTGCAATTCCAAACTAGAGCTGGTGCAGCAGGAACTGGGGTCCTGTCGCTGTGGTCAGTACACAAGTCACTTCAGCGTGCACGGATGAAAATATTGCTACAGCCTGTGTTAGTTTGTCCAGGAGTACAGAGAAGGAAGAACGACAGAAAATTAGCTGCAGAATGGGGGAAGAGAAGCCAAAAGTTGTACTTAAGTATAAGTAGGAGTAGTCGGCAAAGAAATTACTTTAAGAGTAAGAATTTATCAACTAAAATGGTTATTTTAGTCATTAACAACTTTAATAAATTTGTGATGTTTTTTCTCATACATTTCTAACTTGATTCCATACAGTTTTGCAACTTTTTTATACTTTTGCGACTTGTTTCAGTCATAAATTTGTGACTTTTTTCATAATGTAACTTTTTTCTTGTTCATTTGACTTTTTTTTTTTTTTTTTTTTTAATCAAGGTTGCAACCATTTCTCACAAATGTGACTTTTTACTCATAACCCTGTGAATTTGTGTCACGTGTGGGTGTGTGTGTACTTTTTTCCCATGTTAGACTTTTGGTTGTGGGGGTCCTGCCTAGTTTAGGTATTTTACTTGATGAACTTCAATTTTTGTTGGAAACATGGAAACATTTTTTAATTATACAATTAATTTGTTATTGTTGCCTAAAATTTGTAATAATTCCAGTTCCACTGCCTAATTGGATCAGGCTTACAGTATCTCACAAAAGTAAGTACACCCCCCCACATTTTTGTAAATACTTTATTATTATTATATCTTTTCATGGGACAACACTAAAGATATGACACTTTGATACAATGTAAAGTAGTCAGTGTACAGTTTGTATAACAGTGTAAATTTGCTGTCGCCTCAAAATAACTCTACACACAGCCATTAATGTCTAAACTGCTGGCAACAAAAGTGAATACACCCCTAAGTGAAAATGGTCAAATTGTGCCCAGTTAGCCATTTTCCCTCCCTGGTGTCAAGTGACTCATTAGTGTTACAAGGTCTCAGGTGTGAATGGGGAGCAGGTGTGTTAAATTTGGTGTTATCACACTCATACTCTCTCATACTGGTCACTGCAAGTTCAACATGGCACCTCATAGCAAAGAACTCTCTGAGGATCTGAAAAAAAAAAAAAAAATGTTGCTCTACATAAAGATGGCCTAGGCTATAAGAAGATTGCCAACACCCTGAAACGGAGCTGCAGCATGGTGGCCAATACCATACAGTGGTTTAACAGGACAGGTTCCACTCAGAACAGGCCTCACCATAGTCATCCAAAGAAGTTGAGTGCATGTGCTCAGTGTCATATCCAGAGGTTGTCTTTTGAAAACAGACGTATGAGTGCTGCAGAGGCTGAAGGGGTGGGGGGGGTCAGCCTGTCAGTGCTCAGACCATACGCAGCACACTGCATCAAATTGGTCTGCATGGCTGTCATCCCAGAAGGAAGCCCCTTTTAAAAATGATGCACAAGAAAGCCCACAAACAGTTTGCTGAAGACAAGCAGATTAAGGACATGGATTACTGGAACCATGTCCTGTGGTCTGATGAGACTAAGATAAACTGATTTGGTTCAGATGGTGTCAAGCGTGTGTGGCGGCAGCCAGGTGAGGAGTACAAAGACAAGTGCGTCTTGCCTAAAGTCAAGCATGGTGGTGGGAGTGTCATGGTTTGGGGCTGCATGAGTGCTGCCGGCACTGGGGAGCTACAGTTCATTGAGGGAACCATGAATGCCAACATGTACTGTGACATACTGAAGCAGAGCATGATCCCCTCCCTTCAGAAACTGGGCCGCAGGGCAGTATTCCAACATGATAATGACCCCAAACACACCTCCAAGAAGACCACTGCTTTGCTAAAGAAGCTGAGGGTAAAAGTGATTGACTGGCCAAGCATGTCTCCAGACCTAAACCGTATTGAGCATCTGTGGGGCATCCTCAAATGGAAGGTGGAGACTTCCGGTTATGGCTGCCACGTAAGACGGACGCGTTTCACTCTGCTCTGCTCCTGGAGAAAAAAATCGGCAAATAACTCTCTCATTTGGGACAGAACGTATCCCAGCGTTTGGGCGAGGATATGTCGGCGAAGCCTAAGGCTGGAAAACCAGGTAAAGGAAAAAGCGAGCCGCCGAAACAGTCCAAATTAACGGACTTTCAGGTCTGTGACGCAGCAAACAAAACTCCATATATGGCGGAGGAGGCTGGCAACGGTGCGATATCTGCGGGGAATGGCGCAGATGCGCTGATGGCTGCCATGAGTTCAATGAGAGCGGACTTTTCCTCTAGATTTGATGGGATTATGACAGCGTTGGAAGGAATAAGAAAGGAATTGGGTGACTGTGTAGAACGAACGGCGCAGATGGAGCTCCGTCTCGCTAGTGCTGAAGATGACGTCACCCGTCTTCAATTAAAGGTGCGCACTTTGGAAAAAAAAAATAAATCTCTGGAAGATAATATTTTGGATTTGGAATCTCGGTCGAGACAGAATAACTTGAGGCTGGTGGGTCTTCCAGAGGAATCAGAAGGTCGGGACGTATATTCCTTTCTGGAAAAGTGGATTCCGGAGGTGCTGGGCAGCGAGGAGTTGCAATCAGCAGTGGTTCTGGAAAAAGCACATCGTATTGGCCCACGGAGAGATAAGGGACCGCCGAGGACCTTAATTATGAAGTTTCTTAGCAACAGAGACAGGATGAAGATCTTCAACGCTGCACGTGCTAAAGGAGAGATTAAACACCAGGATCAGCAGGTGCGGTTCTACCCAGATTTGGCCACAGGAATCCAACAATTGAGGAAGCAGTTTGATCCCATACGTAAGGAGCTGCGCAACCTTGGGATTCGTCATGGTGTAATCTATCCTGCGAGACTGTTGACCGCGTATGAGGGCAGAACCCACATCTTCAAGACCCCAGAGGAGGCGCAGGAGTTCATCAAGAAGATCAAAGAAGAAGAAGAGACTGGTGGGAGCTAAGCATGAACAAAATATAAGGTAGAATAATTAAGCATTTGCACAGGCATCTGACTGACTTGAAGTAAACAGCAAGTTTACAAAATATAGATTGTATTATATATTAAAAAAAAAAACAAAAACAAAACAAACAAAAAAAACTATGATGTACAAAGTTGTTAAAAATTTTGGAGTTAAGTTGGAAAACTACAGAGGAGAGTTAATGTTACGTCATTAAAAGCAGTAGAGTTAGGGTGATTGGGAGGATGAAGAAGGAGTGGCTTAGGCTGTTCCCCGTGGATGTGGAACGGTCGATGGCTATATCGGGAGACGGAATTTTTCTTTTGATTTTGGGGGGTTCGCCACAAGTGTGGGAAGGGGGAATTTGTTTGTGTGTAGTTTGTAGGATGAATGTTCAACCACTCATGTTTTTGCTTCTCTGTATGAGCATGTTTACACTGCAAGGTAATCCCAAACTCTCTATTGATCATAAACCAAAGTGTTAATCTTAATTTAACTTCATGGAATTGCAGAGGTCTACAAAATTTAAAAAAACTTAAACAAGTTATGAATAAAATAAAAGACATGGGTTCAAAAATTGTGTTTTTACAAGAAACTCATCTAATAGAGGAGAATATAAAAAGAATTAGGAGTAGATGGCAAGGAAGTGTATTCACCTCATCATTTTCATACCGGGCCAGGGGAGTTATGACTCTCATACATAAATCAGTCCCTTTTCAAGTGAAAAATGTAATTGGAGACAAACTTGGAAGATATGTAATCATTCAAGGTTCTTTGCTATTAGAAAATATAAATCTTGTGAACTTATATGGTCCCAATATAGATGATCAAAAGTTCTTTGCTAATTTATTACTTATTTTATCATCACTTACAGGGCAACATATAATAGCAGGGGATTTTAATTGTACATTGAATCCAGGTATAGATAGATCAACAGGACTGGATTGTACGCACAATGGATGTAGGATGACTATTAATCATTTTATGAAAGAATTGAGATTGTTAGATATATGGAGAGAAATGAAACCACAAGTTAAAGCCTATTCTTGTTATTCCAGTACCTACAAGACATTCTCACGTATTGATTATTTTTTGATTTCCACAGAATTAAGATCCAAGATTCAAAACTGCTTTTATGATAACATCGTGATCTCTGATCATGCACCCTGTTGTCTAATATATGTAGATAAAAAATTGACAAAGGAATCAGGTAGATGGCAATTTCAGCATAAATGGCTTCAGGATGAGGAATTTGTCAAGTATATAGAAAAACAGATAGACGAGTTCTTTGACATCAATACTACACAAACATCAGCATGTGTAAAGTGGGAGGCTTTCAAAGCTTTTATTAGGGGACATATTATTAGTTATACAGGATCAAAATCTAAGAAGACTCGAGAGGAGAGAGCTAAATTGGAACATAAAATGAAAAGTCTTCAGGAAAAAGTGTATGCAGGAAGTGATCCAAGGTTGGAGAATGAATTACTGATTTTGAGAGCTGAATACGACAAAAAATCAGCGAATAGAGCTGCCTCGAGTCTTCTAAGATTGAAACAATCTTTTTATGAACAAGGTGAAAAATCAGGAAAATTATTGGCATGGCAGATTAAACAATTAGAAATTAAAACACCAATTACTAGTATTATAAGTAACGGACAGGTAGTTATAGATCCTTTAGAAATTAACAGAGCCTTTAGAGATTACTATGAAAAATTATATGATACTAAAAATGAATTTGATTTAACAAAACTAAATGGGTTTTTGAACGAACTATCTATACCGTGTATTCCAAATGAAAACAGGGAGATATTGGAGTCTAAAATTAGTCAAGAAGAAGTTGGGCTAGCCATTGATAATATGAAATCAGGAAAAAGTGCAGGACCAGATGGTCTTCCAGTTGACCTTTATAAGAAATTTAAGAATAAATTAATAAAACCTTTTTTGGAAATGGTTTTAGAAGCATTTCAAAATAATAATTTACCATCATACATAAATAATGCCTTAATTATACTGCTGCCAAAACCAGGTAAGCCCTCTAATAAATGTGAAAATATGAGACCAATAAGCCTATTAAACGCCGACCTTAAGATAATCTGTAAAATTTTAGCAAGACGAATACAAGAAATTTTACCAAATATTATTAATCGAGATCAGAATGGCTTTATAAAGGGAAGACAAGGCTTCCATAATGTAAGAAGACTATTTAATATTATTTATTTTAATAAAGAAGCACCGGATACAGCTCTCCTATCACTGGACGCCGAAAAGGCCTTTGATAGAGTTGAATGGCCCTTTCTTTTTGAAGTCCTACAAAGGTTTGGACTTGGAAATAATTTCATAAAATAAGTTCAAATAATATACAATAATGCTACAGCAGAAATCCTAACAAATAACAATATTTCAAAACCAATAAAAATCAATAGAGGATGTCGACAAGGCTGTCCACTTTCACCTTTACTGTTTACTATGGCAATTGAACCTTTAGCGATAGCGATACGTTTACATTCACAAATATATGGAATTAAAGTTGGACCAACAGAACATAAAATCTCCCTGTACGCCGATGACATAATTTTGTTTATGTCGAATCTAAAAAAATCAATTCCAACCTTGTTGAATTTAATAAAGAATTTTGGGGAAATTTCAGGATATAAAATAAATAAAACTAAATCTTCAATATTAATGCTAAATGAGACCCAGAGAAATTACCCAGCCCCTGAGGTAAATCAATTCAATGTTGTAAATCAGTTTAAATATTTAGGAATCCAAATTATGCCTAAGCTAGAATCAGTCGCCAGTGTCAACTATGAAGCCTTAATGACAGATATCAATGAGTTAACTCAGAGATGGATGTCACTACCAATGTCGATGATCGGGAGAATCAATATACTTAAAAGTAATATTTTACCTAAAATACTTTATTTATTTCAATACATTCCCTTATCACCACCTTTAGATTTATTCTCAAGAATAAAAAAAAAGTTAGTGGAATTTATATGGAACAACAGGAGGGCTAGATTACGTCTGTCTTTATTATATTTACCATTTGATCGTGGAGGTCTGAAATGTCCAAATTTTATGTTGTATTATTGGTCGGCACAACTGAGGTCTATGACATATTATTTTTCATCAAATGATCTCCCTCACTGGACTGAAATGGAATCATACAATTTACCTTTACCTCTTCCCATATTCATATACTCAGATTCGGCAAAAAAATTACAAAAACAAGTTAAAAATCCATTTGTAAAGCATATGGTCAAAATATGGTGTGAAGCTAAAAACTATTTAAAAGAACCACAGTTACTGTCACAATTTAGTCCAATATGGGGTAATCAATATTTTAAACCAGGGAGAGCGGACGCTGTATTTAAAGTATGGAATTTAAAAGGGATACAAAAGATTCAGGATTTATCAGAATCAGAATCAGAATAAACTTTATTGCCAAGCATGTAAAAAACACACGAGGAACTTGACTTGACATTGGTGCGCATGCGCGCGACACAAAGACAAGGCAGCCATAATAGGCGCCTCATCAAACAGAGATAGATAAGAAAGGGAGGGGAAGGGAGGGAACGACACAAGGGGGGAGGAGAAAAAAAAACTTTGTTATCAAAATACAGCTTATTATTACAGCTTTTATATTTGCCATGTGCAGATAACATTATGTCTTTTGAAGAGCTGAGGATCAAATTTAATCTCAATAGAACACATTTTTTTAAATATCTTCAACTTAGAAACTTTATTCGATCAAATCAAAATAAAGCTCTCACTCGACCTATTTATTCATCCTTGGAAAAAATGATGATGAAAGATAGTAAAAGAAAGGGTATTATTTCAGAGTTTTATAACTCATTGACACTATCTTCAAGTGAAAATTCACTGAAAAGATTAAACTACTGGAAAGAAGATCTGCAAACTGAAATTTCAGAGGAACAATGGGAATTGGCTTGTACAGAAGCTCAAACCAAATCAATAAATGTACGCCTTAAATTGATACATTTCAAATGGTTAATGCGGATGTATGTTACACCGGAGGAGTTAAATAGATATAACAAAAATATACCAGATACATGCACAAAATGCATGGAAAGTAAAGGAACTCTATTTCATTGTGTATGGGAATGTAGATTAATAAGAATGTTTTGGGAAGAGGTGAGGGTAACAATTGAAAAAATAATCTCAAAACAAATCATATTGAATCCTAAATTGTTTTTGTTGGGTCTGTACCCAGAAAAGCATAATTTTAATAAAAGTGAAAGAACATTCATAGACCTCAGTTTGCTTAATGCCAAAAAATGTATTGCACTATTATGGAAAAAGACTCATAGACCAGATGTGACTCAGTGGTTAAGACAGATGTTAACAAACCTTCCATTAGAAAGAATAACATATATACTGAAATCAAAGGAAATTGTGTTTGAGAATATATGGAGACCTTTTATTGATTATGTAAAAAATTTAAACATAACTTTTGAAGAAGAAGGTGAATGATGTGTGTGGACCTTGTAAATTCCAAACTGGTGAACATAATATGTATACTTATGTATTGGATTGTCTAGACTAAACAGAGGAGCATTGTTGAAGATTTGATTTTGCTGGTGGTTGTTGGTGTTTTTAGTGCATCCTTTTTTTTTTTTTTTTTTGTAGTACTTTAGTGTTAGTGTTTGATTGTTTGTATCATGTTTGTTAAAAAAAAAAAAAGGTTCAATAAAGATATTGTGGAGAAAAAAAAAAAAAGGAAGGTGGAGGAGCGCAAGGTCTCTAACACCATGATGTCGTCATGGAAGAGTGGAAGAGGATTCCAGTGGCAACCTGTGAAGCTCTAGTGAACTCCATGCCCAAGAGAGTTAAGGCAGTGCTGGAAAATAATGGTGGCCACACAAAATATTGACACTTGGGCACAATTTGGACATTTTCACTTAGGGGTGTACTCACTTTTGTTGCCAGCGGTTTAGACAGTAATGGCTGTGTGTTGTTATTTTGAGTGGAGAGCAAATTTATGTGATACAAGCTGTACACTGACTACTTTACATTGTATCAAAGTGTCATATCTTCAGTGTTGTCCCATGAAAAGATATAATAAAATATTTACAAAAATGTGAGGGGTGTACTCACTTTTGTGAGATACTGTATGGTAATACGGTCACTTTCTTTTGCTATTTTGTGAACATCGATGTCTTAAGCTGGATTCATGCTGCTCTTCCACTGTCCGTGTCTGCTCGACCATGAGGCTTGTGTAACAAAAATTGTCATCGTCTCCAGTCTGCTAGGCTCTGCAGACCCCTTCCACGGCTGGCCCAGTGCAGCCCAAATTTTGTGACTGCATGGCCTGGGTGCATTGTGTGCACATGCACAGGACTGAACCTCCCATTCACAACTTGGCGCTACCGACACAGCATACAAAGTCTAAAGTAGACGAAGGCAAAGAGGAAGACGAGAATAAGCAAATATGAATCATTTTACAGCGGCAGCTTGAGCGGAGAAGAGCATTGAAAAACAGTAATTCCTCCTTGTCATGATGCCATTGTTGTTGCTACAAAAAGTGTGTCCTGTTGGTGTATTTGTGGTACCCATATGGCTGGGGTGAAACTACAAATGACTGTTGTGCACGTGTCAACCGCTTGGCCTGGTAGATGAAAAACTGAAGTACAGTGGGGCAAAAAAGTATTTAGTCAGCCACCAATTGTGCAAGTTCTCCCACTTAAAAGATGAGAGGTCTCCAATTTTCATCATAGGTATACCTCAACTATGAGAGACAAAATGAGGAAAAAAAAATCCAGAAAATCACATTGAAGGATTTTTAATTAATTAATTGGTAAATTCCTCGGTAAAATAAGTATTTGGCCAAGAACAAAAGTTCATCTCAATACTTTGTTATATACCCTTTGTTGGCAATGACAGAGGTCAAACGTTTTCTGTAAGTCTTCACAAGGTTTTCACACACTGTTGCTGGTATTTTGGCCCATTCCTCCATGCAGATCTCCTCTAGAGCAGTGATGTTTTGGGGCTATCACTGGGCAACACGGACTTTCAACTCCCTCCAAAGATTTTCTATGGGGTTGAGATCTGGAGACTGGCTAGGCCACTCCAGGACCTTGAAATGCTTCTTATGAAGCCACTCCTTCGTTGCCCGGGCGGTGTGTTTGGGATCATTGTCATGCTGAAAGACCCAGCCACGTTTCATCTTCAATGCCCTTGCTGATGGAAGGAGGTTTTCACTCAAAATCTCACGATACATGGCCCCATTCATTCTTTCCTTTACACGGATCAGTCGTCCTGGTCCCTTTGCAGAAAAACAGCCCCAAAGCATGATGTTTCCACCCCCATGCTTCACAGTAGGTATGGTGTTCTTTCTCCTCCAAACACGACATGTTGAGTTTTTACAATAAAGTTCTATTTTGGTTTCATCTGACCATATGACATTCTCCCAATCCTCTTCTGGATCATCCAAATGCTCTCTAGCAAACTTCAGACGGGCCTGGACATGTACTGGCTTAAGCAGGGGGACACATCTGGCACTGCAGGATTTGAGTCCCTGGCGGTGTAGTGTGTTACTGATGGTAGCCTTTGTTACTTTGGTCCCAGCGCTCTGCAGGTCATTCACTAGGTCCCCCCGTGTGGTTCTGGGATTTTTGCTCACCGTTCTCGTGATCATTTTGACCCCACGGGGTGAGATCTTGCGTGGAGCCCCAGATCAAGGGAGATTATCAGTGGTCTTGTATGTCTTTCATTTTCTAATAATTGCTCCCACAGTTGATTTCTTCACACCAAGCTGCTTACCTATTGCAGATTCAGTCTTCCCAGCCTGGTGCAGGTCTACAATTTTGTTTCTGGTGTCCTTTGACAGCTCTTTGGTCTTGGCCATAGTGGAGTTTGGAGTCTGACTGTTCGAGGTTGTGGACAGGTGTCTTTTATACTGATAACGAGTTCAAACAGGTGCCATTAATACAGGTAACGAGTGGAGGACAGAGGAGCCTCTTAAAGAAGTTGTTACAGGTCTATGAGAGCCAGAAATCTTGCTTATTTGTAGGTGACCAAATACTTATCTTACCGAGGAATTTGCCAATTAATTCATTAAAAATCTTTCAATGTGATTTTTTTGGATTTTTTTTTTCTCATTTTGTCTCTCATAGTTGAGGTATACCTATGATGAAAATTGGAGACCTCTCTCATCTTTTAAGTGGGAGAACTTGCACAATTGGTGGCTGACTAAATACTTTTTTGCCCACTGTATATACACAACCGTGTGCACGCCGGCCTTGTCCAAAGTGGACATGCATCTCAGCGCAGCAGAGGGAAATGTAGCATGAATCCAGTTTTATATTTGATCAAGTGACCTTAAAAATGGGTCTCAAAAAGTCTTAAATTTAACTTCCTTATAACTGCACCTGCAATACTGTTTTTTTTTGAGTGACCCAAGACTACTCTGTGGAAAATGCAACAGTAGTGATGTTTCATAAAAGCACGTACTGTTGTAGGTCATGTTTTAATTTATTTATTTTTTTGTAAATCTGCATATGTATGCAGATGATATCCTTTTGTTCCTTTGCTGCATTAAAATCAAACTTGATGTAAATCTGACTTTAAAATATTTAATGTTTCTAGTTAATCCAAACCAGTTAGTGTTCCCTTTTCTCCTTTAAAAAGTTGGGACAATAAAAGATATATTTGGGCCACTCCGCCCCTCTTATGGCCTTCATTTCTGTCTCTCTGCCCCCCCCCCCCCCTCCAGGCTACGTTTTCTGCATGCTCCACCGTCTACCGGAGCAGCACGACTGCCTGTTCGACCATCTGGGCCGTGGGCGCGAGGAGGCCGTCCTAAAGATGGTGAAGCTGGAGCGCAAGGTGGGCCGCTCGTGCCAGCGCATCGGGGAGGAGTGCTCCTGATTGGCCACAGTCCAATCCTCCCTTGCCCTCCCACCCCCCACCCTTTGCCAACCAAATTGGAGATGTGGCTCTTAAAATGAAGAGGAGGTGCTGTGAAGGGTGGGAAGGGGGTGGAAGGGCAAGGGAGGGGGGTGGGAGGAAGAAGAGGAGGATGGCATGGAGGAGGGGGGAGGGGCCACGGTTGTAACATCCTGCATCTGACTCAACGATTCTGGACCTGAGGCTTGCCAGCATACCCCCCTTCCCCCCAACTGAAGTCCCGATGTTTTTCCCGCCCAGAGCATCTGTTTGGACTCTGCTCGGGGCTGACTGGGGGGGGGGGGGGGGGGGGTCACCGCCCTCTGGTGGCTGATCTGCGGAGCCACGTTCAGTACCGCATTTTCACACACACACACACACACACACACACACACACACACAGCCTTAACCCACCCCCACCCCGCCACTCTCTCCGGACACCGCAGTGATGAATCAAAGCAGTCATGTCTTACCCTGGTTTCTTCCTCTTTTTGTTTTTTCGCTGCAGGATGTTACGGAAGTCGAACTTTGAATTCTTACCAACGGAGCTTTTATTTTACTTTTCTTCATTACTTGGTCGTGGGTGAGGGATGTTGCACTTTCCCTCAGCCGCTCCTCAGGTCGCCATCAGGGGGTTGGAGTATCAAAGCTGTAACCCCCACCTTCCTCTCTTCTTCTTCTCCTCCTTCTTTTCTTCCACCCACATTTAGGTCCGTGCATAGCATGGCTAACCAGGTTGTGCTCCCGCATGGTTCTAGCAGCAGTGTATTTGTGCAAGTTTGAGCGTGTCATTTTGGTAACGTGAGGCAGTCCCAAGGATGCTGTCCATGGTTTAATATTTCTCTTCTTTTACCCCCACCCCACCCCCAGTGTGATTAGCTCAGTTTTTACTGCTTAACCACGTTGTCGTGGAGGACAATACAGCCAATCCCTGCCTCTGCTCACACAAGACTGTTGACAAATAATAAAAATATATTGGGGAAAAAAAAAAGCAAAACACACTAACGGACAAGAGGCACCCAGATAAATCCTCTGTGTAGCAAACTCTTTGCTCCTTTTTTCAGTTTACTGAGTGGTACCGTTGTTCTTGATGCATAAAGGGGAATACAACTGATTCATTGTATTCAAGTGAAGAGTTTTTCAACAAAACACCATGTCAAAATTAGTGGAAAAAACAGTATGCAAATTACTACTATGTTTATACTTTGATTCACTGGGTTTTGTGCTTGGTGCAAGTTGACGGTCAATATTATGTAGATTTGAAATATTGTTTGAAAGTACTGTGGGTGAAATTTGACCACTCACCGAGTCAAAGAAAAGAGTTTATGGTTCAGTTTGAATCTGGGTGTTGAAGATTATCAACCCGGTATCTTGGTGGGTTCCTGATAAATAGCTTGACTCAACATGTGGAAGAATCTCAGAGGAGGCCTCTAGTAGCACTATTGATAGTTTTTGCAGATTGAAAATTTATTGTAGTGGGTTTTTTTTGTTTTTTTTTTTTGCCAAGAAGGCAGAAAACAGAAGATTCCTGATAATATTTCTATTTTGGGCTGAGAAATGAACCAAAAACTTCAAAAAGGTCCCATTTACAGCACTTTCCTACATGTTAACAGCTTCTACAGGTCTTATGGAAGTGTTTGACACATTTTGGTGAAATTTCCTTTAATTACTACAGCATCGTTGAGTCATGTTTTGCAACCTTCCTCAGAATGGCTCATTTCAGTGCATGTCTCTTGAAATGCCTGAGAGCCGCAATTAACTCCACCCTCCTTAAGGTGCGTGTCCACCTAGGCGTGCGTTTTCATGCTTCCCATTCATTGTATATGTAGCACACCCCACATGCACTCTGATAGCGTGCCGTCAAGAATCTCAAGCCATCACTTGGAGGTGCCCCCCCCCCCCCCCCGAATCCTCGCTGAGATACATGCTGAACTTTTTAAAATGGTGGTCATTAGTAAAAAGTAAACACATATTTGGCAACTACACATTTCTTTTTTTTTTTAATTTCTCATCTCAAGTGTTTTCTGAAAAAATGTTTCGTTTGTTACTTTTGAAGATAAAGGCGACTCTCATGACTCCTTTGACGCTCCTGACAGATCCTGATGTGGAGGAATCGCGGCAACCTTCTGTCAACAGACACCTAGGTGGACAAGTAGCTTCACATCATTATTGCTAATCATAGCTGATGCTAGCTAGCCCCTACAAATATGCATGGTCAAGTGCTGGTAGCTGAACAAGTATTCCAGTGGGGAGGTGAATAGAATCAACAGTTCACAGATAAGCTATCACCAGGCGGTCTGTCTGTCAGCCTCTCTCTGCTGAGGCGAGTGCTAAGGCGGTTAGACTGACCGCCTAGCCAAATTAATGGTTAAACGTAGTGGCATCACGGTGAAAATATACCAAAATAAGACAGAATGACGTGAGATATATTATTGACTGTTAAAGTGAACTAGGTGGAAACAGGGATGTCTGTTAGGGTGACTGAAGTCTAAAGAAACTAATATAAAACACCCTTGTAAGCTAACTCCCTAGTAAGGCTACTAGCTCTAAAGCTAATGCCTTAGGCTACCCGCTCATCTACATGACCGACAAATGATGTGATTTTATAACCAAGGTGCTACTTTTGATAAATAAAATTAAAGGAGCCATTAATGGAGCAGCAGGTGGGTGTCATTAAAAATGAGCTGATTGCACTTTCTTGTTTTGATGAGGTCACAGACCAAAAACTCCACCCTCAATTCAGCAAACCCACTTTGACTGAACTCCTTGTTTGTTATTGGCCCACTCAGACCCTACCATGTTGGATCATAGGTTAATTTATGCCTGGAAAAAACACATTATGGAACACTTAATACCTAAAATTAGAAGAAAACAGGATTCACATTTTTACTTCATTTCCAGCTAGACCAGGAAACATTGGTTGAATTTAGCTTTACTTTTTTTTTAATCTTATTTATTAGGGCTGCACCCAAATATTTGGTTATCCAGATATTCCCCAAACTGCATAATTTTATGAAAAAAAACAAAACAAAACAACAATTTTATCAAAAAAATCAACTTACGAATTTCCAAGTTAAACAAAAGCGACTTGGTTATAAAGTCACAAAATTTATCAGCACAGTAACATTTGCATAAATAAATTAGGAACCTTATAAGAATTTGACAAATTTTAAAATTTGATGTGAAAAGAAAGTGCCAATATTGGTGAAAATTTGCCACAATTTCATATCTGTGGGGGGAAAAGCAGAAAATTTATAGTCACAAATTTACATGAATAAATTTGAAAATGTATTAGAATAGTGACAAATTGCAAACTTGAGGAAAAATAACTCTTAAATTTCCAAGGAAAGCTGCAAATTTAGGGAAAAATACAATGGAAAAAAATACATAGCTATGAGGAAAAGAGGCTACGAATTTATGAAAAATTGACATGAATAAAATTTCAAAATATAATGCAAAGGAAAAGCTGCAAATTTAGGAGAGAAAAAAATAATACAGCGTATTTATATATAGAAATATTTACAACAAAAGTTT
Source organism: Pholidichthys leucotaenia (assembly GCA_020510985.1). Lineage (NCBI taxonomy): Eukaryota > Metazoa > Chordata > Actinopteri > Cichliformes > Pholidichthyidae > Pholidichthys > Pholidichthys leucotaenia. The sequence goes on from CM035842.1 coordinate 263,871,795, forward strand.
GAAATTTATTTTAAGAACCTCAGATTTACATGACTGAATTTTCAGATGTATAGGAAAATTTATGGGACAAAAATCTTAAATTTATGAGGAGAAAACTGCAAATTTAGAGAGTAAAAAATGCATATCTGTAGGAAAATTGACGAAGTAAAAAAAAAAAAATACTCAAAAAATCCAGATTTATAAGACATTTCTGTAAAACATGTTAATGCAGGTTACTGAGACGAGGGAGAAGAAAGAGTGCGTAATATTTGAATATTCTCTCTGAATTGGTACAGACTACAGAACATTCCAGACAACCCTGGTATTTATAGTCATTTAATGATGTAAATTCATTCAAATCTTGCAGAATTTTCTTGTTTAACATCCCAGATTCAGACTGACTCTCTCAGGTCTCTAATTAGGTTTCTTCTGCTTTTTAGCTCCATAACTTCCAGTTGAATGCTGAAATTGAGTCATTTCCCCTTTTCCCTCCATACATTTTTATCGTTTCTGACCCGGTTCTTACCGAGCCTCTGCAGTCTGACTGCTTGGACTTTGTGCTGTGCATATTGTTCAGTTCCACACTTTATTTCCTTCTCCTCCAGATGGGTTATTCTACCGAAATCAGCATTTTGTTTGTGATGTTGCAGAAGTAGACATTCTTCTTCTCCATACTGATTTTCTTTTGATTGCATTAAAAAGCAAACTTGTAAATTAATTTTTTCTTGTTTTAAACAGATCACAATCTAGAGTTAATGTCATTTACAGTTTCATCAGGAGTTTAATTTTGATGCTGTTGAACTGTTTGTTGCTTTTCTTCCAAATATGGAAACCTCGGAACCTGAAACGGTTTAAAAAAAAAAAAAAAAAAAAAAAAACTTCTTTTGCAAAATAATTTCCTTAAAGTTGATTCAGGTTGGAAACCTTTCAGACACCACGTAACTATGCTAATCTTTTCTCCCATGCCTCTCCTCACCCTTCCTGTTTTCCTCCAGTGAGAACAGTGAAGGCTAACGGGATCTCGGAGAATCTTCATGGCTGGTTCTTGTTTTGTTTTCATATTTTGAAATCCGTTGATTTTCTTTTTTTGAGCACTATTGACAAACAAAAAAAATTGATTTATCTTTCAGTACTTTTAAAGAAATTATTTAACCTTATATCATTTTGTGTTACTTACACCCTAGCATAGAGTGGCATATTTAGTTAAATGTATTAAGAAGAAAAAAATGGCGAGAACATAATTCTGTCCTGTTTTCTCATTTAATTTTATTGTTCCATTTTCTGCTAAGGAAAATAAACTGGATTAGAGGATGTGGTGTGTGTGTTTATTTATGTATCGGCAATTATTAGAAATGTTAATGAAACGTGAACAGTGTGGTGACAAATTAGAGGTTCATGTTAACCTACACGTTAAAAACAGGTGTTGATGCAGAAGCAGAGAAAGTCAGAAGGAGGTGCACTGTCTTTGTGGGTCTGCAGAAAGAACGTGATGGGGTGCCAAGAGACCAACTAGTACTGTATCAGAAAGTCAGGAGAGGCAGAGAAGTACAGTGGATCTGGAAAGTATTCACAGTGCTTCACGTTTTCCACATTTTATGTTACAGCCTTATTAAAAAATGGATTAAATTCATTTTTCCCCTCAAAATTCTACATGCAATACCCCAAAATGACGATGTGAAAAAAATATTTTTTTTATAGATTTTTGCAAATTTATTAAAAATAAACAATCACATGTACATACAGGTACATCTCAAAAAATTAGAATATCATGAAAAAGTTCAATATTTTTTGTCACTCATTTCAGAAAGTGAAACCCATATATAGATTCATTACACAGAGAGTGATATATTTCAAGTATTTATTTTAATTTTGATGATTATGGCTTACAGCCCATGAAAACCCCAAATTCAGTTTCTCAAAAAATTAGAATATTCCATACAATTTATTTTAAAAAATAGTTTTTAAATAGAAATGTGGACCGACTGAAAAGTACGTCCATGTACACACTCAGTACTTGGTCAGGGCTCCTTTTGGATTAATTACTGTATCAGTGTGGTGTGGCATGGAGGTGATCAGCCTGTGGCACTGCTGAGGTGTTATGAAGGTCCAGGTTGCTTTGATAGTGACTTTCAGCTCGTCTGCATTGTTGGGTCTGGTGTCTCTCATCTTCCTCTTGACAATACTCCATAGATTCTCTATGGGGTTTAGGTCAGGAGAGTTAGCTGGCCAATCAAACACAGTGGTGTCATGGTTATTAAAGCAGGTTTTGATACTTTTGGCAGTGTGGGGGGGTGCCAAGTCCTGCTGGAAAATGAAATCAGCTTCTCCATAAAGCTTGTCAGTAGAGGGAAGCATGAAGTGCTCTAAAATTTCCTGGTAGACGATTGCGCTGCCTTTGGTCTTGATAAAACACAGTAGACCAACACCAGCAGATGACATGGTTCCTGAAATCATCGACTGAGGAAATGTCACACTAAACCTCAAGCAACTTAGATTCTGTGCCTCTGTCCACTCTTTCTCCAGACTCTGGGACTTTGATTTCCAAATTAAATGCAAAATTTACTTTTATCTGAACAGAGGTCATCTGCTGGTGTTGGTCCACTTTTATCAAGACCAAAGTCAGCACAGTCGTCTACCAGAAAATTTTAGAGCACTTCACACTTCCCTCTGCTAATAAGCTTTGTGGAGAAGCTGATTTCATTTTCCAGCAGGACTTGGCACCCCCCCCCCACACACACACACACACACACACTGCCAAAAGTATCAAAACCTGGTTTAATGACCATGGCATCACTGTGTTTGATTGGCCAGCAAACTCTCCTGACCTAAACCCCATAGAGAATCTATGGAGGATTGTCAAGAGGAAGATGAGAGACACCAGACCCAACAATGCAGACGAGCTGAAGGTCACTATCAAAGCAACCTGGACCTTCATAACACCTCAGCAGTGCCACAGGCTGATCACCTCCATGCCACACCACATTGATACAGTAATTAATCCAAAAGGAGCCCCAACCAAGTATTGAATGTGTACATGGACATACTTTTCAGTCGATCCACATTTGTATTAAAAAAAAAAAAAACTTTTTAAAAAAAATTAATTTTATGGAATATTCTATTTTTTTGAGAAACTGAATTTGGGGTTTTCATGGGCTGTAAGCCACAATCATCTAAATTAAAATAAACACTTGAAATATATCACTCTCTGTGTAATGAATCTATATAATATATGGGTTTCACATTCTGAAATGAGGGACAAAAAATATTGAACTTTTTCATGATATTCTAATTTTTTGAGATGAACCTGTAAGTACTCACAGCCTTTGCCACAAAGCTCAAAATTGAGCTCCAGTGCATCCTGTCTCCACTGATCATCCTTGAGATGTTTCTAGAGCCTCGCTGGAGTACACCTGTGGTAAATTCAGTTGATTGGACATGATTTGGAAAGGCACACACCTGTCTATATAACATACCTGTCGAGGCATACCTCATGCCTCCCTTATTGGGGGGGCTTTCACACCTGTATTGAGTACTTAAAAACTGTATTTATCGGCAGATGAAAGAAAACTGAAGCAAAAAACCCCAAAAACCAAACAACAATTGCAACATGAACTATTTCAAACATATTTATTCAAATGTACACGTATATGGACACAATCTTGAGTCATAACTTTTTGGTAATGTGAAAATAATAAGCCAAGTAGCACAAAAAAAATAAATTAAAAAAAAATGATAATGTTAATAAATAAATAAAAATAAAACAATATTTTTCAAATTTACATTAGCACAAGGTAGATTGCTTAATTTGAAAGTACACAATAAGAATAATTCTGAATATAGTTCTTAATTGTCAGCTAGATATATACACTTGGAATTAAAGTCAGCTTTGTTACACTAATGCACTTTGATGAACTTGAAACAAGAAAATGTTCACTGATGCTGCTTGTTATAGTTCCAAGTAGCAGCCTTTGCTGACTAGCATTTCTTTTGAAGGCTTGACCTTGAAGCATGGAGTGTCACAATTCATTTTCACTTGCATGAAAGAAGTCAGAGTTTCTGGGAGCATACTTTTTCTGAAGTCGGTGTGAATTTTCCTGACCATGCTGAAAGCCCTCTCACTGTCAGCATTGCTGTGAGGAAGGCAAAGCAGTGCTGAGTATGGAGCTGGGGGAAGCGGGGCACATCAAGGGCTGTCTTCAAGGCCATCACCTGACCCCAGTAGACCTCACCACGGACAGGCTTGCCATCCTTGTCTTGTAGAGGCACTGTGTTTTCTGGCAGCAGTTGCAGGTCCTCCCATTCTTCTTTCAGCTCTTCTGTATCAACAGTGGGGCAAAATGCAGCAGCAAGCTCTACAATGGGGCCATAGGTCAGGGACTCTGTTTTCCTGGGGTCGAGGACAGAGAGGTATGGCAGAATTTTGTCGTCAAAGGGGAACTTGTTGAGCATCTTTCTCACTACAGCTTCATAGAAGCCTCTTACTGCTTCAAAGAACTTCAGCTCTGTGCCTGGGTCAAGTTCATGGGTTTGTAGGGCTTCTCTGGTTTCCAGTCCAATGGCGATAAACTCAGAGTGCTGCAGGTCACTGTCCAGGAAATCCAGCCTTCTTAGGTCATTGGTCGCCTTTACATACTTCATTTGAACAAATTTGACCAATAGTTTTCTCAAGAGACGATCCATTTCAGGGAGGAGACTGCCTATCTTGCTCTCGTCTGCTTGAAAGATGGTGTTGAAGTTGTTGATGATAGGCAGGATGAACTTGAGAAGCAGGAACAAGTCACATACTGTCAGGCTCTTTTGGCCATGTACCAAAAAAAAACAAGACCACTTCTTTGACAAACTAATCACATAGAATGAAATATACATCCATCACTACGATACAGAAACTAAAGCCCAGTTGAAGCAATGGAAGCGTTATGACTCACCACCTCTGAAGAAGGCACATGTCCAACCCTTGGCAGGCAAGGTCAGGCTCACGATCTTTTGGGACCAGCATGGAGTAGTGATGATGGATTGCCTGGTAAAGGGTACCACAATTACCGGGACTTACTACACTTCACTGCTGCAGAAATTGCAGGTCATCAAAAGCAATCATCATGCTGACCAAAGGTGTCCGCTTCCTGCAAGATAATGCCGGGTTCACAACTTACGTTGCCCAGAGGGAAGCACAGTCCTGTGGCTATTTAATCCTTCCTCACCCCACTTCCCCTCCCTACCTTACACCATTGACTTCCACCTTTTTCCAACAATGAAGTCATTTTTGAAGGGCAAGCCCTTCCAAGACAATGAAATGCTGATTTCCATGGTCAAGTTGTGGCTTCTGGCACAGCCTGCAGACTTCTATAGAGGTGTGGAAGAGCTTGGAATAACGAGGCGATGTGACTTATAAACCAAAGTTTATTATCAGCTTCACTCCTCTAACAAGTCTCATCTAGTGCAGCAGCAGAAGAAGTAAGAGAGCGAACACATTCGGCTCTACGTACTTATACTCACACATAACAAAAGACATGCATATCAAAGCTGACATCCCTCATTATCTTAATCCCCCTCCTTTGTCTCCGTACCCCTCCACCTGACCCTGGGAGGTCAGGGCGACCTATCTGGTCTCCACTGCAGCGCCTCGGATGCTCTTTGATCTTCACTGGCGGTTGAGACCTTTTGTCCTGTTCTGAGGTGTGAAGTCGCTTTACATATGTAATCACCAAACATTCTCACATGCTTATACATATGTAGGTTATGGGATATATGATTAATATAGACCACAGCCCCCCCCCCCCCCAAACGACTAAGAAAAGGACAATAGAAAAATTCACAGTTTAAGATAATTATTATGACATACTAACTGCTACACCTCTTGACAAAGAAGAAACTTTCCAGCAGCTATGCTCCTGTAGAGAATTCAGTGGTAATCATAACAGCATAGTAAAATCACAAGTCAGTCCTAAACTGTTACAGCACAATTGGTGAACAACTGTTGAGTAGTTTGCATCAGTCCCTGTGCTGTCTGGGTTTTAATCTTCTCCCGAATCTGCTGTGGGTCCGCTTGGGCGTCCTGGTGGGACCTTCCTGTAAGGAATCTGCAGCTTGGGAAGGAGAGTGATTATTTGTTCCCTGCAGGGGGGCTGAGTCTTTTCTCTTGGGGGGTCTACCCCGCCGAGGTGCTCTCGCCAACCGTGCAGGCTCGTCTCTCAACAAGAAGGCAGGTTTGTCTGTCAATGCTGACTGTTTCTTTTCTGTCCCCAAAATCAAGCACAAAATGCTTATCACCAGGTTCCAGCACTCTGAATGGTCCATCGTATGGTGGGCGGAAGGTTGGTTTTAAAGCTTCACGCCTAACAAAAACGAATTCAGCATTTTTTAAAGCTTGGGGGACAAAAACCCGTGGAAAAGAGTGATGTGCCGGTCCGGGGAGAGAGTCCGGTCCGTTGCTGCCTAAAAACCTCGTGGCCGGGAGATGCCCTGGCTCTGGGTTCTCTGGTAAAAATTCACCTGGGAGCCTGAGAGGTTGTGCAAAAACTAATTCTGCTGGGGAGGCGTCTAAATCCTCTTTAGGTGCAGCACGCAACCCCAATAAAACCCAAGGAAGTTTATTTACCCAATTCGTATCCGTTAGTGAGGCTCTGAGGGCGGCCTTTAAAGATCTGTGAAAACGCTCGCATAACCCATTAGCCTGAGGGTGATAAGCGGTGGTGCGGTGAATTGTCGCTCCTAAGCTGCTGGCCATGGCTGACCAAAGCTCCGAGACAAATTGAGGCCCCCTATCGGACGTGATGTCCGATGGGACGCCGAAACGTGCCACCCAGTTTGTCAAAAAAACACGAGCGACTTCCTCCGCCGTGGTTGACGCCAGAGGGACCGCCTCCGGCCAGCGCGTAGTACGGTCTATCATTGTTAACAGATGTGTGAAACCTTGGGAGGAAGGTAGTGGTCCCACGAGGTCGACATGAACGTGGTCGAACCTTCTAGCAGGGATTCGAAAAGGCTCTAGAGGGGCTTTTGTGTGTTTGTGTACTTTGGCGCGCTGACAAGAAATGCAAGTCTTTGCCCATTCTTTTACGTTTTTGCGCAGGCCAGGCCACACAAACTTTTCGGCGACCATTTTAACCGAAGCGCACACACCTGGGTGCGCGAGGGAGTGAATCGAGTCGAAAATACGGGGGCGCCATGCAGCTGGGACTACCGGGCGAGGTCGGCCGGTTGAGATGTCGCATATTGGGGGGGGGGGCACACCGTCGCGTAAACCCCTTTCCTCCAGCCTTAACCCTGTTGGTCCAGACAGGAGTGCGCGCACGTCCGCGTCACTACTTTGCTCCTCCGCCATGGCTGCATAATCTATCCCTACGTGGATTGGGGCTGCGTATGTGTCCGCGTTGGCGAAGAGTTCTGCGGCTGAGGTAGTATAATCTGTCTCTTCGCGCTCTGGCGATGTCACAGCGCGAGAGAGGCAGTCTGCTACCACGTTAAGTTTGCCTGCCACATGTCGAATGTCTGTGGTGAACTCTGAAATCGCAGCTAGCTGTCTTTGTTGCCTGCCTGACCACGGTTCAGAAATTTTAGCCATCGCAAAGGTGAGCGGTTTGTGGTCTACAAAAGCCGTGAAACACCGCCCCTCCAACCAGAACTGGAAGTGGCGGATGGATAAATGAAGCGCTAGCAGCTCCCTGTCAAAGGTGCTGTATTTACGCTCAGTTTGGTTTAGCGATTTGCTGAAAAATGCCAAAGGTTGCCAGATTCCGCTGACGTGTTGTTCTACAACCGCCCCTATGGCCAGGTCTGAAGCGTCTGTGGTTAGCGCAATGCGGGCCGAGGGATCAGGGTGAACCAACAATGTGGCATTAGCTAGGACACTTTTTACTTCCGCGAAGGCGCGTTCGCGCTCCGGGGTCCATTCGACCGCGTTGGAAGGTTTTTGTTTTCTGAGCATGTCACATAGGAGCTGCATGAGCTGAGCTGCGTGGGGGAGGAAACGGTTGTAAAAATTAACCATTCCCAAAAATTCTTGCAGCGATTTGACCGTTTGTGGCCATGGGAAACTTTTTACTGCGTGAACTTTGTCTGGCAGTGGGACTGCCCCCTTCGGTGAAACTCTGTGTCCCAAAAAATCAATTTGTGACACGCCGAATTTGCATTTGGCTGGATTGATTATTAACCCGTGCTCTTCTAGTCTCTGAAAAACCATAGTGAGATGCTGTTCGTGTTCTTCCTCAGACGAGCTGGCCACCAGCATATCGTCGAGGTAGACAAACACAAAGGGGAGGTCGCGTAATACCGCGTCCATCATCCGCTGAAAGGTTTGAGCAGCGCCTTTGAGGCCAAAAGGCATCCGCAAAAATTCAAAAAGACCGAAGGGGGTTATTACAGCTGTTTTAGGAATGTCCTCTGCTCGAATGGGGACTTGATGATAGCCGCGGACCAGGTCTATTTTTGAAAAAATGCGTGCACCCGCCAGATGTAGTGAAAAATCTTGGATGTGAGGAATTGGGTAGCGGTCATGCACTGTCGCATTGTTTAATCTGCGGTAATCGCCGCACGGTCTCCAAGAACCGTCGGATTTCGGGACCATGTGAAGCGGTGACGCCCAGGGGCTTTTTGAGCGCCTGATAATGCCTAGTTTTTCAAGGGTGGTAAACTCGTCCCGAGCTATGGCGAGCTTGGTCGCGTCTAAGCGCCGAGCTTTGGCGAATACGGGTGGGCCCGTTGTGGGAATAAAGTGTTCGACCCCGTGTTTAGCCACTGTAGCTGAGAATTTGGGAATTGTGAGTGCTGGAAATTGGGTGAGGAGTTGATCAAACTTACCTCCTGCTGTGGTGACACTGGCCTGCACGGGTGGTGGAGAAACTCGAGCTGAGCAGGGAATAGAAGCAAATGACAATGCATTAACCAAGCGTCTGTTCGCTAGATCAACTAATAACCCATGTGCACACAAAAAATCTGCTCCCAACAAGTTAAAACTCACCGCCGCTACAACAAATGTCCATCTGTAGTTGCAGCCATGGATGCGGAGGTGCAGGCTCTTTTCGCCAAAAGTGTCGATGATGAAGCCGTTGGCTGCCACCGCTCCATTGCCCCGGGGGCCCATGGCCCGGTCTGCTTGGGAGGGCATGATAAAACTCAGTTGAGCTCCAGTGTCGATAAGGAACTGCTTGCCGGTGTGTCCGTCCGTCACATATAGAAGCTTGCTTTTTTCGCCGAGAACCGCCGCTGTTAACGGTTCTCGGCTTTGGCGTTTCCCGAAATCGTGAAATTTGCAGAGGGGAACGCATTTGTAAGCCTTCTCGGCGAAGCGGTGGTGGTAATAACAGACGTCGCTCCGTCTGTTACGTCTTGGCCGTGTCGCTGTCACGGCGGGCGGATTCTGCTCGGTGGTTTGTGGCTCCCCGTGGCTCCAGACATCAGCATTGAGGTCTGCAGATGCTGCTGTGGGTGTCTGTTCCTTGCAGGTGTTGACGAGTCGTTGAGCTTCGTGAGCCAGCGTGCGGAAGTCTTGCTGGGTGCTGCATCGCATGTTGGCAAGCGTCCCTCTCATGTGTGGCGGCAGCGTACTGAGGAATATAAATTGGAAGAGGAAGTTGTCATTGTCCTCTTCTTTAAGTTGCAGCAAGTCCTCCATGAGGGCCTTGGGTCTGCATCCTCTGTGGCCGTAGACCGCCAGGATCCTCTCGGCTCTCTCCTTGGCGGAGGGGACGAAATTCGCCACGATGGTCGCTTTCAGTTCTCTATATTTGTCCTGGGCCGGCGGCCGCTGGATTATGCTCCGCGCACATCTCGAAGTGGCGGCGTCGAGTTTGGCGACGATGTGATAGAACTTTGTATCGTCAGCCGTGATGCGCGCATGTGCAAACTGGGCTTCAGCTTGCTGAAACCACAAGGCGGGGTCTTCCTGCCAGAAGTCCGGCAGCTTGACGGTGACGGCGTTTGTGTGGACCGTCACTGATGTGTCCGCAGGGTGAGAGTGCCTTCCTTCGGCTCTCGCAGCGGCGCTGGTGCTCGGTTGAGCCCTCTCTATCACTTCTGCCGTGGGGGAACGTCGTCCATCTGTTCCCCTGTCTGCATGGGCGCTGGCGTCTGCCTGGGTCGCCACAGATGAGTCGATCGCGGGGGAACGCCTCTATTCCATCCTCGCGTCAGGGTCACCAGTGTAGAAGAGCTTGGAATAACGAGGCGATGTGACTTATAAACCAAAGTTTATTATCAGCTTCGCTCCTCTAACAAGTCTCATCTAGTGCAGCAGCAGAAGAAGTAAGAGAGCGAACACATTCGGCTCTACGTACTTATACTCACACATAACAAAAGACATGCATATCAAAGCTGACATCCATCATTATCTTAATCCCCCTCCTTTGTCTTCGTACCCCTCCACCTGGCCCTGGGAGGTCAGGGCGACCTATCTGGTCTCCACTGCAGCGCCTCGGATGCTCTTTGATCTTCACTGGCGGTTGAGACCTTTTGTCCTGTTCTGAGGTGTGAAGTCGCTTTACATATGTAATCACCAAACATTCTCACATGCTTATACATATGTAGGTTATGGGATATATGATTAATATAGACCACAGAGGCCCTTTTGCACTAGCCCGACTTAGCACGTCATGGTACAGCTCAGCATGCTTGGTAAGTCTTTGCACTAGCCTCAACACGGTTTAACAGCAGCGAATCTCAGCCCCGCTCAAGGGCAGGGTCCATTCGTGCTGAGCTGTACCGTGTTTTGGCGTCAAAAACTTTGGTCGCCGCTGATTGGTCAGGTCTTAACGTCACGAAAGCGCCCGTCTTCGTTGAAATCTGTACGACCGCCATTTGCAATCACGGACTAACTCGGTCACGGAGTAAATACTAACTAACTAACTAACTAACCTGCACTTATATAGCGCTTTTCTAGTCACAAAGACCACTCAAAGCGCTTTCATTAATACTAACCCTCTATTCTAAGGGCCTATAGGAAACAGATATCTAGGGACAATTTAGAACAGCCAATTAACCTAACATGCATGTTTTTGGCATGTGGGAGGAAACCGGAGAAATCCCGGAGTAAACCCACGCAACACGGGGAGAACATGCAAACTCCACACAGATCACTGTTGGTCGGGGGCTGGGATCGAACCCACGATCCCCACAATCCCCCGGCCAAGGGTAAACTGTGCTGCCGCAGTGCTAACCACTGCGCCACCGTGCAGCCCAAAATACCGTGCAGCCCAAAATACGATATTAATACAGACTGCGTTGTAGGTTTTGCGGAACTCTACACCGTGGTCCAACGAAGAGGTGCGGAGTTTTCTCTGCTTGGTGGCAGTTGCACAGTGAGGAGTGACCAGATGGCTGGCCAGCATACAACCGGACTATAGACAAGCTGAAGACGATCGTGAGAGAACCATCGATGGTGAGTGATTTGTAATAATGTGCATCTGTTTGCTTATTTATCCTGTTGGTGGTAAGCTCACTTTTTTGAGCCATACAGTGCTCTTCTGTGCTGGCTAACGTTTTTTTGGCTAGTTAAATGCTAATGCTAACGCTAGCGCTAGCTAGTACCATCTGTTGAATCGCGCTTGTTTTCTCCTAAATATTCGCTTGTAAGAGCAAAACGATGAAATATGTTAATCCTGGTTAAAGTCCTGGTTTGTGTTTTGTATTGCACTTTGGTCCTGCGCATTAAATTGTGTGCAATTTAATGCTCGAATGTGTTTCCACATGCCAGGGTTAGCCTCCCTGTTTATATTGTGGATACTGGTGAAATGGACTACAGCAGCCGAAATCTCGTCATATTAAAATAGCTTTTTCAAACCGGTGATTTATAAAGTCATTAATATAATTTTCTAAAGCGTCAGAATAGACCCACACACCTATTCTGTGGATCCTGCTGTGCTTTTCACTCATTTCAGAAAGAGAAATCCGTATATTGTATAGCTTCATTACACAGACAGTGATATATTTATTTTAATTTTGCTGATTACGGCTTACTGCCCTGAAAACCCCAAATTCTATTATGCAAAAAATTGGAATCTTACATAAAATTAACTTTAAAAAAATATTTTTTAAATAGAAATGTTGGCCGCTGAGGTGTTGTTTAATATGGGCTGTAGCCATAATCATCAATATTAAAATAAACACTTTCAATATATCACTGTTCCTGTAATGAATCTATATATGGGTTTCACTTTCTGAAATGAGTGACAAAAATATTGAATTTTTTCATGGTATTCTAATTTTAGAGATGTGCCTGTATATGTATTGAACTTGCTTGAAACTAACCATCATCCATTTCTGTCGTTCATCTAGGCGAGAGGAAATCAGCCGCCCCACAACCTACCGGTACCTCGCCACTGTGGAAAGTACTGAAATCCTTTGCTTTTATAGGTAAAGTGTCAAAAGCACAATTTCCACTTAATATAAAAGGGACTGAACTGAGATTTATTTGATTGTGTGAATATGGCACATCAACTGTAAAATAAACCGCTTGTTAATGTATTTATTTTTTTGTCAGATCACTTGTGTGATCCTTTGTGAGTTATGTTCATAACTGTATGTTTTGGCAAATGAGAGATGTTCAGTTGTCAATATAATTTACTTTATATGTGTAGTTTATAGTCTATCATCAATAAACTCATGAATGTATTAATTCATTCTGATTGCTGAGGCCAAAGTAAAAGCAGATGATTTTAAATGTAACTCAGCCCTTGTAAAATCTACTGAAGTGCAGCTACATGAAAATTGTGGTTAGAGGAGTTATTGTTTAATTTGACCTTGTTAGATTTTTTCCCCTTTGGTATATTATTCTATTTTCTTTTAATCTTTACTTTTAATCAATCCGAAATAAAGATTCATTCATTAATTCACATTCCACCGCTGGCTTTTAGCAACAAGTGTATTTCCAAAATAAGTTTTAAACTTGCTTTAATTAACCACCACCCATTTGTCTTTTGTCTAGGCAAGAGGGAAACTGTCACCCCAACTGGACCATGTATTTACAGACATGCAGGCTGTAGATCTGTCGAACCAGGACCAGGGGCCGATCCAGTTGCTTCTCAGTGAGGCAGCGTGTGACCATTCCAGTTTTTTTTTTTTTACAGTTTGAATTTTGCACATTCTGAATAATCTGGAATTAGCTGCTGATTGTAATAAACAATTTAGTGACTTATGTGTTTGCATCATGATTTTCTCTCTTTTTCTATTTTGTCTGTTAAGACACCGGTGGGAAAAGAGTCAACTGTACAAAGGATTAATCGGTGACCTTGAAAATAATGGCTCATTTTTAAGAAAAAGTAACCAAAACAATTATATTAACTTAAGACTACATTGTTAGAAGACTGTACAGAAGACCCTGCATACTTTAGTGACAGTATCAGTATATGGAGGAATTCTGGGTCATATTAGCATCTGCTCTTCATCGTAATGGGTTTGGGCGGGGGTGTGTAATCATGTGCCATGGAGGGCCAAGACCCTGCAGGCTTTACCTCCAACCAGTGTCTTCAACAGCAGATTCCACTGAACTTCTTCCACTGACTGATCAGTGAGAACACCTGCTGAAGAGACTGGGTAGAAGAGAGAATCTGCAGGGTCTTGGCCCCCCATGACACATGATTGGAAGCCCCGGATTAGGTTTAATGGGATTTAACATTTTAACACAAACTGCTTTATGGTTCATAATTCTGTTGACAGACTTACACCAAACCAAAATGATTTCTCAAACTGCTGGATTATTCTTAGCTTTTCCAATATTTCAGTATTTAATTTATGCCACATGGTGGTAACCTTCACATATAAAAAAAGAGACATCTGCAAAAACTTCAGAGGTTTATTGTCAGTGCAATTCCCAGTGCAATACGACATGAATGCATGTATAGTACATTGTTGATGCAGAGAATATATATTTCTACAGTACATGTATCTAGTAAGTATTTTCCATGTAACCTTGTGACTGCATTATTTTAATTCCTTTTAATCCTAGATCAAGTTTGTTTTGGCATAAAATGCATGATAACTGTCAAAAGATATCTTATTATACCTAACTCAGTAAAGTTTACTTTTTGAATATATATTTTGTGGCTAATATAGTTACTAACGTGGTGATCAAGTTGTGTCAGCTGATCATTTTTTTCTATGACACCACCTCACACAGTGCTGCAGAAACAGGTACGTGCATGATGTGTCAAACTGTCAACAGTCTCCATGATTTTCAAGCAGATCAGAGCAATTTGTTGCAAATTTGTTGCACAAGAAATAAACGTTTCTACAGACATTCTTAAGCTCTATAACCACTGATCGTTTGTGAAGCTGTGCTGACAATAGTGACAGGCTGATGACATCTGTGACAGGTCAGGTTCGCCCAGAGCGAATGAAGCAGTAATTTCCCCACAACAGAGCCATCTTAAACACACACAGCATACATATTTTAGTACCTAACAGCGATAAATTGCAGACATTAAAGTGTAGTACAACGTACTTGTAGCAAACTAGCATTAGCAAAATTAGCTTACCGTCATATATGACCTAGTTTGTATCCTCACGCCTTTGGCTCTCCCAGAAGCTGCAGAACTATTTCCAGAGTGTTTCATCTCGCTGTCTGTACCCTTGTCTAGCGGTCCTTTTTGGCGTTTATGGTGAAAAAAGCCACAGACCGAGGAGTCGCCTTGTACAGCTGTATGTGTTATGTTTTGGTTGGGTTGCGTGTTCTACGTCACGGGAGTGTGGCGCCGCCTGCTGTTATAGAAATCCCACCCACCCAAGCTCAACACGGTTGTAATGCGGTTGTAGTGCGGACAAAAGCGTACCAAACCATGTTGAAGTAAATCATGCTGTGCCGAAGTGTGCTGGGCTAGTGCAAAGGTGAGGTGTCCGCAGCTGCATAAAGCGATAGGAGAAATGTGTAACCCTTGGTGGTAACTATGCAGAGAAAGACTAATAAATGTGCCAAGGTTGAGTCTTCTCAGTCCATGGAAGATGACTCAGGGGAAATCTCTTATGAACAGCCCTCATAAATGTGTAACATTTCTATATTTTAGCTAAATTATATAAAATTGAAATGCCTGTTTTTTAGTGCCATAGCTATCATGGAGCAGCATATGCCCTGCTGAATCTGAACAGCGCTGTCAGTCAAAGATGGTGTTTCCCTATTCTCACCTACTGTAAATCATCACCTTCATTGGGTTTGATCTACTGAAAGCTGAAGTTTGATACTTTATATCCAGTGTGTCTAGGAAGCATGAAGGACTAAAAAGGCGCAGACCAGTAGTGTGGGTCTGGCTGTCAGGTACGATCTAATGCAGATGAGCGTATGCGTATGCTCGTCCACCGCTACAAAGGCTGGTTTGAGTCTGTCTATGCCAATTTCTCGAAGCTCGGACTCTCCCATTCTTTTCGGTGATGTCCAGCCCCTCGATTTCCCTTTTCTTCAAGCTTTGTTTTCTTTGCCGGCGGCGCACTGCATGAAGCCATTTTGAAAATCACAAAAAGACTGCTTAGGTGCGCTCAATTTCGCCAGGCATCGAATTACTGTTCAGTTGATTTTAGGTTCTCTCAATAATTTTTTTTTCCGCTGTATATTTTTCTTTTTGGCGTACAGAAATGGCAATACGCCCGTATTTGCTAAAATTGCATTTTCCCCATATTAAAATACGGCGAAACCATATCACTTGACGGGTATGATATAAGGTCCCACAGTCAAAGTCTGAAGTCAAAGGAATTGTCTCGAGGTACAAATCTGGGGAAGGGTACAGAAAAATTTCTGCTGCTTTGAAGGTCCCAATGAGCACAGTGGCCTCCATCATCCGTAAACGGAAGAAGTTCAGAACCACCAGGACTCTTCCTAGAGCTGGCCAGCCGTCTACACTGAGCGATTGGGGGAGAAGGGCTTTAGTCAGGGAGGTGACCAAGAACCCGATGGCCACTCTGTCAGAGCTCCAGCGTTCCTCTGTGGAGAAAGGAGAAACTTCCAGAAGGACAACCATCTCTCCAGCAATCCACCAATCAGGCCACTCCTTAGTAAAAGGCACATGGCAGCCCACCTGGAGTTTGCCAAAAGGCACCTGAAGGACTCTCAGACCATGAGAAACAAAATTCTCTGGTCTGATGAGACAAAGATTGCCGTGAATGCCAGGCATCGTGTTTGGAGGAAACCAGGCACTGCTCATGACCAGGCCAATGCCATCCCTACAGTGAAGCATGGTGGTGGCAGCATCATGCTGTGGGGATGTTCTTCAGTGGCAGGAACTGGGAGACCAGTCGGGATACAGGGAAAGATGAATGCAGCAATGTACAGAGACATCCTGGCTGAAATCCTGCTCCAGAGCGCTCCTGACCTCAGACTGGGGCGATGGTTCATCTTTCAGCAGGACAACGACCCTAAGCACACAGCTAAGATATTGAAGGAGTGGCTTCATGACAACTCTGTGAATGTCCTTGAGTTGTCCAGCCAGAGCCCAGACTTGAATCCAATTGAACATCTCTGGAGAGATCTGAAAATGGCTGTGCACCGACACTTCCCATCCAAACTGATGGAGCTTGAGAGGTGCTGCAAAGAGGAATGAGCAAAACTGCCAAAACATAGGTGTGCCAAGCTTGTGGCAACAAGACTTGAGACTCTAATTGCTGTCAAAGGTGCATCAACAAAGTATTGAGCAAAGGCTGTGAATACTTGTGTATATGTGATTTCATAGTTTTTTATTCTTAATAAATTTGCAAAAATCTAAAAAAAAACATTTTTTCATGTCATTATGGGGTATTGTTTGTAGAATTTTGAGGAAAAAAATGAATTTAATCCATTTTAGAATAAGGCTGTAACAAAATGTGGAAAAAATGAAGTGCTGTGAATATTTTCCGGATGCACTGTATGTGAGGGTGGTGTAGGACATGTTTGAGGACAGTGAGATGGTGGTGAGCTGTGTTGTAGGAATGACAGATGGATTCAAGGTGGAGGAGGGATTACATCAGGGATCAGCTCTGAGACCCTTCATGATGTCTGCAGACACTGAGCTGTATGAGAGTAGGGCGCAGGTGGAAGAGAACCTGGAGAGGTAGAGGTATGCACTGGACTGAATAAAACTTAGAAGCAAGATGTAACACGTGCATAAATGAGAGGGAGGCAGATGTAACAATGAAGATGCAAGGAGTGGAGGTAGATGAGTTTAAATACCTGGGGTCAACCATCCAAAACAATGGACAGTGTACAAGAGAGGTGAGGTGGATAGACATGAGTGTCTGGTGATTTGTGACAGGACAGTAGCCAGAGCAACCTGAGAGATTTTTGACCAGCAAAATCCAAATGGAGCCACAAAATATTAGCCTGAAAACTAAGGTAAAACAGCAACCGTCCTGTTTTTTTTACCCTAAATTTGTGAGATTTTTGGCATTTTTGTTTTTATCTTTTCTAATAAATTTGGTTATATTTGTCTTTGAAAATTTGTTGCTTTTTCTGGTAGAATTACAGCCTCTTTCCACATAAATTTGACATTTTTCCTCATAAAAATCTGAATTATGTTCAGTAAGTTTGATTTTTTTAAATTGTAAATTTGCAAGTGTTTTTCCCACAAGATTGCAACTTTCCACCCAAATTAGTTATATTTCTGGCAAATTTTCTGCTTTTCTAATAAATTTGTTCTAGTTTCCTTTTGTAAATTTGTTACCTTGTGTGGGTAAATTTGCAGCACTTTTCATATAAATTTGTAATGTCATTCTTCAAAAATGTCCAACTTTTCCAGTAGAATTGTGTGTGTGGGTTTTCCCTCAAATTTTATGACTATTCTTGCGAATTTGTTATGTAATTTTCCTTATAAAATTACAACCTTTTTTCCCTGAATTTATGAGAATTTTTGACATACATTTTCAACTTTTCTCATAAACTGGTTATTTTTCTAGTAAATTTATATTTTTTTCCCTCACAAATCTGTGCCCTCTTTTAACTGAAAGTTTTGAATTTTTTTTGTCAAGGTCCAAAGGAGCCACTAGCTATGTGGAAAAGTGCCACAGATTGCAGACCCCTGAGCCAGAGTGAAAGGGATGATTTACAAGACAGTATAATGAAACCTGCTATGATGCATGGTTTGGAGGCAGTGGCGCTGACAAAAAGACAGGAGATGGAGCTGGAGGTGGCGGTATTAAAGATGCTGAGATTCTCATTGGGAGTGACTAGGAGAGACAGGATTAGAAATGAGTACGTCAGAGGGACAGCTCAGGTTGAGCAGTTTGGAGACAAAGTAAAAGGCAAGGCTGAGATGGTTTGGACATGTGCAGAGGAGGGATAGTGGATATACTGGACAAAGGATGTTGAAGGTGGAGCTGCCAGGCAGGAGGAAAAGAGATTCATTGATGTAGTAAAGGAGGACATGGAGAGGGTTGGAGTTACAGAGGAGGATGTAGTGGGTGGGGTGAGATGGAGGCAGATGATCTGCTGTGGCGACCTCTGAAGGAAGCAGGAGAAGAAAAACCATGAAAACAATGAGATCCAATGACATTAAAGGACAGTTTGGGTGTCTAGACTCGAATTGAGAGTCAAGTTTTTTAAGTCCCCTGAGTAGTGAAGATAAGAAGTTATTAATGACATAAAAAGCATTCCAAATTATTAAAAAAAATCATTTGTGTTTTTAGTTTACTTCTGTGTGTTATTTTTAAGGCTCAGTAATCAGTTTTATGAGCACAGAGTCATGATTAAACAAGTAGTTTGACCTTGGAATTATTATTGATTGAGTAATTAAGAAGTTCAAAATAAAGATATCAAAGAAATAAAGTGGAAATAGAGTAGACTGACAAATGAGTTAATTTTTACTTTAAATGAAAGACAAACAAGCAAATTAAAAGGAATATTTCTACTTCATATGAGTATTGTGGTCCTTAAATTATTTCCAATTCATTTTTGCACTTCCAGTCCTCTACATAAAACAGTATTTTGGACGAAATTATTTCATTTTCCTTTTCACTTCTTAGACATGATTGAGAAGCTGTTTTTTATTTTCTGTTTATCCTTCATGTTTTTTTACGCTTGAACACTCAGACAAAGAAAGTTCCTCTGCACAGACACTAGATGGCGCAGTGACACAGTGAACTTGGTCTGTCCCTCCTGGCTTCTTGTCCAACATGAGAAAGATCACTTTTGGTTTTTGTTCCACATGTTTTATTTATCGCCATAACACGGAAGTGAGTGCTCGGTGGCACTTCTGATGATTTATTCAGATAAAATGATGATTTCTTTATCAGAACTGTCGGCCCGTGAGGATTCTCTGTTCTTCAAATCCATCCATCCATCTTCTTCCGTTTAATCCTTTTCGGGTCATACCTAAGGACAATTTAGAATCCCCAGTTTGATCCTGACTTGCATGTTTTTTGGCATGTGGGAGGAAACCGGAGAAATCCCGGCGTAAACCCACGCAGACACGGGGAGAACATGCAAATCCTTCCTGTCAATCTGTTCTCCTGTCTTATTTCTTCCTTGTTTTCTGTTTTTCTCTCGCATGAATGAAAAGATAATAGACCTTAGTATGGATGGAAAGTTCTGTGTTGACCAATAAACCAGCAGTTAAAACAGTCATTTGGATGCTAAACAAAACTGTTCATAACTAAAAAAAAAAAAGAGAGAGAGAGAGAGGTTACTTCTGGTTCTAAAATGAAAAACTATCAGCAAGTGCCTTAATCATCAAAAACAAACCCCAGTCAGCTAATATTTTAGTGACACTGCACAGAACGGTTTTTGTCATATTTTTATTGTCAATTTGTAAGAATGTTGCAACTTCTCGCAGGACTTTATGCGACAAAGATGAGATTCCATTGTTAAAAAGTGAGTTTTTCCTCCCCACTGTTACCAAGTGCGTGCTGGGGCGTCACCTGATTGTGGGAGTCTCCTTCTCAGAGCGTAGGACAGCGACTCTTCATCTGACGGGATGGAGGGCTAAACTGGGTTGAACTGACTCCATACAGACAGACAAAAATCCAGTAAACGGAAGAAAAAGTTGGTTAAAAGGAAAAAAAATGCATATATGTTAAATTACCAAAGAATTCCGACTCTTCCCCTTAGAATTCTGACTTTTTTTTCCTCAGGATTTTATACGATTTTCCTTAGGATTCTGACTTTAACCTCAGAATCCCAACGTTAGCCTCAGAAGTCCAAATTTTTCTGCAGAATTCATTTTTTTCCTTGGAATTACAATGGTTTTCCCCTCAGAATTTTCACTTTTCTCCCCTCAAAACTTTCGCTTCAGTTTCAGAATTCTGACTTTTTCCCCTTTTGGAATTCTGACCCTCAGAATTGTGACTTTAATCTGAAAATTCTGACTTTAGCTTCAGAATTCCAACTGTTTTCCTCACAATTCTGACTTTTTCCCCTTTTGGAATTCTGACCCTCAGAATTGTGACTTTAATCTGAAAATTCCGACTTTAGCTTCAGAATTCCAACTGTTTTCCTCAGAATTCAGTTTTTTCCTTGGAATTTGATGGTTTTCCCCTCAGAATTTTCACTTTTCTCCCCTCAGAACATTCGCTTCAGTTTCAGAATTCTGACTTTTCCCCCTTTTGGAATTCTGACCCTCAGAATTGTGACTTTAATCTGAAAATTCCGACTTTAGCTTCAGAATTCCAACTGGTTTTCCTCAGAATTCTGACTTGAATGGGTGAATGCTAAATTTAGCCTTGTTATTCTAACCCCCTCCCCCGACTTTAATATCAGAATGTTGATTTTTTTTTCTTAAACTTCTTTTTAAAAAGTAACGATCCCCCCACCGTCTTCCATAGCGTTAATAAAATCCCACCAGCATCCCAGCGCCGGGCTGTTCCCGCTTACAGACTTGTGACGTGGATGAGCCGTGTGGCCCGGGAATCGACCTGTTCCTCCCGGGGCAGCGCAGCCTCCTCATCCGCCCTCTCTGCCCCTCACTTCCCCTCCTCGGCGGTGGAGCTCGGCCGTGCTCGGTGTCGGCAGGTGGAGCTCCATCCTCTCTCCTCCATCAGACCTCCGGGAGGATCCAGGACTCCCTCAGCGAACACACACACACACACACAGACACGCACGCGGACCAAAATGCACGCGGCTGTCAGAGAAGCGCTCGAGCTCCCGTTGAGTTAAAAGAGGGAGAGAGTCTCGCGCTCCGGCAGTCAAGGAGTGTTTTCCCGCCGTTCGGACCGGACCGGTTGGTGTTATGTCCGTCAGCGGAGCTCCTCCGCTCAGTCCGCTTCTTTTATCTGTTTTATCGCTTCTGTGAATTATAAAACAATAAGGGAATAATTTAAAAAAAAGAAAAAAAAAGATGGGATTCTGACAGGAGCCACCGGGGGCCGCCGGCTCCTCCTGACCGGAAAATGAAGCGTCTCTGTCGGAGGCTGTCGGTGGCCGTGGCGGTGCTGGTGTGGCTGGGAGCGCTGGTTTACCTGCTGGTGCTGAGCCGCAGGAGGCTGCCGGAGCTGGGCGGAGGAGCGGGAGGAGCAGGAGCGGCGAGAGGAGGAGAAGCGACGGACAACCAGGTGAAATAAAAATGTCAAAAGTCAGCTGTTTGTGGGAGTTAAAAGCCGAAATGGAGAGGTGGGAGACTACTGTCACAAAGTGAAGCAGCATTAGCCTGAATTAGGGTGTCAATTACTCAAATATAAGTAAGAGTAGACACCAAAAAAGTTACTAAAGTAGGAGGAATAACGTAGCTACTACAAAGTTGCCAGTTTGCGAAGATTTTCCTCCTAAATTTGCCAATTTTCTCTTGAATGTTCACTTTTTTCCTCCCAAATTTAACAGGTTTATTTTCCCCACATACATTTGCTATTTTTATCACTTGAATGTGTGACTTTTGTTTTTAAATTTTACTTTTCACCTCATATGCATTTAAGACTTTATTCTCATAGATTTCTGTTGTTTTTCTGATACATTTCAGAAATGCTTCTTTTGAAGTTACTTTTTCCTCACACATTTGTTACCTTTTTGGTAACATTGGGCATTTTTGAGATGAATTTGCATAATTTCTCATAAAACTGTAACTTTATTCTCATAAAGTTGTGTTTTTATGACATTGTGCACATAATAAATTTGTATTTTTGCTTGTTCATTGAAGACTTTTTCTTTTAAATTTGAAACTTAAAAAAAACTGACTTTTTTTCTACAAAATGTATTTTTACACATATAGTTTAGGTTGTTTTTTTCCTCTTAAATTTGCTGTTTTTCTTGTACATTTAAAACATTTTATTATTATTAATTTGTGAGGTTGCTTTCCTCATACATTTGAGACATTTTTCATTTGAATTTATTGATTTACTATCCTCTGGATATAGTGATGGTAGTAACCAGTTTACGCATGTTACTTAAAAACAAATTCTCTTCAATTGAGTATTATTATTGCAAGATACTTTTTTACTGTTTACTGGGAAGCCTCATTTATGAAGAAAAACTGTCGGCTACTTTTACTGAAGCGTTTTAGTACCAGTTTTCAAGAACAAAGGTGATGCTCAGAGCTGTAGTAACTACAGAGGCATAAAGTTGATCATCCACACTATGAAGATATGAGAAAGAGCTGTTGAAGCCGGGTTAAGATTTTAAGGTGACCATCAATGAGCAGCAGTATGGTTTCATGCCAAGAAAGAGTACTACAGATGCAGTGTTTTCTTTAAGAGTGTTGATGGAGATGTATAGAGAAGGTCAGAATGAGTTGCACTGTGTCTTTGTGGATCTAGAGAAAGCAGATGATAGAGTGTCAAGAGAGGAAGTGTGGTACTGTATGAGAAAATCAGGAGTGGCAGAGAAGTATGTGAGGGTGGTGCAGGACATGTATGAGGACATTGAGACGGTGATGAAGTGTGCTGTAGGCGTGATTGATGGATTCAAAGTGGGGGTTGGATTACATCAGGGGTCAGCCCTGAGCCGTTTCTTGTTTGCTATGGTGATGGACACACTGACAGATGAGGTCAGGCAGGAGTCTCTGTGGACTGTGATGTTTGCAGATGACATTGTGACCTGTAGCGAGAGTAGGGAGCAGGTGGAAGAGAACCTGGAGAGGTGGAGGAATGAAAGTCAATAGAAGCAAGACAGAATGCATGTGTGTGAATGAGAGGGCGGCAGGTGCAACAGTAAAGATGGAAGGAGTGGAGGTAGTGAAATTAGATGAGTTTAAATACCTGGGGTCAACCATCCAATGGAATGGACAGTGCACCAGAAGAGGTGAAGAAGAGAGTGCAAGCTGGGTGGTATGGGTGGAGACAGGTGTAGAAAAACTTGCAAGTCTGTGGGAAAAGTAGCAGGTTTATGGGACATTGTCTCAAGAAAGGTTGCAAACTTACAAGAAAAAGAGTCTTAGCTTTTCATTAAAGAATGCTGAATTTATTAGAAGAAAATTTACAACCATAAAGTCACTAATTACAAGAAATGGTTGAATTTTGAAGAGGAAGAGTTCAGCTGCTACGGAAGTCAAAATTACAAACTGGCTCAAAGCTAATTACTACTTACACACATATATATATATTTAGTTTTTCTTAGTTTTACTCAAGAATGTATTTTTGATTGCTAATGCTTTGCTAAGGATGGTTTGCTAATACTTGAGTACAATTTTTGAATACTCTACCCACCTCTGATCTTTGGTTATTCTTCTGAATTTGTAATTTCATTGAAATGAAATCAGAGTTTCATTGTTCTTCTGTGGTGGCTCAGGAAATTTGAATTGTACATGGATATTCTTTTGCTTTTTTAAAAGACTTAGATTAACCGTTATACCCCAGGAGGGAAACGTAAAATCTCATATTTGATATTCTACATGAGTAAAAGCCTCCAAATTGGCAGAAAAAAATGAACTTATTGAGGTTTAATGGCAGACACATAAATTGAAGTGTTTAATTGGTGTAATTAGTCCAGGTGCAACAGAATGGCACTAATGAACACCCTCATAAAGGGATTTTATGGGGTTTTTTTTTAATACTTTGGGACACTTTGGAAAAGACTGGTGATATACGGAATCCAGGCATGAGAAAAGTGACAAATTTGAATTTTCCCACCTAATAAGGCAACAGCTTTATTTAATTTGTCCTGTGTTATCCATCTCAGCTCTCATGTTAATACATTAACGTTTCAGAGGCGCTTCCTTATTTCTCTGATTTTCTGTTTGTAATCTCAGTTCTGTTTTACATTTATTGAAATAAAAATGTATAAAAAGGATTGAAGTTTATGGTAGTTAAAGTAACAGTAGTTACAACAATTAAAATGACCACATTTTAATTATTTTAAAGGTCCCGTTCATTACACTTTTCCCACATGTTGACGACTCCCACACACAGTGACGTGCGGTCAGGAGAGGCAGGTGAGGCTGAAAATCAGTCAGAGGCTGCGCAGTACCATTGCCCTAACAGGAGGGGGTGTGCTTGAGCACCATAAGCACAGCTTTTTTTTTTTTTAAATAAAAGAAGATAAGGACATTTTTTTTAACAAAGTCACAGCGATTTTTGTCCAGAAGGATAGGCAAATTTACTTCATTTACAAATAAAGGTAAGCTCATGCATGCATAGTAGTTGTAAATACTAATTACCTCCGCAAAAGGGGGAGGTTATGTGATCATCGGCGTTGGTTTGTCTGTCTGTCTGTCTGTCTGTCTGTCTGTTTGTTTGTCTGTCTGTTTGTTTGTTTGTTTGTTTGTTAGCAAGATAACTCAAGAAGTTATGAACGGATTTTCATGAAATTTTCCCAGATTGTCAGAAATGGGGTATCCTACAGATGATTAGATTTTGGTGGTGATCCGGATCACCGTCCACAAGAAAACTGCCATTACGCAAAATGCCATTTTCGTGAATAACTACTGAACCACTAATCTTATCATTGTCAATCCAATTGCTAGTCATATGTTTTCATGGTCAACGAATCTGAAAACGTACACACAAACACTGTATGGGGGGGAACTGTAGCGCTAAACCGCCATTACGCAAAATGCCATTTTCGTGAATAACTACTGAACCACTAATCTTATCATTGCCAATCCAATTGCTTGTCATGTGTTTTCATGGTCAAGGAATCTCAAAACGTACACACAAACACTGTATGGGGGGAACTGTAGCACTAAACCGCCATTACGGAAAATGCCATTTTCCTCAATAACTACTCAACCACTAATCCTATCATTGTGAATCCAATTGCTTGGCAGATGTTTTCATGGTCAAGGAATCTGAAAACGTACACACAAACACTGTATGGGGGGAACTGTGGCCGCCATTACGGAAAATGCCATTTTCGTGAATAACTACTGAACCACTAATCCTATCATTGTGAATCCAATTGCTTGGCAGATGTTTTCATGGTCAAGGAATCTGAAAACGTACACACAAACACTGTATGGGAGGAACTGTGGCCGCCATTACGGAAAATGCCATTTTCGTGAATAACTACTGAACCACTGCTTGTCATATGTTTTCATGATCAAGGAATCTCAAGACTGTATGGGCGGAACTGCGGCGCTTGGCGGAGGTCTGCGCTCTCCGAGTGCTTTTCTAGTAATAATTTGTAATGAGTGTAAATTATGGAGCTGCAACACACAGAGAGATGCAGCTCTCAGAGCCACTATAGTTTCCATTATTCCTTGGTCAAATACAAAGTATAAGGAATTTTGTGCCCCAAAAAATTTTGTAAAATAACTTAATACATTATACTTTTGTAATCGAGGGTGTTTGCACATTGTGTATGCTCAAGGTGAGTTATAAAATGAAAACACATACTTTTATTACTGCCTTTTCTGTGTATTCTATTAAGAGGTAATTTAATAAAATACTTTGCACTTGTTTTGTTAAAAGTATTTATGAAATCAGATTTGTAAATCAGACCCTGAAAGCATCACAGCCTCACAAGAAATGAAACTCACCGCTGCTCCCACAGGCCCTAATGAAATGTTTGTGACATTCTTTGGCCAAATTTTCTTTAATTATTTAAATATTGCAGCATCATTGGGAATCATCATCTTTTGCAGCCTTCCTCAAAATGGCTTGTTTCAGTGCATGTCTCTCTAAATACCTAAGAGAGTCATTTAACTCCACCCTCCCTCTGAGTGAGCATGAGCCAACTAATGTAAATTTATTGAACCAATGCAATCACTGGTGGACAGGGGTGTGTGGAGTACAATAAGGACAGAAACATTTGTGAATGAGTGGCTAAACTGCTAGCCTCAGCTAGCTGTCTTGGGTCTCAAGCTAAAATAATGTCTAAGAATGTACTGTATGGTGAAATGTTAGATGAACAAGAATTGCAGTGATCGACAGTTAAGCTGACACAGGTTGGACAGCGTCCACCCACTGAAGCAAGCTGTAATGCAGTTAGAATGACCAACTCCGACCGCCTAGCCAAGTTAATGCTAATGGTTCGATGTAGCATCATGGCGAAAATATAACAAAATAAGTCTGAATGACGTGAGATATATAATCAACTGTGGATTAGTGAACTAGGTGGAAACGGGGGTGTTTATTAGAGTGACTAAAACCTAAAGAAAATAACAATACAAACCACGCATGATAAGCTAACTCACGCTTGGCTCCCTGTTCATCTTGTTTGCAGACAGACAGCTAGACTGTCGGTGGCGCAGTGGTTAGCCCTGTGGCAGTACAGTAAGAAGGTCACAGGATCAATCCCACCCCCTGACCATCAATGACCCTTCTATGTAGAGTTTGCATGTTCTCCCTTTGTCTGGGTGGGTTTACTCCAGGCAATCCGGTTTCCTCTTACAGGCCAAAAACATGCAAGTTGGGTTAACTGGAAACTCTAAAGTGGCCCTAGGTGTGAATGTGTGTGAATGGTGAAGGGATTGGCACCGCACCGTGGCTGTCTCATCCATCCAGGTGGATGCCTTGTAATTTCCCCATTGTGGGACTAATAAAAGATTATAAAATAAATGAATATTAATAGAGCAGTGGGCGGTATCTAGGGTGGGTTTCCCTGTCATGACCTGGGCACGGTCACCGACCATGTCCATGCTTTTTATTATTTTTGGACTTGAACTTACTAGTTTCCCTACTTATTCAGCCACTTATCATTCCTCCCTGCGGCGTCCTTGTTGTTGTAAACTCACTGTTCCCTAGCCACAACGTTGGTGTTCCCACCAACTGTAAGTTATCTGCCATTACGGCTTCTTTTGTGTTTTCAGCCCACGAGCTGCTTTGTTTGTTAATAGATTATGAACAAGAATCACCCTGCACGTAAGTCTGTCTTTGTGCCCCAGAGGGGCAACCACAACATTCCCATTTCTTGACGTACAGGAAAAAACTTTGAAGGGTTACATCAGCTGGTCAAAGCCAGAATCGATATAAAGGCTGTGTGGGTTTTTTTTTTAAGAGAAGTGAGTGTTTCCATGGTTTTTCTTTAATCACGTGACCAACAGACGCGTTTCAGAAGGTTAAAACCTACAGAAACACAATTTTTCCATGAATGGTTCCTTTAAGTTAGCTTTGGAATGGAAAAACTGTTATGTCTCAAGTCTAAAGTTGTATTTAGTCTATGGGTCAGATTTATTAAGGCAGTGCAAATTAGTGAGTGCGCAAATTAGACAGAGCGCCTCAAGGAGTGGCCAATTTTTGCCAGTGATCTACTAACAACACACAAAATTATGAACACAGATGCAGTCACTTCATTTCAATAATGCCCACCTATCCACCCAGAGCACAGCAAAATTGCACACAGGCACAACCAGTTTGGAGGAGCATAATATATAAAGTCTTTTTTAAAAGTTTTTGTTTAAGCGCAAACCCCACTTAAAATAGTTTACTTTTGTTCATTAGATTTTCATTTAGCATGGCAGACTTTTTTGTTTAATGTGTATAAATTAAGCATTTGCATCTAATTTAATAAAAGACTACTCATGAATAAATTGATTATTTAACCAACATGTTTATTTTATTAACACTAGAACCATCAAGATGGTCTGCTGGAGAATCTGGGGTTTTATTATGTGTATAACTTTGTTTTAACAAAATCTACAGGTCTCCCAGTTCACAACTTTTTATAAATGATATTTAGAGTTACGGTGTTGCAATTTCGGAGACGTTTCTATGGATCTGTGCGCTCTTTTTGTTAACTATTTCGTTAAATCCTGGCACACTTAGCAGCAGACTGACAACCACAAACCTTAGTAAATCACCTTGTGCCAGTTATTTAAATACTCCCCTCCCTCAAATTTGTGTGTTGACATGACAACTCCCGCAAATGCATACAGTGGTGTGAAAAAGTGTTTGCCCCCTTCCTGATATTGTCATAAATTGCTGTTTCTAAGCAGAGAAAATGACCCAAGCGCTGAACTATTAATTAGTGCAGTTTTATTAACTCAAAAAACAACACAAAAGAACAAACAAGGTGCCCAATAACAGAGAGGAAGGAAGATTACCCATGAAATGTCTCACCAGAGCAGACAGAGCTCTGGTGGAGGAGAAGGCAGACAATTCAAAGTAACAAGGTGAAAATACAAAAACAGCCCTTAAATAGCACCCTAAACCAATTACACAATGATTAACAGGTGTGAGTGCCCAAACAGGTGAAAGAAAACAATAATATATAATCAGGACCAGCTGGCTAGTCAGAGGGAGGCAAATCAGGAACGGACAGCTGGCAGGATACGCCCACACAAGGCTTCACGCCTCCTGACAGCTGTCATCAGGAAAAAGGACAATATTAGAGAAATAAATGATAATGCCACATACTACATAATACTAATAAATGAGTACAAAAAATTAAAAAAAAATATTACACAAAGTGGCCAACAGAACATTAATACGTAAACCCAAAAAGCAAAATAGCACATAACCGTAAATAAACAGGAAGGAAGCCATGAAACCGAGCCTGGAGAAAATCTCCAGCACTCGATTCATGACAGATTTCTCATTTTTTTTTGTATGTTTGTCACACTTAAATGTTTCAGATCATCAAATAAATTTAAATATTAGACAAAGATAACACAAGTAAACACAAAATGTAGTTTTTAAATGAAGGTGTTTATTATTAAGGTTAAAAAAAATCCAAACCTACATGGCCCTGTGTGAAAAAGTGATTGCCCCCCTGTTGAATCATAAATTAACTTGTGGTTTAGTACATCTTTGGAAAGCTGAGTGCAATTTTTCTAGCCACACCCGAGCCTGATTACTGCCACACCTGTTCTCAATCAAGAAATCACTTAAATAGGACCTGCCTGACAAAGTGAAGTAGACCAAAAGATCCTCAAAAGTTAGACATCATGCTGCGATCCAAAGAAATTCAGGAACAAAGGAGAAACAAAGTAATTGAGATCTATCAGTCTGGCAAAGGTTATAAAGCCATTTCTAAAGCTTTGGAACTCCAACGAACCACAGTGAGAGCCATTATCCACAAATGATGAAAGCATGGAACAATGGTGAACCTTCCCAGGAGTGACCGGCCGACCAAAATTACCCCAAGAGCATAGTGACAACTCATCCAAGAGGTCACAAAAGACCCCACAACAACATCCAAAGAATTGCAGGCCTCACTTGCCTCAGTTAATGTCAGTGTTCATGACTCCACCATAAGAAAGAGACTGGGCAAAAATTGCTTGCATGGCAGAGTTCCAAGATGAAAGCCACTGCTGAACAAAAAAAACATAAAAGCTCATCTCAGTTTTGCCAGAAAACATCTTGATGATCCCCAAGACTTTTGGGAAAATGATCTGTGGACTGACGAGTGGACTGAACTTTTTGGAAGATGTGTGTCCCATTATATGTGGCGTAAAAGTAACACAGCATTTCAGAAAAGGAACATTATACCAACAGTAAAATATGGTAGTGGTAGTGTGATGTCTGGGGCTGTTTTGCTGCTTCAGGACCTGGAAGACTTGCTGTGGTAAATGGAACCATGAATTCTGCTGTCTACCAAAAAATGCTGAAGGAGAATGTCCGGCCATCTGTTGGTGACCTCAAGCTGAAACGCACATGGGTCCTGCAGCAGGACAGTGATCCAAAACACATCAGCAAGTCCACCTCTGACTGGTTTAAGAAAAACAAAATGAAGACTTTGGAGTGGCCTAGTAAAAGTCCTGACCTGAATCTGATTGAGATGCTGTGGCATGACCTTAAAAAGGCGGTTCTTGCTCGAAAACCCTCCAATGTGGCTGAATTACAACAATTCTGCAAAGATGAGTGGGCCAAAATTCCTCCACAGCGCTATAAAAGACTCATTGCCAGTTATCGCAAATGCTTGATTGCAGTTGTTGCTGCTAAGGGTGGCCCAACCAGTTATAAGGTTTAGGGGGCAATCACTTTTTCACACAGGGCCATGTAGGTTTGGATTTTTTTTCCCCTTAATAATAAACACCTTCATTTAAAAACTGCATTTTGTGTTTACTTGTGTTATCTTTGTCTAATATTTAAATTTGTTTGATGTTCTGAAAAATTTAAGTGTGACAAACATACAAAAAAAAATAAGAAATCAGGAAGGGGCAAACACTTTTTCACATCACTGTATGCAGTGTGGCCAGGCGCAAAATTAACATAGTCCACGCCTTTCCACCGCTAATTTTGCCCTGCGCCCTTTAGTAAATCTCAGCAGCAGTTTTTTAACGCCAAAACAGGGTTTTGTGATGGCACAGCACGTTAGTAAATCTGCCCCATATCTCTTCTGGTCTTTGTTTTTAGTTTCTGAGGAGCTTCTCCTTTCTTTTTAATGTAGATTATGACTCATGAGAAATTTGTTTTCTGTAATGCTGAATATTCACTTCCAAGCATTCCAAAATCAAAGCTGACTGTGCCTGTTAACCCTTGTTCAACTATGTATTAAACTCCCCATGAATGTAAGATGAACGCTGTAGTGGCTGGCTTCTAAAGTACAGATAGTTAACTGATTGTTACTTTATTTTGTTTTGCTTTTTGTGTGGGGGTTTTGCTCCTGATGAGTAGTTAAAAAAACTTCTTGAAGTGTATGACAGAGAAAGCAACAATTCTTCTAAATATCCTCACAAAGAAGGTTAGGCTTTAAAGGCAAGCCATTGTTTTTAGCAAACATTTTTATGTGCTGTAACTCCAACTAGTTAACCTTTAGAAAAGCACAATACAGAGAAGGGAGTATGTGAGGGTGATGCAGGACATGCATGAGGACAGCAAGGCGGTGGTGAGGTGCGCTGTAGGAGTGTCAGATGGATTCAAGGTGGGGGTGGGATTACATTAGGGATCGACTCTGAGCCTCTTCTTGTTTGCCATGGTGATGGACAGGCTGACAGACGAGGTCAGGCAGGAGTCCCCGTGGACCATGATG
Organism: Pholidichthys leucotaenia; assembly: GCA_020510985.1. Lineage (NCBI taxonomy): Eukaryota > Metazoa > Chordata > Actinopteri > Cichliformes > Pholidichthyidae > Pholidichthys > Pholidichthys leucotaenia. The sequence continues at coordinate 263,902,930 of CM035842.1, forward strand.
TTTGCAGATGCCATTGTGCTCTGTAGTGAGGGTAGGGAGCAGGTGGAAGAGAACCTGGAGAGGTGGAGGTGTGCGCTGGAGAGAATAGGAATGAAAGGCGGTAGAAGCAAGACAGAATACGTGTGTGAATGAGAGGGAGGCAGGCGTAACGATGAAGATGCAAGGAGTAGATGAGTTTAAATACCTGGGGTCAAGCATCCAAAGCAATGGATGCTTGACACAGTTGGGGTTACAGAGGAGGATGGAAGGGATAGGGCAGGGGTCGGCAACCTGTACTACCCAAAGAGCCACTTTGAGTGATTTTTATCTAAAAAATCTGCATGGGGCCATAACAGTAGGAGAGCCTGAAAACTGAGCAGCAGAGTTAGAACCACAACATCAGGAGTAAAAGAGGTTTTTCTCATAAATTTGCAGCTTTTTGATTGCAAATTTGTTACAGTTTTCTCACAAAATTACAAAGTTTCTGGTAAATTTTTGGTTATTTTCAAAAAAATTTGATTTTTTTTTTCTTGCATGTTTGTGTGGGTGTTTTCCTCATGAAACTAATATTTTTTTTATAAGTTTTTTTTATTGAACATCAATACTACAGGGTGTGTATATCCACATACAGTAACAATCAGAGAAGTCCCTCAGAACAATGCTCACATATTATCATTATTTTTCCCCCCAATAATTCCATCCCCTACCCCTCCAAGAGCATGCAGGACACCACTCAAAACAAAACAAAAAAACAAAAAGAAAAAGGAAAGCATATGCATAGGGTCACCACAGCTGTGCGCTATACACTATGGTTCACATGGACAAATAACACAAGTGCAAATGCACGAGGGCTGCTAAGTGGGTACGGTTTTAAGTTTACTCAAATATGTCAACAGTGGGTCCCACACAGAAAAGAATTTGTCCCTGGATCCCCTGAGAGTGTATTTTATTTTCTCTAACTGTCTGAATTGCATTAGGTCACTAAACCACAGAGACACATTCGGTGGGTTCTTAGATTTCCAATGTAACAATATTCTTCTCCGTGCAAGCAGCGTTGTAAAAGCAATGATGTTTTTATGTCTTGTCCTCATTGTAGAATGTCTTCTATCTGTGGTACTGAATATAGCCATTGCTGCACTGGGTTGGAGAGCAATATTAAGTGCCTCTGACAATGTTTTAAAAATTGTAGACCAGTACGTTGTCAGCGCTGGGCATGACCAAAACATATGGGTTAAGTCAGCAGGAGTGTTTCGACACCTGTCACAGCTGGCATCTGTGTTAAGATATATTTTAGCCAGTCTTGCTTTAGAGAAATGGATGCACTGCAGAATCTTGAGTTGTATTATGCTTAATTTGGCACAGGAAGTACTGTCATTCACTCTTTGTAGAGCGCTGTCCCAAATGTCCTCTTCCATGTCCTCCCCCAATTCATCCACCCAGTCTGACCTGACCTTTTCAAGGGCTGTGTTTTTAAAAGAAGTTATACAGTTATTAATTCTTGAAATGAGTCTTTTAGATTTGAAAGGATTTTCAAACAGATCATCTAAGCCAGAAATTGATGATATACTGTATATGGAAAGTTGGGATCATGATGCTGAAGGAAATGGCGAACTTGGAAATATCGAAATAAGCTGGACCGAGGAAGGCCAAATTTTTGAGATAAATCATCAAAGCTTGCAAAAATATTGTTTATATACAAATCTTTAAATTTATAAATGCTTTGTCTTTGCCAAAGAGTAAATTCAAAGTCTAATCTAGCTGAGGGGAAAAGGTGGTTATTGTGTGTAGGACTTACATGAAGAAGATTTTTGAACCCAAAGTTCTGTCTAAATTGAAACCATATTTTAAGGGTATTTATCATGATTGGATTATTAGTATATTGTGAGATAGAGGGGGGAAGACTGGAGGTAACCAGGGCTCTAAGAGATGTTGAAATGCAAGATGCAGCTTCAGACTGACACCAGTCTGTACCAGGAGAGTGAAGCCAATGCATGATTTTCTGATTGTTTGAGGCTCAATAATAATAACAAAAATTTGGAAGAGCTAAGCCACCTTACATTTTAGGCCGCTGTAACAGTTCTAGCCGTGCTCTAGGGTTCTTCCCATCCCATATAAATGAAGTAAGGACTTTATCAATGCATTTAAAGAAAGATTTAGAGAGATAAAGTGGGATACATTGAAGCAGATAAAGAAATTTGGGAAGTACATTCATTTTGATGCAGTTCACTTTTCCTGCTAAGGATAGGTGAAGTATTTTCCATTTCAAGTAGCAGACAGAAGTTTTCCTGATAAAGCCCTTGTATATTCCTTGTGATATTAATGCCCAAGCATTTAAAGCCATTTCTGGACATTTGGAACGGTAGGGCATTGTCCTGTATTTGAAGAGCCAGATCATTAAGAGGATAACATTTGCTTTTACTGAAGTTAAGTTAATATCCAGAAAATGTGCCATATCTATTCACTTCCTGGATAATATGAGGAGCACTTAAAACAGGGTCTGATACGTACATTAATAAATCGTCTGCGTATAGAAAAACTTTGTGCCCCCCCCCGTACATTCCACCTATTGATGGCAATGATTTGAGTGTAATGGATAAAGGCTGTGTGGCCAGGGCGAATAGTAATGGGCTGATAAGGCATCCCTGATGGGTGCTCCTTGACAGCTGGAAATACTGTGAACGCTTACCATTTGTAATTACAGAGGCTTTGGGTGAGGTATATAAGAGTTTAATCCATGACATGAAGTTAGGGCCATAACCGAATTTCTTTAAACATGCAAATAAATATCCTCCTTCTACCCTGTCAAATGCTTTTTCTGCGTCCAGTACAATAACCACCTCAGGTACTACACTGGACCCAGGCGAGTGAATAACATTAAGAAGCCGGCGAATATTTGTAAATGAATGACGCTCCAAAATAAAACCAGTCTGGTTAGCTGAAATCACATCATGCATTGTGGTTTCTAGGTGCAAGGCAAGGGCTTTGGCTAAGATCTTCACGTCACTGTGTAGGAGGGAGATGGGTCGATATGAGCCACATTCTGTGTTATCTTTGCCTGATTTAAGCAAGAGAGTAATTTACGCTTCAGTCAGTGTCAATGGAAGTGACCCATGGCACAAAGAGTCATTAAACATATCAAGTAAGATATTAGATAATTTTTTAGGGAACTTTTTAAAGAACTCTATAGGGTACCCATCGGGGCTGGGTACCTTGCCATTCTGCATTGCCTTTATTGCATTAATGATTTCTATACGTTTTAGTGGAAGCTCAGTCTCAGTTCTATGTAATGTATTTATAGAAGGAGCCCGGAGATTATTAAAGAAGTGCTCCATGTTTGTACTGTCACTTATCATCTCTGATGTATATAGATTTGAATAAAACAAAGTGAATGTTTCATTAATTTCTTCTGGGTCAATAGCTAGTTCCCCATTATCTTTCTGTATTTGAGGGATCTGTTGAGAGACTGAGCAGCACTTGAGTTGATGTGCTAACAAACGGCCAGCTTTGTTGCCATGTTCATAGACATAACCCCATGATTTTAACAGGAGACGTTCCGTCTTTTCAGTTGATAATAAATTATACTGTGTTTGGAGGTCCAACTTTCTTTTATAGAGTTCAGGGAAGAAACAGAGTACTGATCATCCACCATGGATATTGATTTAATGAGTTCCTCTTGTTTAATTCTTTTCATCTTATTTATCTTAGCAGAGTACGCTATAATCTCGCCCTTTAATAACAGCTTTTAGTGTTTCCCAGAGGAGGGAAGGGGAAATGTTATCTTTTTTGTTGAATTCAATAAAGTCATCAATTTTTTGGGATATCATTTCACAAAAGGCCTCATCAGCCAAAGACCTCGGTCTAATTTCCAGAAGGGGCATTCCGAATTGTAAAACGGAAACGCGAGATCCAATAGTACAGGACCATGATCTGATTCAGTTATAGTTGAGTATTCAGCTTTTGTGACAAAGGGGAGAAGAGTCCGGTCAATAAAGAAATAATCTATTCTACTATATGAGTGATGTACAGAGGAAAAAAAAGAAAAGGATTTACTTTGCGGAAATAAAAAATGCCAAGGATCAACACTTCCTATCTGGTCCATGTAATCTGACAGTAGCTTGGCTTTTTTGGAAAGGTTTATAGATTTAGGATTAGAACGGTCTAGAATTGGATTTATGACACAGTTTAAATCTCCAGCAAAAATCAGTTGTTGTGAGTTCAGATCTGGAATTAATGAGATTGTTTTCCTCATAAATTTATCATCATCCCAATTTGGGGCATAGATATTAACCAAAACCACAGGCTTATGGTCGAGGAGCCCAGAGACCATTACAGATCTTCCTTGTGGATCTGAGATGACAGTGTTTGCGTTAAACTGGATTTTTTTATGAATCAATATGGCAGTTCCACATGTTTTAGAATTAAGATTAGAATGGAATACATTTCCCACCCATCCTTTTCTAAGTCTGACTTGATCTTTGACCTGCAGGTGGGTTTCCTGAAGAAATGCAACATCACATTTTACATACTTAAGATGATTAAATATTCTGGCTCTTTTAACAGGTCCATTTAAACCTTTTACATTCCAACTAATGAATCGTATAGCAGCCCTCTTTGCAGCAATACCATGCTTCATGTTTAGCTAAAAAGAGTGAATTGAAAAAATAAAAAGTAAAAGTAGAAATGAAATAAGGCAATGATTGTGATAAAGTGTATAGCTTTGTTCGTTTCTTCTCTAAAGTGAACAAAGGCGGACATATGTTGCAAAACTGTGGTGGTGTCCCCTTCCCTAACCCTGTCCCACATACATCACAAAAACAGAACTGAAATTAAAACTAAACCTATACTTGTCCCTCTCTCAGAGGCAAGCTGCAGGCTAAACACTATTGCCAAAAACTTCTGGTAATACATTCTCTTGATACTTCTACCCATGAAGGCTCCCAGTGACTGGTGATGTGTTAAAGCCTGTTAACACTAAGGTAGAAACTAAAATAAAATAGTAGGATAATATAACGTCTATGAAACAGATGAGCATATATACATATACACACATACTGTATATGTATATGAAAATATACAAAGCAGATACATTGAAGGGCAACAAAAGTGGTCTGTTTGGTGGAAGGATATGGACTTGTATACAACAAAGTACTGGCTAACCCAGCAATAGTATCAATAAGTGTCCATACCTTGGGTCCGAGGACTGCTGGTTAACAAAGTAGATTAAATCAGTGAACGTACATGTCTTTGAGTTTCAGATAATTAATCATTTCCAGACTGTACTCACCAAAACTTGACATATGTAGGCCTACTCCTTGCCGAACCTCTGAACTAAGAACTTCTGAGCTTCATCGGGTGAGCCGAAGGTGAGCACGTCGTCTCCGCACATGACGCGCAGCCGGGCCGGGTACAGCAGGTGAAATCTGATGTTCCTCTGGTACAGGGCTTGTTTAACGCTGTTAAACGTGGCCCTTTTTTTAGCGAGCGCTGTGTTGACATCCTGATGGATCCTCAGAGTGGCACCTTGGTACTTAAGCTCATGATTTCTGGCCCAGCGCAGTGCAGCTTCTTTCTGTTGGAATCTGGAGAAGCACACCAGGAACGTGCGGGGGGATGATCTCTGGCTGGATCTGGAGGTCGGGGTCTGGTGAGCTCTCTCCAGTTCAGGCGGAGCAGGAAAAACATCAGTACCTCCGATATGAACTTTAGGGGGTCCTTGCCGTCCTCACTGCCTTCAGGGATATTTAATATATGGAGATTAGCTCTCCGTGAGTGGTTCTCGAGGTCGTCGATCTGGTCCAGAAGTGACTGGTTTTGGTTCTGGAGCGTTTTGATGGTGGACTCCGCTGCCGTTAACCGTCCAAAGTTATCACCAGCTACAGACTCCACGGAGGTGAGACAGTTCTGAAAAGAGTTCACTGTTGTCTGTAGTGTGTCCAGTGAAGCTTGTAGTGGTTTAATGGCTTCTTGAATCAGGAAGGAGACATCTTCCTTGAGTGAGGTTCTCTGTTTTGTGAATTCAGCTGACAGTTGGTCCATAGCCACCACTGCAGCTGGAGCTGGCTCCTCGGAGATTGCGGTAAGTTTTTGCAGTTGTTGGAGAGTTGTTAGCAAAGGATGCTAGCTTCACTGCAGCACGAGTGGCTGGAGTTTGTCCGCTATTCGCTGATTTCGTGTTTTTAGAGTTTCTCATTTTATAAGGAATAGGATTAACTAAATCAAGCAGCGATGAATATGTCGAAATTCTTGCAGAAAGTTTGATTTAAAAAGGAAGATAGCAAAAACCAAACTGGGAGCCTTCACCTGTGCGTCCTCTCCCTGCATGTCACAACTGGAAGTTCGAAACTGTAATATTTTTGAAAAATTTGTTATACTTTTGGAATAAATTTGTATGCTTTCTTCATAAATTTGGCTCATTCTTCTTTGAAAATTTGATACCCTTGTGGAGTAAAATTGAAGCCTAAAGTAAATTTGTGCCATTTTTCACAATAAAATTATAACTTTTTTCACAGACTTTGTTGTTATAAAAATGGCTTTTTTTTGGAGTAAATCTGTTACTTTTTCAGGTAAAAATGCAGCCTTTGTCATATAAATGTAAACTGCAGCTTTTTCTGGTAAATTTGTCTTTTTTCAGCAGATCTTTTCTGACTTTTTCTTGCAAATTTGTGGATTTTTTGTCCCCATAAAATTGTAGATTTTCCATAAATTTTAAATATTTTTGGCATAAATTTTCAGCTATTCTCATAAATGTATTGCATTTTTATTACATTTCATTAGTAAAACGGCAGTAATTTTTTTTTAGATAAATCTGTTACATTTTTCTCAAAGAAAATTTCAACATATTGTCTAAATTTGCAAGATTTTTTTTTTCTCTTGGATGTGCAACCATTTTTTCTTAAAAATTTGTTGCTTCTTTTCTTGGAAATGTGTGAGTTTGGTTTTTTTTTTTTTTGCTCAAGGTTTCAAAGAGCTGCTGGCTACGGGCAAAAGAGTCGCATGTTGCTCCAGAGCTGCAGGTTGCAGACCTCTGGGATAGGGTAAGATGTAAGTGTACCGTATATTTAAAGTGTTTTCCTGTTATTCCTTTTTTTATTATTCCCATAAAATACCTCAGCAGTGCCCACATATCCACTGCAGGATTGCTTATCATTGCCTAAGTTCATCATCGGGTTGTGGCGTTTCCTTTTGAAGATAATTGGATTCATTTTCGACCCGGCTGGATGTCAGCGCCCTGCATGCTCCGCAGGATGTCTGTTATACGAAAGATCCGCAGCATGTTCACCTCAGCTGGTGGGATAACGGCATTGATCCCACCTTGCTCACCTTATTATTTTTAGTTACTGGCACATAAGGCATAAACATTCTGTAACAGGCAGTAATAGCGTACAATGAGGACTCAGAGTAAAGAAGTGCTAACATTGATTCACAGGAGTAGTTTGAGCATGCATAGTAGTTTGCATGCATTTCTCTGTGAATTGCAAAGAAAAGTAAAATACTTTTGTCTTGCTTCACTTATTCGGGAAGCAAGACAAAGGAGCATGTGAGGACTTTTGCACCCATGCTAGTGTGTGCATTTCTGTGTGAAGGCTGTTGCATATTCAGCTGCTTCATCACACACGCACAGACTCATTAGCCTGTGTCAAAGGGAAACACTTTTCATAGAAATGGGGAAAAATAAATGTGGCAACAAGCCGCATGTAAAATCCAGAAAGTGTTTTGTCCTCCGCCTTTGTAGTTTCTTGAAGTATACAGTATATTCATGGTCTTGACTCCCTCTATAATACACTCTGGATCACAGTGCGCTGACCCCCGACCTCCCTCTGGTCCTTGTTAATAGTTCCTTGTTGGTAAAGTGCATAGTCGGCACTGAGCGAAAGCTTTCAGGAAAGTCTGAGGACAGCAGAAATCAACATTTCTGAGAAACCACCTGCAGTGTGGATTTGTTTTGTTTTTTTGTCAGTGTTTGTGTGAGCTGTTACATTTCACTGATTTTTAGACCCACAGACAAATGCTCCGCAAAGGCTTTACTCTGAAATGTGCAGCCATGTTGGCAGCTGATGCTCACAATAAGAGATGGTTAGTAAACTCAACAATATGTGGTTGCTGGGCTTGAATATAGTACATAACAGACTACAATTTAGTGAATTTAGTGTGTTAAGGCATGATAGCATTTTCAGATTTTTAGAAGAAGAAGCTAACTTTATTGTCATTCAATCCATACAGCCAATCATGTACAGTAGAATGAAATTGTTTCTCCTATCTACAATGTTAATCATATCTAGAATCAGAGGGGCCACTGCCATGCAAGGCGCTGCCACAAACAACTTTTCCTTCCCCCATTCTATTATGTTGAGCACCAAGCTATAAGGCGGGAAGTACCATTTTTATATGGTCCTTGGTATGACCTGGCCGGGGCTTGAACCCACGACCTCCTGGCTGTGAGGCGGATGCTTTACTACTAGGCCACCACTCTGGTATTGGGCCATTAAGTTGGAAGGTGCACCTCTTCTAACCCAAGATCACATTGTAGCATACCTTAGGTCAGAAGCATATGAGAGTTTTATACAGCTGTGGAGGCCTCACCTGTAGAAGCCTGCAAGTTCCATCAGAAGCCATGACTTGACCTCTGAAATCAGCGTTTCATTGTCTTTGAAATCTTACCTTTCCAAAATGACTTCATGGCTGGCAAGAGGTGGAAGTCAGATGGTGCAAGGTTGGGAGAGTAAGGATTTCATAGCTGCAGGACTGTACAACATATGAGTTGTGAACCGGGCCATTGTCATGCAGGAGGTAGACACCTTTGGTCAGCATGCCACGCCTCTCAGTTTTGATGGCCTTCCACAATTTCTACAGTAGTAAAGCATAGAAGTTCCTGGTAATTGTGGTACCCTTTGCCAGGAAATCCATCATCAGTAGTCCATGCTTATCCCAAAAGACTGTGAGCATGACCTTGTCTGCCAAGGGTTGGACACATTCCTTCTTTGGAGGTGGTGAGTTGTAATGCTTCCATTGCTTTGACTAGGCTTTAGTCTGTGGATCATAGTGATGGATCCATGTTTCATCCTCTGTGATTAGTCTGTTGAAGAAGTCCACCTGCTTTTACTTGGTACATGGCCAAAAGAGGGTGGGAGCACGTGATTTGTTCCGCTTCTGGAAAGGTGTGAGCAACCGGGGAATCCATCATGCAGACAGCTTCTGCATGTGCATATGGTTGTGGATGATTTTTCCACAGACCCCACACTGAACCTTGACATCTTGGGCTAGTTGTTAAATGGATGGTGGCCTCCACTTGCCAGACAGTGTCTTCTCCCCCCGATGGGGGACTACAGATGCAAATTAGTATCACTAAATCTGGCATATTTACATTTGTATTAATGTTCATTAGTATGTAGTGTCTTTTTCAAATAAACATTAAACTTAAACTTCATCAATGGCACCCTGTGGTTGCCTGAGAATGGGTGCCATTTCCACCAATGTCCGACCACTCTTTTACTGCATTTGAACTTGAACTTTATACCCGATTTATTTCTTTCAAATGTAAAGTGCGATATAAATAAAATACATTATTATTCCTATTATAACTGTTGATGCCAGTGCTTGTCTGTGTCATACGATGGGGCATCCTCCCCATAAGTCTCTTTCAGCTTATCAAACATCTCCCGTGGTGTGTGGCCTCTCAAATACAGGAACCTGATGTCTGCTCTGCATTATCACACCTTACTCCACTTTAGCACCTGTAAAAGAGAAACTCTTAGGAGTTCAGAGCTGAAAATTACCACCTGACCTATAGAGATATGTGTTATTATACATGTGCAATTTCAGCCTCCTATTATAACCAGAAGTGGGTCAGGGGGAACCTTTAACAAGCTGTCCTAGGGGGAGTCAGTCAAAACATTATAAAGGCAGAAAAATGCACGTGAAAAACAAATGTACCCTCAATGCTTTATTTCTTCCTCCTTGTTTTTGAAGAGACATTCCTCACATTGATTCTGCATGTGTTAGCATTCTGCAACTGCTAGCACTGTAGCTTGCTAGCAGCTAGATTTTCCATCTTGGTTTCAGGGTTGCTTTTTTGGGACGTGTAAAACTGTATGACGTCAGCTGGCTATGGACCAGGAAAAGAAAAGGAACACACCATAACATACTGCTCCAAAGCATGACCCCCCCCCCCCCCCCACACACACACACACTCAGTTTTGCATTCTCATTGCTAGCATTGATCCATGCCCAGGCACACCTGCGTGTGTACGCTGTCCAGTACAGCAGGTTGCATTGTGCATGTGGCTGATTTGCAGTTCTCCAAGAAAAAGAACAAAGAAGAAGCAACCACTCACATCATCAACTGAGTTACAGTATATCTGTGTATTTTTTGATAAGCCTAAATTTTGAGCAGGTTTTTTATTTCTTCATTACTGCACAGAACACCTTTTGTCAGTATGATTGAAAAAAAAAAATCAGCCCTCACTTGTTATATTGTTTCGTGAATGAAGGAGGGGTTCAAAGATTCAAAGATTTTTATTTGTCAATATTCTCTATGTACAGGACATACAAGAGAATTGAAATGCTGTTTCTCTCTCTCTTAGTAGTGTGCATAATATAAGAAAAAGAAGGAATAAAGATGAAAACAACAGCAGTATATGTATAATAGTGATACCCGTAGTGCAAATAAAGACAAAAAACACAGCAATCCTATGTACAGTAATACCGTAATACCCGTAGTACAAATTCAGTGCGGTAGAGGAGGTGCAAATAGTGACAGTTTGGAATGCTTATGATCAGTAGTGCAGTAACAAACAGCAGCAGGTATGACATTTGTGCAAATGGTTGTAGTAAGGTGCAAAGATATACAGCAGCAAATGTGCTACTGTTGGTGTGCCGAGTCTTTCTGTGTAAACAGCTGAGGTAGAGTTTTTGTGTGAATGAGTGTGTTACAGTCCGGGAGGGGGGGGGGGGTGCAGAGTGAATGAGGCTGTTTGATAGTCTTGTGGAGCGGGTCCGGAGGCTCTGGTACCTTCTTCTTGAGGGCAAGAGGCTGAAGAAGGAGTGTGAGGGGTGGAAGGTGTCACCTGTGATGATGATGGTGAGGCGGGTGTGGGTGTGGTAGATGGCCATGATGGAGGGCAGAGGGGCACTGATAAGCTTGCTGGCTGCTTTCACTGTGTGTTGTAATGTCTTCCGGCAGGAGGTGGTGCAACTTCCATACCACACTGTGATGCAGCTGGTGAAGATGCTCTCAGTGGTGTCCCGGTAGAATGAGCACATGATGGGCAGTGGGACTCGTGCTCTCCTCAGTTTGCGGAGGAAATAGAGGCGAGTTTGAGCCTTCTTGGCCAGTGATGTGGTGTTGTTGGACCAGGAGAGGTCCTCAGAGATGTGCATCCAAGGAACTTGGTGCTGCTCACCCTCTCCTCAGCTGCTTCATCAATGATAATAATAATAATAATAACCAAAAACATGCAAGTTAGGTTAATTGGCATCAAACTGGGGATTCTAAATTGTCCTTAGGTATGACTGTGAGAGTGAATGGTTGTCTGTCTCTCTGTGTTGGCCCTGCGATGGACTGGCGATCTGTCCAGGGTGTACCCTGCCTCTCGTCCAAAGACGCTGGGATAGGCTTCAGCCCCCCCGCGACCCGAAAAGGATTAAGCGGAAGAAGATGGATGAATAATAATAATAATAATAATAATAATATGGCGCATATTTAGGGCGCATATATGGCATTCATATTCACCCACATATACCTAGTAGGCATGATGGTGCATATTCTGGAAGCTTCACGTCTCAATGGCCAAAGAGGACCTGACCCTGCAGAGACCTACGAGAGGTGTGAAGTTGGTCTTTTAGGAGACGGGAAGTGGGAGAGAATGTCCCAGCAGGAGCCCCGGAGGCTAGAAGGATGAGAGAGACAATGGAGACGCCAAGGAGCCTCGGGGGCTGTATGTTTACTCAAGGACTGTGGGTTGGGTGTGTGTTATTTGATGTTGGGGTATAAGAACTGTGAAGGATGATTGTTCTACCTCTTTTCTGAGATTCTGTTCTTGTTGGAGGATGTGACCTCTCAATAAACCAACCCTAAGAAATAAACTCAGTCTCGTTTGTGAAAGGCATCCTCTGCACTGGTGACCTACGACAAACTATGGCCGGTGGCGGCGATCTTCCCGCACCGGACTCTTCAGGAGCCAACCGGGTTAACGCAGCTACCACACTACAGCTGCCCGATTTCTGGCAACATAACCCGCGCTCCTGGTTTACCACTGTGGAGGCGCAGTTCCACCTTCGGGGAATCTCAGCAGATGCAACGAGGTTCTACCATGTCGTCGCGAAGCTGGACAGCCTCACAGTGCAGCGGGTGGAGAGCCTGACCAACCACCCGCCCCAGGACGACAAGTATGGCGCACTGAAAGCCGCCCTCATTCGAGCTTTCACTCCCTTGCAGGGAGAGCGAGCAGAGAGACTTCTGGCGCTGACAGAAGGGGAAGCAGACAGGCCGGCAGATCTGATGGCGAGGATGATGAACCTGAGAGGCGAAGATGATGACAGTTTTATCTTCGCCCACCTCTTTCTCAGAACACTACCGCCAGCAGTGAGAGTCACCCTGGCCAGCTCACAGCTGCTCAACAACCGCGACTACCACGGGCTGGGCCAGGAGGCACAGGGGCTTGTCGATGCCCATAGACGACACGCAGCCACGACAGCGGCAACGGAGCTGAACGCACCCCGCGAGACGAGGGGAGACCAGAGGCCGCAGCACCGGACCCACTGACGTCAGCAGCGGCAGAGACCCGGAGAAGCGGAGCGGACGGCACCCTCTGCTTTTACCATCGACGTTTCGCCGAGAGGGCGCGCAGATGCATCCCACCGTGCCGATACAAGCGCCAGGGAAACGCCAAGACCGAGAGTCAGTAGCAGCTGCTGCTCTCGGCGCGAAGAACAAGCTGCTTTTCGTGACGGACGCGAATTCAGGGAAGGATTTCCTGGTGGACACAGGCTCCCAGCTGAGTTTTGTCAAGCCTTCCTACGCGGACCTGCTGGCGCCTTCCAGGGGACCCCTGGTGCTAGCGGCAAATGGCTCGACGATCAAAACCTATGGGGAGAAGACGCTCCTTCTATCCTTACAGGGGCGCACCTTCGAGTGGATGTTCGTCGTAGCTGCAGTTAGCAACAACATGTTAGGTGCTGATTTTTTATGCTCAAACAGTTTATTAGTTGATCTTACTAACAGACGTATGGTAAATGCACTGTCTTTCCACTCTATCTCCTGTACAGCTCGGGTGGCCCCGCCTTCTGCACATCCTAATGTCACAGCTGCGGGTGGTAAGTTTCATGCACTATTCAATCAGTTCCCAGCACTCACGGTCCCAACATTTTCAGCGTCAATAGCTAAACACGGGGTCGAGCACTTCATAACTACCTCCGGCCCCCCTGTTTTTGCAAAAGCTCGGCGCTTGGACCCAGCTAAACTGGCCATCGCGCGCGAGGAATTCGCCAACTTGGAAAAACTGGGCATTGTTAGACGCTCTAACAGCCCTTGGTCGTCACCCCTGCATATGGTCCCCAAGGCTGACGGCTCGTGGCGGCCTTGCGGTGATTTCTGCAGGTTAAATAATGCTTCAGCACACGACCGCTACCCGATTCCGCACATCCAGGATTTTTCAGTGCATTTGGCGGGGGCGCGCATCTTTTCCAAAATAGATTTGGTCCGCGGTTATCACCAAGTCCCAGTCCGCGCTCAAGACATACCCAAAACGGCAGTAATAACCCCCTTTGGGCTTTTCGAGTTTTTGCGCATGCCTTTTGGCCTCAAAGGCGCCGCACAGACGTTCCAACGCATGATGGATGCGGTGTTGCGTGGCCTCCCTTTCGTGTTCGCCTATTTGGATGATATTTTGGTAGCCAGTGCATCCGAAGTCGAACACAAACACCACCTCACAGCGGTTTTTCAGAGGCTGACAGAGCATGGGCTGATAATTAACCCAGCGAAATGTCAATTCGGGGTAGCGCAAATCGATTTTTTGGGCCACCGCGTTTCTCCAGAAGGAGCGGTCCCGCTGCCCGATAAAGTATGCGCGATAACGGAGTTTCCCCAGCCGCAGACAGTCAAAGCATTGCAAGAATTTTTGGGGATGGTCAATTTTTATAACCGTTTCCTCCCCAGTGCGGCACAGCTCATGCACCCACTGTACGCGGCACTAAAGAAACAAAAACCTGCAAGTAAGGTCGAGTGGTCCCCGGAACGGGAGCGCGCTTTCTCCCAGGTCAAGTCAGCCCTGGCGAACGCTGTGCTGTTGGCACACCCCGTGCCAGCAGCTCGCATGGCACTAACCACGGACGCTTCCGACGTAGCAGTGGGGGCGGTTGTCGAGCAACTGGTAGCAGGGAGCTGGCAACCGCTTGCGTTTTTCAGCAAAACATTGCACGATAACGAGCGGAAATACAGTGCGTTCGATAGGGAGCTTTTAGCTCTGCATCTGGCCGTCCGCCACTTCCAGTTCTGGCTGGAAGGGTGCCGTTTCACCGCGTTTGTAGACCACAAACCATTAACATTTGCAATGGCCAAGATTTCAGAGCCGTGGTCGGGCCGACAGCAGAGACAGCTGGCCGCGATTTCAGAGTTTACCACCGACATTCAACATGTGGCTGGCAAACACAATGTAGTGGCAGATTGCCTCTCGCGCGCAGTTGCAAAGCCAGGCCCCCAGGGGGCAGGCACGGTGGCCGTGGACGCGGGCCAGGCTTGCGGCGCGGAAGCGCTCGCAACCCCGGTCTGCGTAGGCTTAGATTATGCAGCCATGGCCGCCGAGCAGGTTAGCGATGCAGATGTGCGCGCGCTCCAGTCTGGGCCAACAGGGCTAAGGCTGGAGCACAGGGTGCATCAGACAGGTATGCCTTCTCTAATCTGCGATATCTCCACGGGGCGACCCCGCCCCGTGGTCCCAGCTGCGTGGCGCCGCCGCGTTTTTGATTTAATCCATTCGCTGGCACATCCGGGAGTTCGCACTTCGATCAAAATGGTGGGAGAAAAATTCATTTGGCCGGGGCTGCGTAAACAGGTCAAAGAGTGGGCCGCAGCCTGCGCAGCGTGTCAAAGAGCAAAGATACACAAGCACACGCGGACCCCCTTAGAACCTTTTCACATCCCGGCCAAACGCTTCGACCACGTGCATATCGACTTGGTGGGACCCCTCCCACTGTCGCAGGGTTTCACACACCTTCTAACCATGGTAGACCGCAAAACGCGCTGGCCAGAAGCGGTCCCCCTGGCGTCAACTACAGCAGCAGACGTGGCGCGGGCGTTTTTAACGGCTTGGGTCGCTCGTTTTGGAGTCCCGTCAGACATAACGTCTGACAGGGGTCCCCAATTCGTTTCCGAGCTCTGGTCATCCATGGCCCTCAGTCTGGGGGTGAAAATTCACCGCACTACCGCTTATAACCCTCAGGCCAATGGTTTGTGCGAACGCTTTCACCGGTCATTGAAAGCAGCTCTCAGAGCGGCTCTCACGGACACAAATTGGGTTGATAAACTTCCATGGGTTTTATTAGGGTTGCGTTCAGCACCTAAGGAAGATTTGCAAGCCTCTCCGGCTGAGCTAGTTTTTGCCCAACCCCTCCGGTTACCGGGTGAATTCCTTCCAGAGAACCCCGCACCAAATCGCCCACCCGCTCAGCTGCTGCAGAGCGACACGGGATCAAACACCCTCCCCGGCCCAGTTCATCACAGTTTCCCACGCGTTTTTTTGCCTAAAGCCTTAAAGAACGCAGAATTTGTCTTTGTCAGACACGACGCTCAGAGGCCAGGTTTAAGGCCGCCTTATGATGGACCGTTCAGAGTGTTGGAAACTGGGGAAAAACATTTTTTGCTCGATTTGGGTGACAGGAGAGAATTAGTCTGCATTAACAGATTCAAACCCGCTTTTGTGTTGGCTGATGAACAAATGCAGTTAGCCAGGGCCCCCCGTCGTGGTAGGCCACCGGGGAGACACTCTTCTAAGCTTTCACAGGGATGTGCTAATGACTCTGATCCACAGATGCAAGAAACAGCTACAGGCAGATCGAAACCTGCTCACAGCAGATATGGCAGGAGGTTAAAGCCCAAGCAGTTGGAAGTGTGATATGTTGTGCCATTTTGCTGTTCTGTGTGATATGACATGTTTCTATGCATTTGGGGGTGAAATTTGTCCTTATTTAAACATTTGGGGGGTTATATGGTGCATATTTAGGGTGCATATATGGCATTCATATTCACCCACATATACCTAGTAGGCATGACGGTGCATATTCTGGAAGCTTCACGTCTCAATGGCCAAAGAGGACCTGACCCTGCAGAGACCTACGAGAGGTGTGAAGTTGGTCTTTTAGGAGACGGGAAGTGGGAGAGAATGTCCCAGCAGGAGCCCCGGAGACTAGAAGGATGAGAGAGACAATAGAGACGCCAAGGAGCCTCGGGGGGGGGGGGGGGGGGGCTGTATGTTTACTCAAGGACTGTGGGTTGGGTGTGTGTTATTTGATGTTGGGGTATAAGAACTGTGAAGGATGATTGTTCTACCTCTTTTCTGAGATTCTGTTCTTGTTGGAGGATGTGACCTCTCAATAAACCAACCAAGAGAAATAAACTCAATCTCGTTTGTGAAAGGCATCCTCTACAATAATAATAATGGATTAGATTTACAGTGGATATAAAAAGTCTACACACCCCTGTTCAAATGCCAGGTTTTTTGTGATGTAAAAAAATGAGACCAAGATAAATCATTTCAAAACTTTTTCTACCATCAATGTGACCTATAAACTGTACAACCCAATTGAAAAACAAACTGAAATCTTTTAAAGGGAAAAATAAAAAATAAAACATTTACAATAACCTGGTTGCATAAATATGCACACCCTGTTATAACTGTCATATTCAAACTCATGTTAAATGGGAGTCAGCACACACCTGCCACCATTTAAAGTGCCTCTGATTAACCCCAAATAAAGTTAAGCTGTTCTAGTAAGCTTTTCTTGATGTTTTTGTAGTCACATCTTACAGCACAAGCCATGATCCGCAGAGAGCTTCCAAAGCATCAGAGGGATCTAATTGTTAAAAGGTATCAGTCAGGAGAAGGGTACAGAAGAATTTCCAAGGCATTAAATATGCCATGGAACACAGTGAAGACAGTCATCATCAACTGGAGAAAATATGAATGAATGAATGAATGAATGAATTTATTTATTTCGGATAATACAGTACAGGTTAAAGAAACTGTATAATATAACAACAAGGTCAAATTAGACAAAGACTCCTTCTACTAAACAATTCCACGTGGCACAACAGTGACATTACCAAGAACTGGATGTCCCCCCCAAAACTGATGAAAAGTCAAGAAGAAAACTGGTCAGGGAGGCTGCCAAGAGGTCAACAGCAACATTGAAGGAGCTGCAGGAATTTCTGGCAAGTACTGGCTGTTTAGTACATGTGACAACAATCTCCTGTCAAGGGTGCCAAGATGGAAGCCTTATCTTATGAAGAAAAATATCAAAGCCTGGCTACATTTTTGCAAAAATGCATTTGAAATCTTCCAAACCCATGTAGAAAAGTATGTTATGGTCTGATTAAACCAAGATTTAACTTTTTGGCCATAATTCCAAAAGGTATATTTGGCGCAAATACAACACTGCTCATCACCAGAAAAACACCATACCTTCAGTGAAGCATGGTGGTGGCGCCATCATGCTTTGGGGCTGTTTTTCTTCAGCTGGAACTGAGGCCTTAGTCAAGGTGGAGAGAATTATGAACAGTTTCAAATACCAGTCAGTGTTGGCACAAACCCTTCAGGCTTCTGCTAGAAAGCTGAAGGTGAAGAGGAACGTCATCTTTTAGCACGGCAATGACCCAAAGCACACATCCAAATCAACAAAAGAATGGCTTCATCAGAAGAAGATTAAGGTCTTGCAATGGCCTAGCCAGAGTCCAGACCTGAATCTGATCGAACATCTGTGGTGTGATCTGAAGAGGGCTGTGCACAGGAGATGCCCTCGCAATCTGACAGATTTGGAGTGTTTTTGCAAAGAAGAATGGGCAAATATTGCCACATCAAGATGTGCCACGCTGATGGACTGCTGTTCAAAAAGACTGAGTGCTGTAATAAAAGCCAAAAGGTGCTGCAACAAAGTATTAGTTTAAGGGTGTGCATATTTATGCAAACAGATTATTGTAAGTTTTTTATTTTCTCCCCCTTAAAAGATTTCACTTTGTTTTCAATTGGGTTGTACAGATTATACGTAGGTCACATTAATGGTGGAAAAAGTTTTGAAATCATTTCTCTTGGTCTCATTTTTTTACATCACAAAATCCTGGCATTTGAACAGGAGTGTGTAGACTTTATATCCACTGTGTATGACACTTTCCATGTCAAGTGACGTCTTGAAGCACTTACAGTGAGTCCATTATTCATTCACTCCAGACAGACAATGGTAGCGGTAAGCTACTACTGTAGCCACAGCTGCCCTGGGGCAGACTGACAGAAATGTGGCTGCCAATCTGTGCCAATGGCCTCTCCGACCACTACCGAACATTTATTTACATTCATACCCAGTGTCATGGACACTGGAGGCAAGGTGGGTAAAGCGTCTTGCCCAGGGACACAACAGCTGGATGGCTGGGGAGAGTGGGATTCCAACCACCAGCCCTGTGGTTGTTGGACGACTCGCTCTACCTCCTGAGCCACAGCCGCCCACATTTCCCTCCTCCGTTCCATTTTTGCTGAGCACCAAGCTGGATGGCAGAAAGTTCCATTTTTATATGGTCTTTGGCATGACTTGGCCGGGATTGAACCCTGACCTCCTGGTTGTGGGATGGATGCTCTACCTATAGGCCACCACTCCAATGACCAGAGGGAGATGCTGTGTGTGGTTTCTCCTGACATTGACCACAATCTCCTTGGTTTTTCCCATGTTCAGGAAGAGGTTATTGTCTTTACGCCATTGGACCAGTTGGCTCACCTCATTTCTGTAGTTGGCCTCTTCATTGTTGGTGATGAGGCCCACCACCATTGTGTTATCTGCAAACTTGATGATGCGGTTGGTGTTGTAGGCTGGCATGCAGTCATGGGTCAGCAGGGTGAAGAGCAGCAGGCTGAGCATACTCCCTTGTGTGGCCCCTGCACTCAGTGTGACTGTCTTGGAGGTGTTGCTGCCGACCTGCGTGTTCTGTGGCCTCCCTGTGAGAAAGTCCAGCACCCAGTTGCAGAAAGAGGTTTTGAGTCCCAAGTGTCTGACTTTTTGTATTAGGTGCCGGGGATGATTGTGTTGAATGCTGAACTGAAGTCCAAGAACAGCATTCACACATAGGAGTTCTTTGAGTCCAGGTGGGTGAGGGCTGGATGGAGAGCAGTAGCGATGGCATCTTCTGTGGATCTGTTTGATCTGTATGCAAACTGAGTTATCGCTTCATCAGAGTCACCAACAATTTCTGGCTACTTTACCTACCTCTGATTTTTGTCTGTGAATGATGTGCTTTAAATTCTTGGTCACCATAACAAAAACTAAAAGACAATACATCTTTGCTATTTATTATGAAGGAAATATTCAGTATTTTTCCAACATAGTCCAACCCTATTCAGTGATATGTATAAACCTCTGTAGTATTTTCCTCAGGATAAGCATGAATTTGTGGGTGTACATTTTCTGTACCAAATAATGACGTAAATAATTAAAATGAATAAATAATGGAGCAATATCGCAGAAGACATTCTGCAGTATTGTATAAACTTACATTACCTTTAAAGTGAGTGCATTTTTAGGTGTATTGGCATATTTCAACATTTACAAACAGAAAAAAAAATTCAGAAAAGCTCTTAGTCATCAGTTGTTTTAACCCTGCATTGTGTTTCATTTTTGAGGCTCGCCTTAATTTCATGTGAGTAGGAGGTTGTTTTCAAACGGTTGATAATTCAGGCAACACAGCTTTAATCTGCTGTTGCTCTCATTTGTAGGCTGACCTGGATAAGATCCTCAGCTAAATGCCTCAAATATGGAATCTGAAATGTGATTAAGCAACTTCAGTTGGAGGAGTAGGAACAGCTGCTGCCACTTTAGTCTATCAAAAGACGGAGAAGAAGGAGAAATAAGAGTCTTCTTGTCTTGTGTGGACTTGTTGTGGAAGCTGCAAGGCTAACAGCTAATGAGAAGAGCTCTGTTTGTTCGTTTTTTTTTTTGTTCAAGTCTGGACACACATATTGAAATGCACCGCAGCTAATACCCAGTCAGATATAGACTTGCCAACTTAATCCTGCAGTTTTTCACAGCCAGAGTAAATCTATGGGTGCAGATTGTCTGGTGTCATCATTACTATGCTCACTGTCTGTTCCTAGAAAAGAATAAGATGTGTACAGCCTCTCTGAAGTGTTGATATGTTTTAGAAATCTAGATTAAAACTAGGGCTGATCTGGTACCTCTTTTTCAAGACCAATACCGATACTGTGACTTTGATCCAAACCATCAGATCCAAACTTGATACCGTCTCTCTTATGTTAAGCAATAAAAGTACAGAACATACTTTGTTAATGACTGGTTGCATTTTGTACAAATACAAAAACAGAAATCTAAAAGTCAAAGAATATATTACAAATTTGACTCAGTTCAGAACCGCTGCTGCTTTTTTATTTTAAACTTTGTAACATTGGCAGCATTTCACTGGTCAGCACTGTCACGATCTGAGTGCGGGGGGATTCCACCGGGCTCAGGTTGTCTGCCTTTTTTCATATTTGTACTGTGTTGTCATTTTGAGTTGTAACTTATCCTATATTGTATCGCAGTATGATTTATTTTCCCGTTTACGTTCGTTATAGTTTGTTTATTGTATTTTTGTAAGTGAATTTTCGTTCTCCATTACCTAAAAATGAATTATCTTGCCTGTTCCCGGTAATGAAACTCAGCCCTTGCAGTCCACTGAGTTTTCACCGCCTGCTGCAGACATTTGTTCCACACTTGCTATCCCCGTGTTTCCCCCTATTTCCCTTGAGTGCCTGCCGGCCCCGGGATTGTGCCACTGGATGAGGGAGGAGCCTGCGGTCCTGGACGACCTGGTCTCAGCCCCGCAGCCACAGGTTGGATGAGGGGAGAACACTGCCAGCGACCTGAAGTCTGCGCCGATGACTGAGCATCCTCTGGCTTCAGCTGCGCAGGATTTGGCGCCAGCGAAAGGATGATGATGTGCAGGAGGACGTGGTAGCAGGAGGTCGCCAGGCTCGGGGTGAGGGGAGTCAGGTGCAAAAGTCATCTGCTCCTGAGATCCCCTCGCCAGGCGACCTCCTGCTACCACGCCCGACGAGCCATCTGCGCATGTGTTTCGCTTGGAGGCCCTGGGACTGCAACCTCCATCACGCCAGCTGCTGGGGTCACCGCAGCAGGTTTGTCAGAGTCCTGGATGGCGGCGGAGCTTGAGTTCAGGCGAGTACCCTGTTCTGTTCCTCCTTCTGCAGATTCAAGAAAATCTTGTCTGGCTCCGGGTGGGGGGAGTCAGGTGCAGAAGTCCTCTCCTCCTGAGATCCCCTCGCCAGGCTCCGCTGTTGCCAGTGATTCTTCTCTGGCATCTTCTTTGTGTTTTCCTCTCAGTGTGACCACGCCGAGAGTGAATATCCAGATGGATGGACTCGAGTCACCCTGCCTGGATCACCGGAGTGCTGGATGGCGATGGAGTCCAAGACAAGGCAAGTGCTCTGTTCTGTTGCCACCTCATCAGATCTAGAGATTTGTTGTCCTCCTCGGGGTGGGGAGAGTCAGTTACAGCGGGCAACTGCTTCTGGTTTGTCACCGGGCTCCACTGCTGCTGGTGATAGTAACCCGGCATGTGTTTTCTCTCTCCTTCCCGAGTCCTCATCTGGGTCCGCGGCTGGTCATCCACCTCCTCCTCCCGAGACCGTCGTAGATTCCTCTCCTCCACCTGAGGCTGTCGTGGATCCCCTTTCTCTGCCCAAGGGTGCAGAATTGGCCCAGCCCGGGCCCATCGCGGGTGCTACTTTGCTTCAGCCCGGGCCCAAGCTGGGTGCAGCTTTGCTCCAGCCCGGAGCCACCGCAGGCGCAGCTCCACTCCAACCCGGAGCCACCATGGGTGCTACAATGTCCCAGTCCAGGACCACCGAGGGTGCTACAGGCCAGCCCATGGGTGTCGTGGTTCCCCCTCCTCTGCTTGACGTCACTGGGGCTCCCCCTATTCCTCTTCTCTCCTCACCTCTGGTCATCCCGGTTGGGCATCCACCCCCTGGACCACCCTCTCTGTGGTGGTGGCTAAAGAGCTCTGGCCGACTGCCTGACAGACGTTGCCGTTGAGTTGGGTGGCTCACAATCTCCGGCAGACCACCCGACTCTTACCATCTCGCCATCTGCCAGACCTGGGACTTCAGCCGACCACCAGAACTGCCTTGTTTTTTGGTCTAGGGGGCCTAGGTGCCCAGT
Source organism: Pholidichthys leucotaenia (assembly GCA_020510985.1). Classification (NCBI taxonomy): domain Eukaryota; kingdom Metazoa; phylum Chordata; class Actinopteri; order Cichliformes; family Pholidichthyidae; genus Pholidichthys; species Pholidichthys leucotaenia. The sequence goes on from CM035842.1 coordinate 263,925,334, forward strand.
TCTGTGTGGGTCCTGAGCGGGACTTTGTTTTTGATCTTTCCCCTCAGTCTGGGCCTTGCTGGGATGCTTATCCTGAGGGGTTTTTTTTGTTCCTTTTAGTTTGGTTCGGTCCCTTCGTGCCTGGGTCTCCCTCCTCCCACCCGGGGTGGGGATGTTTTCTTGTTGGGGTGGGATTTCTCTGTGTATGGGGGTTCTTTTCTTTTGATGTTACCCTGGGGTGTCTTGTATCCACCCCTTGGGGGGGGGGGCTGTCATGATCTGAGCGCGGGGGCATTCCACTGGGCTCAGGTTGTCTTCCTTTTTTTCGTATTTGTACTGTGTTGTCATTTTAAGTTGTCACTTATCCTATATTGTATTGCAGTATGATTTATTTTCCCGTTTACATCCGTTATAGTTTGTTTATTGTATTTTTGAGGTTGCTTGTCTCTATTTTCTGCCATCACGTTGTATTTGTATTCTGTTGTGTTCTTTCTCTCGGGATTGACAGCTGTCAATAGCTTTCTGGGGTTTTGCTCTGCGTGGGCGTGACCCTGTTAGCAGTCAGCTCTGATGGTTCCCTCATCTCTCATTATTCCCAGCTGGTCTGAATTGTATCTTTGTTTTCTCTGCCCGCTCAGATTACCCACACCTGTTACTACTTTTTTCATTTTGTCTGTAGCCTTATTTAAGGGACTGTGCACCGTTGTCCGGCGCAGCACCCTACTCTCAATTAACTAACCTAAGTGTCTCTTTACTGCCTTCTGTGTTTATCCTGGTGTGCATTCCATGGCTAGTTTCTCCAGGTTTAACCGGTGACTCCTCTCGCCTTAGCGGTTGCTATTTTTTGGCTTCTCCTGTTGTCTCCTGCTCATATTAGTTTTTCTTGGTTTGGTCTTGTTTGTACCTTTGTGTTTTTTCACGATTAAATTTGCAAACTTACAGCTGGCGTTTATTGCCTTTATTCAGCCCTGACAAGGGAATTTCTGACAAGCACCATGTAAACATGCATTCTGACGTTTTAAGTGCAAGTATTTATGCGAGTATTTAAGTAAACATTCAGATGAAATTCAAAGTGCCACTTTATGCATGAGGTGAAAAATACTGTCGATCTGAAAATAAAGGAACTAACTCTTAAAGTTGTATTTGTCATGTCTGCTGCGTGATCTCGCAGCAAACATATAAATTGGCAGCAAGCCCAACGTGCAGTAATGTAGCATGTTTATTAATGAAAGGAAAATGTACACAATATCCATATAACAGTCACAAATTGATGAGCAGACAACCAGCTTCAAGATTTGTTGGCAGGGAGGAAACGCCAATCGCACTCCAAACAGAACAGGAAGGGAGGGAAAGGCAATAATGAAAGGACATACAGTACATACGCATAGGAGTGGAAAGGCTCTGGAGTGACTACACGGTTCAGTCCAGGGGGTAAAACCAACAGTCTGCGAGCCAGGAAGTCCAAGATTGAGTTTAAACTGCCACACTGACCGGTCACACTGCCTCCGTATAAGTACACAAAACACGAACGAAGGCAAGTGGACACAGCCGTGTGGCAAGCAGGTGCATGACTGATTGAAACTCTGTGTGTGTGTGTGTGTGTGTGTGTGTGTGTGTGTGTGTGTGTTCATGTGGTGAACCATACAGCTGGTGAATGTGTGGTGAGAGGAGGAGGACTGGCGGAGAGCAAGGCTCAATCTGCCAACTGGAATTAATAAGCAATAATCAAAACCTACAGCCACAGGTCATGGACGGGGTTGAAAACAACCCCGAACATGACAGTATTTTTGTCATCCATTACACTGGTCAACATCAAATTTATTGTCTTTTATTGTCTAAGTTTTTTTTAGCTGATTTAGGACAATTTTGAGGTGCTGAATCCAAAAATCACATTGGTTTTGCTCAATCAGGTCAACTTTTTGAACTATGGCCACATGTTTTCTTACGTTTTTCTTAACATGTATGGGTATTTTCGCTTTATATGATGCAAAATTCTTTTTTATTTCTTGAAATTCTCAGAATTTTGAACAATGATGATGTAACATTCAATTTACATGTACTTACCTTTATCAATGTCTACTATTCAATTTACAGTACAACTGTACAACTGCTGTACAACTGCTTATAACTTAGCATAAAAACCTGACCTGATCGAGAGAAACAGATGTCATTTTTGGATTCAGCGGTGCAAAATTGTATTAAATCAGTTGAAAAAACAGACAACTTACAAAAGCATTATTTTTTTTATGTTGTGTTATTATCGTAAGTATTCTTCTGGTCCTCGGTTTATTTAGTAGTGTTTATGATACTATTCTCTGTTCATTCTTAGATTTTAGGTTTGCTCTTATTTTGAAGTCTGTTTTTAATGCGTTTTAACTTCAGTGGCTCACAGTCTCAGCTGTCTGATGGGAAATGATTTATCAGATCTTCATTCTGTAACGATGTATCTGGCAATCAGTCGTTTAATTCTTGCTGGGTCACAAACTGTTCAGATGCATACCTATGTTTGAAATCCAGCCGGTGTTGTTAGCATAGCACTAGCTTTGTTGGATCTTGTTGCTGTTCTCAGGCACTCCTGAAGATTGCAGTCGGTCTCACATGGCCCACCAATATGCTTTTGTCCCCACGAGAAAAGAAAAATAATCTTTCCATTTCCACAAAAACAAAGTAGCTTCATCTTTTCCCAGCAGGAGCAAGCTCCATTTGTGGCTGCTGACTGCAGTAGTGAACAGGCTCTTGACTGCACTGTTGCCAACTCCTCAGTAAAGCTGGGTTCACACTATAATGTTTGGATCGACTTTTACTGATGTTTTGAAAAATCAGAGAAATCAGTCCAAACGTTGATGAAATTACGTTTGTGAGCACACACCAGCTTTTATGAACTTTTACAAACTCTTGCTAGCATTGCCCACTGTTGCATTCAGTGTTGTCAAACTTTTGCCAACTTAGGCTAGTGTATGTGTAGCAGTTGCCAACTTAGGTTAACTTAAGCAAACAAGTACTCGTCGCAGTTCAGCTGACATCAGTCAGGTGACGGTCATATAAAGATCAATGTTTGTGGAGTCTTCCTGCCATCCTGGACCTGCTTTTTTGAGTGGATTCACACTACAATGTTTGGACCAACTTTTACTAACATTTTGGCAAATGTCTGGCTCTGCTGACAAAAGTTGATAAAAGTTAACTATAGTTGGTGTTTGTTGGCAAACGCTGGCAAAAGTTGTATTTGTTGAGAATTTTCAGCAATCTGAAAATTTGGCGACGTTTTGAAATAAACATTGGTGAATGTTGTGATCAATGTGTAATAGTTCCTGAGCGCTGGGCTAAGTTATGCAGAGTTCGCCTAAGCCACCACTAAGTTACCGGAGTGGTGGCTCAGTTGGTAGAGCATCCGCCCCACACCCGGGAGGCAGGGGTTCAAATCCCGGCCGAGTCATGCCGAAGACCATATAAAAGTGGAACTTCCTGCCATCCAGCTTGGTGCTCAGCAAAAATGGAATGGAGGAGGGAAATTTGTGGCGGCGCCTTGCATGGCAGCAGCCCTCTGATTCTACACTTGGGGTGTGTGTGATTAACACAGTACATAGGTAAAACACAATCTCGTTCTACTGTACATGATTGGTTGTACAGTTGAATGACAATAAAGGGTGATTTAATTTAATTAAGCTCCATTGGCAAATGTTGACTGAAATGCTGGTGAAAACAGATGCTTTTAGATGAAAACTCAGTTAAGACATGCAGGAATGAAAGAGAAATAGAGAGAAGGAGGAATTAAAAAAGAAAATATATATGTAAGAGGGCAATGTAGAGTATTTGTTTGACGATGACATGGTGTGGATGACTTTTTTTTTTTAATTTAATGTATGGGATACACACACACACACACACACACACACACACACACACACACACACACACACACACACAATGGTCTGAAAAAGTGTTTGCCCTCTTCCTGATTTCTCATTTTTTTGTATGTTTGTCACACTTACAGACGTGGACAAAATTGTTGGTACCCCTCTGTTAATGAAAGAAAAACCCACAATAGTCACAGAAATAACTTGAATCTGACAAAAGTGGTAATAAATAAAAATTCTATGAAAATTAACCATTGAAACTCAGACAATGCTTTTGAATTGTGGTTCAACAGAATTATTTTAAAAAACAAACTCATGAAACAGGCCTGGACAAAAATGATGGAACCCTTAACTTAATATTTTGTTGCACAACCTTTTGAGGCAATCATTGCAATCAAACAATTTCTGTAACTGTCAGTGAGACTTCTGCACCTCTCAGCAGGTATTTTGGCCCACTCCTCATGAGCAAACTGCTCCAGTTGTCTCAGGTTTGAAGGGTGCCTTCTCCAGACGGCATGTTTCAGCTCCTTCCACAGATGTTCAATAGGATTTAGATCAGGGCTCATAGAAGGCCACTTTAGAATAGTCCAATGTTTGGCTCTTAGCCATTCTTGGGTGTTTTTAGCTGTGTGTTTTGGGTCATTATCCTGTTGCAAGACCCATGACCTGCGACTGAGACCAAGCTGTCTGATGCTGGGCAGCACATTTCTCTCTAGAATACCTTGATAGTCTTGAGATTTCATTGTACCCTGCACAGATTCAAGACACCCTATGCCAGATGCAGCAAAGCAGGCCCAGAACATAACAGAACCTCCTCCATGTTTCACAGTAGGGACAGTGTGCCTTTCTTGGTATGCTTCATTTTTGCATGTGTGAACATAGAGCTGATGTGCCTTGCCAAAATGTTCAAGTTTTGTCTCGTCTGTCCATAGGACATTCTCTCAGAAGCTTTGTGGCTTGTCAGCATGCAGTTTGGCAAATTCCAGTCTGGCTTTTTTATGATTTGTTTTCAACAGTGGTGTCCTCCTTGGTCATCTCCCATGAAGTCCACTTTGGCTCAAACAATGACGGATGGTGCGATCTGACACTAATGTACCTTGACTTTGGAGTTCATCATGAATGTGTTTAGAGGTTGTTCTGGGCTCTTTTGTTACCATTCGTATTATCCGTCTCCTCCTGCGGCCATGTCCAGGGAGGTTGGCTACAGTCCCGTGGATCTTACATTTCTGAATAATATGTGCAACTGTAGTCACAGTAACATCAAGCTGCTTGGAGATGGTCTTATAGCCTTTATCTTTAACATGCTTGTCTATAATTTTCTTTCTAATCTCCTGAGACAACTCTCTCCTTTGCTTCCTCTGGTCCAAGTTTAGTGTGGTACACACCATGTCAACAAACAGCACAGTGACTACTTGTCACCCTTTAAATAGGCCGACTGACTGATTACAAGTTTATAGACACCTGTGATGTTAATTAGAGGACACATCTGGTTGAACATGTCCCTATGGTCAAATTATTTTCAATCTTTTGTAGGGGTACCATCATTTTTGTCCAGGCCTGTTTCATGAGTTTGTTTTTTAAAATAATTCTGTTGAACCGCAATTCAAAAGCATTGTCTGATTTTCATTGGTTAATTTTCATAGAATTTTTATTTATTACCACTTTTGCCAGATTCAAGTTATTTCTGTGACCATTGTGGGTTTTTCTTTCATTAACAGAGGGGTACCAACAATTGGTACAACAATTGGCCTGGTTCCAAGGTTGTCATAGCCAGGAGCGGCACTGGGGTTAAGCTCCCAGTGCTCATAAAATCCTCCTTACGGCATGCGTCTCGAAAAGCCTCTGACAACTAAGTCCAACTCCTAGCCTGCCCGTGTGGTTTAGTCTCTAAGCCCGGCGGAACTGCTTTTACTAATAGGAGAAGGGGTGAGGGCGGATCTCTGGCACCTTAAAACCAGATGCTTTGGGTAGATAGTGGCTCGTCAACCTGGGAAGGTAGCCCATCTAGGGGAAGGTAAACCCTGATTTCAAACCTCTGCTGCCTTGCGGCACACCCGGTCACGGGAAATTCGGCTTCGGGAGTCAACCCTGAGGAAAAATCCGGAGTCGGAGCCCCTAAGGCAGTTCTCTGTTGTGCTCAACATCGTTCTGACAGCTCCTGCGATGGCGCTGGTGCCAAACTATAGCAGCCCTGCTGTTCCTTTGGATTCATCAGTGACGTGGAGAGGGGGAACATGCTGCATGGGTAACATCTTGTCCTCCATATCTTCCTGCCCAGGCTTGAATCCTACCAACGCCCAACGCTGGAAGGTAGAACACCGGTGCGCATCGGCCTGTTCAACCACAGGCGGTGCTGTTCCAGCAGAGTAGACGTTTAAGATTCTCTTCCATGGTCATCATAGACCGACGGAGGCCGACGACCAACAATTTTGTCCACGTCTGTAAATGTTTGAGATCAAACAAATTTAAATATTAGACAAAGTGTCATGATTGGTTATAATTTGACTGCTCATGTGCAGGGAGTAACACCAAAGGAAGCGCACAGAGACAGAGTGACAAGTTTAATATGAATTTTATTAACTGCAAGAACAAGCCTCCGCAAGAAAAAAACGTCACTTGCCAGAGAAGGCACACAGCCTGTAATGAGAAACGAGAGCAGGTGTATTAGGAGAGGCTAGAAAAAGGGAAAATAGGACCACACTCACGTGGGAAGAATTGAAGACCCGGCAGCTGAACCCAGCACTTTCGGCGAGCGTCCCGACGAAACAGGATGACACAGGAGTACAGGGTGAGGTGACTGACTGGGCGATGACAGTCGCTGATAGAGTGATGATGGCGGGGCAGGTGAGCGCACAACAACCCTGGAGACACACCACTAAGGAGGTAGCAACCTGAAACAGAGAGCACAAGATTAAATGGTTTTTCTGAATGAGATGATTCTAGATAAACAGCTGATGCAGGTAGTTTACCCAACGAGCCAGCACCGAGATGTAGAAGAGAGGTCTATTTAAGCGCTGGCAGATCAAAGAAGCAGGTGCGTCTCATCACGCAGGTGGAGATAGTCACCTGCGGAGCAGGTAAAAGTTGAACCCGATAGGCGGAGGAGGAGTGCACTCACCAGACTATGACACAAAGATAACACAAGTAAACACAAAATGCAGTTTTTAAATGAAGTTGTTTATTAAGGGTAAAAAAATCCAAACCTACATGGCCCTGTGTGAAAAAGTGATTGCCCCGCCATTAAAACAAATTAACTGTGGTTTATCACATCTTTGGAAAGCTGAGTTCAATTTCTCTAGCCACACCCAGGCCTGATTACTGCTACACCTGTTCTCAATCAAGAAATCACTTAAATAGGACCTGCCTGACAAAGTGACGTAGACCAAAACATCCTCAAAAGCTAGACATCATGCTGCGATCCAAAGAAATTCAGGAACAAATGAGAAACAAAGTAATTGCAATCTATCAGTCTGGAAAAGGTTATAAAGCCATTTCTAAAGCTTTGGGACTCCAGCGAATCACAGTGAGAGGCATTATCCACAAATGGCGAAAACATGGAACAGTGGTGAACCTTCCCAGGAGTGGCTGGCCGACCAAAATTACCCCAAGAGTGCAGCGACGACTCATCCAAGAGGTCACAAAAAAACCCTCCAACAACATCCAAAGAACTGCAGGCCTCACTTGCTTCAGTTAAGGTCACTGTTCATGACTCCACCATAAGAAAGAGACTGGGCAAAAATGGCCTGCATAGCAGAGTTCCAAGACAAAAAACACTGCTGAGCAAAAAGAACATAAAGGCTCATCTCAGTTTTACCATGAAACCTCTTGATGAGCCCCAAGACTTTTCGGAAAATGATCTGTGGATTGATGAGACAAAAGTTGAACTTTTTGGAAGGTGTGTGTCCCATTACATCTGGCGTAAAAGTAACACATCATTTCAGAAAAGGAACATCATACCAACAGTAAAATATGGTTGTGGTAGTGTGATGGTCTGGGGCTGTTTTGCTGCTTCAGGGCCTCGAAGACTTGCTGTGGTAAATGGAACCATGAATTCTGCTGTCTACAAAAAATCCTGAAGGAGAATGTCTGGCCATCTGTTGGTGACCTCAAGCTGAAGCGCACTTGGGTTCTGCAGCAGGACGATGATCCAAAACACACCAGCAGGTCCACCTCTGAATGGCTTAAGAAAAACAAAATGAAGACTTTGGAGTGGCCTAGTCAAAGTCCTGACCTAAATCTGAATGAGATGCTGTGGCATGATCTCAAAAGGCGGTTCATGTTCGAACACCCTCCAGTGTTGCTGAATTACAACAATTCTACAAAGATGAGTGGGCCAAAACTCCTCCACAGCACTGTAAAAGACTCATTACCAGTTATCGCAAACGCTTGATTGCAGTTGTTGCTGCTAAGGGTGGCTCAACCAGTTATTGGGTTTAGGGGGCAATCACTTTTTCCACACAGGGCCGTGTAGGTTTGGATTTTTTTCCCCTTAATAATTTACACCTTCATTTAAAAACTACATTTTGTGTTTAATTGTGTTTTCTTTGTCTAATATTTAAAGTAGAACTGAACTGAACGGCATTGAACGGCACTGGGTGATAGTACATACAATTATAAAGATAATTTATCATTGGCACCCCCTCCACAAATCCCGGAATCTTGGAGAAAATCGCGATGTTGAATTTCCCGCCCTGAAAAATCAGACAAATCCGCCGAAGTGCAGCCGGAGTTCCGCGTGACGTCACGAGTGTGACCCAGTTCTCATGTTTACCATTGCGAGCACGTCGACACTGGTTGTTTTTGGTGCATTTTGTCGTGATAGTCGACTACAAAACACTTCCAACACCTGGGAAGATCTGTTCAGTGGCCAAGGAAAGCTGTCATGGCGACGAAAGAAAAGAAAGGGGGAGGAAAAGCGACCGGGAAGCGATGCGTTTCTAGATATACAGTGATCCCTCACTTATCGTGTTTAATGGGGACCAGAACCGACCGTGAAAAGTGAAAAACCGCGAAGTAGCATCACCCCCACCCCCAAGGGCGTCACAAGCACTATTTTGCACAAAAAGGCACAAGAGACCAGCGAAAAGTGCCACTAAGCAACACGAGTGATAAAGAACAATGAATGCGGTCTTCCTTCGCTGGGTAAAACGTTTCGGCCAATCAGCTTGCGAGATTCCCGAGCGGTGAAGAGGTGGGCGGAGAGGAGTGGAGCGGTGGTCAGAGAGGTGGATTTTGAGTTGTGCGGGCTCTCCGTGTTGATACCTGATGTTCTAATGTAGTCTCCCTGCCTTCTCCATTAGAACATCAGGTGTCAACACGGAGAGCCCGCACAACTCAAAATCTACCTCTCTGACCACCGCTCCACTCCTCTCCGCCCACCTCTTCACCGCTCGGGAATCTCGCAAGCTGATTGGCCGAGACGTTTTACCCAGCTTCGCTCCCTGCCGAGCGTCTATACCCAGCGAAGGAAGACCGCATTCATTGTTCTTTATCGCTCGTGTTGCTTAGTGGCACTTTTCGCTGTTCTCTTGTGCCTTTTTGTGCAAAATAGTGCTTGTGACGCCCTTGGGGGGGGGGGGTGACGCTACTTAGCGGTTTTTCACTTTTCGCGGTCGGTTCTGGTCCCCATTAAACGCGATAAGTGAGGGATCACTGTAATAGGTTGGAAAAATGCTGATGGTTTTTTTCCCCTTTTTTTATTGTTAATTTTCCTTATCCTGACACCCCAAACATGCCAAAGTAAAGACTCACCATTCTGTATTCAATAAGCGACTCTCCTCCCCATCACTGCTGCGGTCTGAGTCGGTGCCGGAATCCCCCGAAAATTCTGGCTCTAATCTGTACGGTTCGATGCCTCCCTCGCTCTCTTCCTGTTCACTTGACACTCCTGCATCCTCCTCTGTCTTGTCACCGATCCTGAATGCCTCTTCACTCTGGAAACTCTGGTGTTCTTGACTGCTGGAACTGCTATCATCTGCCATTGTTGTTTTGATAAGGGTCACACTCGTGACGTCACGCAGCGTCGTCTGCACTACTTCCGGTTTGTTTGGCACTGCCAGCCAGAGGCAAAAGTTTATCGGCTTATAGCTTGGCCATCGCACGGCCTAAAAATTTCTTTTATGTGTTGAAAAATACAATAGGTAATAAGGAATTAATCTGCTATTCTACTTTTTTGGCAAAAAGGTGAGTTCAGTTCTACTTTAAGTTTGTTTGATGATCTGAAACATTTAAGTGTGACAAACATACAGAAAAAATGAGAAATCAGGAAAGGGGCAAACACTTTTTCACACCCCTGTGTGTGTGTGTGTGTGTGTGTGTGTGTGTGTGTGTGTGTGTGTGTGTGAAAGACATTTGTGGGTTTGTTTGCAGGTGATGAGTGTGGTTTGGTGGGTGGTTTTGTGTCTTCGCAGTGTTATTTTTTTACCACTAGGCTGTGTTGTTGTGCAAATGTGTCTTTTGGCAGTACGGATTACTGGTTGCCTTGGAAACAACAGCTGGTTTTTTTTTTTGCTGTCTGAAAAAAAAAACATTTTCTTGGTCTGTGAAATAAAGGTTTTTTGTGAAATTTTCAGTCAGAGTCTGTCTGCTCTCTTTCTGCTACATACACACACACACACACACACACACACACACATATATACACACACACACACACACACACTACCGTTCAAAAGTTTGGGGTCACTTAGAAATTTCCTTATTTTTGAAAGAAAAGCACTGTTTTTTTCAATGAAGATAACTTTAAACTAATCAGAAATACACTCTAATATCTAATATACATTGCTAATGTGGTAAATGACTATTCTAGGTGCAAATGTCTGGTTTTTGGTGCAATATCTACATAGGTGTATAGAGGCCCATTTCCAGCAACTATCACTCCAGTGTTCTAATGGTACAGTGTGTTTGCTCATTGTGTCAGAAGGCTAATGGATGATTAGAAAACTCTTGTGCAATCATGTTAGCACAGCTGAAAACAGTTTAGCTGGTTAGAGAAGCTATAAAACTGACCTTCCTTTGAGCAGGTTGAGTATCTGGAAAAATTATTATTTCAAATACAAATCATTATTTCTAACCTTGTCAATGTCTTGACTATATTTTCTATTCATTTTACAACTCATGGCGGTAAATAAGTGTGACTTTTCATGGAAAACACAAAATAATTGTGTGGGTGACCCCAAACTTTTGAACGGTAGTATATATATACAGTATATATATATATACTGTATATCATGGTAATTAGCCTTTGTTACTTTGGTCCCAGCTCTCTGCAGGTCATTCACTAGGTCCCCCCCATGTGGTTCTGGGATTTTTGCTCACCGTTCTCATGATAATTTTGACCCCACGGGGTGAGATCTTGCGTGGAGCCCCAGATTGAGGGAGATTATCAGTGGTCTTGTATGTCTTCCATTTTCTAATAATTGCTCCCACAGTTGATTTCTTCACACCAAGCTGCTTACCTAATGCAGATTCAGTCTTCCCAGCCCGGTGCAGGTCTGCAATTTTGTTTCTGGTGTCCTTTGACAGCTCTTTGGTCTTGGCCATAGTGGAGTTTGGAGTCTGACTGTTTGAGGTTGTGGACAGGTGTCTTTTATACTGATAACGAGTTCAAACAGGTGCCATTAATACAAGTAACGAGTGGAGGACAGAGAAGCCTCTTAAAGAAGAAGTTACATGTCTGTGAGAGCCAGAAATCTTGCTTGTTTGTAGGTGACCAAATAAGATAAGATAAGATAAGGTAAGCCTTTATTAGTCCCACAACGGGGAAATTCCAGGATTGCAACAGCACAGGGATAGCAACACTCAGAGCAACAATCAGAAGGCAAGAAAAAAAAACAAGCAAGCAAGAGCAGCTAATATACATATGTACATATTACTATAAAATATATATATACACACACACACACACATACTTATTTTACTGAGGAATTTACCAATTAAGTCATTAAAAATCCTTCAATGTGATTTTCTGGATTTTTTTTTCTCATTTTGTCTCTCATAGTTGAGGTATACCTATGATGAAAATGTGGGAGAACTTGCACAATTGATGGCTGACTAAATACTTTTTTGCCCCACTGTATATATATATACAGTGGTACCTCTACTTACGAATTTAATTCGTTCCGGAAGAATTCTCGTAATGTGAAAAATTCGTAAGTAGAGGCGCGTTTTACATGTAAATGCCGTAATCCGTTCCAAGCCCCCCAAAATTCGGGCATAAATTTTTTATAAATCGTAAAAACGCATCAAAACATGTAACAAATACATGTTACAATTAGATTACTGCACAATAAACATAAAATGAGAGTTTAAAATGAGAGAAAGAATAATAAAAGAGAATAATAAAAGAGAATAATAAAAATTATGTTCATTTACCCTTTAACTGCTATCGTCGTCGACGTCGTCACCTTTTGCCTTCTTTGGTTCATGTTCTGATCCAAGGACGTTTGCTTTTGTCGGCTTGTAAGTGCTTCGTTTTGTTTTAATACCGTGCTGATCGTTGATGTATTACGGCCATATTCTTTGGCGAGATCAACCAAACGCATAAAGTTTTGGAAAAAAAAAAAAACTTCGTGGCCAATGGGATACCAGGAAGATGCTAGGCGATAGCCAATGGCAGAGCAGCTACAGGTATGTTTACGTTCGGTAAACTACGGAAGCTGCGAGGAGCGCGTACTTTTTTGCCTTTCGTATCCTGAAATTTCGTTCGTAACTAGAGGCAATATTTTCCCGTTGAGGCGTCTCGTAACCTGAAAATTCCGTATGTAGAGACGTTCGTAAGTAGAGGTACCACTGTATATATATACATGTATACATACATATATATATATATATATATATACTGTATATATATTGTGGAGAGAGCAAATAACAGGCCAGGCATTCATAGCAGACGATCTTTATTTCACTCTCTCACATCTCTCAGTCTCAGAAACAGTATTGACCTCATGTCACAGGGTCTCTCCTTTATGTCACCACACTTACTCCCCCTTCTGCCTGAGGTCTTGCATCACAATACATTTACACATCACAACTCCTATTGTCCCCACAGCTGCTTATTCCTGCTGTCTGGGGTCTTACATCACAATACCTTCTCCCATCACAATTCCTATTGTCCCCAGTTGTTTAATCCCCCATGCTCTTCCGGCAGAAGAATTTACTGCCTCTCCTTTGCTTCCAGTCTGAAATGAATATCCCAGCGTGGGTTCCCCACAGCGCCCCCCCACCCCCAGAGTCTCAGACTGAGCGCTAACTCTCACGTCCTTTTGGCTTCAGCCTCCTCCCATATCTGCTGTAACAAGGGGTCTTCGGCTCCGCAGCGCTGCTGTGCCGGTGGGGGGTTCCTGGGGGTGTGTCCGTCTGTGGGTGGACAATGGCGAGGGGGGGGGCATTCAGCTTGCTCGTGTGACTGCTTTGATGAATCGTTTGCCTGGGGAGTCCTCAGTGGGGGTCTTCCATGCCGAGGGGCTCGAGCCAACATCACCTGCTCGTCTGCCACCACAAAGGCGGGCTTAAGCCTATCTATACAGATTTTCTCCCGGCGACCCCCCAAATCTAACACAAAATGTTTGTCCCCTGGTTCCAGCACGCTGAACGGGCCATCATAGGGTGGGCGCAATGGGGGGCGGTGGGCATCGTGCCTGACAAACACGAACGCCACGTTCTTCAAAGTTTTTGGCACAAAAGCGCGTGGAAAACAGTGGTGGGCCGGGCCAGGTAGCGTGCCTGTGTCTGCGCTATGCTGTGAACGTGGGGACGGATGGTTGTTCGGCGCGGGGTTATCTGGTAAAAATTCCCCGGGGAGCCGCAGCGGCTGAGAAAAAACCAGCTCTGCCGGGGAAGCCTCCAAATCCTCTTTTGGTGCGGAACGCAACCTTAACAGAACCCATGACAACCGGTCCACCCAATTTGCATCCGTAAGCGAAGCCCTGAGCGCTGTTTTCAGTGACCTATGGAAACGCTTGCAAAACCCATTGGCCTGTGGGTTGTACGCGGTTGTGCGATGAATTGCAACACCCAGGCTACGGGCCATCGCGGACCAGAAGTCGGAAACAAACTGAGGGCTCCTATCGGACGTGATGTCCGAAGGGATGCCAAAACGTGCCACCCATGTTGTCAAAAAAACGCGCGCCACGTCTGCGGATGCGGTTGCAACTAGCGGGACTGCTTCTGGCCATCGTGTGGCGCGGTCCACCACTGTCAGAAGGTGCGTGAACCCCTGCGATGGCGGGAGGGGGCCCACGAGGTCCACGTGAACGTGGTCGAACCTCTTAGCCAGGATACGAAACAGCTCCAAAGGGGCCTTTGTGTGCCTGTGCACTTTGGCTCGTTGGCATGCTATGCAGGCTGCAGCCCACTCTTTCACCTGTTTGTGCAGGCCTGGCCATACGAACTTCGTTCCCACCATTTTGACTGATGCATGCACTCTTGGGTGCGCGGGCGTCCTGTGGAGACATCACAGATTAGGGGGTCCCCCTGTCTTGCAGTGCTTTGCTCTCCAGCCTTAACCCTGTTGGTCCAGACTGGAGTGTGCACACGCCATTCTGCTGTGCGGCCATGTTCGTGTAATCTATCCCTACGCAGACTGGGGCCACTACTGTGCGCGAGAGGCAGTCTGCCACCACATTAAGTTTACCAGCCACATGCTGAATATCAGTCGTAAACTCCGAGATTGCGGCCAGCTGTCTCTGCTGCCGGCCCGAGCATGGTTCCGAAACCTTGGCCATCGCGTACGTCAGTGGCTTGTGGTCCACGAATGCAGTGAAGCTACGCCCTTCCAGCCATAACTGGAAGAGGCGTATGGCCAGGTGGAGAGCCAGTAACTCTCTGTCAAACGCGCTGTATTTACGCTCACTGTCGCGCAAAGCCCTGCTAAAAAAAGCGAGCAGCTGCCAAGAACTGGTGACGCGTTGCACCACGACGGCCCCTATGGCCACGTCCAAGGCGTCGGTAGTGAGTGCTATCCGAACCGCCGGGTCCGGGTGCGCCAACAGTGCGGTGTTTGCCAGGGCTATTTTAACCTCAGAGAATGCCTGCTCCTGCTCAGGAGTCCAGTCGACTCTGTCCACCGGTTTCCGTTTCTTGAGCGCGGCGTACAATGACTGCATGAGCTGAGCTGCGTGGGGGAGGAAACGGTTATAAAAGTTAACCATCCCCAAAAACTCTTGCAGTGCCCTGACCGTCTGAGGCCGGGGAAAATTTGCCACCGCGCGCACCTTGTCCGGCAAGGGTATCGCTCCCTCCAGTGAGATGCGGTGCCCCAAAAAATCAATCCCCGTCACGCCGAGCTGGCATTTCGCCGGGTTGATTATTAACCCGTGCTCCTCTAACCTCCGGAAAACCGTCCTGAGGTGGGTTACGTGTTCGTCCTCGGACACACTGGCCACCAGGATGTCATTCAAGTAGACGAACACAAATGGCAGATTGCGCCACACCGCATCCATCATGCGTTGGAATGTCTGTGCCACGCCTTTTAATCCGAAGGGCATGCGTAAAAACTCAAACAAACCAAACAGGGTTATTACCGCCATTTTGGGTATGTCCTCCGCGCGCACCGGGACCTGGTGGTAACCACGGACCAGGTCTATCTTAGAAAAAAAAATAGACAGACAAGCCAACAAACTAATCAACGCCACTAAAAACATCACCTCCTGCCTTGGCGGAGGTAATAAATATAAGAAAATATGCAATGTGTAGGTAGTTGAGCTGCACCCCGAGTTATAAGGAGTCCATAAAGTTCTGAAAGGTTTACTTTATTTAAAGGGTGTCCTGAAGTGGTTTTATCCAAAATTAAGGCCTTAATTTTTATCCTAAAAATTAAAATTGGTTCTTAAATCTGCTCTTCAAAGGTCTTAGAAACACCACAGTTACAGTATGACAATAAGATAATTGCCATAGAGTTATTTTCTAGCATTGTGAAGTGAAATATTGACATTCAGTTTTGGGAAAGTGAAATGAGCCAAATTTCTCTTAAAATTTGTCTTTTTCCCCAAGGAAAATATGTGACCCTTTTTTCAGGAATTTGTGATATTTTAAAAAAATGAATTTACACATTTTTTTCTGCTTCAATTTGTAACTTTTTCTCAACTTTGACATTTTTCTAGGAATTACTGTATATAATTTTTTCCCTGCAGAAATTTGTATTTTTTCAAAATAATCTTGTGACTTTTTCACATAATTTTTTGTGAAACTCTGAACCTTTTTCTAGGAAATTTATAATTTTTTTCTCTTAATTTTGGATTACATTAGCAGGTACATGCCTGAGACTGTGACATTTAAGGAAAAACCCTACCAACCTGGTGAGAGTGAAGTCATAGTTACAAGAAGTTAAATGAACAAAGTTACAAACATATGAGTGAAAATTTGCAAATTTACAGGAAAAAAGTTAACAATTTTTCAAAAATAGTCAGAGACTAATGCATTTTTTATGGTGAAAGAAACAAAATATATGAGATAAAAATCGTGAATTTGAAAGGGCAAAAAACACATTTACAATAAGTATATACAGCGGTGAAAGTAAGTATTGAATACGTTGTGGTGACCCACCACAATCTACAGGGACATTCATCCTCACACTCAAAAGGTCCGGAAGAAGCAGAGGACCATTCACATATGGACAGAAAACCCCTGGGGGGACAACCAGAACAATGGACTATTGTTTATACATCCCCGGATTAAGGAGGAGACGTCCGGGTGCCAGTTGGTCAGGCTAATCATATGTATTGACTGATATGTATATCAATATGCTAATGTGCCATGCATTCTCTCTGTATAACATGTATGAAAGAGCTTGCTATACATGCCTCAACAGCACAACACGACACAGCACACACAGCACAACACAGCGCACAGCGCTACAAGTGTGTCTCCTGATGGTGGAGGAAATAAAACACTGCAACCTTCCAGCTCGTCGTACCTCGCCTGAATTTATTCCTCCACACTGGTGACCCTTGACGAAGAATGGAACACGAGGCGAACACCCCGGAGATTACCCGGACGGGAAGCCCCAGCACGCATCATGGTGCGCCCCTCGCCTGATCTTTTCCCTCCGCACTGGTGACATGACGAGAGAGAATGGACCGTCTGCTCCCTCTCACCGCGCTGTGGACACAGAGGACCAGAGAACGCCTGCAACCTCTTCATCCTCACCGGAGCGCACTCCCCGGAGCGGGCAGCGCTTGGACCGACACGCACCATGAACGGCGACACGAGCGAACGAAGGAAGCAGCCTGAACGGGGACAATCATCGACGCCGACTGCGTTGATTTTCACTGAGCTCCCCGACTCTGACTAAACTTCCGAAGTGGACCTCCCGCGTACAGAAGCCCTGCACGCACTCCGCAGGATTACGAGGACAGCGCAACCTGCCAGTTATGTGGTCACTGCGCCAAGCGCGCGCCACCCACGGGACAAAACCGGCTCCACAGACTGATACAGCGTCCTCCGCCGCTGCATATGCCCGAGAAACACGGCCGATCGCCACCCTTGGAACCTTCAGGGCTGCTTACGCACCTGAAGCAGACGTGCAGCCCACACACAGGACTTTGTATGGGTTTCTCAGCCACGGCACACAAGGGGAATTTAGCCGATTGCTGTCACCGATGGCTTTAGGGCTGCTTCCTGCACCTAAAAGCCAAACCGCCAAGTCCCTCACACAGCTGCAGTTGTTTCACAGCCGCTACGCATCCTCGGGGAATTTGACCGCTTGCCTTCCCCACATCCTCACTGGATCGAGCCGCGAGAGGAGTCAGAGACATAATTTTTTTCACAGCGGCTGCGGATCACCACCAGGTTTAACGAGAAAGTCCCTCACCATCGCAGTCCACCGCAATTTTTGCACGGCCCAGACACCTTTGACGTTCCGGGCCGCACTCACTTACTCCCACCCCCTCCCACTCCTCCTCACAGCGCCCTTCCCGCATCCTCACTCCCTAAAGCCGGCTGATCGCCGTCTGGTTCCATTACGCACGACTGTACACTGGCCCTGACGCCCACGATCCACGGCCGTTCAATGTGCTGGAACTCGGAGCGGAGCACACTGTCCTTTCCACCCCTCCCCCATTCCCCTCATGGACTGACACGCCCTCCGACAGTTCTACCGGAGCTGGAGCCAAATGATGGGGGGGGGGGGGGGTCACAGCCCCTTCTGAGTGTTCTGGGGGGAGCCCTGTGGTGACCCACCACAATCTACAGGGACATTCATCCTGACACTCAAAAGGTCTGAAGAAGCAGAGAACCATTCACATGCGGACAGAGAACCCCTGGGGGGACAACCAGAACAATGGACTATTGTTTATACATCCCCGGATTAAGGAGGAGACGTCCGGGCACCAGTTGGTCAGGCTAATCATATGTATTGACTGATATGTATATCAATATGCTAATGTGCCATGCATTCTCTCTGTTTGTATAACATGTATAAAAGAGCTTGCTATACATGCCTCAATCAGCACACACAACACAGCACACACAGCACAACACAGCGCACAGCGCTGCAAGTGTGTCTCATGATGAATGGAGGAAATAAAACTCTGCAACCTTCCAGCTCATCGTCCTTGCCTGAATTTATTCCTCCACAACGTCAACATTTTTCTCATTAAAACATGTAGTAGTGAGCTGGCATAAGAGAACACCTGGATCAAACACTGACTTATTTAAGGACTGGATGGAAAAATGTATGCAAAACTAACTCATAAAGTTATGTTCATCTGTGGGGATTTCAGTATAGATCTGATGAACTCAAAACAACATAGTTTGACAGAAGAATTTATCAAACACAATGTACAGTATGGGCTTACATCCAACAATTACTGGACCTAGCAGAATCACGTCACACAGTGCCACACTAATAGATAGCATATTCACAAACATTATGGAAAATAATATCAGGAATGGGTTTTTTATTGAGTGATACAGTGACCACCTGCCTCACCTCTTCCCAAAACATTCTAATTTTTCTACATTCCATAAACAATGAAATAGAGTTCCTTTACTTTCCATACATTTTGTGCATATATCTAGTATGTTTTTGTTATATTTATTTAACTCCACCGGTGTAACATACATCCGCATTAACCATTTAAAATGTATCAATTTAAGACGTACATTTATTGATTTGGTTTGAGCTTCTGTACAAGCCAATTCCCATTGTGCCTCTGAAATTTCAATTTTTGCAGGTCTTCTTCCAATAATCATTCTTTCTGTGAGTTTTCAATGAGGATAATATCAGTGAGTTATAGAACTCAGCAATAATACCCTTTCTCTTACTATTTTTTCATCAAAATTGTTTTCCAAGTATGGAATAGGTAGGATGGGGGAGAGCTTATTTTGATTTGATCGAATAAAATTCCTAAGCTGAAGATATTTTAAAAAATGTGTTCTATTTAAGATAAATTTGGCCCTCAGTCTTCAAAAGACATTATGTTGTCTGAACGTGCCAAATATAAGTCTTGAATCTTTTGAATCCCCTTTTAAATTCCTATATTTAAATACAGCTTCCCGCTCTCCCTGGTGTAAAATATTGGGATTACCCCATATTGGGCGAAATTGGTGACAATCAGTGCAGTTCTTTTAAATATTTTTTGATTTCATACCATATTTTGATCATATGCTTTACAATAGGATTTTTAACTTGTTTCTGTAATTTTTTAGCCGAGTCTGAGTATATGAATAAGGGAAGAGGTAAAGGTAAATTGTATGATTCCATCTCCGTCCAGTGAGGGAGATCATTTGATGAAAAATAATATGTCATAGACCTCAGTTGTGCTGACCAGTAATACAACATAAAGTTTGGACATTTCAGACCTCCACGATCAAATGGTAAATATAGTAAGGACAGACATAATCTAGCCTTCCTACTGTTCCATATAAATTCCACTAACTTTTTTTTAATTCTTGAGAATAGATCTGAAGGTGGTGGTAAAGGAATGTATTGAAATAAATATAGTATTTTGGGTAAGATATTACTTTTAAGTATATTAATTCTCCCGATCATCGACATTGGTAGTGACATCCATCTCTGAAGTAACTCATTAATGTCTGTCATTAAGGCTTCATAGTTGATACTAGCGGCTGATTCTGGCTTAGGCACAATTTGAATTCCTAAGTATTTAAACTGATTTACAACATTGAATTGATTTACCTCAGGAGCTGGGTGCTTTCTCTGGGTCTCATTTAGCATTAATATTGAAGATTTAGTTTTATTTATTTTATATCCTGATATTTCCCCAAAGTTCTTTATTAAATTTAACAAGGTCGGAATTGATTTTTTAAGATTTGACATAAACAAAATTATGTCATCAGCATACAGGGAGATTTTATGTTCTGTTGGTCCTACTTTAATTCCATATATTTGTGGATGTAAACGTACTGCCATCGCTAAAGGTTCAATTGCCATAGTAAACAGTAAAGGTGAAAGTGGACAACCTTGTCGACAACCTCTATTAATTTTTATTGATTTTGAGATATTGCTATTTGTTAGGATTACTGCTGTAGCATTATTGTATATTATCTGAACCCATTTTATGAAATTCTTTCTAAGTCCAAACCTTTGTAAGACTTCAAAAAGAAAGGGCCATTCGACCCTATCAAAGGCCTTTTCAGCGTCCAGTGATAGGAGAGCTGTATCCGGCGCTTCTTTATTAGAATAAATAATATTAAATAGTCTTCTTACATTATGGAAGCCTTGTCTTCCCATTATAAAGCCATTCTGATCTCGGTTAATAATATTTGGTAATATTTCTTGTAGTCGTCTTGCTAAAATTTTACAGATTATCTTAAGGTCAGCATTTAATAGGCTTATTGGTCTCATGTTTTCACATTTATTAGAAGGTTTACCTGGTTTTGGCAACAGTGTAATTAAGGCATTATTTATATATGGCGGTAATTTACTATTTTGAAATGCTTCTAAAACCATTTCCAAAAATGGTTTTATTAATTTATTCTTAAATTTTTTATAGAGGTCAACTGGAAGACCGTCAGGTCCCGCACTTTTTCCTGATTTCATATTATCAATGGCTAGCCCAACTTCTTCTTGACTAATTTTTGACTCCAGTATCTCCCTATTTTCATTTGGAATACATGGTATAGATAATTCGTCCAAAAACCCATTTAGTTTTGTTAAGTCAGTTTCATTTTTTGTATCATATAGTTTTTCATAATAATCTCTAAAGGCACTGTTAATTTCTAAAGGATCTACGACTGCCTGTCCGTTACTTATAATACTGGTAATTGGTGTTTTAAATTCTAATTGTTTAATCTGCCATGCCAATAATTTTCCTGATTTTTCACCTTGTTCATAAAAGGTTTGCTTCAATCTTAGAAGACTCGAGGCAGCTCTATTCACTGATTTTTTGTCATATTCAGCTCTCAGAATCAGTAATTCATTCTCTAATTTGGGATTACTTCCTGCATACACTTTTTCTTGAAGAATTTTTATTTTACATTCCAATTGGACTCTCTCCTCTCGAGTCTTCCTAGATTTTGAACCTGTGTAACTAATAATATGCCCCCCTAATAAAAGCTTTAAAAGCTTCCCACTTTATACATGCTGATGTTTGTGTAGTGTTGATATCAAAGAACTCATCTATCTGTTTTTCTATGTACTTAACAAATTCCTCATCTTGAAGCCATTTATGCTGAAATTGCCACCTACCAGGAACCTTTGTCAATTTCTTATCTACATATATTAGACAGCAGGGTGCGTGATCAGAGATCACAATGTTATCATAGAAACAATTTTGAATCTTGGTCCTTAATTCTGTGGAGATCAAAAAATAGTCAATACGTGAAAATGTCTTGTAGGTGTTAGAATAACAAGAATAGGCTTTGACTTGTGGTTTCATTTCTCTCCATATATCTAGCAATCTCAATTCTTTCATAAAATGATTAATGGTCATCCTACATCCATTGTGTGTACAGTCCTGTCCTGTTGACCTATCTATACTGGGATTCAATGTACAATTAAAATCCCCTGCTATTATATATAGCCCTGTGAGTGATGCTAAAGTAAGAAATAAATTAACGAAGAAGTTTTGATCATCTATATTGGGACCATATAAGTTCACCAGATTTATATTTTCTAATAACAAAGATCCTTGGATGATTAGATATCTTCCCAATTTATCTCCAATTACATTTTTCACTTGAAATGGGACTGATTTATGTATGAGAGTCATGACTCCCCTGGCTCGGGATGAAAATGATGAGGTGAATACACTTCCCTGCCATCTACTCCTTATTCTTTTTACATCCTCCTCTATTAGATGAGTTTCTTGTAAAAACACAATTTTTGAACCTATGTCTTTTATTTTATTCAAAACTTGTTTAAGTTTTTTTAGATTTTGTAGACCTCTGCAATTCCATGATGTTAAATTAAGCTTAACGCTTTGGTCTATGATCAATAAAGAGTTTGAGATTACCTTGCAATATAAACATGCTCACACAGAGAAGCAAAAACATGGATGGTTGAACATTCATCCCACAAACTACACACAAACAAATTCCCCCTTCCCACATTTGTGGTAATCCCCCCAAAATCAAAAAAAAAAAAAAAATTCCGTCTCCCGTTATAGCCTGAATCTGCTCCTCCCCTGTGAGGATCAGTCAAACCACTCGCTCTTTCTCCTCTCAATCACCCTGACTCTGCTACTTTTAATGACATGACAATAACTCTCTTCTGTAGTTTTTCCAATTTAACTCCAAAATTTTATAGCAACTTTGTACATCATAGCATTTTTTTTTTAAAATATATAATACAATCTATATTTTGTAGACATGCTATATGTTTCAAATCAGTCAGATACTTGAACACTTGCTTAAATATTCTACCTTTTATATCTTGTTCTTGCTTCATGCTTGGCTCTCGCCAGTCTCTCCTTGGATCTGCTTAATGAGTTCCTGCGCCTCCTGAGGGGTCTTAAAGACTTGGGTTCTCCCTTTATACGTCACCAGCAGTCTTGCAGGATAAATCACTCCGTGACGAATCCCAAGGCTGCGTAGCTCTTTACGGGCGGGGTCAAACTGTTTCCTTAATTGTTAGATTCCTGCGGTCAAATCTGGGTAGAACCGCACCTGTTGATCCTGGTATTTAATTTCTCCTTTAGTACACGCTGCGTTGGAGACCGTCATCTTGTCCCTGTAGTTGAGGAACTTCATAATCAGCGTCCTCGGTGTTGTCTTCTTATCCCTCGGTGGGCCTATTCGGTGTGCGCTCTCCAAGACGACTGATGACTGCAGCTCTGCGTTATTCAGCGCTTCTGGAATCCACTTTTCCAAAAAGGAACACGCATCCTGTTCCTCCGCCCCCTCCGGAAGGCCCACAAGCCTTAAATTATTCCGTCTCGACCGGGATTCTAAGTCCAAGACGTTATCTTCCAGACGTTTATTTTTTAATTCCAATGTTTGGACCTTTAATTGCAGGCTGTTGACGTCATCTTCAGCGTTGGAGATCCGGAGCTCTGCCTGCGATATTCGCTCCATACAGTCGCTTATTTCTTTTCTCATAGCTTCTATCGCAGCTATAATCCCATCAAACTTAGACGAAAAGTCTGTTCTCATAGCGCTGATGGCAGCAAGGACCGCATTCGTTCCTTCGGCAGTCACCGCACCACCGCTAGCTCCCTCCTCAGCCATGGTCACAGGCGATTTATCTGCTGCGTCATGAGCGTGGAAATCTGTTAACTTGGCTTGTCTCGACGAATCAGTTTTTTCTCCGCCTGATTTCACAGCCTTAGTTTTTACCATATCCGCCCCCAAACGCTAGAATAGGTTTTTGTTCCAATTGGGAGAGTTTTAGCCTACTTTTTTATCATTAGGAGCAGAGCAGAGTGGAGCACACCCTCCTACGCGGCCGCCATAACCGGAAGTCAAGATTGGAAGATAGTTTATGATGAAAATGACATAAATAAAGCATATGATAATTTTTTACAAATATTTCAATCATTGTACAATAAAAACTGTCCTATAAAACAATACAGTGACAGACAACAACAAAAAAATATTCCTTGGGTCACCAAGGGGTTAATGAATGCATGTAAAAAGAAGAATACATTATATAAACAATTCATTAAATGCAGAAAGGTGGAAGCTGAGATCAAATATAAAAGACATACAAATAAGCTTACTAATATAATGAGGACCTGTAAGAAAGAATATTACAACAGAATATTAGAGGATAACAAAAATAACTTAAGAGGAATATGGCAAGTACTCAATGGGATTATTAGTAATCGACCTAAGAATGTTAATTATCCAGAATATTTTATTGAAAATGGCAATTTGATAAATAATATGGAGGATGTGGTCAGTGGTTTCAATAAATTTTTTGTAAACATTGGTCCTGAATTAGCAAAATCAATAGTGACACCAGAAACAAACAACAGTGGTTCTGTAAATGAAATAGAAGATAGAAATCCAAACACAATCTTTTTGGGTGCAGTTACTGAAAAGGAAATTATCGAGACTGTGAGTAAATTTAAGAACAAAAAATCAACGGACTGGAATGAAATTGACATGACAATAGTGAAAAAAGTAATTGAAGGAATTGTTAAGCCACTCACCCACATCTGTAACCTGTCATTTCAAACTGGTAAATTTCCAGACAAAATGAAAATAGCAAAAGTAATACCTCTATACAAAACAGGAGACAGTCATTGTTTCACAAATTACAGGCCAGTCTCTTTACTCTCACAATGATGTACATGAAGGGTGATTTGTGCTCACCAATTTGTACAAATTGTTGTCTGTTACTTAAATAACTTTCCACCCAACTCAGTCCTACCCCTCTTATCCCATACCTTTCCAGTTTCTTTAGTAGTATTCTGTGGTCAGTGGTGTCAAAAGCTTTCTTTAAATCTAAAAATACTCCTACAGCAACCTTTTTTTTTATCTATACAACTAGTAATTTCTTCTATAAGTTCGATCAGTGCCAAAGATGTAGATTTATCTGCTCTAAAACCATACTGGCTATCTGTAAGGAGGTTGTGTTTTTCAATGAAATCATCCAGTCTCTTTACTCTCACAATTCTCCAAAATACTTGAAAAAATCTTCACTAAAGAGACTGGATGATTTCATTGAAAAACACAACCTCCTTACAGATAGCCAGTATGGTTTTAGAGCAGATAAATCTACATCTTTGGCACTGATCGAACTTATAGAAGAAATTACTAGTTGTATAGATAAAAAAAAAGGTTGCTGTAGGAGTATTTTTAGATTTAAAGAAAGCTTTTGACACCACTGACCACAGAATACTACTAAAGAAACTGGAAAGGTATGGGATAAGAGGGGTAGGACTGAGTTGGGTGGAAAGTTATTTAAGTAACAGACAACAATTTGTACAAATTGGTGAGCACAAATCACCCTTCATGTACATCACTTGTGGTGTGCCCCAGGGGTCAGTTTTGGGACCCAAACTCTTTATTTTGTATATAAATGACATATGCCAAGTATCAAAAATTCTGAAATTTATTTTGTTTGCGGATGACACAAATATCCTTTGCACTGGTGAGAATTTGCAGCAGGTTTTAGAGGTGGTCACAACTGAAATGAAAAAGTTAACGCAGTGGTTCAACAAAAATAAATTATCTCTAAATCTAAAAAAAAACAAAGATTATGTTGTTTGAAAATTATAAAATAAATCATGAAATAATGGTAACGATAGATGATACCAGAATAGAAACAGTACAGGAAAATAAGTTTCTGGGGGTGACGCTAGATAATAAAATCTGCTGGAAACCTCACATCAGTCACATCCGGGCCAAGTTAGCAAAATGTATAGGCATACTGGGGAAGACAAGACACATCTTGGACTATAAATCATTGGTCTTACTTTACAATTCACTGTTTTTACCTTATCTTAACTACTGTGTAGAAGTCTGGGGAAACACCTACAAGACCAACCTACAGTCAATATGCGCATTACAAAAAAGAGCTATAAGGATAATAAACAATGTAGGATATAGAGACCATACCAATTCGTTGTTTTTAAAGTCACATGTCATAAAGTTCATCGATTTAGTTAAATTTAAGACAGCACAAGTAATGTACAGGGCAATTAATAATCAACT
This sequence comes from Pholidichthys leucotaenia, assembly GCA_020510985.1. Taxonomy (NCBI): domain Eukaryota; kingdom Metazoa; phylum Chordata; class Actinopteri; order Cichliformes; family Pholidichthyidae; genus Pholidichthys; species Pholidichthys leucotaenia. The sequence goes on from CM035842.1 coordinate 263,951,229, forward strand.
CCCAACTAATATACAAAACATATTTAAAAAAAGAGACAATGATCATAATTTGAGAGGAGACTTAAACTTTACAAAACCCAAGATACGAACAACCAAGAAAAGTATGTGCATATCTGTCTGTGGGGTGGATTTGTGGAACAGTCTGGAGCCAGAACTGAAACTATGTACAAACAGAAATCAATTCAAAAAGAGGTATAAACATTATTTGCTGAAAGGATATATGTTAGAAGGGTAGTATTTATATGTACGATTCACTATGCTCACTCTGGGACATTATGGGACACTATGGAATGGTGGGTGGGACAGCACTGTGTATATCTGTGTTGTTTGAGGCTGGTTTTGATGTATGGACATCAGTGTATGTTAGGATGGATGGGTATTAATGTTGATATGTAAAAAATACAGTAAATTGTTTACTTGGGATCTTAAAGGTGGTAATTTGTATATAATTCACATGGGTGTATTTATGGAAAAGAGGAGATGGAATTAATAAGTGTTCACTTCTTCCTTCTCCCTTTCGAACACTGTATACTGTTACTTTATTGCATTTGACATTTGTTTTGTTTTTGTTATACTTTTTTGTTCAAAATAAAGTATCTATCTATCTATCTATCTATCTATCTAACATGTTTTTGATGGAGCCATTGACCTGAGATTTTCACCAGATATCAGTAATAACCCAAGTAATCCATACATACGAAGAAATCAAGCCAGCTGTATTCACAAAACAAGTTATATTTCATAAAGCGGAATGACACAGGGAATAAGTACTGAACATGCTTGGTGAAATTAGTTTAATATTTAGTAGAAAAGCCTTTGTTGGTAATAACAGCTTCCAGACGCCTCCTGTATGGAGAAACTAGGCGCAGGCATTGCTCAAGAGTGATTTTAGCCCATTCTTCCACACAGACTCTCTTCAGATCTTGAAGGTTCCGTGGGTGTTTTCTATGAACTCTGAACTTCAGTTCGTTCCGTAGATTTTCAATTGGATTCAGGTCAGGTGACTGACTGGGCCATTCTGGTAGCTTTATTTTCCTTCTCTGGAGCCAGTTGAGGGTTTCTTGGTTGTGTGTTTGGCATCATTGTCTTGCTGAAATGTCTACTCTTGTTTCATCTTCAGCATCTTGGCAGATGGCAACAGGTTCTTATCAAGGATGTCTCTGTACATTTGTCCATTCATCTTTCCTTCAATTATATGAAGTCTGCCTGTACCATGTGCTTAAAAGCACCCCCACACCATGATACTCCCACCTCCAAACTTTACTGTTGGTACGGTGTTTTTGGGCTGATGTGCAGTGCCATTTCTCCTCCAAACATGCTGTGTGTTGTGGTATCCAAGAAAATCAATTTTGGTCTCATCTGACCCGAGTATATTCTCCCAGTATTTTGCTGGCTTGCCCAAATGTTGTGCAGCAAACTTTAAACAAACTTCAACATGCTTTTTCTTCAGCAATGGAGTCTTGCGAGGTGAGCGGGCATAGAGCCCATGTCGGTTGAGTGCATTACTTATTGTTTTCTTTGAAACAGCAGTACCTGCTAACTCCAGGTCTTTCTGGAGTGCTCCACGAGTGGTCTTTGACTTTTGGTTAACTCTTCTGATAATTCTTTTGACTCCTCTTTCAGAAATCTTCCTAAGCAAAGTATTAAAAGTTAGTACATTAAAACACATTGTAAACTATAAAAGCACTCATAGAGCGCATACCTCCGCCAAGGCTCCTTCCATTTGTCATGGATCACCTCCAAAATGTAATGGGTTTGTGTGTAGGCCTATAGCCACTTGTGGTGAAAATGGCATCAAAGTCTGTCCATCAGTTTTGGAGTATTGTTGCTAACACACTGTGAGAAGATAAGAGCCTTGGCTGAGGTATGCATTCTCAGATCATCACCAAAATGTAGTCATCTGTTCCCCGTGCCATTACAACCTTTCCTGAAAATTTAATCAAAATCCGTTCATAACTTTTTGAGTATTGTTGCTAACACACTGTGAAAAGATAAGAGCCTTGGCTGAGGTATGCATTCTCAGATCATCACCAAAATATAATGGGTTCCTCTGTAGCCCAAGAACCACCTCTGGTGAAAATTTCATCCAAATCCATCCAGTACTTTTCGTGTAATCCTGCTGCACAAATACAAACAAAGCCCTTGGTGGAAGTATGCACTCTCAGATCATCACCAAAATCTAATCATCTGTTCCCCGTGCCATTACACACCTTTCCTGAAAATTTCATCAAAATCCGTTCATAACTTTTTGACTTATGTTGGTAACAGACAAACAGACAGACAGACAAACAGACAGACAAACCCTGGTAAAAACATTACCTCCTTGTCGGAGGTAATAATACTGTTTTGGTGCTCCATCAACATGTGAGAACTCTGCTCCACGCACGGTTGTGTATGAGTGGGCATGGCTCTGCTGAATTTTTATGATCAGCATCATCAGTTATGTGGACTAACTGTTGCAACCCTACTGAGCATTTATCGCACCTCAGGTAAAATTCCAGAATTCTTAAAAATTGCCTAGAAATAATGTCCAAAACATGCTCATTGTGGATCATTAATCCCTTAATCACAAGTGAATGGGCCTGCACTTTTCATTACTTTGCCTAGAATTTAATCTGACGTTGTTTTCAGAGGATCATAACCTTATTTACCTAATTACAGTGTAAAGGTGTTATTACTAGAGTATATATGTAAATGTGGTGTTTGGCTGTGCTGGGTGGCTCCCAGGTGATAATGTGTAGCCACCTTCAATCAGCATAAAGTTGTTATTTCTCTGAAGGACTCTCTATGCATATTATTTAATGTCCTAAAAATATTCCTCTTCATGTTTTTTTGCTCAATGCAGTATATTTGTGTCTTCCTGTTGGGATGTGTGCGTTTTTATCAGCAGTATTCCTGTTACTATGCACCATTCACATGCTAATGAAGAATTCCCATTTCTGACAGGATTAGTCTGCAGTCTGTGTTCCTAGCGCAAGTACTTCCTGTACAAGGAAGAGTACTCCTGCAATTTTACGCACGCGCACGCGCGCACACACACACACACACACAGAGGGAAATGCTTATATGCTGGATCACACTCTCATCTGCATGTGCACACAAGAAAAAACTCAGTACTTCTTGTAGTGAGGTGAGAGCGCGCGCACACACTCACACACACACACACACACACACAGACAGTGAGAGAGCTTTTGGCGAGGCTTTGATGCAGTGTGGTTGGAGTGTGCTCGTGTCCTCAGGCAGGTTGGCAGGGGGTCTTTATGGAGTTCCTGCCTTCAGAAGTCCAAACATGAGAGGAAACAATCTGTCAGTTCTTTGAATACTGAAGGACACTCTGCTTCGCTGGCAGGGATGAATGTCAGCTGTCCCAGGGCAAGATGTGGATCAGGTTTACAGCAAATGAAAACTCTCGGCTGCATACTGATTGATAGATTACAGTTGTCTGATTATTTTTGAATCAACATTGAAGCCTTCCCCATGACTTAAACAGACTAAGGGATTTACTTTTGGCCTGAGTATACTTGGTTGCTCAGTGTTTCCTCTGGCTTAAAGACCTTGGCGTGGTGGCAACATATTTTTCTGAGGGGGGGGGGCAGGAAACACAACTTTAATTTTGCACAGTAACTTTGCATATGGAACTTACCATTTGAAGTATTGTACAACCGAGGCTTGAATGTTGGAATATTGGGACAGTTGGGGTCCCACCCAGACATCCTGTGTTTGGACTTTTTAGTGGTGTCATCTTTCTCCCCCTCCTCTGCTCTCACCTCTGCTGGGGCCTCATATACAAAGACTTGTGTGGATCTCCTGCTGAAAGATGACATACATTTAAATCAAGAAAATGCCGTAAGCAAAAAAAAAATCAAAAAAAAATCCAGATGTATGAAACCGTCCGTACACAGGAATCCAAGCACATTTCCTTTGTGCATACCGATCTGCCTGAAATTGAACGCACATGAGGAAATACCGGACTCCTCCCTTGACGCGCCTCTATTTGAATATGCAATTAGATACAAATAGGTATGCAAATAGATATATACAAGCACTGCACATTTGATTCTCCTATATCCACGATCAAAAATAATGGATTTAATGGAATTTCACGGAATGTGAGTTGGAGGTGCTTCTGAAAGAGGTAGTGGCACGTAAAAACATTTTGTTTGGCACGCTGTCCTCCAGCATTGGTGCTGGATACAGGTAATCCAGTAGCCTGCTCACAGCCTTATAAGATTAGTTTATTGTTTCCTTTATTCAGACAGGGATAAGAAAGAAAAGTTTATTTAACTTTAACATATTTAGACTGACATCTTAAGTTGTCCTCAGAAGCGTCACCCGATCACTATGATTTGGAGTGTCTATAGCTCAGTGGTTATAGTGCCAGATTTCAAATCAGAAGGTTCCAGGTCTTTCTCTTCTAGGGACCTCAATGGAAATAAGTGTGCACACTTTCTTGTGTCATCCCATTGTTTTTAAATGCATGTTGTATCTTTTATACAATGTTATTTTAAATGATGAATCACTCAATCAATCAATCAATTTGTGACCAGCTGGGTGGATCAGCTGGTTGAATTAAAGGAAAACAGTCACGAAAAATAAGACAATATGAACCTATTTAGTGGGTAGCCACGGTCACCTGTCAGTTGAAAGCAGATCATATTAGACTTGGCAAGTACATACAGACGTGGACAAAATTGTTGGTACCCCTCTGTTAATGAAAGAAAAACCCACAATGGTCACAGAAATAACTTGAATCTGACAAAAGTGGTAATAAATAAAAATTCTATGAAAATTAACCAATGAAAATCAGACAATGCTTTTAAATTGTGGTTCAACAGAATTATTTTAAAAAACAAACTCATGAAACAGGCCTGGACAAAAATGATGGTACCCCTAGAAAAGATTGAAAATAATGTGACCATAGGGACATGTTCAACCAAGATGTGTCCTCTAATTAACATCACAGGTGTCTACAAACTTGTAATCAGTCAGTCGGCCTATTTAAAGGGTGACAAGTAGTCACTGTGCTGTTTGTTGACATGGTGTGTACTGCACTAAACATGGACCAGAGGAAGCAAAGGAGAGAGTTGTCTCAGGAGATTAGAAAGAAAATTATAGACAAGCATGTTAAAGGTAAAGGCTATAAGACCATCTCCAAGTAGCTTGATGTTCCTGTGACTACAGTTGCACTTATTATTCAGAAATTTAAGATCCACGGGACTGTAGCCAACCTCCCTGGACGTGGCTGCAGGAGGAGACAGATAATACGAATGGCAACAAAAGAGCCCAGAACAACCTCTAAACACATTCATGGTGAACTCCAAGGTCAAGGTACATTAGTGTCAGATTGCACCATCTGTCGTTGTTTGAGCCAAAGTGGACTTCATGGAAGACAACCAAGGAGGACACCACTGTTGAAAACAAATCATAAAAAAGCCAGACTGGAATTTGCCGAACTGCATGTTGACAAGCCACAAAGCTTCTGGGAGAATGTCCTATGGACAGACGAGACAAAACTGGAACTTTTTGGCAAGGCACATCAGCTCTATGTTCATAGACGCAAAAATGAAGCATACCAAGAAAAGAACACTGTCCCTACTGTCACACATGGAGGAGGCTCTGTTATTTTCTGGGGCTGCTTTGCTGCATCTGGCACAGGGTGTCTTGAATCTGTGCAGGGTACAATGAAATCTCAAGACTATCAAGGTATTCTAGAGAGAAATGTGCTGCCCAGTGTCAGACAGCTTGGTTTCAGTCGCAGGTCATGGGTCTTGCAATAGCATAATGACCCAAAACACATAGCTAAAAACACCCAAGAATGGCTAAGAGCCAAACATTGGACTATTCTAAAGTGGCCTTCTATGAGCCCAGATCTACATCCTATTGAACATCTGTGGAAGGAGTTGAAACATGCCGTCTGGAGAAGGCACCCTTCAAACCTGAGACAACTGGAGCAGTTTGCTCATGAGGAGTGGGCCAAAATACCTGCTGAGAGGAGCAGGAGTCTCATTGACAGTTACAGAAATCATTTGATTGCAGTGCTTGCCTCAAAAGGTTGTGCAACAAAATATTAAGTTAAGGGTTCCATCATTTTTGTCCAGGCCTGTTTCATGAGTTTGTTTTTTAAAACAATTCTGTTGAACCACAATTCAAAGCCATTGTCTGATTTTCATTGGTTAATTTTCATAGAATTTTTATTTATTACCACTTTTTGCTCTCTGATTCTGCACTTGGGGTGTGTGTGATTAACACAGTAGATAGGTAAAACACAATCTCGTTCTACTGTACATGATTGGTTGTACAGTTGAATGACAATAAAGGGTGATTTAATTTAATTTTAATTTTTTTTGTCAGATTCATGTTATTTCTGTGACCATTGTGGGTTTTTCTTTCATTAACAGAGGGGTACCAACAATTTTGTCCACGTCTGTATTTTGTGTCCAAAATGTAAATCTCATTCTTTATAGTTATATACAACTTACATGGATTACACACACTACTAAATGAATGAAGTGGCCAGGGAACAGGTGACACTGTTACATTTCAAACTTTACGCATGTGTTTATTGACATAACTACTGTACACACAGAGGCAATTGGGGCTTGGTAGAATGCTGTGAAACTGTAGTTTAATCAGCAAAAAAAGAAAGTCCCTTACTCAAATCACTGAATTGTAATGAAGCCTTGAAGACAGGATGATATTTGGGGCCCACAGGCGCGTTCCACAAGAACTCCCCGTGGAAACCTAAACCGGCTGACAAGCCAGTCATCATCCTGAGCCAGAACATCTTCTGTCTCTAAATACCCTTTCTCTCCTCACTGCGCGATTTGCAATATCCTCTAATCCTCTGTTGTTAGAGGCATTTTCTGCACTTCTTTGCGCTTGCTTTTATATCCACTCATCTAATTGCCCACACTTGGATGTTTGTTCATTATGTGTCTCTGGTGTGTACAATCATTTTCACGTCATTATCAGTCTCCCAACATCACCTCTAAGTGTCATCAACGGACCAATAACAGTAGAAACGTACGTACACCAGCCATGAAGTTGGCGTGGGACTGCTCATATTTCCACGGTCATTTCATTCTTGATACATCTGAAATTTTCCATGGAAAAAGACGTACGCTGTCATGTACCGAACTGGGGATCCTCCCGAGCTCGGTTTCATGGCTGTTTTCTGTTCCTCAGTTATCTGTGCTTTATGTTACCTTTGGAGTTCCATATTGTGTTTCGTTGTCTAGTCATGTTCTGTTGTATTTTTGGTGCTTATTATTTGCTCTTTTCCCTTTGATTATTTTGTGAGTTATTTGTTATTATTCCTTAGTCTGTGTTTGGTTTTCTGTTTATTTATTTTGGTATCTTGCGGCCACGCCTCCCTCTCCTGTCTACTACTGACAGGTGATTCCAATCTATCATTGTCTGCTTCTCTCCCTGCTCAGGTCCACACACCCACTCTCACGCACACACATGCACACATACATACACACACACGCACTCACACCTGCACTCATTCAGCTCACACACACCCACTCACACCAGCAATCACTCTACTCATCATGTCTTGGTTTATTTAAAGGTGACGGACAGACGAAAACTCAAAATCACTAAATCATATCTCAAATTGTTGTCTGAGACGAGCTAATTGGAACCCCACATGTTTTGGTGTCAACGTATGTCGCATAAGGTGACAATGCGCTCTTGAAGTACGCTGTTGTGGAGAGCTGTCTGACCCAGCCAAGATCAGCGTCTAAAATGGCCACTGACTGTGTGACGTCGTTTCGGTGTAGCACACAGTCGGTGGACATTGCTTTTTTTTATTTGATGTTTACATTTTAAAATCGGCGATTACGGATATTTCTCGGAATACTTTTGGATTACAAATAGATTATTTATAACCATTAGGATTTCAGGCAATCGAATTAATTATGGTTTGTCGTTGTGTTGTGTACGGGTGCGACGTTATACCAGAGGAGCATGACTGTGAGTGTTTTTGAATGTCACGTCCCTGTGAAAATCAGACGGCATGGGTGAAATTCGTTCAGAAAACGCCAAAAAAAAAATGGACTTTTGTCGGTAAAACACAAAAATGTGCCGTAGAGATTTCGTGACAGCGCTTTCGAGTATAAGATGCAATTTGTGTCACGACTCGCCGCTCTCAGCGGCTTCAGCTGCAACGCACACCTGCCCCTCGTCAGCACATCCCCATAAATCCATTCACACACACCTGCTTGTTGAATAAAGCTGTTAAATCTATCCTGAGCCTGCGTGCGTGTTTCCTGGGCCAGACATTATGTCAATTTGAAATGAAATTTGCCAAAAGATTTCTGATAAAGAAAACAGCTATTCCAACTATATATGCCTCGATTTCCAAGTGTGACTCTGAGAACGGGGTCAGTGCTAGTGGCGATCAACTGTCAGAACAGCAGAAGTAAACAGGGAAAGTTTTTTATTTTTAATATTCACTGCAAATGTTTACTAAACATCTTAAATGAATTCCAAGCCATGGTCTGCATTGCCTTACCAACTTATCAAATATTAGCATATTAGGGTGTTCATACTCATCAAATATGACATATTCAGTGCTGTATAGGGAGGTGGTTGTGCCTGTTTGATCAATTTATATTTCTATGTATGTAATCCAATTTGAGACCTCTTGGATAAAATTATGATCTACTTTTTTTGCAGATTTTTATCAACTGTCACTCAATGTTGATGTTTCTGACCAAGCAGAGGAACCTGATGAACAGGACTTTTATGTAAATCCAAATTTATACATAAAATGTAGAAAAATTATTGAAATGTATATGACATGCGACTTTGATGAATGCTGAGCTATGAGAACTATACATTGACATGAACATTAAGAAACTCAATATATGATTTTACAAAACTTTATTTAAATAACATTGTTCACAAATCTAATCTTGGTAGGCAAAATCCCTTGTAGTGATGAGATGGGGAATGTTTCTCTGATGAGGCTCAACCGCACAGGCAGGCAACATAACCCTCACTTCTTCTCCAAAAAAATCCCCAACACTATGAATCTGTATCGCCTGAAACATATGGGGTTGGGCATTGATTATTCCGTTTGCATTGATTATTGAATGTATTGAATGGTTTCTTCATAATTCATCTGGGAAATTAAATCAAATGATAAATATTGTTTATAAACCTCACTCGTGTGGACGATGTGGGCCGTCATCTGTCTCATCAGCTCCAGCTGCGCACAGACCCAGCAGGTGCTAATCAGCGGCTGAGAAGTTGATGATAAAAACATGTCATCAGGCAGCGAGTGACCAATGGGTAGTTTTATTTTTAAAATTAAGTGTGTGACCAAGCATTGTCGCCAAAGAAAAATATTTGTAAGCATCTTTTACCTAGAAATATCTTACAGCCGATCGTAAACGTGTTCTTTTCCCGTCCGTGTTGCGTCTTCCTACTCTCCCTCTGCCTCGAACAAATAAGGCTGACAGGCAACACACACCCAAAATGTCTTCATTGTCAATGTACTCATTTGTAATCATTTATATTGAGGTGGTCAAACTCTAGAAATTAATCGCTGTCCGAATCACTTTGCTCTCGTTCTGCAATTTTTTTCATACCGAATTTGAGTGAAGGCTGCACGCACCTATCGGGAGATGGCGGTACTGCAGCATCACTGAGTGAAAGATGGGCTATGACCAATTAATTTCATTTATGGAGGATGGTGACGCATATTAAATCAGGGGAATGGGAAGAATGGAATATTTTCATACAATCAGTTGATTGGTTCAATAAAAAAATGTCAATGTCCGTCACCTTTAAAGTCTGTCTGCCCAATCATGTTTGCTGGATTATTGTTTTGTCACCTGTTCTGTCCTCCTGTGTTGTTTTTCTGGGATTATCGCCACGGACCGCTCTGTTTCCGGCTTGGTGCGTACGATTTTGTTTCCCCCGCTTCCAGTCACGTCTGGAACGCTTGGGTTATTTCTTTTGCCTTTTCCCTCTGGCAGTCATGTCTGCAGCACCCTGGGCATTCTCTCTATGTACTCACCTGGAGCTGAGGGGCGTCCGATGCATAATCCCAGTAATTCCTCATAATTCATGATCGCCTGTTTGCTTGTTTGGACTGTTATATCACGTTTTGTTCAATAAATGCACACAACATCCCCCTGCATTTGGGTTTCAATCTCTCCTGCCTCTGAAAGGCAGGAAATCATGACAGTATGCCATGTTTTTGTGCACAAGTACCCTTTGTGCATGAGGCCCCTGGATCCTCTGCCTGAACACTTTCCTCTCCTTGGCTCCTCTCTTCTGTCACATCTTTCCCTCTCTGAGCTCTGTCTAATTCAGGTTCTTTCTCTGGCTATGGTGGTCTACAAATAGGTTATAAAATATCAAGTATCTTGTTTTGTCCTGCAGGATTTTTTTTTGTCATGGTTTACATGAATGACAAAAAAATGTGTATTTTTTTGTATTTTTATTCTAGTGTTACTTTTTTCCATTGAGAGAGTAGGGAAGGGGAAAAAAAAACATTCATAATAGTAATGTACTCATGCATACTTAAATTATATGATCAGAGGTGGGTAGAGTAGCCAGAAATTCTACTCATGTAAAAGCAGTGCTTTGAAATTAATAATTAAACATAGACAACCAAAAATTTGTAGTTGAGTTAAGGGTATAAAGAGCAACCACTTAAAAACTTGAGTAATGGCTTCATTCTTGAAGGTTTGAGGTTTTTCTCCAAAATTTATAACAATTTTCTTAAAGTTTTCTACTTTTTTCTGTAAATTTATCTAAATTTGAAACCATTTTCCTCAATTTGTAAATTTCCTCTTGTAAAATTGACTTTTCTTGTACATTTGAAACTTTATTATTAAATTTGTGGATTATTTTATGGCTGGTTTTTGTCTACTTTTTAAAAAATAAATTACCGGTTTTGACTTCCGGTTATGGCCTGCCACGTAAGAAGGACACGTCTCACTCTGCTTCTGCTTCTGGAGAAAAAAATCGGCAAATAAACTCTCTCATTTGGGACAGAACGTATCCCAGCGTTTGAGCGAGGATATGTCGGTGAAGCCTAAGGCTGGAAAACCAAGTAGAGGAAAAAGCGAGCCGCAGAAACAGTCCAAATTAACGGATTTTCAGGTCTGAGACGCAGCAGAGAAAGCACCAAATATGGCGAAGGAAGCTAACAACGGCGCGGGAGCTGCGGGAAGCAACACAGGTGCGTTGCTGGCGGCTATGAGTTCAATGAGAGCGGACTTTTCCTCTAGATTTGATGGGATTATGGCAGCGTTGGAAGGAATGAGAAAGGAATTGGGTGACTGTGTGGAACGAATGGCGCAGATGGAGCTTCGTATTTCCAGTGCTGAAGATGAAGTCAATTGTCTCCAATTAAAGGTGCGCACTTTGGAAAAAAAAAATAAATGTCTGGAAGAAAACATTCTGGATTTGGAATCCCGGTCGAGACAGAACAACTTGAGGCTGGTGGGTCTACCGGAAGAATCCGAAGGTCGGGACCCGTGTTCCTTTCTGGAAAAGTGGATTCCGGAGGCGCTGGCAGTGCGGAGCTGCGGCCGGGCGGTGGTTTTGGAGGCGCGCATCGTATGGCCCACGGAGAGATAAGGGACCACCCGAGGATCTTAATTATGAAAGTTTGTCAGCAACAGAGACAGGATGAAGATCTTCAACGCAGCACGAGCTAAAAGGAGAGATTAAACACCAGGATCAGCAGGTGCGGTTCTACCAGATTGGGCCACAGGAATCCAACAATTGAGGAAGCAGTATGATCCCGTACGTAAGGAAGCTGCGCAACCTTGGGATTCGTCATGGTGTAATCTATCCTGCGAGACTGCTGACCACGTATGGGGGCAGAACCCACATCTTCAAGACCCCAGAGGAGGCGCAGAGTTTATCAAGAAGATCCAAGAAGAAGAGACTGGTGGGAGCTAAGCATGAACAAAATATAAGGTAGAATAATTAAGCATTTGCACAGGCATCTGACTGACTTGAAGCAATAGCAAGTTTACAAAATATAGATTGCATTATATAATTAAAACAAAACAAAACAAAAAACTATGATGTACAAAGTTGCTAAAAATTTGGAGTTAAGTTGGAAAACTACAGAGGAGAGTTAATGTTACGTCATTAAAAGCAGTAGAGTTAGGGTGATTGGGAGGATGAAGAAGGAGTGGCCTTAGGCTGATCCTCGTGGATGTGGAGCAGTCGATGGCTATATCGGGAGACGGAATTTTTCTTTTGATTTTGGGGGGTTTGCCACAAGTGTGGGAGGGGGAATTTGTTTGTGTGTAGTTTGTAGGATGAATGTTCAACCACTCATTTTTTGCTTCTCTGTATGAGCATGTTTACACTGCAAGGTAATCCCAAACTCCCTATTGATCATAAACCAAAGTGTTAATCTTAATTTAACTTCATGGAATTGCAGAGGTCTACAAAATTTAAAAAAACTTAAACAAGTTATGAATAAAATAAAAGACATGGGTTCAAAAATTGTGTTTTTACAAGAAACTCATCTAATAGAGGAGGATGTAAAAGAATTAGGAGTAGATGGCAAGGAAGTGTTTTCACCTCATCATTTTCATACCGAGCCAGGGGAGTTATGACTCTCATACATAAATCAGTCCCTTTTCAAGTGAAAAATGTAATTGGAGACAAATTTGGAAGATATGTAATCATTCAAGGATCTTTGCTATTAGAAAATATAAATTTGGTGAACCTATATGGTCCCAATATAGATGATCAAAAGTTCTTTGCTAATTTATTTCTTATCTTATCATCACTTACAGGGCAACATATAATAGCAGGGGATTTTAATTGTACATTGAATCCCGGTATAGATAGATCAACAGGACTGGACTGTACGCACAATGGATGTAGGATGACCATTAATCATTTTATGAAAGAATTGAGATTGCTAGATATATGGAGAGAAATGAAACCACAAGTCAAAGCCTACTCTTGTTATTCCAGTACCTACAAGACATTCTCACGTATTGATTATTTTTTGATTTCCACAGAATTAAGGTCCAAGATTCAAAACTGCTTTTATGATAACATCGTGATCTTTGATCATGCACCCAGCTGTATAGTATATGTAGATAAGAAATTGACAAAGGAATCAGGTAGATGGCAATTTCAGCATAAATGGCTTCAGGATGAGGAATTTGTCAAGTACATAGAAAAACAGATAGATGAGTTCTTTGATATCAATACTACACAAACATCAGCATGTGTAAAGTGGGAGGCTTTCAAAGCTTTTATTAGGGGACATATTATTAGTTATACAGGTTCAAAATCTAAGAAGACTCGAGAGGAGAGAGTCCAATTGGAACATAAAATAAAAAATCTTCAGGAAAAAGTGTATGCAGGAAGTGATCCAAGGTTGGAGAATGAATTACTGATTTTGAGAGCTGAATACGACAAAAAATCAGCGAATAGAGCTGCCTCGAGTCTTCTAAGATTGAAACAATCTTTTTATGAACAAGGTGAAAAATCAGGAAAATTATTGGCATGGCAGATTAAACAATTAGAAATTAAAACACCAATTACCAGTATTATAAGTAATGGACAGGTAGTTATAGATCCTTTAGAAATTAACAGAGCCTTTAGAGATTACTATGAAAAATTATATGATACCAAAAATGAATCTGATTTAACAAAACTAAATGGGTTTTTGAATGAACTATCTATACCGTGTACTCCAAATGAAAACAGGGAGATATTGGAGTCTAAAATTAGTCAAGAAGAAGTTGGGCTAGCCATTGATAATATGAAATCAGGAAAAAGTGCAGGACCAGATGGTCTTCCAGTTGACCTTTATAAAAAATTTAAGAATAAATTAATAAAACCTTTTTTGGAAATGGTTTTAGAAGCATTTCAAAATAATAATTTACCATCATACATGAATAATGCCTTAATTATACTGTTGCCAAAACCAGGTAAGCCCTCTAATAAATGTGAAAATATGAGACCAATAAGCCTATTAAATGCCGACCTTAAGATAATCTGTAAAATTTTAGCAAGACGAATACAAGAAATTTTACCAAATATTATTAATCGAGATCAGAATGGCTTTATAAAGGGAAGACAAGGCTTCCATAATGTAAGAAGACTATTTAATATTATTTATTTTAATAAAGAAGCACCGGATACAGCTCTCCTATCACTGGACGCCGAAAAGGCCTTTGATAGAGTTGAATGGCCCTTTCTTTTTGAAGTCTTACAAAGGTTTGGACTTGGAAATAATTTCAAAAAATGGGTTCAGATAATATACAATAATGCTACAGCAGAAATCCTAACAAATAACAATATTTCAAAATCAATAAAAATCAATAGAGGATGTCGACAAGGCTGTCCACTTTCACCTTTACTGTTTACTATGGCAATTGAACCTTTAGCGATGGCGATACGTTTACATTCACAAATATATGGAATTAAAGTTGGACCAACAGAACATAAAATCTCCCTGTACGCCGATGACATAATTTTGTTTATGTCGAATCTAAAAAAATCAATTCCGACCTTGTTGAATTTAATAAAGAATTTTGGGGAAATATCAGGATATAAAATAAATAAAACTAAATCTTCAATATTAAAGCTAAATGAGACCCAGAGAAATTACCCAGACCCTGAGGTAAATCAATTCAACATTGTAAATCAGTTTAAATATTTAGGAATCCAAATTGTGCCTAAGCTAGAATCAGTCGCCAGTGTCAACTATGAAGCCTTAATGACAGATATCAATGAGTCAATTCAGAGATGGATGTCACTACCAATGTCGATGATCGGGAGAATCAATATACTTAAAAGTAATATTTTACCTAAAATACTTTATTTATTTCAATACATTCCCTTACCACCACCTTTAGATTTATTCTCAAGAATTAAAAAAAAGTTAGTGGAATTTATATGGAACAACAGGAGGGCTAGATTACGTCTGTCTTTATTATATTTACCATTTGATCGTGGAGGTCTGAAATGTCCAAATTTTATGTTGTATTATTGGTCGGCACAACTGAGGTCTATGACATATTATTTTTCATTAAATGATCTCCCTCACTGGACTGAAATGGAATCATACAATTTACCTTTACCTCTTCCCATATTCGTATACTCAGATTCGGCAAAAAAATTACAAAAACAAGTTAAAAATCCATTTGTAAAGCATATGATCAAAATATGGTGTGAAGCTAAAAATTATTTAAAAGAACCACAGTTATTGTCACCATTTAGCCCAATATGGGGTAATCAATATTTTAAACCAGGAAGAGCGGACGCTGTATTTAAAGTATGGAATTTAAAAGGGATTCAAAAGATTCAAGATTTATATTTGCCATGTGCAGATAACATAATGTCTTTTGAAGAGCTGAGGGTCAAATTTAATCTTAATAGAACACATTTTTTTTAAAATATCTTCAACTTAGAAACTTTATTCGATCAAATCAAAATAAAGCTCTCACTCGACCTATTTATTCATCTTTGGAAAAAATGTTGATGAAAGATAGTAAAAGAAAGGGTATTATTTCAGAGTTTTATAACTCATTGACACTATCCTCAAGTGAAAATTCACAGAAAAGATTAAACTACTGGAAAGAAGATCTGCAAATTGAAATTTCAGAGGAACAATGGGAATTGGCTTGTACAGAAGCCCAAACCAAATCAATAAATGTACGTCTTAAATTGATACATTTCAAATGGTTAATGCGGATGTATGTTACACCGGAGGAATTAAATAGATATAACAAAAATATACCAGATACATGCACAAAATGCATGGAAAGTAAAGGAACCCTATTTCATTGTGTATGGGAATGTAGAATAATAAGAATGTTTTGAGAAGAGGTGAGGGTAACAATTGAAAAAATAATCTCAAAACAAATCATTTTGAATCCTAAACTGTTTTTGTTGGGTCTGTACCCAGAAAAGCATAACTTTAATAAAAGTGAAAGAACATTCATAGACCTCAGTTTGCTTAATGCCAAAAAATGTATTGCACTACTGTGGAAAAAGACTCAGACCAGATGTGACTCAGTGGTTAAGACAGATGTTAACAAACCTTCCATTAGAAAGAATAACGTATATACTGAAATCAAAGGAAATTGTGTTTGAGAATATATGGAGACCTTTTATTGATCATGTAAAAAATTTAAACATAACTCTTGAAGAAGAAGGTGAATGATGTGTGTGGACCTTGTAAATTCCAAACTGGTGAACATAATATGTATACTTATGTAATGGATTGTCTAGACTAAACAGAGGAGCATTGTTGAAGACTTGATTTTGTTGGTGGTTGTTGGTGTTTTTAGTGCATTTTTTTTTGTAGTACTTTAGTGTTAGTGTTTGATTGTTTGTGTCATGTTTGTTTAAAAAAAAAAAAAAAAGGTTCAATAAAGATATTGTGGGAAAAAAAATTACCGTTTTTTAAAATAAATTTGAAAGAGACTGTGGTAATTTTTTTTTTTAACTTTTTCCTTATAACAATTTTTGACTATAATTTTGCAGAGCCAGAACAGAACAATAATTTAACTCTGATTTCAAAGAAAAAATATTAATAAAATTGTATTTAATGAAATCAGTTAACCAAAGATGTAGTTATTTCTGTTATAATATTTATAGTTTTTTAGAAATCTCCTCACCACCCAGACAGCAGGAAAAAACCTCCCTTATTTTCTTCTTCTTCTTCTTTTGATTTGATTGGCAGTTGGCAACCAGCTTACAGGTGCATTACCGCCACATACACTACCTCTAGAATAGATCATCACTCCATCCAGCATCACTCTCTGTATAATTCCCCTCCCTTATTTTGAAATCCAAATGTTGGCACGTTTAGTTTGTCTGAAGGCTGCTGATGGATTCAAGTCATTGACCTGGTGAATTTCGGTCATCTTAACTTGCCAGGTACGTAATACAGAACATAAATTAGTTAATATTAACTAAGGTAAAAACATCTCCTTTTTATTCTTGTCTGAAATAAGAAAAACAAAAAATTAATAATTAAAAAGAAGACAAAATGAATCAACTCAAGCTCCTAACCACACATTGGCTAAGCGACTCTTCCATTATTACTCCCGTTACCAGCGGGTTAAAACCATACCACCATTGCTTACATACCTCTTCTGCTTTTTTTCCCACATTTAAAGTACTTTAATAAGCTCATGTTCCTCTTAGACAGTGACTCTAGTAGAGAGACACTCTGCCTGGCAACTGGAGTGGTTACGTGGGCGGGGCGCACACATGCGTTGTTCGTGTGTGCGCTTGCAGACCGTCATTCCTTTATATTTTTTTCTGAAATTTATGTTTCCTCATAGAGCGGCGGAATAAATTCAAGCGTGGCGGGCCGCCACCCAGAAATCTTACAAGAGGAAACCCTGGTTGCTGAAAGGCATTCCCCTAATGTGTTTTTTTTAGTTCAACATATAAGTCCAACAAACCAATATGATTGAACAGTGGGCATTCTGGGAGCATGTCTATATCATGATAACTGTGGTCTATATTAACCATATATTCCATAACCTACATATGTTAAAGCATGTGGAAATGTTTGGTGATTACATATGTAAAGAACTTCACACCTCTGAAAGGACAAAGGACTCTCACCCGCCGAGTGAAGAACAAAGACGTTCCGGGACGCGGCGGAGGAGACCGGAGGAGCCACCCTCACCCCCCAAGGCGAGGAGAGGAAATACCAGGACAATGGGGGGATTAAGATAATGAGGGATGTCAGCCTTTGTTATGCATGTCTTTTGTTGTGTGCATGTACTGTATATAATCAGTGAGTGGGAGAGATTCTGCCTCTTTTCCCTTCTGCCACTCTCTGCACCAGATGAGACTTGTTAGAAGAGCTGAATATTAAAGCTTTGCTTATAAACCAAATCACCTCTTCATTTCCAAGCTCTTCTACAATAACCATACTTGGACTTATAATCAGAATCAGAATCAGAATCAGCTTTATTGGCCAAGTATGCACAACACATACAAGGAATTTGACTTTGGCTAAGAACTTGCTCTCGTTGTTCAGGTGGAGGATTTAAATAAGGATTCAATGACAACAGAGTATGTACAGTAAATTACAGTCTGTCCGCGTTTCTATAAAAGGATGCAAATATATACAGGAATATATGCAGTTATTTACTCAGACTAACCACACTTTGCAGAAATATATGAAAAAATATACAGTCACACAGTATTTCAATGTGAACTCAGATTCAGTGATATAATGTGAATGAAGTAAAAAGCAGTGTGAGAGTTATGTGCAATGTAATAATGGATGAAAAGTCATGAGTACAGCAACAGGTAGGACTAGGTGAATGTTAGGAGTTCATCAGAGTGATGGCTTGAGGAAAGAAACTGTTCCTGTGACGGGTGATTTTGACCTTCAGTGATCTGTAACGACGACCAGAAGATAGAAGTTCAAACAGTGTTAATGCTGTGTTGTGTACATTAGTTTCTACAGTAAGGCACTATTTGAAAAAACCCAGCCACAGGGAGGCATGCAAGCCAGTGTAGTTTAGTTTAATGTTTATTTGAAAGAGACATTACATACTCATGAACATTAAGACAAATTAAGTATGCCAGCTTTAGCAATACTGCTAATTTGCATCTGTAGTCCCAGCGTACTCCTAGTGCCAGTCCCAAGTCTGGGTAAATGGGGAGGATTGCATTAGGAAGGGCATCCGGCGTAAAATCTTTGTCAAATCAAACATGCGGATCATCACAAATGAGACCTCCATACTGGATCAGTTGAGTCCTAGGTTAATTGACAGGGTGCTGGTTAAAATGGGGTTACTGTGGGTCGAAGACGGCAGAGGAGGAGTGGGGGGACGTGTGTTTGGAAGCAGCAAGAGAAAAGGAAAGGTGGACAAAGGATGTTGAAGATGGAGCTGATAGCCAGAAGAAGAAGAAGAAGGCACTGTTTGAAAAGAGACAGCCTTTACAACCTAGATATTGTGTTGATATGATATGTTCTGGGTTCATGCTAATGGTTAGCCCAGTTAGCAGCAGTTAAGAATTACTTCAGAGTTTAAATTAAAGCCTCTTGGAATGCAGTTTCTATTCAACCCCAACAGTGTAATGGACACTTTTAACTCTTCATCTAAGGATGCCAATAAGAAGGCAAAAAAGACAGACAAAAGTGGAGCTGTGGATTGAGGGTTAGCTAGCTAGCTATCAAGCTGCTCAGCTGATGAGACTTGATTGATTGACTGTGAAATACAGTGGTGTGAAAAAGTGTTTGCCCCTTCCTGATTTCTTATTTTTTTGTATGTTTGTCACACTTAAATTTTTCAGAACATCAAACAAATTTAAATATTAGACAAAGATAACACAAGTAAACACAAAATGCAGTTTTTAAATGAAGGTGTTTATTATTAAGGGGGGGGGGGGAATCCAAACCTACAGGGCCCTGTGTGAAAAAGTGATTGCCCCCTAAACCTAATAACTGCTTGGGCCACCCTTAGCAGCAACAACTGAAATGAAGCATTTGTGATAACTGGCAGTGAGTCTTTTACAGCACTGTGGAGGAATTTTGGCCCACTCATCTTTGCAGAATTGTTGTAATTCAGCCACACTGGAGGGTTTTTGAGCAGGAACCACCTTTTTCAGGTCTTGCCACAGCATCTCAATCAGATTCAGGTCAAGACTATGACTAGGCCACTCCAAAGTCTTCATTTTGTTTTTCTTAAGCCAGTCAGAGGTGGACTTGCGGGTGTGTTTTGGATCATTGTCCTGCTGCAGAACCCAAGTGCGTTTCAGCTTGAGGTCACAAACAGATGGCCAGACATTCTCCTTCAGGATTTTTTGTAGACAGCAGAATTCATGGTTCCATTTACCACAGCAAGTCTTCCAGGTCCTGAAGCAGCAAAACAGCCCCAGACCATCACATTACCACCACCATATTTTACTGTTGCTGAAATGCTGTGTTACTTTTACGCCAAATGTAATGGGACACACACCTTTCAAAAAGTTCAACTTTTGTCTTGTCAGTCCACAGAGTATTTTCCCAAAAGTCTTGGGGATCATCGAGGTGTTTTCTGGCAAAACTGAGACGAGCCTTTACAGTGGGGAAAGAAAGTATTTAGTCAGTCACCAATTGGGCAAGTTCTCCCACTTAAAAGATGAGAGAGGTCTCCAATTTTCATCATAGGTATACCTCAGCTATGAGAGACAAAATGAGAAAAAAAAATCCAGAAAATCACATTGAAGGATTTTTAATGAATTAATTGGCAAATTCCTCGGTAAAATAAGTATTGGTCAATAACAAAAGTTCATCTCAATACTTTGTTATATACCCTTTGTTGGCAATGACAGAGGTCAAACGTTTTCTGTAAGTCTTCACAAGGTTTTCACACACTGTTGCTGGTATTTTGGCCCATTCCTCCATGCAGATCTCCTCTAGAGCAGTGATGTTTTGGGGCTGTCGCTGGGCAACACGGACTTTCAACTCCCTCCAAAGATTTTCTATGGGGTTGAGATCTGGAGACTGGCTAGGCCACTCCAGGACCTTGAAATGCTTCTTACGAAGCCACTCCTTCATTGCCCAGGCAATGTGTTTGGGATCATTGTCATGCTGAAAGACCCAGCCATGTTTCATCTTCAATGCCCTTGCTGATGGAAGGAGGTTTTCACTCAAAATCTCACGATACATTGCCCCATTCATTCTTTCCTTTACACGGATCAGTCGTCCTGGTCCTTTTGCAGAAAAACAGCCCCAAAGTATGATGTTTTCACCCCCATGCTTCACAGTGGGTATGGTGTTCTTTCTCCTCCAAACACGACAAGTTGAGTTTTTACCAAAAAGTTCTATTTTGGTTTCATCTGACCATATGACAGTCTCCCAATCCTCTTCTGGATCATCCAAATGCTCTCTAGCAAACTCCAAATGGGCCTGGACATGTACTGGCTTAAGCAGGGGGACACGTCTGGCACTGCAGGATTTGAGTCCCTGGCGGCGTAGTGTGTTACTGATGGTAGCCTTTGTTACTTTGGTCCCAGCTCTCTGCAGGTCATTCACTAGGTCCCCCCATGTGGTTCTGGGATTTTTGCTCACCGTTCTCATGATCGTTTTGACCTCATGGGGCGAGATCTTGCGTGGAGCCCCAGATCGAGGGAGATTATCAGTGGTCTTGTATGTCTTCCATTTTCTAATAATTGCTCCCACAGTTGATTTCTTCACACCAAGCTGCTTACCTATTGCAGATTCAGTCTTCCCAGCCTGGTGCAGGTCTACAATTTTGTTTCTGGTGTCCTTTGACAGCTCTTTGGTCTTGGCCATAGTGGAGTTTGGAGTCTGACTGTTTGAGGTTGTGGACAGGTGTCTTTTATACTGATAACGAGTTCAAACAGGTGCCATTAATACAGGTAACGAGTGGAGGACAGAGGAGCCTCTTAAAGAAGAAGTTACAGGTCTGTGAGAGCCAGAAATCTTGCTTGTTTGTAGGTGACCAAATACTTATTTTACCAAGGAATTTACCAATTAATTCATTAAAAATCCTTCAATGTGATTTTCTGGATTTTTTTTTTCCTCATTTTGTCGCTCATAGTTGAGGTATACCTATGAAAATTGGAGACCTCTCTCATCTTTTAAGTGGAAGAACTTGCACAATTGGTGGCTGACTAAATACTTTTTTGCCCCACTGTATGTTCTTTTTGCTCAGCAGTGGTTTTCGTCTTGGAACTCTGCCATGCAGGCCATTTTTGCCCAGTCTCTTTCTTATGGTGGAGTCATGAACACTGACCTTAGCTGAGGCAAGTGGGGCCTGCAGTTCTTTAGATGTTGTTGTGGGGTCTTTTGTGACCTCTTGGATGAGTCGTCGCTGCGCTCTTGGGGTAATTTTGGTCGGCCGGCCACTCCTGGGAAGGTTCACCACTGTTCTATGTTTTCGCCATTTGTGGATAATAGCTCTCACTGTGATTCGCTGGAGTCCCAAAGCTTTAGAAATGGCTTTATAACCTTTTTCAGACTGATAGATCTCAATTACTTTGTTTCTCCTTTGTTCCTGAATTTCTTTGGATGGCAGCATGATGCCTAGCTTTTGAGGATCTTTTGGTCTACTTCACTTTGTCAGGCAGGTCCTATTTAAGTGATTTCTTGATTGAGAACAGGTGTAGCAGTAATCAGGCCTGGGTGTGGCTAGAGAAATTGAACTCAGCTTTCCAAAGATGTGATAAACCACAGCTAATTTACGTTTTAATGGGGGGATGGGGGGGTGTCACTTTTTCACACAGGGCCATGTAGGTTTGGATTTTTTTTTTTAACCTTAATATTAAACACCTTCATTTAAAAGCTGCATTTTGTGTTTACTAGTGTTATCTTTGTCTCATATTTAAATTTGTTTGATCTGAAACATTTAAGTGTGACAAACACAAAAAAATTAGAAATCAGTAAGGGGGTAAACACTTTTTCACACCACTGTAAGTATGTATATAAAAATAATTCAATAATATTTCAACTTTTGTGTTAAGTGGCATAAGGTTGTGTGTCCACAGACAACGTTATTTTCACTGCAGGTGCTCTGGACCTTTTATCAGGAAAAAAAAGGTCTGTCCCCTGTATCCAAGCAACAGGCTGACCTGTCATTCACAGTGCTTCGGTGCTTCACACTAATACTCTGTACTAACTACACTAAACACACAGCCATCCAAGCTTTTGCTTTCAAATATTTATCATAGTATCCATTTAGCCCAATTTTGATTGACTGGTAGGGTGACTGGGCATCCTGGCAGAACTTAAAACAATATCTGTCACAGGTCCGTGGTGGACCACTCCCAGTTACATGGGGTGAGACTGGACATCCTGGCAGATAAGCACATCTGTCGCAAGCTCTGTGGTGGACTTTTGCCAGTCGGTGCATCGTGACATGCACTACACAAAGAGCAGAGATAAACAAACCTATCATCTGGTCAGTCACTGAAACAGATACTGGAGTCAGTTTGTCTTGGCCTGTCCTTGCCACTGATAATGCCTCCATCTGCCAAGAATGTGCTGCTAGTCCAGCAAAAGCTAGCGGTACTCAAATACTTTGCAAGCAGTTTCATGAAGTGGTCAGTCAGAGAGCAACTCATACTGGCTCGGACGTCGCCCGGGTTAACAAGGTCAGGAGTTCCTGGCAGCAGGGGGCGGAGGACAGAGCTGCGTGGAGGAATCTGATGGGACCTAGATGAAACAGTCATTGTCGCCCCGACAGACTGCGATGATGATGATGATGGTTAGAGAGCTGTGGTGCTGGAACATGGTTAGGATGAGGCACTCCTACCAGCAATGGTTAGGATTAGAGTTATGGCAAGGTGTGGGGCTCAGTTTAAAACATTTTAAAAAATGCTCTCAATCTGATCCTTCCATCTCACTGCATGTTATTTTCACAACCACTGCATGGTGCTGTTTCCATGACTTTGCTTGTCCTTGCCAACATGAAGTAGTATTATACAAAAAAACACATATCCATCCATCCATCTTCTAGCGCTTTTCCTGTGGAGGCATCTGATAGGGAGGATACCAAGGCGTTGCTGGGAGACATCATTTCTCCAGCATGTCCTGGGTCTGCCCTGGTGTCTCTTCCCTGTCGAACATGCCCAACAGGTCTATCAGTCGCTACCTAAAGTTTATGGCCATAGGTGTGGATAGAAAAGTGGATTTACTGGCAAATCTTTGTGGAAGTACCATCACCTTTAACCAGTGATCTCATTGTCTGCAGACAAAAGTCAGCTGAAATCAAGGTCCGAGCCAACAATTTTTCACCCGCACAGCTAGTCCGTTGGAAGAGTGGCATGGAGGCCAAAGGACTCCATGTAAACATGGGAAGGACTAAGATCATGGTCTCCGGCCCAGGCCTGGATGTTCTCCAGAAGTCCGGCAAGTATCCATGTGCTGTGTGTCTCACCGGCACTGGCCATGACTCCATCTTTTGCAGTGGTTGCTTGAGAAGGGTGCACAAGAGGTGCAGTGGACTCTCTTGTGGCCGGGCGTATGACCAAGATTTCTGATGTAAGCTCTGTCGTAGGGTGGCCAGGCCAATTGATGGTTGAACTATGACACAGATGGTCGTTGGTGAGGACAAGCTGGACGTGGTGGCATCTCTCTGCTACTTGGGTGACATGCTGTCTGCTGGTGGTGGATCTGAGTTTGCCACCATCACGAGATGCCAGGCTGCCTGGAACAAGTTCAGGCAAGTTCTCCCAATTCTCAAGACCCACTGGCTCCCACCAACCTCTAAAGGCTGTATCTACAACTCCTACGTGAGGAGCGTATTGTTGCACGCCAGCGAGACATAGACCATGGCTGCCGCCTGTCTTAACCATCTGCGGCGGAATAACAGGGCCATGGTCCACTGGATGTGTGGCGTCTCCACTGAAGATGAGGTCAGCTCGCAAGCACTCCTGGTTAGGCTGCAGATGGACGACCTCGAAGATGTGCTCCGCACGCGCCGTTTGAGTTGGTTTGGCCATGTGGAGAGGAGTGTTGGTTTGATTAAGAATGCCATGGAGGTCGATCCTGGTAGCAGCAGAGGTCAAGGAAGAGGAAGACCAAAGAAGACATGGCTAGAGGGTGTCCGTATGAACCGGGTCAAGCTACAACTGGCCCAGGTTGAACCAGTGGACAGGAACCACTGGAGTGGGACTCTGAGAAGTGCAGTCAAGCAGGACCCAGCCCAATTGAAAGACTAATTGTGTCCTGTCAAAAATAAATACGGATGATGATGATGACGACAACTGTTCTGTAGCTATGTGACTATGCTAATAAGACCCCACTGAATCTGTTTGATCAAATTTCTGTACTTTTCTTTTTTAATGTTGTGTC
Source organism: Pholidichthys leucotaenia (assembly GCA_020510985.1). NCBI lineage: Eukaryota > Metazoa > Chordata > Actinopteri > Cichliformes > Pholidichthyidae > Pholidichthys > Pholidichthys leucotaenia. Next base: position 263,976,019 of record CM035842.1, read on the forward strand.
TTCCAATTTAACAATCACACCCCTGCTCCTCAGACTCATTAAAATCAGAAAGTCTAATCAGCTTAACCCTGCTTATGATCAGTGTAGATTTGCCACAGAGTTTATCCAGAGTCACATGATTTAGTATGTAAATAATCTTCTACATTCTCATATTTTAGAACATTATTCATTTTCATTTTCTGAACTCGTCCATCCTTCCTTGGAACAGAATCTTTCCATTTCTGACTTCTGTCTCAGTTTCTGTTTTTGTTTGTCAAGAAAACACGATCGATGCGCCAATCACTGAGCTGAGTCTGTGTATCACAGCGCCCAATCATCTACAATGGCACAAGGCGCAAACATGCTCACAATATCCTACACTAAATTACACTGTTACAAATGCACACACCAACTGCGCGCACGCATGCACGCAGTTGAAATTATTCATTTTCCCTGTCATATGAAATACAGTTATTGTTCATTTCTCCTTCCCTCTCCCTATCAGGAGGTATTCACATGGACAAGAGGAGAGGGAAATGAGTTTTCAGAGCAGCTATAACCGACTCCCAGTGAAGAGATAATAATAATAATAATAATAATGTTTTATATAAAACTCTCAGTGCAGTGGGGGCCACAGGTTAGCTAACTAGACCTGCCTCTGGTACCCAAGGGCTCATTTGTGAAACAGACTAACCATGGTGGGAATGAACCTGAGTGGGGTTCGACAGCTAGAGCAGCTCATGATTTACAAAAGTCAAGTGCAGGTTTTTGCTGTTTTAGCAGTACTGAGAGAAATGTAAAAAGTACTGGATTCAACTATTTTTTTTAGCTAATTTTGTCTGTCGGTCCACATTTCACGAGAATTGCTACTCCTCCTAGGCAATTGCCCTAATTCTCAATCAGCTAACACACAATGATCCTCAGGTGGGTCTACATTCAGGTTGTGCTCAAGGTCAAAGGTCAGTAGAGCTGAGCACTCTTGGTGATTTAATCAGACTGGAATGAGCTACTCTGTCATTGATGGGCTGGTATGGAACTTAATTTATGATAATGTTTAGTATTTATTTTGTGGTTTTGCCTTAGGGATGTCACATTGACAAAAAATAGACTAGGTAAGGATACGAGCTGTATTTGACTTGATTTTCATTTCATATAATTACCCTCTAAATATAGCAAGAAACGTAAAAAAATAGGGTAAAAACTGTAAAAAAAAAAAAAACATGGTAAAAAGGGGTGGGGGGATAAAGAAGGGCAAAAAAGGGAAAGAACAGAATTAAAAATGTTGAGAAAACATGGTAAAAGAAAGTGTTAAAAACAAGGTGAAAGCATGTTAAAAACTGGGTAAACATTTGGTAAAAACAGATTAAGGGATAGCTACAGGGGCCGTGACTTTCATCTGACAAAATTACTCTATTAGTATGGGTAAAAACATGGTAAAATGTCATGATTTCTAAACTGACAGCTCACGTGCATGATGCAACAGCACAGGAAAAGTAACCACACAAAGGGGCACGTTTGACAGTTTATTAAATAGCAAAATAAGCACATCGCTAAGGAACCAGCCACTCGCCGGAGGAATCCACCTGTGGAGAGAAGACGAAAGCTTTGAGAGGAGGAACGGAGTAAGGGGAAATGGGCGAGCCAAATTGCCACTTACTTGGGGTTCTGAGGAAGAACCAGCAGGACTCCAGCAGGGAATAGACAAACTAGTAGGGTGGGGGAATGAGCTGATGGTGCCTGACTGGGTGGAGGTTGGAAGCCGAGGGATTATGGAGATGTGGCAGGAAAGCGCGTGCAGTCCTGGAGACACATCCGCACAGTGGCAGCAACCTGAGGGAGAGAGGAAAGCGAGGTTAGGCAGCGTGTCCAAACTAGCAGAAAACGCTTGTCAAGCTGGGGCAGTATACCCAGACGAGCCAGCGTTGAATGCGCAGGGAGAGTCTCTTTAAAAGGAACTCTGATTATATTGGCATGTTAGCTCTATATGCTTTATTTTGATGTTAGTAACATAACTAATAATTTAATTTTTTGAAAATAATTCCCAGTTTTATATATTTTTAAGAAACTTTATTACGATTTTTGTTTACGTCGCAATGCATTCTGGGTAGTGACGTAGAATGGTTGCAGCCGTTTTTCTGTCTTATACAAGCCAAGAAGCGAAGCTCCTAACTACTGCCATTTGTCAGTGAAAATGCCACATTGCACGGCTTTTGGATGTAATTTCCAATCAAAGGGAAATAAAGAGAGCGGGGTAAGCCTCCATAGCTTTCCTAAAGAGGGAAAGTTGAGGAAAAGTGGGGGCGGCAGCGGCTCAGCAGGTAGTCTAATAACCCCATGGTTGGAGGTTGGCATCACGCTCTCCCCAGATATCCTGCCGTTGTGTCCCTGGGCAAGACACTTCACCCACATTGCCTCCAGTGCCCATAACACTGGGCATGAATGTGTAAAAATGTTTAAATGCTCGGTGGTGGCCGGAGAGGCTGTTGGCGCGGATTGGCAGCCACATTTCCCTCACTCTGTCTGTGATCACGCGCTGTAACACATGCCTGATAAAGCTGACATATGTATTAATCACGCTGTGATAATAGCACAATATCGCTCAAAGCGCGCGCATGAGACATGTCTGTGATCACACGCTTGTGTTGACCGTTCCTGCCTTTCGCCTCCTAACCGTGGTTTTGGGACGCTGGGGAGATCTATCTTCCTCCACGGTCAATTCCCGAGTAAACCTCACTCTTGTGGTACACAGAAGCACAGGCCGTTTTGCTGAAGCGTTGGGGCTTTATTTATATACCGCACTGTTGTCAGCAACAAATTCTACCTGCTCTGGTCGCCTCGCTCTTTCTACTTATCCGCACCAAATCACACACCGTTCGCCACACACACCGGGGGGGGGGGGGCGCCTCGGCTGCGCAAACGCTGCCACTCAAGTCCATGCACCGAGCTGCCCCATCCAAACACACGCACCAGACACAAACCACAACACTTGATAGAGCTGACATATGTATTAATCACGCTGTGATATCGCTCAAAGCGCACGCTTGGCTTGACATGTGGAAGATCTGGCTGGCAACAGTCAGAAAAAAAAAAAAAAAAAAGTGGAGCGCTGCTTATGGACGTTCAACCCGCATTCTGAGAAAGCAACAGAGAAATTGCTTTATGTTGCTCAGAGTCCATGTTTATCAGTTCAGTGCCCATCATGCTTGTAGACAATTTTTTGTGTTTGAGCATTCTATTGTAAGTAAATCAACAATATATAAGTTTCACTCCGCTCCGCGAGTGTCTCTCCGCTCCGCGAGTGTCTCAAGCGTGTGCTCGAGGAAGCATTATTTTAAGGTGAAATAAAACGGCCTGTGCTTCTGTGTACCACTCGGGAGTAAGATAGTGGAGGAAGATGCATCTCCCCTGCGTCCCAAAACCACAGTTAGGAGACGAAAGGCAGGAACGGTCAACACAAGCGTGCGATCACAGACATGTCTCATGCGCGCGCTTTGAGCGATATTGTGCTATTATCACAGCGTGATTAATACATATGTCAGCTTTATCAGGCATGCGTTACAGCGCGTGATCACAGACAGAGTGAGGGAAATGTGGCTGCCAATCCACGCCAACAGCCTCTCCGGCCACCACCAAGCATTTAAACATTTTACACATTCATACCCAGTGTTATGGGCACTGGGAGGCAATGCGGGTGAAGTGTCTTGCCCAGGGACACAACGGCAGGATATCTGGGGAGAGCGTGATGTGAACTGCCAACCATCGGGTTATTAGACGACCTGCTCTACCTGCTGAGCCGCTGCCGCCCCACTTTTTCCTCCACTTTCCCTCTTTAGGAAAGCTATGGAGGCTCACCCTGCTCTCTTTATTTCCCTTTGATTGGAAATTACATCCAAAAGCCGTGCAATGTGGCATTTTCACTGACAAATGGCAGTAGTTAGGAGCTTCGCTTCTTGGCTTGTATAAGACAGAAAAAACGGCTGCAACCATTCTACGTCACTACCCAGAATGCATTGCGACGTAAACAAAAATGGTGATTTACATCGTAATAAAGTTTTTCAAAAATATATAAAACTGGGGATTATTTTCAAAAAAATTATATTATAGTTATGTTACTAACATCAAAATAAAGCATATAGAGCTAACATGCCAATATAATCAGAGTTCCTTTTAAGTACGCTGGCTGATGAGTGGGCGCAGGTGCGTCTTCTGCCTCAGGTGCAGTGATGAATTAATGAAAGTGAGATGGGATGGGAGGGGCGTGTTCTCACTGCCCATGACAGTAAAAACAAGGGAAAAAACAGTGGTACAAATAGGAAACATATGTGGTAAAACAGGGAAAGCGCATTTCCCAAACTTAGAATAAAAGCAGGGGAAAAATTGTGTAAAACATGAAAAACAAAACTTGGTAAAAACAGTGGAAAAGCACTATGAAATATGTTTACACACAAAACATTTTATTTATTTATTTATTTTTTTTTATTACTTATTTTGTACCCGTAGGTAGATTTGTTTTGCAGTCTGGTGACAAGCCACCAGCTGCCGGTCGCTGCGTGCGCAAGCGCCCCTTAACTCCCTAACCTGCATGTTTTTGGCATGTGGGAGGAAACCGGAGAAATCCCAGAGTAAACCCACGCAAACACGGGGAGAACATGCAAACTCCACACAGATCACTGTTGGCCGGGGGCAGGGATCGAACCCACGATCCCCGCGATCCCCCGGCCGAGGGTAAAACTGTGCTGCCACAGTGCTAACCACTGCGCCACCGTGCAGCCACAATTTTACCTATTTTAAAATTTTACCTATTTTACCTGCCATATGTTTTTTTTCCACCTGTTCTTACCCATACCTACCCGGCATATACTGTAATTTAGTTTGTGTTCTCCTGTAAAACTTTACATTTTTAGGATTTAAGTTGTAGATTTTAGAATTTTAGAGCTATTTATTTGGAGTCACATGTAGTGTTTTCCTGTATTATTATGATTAAATTATCACATGTTTTATTTGAAATTGAGCAAAGAATTTATTAGATTTTTTGTTAAAAAATTAATACAGTGCTAAAAGCAGCTAAAACATCAGCTTAATAAAATAATGTGTAAAAGCAAATGATATTGGCCTGACCAGAGACAGCATCTCTTCTGAAGTGTGGTCTTCTGAAAGAATGTCCATGGAAGGATGAAAGTTCTTCAAAGCACATTTTCAGATAAGTTTGTCCATGTGACTTGTCACATTTCTCTCTCATTTCTTTTATTGAAAGATGTTTGAAGTAAATTTATGGGTCATTGCAAACTCTTGGCTTTAAAAGCACCAAGTTGCCACACAGTGAGAGGAAAAAAAATCCTGAAAACAAAACAAAAAAAATCAACTGAGAATCATTTTAGAATCAAATTGGGGACCCGGAATCATAATTGTATCGTGAGGTGCCTTAAGATCCCCAGGCCTAATTCGGACCTCAACTGGGGAGGAGGACTGACTCATCGGATGTCTTGCAGTTTTAGATTGTGACCCCTGTACTAGATGTTCAAACATGTCCAAAAATACAACCTCGATAGGTTTTGAAAATAACTCCATGAAGTGACTTGGTGAAAGATTAGAGGTGTAATGTTATTAAAGTAGAGCCTCACCCTAAGCCTTACTAACCATTACCCTAACCTTAACTACTTAAAAATGCATGTTTAATGTGTAAAGTAAATTAGACACAAACCTTGAAGTGAATTCCTCACGGAATATACAGTGAAACAATAACCTGACCAACCATCAATACGTACCTCAAAGGTTCCCATACAGTAGGGTGACTTTTTATAAATTTTGTTGTGGTAGAAAGGTGCTTGTTTTGGAAATTTATAGTTTAAGTTAAAATGAAAGTCTCATAGTTGAGGAATTTCTTTTTGCTTTGATATTAACCCCAGACGAGCAATTTACCATCGCCTTGCCTTTCTTGCGTTAAGAAGCAAGTTTATCACAAAACCACAAGAGTGTTTTGCACCCCCCCCCCCCCAATCCCTTCCTCCTTTATAAATGATTCAGAAGAAAAAAACAGCAAGAATCAGCATAACTGGGACTTTTTTTTTTTTTAAATTGAGGACACGGCATAATCAAGCATCTTTGACTGCAAAATTATCCAAGTATACTGTTCGTGTGTGTCTCTTTCACTTAGTGATAAAGTGTGGGGTGGCTGTGGCACAGGTGTAGTGTATCTGACTACTAATTGGAGAATCAGGAGTTCGATTCCCGCTCTGCCTGCAGTCTGCAGGTTGAAGTGTCCTTGAGCAAGATACTGGACCCCCCAGTTGTTCATGGTGGGTCAGGCCAGTGCCGGTGCATGGCAGCTCCGTTGCTGTGAATGTGTGTGTGAATGGGAGGATAGCAGGATCTGTAAACCGCTTTGGTCATCCAGAGATGAGTAAAAAGTGCTATATAAGTGAACGCCATTGACCATAAACACATGCATGAAAGGCACCTTGTGTGTATCATAACTCATGCTGAAATTTAATTCATTTTAGATTCATGCAAGAACCTAAACATGGTGAGCATGTGCCTTGCCTTGTGTGACACCTTCGTACATTGTGTCTCTGTGTCTGTGTGTGTATACACAGTGGAAATTAACTGTCATTGATAAGGCACACACTACTCTGTCACACTACACCACACACGCCTTCACGCTATATTCTGTGCATGAGTTCAAGGGAGAAGTAGAGGTGTTCTCTTTGGGATTTTTCTTTTAAAACAACTACCCCCCCCCCCCCCCCCCACACACACACACACACAGTGATCAGACTGAAAATAACTTATAATGCAGTTTGCTTAATTGGGCGTTGAGAATAAAGGAAACCAGGGTAGCACAAAAGCTAAAGGGGGAGGAGCCTGATTTTGGAGTAATGAAGGGACTTTAGTGGCTCATTCTGCCATAGCGGCCCAGTTTTGGTGATTTTGTTCATTGTTTATGGGGCTGGGTGATTACCTGAAACATAACTGAAAGCGACAATCAGACCCTCTAACCAATGTAATTTTGCCCATGTTGATTTCCCACCTCTCTTAAAGTCATCATTGACTGAAAAATTATGTATTTGTAGGTTTTAACCTTCTGAAATGTGTCTATTCGTCATATGATAATCAAAAAATATCAAAACACTTGCTTCTCTTAAAAAACACACAGTTTTTGTATCGTTTTTCCTCTCCAAGAAGCCATTTTGACTCTTCCAGGTTCACCTCAGGACATCATGTCATGGTAAACCCAGCCAAACGCCGTCTTTTATATCTGCCCACTGCTCTATTATTTGCCAACATAGCTGTCTATCATGTAGGTGGACGGGAGTCAGCAGGTACTAGGAAGTTTGCACCAAGCTTGGTTTATATTGTTATTTCCTTCAGATTTCAGTCACCTTGATGCACATCTCTGTTTCCACCTCGTTCACTAATCCACGGTTGACAATATATCTCGGATTGTTCTGGCATATTCTGTTACATTTTCACTGTGATTATACATTAAACTGGTAGCACTAGCTTGCTAGGTAGTCCGAGTCGATCACTGTACCCAGATACAGCTTGCCTCGGTGGGGAGGAGGCGATGGATAGGCTTGGCCGGTTTTAATCGTTCTTTTCTATAAATTCTCTTCACCCCCACTGGAATCCTTGTTCATCTAACAACACTTAACCACATATTTTGTTCCAGACATTACTTTAGTTAAAGGTTTTTTTTTTCCTCAGCTGTGAGGAAGGCTGTTTTCTCTCCCGGCGCCACACGAGTAGGCTGCCCTTTGCAACAGCGGCTCGATTCCGAGTCTTTTTCCCCTCCTCTCTCTTTTTGATCCGTCTTTTTTCACTCCACTTATATCACGGACACACAGATCGTCCCAAATGTCTCCTGAGCCGGAGGATGGAGCCACTGTTTATAGCAGGATACGATACAGCAGGGAAGAGCTGCTAGCATTCAACCGCCACCCGGTCCCATTGGAAAAACTCGACATACCGAGAGAACTGAGGCGAAAACGCCGCGGCTGCCGGGCTGGAGTAAGGCGGAGGACAAAAAATATAAGGTACAGACCCTCCCTTCCATCTATTGTCATGGGAAATGTACGGTCGATACTGGGAAAGGTAGATGAGCTAGCGGCTATCTCCCGTTACGATAGCACTTACCGGGAGTGCTCTCTCCTTTTGTTTACTGAGACGTGGCTAACTGAACTAGCAGCAGATGCTAACATTGAGCTGGAGGGTTTTCACATGATACGGGCAGACCGAACACCAGACAGTGGCAAAGCAAGGGGCGGTGGAGTGATAATGTATGTTAACAACAACTGGTGCAGACCGGGACATATCACTGTTAAACAACGACACTGCAGCAAAGACATTGAGTTGCTAGCTGTTAGCATGAGGCCTACATATCTCCCGAGAGAACACTCACACGTGATCTGCATTGTTGTTTATGCAAATCCAACGGCGAACGCTGGGACAGCGCGTGACGTCATCCATTCAGTAACCAGCAGGCTGCAGACAGAACACCCAGATGCTCTTCTCCTCATCTCAGGCGATTTCAACCATGTTTCACTATCTCCCATTCTACCCACGTTCACCCAGTATGTCACATGCCACACTAGAGACAATAAAACACTGGACTTATTCTATGCAAACACTAAGGAGGCATACACCTCATCACAACTCCCCCCACTCGGGAGATCGGATCACAACTTGGTTCATCTCCGGCCGGTGTACAAACCCCTAGTGCACAGACAACCTCCGGCCATGCACACTGTGGAGTTATGGTCTGAGGAGACAATGGACACTCTAAAGGGCTGTTTTGAAGCCACCGCCTGGAAGCAGCTCTGCGATCCACATGGTGAGGACATCGATGGCCTCACTCACACCTTCACGGACTACCTCAGCTTCTGTGTGGACAAATCCGTTCCCACCAAGACCATACGGCGTCACTCAAACAACAACCCTGGATCAACCCTGAGATAAAAACACTTCTGAGAGAGAAGAAGAGGATCTTCAGGTCGGGGAATAGGGAGATGCTGAAGTTCGTACAGAGGGAGCTGAGGAGAAAGATCAGAGAGGCAAGGACAGCTTCAGGAAGAAGATGGAGGACAAGCTGCAACAGAGCAACATCAGCGGGTCTGGAGAAACCTCAAACCATCTCTGGGCTCCAGAATACCTCCCCCCAGGCCACGGGGGGCAGGGAGTGGAGCGAACAACCTGAATCTGTTTTTCAATAGGTTTGACCAACCGCCCTCCCCCCTGTCTGCACAACAACCACTGCTGCCTCTAAAGAAATCAAGTCCTGCTGCCCACTCCCCACTCCACCAACACCCCCCCACTCCCAACACACAGCCCCCCATCCTGACCCTGACCAGGACCCAGGTGAGGACGGAGCTGAGGAAGATCAAGGCGAGGAAGGCGTCGGGACGGACGGCATCAGCGCAAAGCTCCTCAAGTCCTGTGCAGACCAGCTGTGTGGGATTGTGACGTATATCTTCAACCTGAGCCTGAAGCTGGGGAGGGTACCACAGCTGTGGAAAACATCTTGTGTGGTACCTGTACCAAAAACTTCCCACCCCAAAGACCTGAACAGCTACAGACCGGTGGCCTTGACGTCCCACTTGATGAAGACCCTGGAGAGACTGCTCCTTGCTCACCTCCGCCCCCTGGTGGAACCAGCGATGGATCCACTCCAGTTCGCCTACCAGCATGGCATTGGGGTGGAGGATGCGGTGATCCTCCTCCTTCACCGTTCTCTGTCCCCACCTGGAGAAGCCCGGGGAATATGGTGAGGATCATGTTCTTTGACTTCTCCAGTGCTTTCAACACCATCCAACCGATGATCCTGAAGGACAAGCTGCTGCGCGCAGGGGTGGACCAGCACCTGTCATCATGGATCCTGGACTACCTCACGAACCGGCCTCAGTTTGTGAGAACCCGGGACTGTGTGTCCGACCCGATCATCAGTAGCACGGGGGCCCCCCCCAGGGACGGTGCTGGCTCCCTTCCTGTTCACTCCTTTATACTGCGGACTTCTCACACAACACAACACACTGCCATCTACAGAAGTTCTCTGATGACTCTGCGATCGATTGGCTCATCTCCAATGGCGATGAAGCTGAGTACAGAGGGCTTATCCAGGACTTCGTGGACTGGTGCCATCGGAACTGCCTCCAGATCAACGCGAGAAAAACTAAGGAGCTGGTGGTGGACTGCCGCAGGCAAGGACAACCCCTCACAGCACCAGTAACTATACAGGGAACAGACATCAAGATGGTGACAGCCTATAAGTACCTGGGTGTTCATCTGAACAATAAACTAGACTGGTCACACAATACTGATGCACTCTACAAGAAGGGACAGCGCAGACTGTTCCTGCTGAGGAGACTCAGGTCTTTTGGTGTACAAGGCGCGCTGCTGAAGACATTCTATGACACGGTGGTGGCATCAGCCATCACTTTTGGAGTGGTCTGCTGGGGCAGTGGCATTACTGCAGCCGATAGGAAGAGACTGAACAAACTGATCAAGAAAGCTAGCTCTGTCCTGGGGCAGCGCCTTGATCCGGTGGAGGAGATAGGAGAGAGAAGGACGGTGGCTAAACTGTCATCTCTGCTGGAGTCCGAGTTCCACCCTATGCAGGACATACTGAATGCACTGAGGAGCTCATTAGCAGCAGACTACATCATCCCAGGTGCACAACCGAGAGGTTTCGCAGGTCCTTCCTACCAACGGCTGTCAGACTGTACAACCTAAGCAGGGCTGCTCGCAGAGATAGCAAAAAGACGTAACAAACTAATAGTTTTTTGAATGCAAAAGATGCAATAGACTTACACAATGGTCCCCTCCGGCATACAACTAGGAAAATACCGGTCGCTATGGAGAGTGAGAATATGTATGGGCACATAATCATACCATGTAGGTTAACTAAGTAGACGGTTGTGCTGTTTCATCCCATCTAGCAACAATGCTCTGCACTGTGTGTGTTTATATATTTACATATTTATTCCATCTAGCTACAATGCTCCGCACTGGGTGTGTTTATGTTTATATATCTATATATTTATTCCATCTAGCTACACTGCTCCGCACTGTGTGTTTACATATTCATATATTTATTCCATCCAGCTACAATGCTCTGCACTGTGTGTCTGTGTGTGTGTATATATATATTTTATAGTAATATGTACATATGTACGTATATTAGCTGCTCTTGCTTGCTTGTTTTTTTTCTTGCCTTCTGATTGTTGCTCTGAGTGTTGCTATCCCTGTGCTGTTGCAATCCTGGAATTTCCCCGTTGTGGGACTAATAAAGGCTTATCTTATCTTATCTTATCTTATCTTATCTTATCTTATCCAAGGTGGCTAGCTGAAGCTAGCACTTTAGCCACTCATTCACAAATGTTTCTGTTTCGGTCATATCCTATCGACCACTGAAACCACACACCCCAATCCAGCAGTGATGCATTATTTCATTCATTCTTTGAGACAAATTTGCATTAATTGGCTCCCAGCTAGGCAGCTACCTGCAGCTAATGTTATTTAAATGTATTTAATGAATCTCTCCATGAATGTGTCTCTCCTAAATTTGTGACGTTGTGGGACCACATGTGTATCACTATAAGCTTCACATCTCAGAGAGAACAAAGAACTGGGCCTCCTTTGAGATAACAGGAGGATGTGAAATTTAGTCTTTAGTATGCAAGAGACGACCTTGGAGGATTTCCTGGCCTCCCAGAGATTATGAGGAGGATGTTATAGGATTTAAGGAAAGATGTATTGTTACTTGTGATTAAATGCAATGTGACTGTGAGCTTTGAAGGTCCTGGATATATAAAGGACGAATGTCTGAGTTTTTTCCTCTTTCTGTTTTGCTGATGTTGGAAGATGTGAATAAACCTGACTCGTGAGATAAACTCTGCCTCGTCATTTTCACATTTCCACAACGTCATCCATCCATCCATCTTCTTCCGCTTAATCCTTTTCGGGTCGCGGGGGGGCTGGAGCCTATCCCAGCATCTTTGGGCGAGAGGCAGGGTACACCCTGGACAGATCGCCAGTCCATCGCAGGGCCAACACAGAGAGCCAGACAGCCATTCACCCTCACAGTCATACCTAAGGACAATTTAGAATCCCCAGTTTTTTGATGCCAATTAACCTAACTTGCAAATTTGTGACGTCCCCAGTCATAAATTTGCGAGTTTTTCCCACGTTGTTAATTTGTGATTTTTTTCCACCAGTCTCCTCTCCCACCCATGTCGGTTTGCAAGTTTTTTTGCGACTTTTTGGCCCAATCTTGTAAATTTGCAACTTGCAATTTGTAATTTGTTTTTACCCACACCAATGATGAGCCAGCGTGGGTAGGGGGGTGGATGCCGTCTGTAACTGGCCACTCTTACCCAACAGGGAATGAGGCTACGGCCACCAAACTTGGTACAAAGGTTGGCCTTGGCAACTAGCACCTATGGCTATACTTTTAGGGTCAAAAGGTCAAAAGTCAAGGTCAGAATGCCAAATAAACTATATCTCATCAACAGACAGACAAGACAGCTATTGCCACCAAACTTGACACAAAGGTTCACCTTGGGATCCTGACCTAGAACTGGGGTCAAAAGGTCAAAGGTCAACATTTGCCTTTCCTGTGCCCTATTGCTATAGAACAAATCAAGGTAGGGTCACCAAACATTGTACACAGGTTCTCCTTGGGATTCTGAACTGTGACCATGGGTTTTAGTGTAGTTTAGTTTATTGGTTTATTTATCAGGGACCATGTACAGAAAAAAAAAAAACATTAAACACAGGGTAAAGATGCTCTGTACCAGATTATAACATTCTCACTAATTTCCATCTGTAGTCCTTGAGGCAGGCAGGAAGATATTAAAAGAAAAACGGCATATATAGAAAGCAATTCAGGTCGGGTTTCATAATCTGTTGACCCTGAAACCAGCAGGGAATAAGTTTAAAAGGTAAAAAGATAAGAGAAACAGCACACAAAAAAACAATTTAAGAGTATAATTTCAAAATCCCATTTAAGAGGGAGAGTCAATGCTGGCAGGCTTGATTACTTAAAATCCATTTTTTAGTCTCTGTGGAAAAGTCTCTGTAAGCTGTTCTGGTCTTCAAAGCAGTGGGGAGTTTGTTCCATTCTGTTATAGTTTTGTATGAGAAGGCTGATTGTGCAAAAGCAGTTTTACGTAGGGGGATGCAACAATTCCACCTAGAAAAAGTCCTTGTTACTCTGGTATTTTGTTCAGAAGTCAGGTACACAAAAGTCTTAAGGGGCGGGGGTGCAGAACCATGGATAATTTTAAAAACCAACCGTATATTTGCATACATGATCATATTTTCAAAGCTTAGCATCTTGTGTTTGGCAAGTATACCACAATGGTGATACTGTTGTGTCTTCTCGTCCAGAATTTTGATGGATTGTTTATACAGGGATTCCAAGGGTTTCAGAGTCGTACTGTTGGCTTGTGACCAGCATGAGATGCAATTGAAGAAATGTGTCAAAATCATGGCATTCAGAAAGGTTTTTGATCTTTTAGAGTAAGTGAGTTTCTGATACAACGAAAGTTTGCAAGGTTATATTTCAGAGTGTGGCTCATTCGTTTCATGTGCTTTGTGTGTTTTGGATCGCAAGGTCAAAGATCGAGGTCAAAATGCCATCTAAACTATATCTCAAGAATAATAAAAGGTTCACCCGGACCCCTGACTATGGGTTTCAAGTTAAAAAGTCAAAGTTTAAGGTTTTAAATCTATAGGGCTGCAAAAGGCGTGGGTCTGCATCTCAATTGAGTGCATTCTAATTACTCTCGGTAATAAGCTCAGTGTTCACTCTGGCTTAAAGACCTTGGCACGGTGGCAACATATTTTTCACGGGGGGCGGGGGGTAAACATACCAGAATATGTTAATTTTATACTATTTATTTCTTTTTAAAATTTTACACAGTAACGTTGCATATGGAACTTACATTTGAAGTATTGTACAACCGAGGCTTGAATATTGGGCCAGTTGGGGGTCCCACCCAGACATCCTGTGTTTAGACTTTTAGTGGTGTTATCCTTCTCTCCTTCCTCTGCCTGAACACTTCCCTCTCCTTGGCTCCTCTCTTCTGTCTCATCTTGCCCTCTCTGAGCTCTGCCTAATTCAGGTTCTCTCTCTGTCTATGGTGGTATACAAACAAGTTAGAAAATATCAAGTGTCATGTCTTGTCCTGCAGGATTTTTTTTGTCATGGTTTCATAAATGACAAAAATATGTGTATTTTTTGTATTTTTATTCTAGTTTTTTTTTTTTCCCCATTGAGAGAGTAGAGAAGGGAAAAAACCATTCATAACAGTAATGTACTCATGCATACTTAAATTATATGATCAGGTGGGTATAGTAGCCAGAAATTCTACTCATGTAAACGCAGTACTTTGAAATTAATAATTAAAAGTAGACAACCAAAAAATTCTACTTGAGTTAAGGGTACAGAGAGCACCCACTTAAAAACTTGAGTAATGACTTCAGTCTTGAAGGTTTGAGGTTTTTCTCAAAAATTTATAACAATTTTCTTTAAGTTTTCTACTTTTCTCTGTAAATCTAAAGTTGAAACCATGTTCCTCAAATTTGTAATTTCCTCTTGAATTGACTTTTCTTGTACATTTGAAACTTTATATAATTTGTGGATTATTTTATGACTAATTTTTGTCTGTTTTTTAAAATAAAATTACTGGGGGGGGGGGGTGGTTTTAGATAAATTTGAAACAGACTGTGGTAATTTTTTTTTCTTATAACAGTTTACATTTTTGACCATAACTTTGCAGTTAGAACAGAACAATAATTTAACTCTGATTACAAAGAAAAAATATTACTAAAATTGTATTTAATGAAATAAATAAACTTAAATGACCAAGGATGCCGTTATTTCTGTTATAATATTTCTTTATATTTATATATATATTTTTTTTAGAAATCTCCTCACCACCCAAAAAGCAGGAATAACCTCCCTTACTTTGAAATCAAATGTTGGCACGTTTATTGTCTGAAGGCTGCTGACGGATTAAAGTCACTGACTTCGTGAATTTCGGTCATCTTAGCCTGCCAGGTACATAATAGGGAACTGTAGTGAACTCTAAAGACATAATTCACCACAATATGTGTTCATGTACAGAATGATCTGCTTAGGCAGTTATAGTTGTGCTCTCAGGCTTTCTCATCAGGCACCTCTCTAGACAGCCGCTGAAGGACCTCAGTTTAGAGTGAGGAGAGATAGCGTTTTTTAGCTGTTGCTTTTTGTCACTACCGTTGGAATTGCAGGAATTCATTCCTGCAATTCCTATAGAACAACCGGAGTGGTGGCTCAGTTGGTAGAGCATCCGCCCCACACCCGGGAGGCAGGGGTTCAAATCCCAGCCGGGTCATACCGAAGACCATATAAAAATGGTGCTTTCTGCCTTCTAACGTGGTGCTCCGCATAATGGAACGGGGAAAGTAAAGTTACATACAGAGCTACCAGAGGACTGACCCCCCACTGTAGCTTTCACTACTTACAGTAGCTCTGTGGCCTAGGGTCAGAGAAATGGAGATAGGCGCTGCCCCATACACCAACATGGTGTGAAGGGAATTAACTAACTTAACTAACTATTCCTATAGAACATAACTTAATATTGTAGTGGCTGGTGAAATATATCCTCAGCAATTCATCAGTCCCCCTTGCCTTTCCCTTCATATAAAGCCGGCTGCATATGAATTCTCACCACATCCCTTAGCTAAGCGACTCTTCCATTATTGTTCCCGTTTCCAGCGGGTTAAAACCATGATAAACTCCTCCAGTGCTTACATACCTCTAATGATTTTTTCCGCATTTAAAGTACTTTAACAAACTCATGTTTCTGTTGGACAGTCACGTTTAGCAAGACGCTGTTTGCTTACTGACTGGAAAACTCGCGTGGGTGGGGCGCTTGTAAACTCCATGCGGATGACGGCCACGCACTTTGTTCGTGTACACGCTTGTGGAAAGTCATTGCTTCATATATTTTTCTTAATAAATTCATATCTCCTTGGCGAGGTGGTAAAATTTCTGGCACGGTGGGTCACCACCGAGAAATGTTAGAGGAAACCCTGTAAGCTTTTTCCTGTACGCCTGCTAGATATTTTCTTTAAGTCACAGTATTTTTTTTTTTATTATTCACTTTATTCATTACCTTCTCGTCGGCCTACAGTAAGATTGAATGTGATACTCCTGGTGTGGTGGGACATCTGCAGACTGGTTGGTGCTGCATCCGCAATGATGCCTTAGTAAAGCTCTAAATGCTAAATGTGAGTGCTATAGTGTTGATGCATTGGTCAGCCAATGGCTACTACCTTTGGGTAGATGAGAGATGGAGTGACGACCTCAGTCCTCAGGGAGCAGCTCAGTGAAGGAGTTGGTTGATTAGGATTCCTGAGGTATTTTCAGATATTCATGAGCAGCGCTGCCCTGACCTTTATTCATTAGCCCCTAGTGCAGGGAATGGGCAACTGGCGGGCCGCTTACAGCCCCCGCCCTCATTCACTGCAGCCCGCCAGTCCATTTCCAAACATCAATTATTTATTTATATCACATTTGACCGTATTTGGAACTGCATTCTTAAATGCAATTATAGAGTCTCCCAGCAGAAGGAACTCTAATCGAACCTCGGTGCTGTTCTGTGTGAGTGGTCAAGCCAGAGAATGAGAGTGAGGGAGCCACAGAGATTAGAGGGAGCAGTGTGCACTGGAGTACGTGTGGTATGTGTTGCATGCTGAGACTGCATTATAATAAGCTGGAATCAGCAGTAAATGTACAAAGCAGGCTGTTTTTAAACAACAATAAATTCTCCAGCTCCTCAGTAGTGATGAGAAGTGAAGCCTCATGAAGCTCAGAGGCTTTCCTTCTAATTATGCTGAAAAAGAGTCAAAGCTTTGAGGCTTCATTCTAAGTAAGAACAGTCACATCTGGTGGCCAACTGAAGCCATAACAACCTCAAGAGTGTGAGTAAAGCACTGACACTGTTTAAATCCCATGTCAGCAATAAAAGTTCAGAGACTGTGGTTGTTTTACTCTGCTGATTTTTTTTTTTGTTCATTTATACCAGTGGTTCTTAAATTTTTTTTTGTTCCCCACTTTGAGGAGGCAGGTGATTACCAAGCTCACCTACACACACAGCTATTTCTCTGCCTCCCCATACCCACGATGAATCCAAGAGCAAGCTAAGCCCCATCATATTTCATCTTTTCTTCTTGGCTGTTTTGTTAATTACCATCTGGAATTTCTCTTTGCCCATCATTTTGATGAAGAGGGTTTTAAAAAATTAGGTCATGATATAGGATTAATCGGAAGAAGATGGATGGATGGATGGATAATTGTATCAGTAATTTTAATTCTAATATGATAAAACAGTAGCTTTTATTTTGATTTGCATTTTAAGTTTTAATTTTGAAACTTTTGACTTTGAAGAAAATAATTACCTTTCTCCATCCAGTTTCATGTAAATAATCCCCTCTGATATCATACATTAGACTTGATTTCTGCCAGTAGCCGGGCTGTTTTGTGAATGTCAGATTAGTCTGAGTGAGGAAAGGGACAGTGTCTGTGTGTGGGCGGTAAGGAGAGAGAAAGCGTGTGAGTAGGGCAGTAATTGTCTGCTGCATGTGTGAGTGTATACTCGTGTGTGTGTGTGTGTGTGTGTGTGTGTGTGTGTGTGTGTGTGCCGGTGTGAAAATTGTAATTCTCACCTTGATGCATGTAAGATTGAGCCATCAATCTAGTTTATGGAGAGTAGAGGGTAAGATGAGGATAAAGAGTGGGGGAGAAAGATAACACAGAGGAGAGGGAGAGGGGGGGTTGGAACTAAAGAGAAGAGTCAAGAGGGAGAGAGAGAACGGGAACAAAGCAGAGGACAAGGTAGAGGTGCCAAACACCAGCAGGGATGGAAAAGTAGGAGAATCACAATGTCAGACTGGGGGAGAGAGAGAGAGAGAGAGAGAGAGAGAGAGAGAGAGAGAGAGAGAGAGAGAGAGAGAGAGAGAGACAAGGTGGGGAATATTGTTGGAAACACAAGAGTGGGATCATGAGTGGATATTTCACAAATGACCACATGTCTGTCCTGGGGGGCATGATCAGTCTCACAGGCCACATGACTCACGCCGGTGGGCAGCCAGCTGCTCCTGGTGTAGCCCTTCACGCACCCACGACCATGTCATCACCTCACAGAAGCTATGAATCTCTGATCGGGTTGATAAATACAGGCTTAGCTCGTTCACCCCCACTGCAGAACGGTTTATAGCATGGACAACAGTCAGCTGCCAGCAGGACCCAGGACCCAGCAGGACCCAGCCTCGGCGCACTGAAGCCAGCCTCCACACACCCCGCGTGTGCCCTCCCGGCATCCCCAGATGAAACAAAGAGTCAGTCACCTCATACTATGTGGACAGACGCCACATTTTCGGTACAAGAGATTTTAACTTTGCTGCTTCTGGACAGTGCTTACTGCGCTGCTGCTGCTGCCAGGTTGCAGAGCCATACAGTCATATGCGGGACACGTCTTAAAAGGGGGTAGGACATGAAAGCTGTCTCACACACACGCACAGAATGGGAAGAAAGGAAAACAAAAAAAAAAAAACCTGACATGATTATGTTACGTTATGATTATGATGGCTTGGGTTTTAATTTGGTTAATCGCCCAGCCCTAGGATGGGGGGATGGCACTTTAACAAGGGGAATGATTGTGGTCATTTTTACTAACAGTGGGAGGGCATCCCCCCTCAAATCACCTACTGGGGGGGGGGGGGGCATGTTTTTTGGAAAAAAGTAAAAAAAAAAAATATGAGAAAAAAAGCACAAATTTACAAGAAAAAAGGTTACAAATTTATGACAAAAAAGTGGCAACTTTAAGGAAATAAAATCAGCATTTATGGTGCTTCAAATGCCTCTCCGTGGATCGGGGGGTGAGGGGGGTAGTTCTCTCTTTTTTCCAGTATCCCCGTCCTCATCCCCACCATCCCCTTCTGTATCCCCCTTGATTTACGATTATGCATAGGTGTATGTAACTTTTTTCTCATAAATTTGCAACTTTTTTTCTCGTAAATGTGCAACTGCTCAGCAAAAATGGGACGGAGGAGGGAAATGTGGGTGGCAGCGGCTCAGGAGGTAGGGCGGGTTGTTCAATAACCAGAGGGTTGGTGGTTTGAATCCCGCTCTCCCCAGCCATCCGGCCGTTGTGTCCCTGGGCAAGACACTTTACCCACCTTGCCTCCAGTGTCCATAACACTGGGTATGAATGTGTATTAGTGGTCAGAGAGGCTGTTGGTGCAGATTGGCAGCCACATTTCTGTCAGTCTGCCCCAGGGCGGCTGTGGCTACAGTAGTAGCTTACCTCTACCATTGTCTGTCTGGAGTGGATGAATAATGGACTCACTGTAAGCGCTTTGAGATGTCACTTCACATGTAAAGTACCATATAAATCTAATCCATTATTATTATAACCTTTTTCTTTTAAATTTTCAACTTTTTTTCATAAGTGTGCAGCTTTTTATTTGAAATTTGCTACTTTTTTTCTGTAAAAGTGCAGCTTTTTTTGTCATTATTTGCAACTTTTTCTTTAAAATTTTCAGTTTTTTTTGTAAACATACAGTTTTTTTCCTCATGAATTTGCTATTTTTTCATAAATTCACTACTTTTTTCATCACAGATCTGCAACTTTTTTGTTGTAAATTTGTGACTTTTTAAAAAATTTGTAACAATCATATGAATGCTGGTTAAATTTTTATTCTGTGTAGTGCCTTAAATTTTCTCTTTGTTTTTCTCTCTTCTGCCGTTGTGTTTTGGGGCAGGGCGCTTTGCCCGCCTTGCTTCCGGTGTTCGTGGTGCCGGGTTTGTATGGGTGTTTGGTGGTGGTCAGGGGGGTGGGGGTGGGGTTGGCATGGGTTGGCGGCCGCGTTTCTGTTGGTTTGCCCCGAGACGGCTGTGGCTGCAGGGGCAGCCTATCGCTGTTGATGCCTGTCTGGGGTGGATGGTTGGTGGGCTTGCAGTGGGTGCTTTGGGACATCGCTTGACATATGGAGCGCCGTATGAATCTGACCCATTATTCATTATTATGATGTATGTTTGTGTACATGCATACAGGTCGTGTACAAGATGCGTGAGAGTAAGTGTGAGTGGGGCTGCCCCATCGTTCCTGTGGTGCTGGTAAGCGCTGGGGTACGACATTGGTGGGTCCTAGGTTGTACGGTCTGGTACCCCTCGCCCTGGGATGGGATCTGGGGACAGTGGGTGGCTTCCAGAGCCAGTTTGGGAGCCGGCTTTTGGGGGAGGGCTCTCTTTGGGACCACTTCCCTCCCAGTCTTACACCCCCCCCCCCCCCCATTCTGGATGAATCATACATCTTATTGGATACACTTAGGGTTTTGGAGTGGGGGTGTGCCATACGGTGTCGGTGAAGAAGATCCGTCGGTCTACTGCGCCGTGGGCCACCCTCACCTAAATTTTAATTGCACTGTAGATTCAAAGATTTTTATTTTAATAATTTAATTAATTATAATTAATTTTTATTTTAATTTTTTTGACTATCATCAAGTTGCTAATATTTTTGCGTCAGGGGCATGGGTCGGTCTCCAGTCTGGCGGGGGGGGGGGGGGCACCCTGGCAACACGCTGGCCTCCCTTGGCCATCCCTCCTGGGGCGGATGTCTGGCTGTCCTGGTGCTTGCTGGCTTTGGGACATTTGTGCTCTGTGGGGGTTGGTGGCACTGTTTTGCTTGCTCCGGGTCTCTGGGGGGGGGGGGGTGTTGCTGTGACCTGCCACCCTCTTTGTATGTTTTCTGGCAAACCACTCACACACTTACTTTGCACACGCTCTCATACACACGCATACACACACACACACACACACACACACATGTCTCTCTGTTCGTTTACAGGTGCAGATACCAGATTCGTGATGAGACCTTTTCAGAAGAAGAAACAATTTGTCTTCTGTTTGTTACAGTTGTGTCAGTTTGTGTTTTCTGTTTGCTGCTCTCTCTTTTTTTCACCCTCCCCACCCCTCTCGTCCTCATTTTCCCCCTGTCGGGTCCATCATGGGTAAAACAATTTAAATAAAGTATTAAACTTTATTACAAAAGGAGTCTATAAATAATATACAGCACATATAAAAGTATAAAGCTCCTTTTGGCAAAGTAAATCTGTTTGGTACAAAAAGGGAAGCAGATTTCTGTTCTGCTTACCTAACTGCTTGACAGGACAAGGGGAATTTTTTTTTCCCCCTTTCTTCATCTAGACAATGACTCAAGTTTGTTTTTATCCAGTTTTTGTTTTAAAGCAATTGAATTCTTCCCTATTACAAAATAGAGGCCCCTAAACACAATCTTGCATTGGGCCCCAACTACGTATAGTGTCCCCCTCACTCTTTTCTCAGTAGAAAATGTTCTGTTTATTGGTCCCCCCAACAGAGACATGAAATATCCGTCCATGTGCCTATGATTGCATGATGCAGGATATGAATGTAAAATGAGAAACACAGAGGAGTGGATAGGGGTTAAAAAAAGACAAATGGAAAGCACCACACACACGGTCGCTCTCACACACACACACACACACACACACACAAACAAACAGAACAACAGTGAGCCGACAGGGAGCAAATTAACTGGTTTAAAACAGACAGGGTACAAGCTGTTTTTGCTGTCACCAGTCATTTGTGCCCAGTGTGTCATTTTTCCACTCACTGCCAGTCACAGCCGGCTTCTCCTGCTCCTGCCTCTGTTAGCATGAGCTAGTGTCATTGTTGCGGTCGGTTTTAGTATTATACTTAGAATAAATATGCTGATTCTTCAGTTTCTAAAGCTGAGATCAGACTGCAGGATGGGCCAGTTAACCTTTGATCAGCGCTGATGTTCAGGACAGATTATCTGCTACAGTGAGGGGTTTTTGTTATGTTTCGCTGCCTTGCCGAGGCAGCAGAGATAAGAAAAGCCCAAATGCAGGAGGAGGTGGTGTTTATTAATACAAATGTCCAAACAATGAAACAGACCAACAACCTGGTGCGCGTGTTCAGTTACAGGAAATTGTCCCCAAACGAAATGGCATGGACCACGATGCACAAATAGACCCAGGACGCTCCTGAAACAGAAGTGCAGACCGGAGCCAGGCAACCCAAAGCTCTACAGTGTGCACCAAGGTAGCGCAGGGCAGAAACAGAGAAAAAAACTAAACATGACTAGCAACTGACAGGTGAAGGTATTTACAGAGGTGAAACCGTGCTCTGGCGGTGGGCTAACAAAACAATGCACCGACAATACACAAGTGTGCAGACAGAGCTTAAATAAGACGAAACATAATGACCAGAGTGATAGCCGGTGTGAGTGGGTGTGTGCATGTGTGTGCGTGGGAGTGGGTGTATGGATCTGAGCAGGGAGAGGAGCAGACAATAACAGATTGAATATCACCTGTCAGAACCTGACAGGAGAGGAGGGGCCCACAGGAACTAAAATAACAACAGAACATGGCAGAACAATGAAACACAATATGGAATTCAAAAGGTAACAGAAAACACAGATCATAAAGGAACAGAAAAACGCCATGAAGCTGAGCTCGGGAGAATCCCAAGCCCGGTTCATGACAGGTTTTCACAAGATAAAAAATACAAATTTACAATGAAAAAAGTATCAAATTTATGACAAAAAACCACTGCAAATTTATAAGAAAAATCTGGCAATTTTAGAAGAAAAAAGTCTCAAAAATTCTAACAAAAAAGTTAAAGAATTTATAGGCAAAAAAGTTTAACATTTTTTTGCATGAAAAAAAATCCTGAATCAACATGAACAATCACAGATTTATCGGAAAGAAGTAGATAATTTTATATGGAAAACAAGTAGTACTTTTATTTGAAAAATTCACAAAGTTGTGAGGAAAAAAGCAGCAATTATTTACCTTTTGTTCTTATTAAAGACAAAAATAGAAAGGAGATGTTTTTACCTTCTTTACATGTTTCAACTGTTCTTGAAACATCTACTTTCTATTTTTGTCTTTAATAAGAGCAAAAGGTAAATAATTAAAAGAAGACAAAATGACTTCCGGTTATGGCTGCCACGTAGGACGGACGTGTCTCGCTCTGCTCTGCTCCTGGAGAAAAAAAATCGGCAAATAACTCTCTCATTTGGGACAGAACGTATCCCAGCATTTGGGCGAGGATATGTCGGCGAAGCCTAAGGCTGGAAAACCAGGAAAAGGAAAAAGCGAGCCGCCGAAACAGTCCAAATTAACGGACTTTCAGGTCTGTGACGCAGCAAACAAAACTCCATATATGGCGGAGGAGGCTGGCAAAGGTGCGATATATGCGGGGAATGGCGCAGATGCGCTGATGGCTGCCATGAGTTCAATGAGAGCGGACTTTTCCTCTAGATTTGATGGGATTATGACAGCGTTGGAAGGAATAAGAAAGGAATTGGGTGACTGTGTAGAACGAACGGCGCAGATGGAGCTCCGTCTCGCTAGTGCTGAAGATGACGTCACCCGTCTTCAATTAAAGGTGCGCACTTTGGAAAAAAAAAATAAATCTCTGGAAGATAATATTTTGGATTTGGAATCTCGGTCGAGACAGAATAATTTGAGGCTGATGGGTCTTCCAGAGGAATCAGAAGGTCGGGACGTATGTTCCTTTCTGGAAAAGTGGATTCCGGAGGTGCTGGGCAGCGAGGAGTTGCAATCAGCAGTGGTTCTGGAAAAAGCACATCGTATTGGCCCACGGAGAGATAAGGGACCGCCAAGGACCTTAATTATGAAGTTTCTTAGCAACAGAGACAGGATGAAGATCTTCAACGCTGCACGTGCTAAAGGAGAGATTAAACACCAGGACCAGCAGGTGCGGTTCTACCCAGATTTGGCCACAGGAATCCAGCAATTGAGGAAGCAGTTTGATCCCGTACGTAAGGAGCTGCGCAACCTTGGGATTCGTCATGGTGTAATCTATCCTGCGAGACTGCTGACCACGTATGAGGGCAGAACCCACATCTTCAAGACCCCAGAGGAGGCGCAGGAGTTCATCAAGAAGATCAAAGAAGAAGAAGAGACTGGTGGAAGCTAAGCATGAACAAAATATAAGGTAGAATAATTAAGCATTTGCACAGGCATCTGACTGACTTGAAGTAAATAGTAAGTTTACAAAATATAGATTGTATTATATATTAAAAAAACAAAAAAACAAAACAAAACAAAAAAAAAAAACTATGATGTACAAAGTTGTTAAAAATTTTGGAGTTAAGTTGGAAAACTACAGAGGAGAGTTAATGTTACGTCATTAAAAGCAGTAGAGTTAGGGTGATTGGGAGGATGAAGAAGGAGTGGCTTAGGCTGTTCCCCGTGGGTGTGGAACGGTCGATGGCTATATCGGGAGACAGAATTTTTCTTTTGATTTTGGGGGGTTTGCCACAAGTGTGGGAAGGGGAAATTTGTTTGTGTGTAGTTTGTAGGATGAATGTTCAACCACTCATGTTTTTGCTTCTCTGTATGAGCATGTTTACACTGCAAGGTAATCCCAAACTCTCTATTGATCATGGACCAAAGTGTTAATCTTAATTTAACTTCATGGAATTGCAGAGGTCTACAAAATTTAAAAAAACTTAAACAAGTTATGAATAAAATAAAGGACATGGGTTCAAGAATTGTGTTTTTACAAGAAACTCATCTGATAGAGGAGGATGTTAAAAGAATTAGGAGTAGATGGCAGGGAAGTGTATTCACCTCTTCATTTTCATCCCGAGCCAGGGGAGTTATGACTCTCATACATAAATCAGTTCCTTTTCAAGTGAAAAATGTAATTGGAGACAAATTTGGAAGATATGTAATCATTCAAGGTTCTTTGCTATTAGAAAATATAAATCTTGTGAACTTATATGGTCCCAATATAGATGATCAGAAGTTCTTTGCTAATTTATTTCTCATCTTATCATCACTTACAGGGCAACATATAATAGCAGGGGATTTTAATTGTACATTGAATCCAGGTGTGGATAGATCAACAGGACTGGATTGTACGCACATTGGATGCAGGATGACTATTAACCATTTTATGAAAGAATTGAGATTGTTAGATATATGGAGAGAAATGAAACCACAAGTTAAAGCCTATTCTTGTTATTCCAGTACCTACAAGACATTCTCACGTATTGATTATTTTTTGATTTCCACAGAATTAAGGTCCAAGATTCAAAACTGCTTTTATGATAACATCGTGATCTCTGATCATGCACCCTGTTGTCTAATATATGTAGATAAAAAATTGACAAAGGAATCAGGTAGATGGCAATTTCAGCATAAATGGCTTCAGGATGAGGAATTTGTCAAGTATATAGAAAAACAGATAGACGAGTTCTTTGACATCAATACTACACAAACATCAGCATGTGTAAAGTGGGAGGCTTTCAAAGCTTTTATTAGGGGACATATTATTAGTTATACAGGATCAAAATCTAAGAAGACTCGAGAGGAGAGAGCTAAATTGGAACATAAAATAAAAAGTCTTCAGGAAAAAGTGTATGCAGGAAGTGACCCAAGGTTGGAGAATGAATTACTGATTTTGAGAGCTGAATACGACAAAAAATCAGCGAACAGAGCTGCCTCGAGTCTTCTAAGATTGAAACAATCTTTTTATGAACAAGGTGAAAAATCAGGAAAATTATTAGCATGGCAGATTAAACAATTGGAAATTAAAACACCAATTACCAGTATTATAAGTAATGGACAGGTAGTTATAGATCCTTTAGAAATTACTAGAGCCTTTAGAGATTACTATGAAAAATTATATGATACCAAAAATGAACCTGATTTAACAAAACTAAATGGGTTTTTGAACGAACTATCTATACCGTGTATTCCAAATGAAAATAGGGAGATATTGGAGTCTAAAATTAGTCAAGAAGAAGTTGGGCTAGCCATTGATAATATGAAATCAGGAAAAAGTGCAGGACCAGATGGTCTTCTAGTTGACCTTTATAAAAAATTTAAGAATAAATTAATAAAACCTTTTTTGGAAATGGTTTTAGAAGCATTTCAAAATAATAATTTACCATCATACATAAATAATGCCTTAATTATACTGCTGCCAAAACCAGGTAAGCCCTCTAATAAATGTGAAAATATGAGACCAATAAGCCTATTAAACGCCGACCTTAAGATAATCTGTAAAATTTTAGCAAGACGAATACAAGAAATTTTACCAAATATTATTAATCGAGATCAGAATGGCTTTATAAAGGGTAGACAAGGCTTCCATAATGTAAGAAGACTATTTAATATTATTTATTTTAATAAAGAAGCACCGGATACAGCTCTCCTATCATTGGACGCCGAAAAGGCCTTTGATAGAGTTGAATGGCCCTTTCTTTTTGAAGTCCTACAAAGGTTTGGACTTGGAAATAATTTCATAAAATGGGTTCAAATAATATACAATAATGCTACAGCAGAAATCCTAACAAATAACAATATTTCAAAACCAATAAAAATCAATAGAGGATGTCGACAAGGCTGTCCACTTTCACCTTTACTGTTTACTATGGCAATTGAACCTTTAGCGATAGCGATACGTTTACATTCACAAATATATGGAATTAAAGTTGGACCAACAGAACATAAAATCTCCCTGTACGCCGATGATATAATTTTGTTTATGTCGAATCTAAAAAAATCAATTCCAACCTTGTTGAATTTAATAAAGAATTTTGGGGAAATATCAGGATATAAAATAAATAAAACTAAATCTTCAATATTAATGCTAAATGAGACCCAGAGAAATTACCCAGCCCCTGAGGTAAATCAATTCAATGTTGTAAATCAGTTTAAATATTTAGGAATCCAAATTATGCCTAAGCTAGAATCAGTCGCCAGTGTCAACTATGAAGCCTTAATGTCAGATATCAATGAGTTAACTCAGAGATGGATGTCACTACCAATGTCGATGATCGGGAGAATCAATATACTTAAAAGTAATATTTTACCTAAAATACTTTATTTATTTCAATACATTCCCTTATCACCACCTTTAGATCTATTCTCAAGAATAAAAAAAAAGTTAGTGGAATTTATATGGAACAACAGGAGGGCTAGATTACGTTTGTCTTTATTATATTTACCATTTGATCGTGGAGGTCTGAAATGTCCAAATTTTATGTTGTATTATTGGTCGGCACAACTGAGGTCTATGACATATTATTTTTCATCAAATGATCTCCCTCACTGGACTGAAATGGAATCATACAATTTACCTTTACCTCTTCCCATATTCATATACTCAGATTCGGCAAAAAAATTACAAAAACAAGTTAAAAATCCATTTGTAAAGCATATGATCAAAATATGGTGTGAAGCTAAAAACTATTTAAAAGAACCACAGTTATTGTCACAATTTAGTCCAATATGGGGTAATCAATATTTTAAACCAGGGAGAGCGGACGCTGTATTTAAAGTATGGAATTTAAAAGGGATACAAAAGATTCAGGATTTATATTTGCTATGTGCAGACAACATAATGTCTTTTGAAGAGCTGAGGATCAAATTTAATCTCAATAGAACACATTTTTTTAAATATCTTCAACTTAGAAACTTTATTCGATCAAATCAAAATAAAGCTCTCACTCGACCTATTTATTCATCCTTGGAAAAAATGATGATGAAAGATAGTAAAAGAAAGGGTATTATTTCAGAGTTTTATAACTCATTGACACTATCTTCAAGTGAAAATTCACTGAAAAGATTAAACTACTGGAAAGAAGACCTGCAAATTGAAATTTCAGAGGAACAATGGGAATTGGCTTGTACAGAAGCTCAAACCAAATCAATAAATGTACGCCTTAAATTGATACATTTCAAATGGCTAATGCGGATGTATGTTACACCGGAGGAGTTAAATAGATATAACAAAAATATACCAGATACATGCACAAAATGCATGGAAAGTAAAGGAACCCTATTTCATTGTTTATGGGAATGTAGATTAATAAGAATGTTTTGGGAAGAGGTGAGGGTAACAATTGAAAAAATAATCTCAAAACAAATCATATTGAATCCTAAACTGTTTTTGTTGGGTCTGTACCCAGAAAAGCATAATTTTAATAAAAGTGAAAGAACATTCATAGACCTCAGTTTGCTTAATGCCAAAAAATGTATTGCACTATTATGGAAAAAGACTCATAGACCAGATGTGACTCAGTGGTTAAGACAGATGTTAACAAACCTTCCATTAGAAAGAATAACATATATACTGAAATCAAAGGAAATTGTGTTTGAGAATATATGGAGACCTTTTATTGATTATGTAAAAAATTTAAACATAACTCTTGAAGAAGAAGGTGAATGATGTGTGTGGACCTTGTAAATTCCAAACTGGTGAACATAATATGTATACTTATGTATTGGATTGTCTAGACTAAACAGAGGAGCATTGTTGAAGACTTGATTTTGTTGGTGGTTGTTGGTGTTTTTAGTGCATTTTTTTTTTTTGTAGTACTTTAGTGTTAGTGTTTGATTGTTTGTATTATGTTTGTTAAAAAAAAAAAAGGTTCAATAAAGATATTGTGGAAAAAAAAAAAAGAAGACAAAATGAACCTACTTGAGCTAAAAAGCAGCAAATTTGAACTATTTAAGTTTCAAATTTATGTGGGAACAAGCAGCAAAGTGCATGTGAAAAAGTTGCACATTTATGTGGAAAAATCACAAATTTATGACAAAGTCACACACTTATTTAAAAATGAAAGAATGTTGCATATTTACATAAAAAAAAATCACAAATTTATTTGAAAAACGTCAGATTGATACAGGAAAATGTCACAAATTCATGAGGAACATATTAGGAAATTTTATGCTGAAAATATGATGAAATTTTGTGACAAAGTACAAAATTTTATTTAAAAAAATACTTAAAATTTATTACAAAAAATGGCAAAATTTATATGAAAAAGTCACAAATATGCATTTTGATAGTCACAAATTTATTTGAAAAAAATGAAAATTTTATATGAAAAAATGTTGCATATTTACATGGGGGAAAAAAATCATAGATTTATGACAAAAATAGCAAAGTTTACATGAAAAAGTCACAAATTTTTTAAAAAAAGTTACATATTTATGTGGGAAAATGTCACAAATTTTTGAGGAAAATATTAGGAAATTTTATGCTGAAAACACACAATTTTGAGACAAAGTACAAAAATTTTGTCATAAACTCGCCCTTCAGGGCAGGATGAAGACCCACGCGCTGGACTGTGAGTTGCAAAATGTTTAATAACAAAAATACACAAAGACAAAAACTTACAACATCGGCAGGAAGAGGATAGATAGGTGTGTGGGAACTCCAGGGAAGACGGGGCTCACGTCTGGAGGAAAATGGATTACAGCCTGGACGGGACCCGAATGAGGCGTATGGGGACGCCGGGATTAAAGGGAGAAATGAAGATTAAATCCAAGACGGAGCACACCCGTTCAAACCCACAGCAACACACAGTAGGGAACAATAGGACGCTGCAACGAGTTAGCGTTGCAACCGTCCTTAAATAGACACATGGAAAATGACAAATGAATACAGGTGTGGGTGACAGGAGCGAGAGTAATCAGACAAACCACTGACAGCTGCGAGAGCCCGTGAAACCGGCAAATACAGGAAGTAAGCACAGAGCGCTGTCAAAATAAAAGCACAAATCAGAATAAGGAATAAACCAAAACACAAGTACAGACCGGAGTACCTACTCATAATTCAAGATACAAAAGAGACTGAAGGTGAGAACAAGATAAAATACAAAACCCAAGAGATGCAAATAATACAAAACTAGTGTCAAAATACAACAAGAGGACTAGAGGGAAAAGTGAGGGTAGGCTCATGTCAAAACAGATAGATAAATATATTACAAAACACAGCAGGATGACTCAGGTTCATAATATAAATAAACAAGGCTATCATAATAAACTCAGAAACAAAAGGGCAAATCATACACATTAAATACACAACAGGAATGGGGAAATACAGAAAATAGAGAAACAGAAACTGAGAGCATGAGCACGGTGCTCCCTCCGTGCTCAGCAACATGACAGTTTTATTTGGAAAAAGTTGAACTTTTAAAAATGACATCAGAGTCAACACTGTTTTTTAAAGTCACAAATTTGTGAAAAAGGTGTTGCTAATTGAGGACAAAAATTGCTTATTTACTATGTGAATGTATAAAAAGTTACTAATTTATAAGAAGAGTCATAAATTCATGAAAAAAGTTGCAAATTTATGAGAAAACCATTCCATGATTTTCATGAAAAAGTAATGAGTTTGTGAGAAAAAAGTTGTAAATAACAAGAAAAAAGCTGCAAGTTTTTGTGAAATACGAACAAATTTATTAGAAGAAGTCACAGATTTACAAGAAACACTTTGTTTATTTACTAGGGCTGGGATAATTAAGGCATTAACTTGTTTGATTCTTTTTCTTCTTTTGGCTACTCCCTTTAGGGGTCACCACAGTGGATCATCTGTATCATCTCACCCTATCCCTTTCATCTTCCTCTGTAACACCAACCCTCTCCATGTCCTCCTTCACTACATCCATGAATCTTCTCTGTGGTCTTCCTCTTTTCCTCCTGCCTGGCAGTTCCATCTTCAACATCCTTTGTCCAGTATATCCACTATCCCTCCTCTTTACATGTCCAAACCATCTCAGCCTTGCCTCTCTTACTTTGTCTCCAAACCGCTCAACCTGAGCTGTCCCTCCAATATACTCATTTCTAATCTTGTCCCTCCTAGTCACTCCCAATGAAAGTCTTAGCATCTTCAATTCTGCCACATCCACTTCCACCTCCTGTCTTTTTGTCAGTGCCACCGTCTCCAAACCATACAGCATAGCAGGTCTCACTACCGTCTTGTAAATCTTTTCTTTCACTCTCGCTGCTACCCTTCTGTCACAAATCACCCCTGACACTCATCTCCACCCACTCCACCCTGCCTGCACTCTCTCCTTCACCTCTCTTGTGCATTTTCCATTGCTTTGAATGGTTGACCCCAGGTAGTTAAACTCATCTACTTTCACTACCGCTTCTCCTTCTAGCTTCACTGTTTCACCTGCCTCCCTCTCATTTACGCTCATGTATTCTGTCTTGCTTCTACTGACTTTCATTCCTCTTCTCTCCAGAGCATACCTTCACCTCTCCAGGCTCTCTTCCACCTGCTCCCTACTCTCGCTACAGCTCACAATGACATCTGAAAACATCATGGTCCACGGAGGCTCCTTCCTGACCTCGTCTGTCAGCCTGTCCATCACCATGGCAAACAAGAAGGGGCTCAGAGCCAATCCCTGATGTAACTCCACCCCCACCCCAAATCCATCCGTCACTCCTACAGCACCCCTCACCACCGTCTCGCTGTCTTCATACATGTCCTGCACCACCCTCACATACATCTCTGCCACTCCTGACTTCCTCATACAGTATCACACTTTCTCTCTTAGCACCGTATCATATGCTTTCTTTAGATCCACAAAGAAACAGTGCAACTTCTTCTGACCTTCTCTATACTTCTCCATCACTCTTAGAGCAAACATTGCATCTGTAGTACTCTTTCTTGACATGAAACCCTACTCCTGCTCACCGATTGTCACCTCTTCTCTTAACCTGGCTTCAACAACTCTTTCCCATATCTTCATAGTGTGGCTGATCAACTTTATGCCTCTGTAGTTACTACAGCACTGAGCCTCACCTTTGTTCATGAAAATTGGTACCAAAACACTTGTTCTGCAGTCCTCAGGCATCCTCTCACTCAGTTACCACAAGAAGAAGCACTGACTTCCTCTTTAACCATTTCAAAATAAAACAGGAAATATAACAGCAATATATTAAAAATGGTAGTTTAGAAGAGGAATTGACTACTTCTTTATAATGAACTGAAACAGAATATTACAAATTGCTATCATAAGATGTAAAGATTTAATTGAAAATACATTTATGATTATTGAGTGTTTTCTGTTGCTATTGAATCAAGTATGTTCAATGGATGGAAATGCAATTAAAAGTTGCTTAAGTGTATTTCTTTTTTGTTGATTCTTGGATGTAAGTTTAGTGATTTATTGCAGTTAATTATAGAAAATGTGCAATTAATTAGTTAATAACTTTTTATTAATGCTAGGCTGTAATATTTACAAAAAAGGTTGGAAATGATATGAATAACAGCTGCAATTTTGTGTAGAAAAAAGTTGCTACTTTATGAGAGAAAAATTGTAAATTAACAAGAAAAAAATTGCAAATTTAGGAGAAATTGGTTGCAAAATTGAAAGAAAAACGTTGCAGATTTATGAGAAAAAAGTTGTAAATTAATGTGATAAAAGTCGCTATTTAACAAGAAAAAATGCAAACTTGGGAGAAAATGTTGCAAATTTATGGGAAAAACATTGAAAATTAATGTAAAAAATTATTTAATGAGAAAAAATGCAAATATAGGAGAAAATGGTTGCAAAATTTGGAGAAAAAAGTTGCAGATTTATTGGTAAAAAATTGTAAATTTATGTGAAATACTCACTGTTTAATGAGGAAAAATACAAACTTAGGAGAAAATGGTTGCAAAATTACAAGAAACAAGTTGCAGATTTATGGGGAAAAGATACAAATTTGTGAGGAAAAGTAGCTGAAAATTTCCAGAAAAAATTAACAAATTTACAAGGAAAACATTGCAAATGTTTGTTCTTTGACAGAATCATGTAAATAAGGTTGTTGTCATAGTCATGGCAACACTCCCCAACCCATCCACGTTGTCATACTTGTTGTTGCCATTGCTAAGAATAGGTGACATATCCTCTCCGTTAGCAGTTAATCTCCTTGCCAAAAAAGTGAAGAAAGCAATATTACCAAGAGGATTTAAACGAGCAATCCTCTATCATCTTCCTCCCCCTCCTTCTAAACTCTCCTCTGAAAACTCACATTTTTCATTTTACCTCTGCAACAAAGACCCACACACTCTCACATAAACACTCATGCACATGCACACGTATGGTTGTGTATTCCCCAACTGACCCTTCTGCTTTGGGCCAGTAAAGGAAGGGATTAAATTGAGAGTTCTCCGCGCAAACTCGCACAGCAGCCACCAAGACATTTAATAAAGAATCGCTGTCTTATGACATTGTCCTTGTTTTTTTTCCCCCTCAGACTCCAGTGTTGTTTTTATTAGTTTTTATTACTTCTCCAGTTTGTCGTTCGATAACCGTACCCCGTGTTTACGTGTGCTTGAGCATGTCTCTGCTGTTCTAACATCATATTTAATTCAATTTCTCTTGAAAGACCAGAAATATTTTTTCTTTTCTTTGAGGAATGCTTGACAAAAACTGAAGGCGAAAGGTTTGGGGGGGATAAAATAGAGAGGAGCTGACAGAGATAAAATAGAGGGGGGAAACAGGCAGATTTTTATATTTTGTCTCTTCCTTGAAGTTTGTTTTTATTCATGGCTTTTGCAGAGGGTGAATTATTGCTGCTTGTAAACCACCTTCTCTGCAGCATTTGCAAAGCACCCCCCACAGTACAGTCAATCCTAGGCATTTATATTCACCGGTGTGGGAAGAATTTGTGGGAGAAGGTGAAGAATTTTGATCAACAGTTTCCCAGACTGCTGTACACTAGAATATCCTGTAGAGATGTGTGAGGAACAGGAGCAGTGTGAGCAGGAATGCCAACAGCACCCAAACTGTAGCTGATGTCATTTCATACAGGTTTACTGTGTTTCATTCCGTGACAGAGTAAAACACATGGAAGTACTTGTTACACCGTACCAAAATAAGGTGGGAAATGATGCCGTCAGGTGCCACGGACCCAAGTGTGGTGCAATCTGCACCCAACCGCGGTGCTAGAAGGAAATGGACTCCATCAGCCAGCAGCAGTGCAGTGGACAATTTCAGCTCTCAAACTTCAGGACATCAGAGGAGAGTGCAATCCATCCTGACACAAGGCAACTCCAGCTCAGTGATGAGAACTTGGAGCATGGGTGACACACAGCAAGAAGAGAGTGGTGTGCAAGACCTGTCTGTAGGTCAGAAATTTGTGACACCTGTAAATATTTGTTCATTTCATGACTTTTTTAAAATAATGTTTACCATGTGCCATAACCTGCTTTACAACATACAGTATGGAGGCTTATTTGGGCTTTGTCTTGTAAGAAAGTTATAAGACCATCCAAACTTGGAATGTGGAAGGTGCACCGGCATGAACAGTCTGCCTGTCAATCAAAGTAAGGGCAGTGGATGAGATTGGATGAGGGTGAGAAGAGAAAAGTCTGGAGAGACGTGTGGGACATAGAGCAACTTCTGATGTCATCGGTTATGAGTCGGGGCAGGCACAGAGGAGACCCAGAAATGCAGGCGAAGTTCAGATAAATGACGTTTATTTTAATAAACAACAGAAAACAATGGACTAACTAAACACTGGATAAACTACAAATTAAAGGGCAGCATGGGAGCTGGAAATGACAAAGTTAAACTTACACACAGCAGAAAACTAAAGATAACAATGAAGGCAGAAATGTACAATCCAGGAAGCCAGGAAAACACAAGGAACACAGGGAACAGAATAACTCCATAACATGGTCTATGATGCAGCCAGGCAGAGAAGGGCAAAACTAAACTTAAAAACTAACTAATAATTGAAGATAGGAAACAGGACGGGAGAATCAACTGATGCTGTTATATAACTACAACAAAAAGTAAGATGTGAATCATGACCAAGGATAAACGAGAAGACGCTACCAAAATTATCAATTGCCATGCACCCACATTACACCATCTCCCAACAAATGGCATTCACTTATATAGCGCTTTTTCTCATCTCTGGATGACCAAAGCGCTTTACAGATCCTGCTATCCACACATTCACACACTGATGGCGGCAGAGCTGCCATACACACACAGGTGCTAGCCTGGCCACCAGGAGCAAACGGGGGTTCAGTGTCTTGCTGAAGGACACTTTGACATGCAGACTGCAGACAGAGCAGGAATCGAGCCCATGACCCTCCGATCAGTCACACTACACCTGCGCCACAGTCGCCCCAACAACCTAAGCAAATGGTTCTATGAGGATCTTTGCTCACCCCCGACGGATCTGAAGCACATCTTGGCTGGCTGCAAGACAAGTTTGATACAGTGCTGTTAGACCTGGTGCAATGATTTATCTTTTGTTCATATAAAAGACAAAAAATAAAATAGAAAGGAGATGTCTTTACCTTCTTTACATGTTTCAACTGCACTGCAGCCTTCGTCAGAAGGCCACTCTTCTGACAAAGGCTGCAGTGCAGTTGAAACATGTAGAGAAGGTAAAGACATCTCCTTTCTATTTTATTTTTTGTCTTTTATATGAACAAAAGATAAATAATTAAAAGAAGACAAAATGAACCTATTTGACGTACTGGTGCAATGATGCCAAAAACATGCAAGTTAGGTTAGTTGGAGACTCTAAAGTGGCCCCAGGTGTGAATGTGTGTGTGAATGGTGAAAGGGTTAGGCACCACACCAGTGGCTGCCTCATCCAGTCCTGTGGATGCCCTGCACTTTCCCCATTGTGGGACTAATAAAGGAATCTAAAAAAAAAGCCTAAAAAATGATAGTATTAAGGTGTCTAGCAGCAACCTTAGAAGCAGGACAGATTTCCATCAATGCCCTTCCTCCATAATCAGTCAATTCTAAGCCTCGTAAAGTTTTGTCCATGGGGGCAAATGCTGTGTGAATTTCATCCCAGAAGGTAGAGACCAAATAGCTGTAAGGGGCCAGAGATTGGAAGCTACCGGGACAAAGGCACTGCAAATCACTGCTACTAGTCTCAGGCTGCCTACACATTGGATGAAGACCCTGCAACGCTCTCCATGACCAACACGGCCTGTTGGAATGCAGCTGGATCATGGAAACATTGGAAAACCTCCTTCAACATGAAGGTAATCATGATGCTGCTACACTCTTTCCCAGATCTTTTCCGCTATTTTCTCTGCCAGACGTTCTCCTGCACCCCCACCGCATCAGCAGCACTTTCCCGTGATGACCCTACCGCATACACCCACAAATGCACCATGTTCCAGTCAAGATGCAGCTACACACTAAAAGATCACGCTACTGCCACATTTATCAGCATGGTCAGTTCAGCTTGAAACCTCTGATATCCAGGCCGCGACCAAGACCCTGAAACGATGCCACCACAATCATTAACTGCCATGACCTCAATATGGACGTTTTGTGCATGTTCAAAACTGTCTACACTCTGTTACACTCTATCACACATAATGGGGATCCATGTGCATTCCTAATATGCTCCAGAAGACCTCGCCAAGACACTGCAAAGGCCATCCACATTCTGGTTGATTTCTTAGGTTTTTGTGTGATTTTCTACCAGTGTGGAGGGAGTTTTAGACCAGATCTTGTGCTCTGGTCCTGCTCTATACCTATAGTTTACATCATAGAGCTCAATCTACATGTGCTAGATGATGCCTACAAGTTTAAGAGTCTGAAATACGCTGGACTGGCTCTCAGCTGGTACGACATGGCTGGAAGGCCAGGATATGTCCAGCGGAAGTTGAGTGTAGAAGCTTTTTTTTTTTTTCCACAATATCTTTATTGAACCTTTTCTTCTTTTTTTTTTTAACAAACATGATACAAACAATCAAACACTAACACTAAAGTACTACAAAAAAAAATGCACTAAAAACACCAACAACCACCAACAAAATCAAGTCTTCAACAATGCTCCTCTGTTTAGTCTAGACAATCCAATACATAAGTATACATATTATGTTCACCAGTTTGGAATTTACAAGGTCCACACACATCATTCACCTTCTTCTTCAAGAGTTATGTTTAAATTTTTTACATAATCAATAAAAGGTCTCCATATATTCTCAAACACAATTTCCTTTGATTTTAGTATATATGTTATTCTTTCTAATGGAAGGTTTGTTAACATCTGTCTTAACCACTGAGTCACATCTGGTCTATGAGTCTTTTTCCATAATAGTGCAATACATTTTTTGGCATTAAGCAAACTGAGGTCTATGAATGTTCTTTCACTTTTATTAAAATTATGCTTTTCTGGGTACAGACCCAACAAAAACAGTTTAGGATTCAATATGATTTGTTTTGAGATTATTTTTTCAATTGTTACCCTCACCTCTTCCCAAAACATTCTTATTAATCTACATTCCCATAAACAATGAAATAGGGTTCCTTTACTTTCCATGCATTTTGTGCATGTATCTGGTATATTTTTGTTATATCTATTTAACTCCTCCGGTGTAACATACATCCGCATTAACCATTTGAAATGTATCAATTTAAGGCGTGCATTTATTGATTTGGTTTGAGCTTCTGTACAAGCCAATTCCCATTGTTCCTCTGAAATTTCAATTTGCAGATCTTCTTTCCAGTAGTTTAATCTTTTCAGTGAATTTTCACTTGAAGATAGTGTCAATGAGTTATAAAACTCTGAAATAATACCCTTTCTTTTACTATCTTTCATCATCATTTTTTCCAAGGATGAATAAATAGGTCGAGTGAGAGCTTTATTTTGATTTGATCGAATAAAGTTTCTAAGTTGAAGATATTTAAAAAAATGTGTTCTATTGAGATTAAATTTGATCCTCAGCTCTTCAAAAGACATTATGTTGTCTGCACCTGGCAAATATAAATCCTGAATCTTTTGTATCCCTTTTAAATTCCATACTTTAAATACAGCGTCCGCTCTCCCTGGTTTAAAATATTGATTACCCCATATTGGACTAAATTGTGACAATAACTGTGGTTCTTTTAAATAGTTTTTAGCTTCACACCATATTTTGATCATATGCTTTACAAATGGATTTTTAACTTGTTTTTGTAATTTTTTTGCCGAATCTGAGTATATGAATATGGGAAGAGGTAAAGGTAAATTGTATGATTCCATTTCAGTCCAGTGAGGGAGATCATTTGATGAAAAATAATATGTCATAGACCTCAGTTGTGCCGACCAATAATACAACATAAAATTTGGACATTTCAGACCTCCACGATCAAATGGTAAATATAATAAAGACAAACGTAATCTAGCCCTCCTGTTGTTCCATATAAATTCCACTAACTTTTTTTTTATTCTTGAGAATAGATCTAAAGGTGGTGATAAGGGAATGTATTGAAATAAATAAAGTATTTTAGGTAAAATATTACTTTTAAGTATATTGATTCTCCCGATCATCGACATTGGTAGTGACATCCATCTCTGAGTTAACTCATTGATATCTGACATTAAGGCTTCATAGTTGACACTGGCGACTGATTCTAGCTTAGGCATAATTTGGATTCCTAAATATTTAAACTGATTTACAACATTGAATTGATTTACCTCAGGGGCTGGGTAATTTCTCTGGGTCTCATTTAGCATTAATATTGAAGATTTAGTTTTATTTATTTTATATCCTGATATTTCCCCAAAATTCTTTATTAAATTCAACAAGGTTGGAATTGATTTTTTTAGATTCGACATAAACAAAATTATGTCATCGGCGTACAGGGAGATTTTATGTTCTGTTGGTCCAACTTTAATTCCATATATTTGTGAATGTAAACGTATCGCTATCGCTAAAGGTTCAATTGCCATAGTAAACAGTAAAGGTGAAAGTGGACAGCCTTGTCGACATCCTCTATTTATTTTTATTGGTTTTGAAATATTGTTATTTGTTAGGATTTCTGCTGTAGCATTATTGTATATTATTTGAACCCATTTTATGAAATTATTTCCAAGTCCAAACCTTTGTAGTACTTCAAAAAGAAAGGGCCATTCAACTCTATCAAAGGCCTTTTCGGCGTCCAATGATAGGAGAGCTGTATCCGGTGCTTCTTTATTAAAATAAATAATATTAAATAGTCTTCTTACATTATGGAAGCCTTGTCTACCCTTTATAAAGCCATTCTGATCTCGATTAATAATATTTGGTAAAATTTCTTGTATTCGTCTTGCTAAAATTTTACAGATTATCTTAAGGTCGGCGTTTAATAGGCTTATTGGTCTCATATTTTCACATTTATTAGAGGGCTTACCTGGTTTTGGCAGCAGTATAATTAAGGCATTATTTATGTATGATGGTAAATTATTATTTTGAAATGCTTCTAAAACCATTTCCAAAAAAGGTTTTATTAATTTATTCTTAAATTTTTTATAAAGGTCAACTGGAAGACCATCTGGTCCTGCACTTTTTCCTGATTTCATATTATCAATGGCTAGCCCAACTTCTTCTTGACTAATTTTAGACTCCAATATCTCCCTGTTTTCTTTTGGAATACACGGTATAGATAGTTCGTTCAAAAACCCATTTAGTTTTGTTAATTCAGGTTCATTTTTGGTATCATATAATTTTTCATAGTAATCTCTAAAGGCTCTATTAATTTCTAAAGGATCTATAACTACCTGTCCATTACTTATAATACTGGTAATTGGTGTTTTAATTTCCAATTGTTTAATCTGCCATGCTAATAATTTTCCTGATTTTTCACCTTGTTCATAAAAAGATTGTTTCAATCTTAGAAGACTCGAGGCAGCTCTATTCGCTGATTTTTTGTCGTATTCAGCTCTCAAAATCAGTAATTCATTCTCCAACCTTGGGTCACTTCCTGCATACACTTTTTCCTGAAGATTTTTTATTTTATGTTCCAATTTAGCTCTCTCCTCTCGAGTCTTCTTAGATTTTGATCCTGTATAACTAATAATATGTCCCCTAATAAAAGCTTTGAAAGCCTCCCACTTTACACATGCTGATGTTTGTGTAGTATTGATGTCAAAGAACTCGTCTATCTGTTTTTCTATATACTTGACAAATTCCTCATCCTGAAGCCATTTATGCTGAAATTGCCATCTACCTGATTCCTTTATCAATTTTTTATCTACATATATTAGACAACAGGGTGCATGGTCAGAGATCACGATGTTATCATAAAAGCAGTTTTGAATCTTGGACCTTAATTCTGTGGAAATCAAAAAATAATCAATACGTGAGAATGTCTTGTAGGTACTGGAATAACAAGAATAGGCTTTAACTTGTGGTTTCATTTCTCTCCATATATCTAACAATCTCAATTCTTTCATAAAATGATTAATAGTCATCCTACATCCAAGTGTAGAAGCTTTTTAGCTAAATCAACCACTTGGCTGCTTAGAGAGTTAGGACAAGATAATCAAGTGATTTCCAGCACTGCAGACATCGCATGATAACCTGGCCAGTGTTGGACCATATTCTCCTTTTCCGATAATCATAGGGAAACCCTGATCGTATTGGTGGTCCTACAGATTAACTTGTCAGATTTTACTGTGGTGTTGCTAGTTAGTTGATCTGCTCATAATAACTTTAGGGCCAGTTGTGTGTGGGGAAATCCCTGAGGACAGACAAGAACGCACGTCACGTTAGTGAAACGATACTCAGAAATCAAGCTGGTGGAAGATAGAGTTGTTGTTACATGAGAGATTTTTCAAGTTTCACTTGTATCTTGTAACTGTAAGTGTTTTTTTTTCTGTTTTTCCAAAAGTTGCTTGTACAAAAGAGCTGCCATAGTTTGTAATGTTTGTGATATGAGTGGCCAAAATTGAATAAAGCTGATTGAAAAATACACGCAAGAGACTTAAAGGGCATGCAAGTTATATTATGTGGGCTTGTTTGTTGCACAAAACATGGCAACACTGGTCAGGAGTCTAAAGCTGGATTCATGGTACTTTTCCGCTCTGGTCTGCTGAGGTGCATGTCCGCGTTGGACAAGGCCGGCGCACACGCAGTTGTGTATATGCTTCATTTTTTTTGTCTACCAGGCCAAGCGGTTGACACATGCGCACAAATGCTATTTGTAGTTTCACCCCAGTCCTATGGGTGGCACAGATGCACTAACACGCTGGTTTGTTCACCAGCTATATAAAAGTGAAGAAACGCGAGACCAACGCACATTTTTTGTAACAACAACAATGGCATCGTTTCAAGGAAAAGGAGGAATTGCCATTTTTCAGTGCTCTTCTCTGCTCAAGCTGTTGGTGCTGCTGCAAAGCATTTCATATATGTTTATTCTCGTCTTCCTCTTCATCTACTTTGACTTTGTATGCTGTGTCGGTAGTGCCACCTCGTGAATGGGAGGTTCAATCTTGCACATGCGCAGTCAACGCGAGCAGAAAATTTGGGCTGCATGCAGATGTCCGCTGAAGGGCTCTGCGGACGTCAGCAGGCTGGAGACGATGACGTAATTTTTGTCACAAAAGCCTTGCGGTCGAGCAGATAGGTGGTGCAGCATGAATCCAGCTTTATGCTTCTTTACCAGCTTCATGAAATGTGTCTTGTCGAACAGCACATATACTGTATTATTGAAATAATATTGTAAAGGTTATGCTCAAATGATTAGATTTTTGCTGCCATTAATTAACCCCCATATCTGATCCGTGTAAAGTCTGGTGCAGCTATAGTTCCTGATATTATGTGAGTGGTGTTTTTACAGTATTTTGGTGCGGATTTCTTGCATAAGTCTTTATGCATATGAAGCTGCTCATATGTGTGTGTGTGAAGGGTAAAATGTGCATCTGTACAAGGTAATGTTTGAATTGCCTTCCATCTGTCACCTCATACATATGCATGCAGAGAAAACACACATATAGGAGTGTTGGTCTTGGCTGTTTTTCTTTTCAGTTTGGAGCTTAGTTGAACAGAGATGGGAAACCATGCAGGGCTGTGAAGAAAAAAATGTTTTAGAATTCAAGGCAAATTTTAGATGAAGACACCTACAGTCGCTGTCTCTCCTCCTCCTCCTCCTCTTTGCTCTCTTTCTCCTTATGCTTTACGGTGGATGCATTTATCCCCGGCTCTTCACTGTACCATGAATATGCAATGTGATCCTTTCTTGATCCCTGTGGGGACGCGCTGCCTCGTCTCAGCTCAGCTGCCTATGCGGGGATGTCAGAGGTCAGAAGTTGGGACTTAAGTGGCCATGACCTGGAGCTTGTGCAGAGTCGTTGCCAAACCACACTTCAGCTGGACTCTGACTCTCAGTGTCTTTTAAAATATTCCCATTTCATGCCAGAGTGTAAATTTTGGGATTTTCTTAGCTTTGACAATATTTTCCAGTATTTGGCTTCATATTGCTATTGAAAATTTTTGACAGAATATTTGATACTACCATCAATTTCTGCACAGGATGATAAACAGGCAGGCATGTGTGTTAACTCAGCAGGAATTAAATGAGAGAAGCTCTTTTGCAAAGCCTGTAAATATTTGTCCATTTCACGGGTGTTGTTAGAGGATGTTTACCAAGTGCTGTAATCAATTTTAGAACATACGGAGGCAAATTTAAGGTTCGTCTCATACAAAAGTTACAAGACTGACCAAGGGTGTTTCCATACCTGAAAGTCTGCACCAAGGCCTGGACCAAGGTTCACGTTTTTGCTACACATTTGGTCCGGTTAGGTTTGGTTTCTCACTGCTCCTTTTCTAAGCCAACTAAACAACTTTACGTGGTGTGCCTCTTTCTTGTTTGTGTTGTTAACACAGACCCGTAGTTAGCAAACATGCTACTCATCCCCCAAGGTCTTTTTCTGCAGCTTTGGACACATTGGTGACTGCACTTTACGTTTAAATTGGGGAAGAGACCATCATATTAGTTGAACTAGTTTAGTGAGGCTAGAATATTATCCAGGTCATCATTAAAAACAATGTTTATCCTTCTCATCAGCCGTGGTGATTTTCAGGTAGCATTACTTGTCCATTTTTTTTCCCTAAAACTGTTGCAGCTTCTCAAAAAATATCTGGTGAGTTTCTGCATTTTTATGATTAGTTATGCTGCTAATGGCCATTTCCTCTTTCTGAGTGCTACCGTGGCTCATTTTCCCTCATCAGTTGTTTTAAAGGTGAGAGAGACAACATTCTGACCTCCTGACCAGTAGGTGTCACACTTACTGTTGCTCCAACTGGTTGATAGAGTCATGTGACAACAACCAAATTGTGCTATTGACTGTGACGGGCTTTGATATCCTTACCAACCTTATACAGTATAAACACTAGATAGGACATGGTTAGCCACCAGGCTTGTCACATTCCATATCCATAGAATACTTACATGATTGCAACAACGAACAATTGTTCATGTATCTTGTTATCATTAATGCTGCATTATAAATACCTACAGAATGTGGTGCTTCCGTTTGCCATGAAAATGTTATCCATGTCCTATCTAGTGTTCATATATATCTGTTACCGGCCACCATAGTACCATCACCCAGCTGCTCAGATGTAAATATTGTGATATTTTGAACCTGTAAAACTTTTTTTTAATCACTATATTATTTTTATGAGGACATGA
The DNA here is from genome assembly GCA_020510985.1 of Pholidichthys leucotaenia. NCBI lineage: Eukaryota > Metazoa > Chordata > Actinopteri > Cichliformes > Pholidichthyidae > Pholidichthys > Pholidichthys leucotaenia. Next base: position 264,019,296 of record CM035842.1, read on the forward strand.
ACACTCACTCTAATCATTTCTAAACATTCTTTTGATATATTTTTTAAATAAATGTTTTCATGAAAATGCTGTCTAGTGCACTTTTAACTTCCTGTGTTTGGTCCAAAAGTCCCAACCTTTCTTAAAGTTGCTTTCACACTCTAAACGAACCAAACCAAAGTTTAGTTTGATCTGAAACAAGCCCACCTCTTTTTGCCGTACCAAATTTTGACTCTTTGGTCTGGATTGTGCTTCAGGGAGGTGTGGTGACCCAGCGCACTGCGGACGGACACTATCTCACACTCAGCAGGGCTGGACGAAACGGAGGACAATTTACATATGGACAGAGAGCCCCAGGGGGCAATCAGAACAATGGACTGTTATGTATACATCCCCGGACAACGGAGAGGACATCCGGGCGCCAGCTGGTCAGGCTAATGATATGTATGGACTGATATGTATGTCACTATGCTAATGTGCCATGCATTCTTTCTGTCTGTATAACGTGTATAAAAAACCTTGTTATACATGCCTCAGCAACGCAAAAACTCTCCTACCAGAGAACGCAGCAACTCTCCTACCAGGTCCACCGGCTGTATTTATGTTAGAGGGTGAATAAAGAACCTGTGTCGACCTACGCTCCTGCCTCGCCTCCACATCCTTTCCTTACACCCTCTACATTGGTGACCTGACATGAACTGAACTATCTCTCCCTTTCGCCGTGCCGTGGATTCCTTTTTCTCCGCATTGATGACCTGACGGAGATGAACTGTCTCTCCCTCACGCCGCACACCACATGGTGACCTGACGTGGGATGACCGTCTGCTCCCTTTCACCGCGCTGTGGATTCCAGAGACCAGGGATCACCTACATCCTTCGCATCCACACTGGAGTGCGCGCGCTTTATCCTCTTTCCACGATGACAACCTCCAGGGCCAGACGGAGAGCATGGCACTGGGACCAAGACGCACAGGGATCAGCGACACGAGCAGCACACAGAAACAGCCTGAATGGGGAAAATCAGCGCCGTCTGCGCTGATTCCCACCAAGCCCCGACCCTGAGTCACCTCCCGACAGCAGACTTTCTGCCCACAGAAGCCCTGCGCGCACACCACAGGATTACGAGGACAGCGCAACTTCCAGTTATGTGGTCACTGTGCCACGCGCCAGGGACAAATCAGCTCCAGACTTATGCATTGTCCTCCGCCGCTGCACATGCCCGAGAAACACAGCCGATCGCTATCCTCGGAACCTTTAGGGCTGCTCACGCACCTAAAGCAGACATGCAGCCCACACATGGGACTTTGTATGGGTTTCTCAGCCACGGCGCACAACGGGAATTTAACCGATTGCTTTCCCCGATGACTTTAGGGCTGCTCCCGCACCTAAAACCAAACCGCCAAGTCCCTCACACAGTTTCAGTTTTTTTCACAGCCACTATGCATCCTCAGGGAATTTGGCTGTTTGCCTTCCCCACATCCTCGCAGGACTGAGCCGCACGAGGAGTCAGACTTAATTTTTTTCTTTGCACAGCCACTGTGGATCACTGCCAGGTTTAACGGGAAAGTCCCTCACCATGGCACTCACTTATTCCCACCCCTCCTCCCCCTCCTCCTCCACATCGCTCTTCCCGCACCTCACTCCCTAAAGCCGGACGATCATCGGTTTGTTCCATTACGCACGACGCGCACTGGCCCCGTGCGCCCACGATCCACGGCCATTCAACGTGTTGGAACTCGGAGCGGAGCACACTGTCTTTTCCACCCCTCTCCTGTCCCCCCCTTCCCCCCCCCCGGACTGTCATGCCCTCCGACACTCCTCTGCATCAGGACAGTTCTACCGGAGCTGGAGCCCAAACGAGCGGGGGGGGGGGGGGGGGGTGTCACAGCCCCTTCTGAGTGTTCTGGGGGGAGCCATGTGGTGACCCAGTACACTGTGGATGGACACTATTCACCTACATTCAGCAGGGCTGGAGGAAACGGAGGACAATTTACATACGGACAGAGAGCCCCAGGGGGCAATCAGAACAATGGACTGTTATGTATACGTCCCCGGACAACGGAGAGGACATCCGGGCGCCAGCTGGTCAGGCTAATGATATGTATGGACTGATATGTATGTCACTATGCTAATGTGCCATGCATTCTCTCTGTCTGTATAAAAGAGCTTGTTATACATGCTTCAGCAATGCAAAAACTCTCCTAACAGAGAACGCAGCAACTATCCTACCAGACACTGGGATCCAGCGAGCAACGCTGGGGTCCACCGGCTGTATTTATGTTAGAGGGTGAATAAAGAACCTGTGTAAACCTACGCTCGTGCCTCGCCTCCACATCCTTTCCTTACACCCTCTACGGAGGTTTCACAACTAAAATTTTGGTCTGAATCAAACTGAAAAGTTAGAAAGTCCAGACCAATTGGGTTAGGTGTGACAGCACTGCAAGACTCATCAAACTTAACAAATGGTCCCACATGTTGTCAGAGACGTTTGATTTTTTTTCCTGATTTTTTTTTTGATTTGTCAATGTGGATTTCTTTTTCATTTTCAGTGAAACAGGGCTCATAATCCTCCAGACTTACCTTAGACTTATGTCAGTTTACTCCATGTTATGTTAGCTCTACACTTTCAAGGCTGGAGCTCTAACTGTAGACCAAAGATAGTAATAATAATAGCAATAATAATAATAATAATAATAATAATGGAGTGATTTATATGGCGCTTTACATGTCAAGGGACATCTCAAAGCACTTACAGTGAGTCCATTATTCATTCACTCCAGACAGACATTGATAGTGGTAGGCTACTACTGTAGCCACAGCTGCCCTGGGGTAGACTGACGGAAACATGGCTGCCAATCTGCGGCAACGGCCTCTCCGACCACTACCAAACATTTATACACACTGGAGGCAAGGTGAGTGAAGTGTCTTTCCTAGGGACACAACGGCAGGATGTCTAGGGAGAGCGGGACTCAGACCGCCAACCCTCTGGTTATTGGATGACCCGCTCTACCTCCTGAGCCACTGCCGCCCAAAGATCACCGAATCCGCTTGTTGTCACCAGTACCCGATCCAGATTTTTGAGTCAGTATCAGACATCAGATACTAATGTTGGATTGTCTGTCCAGCGATTAACCAAAACAAAGAACACGGAGCATCTGGTGCTCACACTTAGGAAGGAAGATGGATGTGTTTGCATGTCTAAATGGGTAAAAGTTCCCTTTTCACTGAAATGTGTTGTGTTGTGTCTGTGTGGAAGTCGTTTAACAGAAGTTGAAACAGCTGTTGCAGCTTTCTCTGCTGTGAACAGAAAAAAAGACAATGATCTGTTTCTGCGTTTAGATTAAGAGATAGAAGTCATCTCGTCCCTACCCCCATCCTGCACATGTGGTAGATGTGGTATTCAGTGGAGAGTTCTGTGTATGTAAAAATTTTCCTCTCGTGCACCTGTGTTTATATTCGACAAAAAAATAATAAAGCAACATCCTTTATAAGTAAAATTGATATAAGTACCAGCTCTCTTTAATTTTCTAATCTATGACTGAACTTTGCAAGAGGAAAAACTTCATTTATTTCATTTTTATTCCTTAAATGTTGAATGCAAAAATATTTTGATTAATTTTTAATTAAACTGTAGTTTCTGGCCGTATTATGTGAATATTTGTAGTGATAACCTTTAATACTTTCTGAATGTTTTAATTTGTTTGAAAGGTCACTGATCAACTATTTCTATCAGACTTTTTCCATGTTTCAAGGACATTACAAATCATCCTTCCATCCATGTATTGTTATATATAAAATCAAATATTAACCGCAAAATACTTCCTTTGGGAAGAATACTGTTATGGCAGTATACTGTATACCTATCAGCTCACTATCTAGGGTGTGGCTGTTACGTATTTTAAGGAATGTAAAGAAACACTTTCCAACATATGGCTCCATGGAATTGGGAAAGTCACATGAATATACTGCAAAGAGAAACTTTTTAGCTTTTTAAAACACAAATACCCTCTACTGCAGAACTTATTTCCTGGGGTTCAAGTGCAGATAAACTTCCAGAGGTTGTAATAATGCTTTAGTGACTACTTTCTACATTTGGAAAGGGGCTGATAATAAAGCAGTGTAGCAGAACAGCAGTGCATCTGCGGGTTTAGCTGTTAGGGTCATAGACAGAGATGTATGAGCTGGAACAGAAAACAATGTAGAAACTAAACAAGCACCGCTGCTGCAGGGGGAGATCCATACACACCCTTAATTGATGACTGAGCCGTGCGTGTATGTGTGTGCCTTCGCTCCTGTGGGGGAGACGCTGTTGAAGGGAGAGGAAAGAGAGAAAACAAGAGAGAGAGAGAAAACAAGGGGAAGGTGTTCGTCTCCATCAGTGTATTTCAGTGGGTGTGTGTAGTATTGACGTAGCGGCGCTCTCTCCAGACCTGAGCTCAATAAGCCCCGACTTCAAACAAACAGCTACCACTTTACACGGGAGGAAAGGAGGCAAGAGAAGAAGGAGAGAGGAGGAGAAAAGAAACGCATAGGTAAAAATAAATGAAGGGAGGAGAGCCGGAGAAATGAGTGACGATGGGGAGAAATATGAGAGAGCATGGAAGGAGAGGAAATGAGAGGGCATGAGAATGCAGGAAAAGGGGAAAAAATGATAAGAGATGTTCATGCCATATACACTAGTTGATGCTACCCATTCAAATACAGCAAAGAATAAAATGATTAAGACAGTATTTATTTATGTAAATAAAAATCCAGCAGTCACGCCTCGCTGCCATCTCACTGTAGTTATACATATCCTGCACCACCCTCACATACTTCTCTCACTCCTGACTTCCTCATACAATGTCACACTATCTCTCTTAGCGTTCTGTAGCTACAGTATACTGTGTAATGTCTAACCCTAACTATGAATCATTTTAGCTCAAATGGATGACAGTGTCCACACTACAAGAATAACAAAAACTGACAGCTAAAAACTGCTGAAAACCTTTGAACCTTTTTCATAGTTGCTGTGAGTTTTGTTATCCGCCATACTACCATTAACAAATGTTCAGTGTCCATGCATCACTGATCTCTTTATTGAAGAACAGATACTTAAGTGATTTTTTTTAAAATTTTGCTGTGGGATTACCTGCGTAAACTGGTGCTTTACTGACTGTACGAGTGTGAGAACCTGCATGACGCAGAAGATAACTGCAGCATACATTTGTGCCAGAGAATTTGAAAAGCAGCTTGGTGAACACTGGCAACACATTCCTTGGTCAGCTGAAACCAAAACAAATGTGTTCAGTACTGGATGGATTTGCACGCATTTTCTGGGGGTCTGACTGGGAGGACCACGACGGTGTGTGCGGTGCCAAATTCTGAATAAAAAGATGCCTCCCAACCTGAAGAAGCTTGGCAGGAGATGAGTATACCAGCCTGTCAGTCAAAACGAATGGGACCACATTAAAAAGACATGGATATACAGTATAGTTATTTAACATTGGAGTGATATTGACCAAGGGTGTGTGAGGCTTGTGGTATACAGTTAAACAAAAAACAAAAGATTTCATCATTTATAATTTTTTTAGCTAGTTATTGATGGTTGATTTTTAACTGGCGCTGTTTTAGCTTGACTGTTGCCCGCTAACGCTGCTGTTGCTGTTTGATGCAGCGATGGGTGTGCGACGGCCCTCATGTTCGTGGTGTTCCCCTGTTCGACTGCATCTTGGGCCCTCCATTTCCTGCCGGTTCTAACGTCTGTGTCAGCCGAGGAGACCTTGATGTCTGTTGAGTCTCTATCTAACAGCACCTGTCCTGCCCGATCCTGTGTGTGAAACTGTATCTGCATCATTTTCTTGAACCTTGATCTCATCTATTCTCTTTGTGCCTTTGACTACTCTCCCATATATGACCTCAATCTTTGACTTTTAACCTTGTCTAAGACTGGGCTACCGACGACCTTTGGGATGTTCATGAGCAGAATCTCAATCAGTGTGGTACGTAGTGAACTAACAAACTAGTTAAATTCAAATATTAGAGTGTACTCCAGCCATTTGAACTGACCTTTATATAATCATTATGTTTAGTGGATGTCAACTGGAGTCCCCAGGGAACCCAGGTGTGCTAAAAAAAAACCCAAAACTGCCCACTTCAGGAAAGCTGTCCATCTTCACCTGATTGGGCCAAAAAAAATTGGCCAATGTTTGTGGACCAATCAATTTGCGGCACAGAGGTTGAAAATTATAATCACTATAAAAGTAAAGTTTGTGAAGATGAATTTCTTCCACTCAAAATCCCTCTCTCTTTCTCACTGGCTTTCTTGTACTTGCTTACATTTTCACAAATTAATTATGATTACCAACAGATACCAAACTCCCATTTCTCAAGATCAGGCTTTAATAATCTCATTATCGCCAAACAGCAAAATATGAAATCTTGTCAGTTCAGCTTTGAGTTTTATCTATAATAGAAACTCTGGGTGTGTAGTTTATGCCTGTTAGACTCTGATTAAAGCGCAGTGTCAGGAGCTGATCAATCATTTCCTGCGACTGCTGCCGTTCCCCCCTGCTGAGCCGGCCTGTGGATTGAGACACCACCCCAAATCACTCTGAAGTCAATCTGAGGATCTTGGTCACAATCTCAATAAAACAGTTTGACATTTCATGGGATAACAAGATAGTTCGTTGTGACCTGAAGATAACAAAACTTTGAGACCTATTTAGCACACAAAAACTAATTGGCAACGTAGAGATAAGAGGATTAGAAAAAGTGGATGTAAATTAAGTTGCAAGTCTTTTTTCCTGAACCTGAGTGTTTTGTGTGCATCGCCCAACCTGTTGTGGCTGTAACTAATCCCTCTCTTTTATGTTCCCCTTTGCGTTTTTTTTACCCTGTGTAATCTGCCGTTAGTATGCTTATCACCGTGAGTCTTTAGAGCCAGAGATCCCATTGCCAGCCTGTGCTACATAATACTTAATCTGCAGCTGTGATCCATATTTGTTTTTTGTCATATTTCAGCAAATTATTGTCTTTTTGATACAGGCGCTAAAAAGCTTTATTATCTATTCTGTATTTTAAGTGTTTTCCTTCATGTAATTAAGACAGCAATGGGAGGTCAGTAGTGACAGAGAAGTATGTGAGGGTGTTACAGGACATGTTTGAAGACAGTGAGATGGTGGTGAGGTGTGCTTTAGGAGTGACAGTGGATTCAAGGTTAGGGTGGGATTACATCAGGGATTGGCTCTGACCCTCGTCCTGTTTGCCATGAGGATGGACAGGTTGACAGATGGGTCAGGCAGGAGTCTCTGTGGACAATGATGTTTGTAGATGAAATTGTCACCTGTGAAAGTAGGGAGCAGGTGGAGGAGAACCTGGAGAGGTGGAAGCATGCACTGGAGAAAAGAGGAATGAACGTCATTAGAAGTAAGACAGAATACATGTGTGTGAATGAGAGGGAGCCAGGTGTAACGATGAAGATACAAGGAGTAGAGGTAGTGAACATAGGTGAGTTTTTAATACCTGGGGTCCCCCACCCAAAGTAATGGACAACACACAAGAGAGGTGAAGAAGAGACTGTGTCTTCATGATGGAGCGGGTGAAGATGAGTGTCAGGGGTGATTTGTGACAGCAGAGTGATGTGATTCCAATAGCTGGGTATTTTTCAAAATCAGAGCAGTTGATCCAATGTCCGATCCGTCTGACTTCATTTGGTGCCAGAAAATGCACTCATTAGATGCAGATCACATTTCATTTTTAACATTTTATAATGCAAAGTTATAAAATAATGTTATGGGAGATGGCATTCACTTATATAGCGCATTTTGGCTCATCTCTAGATAGCCAAAGCACTTTACAGATCCTGCTATCCACCCATTCACACACTGATGGTGGCAGAGCCACCATACACTGGTGCTGGCCTGACCCACCAGGAACAACTGGAGGTTCAGTGTCTTGCTCAAGGACATTTTGACATGCAGACAGAGCAGGAATCAAACCCCTGACCCTCCGATCAGTAGTCGGCCACACTACACCTGCGGCTGTGGCGCATGACAAGCAGTATGACAAATATTTCTTTAATTAGTTCCAGTCTTTTTCTCAAAATGAGGAGCAGTTATTTTAGACTGGTACTGGATCGGCTCAGTATTGTTACAGGCTGATATCAGAGCCAAGACATCAGTATTGGATCATACCCAAAAATGCTGGATCAGTGCATCCCAAGTACTGAATATTGGATTATAGCAATAACCAGCATCCAAATGAACATGCAAATTTATAAGAAAAAAGTTGAAAATTTACAGGAAAAAATAGCAAATTTGTGAGAAAAAAGTTGCAAATTTGTCAGGAAAAAGTTGCAAGTTTATGAGAAAAAAGTTGCAATATCATTAGAAAAAAAATTGCAAATTCATAAAAAAGCTGTAAATATATGAAAAATTGCATTCTATGATGAAGTTACAATTTTGCAAAAAAAGTCACCAATTTATGAGAAAAAAGTTGCAAATTTACAAGAAAAAAAGCTACAAATTCATGAGAAAAAGTTGCCATTTTACAATAAAAAAGTTGCAATTTTGCAGAAAAGTCACAAATCTACAAGAAAAAAGTTACAAATTTACAAGAAAAAAAGTTGCATATTCATGAGAAAAAAGTTGGAAAGTGTCCCCCCGATTACGCCTATGAATTGGGATGAGGGGATGGCATGTTAACGAGGGGGTGATGTTGGGTCATTTTGCCAACAATGGGGATAAACATCCCCTCTCATCCCCCTACAAATCACCTACTGACCGTCACCATCGTCCTGCAGCATGATGCAGCCTGATTTTAAAATCAATTCCTATTGTAAAGGTTTAGTTCTCAGAGCCAGACATGAAAGACATACAAAAATAATAATCATGCCAATTATGAGCAATCAGCCTGTTAACTCGAGTCAGATCATTTTAAAATTAGAGGAGATAAAGGATGAGATATTCTCACCTTTATAATGACTCCACTGGTAACTGCCAACCCGCTGAGTTTAATTTTCCTTTTCCAAAGGCAAATGAATAATTTAAGATGCAAAGTAGAACAATGGAGATATCACTTATTTTGCTGCATTGTTACAGTTGTAACAAAGATGATTCATCACAATATAATAGAGGGGCTGACGTGTGCTTGTTTATGCGTTTGTGTCTTCATGTTGTGCTCATGAGCGGGAGGTAATAAAGACACGCACACATGTGATTTATGCCTTGGGGGTAATAGGAAATTCATCATCTGACTGGGGCACCTTTTCAGGTAAAGAAACACAGAAAGGCAGTGAGTGTAAGAAAGAATATGTGGTTTATCAGAAATAACGGGAGCTGCAAATTGGTGGGCCCCGTTTTTCTTAGACCGCACTGTTCTCACACTGTATATATATTTCATTTTCTTTGCTGTGTCGGGCTGGAGAGTGCATATTTTTTCTCTCTGTGTGTTTCCCAGTTCCACACAAACACTTGCATGTCTTCAAAGAGCAATGTTCTCATTAGCAGCAGTCCGGTGTTCAGAGGATGATGTCTCTCTTCTCTCCACTTTAATTCTTCAGCTTTTTATTTCTCTCTGTAAAAATGAGTCTGACAACCAGGCAAGGCACAGTAAAGCTTGTGATATTCACACTGACACTGATACTAAACAGACTCTAAGTGTAGGTAATGACACCAAAGCTGATAAAAATGCTGTATACTAGGCCTGGGACTCGCCACAGACCTCATGATATGATACAGTCATGATGCAGTATTATCACAATACTATAATTCCCAGTGTTTCCTCTGGCTTAAAGACCTTGGCGCAGTGGCAACATTTTTTTTTTGGGGGGGGGGGGGGCAGAAAACATATGACACTATTGTAACCAGAATATGTTAATTTTATACTATTTATTTCTTTTTTAATTTTGCACAGTAATTTTGCATATGAGACTTACCGTTACAAGTATTGTACAACTGAGGCTTGAATGTTGGAATACTGGGCTCCAATAAGTATGCAATTTTGGACATGTCCAAAACATATGTATCAGAGTTGTATCAGAGTATCAGGGGCTGCACGGTGGCGCAGTGGTTTAGCACTGTGGCAGCACAGTTTACTCTCGGCCGGGGGATCGCGGGGATCATGAGATCGGGGGTTCGATCCCAGCCCCCGACCAACAGTGAGCTGTGTGGAGTTTGCATGTTCTCCCCGTGTTGTGTGGGTTTACTCCGGGATTTCTCCGGTTTCCTCCCGCATACCAAAAACATGTAGGTTTAGGGCGCTCGCGCACGCAGCGACCGGCAGCCAGTGGCTTGTCACCAGACTGCAAACCAAGTCTACCTACGGGTACAAATAAGTAACAAAAAAAAAAAAAAGAGTGGCTTGATCCCACCTGCGACAGTCACAAATGGGATCCACACTCGGTTTTATCTTAAAGAGCCTAGCCTTCGACCAGTGTAATCGGTGTACTATTTTGAACTGAATGACAGCATGTCTAAGACAGACTGATGAAGATGAAATTCCCTGCAGTACCTTATACCAAATTTCCTCTGAAATTTGTTCATTTAGATCTATCTCCCATTTGTTTTTAAGAGACTCCAATGATTCCAAGTTATAGGTGTAAATTAAATTGTAAACTGTGCTGACAGACTTTTTTTTGCTGGTTTACAATTAAAAATAGTCTAATAAAGAAGAGGGAGGGCGTGATGGAAAAAATCTAGATTTGAGGTGACAAAGCTGTGAAGCTGCAAATACTGATAAAAGTGAGATTTGGGAATGTTGTATTTCTGTACCAACTGTTCAAAAGATGTAAAGCTGTCATCAATAAAGAGATCTGATAATGAAAGCATCCCTGTCCTAGACCATTTGTCAAAGGTTTCATCTAGCAATGACGGGGCAAACATATGATTTTTTGAAATTAGAGCGGTCATGGACAGGCCCCTGAGAGAGAAGGATCTTCTAAATTGATTCCAGATCTTAACTGAGTGTAATACAACTGGATTGGAGGAGAAACTGGAGATAGGCTGTACATATGGTAACTTTGAGCATAATAAAGCTTGTAAGGAGGTGGATCTGACCAATGCTGCCTCTAAGCCTGTCCATTTGAAGCCTGCAATGTCACTACTCATCCAGTATAATAATGCCCTAATATTTACCGCCCAGTGATAATGTAGAAAGTTTGGGAGTGCCATCCCTTCCAGTGAGCAGGGTCTCTGTAGTATACTTCTTTTAATTCGGGGTGTATTTTTATTCCAGATAAAACGTGATATCTGATTATTTAATTTGGAGAAAAAGGACTTTGTTAAAAAAAAGAAAACAAAACTGGCAGCCGCTGAAAAATGCATGAAAATTTAGGCAGAACATTCATCTTAATCACATTTATTCTTCCACCTAGAGACAGAGGTAGCAGGTCCCAGCGTTCCAAATCCTGCTTCAAATTAGCTAATAAAGGCTGATAGTTAGCTGTGTAAAGATCTTGCCGTGTGGGCCTTCGGCGATCCAGGTTCCATGAGCTGGAGGTCCACTCCTGGTTCCCACTCGACTGCGGCGGGCTCTGCAGCCGGCATGATGGTCCTCACAGTCTGGGAATTCCCTGGCGCTGAAGTCCACGCCGAAGGCCCACACGGCATGGTGGCAGGGGATCCGTGGCCTGCTGGGTCGAACTGCTCCTCCATGAAGACCCGGGGACGCTTAATCGTCGGCGCAGGCACCAACCGGCAGTCCGCCCTCCTCCTCTGCCCGTGACATGGCTGCGGGGCTGGTACCAGGCTCTCCAGGGCCGCAGGCTCCTTCCTCGTCCAGCCGTGTATTCCTGGCACCGGGGGACGCTCAGGGGAAGGAGACACAGAGGATACACGTTCACAATTAATGACTGCAGCAGGTGGAGGAAGCTCGGGGGACTGTGGGTCCTGAACTCCACCCCCAGGAGTCAGACAAGGCAATTCACAATATGAAGGAAGAGAATGAAATAGCACTTGCCTGCTCAGCTGAGGGCTGATGGAAACTGCTGCAGCGGACTTGGTTCTTTCCTTTCCCCTTTGGATGGTGATGGAGGGCCCCCCAGGAAGACGAAAAGGAGCCGCTCGCACAGGATCAGGAACGGGAACAGCCAGAGTTGGACTCGTGGAGCTCACAGCAGCTGGGGAGAGCGTTGAGGAGGAGGGAGGACCAGCGGAGACAGTCCGGGGACGAGGAGCTGACGGAACAGCGGAAACAGAAGACCCGGAGGCGGAGGCTGCTGTCTTTCCCTTTCGTCATGACGCAGGGGCAACAGCTGGCTGGGAGGCAGAGTTCTTATGGCTACCCGGAACTGGATCCGGACGGGGATCTCACTGAGGCTTATTACGAGCAGGGTGACAACGTTTACCGGCAGAGGGCGAGGCAAAGGTTAGGTCTGGGAAACGCTGCTCCTGTGCAGAGACAGAGGCTAGCAGATCAGCGTACTCGGGGTAATCATGGAGTTCGGGACTGACCTCCAGCAGTCTGACCACCACCACCACATGCTTCATAATCTGAGTAGGATGGATGGAGGAGTGAGCCTTAGCCACACGGCCCCAAATGAGCTCATCTGTCCACTGCATCTCTTCTGGGGGAATCCTGGCTGATCTCCTCCTCCGCTGTGGATGGGAACGGCACCTGGGTGACGTGGACTCCTGGGCTGGATGGGTGACAGGAATTGGATCCCAAACGAGGATGCCTCGCCTTCAGTTTCCTGCCTGAATTCCCCTCCGGTCCACGGTTCTTCTCCTGAAGTGCCGTGATTTCCGCCATCCTCGTCCTGACCTCGGCGTGGTCGGCATGGCGAGGATTGCTGTTAATTGCCGCCTCTGCGAGGTCCAAGTACCAGCATGAGGTGTTGGGAGTGATGCCGCGACGAGCGTTGGAGAGCAGGCCATCCAGCTCTATTAGGAACACGATCAGCTCATAGCCCAAGCTCCCAGAATAGCCCTTTCCTGGCGACACCATCTCCTAACATGCTGATACACGGCAAAAAGGAAAAACTACAAGCCCAACACAAACTCACGGTGATCGGTGTCTCATTTTGGCTGTGACCTACTGTCATGGATGGCCCTCGCGGGCCACTAATGAAACGCTATAGGCCAGCTGATGAGTTTGCATATTTATTAACAAAGGTACAAATGACAAAATAATCAGCCACATGGGGCAAAAACACGGACAATGACTATGGCTAAGACTAAAGACGCAAGATAACAGACTCTGGGCAAAACACTTACTGAGACACGAAGAATCAAAGGGGTGACTGGAGCCGGGGTTAGGGACTCCAGCCGAACGTTGTGGGGAACCAACGTTATGCGAGGTCGCAGCCCGGAGTAACCTCAGCTGCTCCCTTAAATAAAGCACTTTGATTAATCAGGAAAAGAGAATGTAATCAATGGAATGTGCTTCAGCTGTCACGGCACAGCTCGGCTCTGACAGCCGGAAGTCCCGCCGTGATGCTGTCACAGTAAAAGCTCTGGAAGGCCATATGACAACACAGAATGGGGAAAATACTGGACAGCCCGAGCGCGGACAGAATCAGCGCTCAAACCATGACAGTACTTCAATAAACCCATGTTTCTCTTGGACAGTGACGCGAGCAAGACACTCTGCCTGGCGACTGGAGTGGTCACGTGGGCGGGGCGCTTCTGAACTCTGCGCGGATGATGGTCACGCACGTAGTTCACGTGCGTGCTTGCGGACTGTCATTCCTTCATATTTTTTTTCTTAAATTTATATTTCCTCATAGAGTGGCGGAAAATTTACAAGTGTGGCCGGCCGCCACTGGGAAATGTTACCAGAGGAAACCCTGAATTCCTTAAGTTTTGCAATGTCACGATAGGTTGTATATTGCAATACCATACATTTTACTTTTCCTCTTAGTCAACATGAAATTGTGTCCACAAAGTAAAACTGTCAAAATCTATTTCATATAATAATAAAGTATTCAGTCTAATCAGCTCACCGTGGTCTCTTTTATTTTGGTGGCTGGAGGATCTCAGTCTTCTGTGGGATAGTGTGTATGTGCATTCACTGCTCTGCAGGCCCACACAGGTTGGTGCGGTCTTTCCTGTTGCGTGCTATGTGGTGGGGGCTCATCATTTTCTGTGGCGCTGTATGGATGGTGGTTGTCCTGGCTTGTTTGGAGGTAGCTTTTCCTTTACGGAGTTGATTGATTTCTAACTGGTGCATCATAAAAACTACCTACAGGAATGTAAGCTTTTATCTTTTGGAGAGAATTGAGTAAATGGCAGATTTACAGTATTATTGATCATAAGCCAACAATAACTGTAAGCTAAACTACTTAGCATAATAGCTGTGGGGTTCTCCATTGGTTTCCCTCACACCACAGATTAATTTCTGGCGGGTGGACATTATTTCTCCTGAACCTCCTCTGCTCATGGTCTCTACGATGTCTGATGGGTTCATAATAGTAAGACTGTGGTCCCTTATATGAATACAGGGGTTTATATTACTCTCCAGAGGCTATATGTAGTACTTCCTATGTCCTATTACTGACAGTGACTGGGGCATGTTTAGTTGCCTGTATTGATGTCACAGCCAGGCTGTTGTTTTTGTAGAGGCGCTGATACTCTGCTTCAAAATAAAAATGACTTTAAAAGTTGTGCTGTGGCACAGGCAGCCATATTTAGTCTTTCATGTTGTTCTTTGCTTTCATCTTTGAAACTGGATGGAGGATTTCTGTCAGTAGTCTCCCAAAGTTTCAGCAAAGTCCCACAGTCATCTACTTTTCCTTCATGGCGCTGTGTCTCTCCCTCGGTCTCTTTACCTCTGCCGCCTCTCTCCGCTGTGAGCTGTCAGAAAGTACGCAATGACCGTGACACCCGGTGTATGCGTGTGTGTGTGTGTGTGTGTGTGTGGCTTCAGTTTTCTCATTATGATTCTAAATGTATCTGTCTGTCTCGTCTGGATGAATTAATAGGTTCCTTGGTGGGTTGGCTACACACACGCACACATGCATGCACGCATGTGCGCATGCACACACACACACACACACACACACAGAAGGCGTGTTTGTCCGGCGGTTTGTGCTTCAGGTTTGTTAATTGAATGTCTGTGTTCATGTAAGCGGCCTTGAGAGGCATTGAGAGGATGCCACGGTGCATTAGGAAGACAAGCCGTGTGTGTGTGTGTGTGTGTGTGTGTGTGTGTGTGTGTGTGTGTGTTGTAAATAGGATAGAATCCGGAGGACCTTGAGCACAGCCACTCCTGAGCCGCTTGCGTGACGAGACACAAACAGATCTTACAGGGATGAGATGGCCACAGGTGTGTGTGTGTGTGTGTGTGTAACTCAGAAGCCTAATTGCAGCCAGCCCTCGCTCCCTATCATTTCCTTTCTTTCCCTTCTTTGTCCTCTGCATGCTCCTCACTTATCAGCTTCTTTTTCTCTTTTGTTTTTTTTGCTCTCTTGTCATTTTCCGTAACAGTTTCTGGCACACAGTACAGATTTTAGACAGGACAATTTGGTGTAGTGTAATTGGAGAACAAAACTGGACAGATTTCAGAGGGAAAAGGAATCAAAGCTTTATTAATCTGTGAGACTTGAGTGGCCATATTTATCTCTGTCAGAAAACATCATTATTGTTGCATTAACAACTTCTTTCTGTTTATGTGAGTAAAAACTGTTAATGAGAGCAGTAGGCCAATAAGAAGCTTCAGTGAGTGTCGAAAGTTGTTGTGTTTTTCTAAAAAGAGTATAAAGTACAAAATGCTTTAATGCAAGGAACTTTAACGTTAAAACATTTATTACAAGTTTTCTTCCTTCGTTTCATCCCCTCTGTTCTGTCTTTCCAACTTGCCACCCATGTAGAAATGGAGTCAGGTGAAGCAACAAAATTAACTGAGCTGATGACGTCTCGTTATCTTTCACTACATTTTTCACTGCACATAACAAAAGGATGATGTGTCAAGTTAAAAAAGATTGCCCATTTTCAGTCACATCAACTCAACTGAACAGTTTGTGGTTAAGTCACAAGTTACAGATTAGGGCTGGACGATTAACCGAAATAAAACTGAAACTAACGTTTGAGGTATAAAACTGATGTAATCTTGATCATGTTTTTTTGGGGGGGGGAGAGTTTCCCCTCTCCCTGTTGTGTGCGTATAGAGCTTTTCATGTACTGCCTGTTTAAGACGTACCTGTGGAGTTACATGCGGGAAAATTAACACTGCTTGTAACTAGAAAAGCACTCAGAGAGTTCATACCTCTGCCAAGGCTCCTTCCTTCCCTCCCTTTGTCCATCCATCTGTTTGTATCTCCCCGCCTCCATCCCACCATACATTGCAAGATTGGGCCTTGGTAGAGGTATGCTCTCACAGATCAGCTCCAAAATGTAATGGGTTCGTCTGCAGGCCAAGGGCCATCTCTGGTTAAAATTTCAGCAAAATCCATCCAGTAGTTTTTACATAATCCTTCTAAACCACTGCAAGAAGATTGAGCCTTGGCGTAGGTATGCAGTCATGGATCACCCCCAAAATGTAATGGGTTCGTGTGTAGACCAAGAACCACTTCTGGCGAAAATTTCATCCAAATCCATCCAGTAGTTTTGGAGTATTGTTGCTAACAGTCTGTCAGGATATAAGAGCCTTGGTGGAGGTATGCATTCTCAGATCATCTCCGAAAATGTAATGGCTTCCCCTCTAGCCCAAGAACCAGCTCTGGTGAAAATTTCATCTAAATCCATCCAGTAATTTTTGTGTAATCCTGCTGCACAAATGCAAACAAAGCCCTTGGTGGAGGTGTGCACTCTCAGATCATCACAAAAATCTAATCATCTGTTCCCCGTGCCACAATACACCTTTCCTGAAAATGTCATCAAAATCCATCCATAACTTTTTGAGTTATGTTGCTAACAAACAAACAGACAAACGCTGGCAAAAACATAACCTCCTTGGTGGAGGAAATGAAAAGAAATGTGGTCTCCGTCTACACAGTATGTGATGATCGACTGTATTTCATCTGAAGATGACGAGCGAAGAAACTAACACGCAGATGCCTGAAGATAAGTTGCTGTTAGTCTCTGACAGCTATTCAATTAAATTCAGTTCAATTCAACTTTATTTATATAGTGCCATTTCACAACAGCAGTCATCTCATTGCACTTTGAACTGTGGGGGAATACCCCACAGTTGCAGAAAGACCCCAACAATCAAGCGATCCCCTGTGAGCAAGCACTTGGCGACCGCGGAGAGGAAAAACTCCCTTTTAGCAGGAAGAAACCTCCAGCAGAGCCAGGCTCAGGGAGGGGCAGTCATCTGCTGCGACTGGCTGAGGGGTGAGAGGATAGAGAAGAAGAAGAAAAGAACAGACATGTAAAACTGTATAAGAAAAAAATGCAAATTTATGAGCAAAAAGTAGTGAATATATGAAAAAAGAATTTACAAATTTATGAGAAAAAAGTTGCAAATTTAGAAGAAAAAAGTCAAATTTTTGAGATAAAAAGCAGTGTTGTAGTCGAGTCGCCACATTCTGAAGCCAAGCCCAAGTCCAAGCCACCATATTCCGAGGCCAAGTCTGAGTCACTACATTATTTCTGAAGCCAACTTCAAAGTGCTTTGACAATTTTTCATTTCGCCCTGTTTCCTTCTCCCTTTCTCTCATACTCCTCATGATCGGTGAATCCATACTAAACAATTTGTGATTTGGAAGACACAATTGACTCGTCAACGTACAGGTTTTTTCCCCATAAGAAGCTGTGTTGCAATAACTCGTACAAGAGAGGTCAAAATGAGACGTGTACTGCACAACACTGTACTACTTGCAGCGGTCATGTATGCATGCACTGCATAATATATATCCACTAAGTGCAGCCGGCATAGCAGCAAAGTAGTGCATATGTTTTTGCATTATGCACCACGTACTGTACCGTAAGTGTATTTGCATAGTAAGCAGATAGATGTACTACTAGTACATGTACTGCCAGAACTTGGTAGTTTGTACATGTATAGTGAATGGTAAAAGTAAAGCCAACTTTATTGTCATTCAACACAACAAAATTACCCTTCTCTAATCTACAATGTTAATCACATCTAGAATCAGAGGGGTCGCTGCCATGCAAGGGGCCACCACAATTTTCCCTCCTCCGTTCTATTGTTGCTGGAGCACCAAGCTGGACAGCAGGAAGTTCTGCTTTTACATGATCTTTGGTATGACCCAGTCGTGATTTGAACCCAGGCCTCCCGGGTGAGGAGCAGATGCTTTACCAACTAGGCCACCACTTTAGTAGACAAGTGAAAAGATTAATCCACCATGTACATGTACTAGTACATGAATGGTACTGCACTGCACATGTGCATGTACTAGTACTTATAATACAATAGGATACAACTTTATTGCCAGTTATTGGTGAAATTTGTTTTGCAGTTCACGGGACACTCCATTTTCAAAAACACAGGAAAAACAAAACACATGGATTGGACAAAATGTGCAGGTTACACAAAACGTACCAATTGGACACACCATATAAATAAAGATAAAACAGTGAGGATAGGCACAACAGCACATGTTTAGACCATGGGCTTGATGGTATTTGGCCATTCACTGATTCTGGTTCAGCAGCAGAATAGATTGGTGGATAAATGAATTTTTGAGTTTATTGTGCTTAAATGTAGGGATTCTGAATCGTCTACTTGTGGAGGTCATGTATGCATGTGCTGCATGTGTATGCGCTAAGCACAGCCAGAGTAGCAGCAAAGTAGTGCGGTGCATAATGCATTATGCACCATGTACTGTTACCACATGCACGTTTACATTGTGAGTGAATCAACAAGCAAAAAGATTAATCCACCTCAGCCAAATCTTACGAGTGCACATGATACCAGTCTACGGGAAAGCCAGCGATTAGTGAGATAGATGTAGCGACAAGGGTTTAATTGATTCTAACACACACCTTACGGTGCTGCCTAGACACATCATCAGTAATGTAACCTGCGGTCATCGGGTGTTTCGGGTCGTTAGGTTAATTGGAGACTCTATAAAGTGGCCCTAGGTGTGAATGTGTGTGTGTGAATGGTAAAAGGGATAGCGCCGTAACGTGGCTGCTTCATCCATCCAGGTGGATGCCCTCAATTTCTCCTCTGGGGATCAATAAAGTATACAAAATCAAAAAAATCAAAATTATACATCATACACCCTCTCACAGGCGACCCAGCCAGGGTTGATCAGACCCTGACTTGTGTCAAGGTGGCTCGAGACGTCCACGGATCACTCCTTCTGATCCACAGCCATCGTGATGCTCTTTCAGCAGCATCAGTGATGTTCTTGATGACTTTCTTGTTGAGTCTCCCCCTGATTTCCAACTGCTTGAGGGCCCTGCAGAGTGACTGACCGGCAAAACCTCGACAGCCAACCTCTATGGGGTAGAGCCAGGTCTTCCATCCCCTACTACAGCAATCACCGACAAGCTCCCCATACTTTGCCCTCTTCCTTTCAAAGGCCTCTTCCATCCGGTCTTCCCAGGGCACAGTCAGTTCCAACAAGATCACCTACTTGGAAGGTTCTGACACAAGAACCATGTCTGGTCTAAGTGTGGTCATTATGATGTTGTCAGGGAATCTCAGCTGTCTTCCCAGGTCAACCTTCAGTTGCCAGTCTCGTGCAGTTGCCAGAAGCCCACCCAGTGGGTTTGTGCAATGCTGTGGCTTCTTACCAGCTTTGATGAAGGGTATGTCATGCTTTGCTGTGTGTTGCTGCCTGCTGAAAGAGATCCCTGCGCTGATGGACTCTGCTACAGCCTTCAGTACCTGGTCATGCCTCCACCGATAGTGCCTCTCACTGAGGGCTGTCGGGCAGCTACTTAGGATGTGTTCCAGGGAACCTCTTTGCTGTCATAGAGAGCATGAAGGGGCTTCTATCAGGCCCCAGAAGAAGAGGTTGGTTGGGCTTGGAAGAACATCGTACACCGACTGGATCAGGAATTTGATCCGGTGTGGCTCCGCTCTCCAGAGCTCTGACCAGGAGACTTTACATTCCATTGCCTCCTCCCACCTGGTCCATGCCCCCTACTGGCACATTCCAACTATCCTGCTGGTTCGTGTTTCCTCCACTCCCACTCTGATTTCATCCTGAAACAACTGACGTCTTTCCTTTCCCTGGACTTTGCTGTACTGAGGTCTTGGGTTGCTCCCAAGGCCTGCCCGCCCTGCTGCAACTGTCCCCACCAACTCTTTAAACTGCAGCCGTGCCTCAGCCTGTTCAACGACTTCATGGGCTTTAAATTTCCTGCCCGTCTTCCCCTGAATACCAGCCAGTGAGACTTTGATGTCATTAGAGTCTCTGTACAGCATCACTTCTCTTCCCCGGGAAACTATGAATTCCTCTGACAGACTACTGAAGGGGAGTTGAAGCTTGTTGTTTCTCCCATATAAGGCAATGCTGCTGAGGCTGCGAGGCATCCCCAACCACCTACGCAAGAAGTCGCTGATCTTCTTCTCAAAACCTTCAACGGTGCTCAGTGGAACGTCATACATAAGCAGTGGCCAGAGGAGTCGTGGTAGGATGCCATGCTGGTAAATCCAAGCCTTGAATTTTCCTGGCAACCCTGACTTGTCTATTTCTCCAAGCCAGGTTCCTAGTTGATTGCTGATCTCTTGAAGAGTGGCTGTGTCCCTTAGCATACTGTTGAAAACCTTTCCCAGGCTCTTGACTGGCTTCTCAGTAATTGATGGAATCTGGACTCCTCTGATGAAAAATCTAAACTTATCAGACACCTTTCCCTTCTTCACAACTAGGGCTCGGGACTTTGATGGTTCAAAGTCCATTCGTCCCCAGCTAATGAGACGTTCAAGGCCTTGAAGGATCCATCTGCAGCCCGGGACTGATGTTGTAGTCACCGTCAAATCATCCATAAATGCTCTAATGGGGGGCTGTCGCACACCTGATCTAGTGAGTGGACCTCTGCACTCCACCTCTGCTGATTTTACAAGCATATTCATGGCCAGGGCAAATAAAATCACTGAGACAGTGCAGCCAGTCATGATTCCCTTCTCTAGCTAACTTTGGGTTAAACATTGGGGGGGATTAAGATCTCTGCCCATATAAGGATTTTTTTAAGCAAAAAAAAAAAAAACCCCAGCAGATGTGTCCTAGTGTGTAAAAAGAGTACAAAGTCATTGATAAGAGGACAAGGCTAATTTACCTCTTTATTTTGCCATTCTAGTATTAATAACAGTAATAAAAATAATTTCAGTCATTTACCAAACATATCTTCAACATATTTTTCTGGAGGGATGGGGGCAGAAAACACATGACACTATTGTAACCGGAATTTGTTATTGCTATACTATTTATTTCTTTTTTTTTTTAAATTTTGCACAGTAACTTTGCATATGGAACTTACCATTTGAAGTATTGTACAACCGAGGCTTAAATGTTGGAATATTGGGCCAGTTGGGGTCCCACCCAGACATCCTGTGTTTGGACTTTTTACTGGTGTCATCCTTCTCTCCTTCCTCTGCTCTCACCTCTTCTGAACCCTCTACTAGTGCAGCGGTTAATTGCATATTTCATAAGAATCCTTCAAATGGTGACACAAGCATGAAATTCTCCACAAATATGCTTTAATGTCCTCTCTTTCAGAAAAGGGTCCTGGCCACGCCAAAAATTCAAGATGGCTGCCATTTTCCAAGATGGCTGCCAGAATGTGACAATTTTTTGTTATTTTTCCTCTTTTCTTAATTTAATTTTCCAAGTGAACCATGTTTATGCTCTTATATACTAATTTTACAGATTTTGTTGTCTCTGATATAAATTTAAGAAGGTTAGCCTTCAATGTGGTGCCCAAAATGGCTGCTACTCCTTGAAAATTATGATTTATCCATCGTAAATTGAGCATATTTAACACACACATGTAATCGTTTCTGGATGTGGATCTTGGTTGGTGTGGTGCAGATCCCATTCAACCGTTTTTATAAACTACAGTTGTGACTGTGATTGCAATTAAAAAAAAACAAGAGTGATTGTCAGCACACAACCAGGGCACACTGGTGTCAATCACTGCTGTGTAACTCGGCATGGGGTTCAGTGTCAACTGATCTAGCTTTACTAACACTGCAGTATTAGACTAGTTGTAGTAGTATATGCATAGTTTAGTGTCCCAAATGCTTTCTAACAGCCCCATATCATGTAGCTACTAAACTGTAGTTTTTTAGTTATTAGATACTAGTTAGAGAGTCGCACCTGAATTGACAGGATGTGCCAGCGCGGGAGAGCCGAGCCAAGGGTAAGGGGGTTATGCATGTCTCGCCAAATGTTCATGTACTTACCCGGATGGTGTACAGATCACACGGGACTTAAATGGCACTGGATGAATGATCGGGCTAGGTGTAGGGCAACCGAACCTAGTTGAATCCCATACAGTAATGTGTGCACAATTTGATTAGGGTGGTAAAAGGATAGCCCCTCGGCCTTAATCAAGACACATCATGGCAGAAGCGAATGTGATATCTGCCAATCGGAAAACAAATTGGAGCTTGTGTTGCCTTTGCCAGAAGGACAAAATAGGTGAGGGCCTGACATCCACTCCAAGTCATCATTCCCCAGAACATGATGGATACAAAATGCTGGCAAGGAACATTCCCATGTTCAGCGAAATCAATGACATGCCATTGAGAATAGATCCAACGAGGCTGGATGAAGGTGATGGCATAGAAGCCACACTCAGGAAAAATATGGCAAAATACCATGTGAGCTGTCGCTTGTTGTTCAACAACACTAAATTGCAACGGGCACAAAAGCGCCATTCCAGTAGTCAAACCAGTGAAACTGAGACTGGAGCTTGTCAGTCAAAACTGCGGCGAAAAAGTCATGACAGTCAGACATGCATTTTCTGTGAAAAAGTGGCACCTGCATCAGACCTCAGAGAGGCCAGTACAACGGGCCTAGACAAGAGGCTGCGCGACATTGCAGAGATGCTTGGTGATGGTAAGCTTCTTGCAAGATTGACTGGTGGTGATGTCATTGCACAGGAGTTCAAGTACCATAATGTTTGCCTTCGGGCTCTCTACAACAGGGAAAGGGCGCACCTGAGGAACCTTGAGAAACGTGACACTAAGTCACAACCAGATGTGTATCCAATGGTGATCTCAGAATTGGTTGCATACCTTGTTGAAAGCAACCTATGTTCAGAAGGACCAGTTACATTTCGCATGCCAGATATCTGCCACATGTACCAAAAGCGTCTGGAACAGCTGGGGGTGGACTCACCAAATGTGAATTCCACTAGACTGAAAGAAAAGCTATTGGCTGAAATTCCAGGACTTGAGGCTCACAGATCTGGCGCAGATCATAGAGAAGTGATACTTACATTTCAGGAAGATGTAGGCAAAGCGCTTGCTCAATCCACAGATCTTTCAGATGCACTTATCATTGCTAAAGCAGCAAAGATCCTCAGAAGATGTATACTTGACCACAAGTCTAGATTTGAAGGTACATTTTCTCAGGGTTGTGTGCAAAATGCTATACCTCCCCTTCTGCTTCAATTTGTGGGGATGGTTGAGCATGGTGCTGACATAAAATCACAGCTGAGATTCGGGGCATCAAAGTCAGACCAGGCAATTGCTCAGCTCATGCAATTCAACTGCTACACCCGCTACAAGGAAGGAGCAGCAACTCACAGGCATTCTAAAGACAGAGAGACCCCATTTCCCGTGTACATGGGGCTCTCTGTTTATGCCAAAACCAGAAAGAGGAATCTGGTTGAGATGTTGTTCGATCATGGTCTCAGTATCTCTTATGACAGAGTGCTGGAGATCTCTGCTCAACTTGGAGATGCAACAGTCAGCAAGTATGTTGAGGAGGGTGTGGTTTGTCCTCCAGTGCTGCGGAAAGGGTTGTTCACTACTGCAGTGATGGATAACATTGATCACAATCCCTCTGCAACAACTGCAACTACCTCCTTTCATGGCACAAGCATCTCTCTGTTCCAACATCCCACAAAGGATAATAGTGGACAGGAATGAGGGCAACTCAGGTTTGGGCCTGAGAAAGTAAAGTCAGTTCCTGAACTTCCTGATACATTCACAAATATCTCTCCAGCTTCCTTCCGGACAACAAATCCTGTTCCACCAGGTACTGCAATGCCAAAACCACCCACAGATATTCTGGGGCCACAACTAGCACTAGAGTACCAGTGGCTGGACAAGGTCTCAGTGACACAAGAAGTTGATGATGCATTGAACCTAACATGGTCAGCACATCATGCTTCAATGAAGAGAAGCCCTGAATTTGAAGTTACCATTACGTCTTTGCTTCCTCTCCTGCGGGATCCAGCTCATTCAGTTGCTACAGTCAAACATGTAATGAACAAAGTAAAAGATGTTGTTGATTTCCTCAACCCTGGCCAGGTACCTGTCATCACAGCTGACCAGCCAATCTACGCCATAGCAAAGCAGGTGCAGTGGCAGTGGCCAGGTCAGTATGGTGAGGACAAGTACCTGGTCATGTTTGGTGGTCTGCACATTGAGATGGCAGCACTGAAGTCGCTGGGTACTATCCTCCAAGCCAGTGGATGGACAGGAGCTCTAGTTGAAGCTGGTGTGGCTTCATCTGGCACTGCAGAGTCCTTTCTGTCAGCTGCAAGTGTTACCAGGACGCGACAGATGCACCAAGTGACAGCCTCCAGCTTGTACAAACTCTTGAAAGCTGCATATGATGAGTACTGTACTGAGCAGGAAAATCAAGATGAAGAGGCACTGGACTTTGAGAAGTGGTGTGACTCCCGAAAACAGGATAGTCCACAGTTTCACTTCTGGCACATGGTACTATCCATGGAGCTTGTTGTCTTTCTGCTGATTAGATCTTTCCGCGAGGGAAATTTTGCTCTCTACTGCCAGGCACTACATGAACTGATACCCTGTTTCTTTGCCAACAACAATATAAACTATGCTCGTTGGCTGCCCATCCACCTCAGGGACATGCTTATGCTAGAGATTTCACACCCAGAGTTAGACAAAGAGTTTAAAGCTGGCAACTTTGTGGTGCACAAGACCCGTCGTCCTTTCTCAGCAATGGCTCTAGATCAAGCCCATGAGCAGACCAATGCCATCATCAAGGCTGATGGTGGAGCCATTGGGTTGACAGAAGATCCATCTGCACTCAGGCGATGGATGTTAGCTGGCCCAGAGGTCAGTCGCTTGTTATCTGTTTATGACACAGAGGCCCAACGCAAAGAAATTCCCGAGCAAGCAACACACCATGAGCAAAACCCACAGGCACAGAAGACTTTTCTGGACAAGGTCAACAAGCTTTCTGCAGCCTTGCAAAACCTAGGCAGTCCTTTTCAGGAAGAAAGTTCTGACTTGTATTCCATTGACACCAAGGATATTGCCCACCCCAACACAGCAGAGCTTCTCAAGACACACATGAACAGAGGCCATGCCAAGTTCCAGGAGTTCTCAGATGCTCTGGCAAGCCGCCCTGCCTCCATGTATGAACCCATCAAGAAGAATGTGACCGACTTCTTCCAACAAGAATCGGCTAGTCCTGTACAGTCAAAGCAAAGGCTATTGAAAGAAGACTGTCAGTTATTCTCCTGACAGTCTCTCTCTCTTGTGAGAAACCGTTCATGATCACAATCCCATGATTTAAAGTTCATTTAAATGAAAAAAGCATGTTTATTTCAACAGATATATGGTCTCGGTGTGAGATTGCCAGATACTGATGGCGGCCATCTTGAAAAAAGGTCGCCATCTTGAATTTTCACGTGGCCAGGACCCTAATCTGAAAGAGTATATCCAGGAGGGTATCTGTGCAAAATTTCATGCTTGTGTCACCATTTGAAGGATTTTTTTAGTTATCTGCTCCACTATACCTGAACACTTTCCTCTCCTTGGCTCCTCTCTTCTGTCTCACTTGCCCTCTCTGAGTTCTGTCAAATTCATGTTCTCTCTCTGTCTATGGTGGTATACAGATAGGTTAGAAAATATTAAGTGTCATGTTTTGTCCTGCAGGATTTTTTTTGTCATGTGTCAACACAAGTAAACACAAAATGCAGTTTTTAAATGAAGGTGTTTATTATTAAGGGGAAAAAATCCAAACCTACATGGTCCTGTGTGAAAAAGTGATTGCCTCCTAAACATAATAACTGGTTGGGCCACCCTTAGCAAAAACAACTGCAATCAAGCATTTGCGATAACTGGCAATGAGTCTTTTACAGTGCTGTGGAGAAATTTTGGCCCACTCATCTTTGCAGAATTGTTGTAATTCAGCCACATTGGAGGGTTTTCGAGCATGGAACATGATCCGCCTTTTTAAGGTCATGCCACGGCATCTCAATCAGATTCAGATCAGGACTATGACTAGGCCACTCCAAAGTCTTCATTTTGTTTTTCTTAAGCCATTCAGAGGTGGACTTGCTGGTGTGTTTTGGATCATTGTTCTGCTGCAGAACCCAAGTGCGCTTCAGCTTGAGGTCACAAACAGATGGCTGGACATACTCCTTCAGGATTTTTTGGTAGACGGCAGAATTCATGGTTCCATTTACCACAGCAAGTCTTCCAGGTCCTGAAGCAGCAAAACAACCCCAGAGGATCACACTACCACCACCATATTTTACTGTTGGCATGATGTTCCTTTTCTGAAAAGCTGTGTTACTTTTACGCCAGATGTAATGGGACACACACCTTCCAAAAAGTTTAACTTTTGTCTCGTCAGTCCACAGAGTATTTTCCCAAAAGTCTTGGGGATCATAAAGATGTTTTCTGGCAAAACTGAGACGAGCCTTTATGTTCTTTTTGCTCAGCAGGGGTTTTCGTCTTGGAACTCTGCTATGCAGGCCATTTTTGCCCAGTCTCTGGTGGAGTCATGAATGCTGACCTTAGCTGAAGCAAGTGAGGCCTGCAGTTCTTTGGATGTTGTTGTGGGGTCTTTTGTGACTTCTTGGATGAGTCGTCGCTGTGCTTTTGGGGTAATTTTGGTCGGCCAGCCACTGCTGGGAAGGTTCACCACTATTCCATGTTTTTGCCATTTGTGGATAATGGCTTTCATTGTGGTTCGCTGGAGTCCCAAAGCTTTAGAAATGGTGTTATTGTGGAAGATGTGTTCAATGACGAGACATGAGTGTATTCCTCAGGTTCGGCTTTATTGCAGAACACAATCATCCAACATTCTCAAAAAGCAAGAAGAGGCAGAATCATGTTACAGCACACTCTTATACCTCCGGGGGATTAAGAACTCAAGTCACATGGTGCTTCTGCAAACATTCAATCACAATGCAAGTCTCTGAAGATTCACCATTGTCTCTTATTCTCTGGTGTTCCGGGAAACCCCCCAGGGCCTCCTCTCTGAGACAAGGGTCCGACTTCACACCTCCTCGACATCTCCTGTCGGCCCCCGTCGATCCAGACTTTTTGCTCCTCCAGACGTGAAGCCCCAATCCACATAAGCCAAACATTTGTGGGAGATATGAACCAGACATATGTGCCACACTCTTGAGGGAAATATGAACCAAACATATGTGCCACATTATAACCTTTTCCAGACTGATAGATCTCAGTTACTTTGTTTCTCATTTGTTCCTGAATTTCTTTGGCTCACAGCATGATGTCTAGCTTTTGGGGATCTTTTGGTCTACTTCACTTTGTCAGGCTTGTCCTATTTAAGTGATTTCTTAATTGAGAACAGGTGTGGCAGTAATCAGGCCTGGGTGTGGCTGGAGAAATTGATCTCAGCTTTACAAAGTTGTGATAAACCATAGTTAATTTATGTTTTAATGGGGGAGGGCAATCACTTTTTCACACAGGGCCATGTAGGTTTGGATTGGTTTTTTTTTTTGCCCTTAATAATAAACACCTTCATTTAAAAACTGCATTTTGTGTTTACTTGTGCTATCTTTGTCTGATATTTAAATTTGTTTGATGATCTGAAACATTTAAGTGTAACAAACATATAAAAAAATGAGAAATCAGGAAGGGGGCAAAAACTTTTTCACACCTCTGTAAATGACAAAAATATGTGTATTTTTTGTCATGAACTGAGCACAAGAGGTTTCCGCCTGGCTCAGTCTCATGGCCTTTTCCTTATATTTGTATGTTTGCTGTATTTTGTGCTTTTTGGGTTTCTGTATTCTTTTACTGTTTTCTATTTTCCTGTTTTTGTTTTAGTTTTGTTACACTTTTATGTTGTATTAATTTACAGTTATATTTCAGTCTGCATTTGTTGATATTTTATTCTTTAAGATCTTTACTGTTGAGTTGACAGCTGTCAAGGGCTTTTCCAGGTTTTGTGCTTTGTGTGGGCATCGCCCCTGTCAGCTGTCAGCTTCAGCCTCTCCTCTGATTGCCCCCAGCTGGTCCAACTATGCATCGTTTTCTCCTGCCCGCTCATGTGACCCACACCTGTCGTTACTTATGTAAATTGTTTTTGACCCTATTTTAGGGCAGTTATTTTCATTTCTTGTTGCTGAAGTCTTAAACGAGTTTCTCTTTGTCTCCACCAGAGCCTTGTCCCCGCTCTGGTGAGCTGTATCAGTAAGTTTATTCATTATATTTTCCGTTAAGAGCACTGTGTGGACTTTATGTTATTTTCAATAAATTTCACAGACTCACAGTTCAGCGCGTGGGTCTCACCTTCCTACCCCGAAGGGCAATTCTTGACATTTTTTGTATTTTTATTCTAGTGTTTCTTTTTTTTCCATTGAGCAAGTAGGGAAGGGAAAAAAAACATTCATAATAGTAATTTACTCATGCGTACTTAAATTATATGATCAGAGGTGGGTATAGTAACCAGAAATTCTACTCATATAAAAGCAGTGCTTTGAAATTAATAATTAAAAGCAGACAACCAAAAATTTCTAGTTGAGTTAAGGGTACAAAGAGCACCCACTTAAAAACTTGAGTAATAACTTCAGTCTTGAAGGTCTGAGGTTTTTTCTCCAAAATTTATAACATTTCTCTTATAGTTTTCTACTTTTCTCTGTAAATTTATCTAAATTTGAAATCATTTTCCTCAAAGTTGTAATTTCTGCTTGTAAAATTGAATTTTCTTGTACATTTGAGACTTTATTATAAATCTGTGGATTATTTTATGGCTAATTTTTGTCTGTTTTTTAAAATAAAATTACTGTCTTTTTTAATAAATTTGAAACAGACTGTGGTATTGTTTTTTTACCTTTTCCTTATAACAATTTACATTTTTGACCATAATTTTGCAGAGCCAGAACAGAACAATAATTTAACTCTGATTTCAAAGAAAAAAAATGTATTTAATGAAATAAATTAACTTAAATGACCAAAGATGTGGTTGTTTCTGTTAGAATATTTCTATGTATTTATAGTTTTTTTTTTTTTAGAACTCTCCTCACCACCCAGACAGCAGGAAAAACCTCCCTTATTTTGAAATCCAAATGTTGGCACGTTTAGTTTGTCTGAAGGCTGCTGATGGATTAAAATCATTGACTTTGGGAATTTCGGTCACCTTAACTTACCAGGTACATAATAATGAACATAAATTAGTTAATTAATATTAACTAAGGACAACTTAGAATCCCCAGTTTTTGATGCCAATTAACCTAACTTGCATGTTTTTGGCATGTGGAAGGAAACCGGAGAAATCCCGGAGTAAACCCACGCAGACACGGGGAGAACATGACTGTGAGAGTGAATGGTTGTCTGTCTCTCTGTGTTGGCCCTGTGATGGACTGGCGATCTGTCCAGGGTGTACGCTGCCTCTCACCCAAAGATGATGGAATAGGCTCCAGCACCCCCCGCAACCCGAAAAGGATTAAGCGGAAGAAGATGAATGAATGAATGAATGAATGAATATTAACTAAGGTAAAGGTAAAAACATTTCCTTTTTATTCTTGTCTGAAATAAGAAAAACAAAAAACTAATAATTAAAAAGAAGACAAAATGAATCAACTCGACCTCGTAACCACCACACCTGTTAGGTAAGCAACTCTTCCATTATTGCTCCTGTTACCTGCCGGTTAACACCATGATAAATGCCTTCATTGCTTACATACCTCCTCTGATTTTTGTTCCGCATTTAAAGTACTTTAATAAGCTCATGTTTCTCACAGTCATGCTAGCGAGACACTTGATTGCCGACTGGTGCGGGTGGGGTGCTTTTGAACTCTGTGCAGATGATGGTCATGCGCGTTGTTTGTGTTCGTGCTTGGGGACTGTTATTCCTTCATATTTTTTTTTAAAGTTTACACTACCGTTCAAAAGTTTGGGGTCACCCAGACAATTATTTTGTGTTTTCCATGAAAAGTCACACTTATTTACCACCATGAGTTGTAAAATGAATAGAAAATATAGTCAAGACATTGACAAGGTTAGAAATAATGATTTGTATTTGAAATAATAATTTTTTCCAGATACTCAACCTGCTCAAAGGAAGGTCAGTTTTATAGCTTCTCTAACCAGCTAAACTGTTTTCAGCTGTGCTAACATGATTGCACAAGGGTTTTCTAATCATCCATTAGCCTTCTGACGCAATGAGCAAACACATTGTACCATTAGAACACTGGAGTGATAGTTGCTGGAAATGGGCCTCTATACACCTATGTAGATATTGCACCAAAAACCAGACATTTGCAGCTAGAATAGTCATTTACCACATTAGCAATGTATATTAGATATTAGAGTGTATTTCTGATTAGTTTAAAGTTATCTTCATTGAAAAAAACAGTGCTTTTCTTTCAAAAATAAGGAAATTTCTAAGTGACCCCAAACTTTTGAACGGTAGTGTATATTTCCTCATAGTGTAGCGGGATAGTTTCAAGCTTGGCGGGCTGCCACCCGGAAATGTTACCAAAAGAAACCCTGATATATCATGTCAGCACTTCACTCTGTGGCTATTTCTCAGTAAGCAGATGAACCAAGGACAGGTTTGTGATTTAGTCAGCTAGAAGGGTAACAGTTATCCAGCCTGCAGAGACATTATGAACACAGCACACCACACCCTGTCATTAACACAACATAAAGACCAAATTTGCCTGAGAGAAAAAAGCTGATCATTTCTCAGAAAGAATCAAAACAGCCAAAACAATTCAGAGAAGCAGGGCCCCTATCTCATTCCAAAGCAAAATTGGTCAAAAGACATGGAGAAGTGGGCTAGCATCACCTATTCAGACTTCTTTAATTTATTACTCTACAGTACCAGTGCTTACACTCTGAAACAACTAAGATCCTACAAAGGTCTAGAACAGGGGTCTGCAACCTTTGCCAGCCGAAGAGCCATTTTGCCCGTCTCCGACTAAAACAGACGTGGCTGAGAGCCGCAACGGCAATTTGACCTTTAAAATAAAGATTATGCTGCTTCTAAAGTTTTTTTATATACTGTACATAGCTCTGAATATTATGTGGCATTAATGAATTCCTACTACAGCAGTGGGAAAAAACTGCTTATAGCTTCATTTATATAGCTTCATTCATGAAATAAATGTTAGATATATATTATAAATTGTTTTGTGCTGAAAAATAAATTTCTGAATATCTGACCATAATTTTTGCATAGTTTTAATTATCAGCACATTCATAAATTGTTTAAATCTGAAAAATATCACCCATCTCCTACTTTCAACAGTGATCACACAGCTTTAGTTCCTGATATTTTCATAAATTAGAGATGAAAGTTTTATTTAGAAGAAGCTACTTTTCATCCTGTTTCCTCATAATGCTCCTTGTTCAAATGTATTAATATAATATAAATCTGTATCCTTCACTTGTTCTCCAGACTCTCAGTTTGACAACTAGTGGATTGGTTGTGGGTGGCGCGGTGGCGAAGCTGTTAGCACTGCGGCAGCACAGCAACTCACCCTTGGCCGGGGGATCCTGGGTTCGATCCCAGTCCCCAACCAACAGTGATCTGTGTGGAGTTTGCATGTTCTCCCCGTGTCTGCGTGGGTTTACTCCGGGATTTCTCCAGTTTCCTCCCACATGCCAAAAACATGCATGTTAGGTTAATTGGCATCAACTGGGGATTCTAAATTGTCCTTAGGTCTGACTGTGAGAGTGAATGGTTGTCTGTCTCTCTGTGTTGGCCCTGCGATGGACTGGCGATCTGTCCAGGCCCTTTTGACACTTAAAATGAAATAACACTGCATATACCTTTTTTTCCCCTTTATGCTATGTATAAACAAACTATAATGTGTTGCATTTATGAAATCAGGGAACTCCTGCAGAGAAAACAAAATTACATTTCTGCATGCAACAAAAACATTTTGAACTCCGAAAAAAAAAAGACATTGGGTTGAAGGTTGACATTGGGTTGAAAGGAGAGTGCTATTTCTAGCACTGATGACTCCTGATCCTTCGATAAAAATCTCATAATTCTACTGAAAACAATACCGAAAGCTCAGAATTCCAACATGAACCAGCGATGTGATTTGGGGTTGGGGAAATTATCTGAAAATTCAGCAGGGGGTCTGGGGGACATAGTCCCCCAGCGGGGTCCGGGGTGGGATGGGGGGCAAAGCCCCCCGAAGCTCCTGGGTTTTTATGATTTTTAAGTACCAGAACTGTGCTTAAATGACATAAAACAAACAGCTGAATGCCACTTATTACTGTATAATATTGACTTATGTTCCAAGAAGATAGCATTCCTAAAATATTCCAACAAGCATTATCCATCACATGCTTTAACACTTGATCAAATCAAAATCAGTTAATTTTATCTGTTCCATAATAGAAATAAAATTCCAACATACCATTACTTTTTATAATTTCAGCATTCATTTCAGATCACCAGTTTCAATCTCCATTGAGACTTGAGCAGTTCATTTTGCACAATCACTGATGTAGCTAAGTCTTAGAAATATTCAAAAGTTATGAGTCAATATCCACTGTGCACTGTCAATTTCAAACTGTTTGGAATCATAAAAGGGGATGGTTAACTTTTATTACCGTTTAATCCCTCGCGCCAGCCCAGCTCATACAGCCGTTGTAGAGTTAATGACTCTCCACCTGGCCATATCGATTACCGGTGGCCATACGCCACTTCCAGTCCTGCCTGAAAGGGCGCAGTTTCACTGTGTTCGTGGACCACAAGCCGCTAACGTACTTAACGTACTTTATCTTCCTGGAAGATAAAATAAAGCGGAATTCGGCGAATTAACAGAAAATCACATCCCTGAGAACACGCCGCCATGAATCTTTAAAAAAGCATACAACGAGCCATTTGCTTGGTCCAATCGTTTGCAGCTATCCAATCGCAGGGCTGTCAAGCTACTGCAATACAGCAGTAGCTTGAACACAACACATCCGGGTTATCGCGGGAGACGACTTCGTGTTGATTTTTCGCTGACGGTGATTAAACTTTAACATGTTTTTTTTTTAGATTTTACAAGATCACCATAATCTTCAAATTTAGAATTACATTTTAAAAACTAATGAACTAAAATAAAATACATTTTAATTAAATACTCATTATTTTCCAAAGCCACAGGGAGCCGCAGCAGAGGGATGAAAGAGCCGCATGCGGCTCCGGAGCCGCGGGTTGCCGACCCCTGGTCTAGAAGCTTACAACCAGTTTGTAAGTGGCTGGGTCTGAGATATGGCAGTGTGTGAAATCAACAACCTTTGTTTGCCCGTAGCCAAGGTAAATAAAACATTTGATTTTGGAGGTGTGAAAAAGTAGGAAAAAATCAGATTGTTCACTTGCAAATATTTTATAAAGCCTTACACAAAATACTTAAAGGCAATAAAACTGGAGCCTAATCACCTGTTGTGTTTTTTTAAATGTTAAACATGTAAAAATTGAGAAAAACATCAAATTAAAATTAGACTTATGCTGCTGTCGGCTAGTCAATACCGTTTTAAAAACCAGAGCAATATTTATAAAAACAGTAGAATATTGTCTTATCATGCATGTTTATCCATATATTAGCCCATAGATTATTCACAGAGTCCTCAACTTAATTTCTCCTGTTTGTTTTTCGCTCTTTTTGCTGTTTTTGTCATGAATCCAGGTTTGGAGGCCAAACCCAGTTCTGACTTGCTGTTATGATTTGTCCTAGTTTCCTCCTGACAGCTCTGGCACGCCCCCTCCTCCTGTCAAGTGCTGTCAGCTGCACTGTCACGGGTGCTCACACACATACACACACACACACACACACACATGCACACACTCCATTCACTCTCATTCACACACTCTCTCACACACTGGGTGCCAATCAGTTCTGCCCACGCATTCTCACACCAGCAATCTCTTTCCTCATTAGCTTCAGGAGTATTTGTTGGCCGCTCCAGAGGAAAGAGATTGTCAGGGCATTCGCCTCTATACACGGCAGCTAGTTCTCCCCGTATGGTATCACTCCCTTTGTTATTCTCCAGCCTGTCCCTGCTAACCTGTTTGATCCGTTAGTGTTTCGGCTGGCCCTGCTTCTCCGCTTCATCCTCCAGACTGCATGTTGTGCCCCACCCAGATCAGCCCCAGCCTTGCAAGTGTCTTTCTTCGCCTTTTCTCCTGTGCATTGCAGCCCTGCAGTACTAGGCTGTTCGCCTTTCCTTTTTGTGCTTTATGCAGCCCTGTAGCACGAGGCTC
Organism: Pholidichthys leucotaenia; assembly: GCA_020510985.1. Taxonomy (NCBI): domain Eukaryota; kingdom Metazoa; phylum Chordata; class Actinopteri; order Cichliformes; family Pholidichthyidae; genus Pholidichthys; species Pholidichthys leucotaenia. The sequence goes on from CM035842.1 coordinate 264,053,734, forward strand.
CATTTTAGACTGGGCTGTAGAGCGTTCGGCTGGCGCCCTGTAACTTTGGTGGTCTAACCCTGTCATTACACCTCTCCATATATTGTGTGGTTAACTGAACTGGATTTGGTGATTATTCAGGTTCAGGTTACTTTATTTGTACCCGTAGGTAGATTTGTTTTGCAGACTGGTGACATCCATATTTACAAGCCACTAATTACATTCAACATAGACACAAACACAGGCACATATGAAGCTGACTATAAACATGATAAAAATACTCAAGGCTCCATCAATCAGGGTATAAAAGGACAAAGAGATGAGGGAAAAACCAGAGGTAAGAGAGAAGGGTCATATTAAAAGTTAAAAACTAGTCAAAGAGGTTAAAAAACTCAAAGGTCTAAAACCCTATAAAATATTTAGAACCCAAGTGACATCCTACAAAAATAAGTAAATATAAAATGAAGTTAATAAATAGGTACCTAAGTTATGTACAATATATTTTTACAGCTTGTTCAACTCTTTGACAGCAGCAGGGACAAAGCTGTTTTTGTAGCGCTGGGTTCTACTTTTTGGGACAGCAAACCTCCGTCTTGAGGGAAGAAGCTGAAAGTGGCAGTGCAAAGGGTGGGAGTCATCATTTAAAATGGAGGTAGCCATCCTCTGTACTTGTCTGGTGTACAGGGATCAGTTTTATCTGACCAAACCATGACACTAAAGAAAAGGATAAAACAGATTCAATAAAAGCCCGATAAAACATTGTCATTATGGTTCGGTCAACTTGGAAGCGTGCAAGTTTTCTCAAGCAATGCAAATGTTGCTGACCCTTTTTGCACACCCTTTCACAGTTCTCTTCAAAGTTTAAATTACTATCAATAATCGTCCCAAGATATTTGTAGGATTGTACACATTCGGTGGTCTGGCCTTTTAGTATGGTGACTTTGTGCCTGGGATTTTTCCTCCTAAAGTCAATAATCATGTCTTTAGTTTTTGTCGTATTTAGCTGCAGGTAGGAATCCTCACACCAGTGAACAAAATCATCAACTACTGGGCCGTGGCCACTCTCACCATCCTGGAGGAGACTGACAATAACTGAGTCATCAGCATACTTTATAATGTGTCTGTTGTCATGTCTGCTCCGACACATGTTTGTGTACAGGATGAAGAGTAGTGGTGACAACACACACCCCTGAGGAGAGCCAGTAGAAGAGCACTTTAGGTCAGACAATGTACCATTGACCCTTACTCTCTGCGTCCTGTTGGTTAAGAAATCCAGAATCCAACCCACCAGATTATTGCTCAAATCAAAAATAAATAACTTAAATAAAGTTCAATAAATATGGCACCCTCTACTCCTGCGATTGGGTTTTTCATTCCCTCCCTCATGCGCTGTGTAATGGTGCACACGGGTTTGTGACAGTTTTTTGGGATATGTAATCTAATTTGAATTAGCATTAGTTAAAGGCTAGCTTCAGCACACTCACCTGTCCAAGTGCGTTCAGATGAAGTTGGACATCATTGTCTTGGTATCTAATCATTATCCTCATTGTTAACAATAAGCAGTTAATTTGTAGACTTCCAGGTACTTGTAATAATCCTCAAAGCCAAGGGCTAATTAGCTGGTGTTCTGACATTTTGGCATCAGAACATCACACCTTGGGTTACTATGTCATTTTGTGTCTTGTCTGTGTGGACAGCTGATGGTATTTCAATCAAAGGCAAAAACATGGAGGGCTAAACAGCGATTTGGATCTCCATAATATCCTGTAGCTTGAAAGTGTTATATTAAGTTGGCTTGGACGGAACCTGTCCCCGACAAAAAAAACCTTAGAAATACCTTTCCAAATCAAACTTTTAGTTTGGATGCAGTTACTCTTTCGCTTAATACAGTAGCTCTGTGAGGAACCTTGGAGTTATTTTTGATCAAGATCTGTTTTTCAATTCACATATTAAATTTGTTTCTAAGACTGCCTTCTATCATTTGTGTAATATTGCCAAGATTAGGAGCATCTTGTCTCAGAGTGATGCTGAGAAACTGATCCACGCTTTTGTTAGCTCTAGATTAGATTATTGTAACTCTTTATTATCAGGTTGTCCTAAAACATCTTTAAAAAGTCTTCAGTTGATCCAAAATGCTGCAGCAAGAGTTTTAACAGGTACTAGAAAGAGAGATCATATCTCTCCGGTTCTGGCCTCCCTTCATTGGCTTTAGAATTAAGTTTAAAATCCTTCTCACTTTCAAAGCTCTAAACAATCAGGCCCCTTTTTATTTAAAAGATCTGATACTACCCTATTATCCTAACAGAGCACACTACGCTCCCAAAATGCAGGATTACTTGTAATACCTAGAATCTCCAAAAGTACAATGGGAGGCAGAGCCTTCAGTAATCAAGCTCCTCTTCTGTGGAACCAGCTGCCAATCTGGATTCGGGAGTCAGACTCGATCTCTGATTTTAAGAACAGGGTGAAAACCTTCCTTTTTGATATAGCCTACAATTAGGGAGGTATCATGTGTCTCTGAACCCTTCCTTAGTTATGCTGCTAATAGGTTTAGACAGCCGGGGGACCTCCAATAATGCACTGGGCTTCACTCCTTTCTTCACTCTCAATGAAATATTTTTTTTTTTTTTTGCTGGTCATTAACATCTGTTTGTCCTCTCCCATAGATTGAGTCCCCATTGTGCTGTTTGCTCTCTACATGTCTGTTCTTTTCATCTTCTCTATCCCCTCACCCCCCAGCCAGTCGCAGCAGATGACTGCCCCTCCCTGAGCCTGGTTCTACTGGAGGTTTCTTCCTGTTAAAAGGGAATTTTTCCTCTCCACCGTTGCCAAGCACTTGCTCACAGGGGATCGCCTGATTGCTGGGGTCTTTCTGCAATTGTGGGGGTTTCCCCTATAGCTGAAAGTGCTATGAGATGACTGTTGTTGTGAAATGGTGCTATATAAATAAAGTTGAATTGAATTGAATTGAATTGAAACATCACAGCACAGAGACAGCCTTAGTGAAAGTTACTGATGACATCCTTATGGCATTTGACAAAGGACTTGTCTTCGTCCTTGTTTTATTGGACCTCAGCGCTGGCTTTGATACCACTGACCACCATATTCTGCTAGAGAGACTTGAACAGCAAATTGGCCTGAATGGAACAACGCAAAGATGTTCCAGTCTTATCTATCAGATCATTCCCAATTTGTTCATGTCTATAACAAGTCCTCTACTCAGACCACAGTTAGCTATGGAGTTCCACAGGGATCAGTACTTGGACCAGTATTGTTTACATTATACATGCTGCCTTTGGGAGACATTATGAGGAAGCATTCTATTCATTTTCATTGTTACGCTGATGACACTCAGTTGTATTTATTCATCAATCCAGATGATCCCAGCCAGTTGGGTTTACTCCAGGAGTGTCTTTAGGGTATCAAAACCTGGATGAACTACAACTTTCTATTGCTGAATACAGATAAAACTGAAATCATCGTCCTTGGCCCCAGACATGCTAGAAGTACTCTTTTTAGCAAGATAACAACACTAGATGGCATTGCACTCACTTCTACGTCTTCTGTTAGGAATCTTGGAGTTGTCTTTGACCAAGATGTGTCTTTCAACTCTCATATACAGCAAACCATTAAGACCGCCTTCTTCCATCTGCGTAATATTTCTAAAATTAGGCCCATCCTGTCTCATAAAGATGCAGAGAAACTTGTCCACGCCTTTATCACCTCTAGACTTGACTATTGTAACTCACTTTTATCAGGTTGCCCAAATAAGTCCATCAAGTTTCTCCAACTCATTCAGAATGCAGCTGCACATATCCTTGTGAGAACAGGGAGAAGAGATCACATTACTCCAGTTTTAGCTTCTTTACATTGGCTCCCAATAAAATATAGAATTCAAGATATTGCTCTTAACCACTTGCGCTCCGTTGTTCCGCGGGCGGGCAAGTCTCTGCGTCCTAGGACGCACGAGGGCGCAGGAGTGCGCCCTCGTGCGCACTCGGACGCATAGTCCAGATTGTGGTGATGTAGGTGGTGATGGTGATGTAGTGGCGTCCAAGCGCCACTAAAAAAAAAAAAAAAAGCAGACACAGCCGCGAACAGATTAGTTCATCTGATTGACCTCTCATTCGACTAATAAGAGCCTTGAATTGGGTTTCTGAAACCTTGAAGAGCCAATGAATGAAAACCTAGGAAGGAGGACCCGCCTACTGTGAATGCAGGAGCCAATTGAAGCACAGAAATTCAGGCTGGGTGAAGAGAGATTTACTGCTGCAGCAGATGAAAACAAAGGATGCTGGATGAATCTGCTACAGACCCCGCAGCATGGAGACCACCCACAAGTGGGACCTGCACTCATTCCAGCAGAATAGACGTTTAGGATTCTCTTCCGTCATCATAGACCGACGGAGGCCGACGACAAAGGTCGTAAATCATTCACCAAAACCGCAGTATTGGAATTATGTTTTGATCGGGATCCACGAGCCGAGCAGCGTCGCGTTCGTCTGACAATGGGGAAGAGAAGTTCGCCAGGACTCTGCTGCTGTGAAGAGGTAAGGTGTTATAAGCTAAATTATTATTTATCCCTGAAAACTGTAATCCAAAAATGACTTTTGACCAATCGGTAAATTACAACTGTACTGCGCACGAAGTACGAAGTGCGTGCGCCGCGATAAATGGTTCATTTGCCGTGTTCGGACTGTGAACGCCCCCCCCCCCCCCCGCTGCAGAAGAGGAGCGGGGTGGGGGCGTTCACGGTCCGAACGCCCCCCGGTCCGCGGGGGGAAGCATATGAGTCTATTCCTTCATGTAGCGATGGCCGTCTTCTGTAGCGGGGGGGGGGGGAGACAACCCCCCCCACACACACAGTAGTAGCGAGGGGGGGGGGGCCGCTGTGAAAACATGCAAGGAGTGTAATCCATCATGTAGCGAGGGCCGAACTCCTTCTTTTGTAGCGGGGGGGGGGGGCCCCCCCACACACACACACACAGACACAGCCCTGAGTGTGACCTTTCATTAGAGCCCAAAATGAAGATTCTACATTGAATTATTCAAAAGTTACGTTAGTTATTATTAGTTAGTTATTATTAGTTATTTTAGTTATTCAAAAGTGACGTTTTTCCAAACTGTGCCATTTGGCACAATTTGGCACAGTTCCAAAACGCCTGGGAACAGCCTGAGAACAAAGCTGTGTAAAATATTCATTTTTTGTGGTATTGTTACCAAAGTTGGATCTCAGCTTGATAACACTTGGTTCTACATTTCTGTTGCATTTTCCAGCCGGATCGGACAGCTGTGTGTTATTTGCAAGCATTTGTATCCAAAAAAACACTGTGTCCAAATTTATTTTCTTCAAGTTCAGTATGTTTAGATGACTGTAACTCAGTGGCCGGAGCACGTAGAGAGATTATGTTTTTTTTGCCAAAAAATTCAAAGTGTTTTCTTTTAAATGAGACCAACCCCATGAAGATGCTGCAAAGGGTTGAAGAACAGCTTTCGATTTACTTTGGGCACGTTATTTTTTGGCATTTTTAGGAAAATTGCTCGGAGTGCAAGGGGTTAACCTATAACGCTCTTAATGGTATGGCTCCTTCTTACCTGCAAGAACTCTTAGTTCCTTATCATCCAACCAGAGCTCTGTGCTCCCAAAAATCCAAACTACTAGTGGTCCCCAAGGTATCTAGAAGTAGATTGGGAGGTAGAGCTTTCAGCTATCAAGTTCCCTTCCTGTGGAACCATCTTCCCAGTTCAGTTCGGGAGGCAGACACTCTCTCTTTATTCAAAAGTAAGTTGAAATCTTTTCTCTTTGATAAGACCTTTAGTTAGAAATGCTGCCCCTGCCAGGTCTTTTCTTGCTTGTGCAGCCTGGCCAGGCTTGGTACTGGACTGTTTGGCTTTGAATGTTGTATTTTTATGTTTGTTTTTGAATGTAGCTACTCAACCCAGCCAGTCGAGGCAGATGGCCGTCCTCTATGAGTTATGGTTCCGCCCAAGTTTTCTGCCCGTTAATGGGAAGTTTTTTCTCACCTGCGTCACTGTAGTGCTTGCTCTTAGGGGTCTCTGCTGTGTTCTAGAAACTAAGAGTGTGGCCTAAACCCACTCTTTTCTGTAAAGTGCCTTGAGACGACCTGTGTTGTGATTTGGCACTATATAAATAAATTGAATTGAATTATTTCTACAAACCTATTACAAAATGGTCAGAGCACACTCGCAAGTTGGGATACAAGGAAGGCACCAAGTCTGACCACACACAGAAGCGAATGCTCCTCCTCCTGAAGTCAGCAGAGCAGCACAGTGAGACACAGCACACACCTGTCAGGGGAGGGGCAGGACACTGCCGGTATGAGGGGCTTTGCTGAAAAAATGGGACAAAATATAAATGTTCTTGCTATAATGAGGAATGTAGCGTTCATTTTTTAAACTATCAAACCTGGTTTAGTCAGTGACCGACCAAATCTTTGGCACTGGATTGGGGGGGGGGGGGCATGTGAGATATTGAAAAATGTTGCATTTCCCCATATTACGAGGTGGATTTAGATTTATATTCATCAAGAAGTAATATCTGAAAACCGTTTAAGGAGAATTTAATCTAGAAAAATAAAAAAAATTATGTTGAAATTGCATGGCCTCGAGCCAGCCTCGGCCGAGTTACCAAGGCCATAGGTGTCGAGGCTGAGGTCGGACTCGAGTCCTCCAACGCTGGTAAAAAGTCACACATTTATGGGAAAAAGTTTTAAGTTCATGAGAAAATATAAAAAGTGTAAAATTTTGAGAAATGTAGCACTATTTTGAGGAAAAAAGAAAATTTCTGAGAAAAAAGTTGCAAATTTTTGTTAAAAAAATAACAAATTGACACGATTAAAAAAAGTCAATTTTCCAAGACAAAAGCTTCAAATTTATGGGTTGAAAATTTAGCAGAAAAAAGGTAAGGTAATTTATGAGAATTAAGATGTGAGATTAGAAAATTTCCCATGAAAATCTGAACGTTCAAAGGAACCCCAATTGAAAACACTGCTCTTAAACTTGTGAGCCCTTCCTCCATGTTTGCTGTGACATTAGCTGAGTTTAAAAGATCTGAACACCGGCTCGCCTCGTTGTCGTGGAAACCAGTTCTAACCTGTCCACCTAATTCCTGAGGGCGCTGCTGTAGAAACGTTTATGGGGGCAACTTCCGGTTTCGGCTGAAGTGCAGTTAAATCAGTCAGCAAGAGTGGAGTAGTGGGGCATTTAAAATAGCATTTTTAAAAGCGTTTTAAATTTGTTTTAATGTACAGCCCACATACCTGTTTTGCTGTCAAGTGGCAGCTAATTTCAGCACTTGTAGTTTTTGTATTTTTTGAATGTTTTTGTGTAGTTCTGGTACTTGCTGCTGATCGTGGTGTGAGGCTCCGAAACCTAAGCTAAATCTGTGGCTTGAACAGCAATGTGTAGATCATGCACTGAAAACTTAAAAGGACTGTTGGTGTGCTCGGTGGTACAGACACAGGACAGACAACAGCACCAGGTATGTTTTCACTTGCATGAATGTCACAGATCTGGCGTTTATATATGTCACCAGAATGAAGGCTGCATGAAGTAAAATGATAAATAAAAAATAGTAAGTTTGCTTCCTAAGGCTTAACGATTTAAGAAAGATGTCAAATAGGTGGGTTTTTTTGCATTCGTTGCACTGCATTGGAACAAAATGGACTTGATTTTAGCAGCTTCAGCATGCATTAATTTTTAAATTATCGCAAAATATAGATCAATAAAATTTTGAACAATTGTCAGAAAAGGTCTGTATGTGTTAAGTTAAACAACAAGCATTTATGGTATGACAGCAGCATGACCATGTTAATTTTGGGGTAAAACAAACAGCTGCAGCTGTCTGCATTTATCCAACATTAAAACAGCCAAGCACAGTGTTGTGATTCTTTTTGGCTCTGACTAGATTTTATGTCTGCTCTAAGGTAAATTTGATTATGTCCAACATATTTTAACAAAATGCAACCAACTTTATTGCAGTGAAAACATTGATATATCTCAGAGCTTTTATTTGTTTGCAGCGTTAGCATCTTAGCAGCGGAGCTACAGTCTGCCAGGCCACTTTTTAAGGTCATCTTCTCATCCCTCGAAAGTCATGTGATTATATTACTCCTTTTGAGTTGCAAAAGGCCGTGTTCTTGCATTTTTGATGCCAAAGTCATTGTTTTTTAACAAGGAAAGTGTCTTGTTTCTGTGACAACCCCACTTTCTAAACTAGTACCGGAAGTTTCACCCATAATTCACGCAAGGCATCATGTGGGCTAGGAATAAGGTGGATAGAGAGCCTACAGTGTTAGACATGGCTGTAATTTCTGCAGTTACATACCATATTTCACCCAGTATGATACTGTAACACATTTTTCCAGGGAGTTACTGTAATTTCTGTTGCATTATGGGAAATTTTGTTGAATTTAGCTGCAACATCCAGTCAGTTAGGCTGCGTGTCCACCAAACGCGTTTTTTCAGCTCTGGGTGGCTATTTTCCATTCATTCTCTATGTAGTCAAGCGTTTACAACGCTGAGCGCCCTTAGCGCTGAAATGCTCTCGGCGGTGGTTGTTTTTTGTCACAGCACTCAGGGCACTCAGAGCTGAAAAAAGTTCAGCTTTTCAGAGACTGCAGCTGAGCCCGTCAATATCAGACCTAAGCAGCCAATCAGAACTTGCTGCGTGGGTGGGACATAGGACGACGGTACTTGTCTGTACTCAGACTACTGCTTTCCGTGTCATCATATTTCACATCCAGAGCTGCTAAAACACGTTTCCTGTCCATTGTTATTTAGAGACTGCTATTAAAAAATCAGAAGAAAGTCTGACCATAGGAAAGTGGAAGTGCTGAGCTGAGAGTGGCAAGCTGTTGCTGGGATACAGGACACAGGCTTTTTTCCCCCAGAGCGTCATGCACAAACGCTGAAAAAAAATGCTCAGGGCGGTTGGGTGACAAAAAACGCATCTTTTTGAAAATAGGTTCTTACTGTATTTAGCCTACTGTAACGGCTTTGGCACACATTTTTTTTTTAAAATTAAGCAGTTGTCTGTACAAAGAGATTTTAATTCAAAGTCATTTATTGTTTTTGTATTGCTGATAATGATATTTAGATTAATAAGCCTTCATTTAAAGAAGGAACCATTGTTGTATTGTTTTCAATTACAATACTAAACTGTAATTCAGTTACAGTGTAGTACTGTAATTCTAAGTTACTGACAACACCCCTTGTAATGTCTAACAGTGTACGTAGCACCCTCTACTTCGGCATAATGGGACTTAACTTTGGGGAAAAAAAATATGCATGGGAGTCACTGGCAAGAGAGAGATTACTTTTTGATCCCGAGTGAATTTTGTCATGAATTACACATGATGTTTGTCAAATTTAAAGAAATTCTCCACATAAATAAAGCTGTTGGTTGCCATATATCTCTGGGGGTATAAGGATGAAATAATATGTAAACAGAAAGACTCAAATCTGCTCAGGTTACGTCATCATTTTGGAAGTGAGCCCAGGAGGAACCAAGCATTTCTGTCTGAATGGGACCAATTTCCAATTCTAATATCAACACCCCCTTGCACAAGTAATAGGCTTTTTATTTAATGATTTAGTGTCAACCTAATACTATAACTTGAAGCAGCATTATTGCAGCCAAAGGACACCTGCTGCTGCCCAACAGATTCTCAATTTGACATGCCGGTATAGAAGATGCTCCGACTTTTCCCTCAATCCTCCATCGATTCTGGTCTCTCTCTTCCTGTGCAGGGAAAATCCCCTGCTCCACTCTTCCCCATCCATGGCTTTGTTTCCTCCCATCCTCCCCTGTTCCTCCCTTCCTCTTGTTCTTCATGCTTCACTGTTACAGTCACCAGGGGAAGAACTACTAACACAGACTAACACACACACTTTCTCTCTCTCACGCAGAGAGAGTGTGACTCCCAGCCCTCTAATGGCTCCATTTAGACAATGTGTCGCATCAGCAAGTCGTATGGCTGAATAATGAAAAGAGAAGGAGGGAAAAGGAGGGCAAGTAAAGAAGAAGAAGAAAATGAGGAGTTGCTTTCCCTTCCACCCAGGCAGCTGCTTCAACCGTAAATGTTGTTCTGCTGCACACACCGTCGATGGCATGACCCTGTGTGTGTGTTGGGGGGAGATTCCATTCATCTCCACCATACTCCAGCCTGTGCAGTTGTTGTGGAGAAATATGGCCTCCAGGGTTATGCTGAAGCTCCTGTGTTATGTTTATGATGCAGCAAAACAGAGAGAGAGAATAATGATGCGCATTCTTTATATCTCTTGCCTCCAAAGAAAATTCCCCCCCTCTCTTTCTTTTAAGTATTGCAGAGTAGTATACACTCCTCAGCTTCTCAAATGTTACCTCAATAACACACACAGAAACGGTTTCTTACAAGCAGGGCCGTTTCTAGCTTTTTGGAGGTGTTATGCAAGATTGTGTTTGGGGGACCCGCTGGTGCCCCACCCCCCTCCAGCACTAGCCCTAATTCAGACAGGTTTTGGACTAAATCTGGTCTAAGCCTCAATTTAGTCCAAAACACATGTAAATTACAGCTAGTAATAGCTCAGAATAAAAGTCACAAATCTACAAGAAAAAAGTAGCAAATTTCTGAGAAAAACTGAAAATTTCTGAGAAAAAAGTAGCAAATTTATGTTTAAAAATTTGCAGATTTACAAGATAAAAAAAGTCAAATTTCCAAGTCAAAAATTGCAAATTTATGGGAAATGTTGCAAATTTAGGAAAAAGGGACGAAGTTTATGAGAAAAAAGTCATAAATTTATGAGAAAAAAGTTTCAAATGTATGAGAAAATATCAGAAATGTATAAGAAAAAATGCAAATTTATGAGCAAAAAGTAGTGACTATATGGGAAAAAATGAATTAAAAAATTTATGAGAAAAAATTTAAAATTCAGAAAAAGTAGCAGTATTATGAGGAAAAAGGCACAAACGTATGAGGAAAGATGAAAATTAATGAGAAAAAAATTGCAGGTTTACAAGATAAAAATTGTAAATTTATGAGAAAAAGTTTCAGATTTATGAGAAAATATTAAAAAATATATAAGAAAAAAACCTGCAAATTTATCAAAAAGTCATAAATATATGAACAAAAGAATTTACAAATTTTTGAGAAAAAGTTGCAAATTTCTGAGAAAGTAAATTTAATTTTTGAGAAAAAGTAGCACTATTATGAGGAAAACAGTTGCAAACATATGAGAAAAGATGACATTTTCAGAGAGAAAAGTAGCAAATTTATGTGTAAAAACTGCAAATTTGCAAGAAGAAAAAATCATATTTCCAAGACAAAAATTGCAAATCTATGGGAAAAAGTTGCAAATTTAGGAGAAAAAGAGTCACAAATTTATGAGAAAAGGATTCAAATTTAGAGAAAATATAAAAAAAAATGTATAAGAAAAAAAAACTGCAAATTTATCAGTAGAAATAAAGTGTATATATAATATATATTACAAATTTATGAGAAAATGTAAAATTTTGAACAAGTAGCACTATTATGAGGAAAAAATTGCAAACAAAAGAAAAGATGAAAATTTCTGAAAAAAAGGAGCAAATTTATATTATAAAAATGCAAATTTACAAGATTAAAAAAATAATTAAATATTAAAAATTGTATTTTAAAAAAACTGCAAATTTATGAGCAAAAAGTAGTGAATATTTGAGAAAAATAATTTACTAATTTATGAGAAAAAAGTCACAAATTTATGAGGAAAAAAGTCGTAGTTTTATGAGGAAAAAAGTTGTATATTTGTGATAAAATTTACAAGAAAAACATTATAAATTAATGAGGAAAAAAATAATTTATCCAAAAGTAGTTACAAATTTACAAAAAAAATGCAATTTTTTGAGACAATTACAAGTTTATGAGAAAAAGTTGGAAATTTGCACACAAAAAAGTTTATGGTAGTTTTAATTCCTATCAAAAAACTGTTGAGGTTGAACTTGTATCTTGGGCCCCTCCTAGTGGCTGAGGTAACATTTGCGTACTCTGCATTCTAACCAGAAACGGCTGTGCTTACAAACACACGCAGACAGAATCCCTCCTGGATGTGAGCGGGCATCTGTACCATCTCATAAATGATATATCGTCCCTTTTAAGCTACACACTCAGAGCAGAGATCCGACAGAGAGAAAGTGCAGCTATAGCTTTTGGTTTTTTTTTTTAATCCTTACCACCTTATGTTTTTCACCAGCAGCTGTTGGTAGCAGAATGGGATTTATGAGCTACATTAACATTTAATATCTTATTTTACAATGTTTGTATTTTTTTTTTCCTGTGGGGAAAATGCAACACTGTCTTGAGCAGAGTTAAACATTAAATTTGCATTTGAAACTTAGATGCTACATGGTGAATCTCTAACCATTGTTCGTTTTGGGATTAAAGTCATCAAAAAGTAATCTATCCTGTGTTACCCAATGAATTATTTTGTGGTCCCAAAAATACATTTTCCTTTGTAATTATAACTGTATTGAATTCATAGTTTGTCCTAAACCTAGAGAGTAATTATTTGGCACATCTCCTCCACTACATAAGCAGCAGTGACAACTTTATCACCCTGGTACAAAATATCCATTCCAATCCACCTTTATTTATAAAGCACTTTAAAAACAACCACATCTGACTCAAAGTGCTGTACATAAAAACAAAAGACATAAAAACAATAAAATACCACTTAAAAAAATACAAAACAGCACAAATAAATTGTAATCATAGAATAAAAGCAATAAAAACAAGTAAAATCAATGTCTCAAGCTGGGTCAAAAGCCGAAGAATAAAAATGGGTTTGAGATGAGTTTTAAAACTGGACAGGAAAGAGGCCTGTATGATGGACAAAGGCAGATTGTTCCACAGTTTAAGGGCAGCAACAGAAAAAGCTCTGTCCCCTCTGAGCTTCCTCTTTGATTTTGCTCCAGGAGCAGCTGATCAGCTGACCTGAGAACCGAGCAGGGGTGTAAGGATGAAGGAGCTCAGAGAGGTAAGGCAGGGTAAGGCCATTTAATGATTTAAAAACAAATAGAATTTTAAAATGAACCCTAAAGTGTACAGGCAGCCAGTGAAGGGAAGCTAAAATGGGTGTAATGTGGTCCCTCTTACGTGTTCCAGTTAAAAGACGTGCAGTGGCATTTTGAACCAACTGGAGATGTGAGAGGGAAGACTGGCTAACTCCAAAATAAAGTGTGTTTCTGTCATGAATCCCCCTTTCAAGGGCAGGCGGATAAGATAAGATAAGATAAGCCTATATTAGTCCCATAATGGGGAAATTCCAGGATTGCAACAGCACAGGGATAGCAACACTCAGAGCAATAATTTAGAAGATAAGATAATAAGAGCAGTGAATATACATATGTACACATAAATATATTTATACAGTGCGGAGCATTGTAGCTAGATGGAATAAACAGCATGACGGTCTATTTAGTTACTCCATATAGTATGAATATGTACCCATACAGCATATTATGTATTTGAATCAGCCTAGTTGTCACCCTCCGTAGTGATTGATATTGTCCTAGTTGTATAATGGGGGGACCATTATTGTGCAAGTTTGTTGCGTCTTTTGCATTCAATACTGTTAGGTTGTAATGTTTTTTTACGATCTCTGCGAGCAGCCCTGCTTAGGTTATAAAGTCTGACAGCCATAGGTAAGAAGGACCTGCGAAACCTCTCAGTTGCGCACCTAGGATGATGTAGCCTACTGCTAAATACACTCCTCAGTGCATTCAGTATGTCCTGCATAGGATGGGACTCAGACTCCAGCAGAGATGACAGCTTAGCCACCATCCTCCTCTCTCCTATCTCCTCCACTGGGTCGAGGCGCTGCCCCAGAACCGAGCTAGCTTTCTTGATCACTTTTTTCAGTCTCTTCCTGTCGGCTGCTGTGATGTCGTTGCCCCAGCAGACCACTCCAAATGTGATGGCTGATGCCACCACTGAATCGTAGAAGGTCTTCAGGAGCACCTCTTGTACACCAAAAGACCTGAGCCTCCTCAGTAGGAACAGCCTGCACTGTCCCTTCTTGTAGAGTGCATCGGTATTGTGTGACCAGTCTAGTTTATTGTTCAAATGAACACCCAGGTACTTGTAGGATGTCACCATCTCAATGTCTGTTCCCTGGATGTTTACTGGTGCTGTAAGAGGTTGTCCTCGCCTGTGGCAGTCCACCACCAGCTCCTTAGTTTTCCTCGCGTTCATCTGGAGGCAGTTCCGATGGCACTAGTCCATGAAGTCCTGGATAATTCCTCTGTACTCAGCTTCATCTCCATTGGAGATGAGGCCGACAATCACAGAGTCGTCAGAGAACTTCTATAGATGGCAGTGTGTTGTGTTGTGTGAGAAGTCCGCAGTATAAAGGGTGAACAGGAAGGGAGCCAGAACTGTTCCCTGGGGGGGCCCCCCCGTACTGCTGATGATCATGCAGATGACACCATATGCACTCTGTAAGTTTGCAACATTTATTAACAAAAAGACAAACACTACACATACATACAAGGGAATGATGAATGGAGCACTGGAGGGGAATGGGGCTCACGCCGATGGGAAAAAGAGAACAGCCTGGATGGACCGAGGTTGAGGCGCTTGGACACGCCAGGGAAAAAGAGATGAACCCTAGCTGGAGTCACACCCGAAGAGAAATGGGGCTCACGGCTGAGGAAAACGGGAAAAAGATAAGTCCACGGCGGAGCGCACCCATTCACCTCTGCCGGGAAAAACAACCCACCCTGGGCGGGAGGAGGGGGAACCTAGACACAGAGGGACCAAAACAAGGAGGACCCACGGCGACCTCAGGCAGAGGTAGAGGACCCACAGTGACCACTGACAGAGATGGAGGACCCAAAGTGACCTCTGATGGAGATGGAGGACCCATGGTGACCTCTGATGGAGATGGAGGACCCACGGTGACCTCTGACGGAGATGGAGGACCCACAGTGATCTCTGACGGAGATGGAGGACCCACAATGACCTCTGACGTAGAAGGAGGCTCAGAAAGAGAGGAAACAGACACGGGTTCAGAGTCACCAGCAGCAGTGGAGCTTGGCGAGGAGTTGCAGCTGGCAGATGCAACTGGTCCTCCCTACCAAGAGCCAAGCAAGAGCTCTCTTACACAGTTAGAGTGAAAACAAAAAAGAGAACTTGCCTGATCTCAATCTCCACCGCCATCCAGGACTCCAGCGAATTAGGCTGGGATGTCTCGACTCCGGACATCTGGCGATCCAACCCCAGCACAGTCACCTCAGACAGGGAAGAAGAAAGAAACACTGGAGCATTACCAGCAGCAGTGGAGTCCGGTGAGGAGAACTCAGGAGCAGAGGACATCTGCAGGTGATTCTCCCTGCCACGAGCAAGACAAGCTTTCTCTAAGGCTAATAATGGAGTGACTGAGCAGAGAACTTGCCTTGACTCGATCTCCGCCGTCGTCCAGATGTCTGGTGACTCCGCTGCAACAACCCCCACAGCAGGCATGATAGTGGATGCTGCCCAAGGACCTCCAGGCGTGGCGACCAACACAGGTGGAGCTTCCGGCGTGGTGGCTCAAGCTGGAGGTTGCCTCACCGATGATGTTGGCTCCCGTGCTGCTGAAACCAGGGGACGCTCTCTTGTCGGCTCAAGTTTTAAGGCACAGGTAGCATTCTCCTCCCATCCAGGATGTGGCTGTGGGGCAGGAATGGAATCTTCCCGGGCCGCAGGCTCCTCCGTCATCTGGCGTTTCCATCCCAGGACTGGCGGACACTCAGGGGACACAGGAGGAGGCAGGGAGAGGCAGGTGAGGAACCGGTGGCAGCATCAGGCAGTGAGGACTCAGCTAGCGTGGGCTGCAGGTGCTGAGCCTCACCACCGGGAATAAGACAAGGCATTTCATCTAAAAGTGTTTGAGAATGAAAATGTACTTGTCTTATTTCCCGGGGCGTGATGGTAACTGCTGCAGAAGACCCAGGTGAATTCCTGTTCATGGCTGCAGCAGGCATTGGCACCAATGTAGATAATGGAGGAGACAGCCCTGCAGGCATGCTGATGGCCCGCCACTCAGCAGTGGGAGGCAACGCTGTGGAGGAGAAGGGGACAGCAGCGGCAGACAAGGAGAAGGAGACTGACGGAACAGCTGAGGGAAACAGTTCGAAAATGGCGAGGAGGAGACTGCTGGGAAAGCGGAGGCTGCGGAGGTCACCTGGTGAGGAGGCGAAGGCGGGCAAGACACCGGAGTCCGGGGACACTCATTCGTTGTCACAGACCTTGGTGCAGATGGTTTGCCAGACCTCCTCCCGCGGAGTGGCTGTGAAGCTGACGGAGCGGGAACTGGAGCTGGGGCTGGCAAGGAGCCAATGACGCTGAAGTCCGGGGATGCTCTCTTGTCGGTGTAGACCTTGGTTTGCTGACAGGCCTCTTGACCTTTCTGCGATACTCCCGCTGCAGGTCTTCCACTAGGAAAATCCTCTCTCTTCCCTCAGCATTCAGCACAAGCCGAGGATGACGCTGCACAGCTGCCTCTGCAAGACCCAAGTACCACAGAGTGTCTTTAGGGGTGGAATATTAACGAGCATTGACAATGAGTTCGTCTATCTCCATAACAGCTGTGCGGAGCTCCCACCCCAAGCTCAGTGGGCACTGTCTTTTACCTGCTGACATCTCAGAAGGTGTGGGGTAACAAAAAGGGGAAAAAATAATTACGGGGAAAAAGAAAAAATGCAAAACTCAGAGGCTGGTGTCACACACTGGCTGTGTCCTTCTGTCATGAATTGCCCTTTTCAAGGCCAGGCAGATGACACCAAATGCACACTGTAAGTTTGCAACATTTGTTAACAAAAAGACGAACACTACACAAACACTACACTTACATACAAGGGAATGATGAATGGAGCACTGGAGGGGAATGGAGCTCACGCCAGTGGGAAAAAGAGAACAGCCTGGATGGACCCAGGCTGAGGCGCTCGGACTCGCCAGGGAAAAAGAGACAAACTGTAGCTGGGGTCACACCCGAAGAGAAATGGGGCTTACGGCTGAGGAAAATGGAAAAAGGATAAATCCACGGCGGAGCGCACCCATTCACTTCTGCGGGGAAAAACACATACATTTGGAGTAACAGCAGGTCACTCTGAGGCAGCTAACAGTAGGACATGGCAACGAGAAACGTTGCCGTGTCCTTAAATGGCTGAATGAGAAAATGAACAATGAATGACAGGTGTGGGTCACAAGAGTGAGGAAATAATCAAACAACAATTGACAGCTGTGCAGTCCGCGAAACAGAGTTTGACAGCCAGACATGTACGGGAGCTGTCAAAATAAAAGCACCAGAGTGAATAAATACTGCTACCGAAAATAGAATGAACATAGATCCACGAAATGCAAATAATACAATAAATACAAGATGATATACAAATACATAAACAGGACCAAAATGACAGAGAATACAAGATAACTCATAAACGAACAGAGACAAATAACAACCCAGACAAAGAACATAAATGCATGAAAACCCCCAAACTAAGAAAACCATAATAAATACAAAATTAACAGATACAGAAAAACAAAAGATGACAAAACAACTTGGAGGCTGAACACAACACCCACCTGTGCTCAGGATCATGACAGTTGCAGTAATCCAGCCGAGATGTAATGAAGGCATGGATTACTGTTTCAAAAGTGCTGCCTTAAAAGAATGGGTTTAACCTTTGCCAGCTACCTCAAATGAAAAAAGCTGGATTTGACTACTGCACCAATTTGACAGTTTAATCTAAAATCACTGTCCATCTTAAAACCCAAATTAGTAACAGTTGTCTTAATAAACTGTGCCAAGGGGCCCAAGTCAACGGGGGGGGGGGGGGACTCATAGGAACCACTGTGTCCAAAAACCATCACTTCTGTCTTCTTTTCATTAAAACTTAAAAAGTTTAAAGCCATCCAAGCTTTAATGTCATCAAGACATGCAAGAAGTGGTTTAATTGAGAAGGCCTCCTTCTGCTTTAATGGTACATACTGTATATCTGACTGTCATCAGCGTAACAGGGGAAGGAGATACCATGCTTCCTCACGATTGAACCCAGTGGAAGTAAGTACAGGGCGAAAAGTAAGGGCCCTAAAATTGAGCACTGTGGGACTCCACATGACAGAATAGAATAGGCTTTATTACCTCCGCCAAGGAGGTTATGTTTTCATCGGCGTTGGTTTGTCTGTCTGTCTGTCTGTCTGTCTGTTTGTTTGTTAGCAAGATAACTCAAAAAGTTATGGACGGATTTTCATGAAATTTTCACAGATTGTCAGAAATGGGGTATCCTACAGATGATTAGATTTTGGTGGTGATCCGGATCACCGTCGAGAAGAAAACCGCCATTACGGAAAATGCCATTTTCGTGAATAACTACTCAACCACTAATCTTATCATTGTGAATCCAATTGCTAGTCATATGTTTTCATGTTCAACGAATCTGAAAACGTACACACAAACACTGTATGGGGGGAACTGCGGCGCTTGGCGGAGGTCTGCGCTCTCCGAGTGCTTTTCTAGTTGTCATTGTACAGTTGTACAGCACAACTACAGGAAAGCCGAGGAAGATTTAAAACCAGCCAGACTTACAGACATGGTTCTATCTGCCAAAGAGGACCTGAACCATTCCAATGCAGTACCAAAAATCCCCACTAGATGCTGCAGACAGGATATTAAAATGTCATGGTCCACTGCATCAAAGGTAGCAGTTAGGTCAAGCAGCGGGTGGATTCCACCGGTGGCGAGTAAGACAGCAACTCCCACTAGCCACTTTGGCGGGTGTAGTTTTCTCAAACGACATCTAAATAATAAGCCTATTGCAGTGTGAGACTATGAAACTACAACTCCCATAAGCACTATCTGCACACACACTGTATTCTCATTGGTCCACTGTCGGCAGCAGGAGCCCCAGTACACAGGAGAAGATGCTCAGCGTGCTGGGTACAGGTGAAGGCACGGACAGGCTGCTCTGTGGTTCAGTTCATTTTATAGCCAGTCTGAAGAAATGAACAGACAGCAGCTGCTCTAAGCGATCAGATCACGGGATAACTGCCCCTGATCCTCCGCCCAGCAGTGAGAATAACCTCTGCTCTCTCCCCCCACATTAGCTCCTTCCTCTGTGGTTAAATATGATTATTTTTAGAAGAAGAAGCTCCCGTTAGTCATGCAAATTTAAATTTTTGTATTACAGAGAGAAAAAGGGACTAAACTTTAGGTTGCTGTAAAGAGCAAATGAAGCTTCTTCTGAGGTGAACTTTTGTTTATCTGCGATTATCTATGATATCTGTGATTTGCAGCTATTTCATGAAAGTAAAATCTCTAATTATGTATTTTTAATATGCTGGTCCAGGGGTGTCAAACATGTGGCTCGTGGGCCAAAAACAGCTTGCCAGGGGGTCCAAGTTTTTCTCTGAATTTACAGCTTTCTTTCGAGAAAATGTCATACTTTTTCTACTCATTAGAATTGTTCATGTAAATCTGACACATTTTTCTCCTTAAGATGAGACTTTTTACCTCATCAGTTTTCTTTTCTTCTTTTTTCTGGTGAAAACAGGTAGTGTCCATTTAGATTAAATCCATTTAATTACTAATCCGTTACTAATGACAACAATGATGACAGCAATTACTAATGATGTTGTGCAGCCCTGAAGGGGTGTCCCAATTCACAGGGGTCATTTTCAACTCCTACCCCTTGGCCTTTGATTTCAAGGACCAAGGGGTGGGGGCAGGCAAAGGGGAAGAGGAACAGATGAGAATTTGGACAGAACCCAAATCTACCTTTACTTCACTCTCATATTGCAAATATCTTTCTCAACTGTTTTACAGTATTTGCTGCTGTTAAAAATTAGTGTTTCTCTTGCAATTTTTTATGAACTGTATGTATAAGGGTCACATTTACAAAGGTTGTAAATTTAGTTCAAGTAAAATTTAGCACGCAATAGTCAAATATGATCATTTTAGACATAATTTTCCAACCACAAAATTGTGGCTAGTGAAAAGGCTGAGTGGCTACTAACTTTGCAAAATCACTAGTCACAGTGGCCAGTGAGCAAAAAAGTTAATGTCAAGCCCTGCCCACAACTTGAATGTTCTGCCCAAATCTTTTAGATGTCACAGTATTATTAAAGCTATGGTCACAAATACCCTTACAAATGGCTGCAAACACCGTACAAATGACTTTTGGACTATTTCGTACGGCCTTCTTAAGGCGGCTGTAGGAGAATCCAGACCATTTGTAGGTTTGTGACCAGATCGATGATCTCGTTCAAGATTTCTACAAACGCCCCACAAAAACCTCTCATCAAAGGGAAACTATATGAATGCCATAGGAACAACGTAAGAACTACACAAGATGTTGACTGTAAGTATGCCTCAAGAACACCTTAAGTTGTTCTTTAGGGCCCCTAACAGTGGTTGGAGGAAACAGTGTATGAATCCCCATTCCTACAGAGATTTGTACAGTGTGCGTAAGGTGGTAGTGAGGCACTCATAAGGTGGAAGTACGTCATTCGTGCGACATTTGTGTCGACAAAATGTGCCCAAGCCATGAGATCTTCCTACCAACGACTTGAGAGTGCCATGAGTTGCACAAAAATTTTCATAAGATGGCAGTAAGTGTTGCCGTTGGAAGATCCCAAGGCACCCTTACAAAGAACTTAAGAACTCTAGGCCATCGTACAACAGAAAAGCACCTCATTTCTCAAGAATGCATCAAGTTGCTCTTGCAAATTAAATGGCAGCCATAAGAAACTATGTCCCTGTACTGTTGTTTTGGTTCCGTGAGGTCTACTTTGTGGTCATTTGGTTGCTCTAGCTTGAACAATTAATTTTAAATTTCATCATAACTAACAGTTATTATGTGCAATCACCACTGTCCCCGGAGAGTACAGTGGTGTGAAAAAGTGTTTGCCCCTTCCAGATTTCTCATTTTTTTGTATGATTGTCACACTTAAATGTTTCAGATCATTAAACAGATTTAAATATGAGACAAAGATAACACATGTAAACACAAAATGCAGTTTTTAAATGAAGGTGTTTATTAGTAAGGGTAAAAAAAAATCCAAACCTACATGGCCCCGTCTGAAAAAGTGATTGCCCCCCTGTTAAAACATAAATTAATTGTGGCTTATCACATCTTTGGAAAGCTGAGTTCAATTTCTGTAGCCACACCCAGGCCTGATTACTGCCACACCTGTTCTCAATCAAGGAATCACTTAAATAGGATCTGGCTGACAAAGTGAAGTAGACCCGCAGATCCTCAAAAGCTAGACATCATGCTGTGAGCCAAAGAAATTCAGGAACAAATGAGAAACAAAGTAACTGAGATCAGTCATTCTGGAAACAGTTATAAAGCCATTTCTAAAGCTTTGGGACTCCAGCGAACCACAGTGAGAGCCATTATCCACAAATGGCAAAAGCATGGAACAGTGGTGAACCTTCCCAGGAGTGGCCGGCCGACCAAAATTACCCCAAGAGTGCAGCAACGACTCATCCAAGAGGTCACAAAAGACCCCACAACAACATCCAAAGAACTGCAGGCCTCACTTGCCTCAGTTAAGGTCAGTGTTCATGACTCCACCATAAGAAAGAGACTGGGAAAAAAAGGCCTTCATGGCAGAGTTCCAAGACGAAAACCACCTGCTGAGCAAAAGGAACATAAAAGCTCATCTCAGTTTTGCCACAAAACATCTTGATGATCCCCAAGACTTTTGGGAAAATACTCTGTGGACTGACGAGACAAAAGTTGAACTTTTTGGAAGGTGTGTGTCCCATTGCATCTGCCATAAAAGTAACACAGCTTTTCAGAAAAGGAACATCATACCAACAGTAAAATATGATGGTAGTGTGATGGTCTGGGGCTGTTTTGCTGCTTCAGGACCTGGAAAACTTGCTGTGGTAAATGGAACCATGAATTCTGCTGTCTACCAAAAAATCCTGAAGGAGAATGTCCAGCCATCTGTTCGTGACCTCAAGCTGAAGTGCACTTGGGTTCTGCAGCAGGACAATGATCCAAAACACACCACTGTCCACCTCTGAATGGCTTAAGAAAAATCAAAATCAAGACTTTGGAGTGGCCTAGTCAAGGTCCTGACCTGAATCCAATTGAAATGCTGTGGCATGACCTTAAAAAGGCGGTTCATGCTTGAAAACACTCCAATGTGACTGAATTACAACAATTCTGCAAAGATGAGTGGGTCATAATTCCTCCACAGCGCTGTAAAAGACTTATTGCCAGTTATCACAAATGCTTGATTGCAGTGGTTGCTGCTAAAATTGGCCCAACCAGTTATTAGGTTTAGGGGGCAATCACTTTTTCCACACAGGACCATGTAGGTTTGGGATTTTTTTCTCTTAATAATAAACACCTTCATTTAAAAACTGCATTTTGTGTTTACTTGTGTTATCTTTGTCTAATATTTAAATTTTTTTGATAATTTGAAAAATTTAAGTGTGACAAACTTACAAAAAAATGAGAAATCAGGAAGGGGTCAAATACTTTATTGCACCACTGTATGTTATGCCATTAATGTTAGCTAGCTGAGCAGCAGTAGTCGCGTTAAATGACAATTCTCCTTCATTGATGGATTTACTGTATTTTAGCAGTGACAGAAAATTTTCAAGGCTGAATTGTGATTTAACTCATGACTGCAATTTCTTGTAATTTTGGAGATTCAACAGTCAGCTAACTTAGATTCAGTATGAAAACGAAAACAAGATTCTTTGCCCCCAACAGTATCCTAAATACCAGCTTCCCTTCTGAGCTCCAGCCTGTGGAGGTATCGTCCCAGATGCTGAGATATGCGTAGACGGAGGCTTGTGAAGTTTAGGGCCTGTTTGTCCGGCTCCTGGCACAACAGCAATCAGTCCTGCTCCTCTTTGCTTCGTGGTGCTCAATGGATGTTAAATAAAAGTAAAAAATAAAAGTAATTGTATCTTGGGAAGAGGTCACCGTGGTAACAGCAGCATGTTTCCTTCCAGTATATCACTGGATTGGCCTATACACTGTACACGCACAGTCCTTTCTCTAATTCTTGCATTTATCATATACTGTATTTCACTGCTCATGGAGCTCACCTGCCTATTCTAAGGTACAAATGGTCCCTTTGGTGGAATTTTTGTAGCGTACATCTCTGTATCAGTCTAATGGAGAGAAGAGGCTCTGATAACATAAAAGGCTTTGGATGTTATTGAAAATCTCACCTTTAGTAATTTAAATACTCTGCTAAACAGCCCTACAGTGAGAGAAAAGACATGAATACTTCCAGATTTTACATGTTCAATGGCTGTGTTGATTTTTATTTAAGGTGTACTGCCTTTGGTTTGAAGGCATTTGAGCTCAAAATATCGTAGACTACTTATTATACTATACATTTACTTTGCTGCTAGAGGAGATTGCAAAGTATTGTGATGACCCTGTGCTTGTATGTGTGTTTATGTCTGCACCCTACCCAAAGTTAAAAATGAGGGCCCCACATATCTCTGTCGCCATTGTTCCTTTTTAGCTTTGTAGCATTTGAATATTATTGATGCTCCAAATTACACCCCTACTTTGACACTTCAGTACTGAATAGAATTCAATAGATCAAAAAAAAAAAAGTATTCAAATGACACAGTGTTATATTTCGATGTTCTTTCCAAGACTTGGATCTGTCTTTCCTTGTGTGTCCTCTGTGGGGAATTTTTCAGCTGCTAAAATCTTGAATGCAGCACTGGTCAGCAGTAAGCCACCAATTCCCACATGTCACATTGAATTAAAGTCACGTTCATTACTACTTAGTGGTAAGCCACAAGAACCTAAAGGGAAGATGGATTTCCTGTTGCGTCATAGTAGTTTTTTTTAGCCTCTGCATATGGTTTTCATACATTAATGAAAGGAAGCCAGTGGGTCCTCTGAAGATTGACAACATGAATCTAAAGCCATGGCTTCGGGTTTAAAACTTGTATATTTTAGTGACATTTAGACAATGCCATGGGTGTCAGTATAAAGGCCCGGGGGCCAAATTTTCCCCACTTATAAATTTACAACTTTTTTTTTTAACCTTTGCATATTTGTGACATTTTCCCCATCTTCTAAGTTTGAGAAATCCCACATATCGTCACTGTCTAGCGCAAACCTCATATGTATCTCCAAAACAGATATTTTTAAGAAAATTTTGATTGATTTTATTCACATGGCTTTTCTAATGCTTATCACTGGTTGAATTTGAATTTATTTATTTATTTCGGATAGTACAGTACAGGTTAAAAGAAACTGTATAATATAACAACAAGGTCAAATTAGACAAAGACTCCTCCTACTATACAATTCCACGTGAGTTATCCGAAATGGGTGATGGCTGAAGCCGCAGCTTATATTGCCCACCCATATTCCATCCAAGAATTCAAAAGAGAAAAAAGAGAAAACAAGACAAGAGTGATTACAATTTAAAGCAAAGCTAAGACAAAATGTGACTGAGAGAAAAAAGAAAACTAAGCTAGTCTAAGTTAAGCGGTTACTATTCAAAACAAATCTAAGACAAAATGTCACAGAGAAAAAAAGAAAAAAAAAACTAAGCTACAACACAACACGGGCTGGATATGTCAATCCTTATGTGAGTTTACATGTCGTCTTGTAAATATGTTTGGAGTATTTCTTCCTTTAGTTTTTGTTTAAATTGTCCAAGCGTTGTACATGATTTTAATTCAGGTCCATAATCGTTCCATAATCTGACTCCTTGCACTGAAATACAGTGTTGCTTGGTGGTTGTTCTCACTGTAGCCTTTTGAAATATACATGTTCCTCTGAAGTGATATCGTTTCTCCCTTGTTTGGAACAACTTTTGGATATTTGCGGGCAGTGATAAATTCTTCACTTTGAACATTATTATTGCGGTTTTAAAGTCAACCAGATCTTTCAACTTGAGAGTTTTTTGTTTAAGAAAAAGTGGGTTTGTTGGTTCCCTGTAAGCTGCTTTGTTTATTATTCTAATAGCTCTCTTTTGAAGCATAAAGAGTGGATATATGTTTGTTTTATATGTATTTCCCCATACTTCATTACAATATGTCATGTATGGGAGTATTAATGAATGATACAAGGTGTATAGTGTGGGTTGATTCAGCAAATATTTCACTCTGTGTAATATTGCAATTGATTTGGATACTTTACCTTTAATATAATTAATATGTGACTTCCAACACAGTTTGTTATCAATTATTACTCCAAGAAATTTAGCTTCAGATACCCTTTCAATCTCTACACCATTTACACTGAGTTTGGGTACTGGGTTGTTGTGATGGTTGTTAAAGACTATAAATTTTGTCTTACTTAAATTGAGCGTTAATTTGTTTGAATCAAACCACAGTTTAAGCTTTCCTAATTCCTTTCCGAGTGTATCCAGAAGTTGTTCCAAATTGTTTCCACTGCATAGCAGATTAGTGTCATCGGCAAACAATATTAAGTCCATTTTTTCTGAAACTTTACATATATCGTTTATATACATATTGAATAATAATGGTCCCAAAACTGAACCCTGTGGGACTCCACAGGTGACCTTCAGTAACTCTGAATTTTTGTTGCTAACACATACATACTGATATCTATTCTTTAAGTAACTACTTAACCAGGACAGTGCTACCCCTCTAATACCACAATTTTGTAGTTTCTTTAATAATAAATTGTGATCTACTGAATCAAATGCTTTTTTAAGATCTAGGAATACTCCAATTTGATATTAGTAAGAGAAATATTCAGACATCAGGGGTGAGCAATAGACTTTATTAAAAAGACACACTAAATATGGAGCTAGAAAGTTTTTGCCAGACAGCAACGACCTTTTTCCCTAAATTTCCTACTTTTCCTTGAGCCACATAAATTGACAACTATTTTCCCTTCAATTTGCTATATTTCTCCCCCTTGCAAATTTGCAACACCTCGCCAAGTCTCTCAAATTTGCACATTTTTCCCTAAATTTACACTTTTTCACACTTGTAAAGTTGCAATCCCTGTTCTGAGTCTTGTAAATTTTGTAATATTTTTCCCCTGAATTTGCAGCTTTTCACAACCTTGTAAATGTGCAACTTTTTAAGTTTTACATTATTTTGAATCTGATCTGGATGAAGGAAACGAGTCATGTGGATGAATAAGGATCGCTCTGCATATGGTGGTGCTGACATTGAAATTCCTCATTAGTACTACTACTATTACTATTTTTGTTTATTTTTTTATTCAGCCCATGATACCACCTGGAATACATAATGTACACATGAGTACATCAGTAGTTCTTGTGAATCACTATTTTTGATTTAAAAATGAAATGTTTGTGTCTAAGAGCGTTTTCACACCTGAAAGTCAACATCAAGATCCGGACCAAGGTTCATATTTCTGTTAAATAAATATAGACCGCATTTGGTCTGGTTAGGTTTGGTTTCACACTGCTTCTTTTCCAAGTGAACTAAACAATTTCACAGGACACACTTGCTTCTTGTTGTCATGACGACGTATGTGTTGTTGGCCCAGACTGGTAGTTAGCAAACATGTTACTCATCCTCCAAGGTATTTTCTGCGTTTTAAGTTAATGGAAGACTTCATCATATTAGTCGGTGAACTAGTTTAGTGAGGCTAGAATATTATCCAGGTCTTCATTAAGGCTGCGTATCCACTAAATGCGTTTTTTGTCGCCCGACTGCCCTGAGCATTTTTTTTCAGCGTCTGTGTGCTGTGCTCTGGGAAAAAAAAGTCTGTGCCCTGTATCCCAGCAACAGCTTGTCACTCTCAGCTCAGCACTTCCGCTTTTCGTATGGTCAGACTTTCTACTGATTTTTTAATAGCAGTCTCTAAATAACAATGGACAGGAAACATATTCTAGCAGCTCTGGATGTAAAATATAAGATAAGATAAGATAAGCCTTTATTAGTATATGATGACACAGAAAGCAGGAGTCTGAGTACAGACTAGTACCGGTGTCCTATGTTGTGCCCACGCAGCAGTTCTGATTGGCTGCTTAAGGTCTGACACGAGCTCAGCTGCAGTTTGAAAAGTTGAACTTTCTTCAGCTTTGAGCACCCTGAGCACCGCGACAAAAACCAGCCACTGCCGAAAGTGTTTCAGTGCTGAGGGCGCTCAGCACTGTAAACGCTGGACTACATAGAGAATGATTGGAAAATAGTCGCCCAGAGTGGAAAAAACGTGTTTGGTGGACACGCAGCCTAAAAAGGACATTTGTCCTTCTCATCAGCCCATAGACATAAATCAAGCAGGGGGATTGGTGGGGGGCATGTCCCCCCAACCTGGAAAAAAGAGAATTGTCCCCCCAATATCATCATAAAACTTTCTATATCATGTTACAGAACTGAATAAAATGACTTAAGCACCAATGTGAAGAATACTTGCAAGTCAAATATTTTTTGGGGGAAATCTGCAGCGTTTTTTATCGATTTAATTTCTTTTCCTCATAATTTTGCAATTTTTTTGCATTAATTTGAAACTTTTTCTTGTTAATTTGCAACTTTTTTATATAAATTTGTAACTTTGTTCTCATTAATGTCCAGCTTTTCTCATTAATTTGTAATTTTTTCATATAAATTTTTTTCTTATTAATTTTCAACTTTTTTACTCATTAATTTGCAACAATTTTGGATATTTTTTGTGAATTTGCAACTTTTTTCCTCACTTTTTTCACAACTAAATTTCAGAACATTCACATGGATGCTGGTTAAATTTTAATCTATGTTGTAGTTAATTTTTTTTATGCTTGTCTAGACAATGACCCCATTTTATTTTATTTAAGTCACATACAGTGCATCCGGAAATTATTCACAGCCTTATTTCACAGCCTAACATTCACATGTTACTGTCAAGGGTATGCAGGCATAGGACTCAGACACAGGCAAAGATGCAGTGCAGAAACAATAATTTATTAACAAAACTTAAACACAAATGAACGGCAGCGCGAGGGCTGCAAATGAAAACACAAGGCAAACTGACTGACTGACAAAACTGGACTAAACTAGAATATTCACTGACATGGCAGTTCCTGCCACTGAAAAACATCCCCACAACATTATGCTGCCACCACAATGCTCCACTGTAGGGATGGTATTGGCCTGGTGATGAGCGGTGCCTGGTTTCCTTCAAACATGACGCCTGGCATTCACGCCAAAGAGTTCAATCTTTGTCTCATCAGACCAGAGAATTTTGTTTCTCATGGTCTGAGAGTCCTTCAGGTGCATTTTGGTAAACCCCAGGTGGGCTGCCATGTGCCTTTTACTAAGGAGTGGCTTCCATCTGACCACTCTACCATACAGGCCTGATTGGTGGATTGCTGTAGAGATGGTTGTCCTTCTGGAACGTTCTGGAAGGTATCATTGCTGAGCATTCTCTCCGGTTCATCATCATTTGTTCATTGTAAGTCCGTGACTTTTTGTGTTTGACAGCCACAGAGTTGCATTTATCTTTTCCTTTCAATAAACTGTGTTCCACTGGAGTTCTGCCTGCACTGCGAGTCCAATTTCTTCCTCATCTGCCGGAGGTTGTATCTGACAGAAGTGGCTTCTGTCTGGCCACTCTGCCATACAGGCCTGATTGACTCTGCCTTCAACACCATCCGCCCCGCTCTGCTCCAGGACAAGCTGTCCCTGCTCGGCGTGCCTGACTCCCTCTGCAGGTGGATCACCGACTTCCTGACGGACCGGAGGCAGCATGTGCGGCTGGGGAAGTCTGTCTCAGACTCTGTTAGCATCAGCATCGGATCACCCCAGGGCTGTGTACTTTCCCCCCTACTCTTCTCCCTTTATACCAACTCCTGCACCTCCACCCACCAGTCTGTTAAGCTGATCAAGTTTGCGGACGACACCACCCTCATCAGGCCCATCTCCAACGGCGATGAGTCCGTCTACAGGAGAGAGGTGGCCCAGCTGGTGTCCTGGTGCAGCCACAACAACCTGCAGCTGAATGCTCTGAAGACAGCGGAGATGATTGTGGACTTCAGGAAAGTCACAACCCCCCTGCCCCCTCTCACCATCACAGGCTCTCCCATCACCATTGCAGATTCCTTCCGCTTCTTGGGCACCACCATCACCCGGGACCTCAAGTGGGAGCCAACCATCAGCTCCCTCATCAAAAAGGTCCAGCAGAGGATGTTCTTTCTGCGGCAGCTGAGGAAGCTCAAGCTACCCACCAAGATGTTAGTGCAGTTCTACACGGCCATCATTGAGTCCATCCTCACCTCCTCCATAACCGTGTGGTACGCAGGAGCTACTGCCAGGGACAAACAGGGCTGCACGGCGGCGCAGTGGTTTAGCACTGGGGTAGCACAGTTTTACCCTCGGCCGGGGGACCGCGGGGATCATGAGATCGTGGGTTCGATCCCAGCCCCCGACCAACAGTGAGCTGTGTGGAGTTTGCATGTTCTCCCCGTGTTGCGCGGGTTTACTCCGGGATTTCTCCGGTTTCCTCCCCCATACCAAAAACATGTAGGTTTAGGGCGCTCGCGCACGCAGCGACCAGCAGCCGGTGGCTTGTCACCAGACTGCAAACCAAGTCTACCTACGGGTACAAATAAGTAACAAAAAAAACCAAAAAAAAAAAACAACTAAGGCTGCAGCGCGTCGTGCGCACTGCTGAGAAGGTGATCGGCTGCAAGCTCCCATCTCTCCAGGATCTGTACATCTCCAGGACCCGGAGGCGTGCAGGCCGGATCATGGCCGATCCTTCACACCCTGGTCACGTACTGT
The DNA here is from genome assembly GCA_020510985.1 of Pholidichthys leucotaenia. Classification (NCBI taxonomy): domain Eukaryota; kingdom Metazoa; phylum Chordata; class Actinopteri; order Cichliformes; family Pholidichthyidae; genus Pholidichthys; species Pholidichthys leucotaenia. The sequence continues at coordinate 264,083,437 of CM035842.1, forward strand.
TTGCCACCCTCCCCTCAGGTAGAAGACTTCGGTCCATTCAGACTAAAACCTCCCGGCACATGAACAGCTTTTTCCCCTCTGCCATCAGACTGCTGAACATTAAGTGACTTATTGACTCTCGTGCACTATGTACAGCAGCTCAACCAGACTCATGTCATTCATCACTGTTTTTCTGTTGCATTACCGACTGCACATCATCTGCTACTTGCTAATTTATTTAAAACTGCTGTGGCTAGTATTACTCATTATTATTATTATTATTATTATTCTACACTTATTGCATGGTCTTAGTCTTTAAGTTTTTTTTTTTTTTTTTTTAGTTTATCTCTTTATCTTATCATGTTTTAATGTTGCAGCATTGCACCGAGACAAATTCCTAGTTTGTGTACTACATGAACAATGGCAATAAATCTGATTCTGATTCTGATTCTGGTGGATTGCTGCAGAGATGGTTGTCCTTGTGGAAGTTCTCCTCTCTCTACACAGGAATGCTGGAGCTCTGACAGAGTGACCATCGGGTTCTTGGTCACCTCCTTGACTAAGGCCCTTCTCCCCCGATCGCTCAGTTTAGACAGCTGGCCAGCTCTAGGAACAGTCCTGGTGGATCCGAACTTCTTCCATTTATGGATGATGGAGGCCACTGTGCTCATTGGGACCTTCAAAGCCACAGAAATTTTTCTGTACTCCTCCCCAGATTTGTGCCTCAAGACAGTCCTGTCTTGGAGGTCTACAGACAATTCCTTTGACTTCATATTTGGTTTGTGCTCTCACATGCACTGTCAACTGTGGGACCTTATATAGACAGGTGTGTGCCTTTCCAAATCATGTCCAATCAACTGAATTTACCACAGGTGGACTCCGATTAAGCTGTAGAAACATTTCAAGGATTATCAGTGGAAACAGGATGCACCTGAGCTCAATTTTAAAGGCCAAATGTCACGTAATTTTTTTTTCTAAATGACAACGAATTTAGATAAAATACACATAGCTTAAACCAAATATTCATACCGGAGACCATATCACCCACCTGTATTTACATAATTGCACAAAATACACCAGGTGAAGGCCCCACCTTGCTTGCTGGCTTGTGACAGCCAGTCCAGACCACGCCCATGTTTTTGACATCACCAGTTGTACCCTGGCTGCCCTGCCTATCCACATTCACACTTATCAACATTGGACAATCATGACGGAAAGTGACAGCGATTGTGAACAAATTAGTTTTGTCTTTTTTTTTTGTCAGTGGTTCAGACAGTGACAGAGGCACTGAACCTTACCGGTTCGAGCCATCCGAGACGGAATCAGATGCTTTGTCTGATGACAACAGTTCCAACGATGACCAGAGAGCAGAACCAGTGGAAAATGTCATTGAACTGGACATTAATCGCCTCCAGAATTGCGAAGCCGGAGGGGGTCTGTCGAGGGCGCCCCATAAATATTGATTTTTCGGAAGCCATTATTATTACAGTGGAGGAGAGCCGCTGCTGTCAAGAAATTGACCAGATCAATATGAAAATGGAGGCGCATACCTGTCAAGGGAGACGTTTTCGCCGTATTTTGGTGCCAAGCGCGGCTGTGGGAGACGGCAGAGTGGTTTGGGACACTTTTCTGGGAAATGTTTTAAATGTAGTTCGTGTTATTATTGTCAAATATTTTAAGGAAAATACGGGGAAAATGCAATTTTAGCAAAAACGGGCGTATTGCCATTTCTGTACGCCCAAAAGAAAAAATATACTGGAAAAAAAACTGAGTGTCTTGAGGAGCAGTCCTGTGTGTGATCACTCACAGCTGGGGCGGGCTGATCGCTCAGCGGGAGCTATTCTCACTACTGTTCGAAGTGTGGAGTCACTCATTAGTTTAATTGTCTGGGCAGGCTGATCGCTTAGCGTCAGCTATTCTCACTACCATGAGAAGTAATTAGGACAATGGTTTAACACGTTGAGCTGTGCAGCGGTTGCGGAACAGACAGATCCCAGAGAGGTGTGCCTTGTTGCTCCGCCGTTGCTTATAGCCGCTTTTTACGGTGTTGAAGTACGGCGAAAACGTCTCACTTGACAGGTATGAAAACATTTCCCAGAGAAGTGTCCCTTATTACCCAGCTGTCCCTGATAGTCCCGTTTTAAGGTATGGGTGAAATATCCAATTTTTTCTCTCTTGTTGCTCACTTCAACCTTCCAGTCTCCATATAAACAATCAATTGAAATACCCCAAGCATCAAACTAGGGTGCAATCGATTTCGTCACTTCCGCCTTCTTCCCCAGGCGATTCCAGGGGCCGTGTCAGGCCAAGCGCGGCAGTTTTAAATTAACGAATATTCCGTTGTTACTGAAGCATATGCACCAAGACCCGAACGGATCGGTTCCCTTTTATATCTAGTTTCAAGATATTTAAAGTACCCTGTTACGTGACATTTGGCCTTTAAGCTTCATGGCAAAGGCTGGGAATACTTATGTACATGTGATTTCTTAAAACTTTTTTCACATTGTCATTATAGGGTATTGTGTGTAGAATTTTGAAAAAAGAATAATCTATTTTGGAATAAGGCTGTAACATAACAAAATGTGGAAAAAGCCAAGCGCTGTGAATACTCTCTGGATGTACTGTTTATACAGATGTTTTTTTCCACATTTTATAGGGTTCGAATTCTTCTCCATTACAAAATCTTGCATATTGTTCAAAAACCTAGGAATGGCCTTGACTACAATACTTACCGTGCCCACCTCAATATTTAGTCTTGAGAAAATGTTCTGTTTATTGCCCAACCCCCAACAGTGAAATTAATTATCCACCCATGTATCAGCCGTGATGATTTTCAGGTGCCATTGCTTGTACATTTTTTTTTCATAAACTGTCATGTCCTCTTCAAAAATATCTGGTAAGTTTCTGCATTTTTATGATTTTTTTCACGTAACTATCATGATATTTCCTCTTTCCGAATGCTACCATGGGTCATTTTCCCCCTAATCCTCTGCCTTCACTTCCTGTGTTTCGTCCAACAGTCTGAAACTTTCTGAAAATTGCTTTCCCCCTCTAAAAAACTCGGACCAAGTTTCAGATTGATCTGGACCCAGACCACCTCTTTTTGCTAGACTAGATTTTAACTCTTTGGTCTGTACCTTGGTTCGGGGGAGGTTTCACACTTAAAATTTTGGTCTGAATCAAACTGAAAGTCTAAAAGTCTGGAGCAAATGGATTAGATGTGAAGGCACTCAAAATATAGTCTTTGTTCTTTCTTTTGATGTAGTCACTGTTTCTACATTCCTAAAAATTTTTTTTGGACATCTTGAAAAATAGGAAAATTGGCTAGAAACCAAAAACATAATGCTGTCACAGCCAGCATGCCCATGTGGGCCCCGCCAAATGTTAAACATGGGCTGTCTTATGGGTCCCATGTGGGTTTGTCCATGGATTCCATGTTGGCCCCATCTGTGTTTGCCCACATGGGCTTTACCTATTTTCAACTTATTTTCTCATAAATTTGCTATTTTCTTGTAAATTTGTGATGTTTTCCCCCTAATTTCATACATTTTTCTTCAAAATTGAAAACTTTTGCATAAATTTGCAACTTTATTTTACTGTAAACTTGCAACGTTTTCTGATAAATTTGTTAGTTTTTGTCATGAGCACGCCCATGAACGGGTGCAAAATAGGACACCACACGCACGCTGTAGGTTTCTGCACATTTATTAACATAAAGGACAGCACAAAAACTCCCAAATTAACTGGTGAACCAAAATAAGAAAATAAACACAAAATGCTCCCAAACTAACTGGTGGGCGTGTGGGAAAATAAGGAATAAATTTAAAGTGCTCCAACATGCAAAACTGGCAAGCACATAGAGAAGATATGGAATGTAACAACGTGCCCCAACAAGTGAACTGGCGAGCAGCGAAGATACATACAATATGAAGACATAGAATGGGAAATAACCTATGCTGGAGGAAAGCTGGGCTCAACGACAGTGGTGCCAAAAACGGAATGCCTGAGTAATAGAAAAAGCTCAGTCGGAGGACCCGAGAGCAATGGGCTCAACGGCCGAGAAAAAAACACAGGAAAAAGGCACCAAGATGGAGCACACCAACTTACCTCAACAGCAGAACCTAAACCATGAAAATAGGTCACAGCAGGAAACGGCAGGGAGAGAGTAGTAGGACATGGCAACAGCTGAAGTTGCCGTGTTCCTAAAATACCCACACATAATCACAGACAGGTGTAACTCATGAGTAATCAATAGGCAGCCGCTGTGCAGCCCCGAAGGAAGGAACAGGCGGAAGCTACACAGCGCTGTCAGAGTAAACAAAACCGGAAACAGAAAATACAGAAGTAACAAGGCATCATAATCACAAAACATCATAATAAACTAAGAGATAACAGAAAATAAACAGCAAAATGTTCACTGGACAGACAGACTGGGCACAGCTCTAACCCGTGCCCCAGGAACATGACAGTTTTTCTTGTAAAACTGTGAGTTTTTTCTTGCATATTTGGTAACCTTTTTGTATTTTTAGAACTTTCTCATAAATTTGTTACTTTTTTTTACTGTAGTCTTGCAACTTTTTCCTTATAAATTTGTGACTTTTTGTCATAAATGCCCTTTTCAGTGCATGAATAAGATGCCAAATGCCAACAATGAGTTTTGTTATTTTATTGTAAAGTACAAAAATAATGAGCCTTGAAGGGCAAAACACATACACTAAACACACGACCACAAAGGGTCCGAATAACTAATAATTACAAAGAGACCAAGAGACTTACACTTAATACAGTGGGACAGAACCAGATACTGAGACTGGAGCCAGACGTGGGGACTCCATCCTGAATGGGTGTGAGATCGCAGCGAAGAATGAATCTCCACTGCAATCTTAAATAGAGTAAAGTCTAATGACTAACAGGTGAGGAGAACAACGTAATCACAGAATAGCGATCAACTGTGGCAGCCCGCGGGCCGGTTGACAGCCGGAAGTCTGGCTGCGGTGCTGTCATAGTAAAAGCACCAGGAAAAGATATTACAAATATTAACCGGGACTAGGAATACAAAGAAAAAGAGGAAATACTGAGTGACTCGAGCGCGGATCTACTCCGTGCTTGGATCACCACAGTGCCCCCATTTAAGGACGCATTCCAGGCGTCCACCTGTGACATCCATGGAGAAAGCCCCCCCCCCCCCCCCCAACCAGAAAAACTAGTAGCTCAACCATGGGAGGAGTGGAGGGGGAAATACAGGCCGGGAGGGCAAGACACAAAAAAAGGAAAATACCCAGAAAGGCTAAACAGCAAAAAAAAAAAAAAAAAAAAAAGAACTTCAAGAAATACATCAAGGGGCACGGATCACCAAAATAACACAATTACCTGATTACCAAAAGGAAATAGTTGACTACCCCACTTCAAGGTCAAAAAAGACGCAAAAAACACTCAGAATGAAGAATAAAGAACAAAAAAAAGATTCATGGACTCCAGAATATCATCCAGATACATCCTCTTTTCTTCCTCCCCTTCTTACAGAAATGCCAACAGCAAAAATCAAAAAGGTCTAAACACAAAAATATGCGTAGCCCACACTATCAATATGGATGGCTAAATACAATAGTACGAATACAAAATGAAACCTCCTCCCTCTCTTTTCTTTCTCCTCTACTTTTTTACAGAAAAGCCCAAGAGCAAAATAATCAGACTGCAAATACAAAAATATAGGAACAAGTAATCCTGCCACAAGGCAAACTGAGAGAGAGAGAAAAAAACCCCTTAAATTCAGAGGAATCTATAAAAAAAAATTAATAGGTAAGAAAAACACAATGAATGAACAACAAAGAATACCGGCAGGTAGGGCAAAAAGACAGTTCTGGTGGCCTACCAGCATCTAGACTCCAAATGAAGAGAAAATGTTCAGGCAGCCAACCGAAATCCCAGCTCCGGTAATAAAGTCTCTCAGGCGGATGGCCAGCGTCTTTAAGCCACCAGGACCGGAGGGACGAACCTGGAGGCGCTGGATCATCTCCGGTGACCCTGGAAGGAGGCTCCAAGACAGAGGAAAACACGGGGTCAGGATCACCGGCAGCGGCGGAGCCTGGCAAGGCGAGCTCGGATGCAGCGACCGGCTGCACCCGTCTCTTCTCCCCAAGAGACAGGCAAGAGCGCTCTAATACAGAAAATAGAAAGACAAAATAGAGCACTTGCCTGATCTCAAGCTCCGACGCTGTCCAGGACTCCGACGATCCAGGCTCAATCAGGAGGTCGGGCTCCGGCACCCACTCGGCTGCAGCGGCCTCCACAGCCGGCATGATAGTCTTCGCAGTCCTGGAATCCCCTGGCGCTGTAACCCACGCTGATGGCTCACTCGGCGTGGCGGCAGGAGATTCATAACTTGCTGGAGCTGGGAGCTGCTCATTGGAGGCCCGGGGATGCTTCATCGTCGGCTCAGGTTCCAATTGACTGACAGCCCTCCTCCTCTCTCCGTGACGTGGCTGCGGGGCTGGAACCAGGTCCTCCAGGGCCACAGGTTCCTCCTCCGTCCGGCGGTCTAACCCTGGCACCGGTGGACACTTGTGAGGAATAAGAGGAGACACAAAGGCAGCAAGTTCAATTTTAATAGCTGCAGCAGGTGGTGGGGGCTCAGTGGACTGCATGACCTGAGCCCCACCCGCAGGAATCAGACAAGGTACTTCATCAAATTGAGAGAATGAATGAAAAAGCACTTGCCTGTCCCGGGGTTTGGTGGTTCCTGCTGCAGTGGGCTTGGTTCTTCCCTCTCCCGTAGACAAGTTGATGGTGGACCCTTTGGGGAGACATGGAGGAACCGCCCCTCCAGGATCGGTGATGGGTTGGACTGGAGAGGGCACCACAGGTCTGGTCTCGCAGCAGCTGGAGTAGACATCATGGAGGAGGGAGGAATAGCTGAGGCAGTCTGGGGGGGGGGGGGGGGCTGGCGGAACACCTGAAAATGAAGATCCAGAGGCTGAAGCTGCTGTCACACCTCTCTGCTGTGGTGAGGAGAAAACCGCAGACTGGGAGACAGAATCTTTCCAGCGGCCCGTAGCTGGACCCAAATGGGAACCTCGCAGAGAATGGACCCGGTCATCATACTCCCTCCCCTTCGGAACGGCCGTGTCCTGGGGAGGAGATGAATTCTGTGCGGGGCGATGACGTCTTCTGGCTGGAGGCGAAGCTAAATTCAAGTTGGGGAAATGCCACTGCTGCGCTGAAACAGAAGCCAGCAGATCAGCGTACTCAGGATAATTATTCAGCCCAGGATTAGCCTCCACCAGTCTAAAAGCCGCCACCACGCTTTAGAGAATCTTACTGGGATGGAAGGAAGAGCATGCTTCAGCCACATGAGCCCTGATGAGTTCAGCTGCCCACTGCTCATCATCGCTGGGACCCCTGGCTGCCCTTCTCCTCCGCTGCGCTGGAAGACAGCTCTTCGGCGAAGCAGAAATGGGAGCTGGACGTGTAGCAGGAACCTGATCCCGGGGCGAGGAGCGGGAATGCCTCGCTGTCCGCTCCATCTTCGGCCTCCTGCTGGGACTCTTCACCAGCCCATGATATTCCTGTTGAAGCGCCGCAAGTTCAGCCATCCTTTTCCTGCCCACAGCGTGCTTGGCCAGGTGAAGATGGCGCTTTACTGCCGCCTCTGCGAGCCAGACGTGGGAACTCCAGCCTGAATGGGTGTGAGATTGCAGCGAAGAATGAATCTCCACTACGGTCTTAAATAGAGTAAAGTCTAATGACTAACAGGTGAGGAGAACAACGTAATCACAGACTAGCGATCAACTGTGGCAGCCCGCGGGCTGGTTGACAGCCGGAAGTCTGGCCGCAGTGCTGTCACAGTAAAAGCACCAGGAAAAGATATTACAAATATTAACCGGGACTAGGAATACAAAGAAAAAGAGGAAATACTGAGTGACTCGAGCGTGAATCTGCTACACGCTCGGATCACCACACTTTTTCCCATAAATATGTGACATTTTCTTGTAAATTTGGAACTTTCTCAAAAATTTTCAACTTTTTTTTACTGTAAACTTACAACTTTTCTCATTAATTTGGGACTTTTTTCTCATAAATTTTCAATTTATCTACTCATATATCTGCTACTTTTTTGTTGATTTGCAACTTTTTCTAAGTTTTTTTCTCATAAATTTGTCATTTTTTCTTGTAAATTTGCTACATTTTTCTTGTAAGTTTGTAACTCTTCAAGTAATTTCACAGTTTTTTTCTTCTAAATTTGCAACTTTTTTCTCCTAAATTTTCACTTTTTTCTCATAAATTTGCAACTTTTTTCTCATAAATTTGCTACTATTTTTTGTAAATTTATCACTGCTTTTCTTATAGATATTCACATTTTTTTCTCGTAAATTTGTGACTTTTTTCTCGTAATTTTGCCTATGGCACCAGTGTTACTGAAGCTGCTCACGCACTTTAAACCCATGTGGGGCCCAGATGGGTTTAAAGTGGGTAAGCAGATTACCTGCTTACCTGCACCGCAGTAAAGTCCTTGTGGGCAAACACAGATGAGGTCAACATGGAACCCGTGGACAAACCCACATGGGACCCGTAAGACAGGCAAGTTTTAACCTTTGTTGGGGCCCACATAGACATGCTGGCTGGGGTAGTGGGGAAAGGATTAATTTACCTGATTGGACTGACTAAGGTAACGTCTATGAATGAGAAATACTGTAGTTTGCTGACCAAGCTAATTATAATGCTGGATCACTACTGTATGTAAATTATTGACAGATTTCTAAATAGACTGATTAACTTGAACAACATCCAGCCTTTTACTTCATATGCAACACAGTAGTAACACAAACTAGTTTATTTCTGTTAAACATTTAATGTGTCTAAAACACAAACAGAAAAAAAAACCTGCCCTTCATTTTTGTTTACTTAGTTCCTTTTCAGATGATGACAACATAAAAAAACTGTGAGGCTCATCTCAGTACAAGGACACTTCTTACAGAGACAAAGTGGAACATTTAGTCACAAAACAAGCTGAGAGCAAAGAGGATAGAATAGTGAAGCCTCACATTCGTCTTGTTAAACACCGATGAGCACGAAGTGAAACCCTCTTTGAATCTTCCTTAAGTGAAATGACCTCGAAAAGCTGTTCTGATACTTTTAAAAATGTCCTCACTGCTGAAAGCAGAGGAGATGCTGAAAATACAAGAGTTAGAGCACGACATCTTGACTTAATAATCTAGATACTTCAACCTACAAACTGTATAGGGCATCCAGAAAGTATTCACAGCGCTTCACTTTTTCCACATTTTATGTTACAGCCTCATTCCAAAACGGATTAAATTCTTTTCTTTTTTTTTAAATTCTAGATACAATACCCCATAATGACAACATGAAATTTTTTTTTTAAAATTTTTGCAAATGTATTAAAAATAAAAGAACTAAGAAATTATATGTACATAAGTATTCACAGCCTTTGCCATGAAGCTCAAAATTGAGCTCAGGTGCATCCTGTTTCCACTGATCATCCTTGAGATGTTTCTACAGCTTAATTGGAGTCCACCTGTAGTAAATTCAGTTGAATGGACATGATTTGGAAAGGCACACACCTGTCTATATAAGGTCCCACAGTTGACAGTGCATGTCAGAGCACAAACCTATTGTGAAGTCAAAGGAATTGTCTGTAGACCTCCGAGACAAGATTGTCTTGAGGCACAAATCTGGGGAAGGGTACAGAAAAATTTATGTGGCTTTGAAGGTCCCAATGAGCACAGTGGCCTCCATCATCCATAAATGGAAGAAGTTTGGAACCATCAGGACTGTTCCTAGAGCTTGCTGGCCGGTCTAAACTGAACGATCAGCAGAGGAGGACCTTAGTCAGGGAGGTGACCAAGAACCCAATGGTCACTCTGTCAGAGCTTCAGCATTCCTCTGTGGAAAGAGGAGAACCTTCCAGAAGGACAACCATCTCTGCAGCAATCCACCAATCAGGCCTGTGTGGTAGAGTGGTCAGACAGAAGCCACTCCTTAGTAAAAGGCACATGGCAACCCGCCTGGAGTTTGCCAAAAGGCACCTGAAGGACTCTCAGACCATGAGAAACAAAATTCTCTGGTCTGATGAGACAAAGATTGAACTCTTTGGCGTGAATGCCAGGCGTCATCTTTGCAGGAAACCAGGCACTGCTCATCACCAGGCCAAAACCATCCCTACAGTGAAGCATGGTGGTGGCAGCATCATACTGTGGGGATGTTTTTCAGTGGCAGGAATGGAGAGACAGGTCAGGATAGAGGGAAAGATGAATGCAGCAATGTACAGAGACATCCTGGATGAAAACCTGCTCCAGAGTACTAGGACTTGGGCGACAGTTCATCTTTCAGCAGGACAACGACCCTAAGCACACAACCAAGATATCAAAGGAGTGGCTTCAGGACAACTCTGTGAATGTCCTTGAGTGGCCCAGCCAGAGACCAGACTTGAATCCAATTGAACATCTCTGGAGACATCTGAAAACGGCTGTGCACCAACGCTTCCCATCCAACCTGATGGAGCTTGAGAGGTGCTGCAAAGAGGAATGGGCAAAACTGCCCAAAGATAGGTGTGCCAAACTTGTGGCATCATTTTGAAAAAGACATGAGGCTGTAATTGCTGCCAAAGGTGCATCAACAAAGTATTGAGCAAAGGCTGTGAATACTTATATACTTGTGATTTCTTAGTTTTTTATTTTTAACAAATTTGCAAAAATCTCAACAATTTTTTTTATGTTGTCATTATGGAGTGTTATCTGTAAAAATTTGAGGAAAAAAATGAATTTATTCCATTTTGGAATAAAGCTGTAATATACAGGAAGAAGATGAAGGACAAGCTGCAACAGAGTGACATCAGCTGGGTCTGAGGAAGCCTCAAAACCATCTCTGGGCACCAGAATACTTCCTCCCAGGCCACAGGGGGCAGGGAGTGGGTGAACATCCTGAACCTGTTTTAACAGGTTTGACCAACTGTCCTCTTCTCCGCCTGCCCACCAACCACCACTGCCTCCACCTTCATCTAGTCCTGCTGTCCACAGCCTCCCCCCAACACCCCCCACTCCCAGCACATAGCCCCCCTGCCCCAACCTGACCCTCACTAAGACCCAGGTGAGAGTGGAGCTGGGGAAAATCAAGGCGAGGAAGGCCTCGGGTCCGGATGGCATCAGCTCGAAGCTCCTCAAGTTCTGCACAGACGAGCTGTGTGGGATCGTGGAGCACATCTTCAACCTGAGCCTGAAGCTGGAGAGGGTACCACAGCTGTGGAAAACATCCTGTGTAGTACCCATACCAGAGACCCCTCACCCCAAGGACCTGATCAGCTACAGACCAGTGGCCCTCACATCACACCTGATGAAGACCCTGGAGAAGCTACTCCTTGCCCACCTCCACCCCCTGGTGGGACCAGCGATGGATCCACTCTAGTTCACCTACCAGCATGGCATTGGGGTGGAAGATGTAGTGATCTTCCTCCTACACAGTTCCCTGTCCCACCTGGAGAAGTCTGGGAGCACTGTGAGGATCATGTTCTTTGATTTCTCCAGTGCTTTCAACGCCATCCTACCGGTGATCCTGAAGGACAAGCTACTGTGCGCAGGGGTGGACCAGCACCTGTCATTGTGGATCTGGACTACCTCACAGACCAACCACAGTTTGTGAGAACCCAGGACTGTGTATCTGACACCACCATCTGCAGCACGGGGGGCCCCCAGGGAACAGTTCTGGCTCCCCTCCTGTTCACCCTCTATACTGCGGACTTTTTACACAACAACCCACACTGCCATCTACAGAAGTTCTCTGATGACTCTGCGATCGTCGGTCTCGTCTCTGATGGAGATGATGAGGAGAACAGAGGACTTATCCAGGACTTTGTGGACTGGTGCCTACGGAACTGCATCCAGATCAATGCGAGGAAGACTAAGGAACTGGTGGTGGACTGCCGCAGGCAAGGACAACCCCCCACATCAGCAGTAAACATACAGGGAACAGACAATGAGATGGTGACATCCTACAAGTACCTGGGTGTTCACCTGAACAATAAACTGGACTGGTCGCACAACACCAGCGCACTGTACAAGAAGAGACAGCGCAGGCTGTTCCTGCTGAGGAGGCTCAGGTCTTTTGGAGTGCAAGGGGCACTCCTGAAGACCTCCTACAATTCGGTGGTGGTATCAGCCATCACGTTTGGAGTGGTCTGCTGTGGCAGTGCATCACTGCAGCCGACAGGAAGAGACTGATCAAAAAAGCTGGCTCTGTTCTGGGGCAGCACCTCGACCCAGTAGAGGAATAGGAGAGAGGAGGATGATGGCTAAGCTGTCATCTCTGAGTCCGAGTCCCACCCCATGCAGGACACGCTGATCGCACTGAGGAGCTCATTTAGTAGTAGGCTGTACCATGCTAGGTGCACGACGGAGAGGTTCCGCAGGTCCTTCCTACCTACGGCTGTCAGATTTTATAACCTAACCAGGGCTGCTCGTAGAGGTCATATTGAATGTACAAAACGTAACAGCCTTACACATTGAATGGTCCGCTCCATTATACAACTAGGACAATATCAATCATTACTGAGGGTGACAACACGGCTGATTCAAATACGAAATATACTGTCTGGGTACATATTTATATTCTGCAGGGTAAATTAATAGACCGTAATGCTGTCTATACCATCTAGCTGCAATGCTCCCACACTGTGTATATATCTGTGTACATATGTATATTCATTTGTTCTTATTATCTTATCTTATTAATTATTGCTGTGAGTGCTGCTATCCCTGTGCTGCCGTAATCCTGGAATTTCCCCATTGTGGGACTAATGAAGGCTTATCTTATCTTATCTTAACTTATCTTAAAATCTGGAAAAAGTGAACTGCTGTGAATACTTTGTGGATGCACTGTATATTCTCACTTTTCCTAGATTTGAATTAGTGCTGGTGAAGCGGCATGAAATAATGCAGCGTTGGTGAAGGTTTTAAGCAGGTTTATTAAATCATACCGCCTTCACAGGATCCCCGCTCCGGTGCAAGTGTGAGCAGACTGGAGCGGGATCCTCAGGCTCTCAGATGAGGGGACACAGAGTGTGTGTCCAGCAGCAGCAGTTGAAGAGAGTGAGAGAATGAGAGGATGAGCATGGGTTACAGTGCAGTATATATACCCAACTACAACAATACATAAAAGAGCATTCCCCAGCAGTTGGTATGATCAAAGAGATTGCAGAACAGGCATGAGACATTTGCATTTGAGAGACATACATCACAATAGGCAGATTGCTGGCCTCTGCTCCAGCTGGAAGCCAAAGAGGTTACAAGGCACATCTACATATTGATCTCAGTCTCTAGGTCACAGTAAGGACAGGACGCATGAACACAATGCATGAAAGGCACATTAACATCACAGTAGTGGGCCAGAAGAAGCGGGGCTGCCTGTAGACATTAATACACACATTTCACTGTTCTGTTAATTGCTCTAGCCAGCGCTGTGTCTGTCCAGTCTGTTGTGGGGGTTACACCAACCCACCACACTGGACAATTAAAACATTTAAGTGTGATTAATCTCCAGAAATTTTTGTGTTAATGTGTGATTAATCGTGATTAAAAGATTTTTTTTTTCCAATGTAATGTACCAGGAACTTATTTTTCAAGTTTTTCATACTCTTATTAACATGGGAGTGGATAAATATGCTTACTTTCTCTAACCATGGATGAATTTTAGGCTTTCAACATGTCAGAAATGACAACTGTCCGGAATGTTTTCCAAGAAGACCAAAAAGTACTTCAGAAATACTGCACGCAACTAGTGACCACCAGTTGTTATCTTACCTGTTAACTTTAGCTTAGCTGTTAACCCACCTCTTTAGCTGCGTTAGGCTCTTTTCTCCAGCATTCAGGTTATGCATTGATATGGTCCATATGTCCACATAGTATAACAGTGATAATCCAGTAAACTGGCACGAACACCCAGAACTAAACAAATGAGGTGAATGTAGCATGAATGTAGCAGATTTTTGTTTTGACTGTCCAACCCAAAGAGGTCCAATTCAATTCAAACATTTTATTCATCCCCAAGGGTCCATTAAAAGGCACAGAGAGCACAAATATAAACAAGACATTAAAAAAAATCACAAACAAACAACACTACAGATACTATCTGCAAACATCAATTACAGCTACGTGCTTAAGGTGAGATCAAGTGCCATGTGCAGTTCAATCATAGGGAAACTGTCTGTGGAAGAAGGGGCAAGGAGAGATTGCAACGCTGGAGCAGAGAAGGATCAGAGCTTAAAAGCCAGACTGCTGTAGGGACAAAAGTGGCTCTCCTCCTCTGTGTCCTACATCCTAGACAACGTAGTCTACATCCCGATGGAAGCCACTCAAACACAGATATAAAATGTGTGAGGGGTCTTGGAGGATCCTATATTGGGGCGGCAGTGGCTCAGGAGGTAGAGCAGGTCATCTAATAACCCGATGGTTGGCGGTTCGAATCCCGCTCTCCCCAGATATCCTGCTGTTGTGTCCCTGGGCAAGACACTTCACCCGCATTCCCTCCAGTGCCCATAACACTGGGTATGAATGTGTATAAATGTATAAAAATATTCGGTGGTGGCCAGAAAGGCCCTTGGCGCAGATTGGCTGCCACGTTTCCGTCAGCCTGCCCCAGGGCAGCTGTGGCTGCAGAAGTAGCTTGCCACTACCATTGTCTGTCTGGAGTGAATGAATAATGTACCTATTTGTAAAGCGTCTTTGAGTATATATGATAAAGCACTATATAAAATTGATGCATTATTATTATTATAACCAATATTAAGTATCTGTTGTTCACAGAGGGCAGTCAGAGCTCTAACAGGACTGGAAATCGTGAAGTATCTGTGTTTCAAGAGTTGACTTGTGCATTGATACTGTGCATATGTCCACATGTTCTGACAGTGATACTCCGGCAAACCGAATATAAAAGCCCAGAATTAAATAAAATGAGGAATTTGTGATATAATGGTTGTATTTTGACTTGCACCATTGACTGTCCAACCAGAAACAGTACCCAGATTTTAAAAGTTCCACTTGTTTTATTCTGTCCTGCTGTTTTCTTTACCCATGATTAACTGTGACCACAAAAATTGTGACTGTTAAACAGAATGTTGTGTGAACATGTGATGACATGTTAATTTGCCCAGCACTAATTAAAATAGATCTACAACTGTGGTATTTGTTGTTATTCAGAATTTTTGACACATTGCAAGACCATTTGAGCAGTTGGCATAGGAATAGAAGACAAAAAGCAATAACATTTTCCTTTTATACTCTCTCTATCCTACAACTTTATGTGCTTTTGGAAGAGTGCTGTTGGATGGATTCCTGAAGAAATTGGAAGAGAGTTCTAGCAATTACACAGAGCAACATATACTGTACCACACTACATAATACATTTGACTCACAAGTGTTGTAGACACAACTATGCACCGTGAGATTGCTTTGAAACTCCCAAGGTTTTGAACACCCATCCATGACAAGTGAGCAGCTGTTTCAGGTCCACCCTTCATTTTTGTCTCCTTGTGGACGTCCCTGACAATCCTGTGTAGACTACTTGCATATTGCACTTTTACCCAATACCTCAAACTTTTGACCTGTTAAACAGGTGAGTGTTGGTTCCTTTTCCCAAATGGCGAATTCATAAAAAGCTGGTTTTCATCTGGAGCCAAAGAATAGTTTTTTTCTTTGCCAAAATTCATTGAGTATGTCATCCAGCTGAAATGAGCTCTTGTTTGAAATTCTAAAAATTATTGAACTTTTGATAGTTTTGAGCAGAGATGAAGTGGTTTAAGAGATTTATCCAGAAAAAAAATATTGATGTCTGATGATTTTATGTCACGAGCTGGGGCTAGATTCCTGCTGGACCCGGGCTCGTGACTTTCCCGTACATGTATTTATGTTTGTATTATTGTGCCCTTTTAATGTTACTCTGCCTCCCATTTCTCTTCAGTTATGTTTCTGTTATTTTTGGTCATATCTTGTGTTAAATGAGTTGGATTCATGTTTATCTGTATTTGATTGTGGTTTGCTGTGATTGTTCTGTTTTCTGGTTTGACAGCTGTCAGGCATTTTCATGGGTTTTGCTCTGCTGGGGGTGTCTCCTGGAAAGCTGTCAAATCCAGCCACTCCTCCCTCATGTATTAGTTGATTCCAATCACCTGTGTCTCTCTCTCTTTCCTACTCACATGTTCACACCGGTGTCCAATTATGTCTTCACTTATTCATGTATTTATATGCTGCCCATTCCTTCCTTCATTGCAGCAGTCACATCAATGTTCAGACTGACTTCCATCCTCCGCTCAGTCTCCCCCTCCTGCACTTAGCCTAAGTCTACCTTGTTGGCTTTTTGTATTTGTTCACTTGAACTTTTGGACTGTCATGTTTCCTTTTGAATAAGTTGTCTCACTGCAGTTAAGCACTTCAGTTTGTGTGTTTGCCCTGGAGGGGCGCTCATGACAGTTGACTGCCGCCAGAGAAAAAACTCAGCTTCTGCAGTGTGGGATTTTCTCATTTTTGTGTGTTTTTCCACTTACCTTTTTTCTGGAGCTCACAATGTCCCCGGCGTACCGTTCCCACACCAGCAGAAGAGGATTGGCAGCGGGGACTCCGATAGTGGAGGAAGAATTGGCAGCGACCTTTATCTGAGATTTTATGGATGAAGCCCTCAAAGCCCACGGCCCCAAGAAGAAATGGAGTTACCTGGATGGAGCTGTGGGTATTCTGGAGGTGCAACCCAGACTCTGGAATTAGCCGCAGTACGCGGAGCTGTTATCCTCGGTCTGCGCGCTCCAGCAGGCATTTCCTGATCTGAGGAGGGGGGCATTCTTCGCAGAGCTGAAGCGGAGGCGCTCTCCACAGCCTGCGGCCATCTCTCCTTCCGCGTCGCCTCCAGTTCCAGAGTGCCTGACGACAGGTTCACAGCGGCGGCAGTGTCGAGTCCTGGATCGCCGGAAAAATCATTGGCAGCCGCTCCCCGTGCACCAAGCCCGGCTATTCCCACAGTGGACCTTTGCTCTTCTTTTCCCTCGCTGGCAGTTTCGCCTGCCCGACCTCTTTCCACTTTCCCTGTGAGGCCTCCTCCTCGGTGCTTCCTCCTGCTGTCAAGGGGTGTTTCATTTCTCCACCGCAACTCCCGTTCCCATGGCCACAGGGGCGGCTCCTCTGTGATCCTCAGGGGGGCCCAGAATCATCCTAGCCACAGAGAGGGATGACTCTTCACCAGCTGCAGCAGGGAACATCGTTTACCAGGAGAACAGGAAAGTTTCCTCCCTTTTTACTTCTAATACTGATGATATATCTTGCCTGATCCCTGGTAGAGAGCCTCTGGGTATGTGGTCCCCAGACACCTCTCCACCTGCTGCAGCCACTCTCAACTCACCAGTCCTCTCCGTGTCTTCTCCTATCCCCTTTGAGTGTCCGCCGGCCCTGGGACAAGACCGCCGGATGATGGAGGAGGCCGTGGCCCTGGGAGGTCCAGCTCCAGCGCCTATGGTGAGCCGTATCCCAGCTGCCACACCGGAGAAGTCACCAGCATGGTCCCCTTCGCCTGGGAGTCCAGAGACTGCAATGACCATCACACCTGCTGCGGAGGCTGCCGCAGCAGTGTCTGCTCCTGAGCACAACGTCCAGAGGGCTGAGCCTGAGAATACGTCGCATGGATCGTCGGAGTCCTGGATGGCAGTGGAGCTCGAGTTCAAGCAAGTGCTCTCTTTTGTCTTTCTCCTTTCCATATTAGAGCGATCTTGCCTGGCTCTTGGTGAGGGGAGCCAGGTGCAGCCGCCCACTGCACCTGAGCTCGCCTCGCCAGGCTTTGCCTCTGCCAGCGACCCTGACCCTTTTCCTTGTTCTGTGTCCAAGTCCTCTCTCAGGGTCGTCGGAGAGAATCTAACACCACCGGACATGTCCGAGGATCCAGGCTCGCCGCTGGAGGTCATCATGGGTGAAGCCCCGACCCAGGCTGGGTCCTCCGTGGGTGTAGCACTTCCCCTTCCCGAGGCCGTTGTCTGGGTTCCGCTTCAGCCTAAGTCTCCGTGGGTGCTGCGTCACAGCCAGGGATCCTCGTGGGTGCTGTGCTCCAGGTTGAGCCCGACATGGGTGCTGCGCTCCAGTGCGGGGTCGCAGTGGGCGCTACGCCCCAGCCCAGGGGTTACCAAGGGTGCAGCCATGGCCCAGCTGGGGTCCACCGTGGGTGCAGCCATGACCCAGCCGGGGTCCACCGTGGGTGCAACCATGACCCAGCCGGGGTCCACCGTGGGTGCAGCCGTGACCCAGCCGGGGTCCACCACGGGTGCAGCTGAGCTCCAGCCCAGAGCCACCGCGAGTGCAGCTGAGCTCCAGCCCGGAGCCACCACAGTTGCAGCTGAGCTCCAGGCCGGAGCCACTGCGGGTGCAACTTCTCCCCAGTCTGAGGTCACCGAGAGCATTGTGGCCTCTTCTTCTGCTCAGCCAGATGTCATCAGGGTCCCCCCTCTTCCTCGACCTGGTTATATCATGGTTCCTTCCTCCTTCTTACCGCCAGATGATACTGGGCTCCCCATCCTCGGCTTTCTTCTCCAGTGGTGGGTCTCCCTGTAGGGGAGCCACCTCCAGGGCCACCTCGCCTATACTGGTGGCTGAAGAACGCAGGCCGCCCACCCGATAAACTGTGCCGTTGGGTTGGGTGGCCAGTTTTTCCTGGCAGGCCACCAGTCTGGGCACACTGTACCATCCGCTGGGCCTGGGCCTCTGATCGGCCTCCCGAGCCTCCTAGCCTCTGGACTTTGGGGGTTAAATTGTGTTTTCTCCGGTATGGGCCCTGAGTAGGTTGTTTTTTGTTCCCTCCTGGCCTGTTTCCCACCACCACCCGCCCTGGGTAGATGGTGGTAGTTCCTGTTGCGGGGGGGGGGGGCAGGTTTTTTCTTTTCCTTGATGTTACGTTGGGGTGTCTGGAATCCACCCCTTTTGGAGGGGGGCTCTGTCATGAGCTGGGGCTAGATTCCTGCTGGACCCAAGCTCGTGACTTTCCCTGTACATGTACACTACCGTTCAAAAGTTTGGGGTCACTTAGAAATTTCCTTATTTTTGAAAGAAAAGCACTGTTTTTTTCAATGAAGATAACTTTAAACTAACCAGAAATACACTCTAATATCTAATATACATTGCTAATGTGGTAAATGACTATTCTAGCTGCAAATGTCTGGTTTTTGGTGCAATATCTACATAGGTGTATAGAGGCCCATTTCCAGCAACTATCACTCCAGTGTTCTAATGGTACAATGTGTTTGCTCATTGCGTCAGAAGGCTAATGGATGATTAGAAAACCCTTGTGCAATCATGTTAGCACAGCTGAAAACAGTTTAGCTGGTTAGAGAAGCTATAAAACTGACCTTCCTTTGAGCAGGTTGAGTATCTGGAAAAAATTATTATTTCAAATACAAATCATTATTTCTAACCTTGTCAATGTCTTGACTATATTTTCTATTCATTTTACAACTCATAGTGGTAAATAAGTGTGACTTTTCATGGAAAACACAAAATAATTGTCTGGGTGACCCCAAACTTTTGAACGGTAGTGTATTTATGTTTTGTATTATTGTGCCCTTTTAATGTTACTCTGCCTCCCATTTCTCTTCAGTTATGTTTCTGTTATTTTTGGCCATATCTTGTGTTGTATGAGTTGGATTCATGTTTATTTGTAATCGATTGTGGTTTGCTGTGATTGTTCTGTTCTCTGGTTTGACAACTGTCCGGCATTTTCATGGGTTTTGCTCTGCTGGGGGTGTCGCCTGGAAAGCTGTCAAATCCAGCCACTCCTCCCTCATGTATTAGTTGATTCCAATCACCTGTGTCTCTCTCTTGCCTACTCTTATGTTCACACCGGAGTCCAATTATGTCTTCACCTAATCATGTATTTATATGCTGCCCATTCCTTCCTTCATTGCAGCAGTCACATCAATGTTCAGACTGACTTTCGTCCTCCGCTCAGTCTCCCCCTGCTGCACTCAGTATAAGTCTACCTTGTTGGCTTTTTGTATTTGTTCACTTCACCTTTTGGACTGTCATGTTTCCTTTTGAATAAGTTGTCTCACTGCAGTTAAGTGCTTTAGTTTGTGTGTTTACCCCGGAGGGGAGCTCATGACAATTTTATAGCAGTTTTTTTTTTTTTTTTTGCGTGTACATTTTTGGCACGAGGGTCCTCAAAGGGTGCAAAAGTTGTCTGCACTGTATAATAGACTTGTAAGAGTAATTGACATTAGAATAAAAAAATATGTCAAAAAAGAAACATTCTTGGAGAAATTCATGCCATAAGCTGTAACGTAGCCAAAATGATCAGCAAATGAAAAAAAAGACAAAATGTATAAAAATGACCAAGGGGTCCATAAGGGGTAACCCTTTAAATACCAGTTTGAATGCATTATGTCACAAAAATTGCATTTTACCATCTTAGGAATATAGCCAGAGTCCACCTTTTTCTCTCTCTTGAAAGCACGGAGTGTCATGTTGAGAGAATGATCAGCTCACGTGCAGGGATCTTAGACCAATGAACACACAACACAGAGAAGCTACATTTAAACACAATTGTATTAATCAAAAGAGCACAAAGTTAGAAAAACACGCCACTCGCCAGAGGAGAACCCAGCCTGTAATGGGGAGATGAGAGCTGATTAGTGAGAGGAGGGAGACAGGAATGGAAATCCAAGAAAGCAACTGAGGGGAGGCAAGCAGAGAACCCGATAGAGGGACCCAGCAGGAACAGGTAAACCAGCGAGATGGAGCTGGCAGGGAGTAGGGAAGGCGTGGAACTGGGTGAGGTGTCTGACCGGGTGGAGTGAAGCAGCCTGCGGAGATGACGGAAATGATGGAGCAGGTGAGCACACAACAAGCCCCGGATTTGCACTGCAAAGATGGCAGCAACCTGGAGAATAGGAGGAGAACAGGGATTAGCAAAGGGTTCCAAAAAAGAGCTATAACATACTTGCTTGTTTGTTTAGGCAGTATTCCCAACTGGAGCATTCACAAACTGGTCCTTTTCAGCGCTGGCGGGGAAGAGACAGCAGGTGCGTCCACTCACGCAGGTGTAGTGATTACCTGCGGAGCCGGGGAAACTCTCACAGGAAGGGAGGGGGAGCATGCGCTCACCTTATCATGACACGGAGGTCTTGATGCATACATTTATTACTAGTTGTATAGACTATTGTAATGCCCTGCTATCTGGTCTTCCCCAAAAAAGGATATCACATTTCCAACTGCTCCAAAATTCAGCAGCATGAGTGCTGACGAGGACCAGGGAGCAGGCGCATATTACACCAGTTTTAAAATGGCTGCATTGGCTCCCCGTGCGTTTTAGGATTGATTTTAAGGTTCTCTTAGTAGTTTTTAAATGCCTCAATGGTCTTGGGCCTTCTTATCTATCTGAGCTGCTTTTACCTTATGAGTCCTTATGGACCCTGAGGTCCTGTGGTACTTCCCCATAAAAGGATATCACATTTCCAACTGCTCCAAAATTCAGCAGCACGAGTGCTGACGAGGACCAGGGAGCGGGCGCATATTACTCCAGTTTTAAAATGGCTGCATTGGCTCCCCGTGCATTTTAGGATCGATTTTAAAGTTCTCTTAGTCGTTTTTAAATGCCTCAGTGATCTTGGGCCTTCGTATCTATCGGAGTTGCTTTTACCTTATGAGCCCTTGTGGACCCTGAGGTCCTGTGGTACTGGCCTTTTAATTGTTCCCAAAGTCAAGACCAAGACCACCGATGAAGCCTCCTTTCATTATTATGGTCCTTGTCTGTGGAACAGCTTGCCAGAGAGCCTCAGGGCTGCAGAGTCAATCAATATTTTTAAGAACAGGCTCAAGACCCACGTTTTTAATTTGACTTTTAACAAACCTGTTTAACTATTATTGAAGTAGTCCTTTATGTTCCATTGTTTTATGTTCTTCTTGGCACCATTTGTTTATAGATTTTCTCATCTCTTCTTATTGATGTGTTTTTAGTTCCATTTCTAAGTATGGGTTTTTAGTTCCTCTTGTTTTATGTGTTTTTAGTTTCATTTTGTACCTTTTTAATTTGGCTTTTAACAAACCTGTTTAACTATTATTGAAATAGTCATTTATGTTCCATTGTTTTACGTTCTTCTTAGCTCCATTTGCACTACACAAAGAGCAGAGATAAACAAACCTATCATCTGGTCAGTCACTGCAACAGATACTGGAGTCAGTTTGTCTTGGCTTGTCCTTGCCACTGATAATACCTTTTTCTGCCAAGAATGTGCTGCTAGTCCATCAAAAGCTAGCAGTACTCAAATACTTTGCAAGCAGTTTCATGAAATGGTCAATCAGAAAGCAACTCATACCGGCTCGGACGTTGCCCGGGCTTACAAGGTCCGCGCTGATCTGTTCACACTCCGACAGGCAGCGAAAAGTAAGTTAGAAGCAGGAAGACAGAAGAGGAAAACAGCAGCCTTGTGTGTAGCAGAATGGAATGTACGCACTCTGTTGGACAGGACAACATCACAGCGCCCAGAAAGACAGACCGCGCTTGTGGCTCTGGAAATGAACAGGTACAATGTAGACATAGCTGCACTTAGTGAAACAAGATTGCCTGAATATGACAGCTTGGAAGACCATCTGTACATCTTCTTTTGGAGTGGGAGATCAACTCAAGAAAGGAGAGAAGCAGGAGTGGGCTTTGCAGTTAGAAAGGAGATAGCAGCAATGCTTGATGAGGAACCGGTGCCAATCAACGACAGGATAATGACTATGAGACTCCCACTACAGCGGAAGATGCATGCGACACTCATCAGTGTATATGCCCCAATGATGACCAACATAGAGGAGGTGAAGGAAGAGTTCTACAGTGATTTACGTGAGACTATCAGGCGTGTACCGACTGATGACAGGCTGATACTTGTTGGAGATTTTAATGCCACAGTTGTTTCGGACACTGAGAAATGGAAAGGAGTGCTAGGTAGTCATGGAGTAGGCAAGTGCAATGCTAATGGAGAACTTCTACTTGCATTATGTTCAGAGTACAACCTTGTGATAACCAACACTCTATTTAAGCACAAGGACACACACAAGAATACATGGATGCACCCAAGATCCAAGCACTGGCACTTATTAGACTACATCATAGTCAGGCAGCGAGACAAAAGGGATGTATTGGACACCAGAGCAATGAGAGGCGTGGACTGTGGTACTGATCATGTTATGCTGAGATCTAAATTAAGGATTTGGAGATGAAAACAGCACTGCAGGATGGGTGCAAAGCCACCACGGAAGCTAAACAGTAGTACACTGAAAGGCCAAAAGAAGCAGGAAGAACTTACACAGGAAATAGATGACAGCTTGAAAGACTGAGACAGCAACAACTCAGAGAATGACATAAAAGAGAAATGGGCAACACTGAAGGACGCAGTGTATCAGACTGCGAATGATGTATTAGGCTACCCTGAGAGGAAACATCAAGATTGATTTGATGAGCATGATGAACACCTGAAGAAACTACTAGAAGCGAGGAATACAGCTAGGCAGGAAAACCTACAGTGTAACGCAAGGTCGAAGAAGAAGAAATACTCAAAGGCTCAGAGTGAGCTACAGAAGTACACCAGAGAGATGAAGTCTAACTGGTGGGATGAAAAAGCGGAGGAAGTTCAAACTGCAGCAGACAGGAAGGACATGAAAACATTCTTCACAGGTTTGAGAGAAATCTACGGCCCTAAACCAAGAGGATTGATCCAACTAAAGGCTATTGATGGTGAAACGGTTTTGCAGGAGAAAGACAAGATTCTGGATAGATTTGCAGACCACTTTGACCAACTACTAAACAACCCTGTAGATCTCACTGAAGTGGCTAAAGAAGCTTTAGTGCAGCGACCAGCTGTATCAAGTCTGGATGAACCACCAAATTTTGATGAACTAATGGCAGCTATCAGGACAACACAGGATGGTAAAGCTTCAGGAAGGGATGGAATTCCAGCAGAAGTGTGGAAATTTGGTGGTGTTCAGCTGACCAACTGCCTGCACAAGCTCATCCAAGAGATATGGGATGCCCAGAAAGTACCCCAAGACTGGAAGGATGCAAGTATTGTGCCTTTGTTCAAGAAAGGTGACAGGAAAGATTGTGGAAATTACAGAGGTATATCACTGCTAGCCACTGTTGGTAAGATTCTCGCACGTGTACTACTGAACAGACTCAATGAACACATCTTGCAGAATGTACTACCAGAAACCCAGTGCAGCTTTAGAAGTGGAAGAAGCACAATGGGCATGATTTTCTGCTTGAAACAGGTTCAAGAAAAGTGTATCAACAGAACATGCCACTTTATGTAGTCTTCATAGACTTCAGTAAAGCCTTCGATACTGTTTCGCAACAAAGACTTTGGCAGGTACTCAAGAAATATGGCTGTACAGAGAAGTTTGTCAGTCTGATCGAGGCACTCCATACAGGTATGCAAGCAAACGTGGCAATGAGTGGTTCAGTATCTAAAGACTTTTCAGTAAGCAACGGGGTGAAACAAGGGTGTGTGCTGGCACCTACACTTTTCTCGCTATATCTGGCAGCCATGCTTGAGGTGGCCTTCAAAGACACCTCAGAAGGAGTATACATTCAAACAAGGAAAGAAGCAGACTTGTTCAATGTGGCACAGTTTAAAGCCAAGAGTAAGACATCAATAAAGGTGGTAAGAGAAATGCTCTTTGCCAACGACAGTGCTCTAGTTGCACACAGTGTGGAAGATATGCAATCTTTAGTGGAGAAATTTGCAAGAGCAGCTAGCCAATTCAGCCTCCAAATCAACATCAAGAAGATAGAGTGCCTTTATCAACCACCAAAGTTCCAATTATCAACATCACTACAAGAAGAGATCAGCAATGGTACAGAGCCACTAGTCAAGTGCAAGACTTTCAAGTATCTTGGGAGTACGGTTTCAGAGAATGCTAGGCTGGAGGATGGAACTATCTCTCAGAATGGGAAGAGCAAGCGCTGTGTTTGGAAACTTGAGGGAGAGACTGTGGAACAATCGACATGTGTCTATCCATGTGAAATGCAAAGTGTACAGAGCGACAGTACTGGCTACTCTATTGTACGGTGCTGAAACTTGGACTGTCTACAGAGTGTAGGTAAAGAAACTCCATGCGTACATGATGAGACATCTTCGAGCCGTAATGCACATCTCATGGAAAGACAAGATAGCCAACATAGAAGTGTTGAAACAAGCTGGTCTACCATCAGTGGAGGACATGCTAATACAGATGAACCTGAGATGGCTCGGACATGTTGAGAGGATGGACCACCAGCGTCTCCCTCGGCAGTTAATCTACTCACAGTTATGCGAGGGCAAACACAATCAGGGTAGACCAAGGCTCAGATTTAAAGACACTGTAAAAAGAAACTTGAAGAAGTTGGATATAGACAGGAGTTCCTGGCAGCAGAAGGCTAAGGACAGAGTTGTGTAGAGGAATCTGATCAGACCTCAATGAAACAGTCATTGTCGCCCACGACAGACTGCTATGATGATGATGATGATGAGCTCCATTTGTTTTTAGATTTTCTCATCTCTTTTTATTTTGATGTTTTAGCTCAGTTTGTAAGTATGGGTTTTTAGTTTCCTTTGTTTTATGTGTTCTTAGTTTTATCTTTTATTTTATGTGTTTTAGCTCCAGTGTTTCCTCAGTGGAGCACCTAATGCTGGATGCTGCTTGGCCCTTCTGCAGGGGTGTTGGTCTCGTGGGTTGCTCTAGCTTGGGTGGGGGCTTTATGCCATTGCCTACAGCTTCTGGTGTGGGCCTCGGCCTTTCCTGGTCGGGGTGGCCTCTGTGGCATGCCCTGTGGTTATGGGCTGTGTAATCTTCCGGCATGGGGGGGCTCCACAGGATGGTTGCTCCTTTCACATGGTGCCTCAGTGCCAAGCTATGTCTCTTTTATTTTATATACAGTATGTGTGAGAGAAGTAGGGGGTATGTGCCTCTGTGTGTGTGTGTGGGTGTGTGTGCAGGTGTTTTGTGGGTGTGTGTATGGGAGGGTTGGAAGGGGTGGGATGTATCATGTAAATATATGTAACTAAATTTGTCTACTGTTTTTATCTATGTAAAGCACTTTGCGCAACATCCAATGTTTAAAAAGTGCTGTACAAATAAAGTTTGATTGATTGTTGTTATTTATGAAAAAAACACAAAAAATGAGATATTTTTTATAAAATGAATAGTGGGGTGTGTGTGGTGCTGCCGGTGATTAGAGTCTCGGATACAGTATGTCAAAAAGTAGCAACAACATTGATTTCATTGCATTAGTATTTTTATGTGGTGTCAAATTTACAATTTTGCACCCTTTGGGGAGCCAAAATGCCAGGTGTATGTGTGTACATTTTTGGCTCAAGGGTCCCCAAAGATTAATAAAAGGAGGGGTCCCTGAAAGTTAACACAGAACTTGTGTTAAACATTTAAACCATCAGTTGTTGTTGTCAAATATAAACAGATTCAGCAGCTAAACAGCTTATTTCTTGCCTCAGATCTTTTCAGAAGATGCATTTTTTTAACCCCCTAGGTTTTGCACCATAAATTGCATCACGTGCTCCAATATGTACTGAACTATCAGAGATTTGTTGACCTGCCTTTCAAATGTTGTTCCTTGTGACTTTGTATTTTCCTGTAAACAGAAGCAAAAATAACTTCATATAAGGAGAGGAAATTGCCAGTGCAGGATTCCCAGGACTCCTTGTGACTAGTGTATTGCTGTGCCCAAATATATACTGTACATAATTATTTGGCTTTCAAATTTGGTATTCAGGTATTCACTTTCTTCCCTAACTTCTTGATTTTGATAAAGATAAATCACAAGATCGTATGTCTTGGGCACTCAGGTGAAGAGTTGCTTAGCAGTCAACCGATCATCACCTGGTGGTGAGTTAGATCAGATGATGCAGGAGGATACAGTTCAGAACCAGCAGACCCAAATGGGTAGTGAGGGTGTGAGTCAACTGTCCAAGAGGTCTTCAACTCCCACCTCTGAAAGAATTTCGTGGGAGATTGGGGAGTCTGAATGGGCCATGTTCTCCATTGGCTGTGGCCATCGGTGCCTTTCATGGTTGCAACCCCCAAACCAAGTGGTGGACGTCAAAAATGAGGGGGCCATCAGGCTGATGAAGGAATGCTGCCGAGCTTGGTTGCTGAGGAGTACTGGCAGGCCAAACGGAGTGCAGCTCAGGCAGTTGCTGAAGCAAAAACCTCTGATTTAGGAGGAACAATGTGGTTTTTGCAGTGTTATAGAACACTGACCAACTCTACTAGGGGTGAGATTCGGATCACGATACTTGGGTAACGATACAATCCTATCATGATTCAACAATAATCATGATATTGTGGTGACACTAAACACAGCAGGGAGACATTCCTCTGGGACATTCTTCTGGAGCTTTCCTCACACCCAGCAGTCACCCAGCAGGGGCTTGGAGGAAGCAGAGGACAGTTGACACACGACCAAAAGAACCACGGGAGACAGTCAGACGGGACTGAATGCATGCGTCTTTGTATCAACCAATGTCATGCTAATCATGTGTATTGACCAATGGTAGTAGATGACAATTGATATGTATATGTGCCATGCATTCTCTCTGTATGTATGACAGTATAAAAGAGCTGCTCTCTCTCATCTTTTCCTTTTTGCTCTTACACTCTACTCTCACCACTACTCAACCGCTGGGGCCAACAGGCTGTATTCATGTTAGAGGGTAAATAAACTGTGCTGATCTACGCTCGTGCCTTGCCTCCACATCCTTTCCATCGCACCCTCTACATTATCGCAATATCGAGTATCGCAATCCCATATATTTCAATTTTTTTCACCTTATTCAACCGCAAATCATGTCCTAAAGTAAAACTGTTGACATCTTTTTTATATAATAAGATAAGATAAGATAAGATAAGCCTTTATTAGTCCCACAATGGGGAAATTCCAGGATTGCAACAGCACAGGGATAGCAACACTCAGAGCAACAATTAGAAGGCAAGAAAAAACAAGAACAGCTAGTAATATATATATATATATATATATATATATATATATATATATACAGTATATATATACAGTATATATATATATATATATAGACACACAGTGCGGAGCATTGTGGTTGGTGGATGTGCAGCAGAAAGTTTAAGCTCTCTCTCCGCGGATGCGGCGGGCCAGCTGGAAGTCTTTGGGCATGATGGTGACCCTCTTAGCGAAGAAGAGACCCACCAGGTAGGCCTCGCTGGCCTCCTGCAGAGCCATGACGGCGAAGCTCAGGAAGCGCAGGTCGGTCTTGAAGTCATGAGCGATCTCCCTCACCAGGCGTTGGATGGGCACCTTACGGATGAGCAGCTCCGTGGATTTCTGGTAGCGACTGATCTCTCTCAGAGCCACGGTACCGGGCCTGTGACGGTGAGGCTTCTTCACTCCGCCGGTGGCCGGAGCGCTTTTCCGAGCAGCCTTGGTGGCTAGCTGCTTCCTGGGGGGCTTTTTCCTCCAGTAGATTTTACGGGCGGTCTGCTTGGTTCTTGCCATCGCCCTTTATTATTCTGTCTTATATTTCTTGCACGCCGCCTAAACTCCAGCCCGGCACCCGCGTCGTTTTCGCTACAGTTCCCGGTATGTCGAGTTTCAATCCGTTAGCACCGGGTGGCGGTTGAGTGCTAGCTAGCACTAGCTCTTCCTGCTGTAACGTCTCCTGCTGTAAACAGTGGCTCCGTCTGCCGACTCGGGAGACCTTTGGGGCGATCTGCGTGTCTGTGATATATATATAGAGTGAAAGGTGTAGAAAGAAGAAGGAAGATAAAAAAAAGGCTGTTGCAACGGGCAGCCAACTCGTGTGGGGCCACCGGTCCGGTGGAACCGGACGTATTAAAGTAATAAATAAAGTATAATAAAGTATTCTCGGGGCTTCATTTTCTATGGAGATGCATCTCTGCACGCAGTGGGTGGTGGACGATGTTTTTTTGGACTAGATTCCCACTCCAGCTGTGTTTGTCTGACTCTGTGGACTCTTTTAAAAAGCAGCTGAAGACATTTTTGTTTAAGGAGGCTTTCCATTGAGTTTCAATTCAACTGCTTTTAATGGCAAGTCTGATATTTTTAAATTATTACCTCCGCCAAGGAGGTAATGTTTTTACCGGGGTTTGTTTGTCTGTTTGTCTGTCTGTCTGTTACCAACATAACTCAAAAGTTATGAACGGATTTTGACGAAATTTTCAGGAAAGGTGTGTAATGGCACGGGGAACAGATGATTAGATTTTGGTGATGATCTGAGAGTGCATACCTCCACCAAGGGCTTTGTTTGTATTTGTGCAGCAGGATTACACAAAAACTACTGGATGGATTTGGATGAAATTTTCACCAGAGGTGGTTCTTGGGCTAGAGAGGAACCCATTACATTTTGGTGATGATCTGGGAATACATACCTCAGCCAAGGCTCTTCTCACAGTGTGTCAGCTGCAATACTCCAAAACTAATGGACAGACTTTGATGCAATTTTCACCACAAGTGGCTCTCGGCCTACACACACACCCATTACATTTTGGAGGTGATCCATGACAGACTGAAGGAGCCTCGGTGGAGGTATGCGCTCTCTAAGTGCTTTTCTAGTCTTAATATCTTTTTTTTTTGGACATAAATCATTGTTAGGTCAACCAGTGATGGTCATGATTTTGGCTCTGGGCCTGACTGACTTTCTGATTTACAGATTTCAGACGCGGAGTGGGAGGACATGCTGGAGGGCTTTGACGAGCGGAGTTACCTGAACACCCGCCGCTGGAAGCCCGGCGACGATCCGTACACCCTTTATGCTTTCAACCAGAGGGAGAGTGAGCGCATCCCCAGCAACCGGGCCCTGAGAGACACCCGCCACTACAGGTACGGACAGAGCCGAGCAAGTGAGCCAAACATTCATGATCACGTGCTGTATGAAGGTGCAAACTTTGTAGAACCTGAGAATGAGGCCTCTGAAGGGGGTATTTTTAATATATTCCCCTCAGCGTTATGTATGAATCTATTAAAAAGTGTACTGCATAAAAGGAAAGCTTATCAGCACACATAAAGCAAACTCGAGCAGCCTGCAGGCATAAACAAACACAGCAGAGAACACACACAGTACTGCCAATGAGCTCCTACTATTACAGGTATGTACACACAAACACTCATAGAATTAAACCCAAACACAGCAGCAGCGGTGGTGGCGGCGGCAGCTCCTGGAGCCCGTAATGAATCCCCTATCTGTACTAAAACAAATTTAGATTATGGAACCAAACACATTTTCATAGAGAAACCACCAAATTACAATCTGGCTGTCCGCTAAGAAATTAAATTAAACCAAAATAGAAATCCTCTTAGCGGCGCACCGTCTTCCTCTGTCAGAAAGACGCTCAGCAGGAAGATAAGGAGCTCGCCGCACTGACGGCAGCTGCCTACTTGTATATTTCAGGAGATAAAAAACTTCCAGGCAATTGTGGAAGGCGTGCAGGGGTCTAGTGTTGTGCCAAGATCAAGCGAGACGCACAAACGCATCTTTGCTTACTGTTTTCATTTATACCTTCAACAATAAAGCTGCTTGGGGACTTTGATATCTTCCCACACTTTTTTGTTCATTGTTGTTTACTGTACTTTACCTCTTAAATTTCAACAAAGCGAAAGGAAGTGAAATCTTTACAACTTTGGGAGCAGTTAAAGGAAATAGTTGATTATTTGTAGCACTTGTCTGTTTAATGGGAGAAATATAAACAGCGTAAGTGAATGGTTTATCCCAGAGTTGAGAAAGAATGTCTTTAAGTAACAATGAAGCAAGCCTGTTGTGTGTCTCTTTAAAGGTCCCGTTCACTGCATTTTTCCCACATGTTGACAGCTTACACAGGTCTTATTTACAGCATCAGTGTAAGTCATCTTTTGCAGCCTTCCTCAGAACAGCTCGTTTCAGTGCATGGCTCTTCAAATGCCTAAAAGCCGCATTTAACTCCACCATCCCTCTTATTCCACTATTGCTAATCTTAGCTTGCTAGCTCCTCGGATTCTCATGGGGGTGAATATGATTTATAGAAAATAGTGATCAAAACTGGCTGGATTAATAGTTAAGCTAATGCCACGCGGCCTGTCCGTCAACTCTCCCCACTGAGGCGAGCTCTACTGTGGTTAGACTAAACAATGGCAACCACGTAGCCACGCTAAGGCTAACAGGGCGAAAGTAAAACAAAACTGTGAATTAGTGAACCCAGTGAAAACAGGGATGTCTATTAGGTTGACTAAAGATCTAAAGAAAACAACAATATAAATTGCGCTTAGTAAGCTAACGTCCTAGTAGCACTGTTAGCGCTGAAGCCAACACTGTTGGCTTTCCGCTTATCTACAACAAAGACATGTCATCATGCCTAGCTGTCATCAAAGACAGCTAGGCATGTCAGGAAAAAACCCAGGAGAGTTACATCGGCTGCTCAGTGACAGACTTGATATAAAGGCTGTTCTTTTTTTTTTTTAAGAGAAGTGTTTAATCGCGACAAATGGATGCATTTCAGAAGGTTAAAACCTACAAAAACACGTATTTTCATTGAGTGGGACCTTTAAATTGTGTATGCATTTTTATTAAGTAGATATTAGCAGCTCTCTTT
Source organism: Pholidichthys leucotaenia (assembly GCA_020510985.1). Classification (NCBI taxonomy): domain Eukaryota; kingdom Metazoa; phylum Chordata; class Actinopteri; order Cichliformes; family Pholidichthyidae; genus Pholidichthys; species Pholidichthys leucotaenia. Next base: position 264,115,035 of record CM035842.1, read on the forward strand.
CAAAATACTCCACTATTATTTATTCTGTCTGTTGTCTAGGCCCTTTTCCTTTTTTTGTTAAAAATATCTACAATCTCTTTCACCTTCAGTTGGGATCGTCATGCTCTAGTTTACGTCACTGTTAATTGAGAATTTATGAGTTTTATCCCCAGAAAAGCTCTTAACAATATTAGGCGCATCAAAGGACTCCAACGATAGAAATTATTGGAGAGAGGGAGTAGCGGTTGAGTGAGGAGGGAGCGTTACGGAGCGTCGGGATATTGTCATATGATGTCACTGATGTAAATTTAAACAAGTTTGTTTGCTCTGCATTTTCAAAATGTGGAAATATTTACCATCTCAGCTGTTGACTTTCCTCTCACTCCCAGCAGTGCCAGGTAATCACTACCTGGCCCTTGACAGATAAAGGAGCAACAGTGTCCTCCATCACCAAAACTGATCCAAGGTTGAAACATTTGTAGTTAATTCCAGAAGTCAAATAGAAACCAGTGGGTTTGAAGTTGTAGAGAACAGACATATTGTAGAAACTTAGCTTAATTTATGACTAGGTGCTAAATTTGGTGAGCTGATGTTGCTATTTTTACACAACTCATAAAGTAACCAGTTTTAAACACAATATCTTACCTTATTTGCATGACCTGAGTGCCTCTGGTAAAATCCTTGTTAATCTTCTCAGGGATGTTTATTATACCCCCTGCAACAAAGTTGTGGAGAGGGTCATATTTTTGAACTGCCTATCCGTTCGTCTTTTCATTGGTTTGGTATTTTATATTGTCGCCTCTATGTTGTCGACATTTCTGATTGGACTGACTTCAAATTCATACAGAAGCTTTAACTGATCTATACCTTGGATGTATTTGGTTTTCAGACACATCTAGCGAGGGACTCCATTGATTTTTTTCTGAGGGTTTTTTATGTTGTCACCGCTATAGCTTCTGCAGTTCTGATCGGATTGACTTCATATTTATTCAGAAGCTTTGACTCAAATATGGGTTCCATTGTTGAGGAATTAGGGGCCCCTGAAATACAGATGTGTGGGATGTGTGAGGTTGCTCATAAAGGTTCTTTCATTTTTCATGTATTATCTGATAACAAAAGCTAACCTAAGGATGAAGACAAGCATCTTCAGCTGTTTGTAGTGACAGTAGTCTTTATTTAGAACAGGGTGGTGGTTGGGGTGTGAGTTGATTAGGCTGGAAACACACTGGATGATTTTATGCCAACATTTTGGCCCATTTTGTGTCGACAGAGACTTGAAAAAAATTTTAGGCTCATGGCTGCCAATTATTTGGCAAAATAATCAATAATCAGTCCTAGGGCTGAGCAATTTGACCTTAAACCAGAATCACGGTTTGTCAGTTTTCCTTTTTTTCCACTTATTTTTCTTTCCTACCTTGCTTGTAACTCAGCAATATTACACAAGACTGTGGTGATATTGCGGTGCAGCGGTAAATGAACATAATATAATAAAGAACAGACCTATTGTCATTTCACACACAAAGTAAACATTGTCCGTTGCTTACGACACATACCTCTTGCGGATTTGTGGGTAACGTCATGTGTGCAGTGGCTAATTAGCTTGTTAGCAGTGTTAGGGGAGTCCTTTATGCACCAATGATTGTGTTGCCACCATATAGTGATTATGAGTCTCTTATCGGGTTCTTAAATATGAGGGGGAGTTGAAAAGTTCAGTGGTCAAATTTGACCACTATGAACTTTTCAACCCTCCCTTGTACAGCCTTAGCTTCTCCATTCCCTCTGTAAAACAGTTGAGACAATGTGGCTAGCCATCAGAGGCTAACAACAACTTAGCTCTGCTCCTTTTAGTGCTAGTATCCACGCACTTCGTTTGCTTTTTCTTGGCATCTTCAGGTGAAATAGTCAGTCATCACATACTCTGTAGATGGAGACCATATTGGTTTTCATTATAAGCCCTTTAATTGTTCTGCCCGTGTTTTGCTGCATCTGAACAGCGCTGACTGCACTGCTTCTGCAGTTATGTGCCTGTACCTGTAACTCCGCAGGCACATCTTAAAGGGGCAGTACGTGAAAAGTGCTCACATACACACTCACAACAAGAAGAGGGAATAACCAGAAAAACTGACATGAGCACCATTACATCGGTTCGACACTCTGAGCATCGGTTCTCATTTTATTTCAGTTAATTGCCCAACCCTAATCAGTCCTTGTATCTGTGGTCTCCCACATTTTTTGAAATTAGAATCAATAATATTTGAAAATCTTCCCGTGTGTAACCAACTGTGTTCTTAATTACTTCAATCCTTGGCAACATGAGGTGGCCATGTTGTTTCTATTGTGGTTCCTTGATGTTTTTAGGTTGGCCTACCTTCTACAATTTATTTTAAATTCCATAATAACTTAGAGGTATTATCTGACAACCTGCAGCTCCCTCAGAGTATGCTATTCCGTTAATATTAGCTTGAGCATTGTTAAAAAATATTACTCTTGCATGGTAAGCTAGGTAGCTGTATGCTAATCATTTTGCTGTTGTTATAGGGAACAAAATCCTTCACTGCTGTTAGAGCATCCCAGAACTGAGCATGCTCTTCCAGTTTTCTGTGGCATTTCTGTCAAACTTTGCATTAAATAAAAGTAAAAAGTAAAAACAACTTGTGCTCAAACATGCGCATGTCTCTGGAAGCGGTCAACACAGTAACGCTAGCCTGTTTACTTCTGATATTTCTAGTAATCCAGCTCTCCGACAGGAAGCTACATGTGAGCATTTACTGTGCAACTTCTGTGTGTTACGGTGAACGTAGCTGATCCTGATGATCAAAATGGACGTAGATCACACAGGAAGCTAAAAACTGTTAGCAGACATCACTGTATGTTTGACGCCATGACGTCTGATTCACTCGTAGCTTATTTGGTGCCTCTAACACTCTGTGTGTGTGTGAGAGAGAGAGAAAGAGAGCGTGAGTGTGTCTCTGCATATCCATGTGTACGCTAATGCGAGTAAGTGAACACTGTGTTGATTGCGTGCTTCATCTGCTATGCCACCGGAGGAGAGAAATTCACTGTCGAGCTGACATAAGGCGATGGGGAAAAGTGTGAGTTTTGTGTGAGGGGTGTGTAGCAGGGGGAAACCAGGGATACGCTCACACATTAATCTGTTAGCAGGGAGGTAGGGGGTTGATAGCGCTCATTAATCTCAGACAGGACAGCCTCTGTGTGTGTGTGTGTGTGTGTGGTTGCTGTTCTGTGATTATCTGTTAACTGAGTTAGCGTGTAGCTGTAGATCTCAGGAGCACTTGGCAGGGGGAAATGAAACCACCTCGTGCACTTTTAGGATTTGGGATGGGGTGGGGGGTTAAAAAAAAAGAAAAACTGCAGTGAGTTTTTGTATTCTTAGAAACACTTTCTTTTCTTCTCCAGACTCACTGAGGTGCTTGCTACAGTTTGGCAGGATTCCTGAGTGGAAACAAAGCATTTTGGCTTAAACTCAAGGTGGTGTACAAAACTGCCGGGGAGGAATTTGATAAGGAAAATGAAACGGACACCAAACGAGTTGCAGTTGGAAATTATTGAGATATGTTGAAGGTTTTACTTTTCCCCTGTAAAGTGTAATTTCCAGTCAGGTCCAGAAATATCTACAGTAATAATTCACATGAATGAGTATAGGAGTGATTTTGTACCACACTGTTCACCAAACTTTCGTCAAAGTTTTCTGTCACTTAGAGGGTGAAGCCTTAGTTTTACCCCGCAAACAAAAAGATTTTGCAATATATTAGGGCTGTGCATCGATTAAAAAATGTAACTAATTAATCACACTTTTTCTGTACTTAATTGTGATTAATGGCTGAAGTTGCTTGAAAGAATCAATGAAAAATGAGTTTACTTTTACAACTTTTAATTGCATTTTATTCACTGGATATACCTGTTAGTGTTGTAGTTGGGACCTCATCAAAACCAAGTGGAGACCAAGACAGAGACCTACTGTACATTCACAGTGGACTTCGTCTTGGGAGACTCTGATCCCTTTTACTTTGAACCAGTCAGAGAGGAAGTTTTCTATGTATCTTAATAGAGAAAATACAGACGGAGCAGTTCTTAAGAGAATATGCTTCATCCTGACCGTCAGGGTGGGTTTGGGCTTTTATTTGTGTTATATATCAGAGTGAGTGGTCTGCTGGTGATGGTGTTTTCCTCTGCTCGTTCTCATACTCTGGAGTGAGTGGCTCCGATCCATCAGCTTTGTGGGTGTGTGTTATGTATGCCCCTTTCAGGGCATAAATGAGGCACCAAAAGCCAGCAGTGAGTTTGCTTATTTATTAATAAAAAAGGAACAAAATAATGTGCCACGAGGGGCAAAACACAAACAACTACACATGCGACCCCGAAGGGTAAATAACAGAAGAGAAATAAAGAATCAAAACAGTCACTTACGAATATGTAGCAAGGGCGAAAGCTAATGCTAACAAAGGACTGGAATCAGGGTTGGGGATTCCAGTCTGGATAGGGCGAGGCTGCAGCGAGGAATAAACCCCGCTAGCGATCTTAAATAATACACAGAAATCAAAACCCCAAACAGGTGTGGAGTGAAAGTAATCAATAATTGGACTCAGCTATGACAGGCTGAGTTGCCTGAGGTTCGACAGCAGGAAGTCCTGCCACGGCGCTGTCAAAATAAAAGCACCAATAATCCCCATAATAACTTAAAGTAGAACTGAAATCACCTTTTTGCCAAAAAAGTAGAATAGCAGATTAATTCCTTATTACCTATTGTATTTTTCAACACATAAAAGAAATTTTTAGGCCGTGCGATGGCCAAGCTATAAGCCGATAAACTTTTGCCTCTGGCTGGCAGTGCCAAACAAACCGGAAGTAGTGCAGACGACACTGCGTGACGTCACGAGTGTGACCCTTATCAAAACAACAATGGCAGATGATAGCAGTTCCAGCAGTCAAGAACACCAGAGTTTTCAGAGTGAAGAGGCATTCAGGATCGGTGACAAGACAGAGGAGGATGCAGGAGTGTCAAGTGAACAGGAAGAGAGCGAGGGAGGCATCGAACCGTACAGATTAGAGCCAGAATTTTCGGGGGATTCCGGCACCGACTCAGACCGCAGCAGTGATGGGGAGGAGAGTCGCTTATTGAATACAGGATGGTGAGTCTTTACTTTGGCATGTTTGGGGTGTCAGGATAAGGAAAATTAACAATAAAAAAGAAAGGGGAAAAAAAACCATCAGCATTTTTCCAACTTATTACAGTGATCCCTCACTTATCGCGTTTAATGGGGACCAGAACCGACCGCGAAAAGTGAAAAACCACGAAGTAGCGTCACCCCCCCCCCCCCCCAAGGGCGTCACAAGCACTATTTTGCACAAAAAGGCACAAGAGAACAGCGAAAAGTGCCACTAAGCAACACGAGCGATAAAGAACAATGAATGCGGTCTTCCTTCGCTGGGTATAGGCGCTTGGCAGGGAGCGAAGCTGGGTAAAACGTCTCGGCCAATCAGCTTGCGAGGTAAAGCGTCTCGGCCAATCAGCTTGCGAGGTAAAACGTCTCGGCCAATCAGCTTGTGAGATTCCCGAGCGGGCTGGGGAGCCGGGGAGAGCGGGCTCTCCGTGTTGATACCTGATGTTCTAATGTAGTCTCCCTGCCTTCTCATTAGAACATCAGGTATCAACACGGAGAGCCCGCACAACTCAAAATCTACCTCTCTGACCACCGCTCCACTCCTCTCCGCCCACCTCTTCACCGCTCAGGAATCTCGCAAGCTGATTGGCCGAGACGTTTTACCTCGCAAGCTGATTGGCCGAGACGTTTTACCCAGCGAAGGAAGACTGCATTCATTGTTCTTTATCGCTCGTGTTGCTTAGTGGCACTTTTCGCTGTTCTCTTGTGCCTTTTTGTGCAAAATAGTGCTTGTGACGCCCTTGGGGGGGGGGGGTGACGCTACTTCGCGGTTTTTCACTTTTCGCGGTCGGTTCTGGTCCCCATTAAACGCGATAAGTGAGGGATCACTGTATATCTAGAAACGCATCGCTTCCCGGTCGCTTTTCCTCCCCCTTTCTTTTCTTTCGTCGCCATGACAGCTTTCCTTGGCCACTGAACGGATCTTCCCAGGTGTTGGAAGTGTTTTGTAGTCGACTATCACGACAAAATGCACCAAAAACAACCAGTGTCGACGTGCTCGCAATGGTAAACATGAGAACTGGGTCACACTCGTGACGTCACGCGGAACTCCGGCTGCACTTCGGCGGATTTGTCTGATTTTTCAGGGCGGGAAATTCAAAATCGCGATTTTCTCCAAGATTCCGGGATTTGTGGAGGGGGTGCCAATGATAAATTATCTTTATAATTGTATGTACTATCACCCAGTGCCGTTCATTGCCGTTCAGTTCAGTTCTACTTTAAGACAGAATATAAAGATAGAAAAAGGGGAAAAAATAATAATGCCTCTTTTCCACTAGCCCAGCACACCTCGGTACGGCTCGATTCACTTCAGTACGGCTCGGCATGCTTCTGTCTCCATTAGCACGGTGTTTGGCATGGGTGTTGTGCTGGGGTGGGTGGGTTTATAACAGCGAGGCGGTGCCACACTCCCGTGACGTAACGCACGCGACCCAAAGCAAAACATTTTTTTTCCAAAACTTTATTGAGAAGACCCAAGCAAAACATAACACATAGCTGTACAAGGCCACTCCTCGGTCTGTGGCTTTTTTCACCATAAACGCCAAAAAGGACCGCCAGACAAGGGTACAGGCAGCGAGATGAAATATGAATGAATATTTCAATTTAATACTATCCCACTTGTACTTACAAAAACGTGTGAATATTCATAAAAAGCACACACGTGAAAGGTAGCACCACAAGCAGTGGGTCACAGCGGTTTTAGGCTACAGCAACACAATTGTGTATCCTTTGCCAATCTGTCTGCTGTTATTTAATGTTTAACAGTTAAGGGACGGATGATTATATGCTCCAAAACTGGAGAAACTCTCTGATAAAAAAGCTGCAACAACACAAGTCACTTTTGTTTTGAATTAACTGCCAAATGACCTAGAAATAATGAGCTGAAACTTGTTTTTATTCGTATTAAATAATGAGACAGTGGCACACTGGCCAACACCAATTTGTATTATTTTTTACATCCTAGGGCATTTTGGATGTACTGAACAAAAAAAAATCATGTTTTTCACCTTCAGGTCAACGTTTGGAACAACAGTATTATTATTTTCCGTTTAGATGATGCTACACTCCTTCTAAAGTATTGTAATTCTCTGAATTTGGAATGCCGATAGAACATTCAATTTACATATACTTACTTTTTGACTTGTAAGCTTGATCAGTCTCTCCTGCTGCATTTTAAAGTCCAACTGTGCAACTTCTTATGAGTTAACATAAAAAAATTTACCCAAAGTTTAGAACTGTATCATGTGGTGCTAATTTTTTTATGATATTTCAATAAAAAGAACAGAAAGCTTACAAAAACATTTGTTTTTTGGTCTAGTTAAAAATTACATTACCTTTACAATGGTTGACCCCTGACAGGATAAGCATCATTTTCATCAGACTAGGCAATGGAATTTCTATGCAATTATACTGTTTTATAATTCAGTGTTATAACAGACAAACCACACTTTCCAAAACAATTCCATTTTATTATATACAAAATATTAAAATAAAAAAAAACCTTTGCAACACAACATGAAGGTTAATCAACATTTTATACACGCCGACCACTGAGTGCCTCTACACCAGCTTCCCAAACTGGGTCAGGAAGGCTCAGTTGAATGAAGACGTCTCTGCCAGGTCCAGGGATACCCTCGCGTTTTCTGCAACCTCATTTAAATGTTGCAAATATTTATCATTGAATACATTTTGCGCCTGGTGGCGGGACAGATTCACATTGGAGAATCCGGGCGTGCTGGCGCGGCGGACGCGTGGGATGATTCTACAAGGAAAATGCACACAATAAAATACAGCATGAAAGTGCAAGATATACAGAAAAGACAATAGTTTTTAACAAGATTACATAAGCTTATTTCAGCGTATTGTTCACATGAATAATTAAAAGAAAAGCGAGTCCGCAGTGTGCTGCGATAAAGCAGCGATCATCATCCACAAATGAACAGCTTTTTTATTGCATAAATAAACTGAGCGTCTTACCGAATATATTTGCGAAGAAACGCACAATAAAAAAAAATTAAAACTCACCGTTAAAGGACTCCGATGTCGAGACCTCCCGATATATTTTTTCATTCCGGGTGGCTCCGTCTAACTCGCGCTGGATACGTTCGTCTGACAATGCAGTGAACAGACACTGCACCTCCTTATTGGTCCATGGAACACCCTTATTACGCGAAGCCATTTTTGATAGAGAATAAATGAAAATAGCACAGCAATACACTGAAAATAAACCACCAACAGTGGTTGCGCGCTGAGTAATGGCGGTTGTCTAGATTCTTTTTTTTTTTTTTTCAAAAACTTTATTGAGAAGGTCGTGAAGATTCGGTAGAAGAGGAGGAGGAGAGGGGCGGTTACAACCTGACCAATCAGCGCTGGTTATGACCTGACCAATCAGCGGCGACCAGTCTTTTAACGTCACAACACGGCCCAGCTCAGCACTGCTGTACCCTGCCCTTCAGCGAGGCTGAGAATCGCGGCTGTTAAACCGTGTTGGGGCTTGTGGAAAAGCGTACAAAGCATGCTGAGCCGTCCCGTGTCGCGCTAAAGCGTGCTAGTGGAAAAGGCCCTTTAGTGACTCAAGCACGGGACAGTCCTGCACTCAGGATCACTACAGTTTGAAGCGGGGTGTGTGTGCAGGATGAAGTAGAGCACTTCAGGTGCCCTGAGTGTAGGAGGATAAGTTTAGTGTCTTATAAATGTTGCAGATTTAAACTCTGCTGCATTGATTCAGAGTCACCATTACTGCAGGATTTTTTAATAACAGTGGTAAGGGTTTCAAGCCAAACTCATTTGTAATATGTGGACATTTGTGAGGGAAGTTCTCCTAATTACTGTGTGTCCAGGCAATGTCTGAAGACCAGCAAGAGTTGAGGACGTTTGACTACAGTTAATCTTCATGCAATTCTACACCTACTGTAGAAGTTAATGTTATCACGGGGGGGGGGGGGGGTACATCTCATTATAGACTGGTTATATCAAGGGATGCATCAGTTTATTGTCCTAACATGGGTGTTGGTTTTTAACCCTATCAGCAAATGTGATAAGATTCACTGACAACAGAGGCAGAAGTTTATCTTGTTGTCCCACTTGTGTGGCTTTGGTTTTGCCCTGAAGCTGATGACTGTAACCTTCATCTGCAAATTCTTTTTTAATGTTTCTCTTTGGTAACTTCTTGCATGTCATTGTGATTTCTCATGTGCTTCTCTCAGTTTTAATTGTGACGCCTCCATTAGTTTCAGTCAGGTTTTGTTTTTCTGTTGCCACCTGTGCTGTTTTAAACATCTTGACTACGATTAATTGTGTCAATACTTTGTTGCTCCTGATTTCAGTCATATTTTTATTCCGATCCTTTTACTCCAATCAGCTTCTCAGTAATCCTAATAAACAGACTAGAGCTGAATTTGGAGCTCTTCGTTTTGGTCCCTAATGAGATTTTTGTTATGCAAGAAAATACACTATTTTGACTGGCAACTAATCTCTGAATACCAGTTCCAGATGAGCCTTTAAGAGCTGAACATGTGAGCCTTCGCTCTGACAGGAAAACCTCAATGGAGAAAACACAGCAGGGTTAAAGAAGAAGCTCTGTGTCTGCTATTTTCCCAGTGGGGCAATGATAACCTGAAGATTAGAGAGGCAAGCTTTTGACCTGAAGATGCTACCCTAGCTATAGCCGGCAGGCTGCAGTGAATCTGGGAATCTGTAAGAGTCAAGAAAGCCATGCTGCACTGCATGCTTCCACAGGGGTGATGGAATACAGATGGGAGAATTTGGGTGTATTTTCCATGTTAGTAATCCTGAAATTAATCTTTGGAGTCATCAGTAAGGGCCCCTTTACACAGACAGATTGTTGGGTGACCACTGAGAGATTAAAAATTGACCTGATCTCTTAACAATCTCCTAAAGCCTCAAAAAAGCCATTTCTGTGTAAATGTTTGGGAGATTGTTGTACGATTTTCATGGTGATCTATAGAGATCTTTGAAAGATCCTTGAGAGACTACTGAGAAACCAGGAGAGCTCACTGAGAGACCAGTAGAGATTATTGAGTGATGGTAGTTTATTGGGCAGACAAAGAGGTATGTATACATATATTTGAGAGGTTTCTGATGTTCTTCTACCCCCGTTACAAAGGGGTGGAGATCGTTGAGAGAACACTGAAAGATGAAAAAATGGCCAGATCTCTCAATGATCTTTCAGTGATCACTCAGCAATCACTACGATCTCTCAGTGATCTTCCAAAGATCTCCATGGTCGCCACATCAGAGAGATTGTTTTGGCTCAGTCCAAAACAGTCTCTCAACAATCACCAAAGGGAAGTGATTGCTCACCGAGATCTCAATGAATGCCAAATTTTTCCACCCTAAAGGCAGAGATGGCTGAGAGATCGCTGAGCATTCAATGAAAGACCAGTATAGCTCATTGAAAGATTGCTGAGAGATTACTGGGAGATGGATGAGATCTTTGAGCACTCTTGAGAGCTCTTTGATCATTGAGAGATCTTGGCGATACCTGAGAGATCATTGAAAGATCATTTGGAGATCTTTTCATTTTGTTACCACTCAGTGTTCTCGCAACAATCTCTATCCCTGTGTAAGGGGGGGGGGGTATAACTGGATTTTCTTCAATGTATCAGTGACATCTCCCCCTTTGAGCAATTAATTAGAAGACAGGGATGTGGTGCAAAGATGATACTCAAAAGTTTCCCTTTCTTTTGCATTCTTGCAGCGTTTCCATTGGTTCCATCTTTACAAACAGGTACTTTTCAAAATTCTCAGCTTTCTCCTGATACCCCAACCATCTGATGGGAATCCTCCTGGACAGATGCCCAGTCCACCTGTCTGCCGTTAATGAGGCGGAGCAGTGTTTCTACTCCAGCTACCTGATCTTGTACGGGACCCTGACAGCCTTTGGACGAAGCCTTGAGGAGTTTTTAATTGCCTGAAAAGCCAAAGATAAACACTGAAGAAAGCTCCCGGCTTCTATGTGCCCCTTCAGAAGGAGCTGCCATAGTGTGAGTTTAAAACATGTAGCGATTTAGGTGGGAAGGGAAGTTACAGATGTCTGCAGAACCCAATTAGTTTTGTAAATGCACTTAGTTTTGTTAGTGTAGACAGCTTTTCCAGGTTCTATCCCTATCTTGAGCTTGGAGCTGGAAGAAAGGTGAGGAATGGGATGAGATACTGAGAAGGTGATGAGAAAAGAGGAAGGAGGGAAAGAGGAGAGGTGGAGGAGAAGGGGGGGAGATGAGGGAGATGCCACGCACTGCTGAGAGGAGAGATAATTGCCACATGCAGAGCTGGAGAGGCTGCGTGTGTGTTGGTGTGTGTGTGTAAACCACTTCAGCGCTCTGCTATTATCTCAGTGAACAGGGGAACCTCCCTTCGTCTGCTCTCCCACAGACAGTCTATAAGCCCAACAGCCACTTCGCTGCAGGCATGAGATCCAAGGGCGAAGACAATGAGCGGATACAGTAGAGGGAGGAAATGCATTGTCTGTACTGCACCCTGGGCTGATACGGCAACAGCAAGTCTTTCAATGCAAGACCAGTGGAGTTGTATTGATGTAAAAGTGTATTCAATGCAGGTAAAGACAAGGAACTTGACAGAACACTAGCTTCTTCGTCTTCTTTTGGCCGCTCACTTTAGGTGTCTCCATCCTGTGTCTTCTTCTGTCACACCAATCTTCTCCATCTTCACCTTTACTACATCCATGAATCTCAGCTGTGGTCTTAGTCTTTTCCTCTGGCCCAGCAGCTCCATCTTCAACATCCTTTCTGTCCTGCATCACTCTTGCATACTTATCTGCCGCTCGTTACCCGATCATCTGTTTTCTCTAGATATACAAAGACACAGTGCAGCTCCTCCTGACCTTCTCTATACTTCTCTATCAACCCTCTTAAAGCAAACACTGCATCTTTTTTTCTCATGAAACCGTACTGCTGCTCTCTGATTGTCACCCCTCCTCTTAACCTGGCTTCAACAACTCTTTCCCATGTCTTCATAGTGTGGCTGATCAGCTTTATGTCTCTGTAGTTGCTACAGCTCTGACCTCTGATTATTTAGGGCTTTGTAAGTGAGAAGAAGGATTTTAAACTTAATTTTAAACTCTATGGGAAGCCAATGAAGGGAGGCCAAAACCAGAGAGATATGATGTCTCTTTCTAGTACCTGTTAAAATTCTTGCTGCAGCATTTTGGATCAGCTGAAGACTTTTTAAAGATGTTTTAGGACAACCTGATAATAAAGAGTTACAATAATCTAATCTAGAGCTAATAAAAGCATAGATTAGTTTCTCAGCATCACTCTGAGGCAAGATGCTCCTAATCTTGGCAATATTATGCAAATGATAGAAGGCAGTCTTAGAAACAAGCTTAATATGTGAATTAAAAAACAGATCTTGATCAAAAATAAGTCCAAGGTCCCTCACAGAACTATTAAGAGAAAGAGTAACTGCATCCAAACTAAGAGTTTGATTTAGAAAGGTATTTCTAAGGTTTTTTGGACCAACAAGAATGACTTCAGTCTTATGTGAATTTAATAGCAGGAAATTACAAGTCAACCAAGCTTTGATTTCCTTAAGACAGGCCTCTAACTTGGCTAATTGATTACTATCATCTGGCTTCATTGACAGGTATAATTGTGTGTCATCTGCACAACAATGAAAATGTATACAGTGCTTTCTAATAATGTTGCCTAGCGGAAGCATATATAAACTAAAAAGAATAGGGCTGTCCAGATCTGGTTAGATCTGGGCTGTCTCTGGGACCCATATGGGTTTTCCTGTTTACTTGTTTGTCACAAATTTGCTATTTTCTTGTAAATTTGTGACTTTTCTCCCCTAATTTGATAAATTTTCCTTGAAAATTTGAAACTTTCTCATAAGGCTGCATGTCCACCTGATGCTTTCTTTGTTGTCCGACTGCCCTGAACCTCTCCTTTTCAGTGCATGTGTGCTGCGCTCTGGAGAAAAAAGTCTGCAGTCTGTATCCTACACTGTATTCTGCACTTCCGCTTTTCCCATGGTCAGACTTTCTACTTATTCTTTAATAGTAGTCTCTAAATAACAATGGACAGGAAACATATTCTTGCATTGGCAGCAGCTCTGGATGATAACACGGAAAATAAAACAGGAGTCCGGGTACAGACATCAACCGGACTTGTACAGGAGAACCAGACATTGAACTTGTACCGGAGTTACGCCTTGACTATGTCTGTGGTCAAAATTTCATTTATTTTTACATCTATTTTTGTAAAACTCGTGCTGAGATTTGCTCAGCACACTGTTTCCTAAACTCATAAATGACTGTCACTAAATGGTCACATTTCACATTGGAGGCATTTCCATTTTTTTGCAGTTATCAACTACAAATTCACATAGTATCCATATTATCTACCACAACAAACCTGTAAGAAATATGACTGTGACAAAGGCACCAACACTCACCTGTCACACCGACAGATGCAGACACGTTCCTCCAAGCATTTGCTTTCATATTTTGATCTTGATGTCTTTTTAGTGTCAGATCAAAGAGTACCGGGTTGTTTGATAAAGCCAGGATCAGGCTCTCCTGCACTGTCGTACCGTTCTCTTCTTCCTGTACCAGCATCCTATATCCCACCCTTCCTTGATTCTGATTGGCTGCTTAGAAAGGTCTGACATTGACGAGTGCAGCTATACTCTGAAAAGTTGAATTTTTTTCAGCCCTCAGTGCCCTGTGAGTGTTTCAGTGCCGAGGGCGCTCAGCGCTGTAAACACTCGATGACATAGAGAATGAACAGAAAATAATTGCCCACAGCAGAAAAGACGAGTTTGGTGGACACACAGCTTTATGGGTCTGATATGGGTTTGTTCGTAGGTTCCATGTTGATCCTATCTATGTTTGCCCACATGAACTTTACCTGTTTACCTTCTTGTTCTTCTTCTTGTTCTTGTTCTTGTTCTTGTTCTTCTTCTTCTTCTTCTTCTTCTTCTTCTTCTTCTTCTTCTTCTTCTTCTTCTTCTTCTCCTTCTCCTTCTTTCGTATGACTCCCAAAGTCACTAAGCAATATCCTTTAAGCTGTGAAGCCAGGTCACTGTCTCCGGGGTGGGGTTGGTGAGATCCACATGAATACCCTCAGGTGGTCCAAAGTCAGGGCACTCTAAAGCCTGCTTCATGTTACATTTTCCTCTAGTCCGCTGTGGTCCGAGTATGCTTTGGATGAGCCCGGCACACATGTGGTGCCGCTCATGGTCACTTTTTTCATCTACCCAGGCCAAGTGGTTGACGCATTTGCACAACCATCATTTGTAGTTTCACTCCCGCCAGATAGGTAGCGCCAAGGCGCTGATGCACCACGATTTTCACCAACGAAGAAACGGCGGACATCTTCACAAAGTTTCTCTTCAAATATAGAGTCCATTTCTGCTGTTTGACTTCCCGGTTTTCACTCCTTTTCCACGAAGATGCTGCTGTGGCTGTGAAAGAAAGTATGTATGTATGATTCATGTATGGCGCATATTTAGGGCGCATATATGGCATTCATATTCACCCACATATACCTAGTAGGCATGACGGTGCATATTCTGGAAGCTTCACGTCTCAATGGCCAAAGAGGACCTGACCCTGCAGAGACCTACGAGAGGTGTGAAGTTGGTCTTTTAGGAGACGGGAAGTGGGAGAGAATGTCCCAGCAGGAGCCCCGGAGGCTAGAAGGATGAGAGAGACAATGGAGACGCCAAGGAGCCTCGGGGGCTGTATGTTTACTCAAGGACTGTGGGTTGGGGGTGTGTTATTTGATGTTGGGGGTTTTGTGTCTTTGGAGGGTATAAGAACTGTGAAGGATGATTGTTCTACCTCTTTTCTGAGATTCTGTTCTTGTTGGAGGATGTGACCTCTCAATAAACCAACCCTGAGAAATAAACTCAGTCTCGTTTGTGAAAGACACACTGGTGACCTACGACAAACTATGGCCAGTGGCGACGATCTTCCCGCACCGGACTCTTCAGGAGCCAACCGGGTTAACGCAGCTACCACACTACAGCTGCCCGATTTCTGGCAACATAACCCGCGCTCCTGTTTTACCACTGTGGAGGCGCAGTTCCACCTTCGGGGAATCTCAGCGGACGCAACGAGGTTCTACCATGTCGTCGCGAAGCTGGACAGCCTCATAGTGCAGCGGGTGGAGAGCCTGACCAACCACCCGCCCCAGGACGACAAGTATGGCGCACTGAAAGACGCCCTCATTCGAGCTTTCACTCCCTCGCAGGGAGAGCGAGCAGAGAGACTTCTGGCGCTGACAGTAGGGGAAGCAGACAGGCCGGCAGATCTGATGGCGAGGATGATGAACCTGAGAGGCGAAGATGATGACAGTTTTATCTTCGCCCACCTCTTTCTCAGAACACTACCGCCAGCAGTGAGAGTCACCCTGGCCAGCTCACAGCTGCTCAACAACCGCGACTACCACGGGCTGGGCCAGGAGGCGCAGCGGCTTGTCGACGCCCATAGACGACACGCAGCCACGACGGCAGCAACGGAGCTGAATGCACCCCCGCGAGACGAGGGGAGACCAGAGGCCGCAGCACCGGACCCACTGACGTCAGCAGCGGCAGAGACCAGGAGAAGCGGAGCGGACGGCACCCTCTGCTTTTACCATCGACGTTTCGCCGAAAGGGCGCGCAGATGCATCCCACCGTGCCGATACAAGCGCCAGGGAAACGCCAGGACCGAGAGTCAGTAGCAGATGCTGCTCTCGGCGCGAAGAACAAGCTGCTTTTCGTGACGGACGCAAATTCAGGGAAGGATTTCCTGGTGGACACAGGCTCCCAGCTGAGTTTTGTCAAGCCTTCCTACGCGGACCTGCTGGCGCCTTCCAGTGGACCCCTGGTGCTAGCGGCGAATGGCTCGACGATCAAAACCTATGGGGAGAAGACGCTCCTTCTATCCTTCCACGGGCGCACCTTCGAGTGGACTTTCGTCATAGCTGCAGTTAGCAACAACATGTTAGGTGCTGATTTTTTATGCTCAAACAGTTTATTAGTTGATCTTACTAATAGACGTATGGTAAATGCACTGTCTTTCCACTTTATCTCCTGTACAGCTCGGGTGGCCCCGCCTTCTGCACATCCTAATGTCACAGCTGCGGGTGGTAAGTTTCATGCACTACTCAATCAGTTCCCAACACTCACGGTCCCAACATTTTCAGCGTCAATAGCTAAACACGGGATCGAGCACTTCATAACTACCTCCGGCCCCCCTGTTTTTGCAAAAGCTCGGCGCTTGGACTCAGCTAAACTGGCCATCGCGCGCGAGGAATTCGCCAACTTGGAAAAACTGGGCATTGTTAGACGCTCTAACAGCCCTTGGTCGTCACCCCTGCATATGGTCCTCAAGGCTGACGGCTCGTGGCGGCCTTGCGGTGATTTCCGCAGGTTAAATAATGCTTCAGCACACGACCGCTACCCGATTCCGCACATCCAGGATTTTTCGGCGCATTTGGCAGGGGCGCGCATCTTTTCCAAAATAGATTTGGTGCGCGGTTATCACCAAGTTCCAGTCCACGCTCAAGACATGCCCAAAACGGCAGTAATAACCCCCTTTGGGCTTTTCGAGTTTTTGCGCATGCCTTTTGGCCTCAAAGGCACCGCACAGACGTTCCAACGCATGATGGATGCGGTGTTGCGTGGCCTCCCTTTTGTGTTCGCCTATTTGGATGATATTTTGGTAGCCAGTGCATCCGAAGTCGAACACGAACGCCACCTCACAGCCGTTTTTCAGAGGCTGACAGAGCATGGGCTGATAATTAACCCAGCGAAATGCCAATTTGGGGTAGCGCAAATTGATTTTTTGGGCCACCGCGTTTCTCCAGAAGGAGCGGCCCCGCTGCCCGATAAAGTATGCGTGATAATGGCGTTTCCCCAGCCGCAGACAGTTAAAGCATTGCAAGAATTTTTGGGGATGGTCAATTTTTATAACCGTTTCCTCCCCAGCGCGGCACAGCTCATGCACCCACTGTACGCGGCACTAAAGAAACAAAAACCTGCAAATAAGGTCGAGTGGTCCCCGGAACGGGAGCGCGTTTTCTCCCAGGTCAAGTCGTGCTGTTGGCACACCCCGTGCCAGCAGCTCGCATGGCACTAACCACGGACGCTTCTGACGTAGCAGTGGGGGCGGTTGTCGAGCAACTGGTAGCAGGGAGCTGGCAACCGCTTGCGTTTTTCAGCAAAACATTGCGCGATAACAAGCGGAAATACAGCGCGTTCGATAGGGAGCTTTTAGCCCTGCATCTGGCCATCCGCCACTTCCTGTTCTGGCTGGAAGGGCACCGTTTCACCGCGTTTGTAGACCACAAACCATTAACATTTGCAATGGCCAAGATTTCAGAGCCGTGGTCGGGCCGACAGCAGAGACAGCTGGCCGCGATTTCAGAGTTTACCACCGACATTCAACATGTAGCAGGCAAACACAATGTAGTGGCAGATTGCCTCTCGCGCACAGTTGCAACGCCAGGCCCCCAGGGGGCAGACACGGTGGCCGTGGACGCAGGCCAGGCTTGCGGCGCGGAAGCGCTCGCAGCCCCGGTCTGCGTAGGCTTAGATTATACAGCCATGGCCGCCGAGCAGGTTAGCGATGCGGATGTGCGCGCGCTCCAGTCTGGGCCAACAGGGCTAAGGCTGGAGCACAGGGTGCATCAGACAGGTATGCCTCCTCTAATCTGCGATATCTCCACGGGGCGCCCCCGCCCCGTGGTCCCAGCTGTGTGGCGCCGCCGCGTTTTTGATTTAATCCATTCGCTGGCACATCTGGGAGTTCGCGCTTCGATCAAAATGGTGGGAGAAAAATTTGTTTGGCCGGGGCTGCGTAAACAGGTCAAAGAGTGGGCCGCAGCCTGCGCAGCGTGTCAAAGAGCAAAGATACACAAGCACACGCGGGCCCCCTTAGAACCTTTTCACATCCCGGTCAAACGCTTCGACCACGTGCATATCGACTTGGTGGGACCCGTCCCGCTGTCGCAGGGTTTCACACACCTTCTAACCATGGTAGACCGCACAACGCGCTGGCCAGAAGCGGTCCCCCTGGCGTCAACTACAGCAGCAGACGTGGCACGCGCGTTTTTAACGGCTTGGGGCGCGCGTTTTGGAGTCCCGTCAGACATAACGTCTGACAGGGGTCCCCAATTTGTTTCCGAGCTCTGGTCATCCATGGCCCTCAGTCTGGGGGTGAAAATTCACCGCACTACCACTTATAACCCTCAGGGCAATGGTTTGTACGAACGCTTTCACCGGTCATTGAAAGCAGCCGTCAGAGCGGCTCTCACGGACACAAATTGGGTTGATAAACTTCCATGAGTTTTATTAGGGTTGTGTTCAGCACCTAAGGAAGATTTGCAAGCCTCTCCGGCTGAGCTAGTTTTTGCCCAACCCCTCCGGTTACCGGGCGAATTCCTTCCAGAGAACCCCGCACCAAATCGCCCACCCGCTCAGCTGCTGCAGAGCGACACGGGATCAAACACCCTCCCCGGCCCAGTTCATCACAGTTTCCCACGCGTTTTTGTGCCTAAAGCCTTAAAGAGCGCAGAATTTGTCTTTGTCAGACACGAAGCTCAGAGGCCAGGTTTAAGGCCGCCTTATGATGGACCGTTCAGAGTGTCGGAAACTGGGGAAAAACATTTTTTGCTCGATTTGGGTGACAGGAGGGAATTAGTCTGCATTAACAGACTCAAACCCGCTTTTGTGTTGGCTGATGAACAGTTGCAGTTAGCCAGGGCCCCCCGTCGTGGCAGGCCACCGGGGAGACACTCTTCTAAGCTTTCACAAGGATGTGCTAATGACTCTGATCCACAGATGCAAGAAACAGCTACAGGCAGATCGAAACCTGCTTACAGCAGGTATGGCAGGAGGTTAAAGCCCAAGCAGTTGGAAGTGTGGTATGTTGTGCCATTTTGCTGTTCTGTGTGATATGACATGTTTCTATGCATTTTGGGGTGAAATTTGTCCTTATTTAGACGTTTGGGGGGGTTATATGGCGCATATTTAGGGCGCATATATGGCATTCATATTCACCCACATATACCTAGTAGGCATGACGGTGTATATTCTGGAAGCTTCACGTCTCAATGGCCAAAGAGGACCTGACCCTGCAGAGACCTACGAGAGGTGTGAAGTTGGTCTTTTAGGAGACGGGAAGTGGGAGAGAATGTCCCAGCAGGAGCCCCGGAGGCTAGAAGGATGAGAGAGACAATGGAGACGCCAAGGAGTCTCGGGGGCTGTATGTTTACTCAAGGACTGTGGGTTGGGGGTGTGTTATTTGATGTTGGGGGTTTTGTGTCTTTGGAGGGTATAAGAACTGTGAAGGATGATTGTTCTTCCTCTTTTCTGAGATTCTGTTCTTGTTGGAGGATGTGACCTCTCAATAAACCAACCCTGAGAAATAAACTCAGTCTCGTTTGTGAAAGGCATCCTCTACACATGTATGTTTTTATTCTCATTTTCCGCCTCCTCGTTGTCTTCTTCATCTACTGATGTACAGTATGGTGTGTTGATATCGTCACCTCGTAAAAGGAATGTTCAGTCTTGCGCATGCGCTTTTCAGCGCGTTCAGGTTGTGGGCAGGCGGCGTGGTCACAAAATTTGGGCTGCACGCGGTTGTCCACGGTCAAGCACTGCAGACACTAGCGCAGTGGAGACGATGACGTAAATTTCATCACACGTGGTTTCTGGTTGTGCATACACGGACAGCAGAGGTGTAGCATGAAGCAGGCTTAACAGGACATGGTGTGCTGTCTGCTCTGGGTTGCCACAAATACAAGCTGGTGACGAGCAAAGGCCCCAATGATACATGCTGGCATTGAAACGGCCAACTCTCATTCGCAGACGGATGCGTATAACCTATTTTTCAACTAATTTTCTCATACATTGTCACGAACAGCCCTTTCAGGGCCAGAATTGAAGGCACCAAGTGCAGCTGTAAGTTTTGCACATTTAATCAAAACACAAAAACACACAACACTTACAAAGAAACAGGAACAAGGTCAGAAATGTGGCATGAATCATCAAGCTAGACTTCATTAAGACCACAGCGAAGACAAAGTCTTCCCCACAGCCTTAAATAACCCACACACAAATGACAACAGCTGTGGAATCACGACTGAGCAAAATTACCAGATTGGAGGCGGCTGTGACAGACCGTGAGCAGAACTTGACACCTGGAAATGACACACGAGCTGTCACAGCGCCTCCATGGCCAGGAGATGAAATAATGATACAAATGAACAGAAAATAAACAAACAGAAAAAGACTAATCTATAATAGGAGACTGGCGCGGCTCCCGACCGCACCACGGATGATGACAAAGCCCACCCACAAGGGGTGGAACTCAGACACCCCAGGGTAACATCACAAAAAAAAAAAAAAAAAAAACACGCACACACAGAAGACCCCCCCCAATACAAAACGTAACCCAAACGAGACACTATGACCATGAACAAAACCCAAACCAAAAATAAAATAATATCACTAAAGTATAAGCATAACTAAAAGCGAGGCATGGCCGAATTCAAAAATACAGGTCAAAGGCGAATATAAATAAACCAAACCTAACCATAAGTATGCCAGAAAAAATAAATACTAATAAATAAGACAAAGAATTAAACTAAGAGTAGGATGCAGTGGGGCAAAAAAGTATGTAGTCATCCACCAATTGTGCAAGTTCTTTCACTTAAAAGATGAGAGAGGTCTCCAATTTTCATCATAGGTATACCTCCACTATGAGAGACAAAATGAGAAAAAAAAAATCCAGAAAATCACAGTGTCTGATTTTTAAAGAATTTATTTGCAAATTATGGTGAAAAATAAGTATTTGTCACCTACAAACAAGCAAGATTTCTGGCTCTCACAGACCTGTAACTTCTTCTTTAAGAGGCCCCTCTGTCCTCCACTCGTTACCTGTATTAATGGCACCTGTTTGAATTTGTTATCAGTATAAAAGACACCTGTCCACAACCTCAAACAGTCAGACTCCAAACTCCACTATGGCCAAGACCAAAGAGCTGTCAAAGGACACCAGAAACAAAATTGTATACCTGCACCAGGCTGGAAAGACTGAATCTGCAATAGGTAAGCAGCTTGGTGTGAAGAAATCAACTGTGGGAGCAATTATTAGAAAATGGAAGACATACAAGACCACTGATAATCTCCCTCGATCTGGGGCTCCACGCAAGCTCTCACCCCGTGGGGTCAAAATGATCATGAGAACGGTGAGCAAAAATCCCAGAACCACACGGGGGGACCTAGTGAATGACCTGCAGAGAGCTGGGACCAAAGTAACAAAGGCTACCATCAGTAACACACTACGCCGCCAGGGACTCAAATCCTTCAGTGCCAGACGTGTCCCCCTGCTTAAGCTAGTACATGTCCAGGCCCGTCTGAAGTTTGCTAGAGAGCATTTGGATGATCCAGAAGAGGATTGGGAGAATGTCATATGGTCAGATGAAACCAAAATAGAACTTTTTGGTAAAAACTCAACTTGTCATGTTTGGAGGAGAAAGAATGCTGAGTTGCATCCAAAGAACACCATACTTACTGTGAAGCATGGGGCTGGAAACATCATACTTTGGGGCTGTTTTTCTGCAAAGGGACCAGGATGACTGATCTGTGTAAAGGAAAGAATGAATGGGGCCATGTATCGTGAGATTTTGAGTGAAAACCTCCTTCCATCAGCAAGGGCATTGAAGATGAAACGTGGCTGGGTCTTTCAGCATGACAATGATCCCAAACATACCGCCCGGGCAACGAAGGAGTGGCTTCGTAAGAAGCATTTCAAGGTCCTGGAGTGGCCTAGCCAGTCTCCAGATCTCAACCCCATAGAAAATCTTTGGAGGGAGTTGAAAGTCCGTGTTGCCCAGCGACAGCCCCAAAACGTCACTGCTCTAGAGGAGATCTGCATGGAGGAATGGGCCAAAATACCAGCAACAGTGTGTGAAAACCTTGTGAAGACTTACAGAAAACGTTTGACCTCTGTCATTGCCAACAAAGGGTATATAACAAAGTATTGAGATGAACTTTTGTTATTGACCAAATGCTTATTTTACACCATAATTTGCAAATAAATTCTTTAAAAATCAGACAATGTGATTTTCTGGATTTTTGTTTTCTCATTTTGTCTCTCATAGTTGAGGCATACCTATGATGAAAATTGGAGACCTCTCTCATCTTTTAAGTGGGAGAACTTGCACAATTGGTGGCTGACTAAATACTTTTTTCCCCAAAGTATAATCAACTGAGGGTGTATGTACAGAATGTAACAAAAAGAAAATAAAGCCAGACTAACATGAAATATAACCAAGGCCACTAATACCCTTCAAACTCAAGATAATAACTCAAAATGAATATCATATATTAAATTAAATCACCCTTTATTGTCATTCAACCATACAACCAATCATGTACAGTAGAACGAAATTGTGCTTTATCCTATCTACAGTGTAAATCACACACACCCCATAGTAGAATCAGAAGGGCCGCTGCCATGCAAGGCGCCGCCACAGATTTCCCTCCTCCATTCCATTATTGCTGAGCACCAAGCTGGACGGCAGGAAGTTCCGCTTTTATATGGTCTTCAGCATGACCCGGCCGGGATTTGAACCCCTGCCTCCCGGGTGTGGGGTGGATGCGCTTCCAGCTGAGCCACCACTCCGGTATATACCTCTTCAAACAACTTCACAAAGAAAAGAAACAAAAAGAGCAGAAAAACAATTACGGCACAAACCAACAAACAAAACAAAAAGTTCATAGTCTAAGAAGGAACTCAGTATCTTTAAGGTAAGGAGAAACCAACAACTAAGCATATTCAGGGGAAAAAAAACTCTAAAAACATATGGCATAAAAAAAACAGAAAAACAACCCATCCTGGGGGGGGGGGGGGGATGGCACGGAGGGACCGTACTCAACCAACCCCCCCCCCCCCCCCAAAAAAAAAAAAACACTCATGGTCGCCAGAACCAAAAATGGTGGTGACAGACTCTAGGGGAGTGGTTGGACAAGGTGAGGCGGTTCAGGGGGTCTCCCAGAGTCCCAGGACCACAGGAGCTTGTGATGGCAAGAATTGGGTGGCCTCCCTGAAGTCCAAAGCCACCACAGCCAGAGATGTAGTCCATCAGGTGCCCTTCCAGCAGCCCTGACCCAGTGGACCGCAGAGACCCCCCCCCCCACACACACACACAGTGGCGGCAGTTTGCACCATTGCTTGCCGTGGACCAGCGAAGCTCAGGGATAGGAACCAGACAGAGAAGAGGGCTGCTCAGTGTTGACCTCAGGAGGAGGTGGAGTACCCACGGCAGCCCCGGGCTGAAGCGTAACACCCATGGTGGCCCCGGGCTAGGGCGACGCACCCACAGCGGCTCTGGACTGGAACAAGGTCCCGGAGAATGCCAGGCTGACCCGTAAAAAAACAGGTACAGGAGATGGTCAACCAGCGGGACCTTGGACAGTAGCGCTGCACCCACGACGGCCCCAGACTGGGGCATTGCTGCACCTGCGGCGGCCTCAGGTGGTGGCATCAGGCAGCAAGTCAGCAACACTCTCAGAGACCCTAGACAGTGGGGCAGCTGTGCCCTTGGAGACCCAAAACAGTGGGCCAGCAGCACCCTTGGGGGCCATGGACGACGGGATGGCAGCACCCTTGGGGGCCAAAAACGGTGGGACGGCAGCATTCGCGGCAGCCTTGGACGGAGGCGTCGCACCCACAAAGACCTTGGTGACCCTAGATGGTGGCTTGGAAAACGGAGCAGAGACACATACACACACTGGGTCAGGGTCACCAGCAGCAGTGGAGCCCGGCGAGGAGGGCTCAGGTGCAGCTGATGGCTGCACCCGGACCCCCACCAAGAGCCAGGCAAGAACTTTCCAACAAAGAACGTGAAAACAAGAAAGAGCACTTGCCTGAGCTTGAGTTTGACCGCCATCCAGGACTCTGGTGACTCTGCTGCGGCAGCCCAAGCAGCAGGCGGGACCTCATCCTTGGTGGTTGATGCTGGTGGAGCTCCAGGTGTGGCGGCCGGCGCTGGGGAGCATCTCACCAAAGGCGCCAAGTCCTGTGCAGCCAAAACCAGGGGACTCTCAACAGTCGGCTCGGGCTTTGGGATGTGGGGCGCACTTCTCCCCCCTCCATCCAGTGACTGCTGGACCCAGATCGGGGTCTCCGGAATAGCAGGCCCCTCCGCAGTCAGGTGGCTCCCTCCCAAGACAGACGGATGCACAGAGGAGACAGAGAGAGACACAGAAAAAGGAGGTGAGGAAGACACAGCAGCAGCAGATGGGGGGAGCTCAGCCAAATTATGTAGCTGCCGCTGAGCCCCCCTACCGGGAATAAGGCAAGGCAATTCATCAGGGAGAGTTTGACAATGAAAAATTACTTGCCTTATTTCCTGGGCTGCGGTGGAAGCTGCTGCTGGAGACCCAGATGAATTCCTCTCGCAATGTGCTGTGGGCTGGGGAACCAATGTCGACCTGGGAGGAGCCGGCCCTGTGTGCATGGTGCCAGCGGCCAAATTTTCAGCTGCGGAGGAGGAGTCCCTCTGATGAACCACAGCTGGGTGGCAGCGAGAGGCTGGGCGTGTCTGCTACTGCATTGGCGAGCGGAAAGGGGCAGTAGATGTCTGCACCGGGAGCCACTTGTTCGACGCTGGTGCAGATGGTGGAGGATCTCTTACCAGCCCACGGTACAGATGCTGTAGGCTCGGAACAGTGGTGAGGAGCCCCTTGTACTTTGGATATCTCCGCAGGCTGGGATAAAGTTATCTCTGCCGCGCTCTCCAGAATGTTCAAGGCTTCCTCCGGAGTGCAGGCAAAGTGTGCGTCAGAGATTAGATCCTCCACAAGCCCCGCCGCCCAACGCAGAGCCTCGCTCAGGCCATCAACACTATAGCCTGTGCAGGCAGACATACCCAAGCACACGGGCTACAAAAACACGAGAGGAAAAAAAAAGGAACGGAGGGAAAAGGCAAGAACTTACAGCTGCGGGTGTCTTGCATTGGCTGCGGTCTTCTGTCATGAATGGCCCTTTCAGGGCCAGAATTGAAGACACCAAGCGCAGCTGTAAGTTTTGCACATTTAATCAAAATATAAAAACACACAACACTTACAAGGAAATGGGAACAGGGTCAGAGACATGGCATGAATCATCAGACTAGGCTTCATTAAGACCTCAGCGAAGATAAAGTCTTCACCACGGCCTTAAATAACCCACGCACAAATGACAACAGCTGTGAAATCATGAGTGAGCGAAATTACTAGATTGGAGGCGGCTGTGACAGACTGTGAGCAGAACTTGACACCCGGAAATGATGCATGAGTTGTCACAGCGCCTCCATGGCCGGGAGACAAAATAATGATACAAATGAACAGAAAATAAACAAACAGAAAAAGACTGTAACAGGAGACTGGTGTGGCCCCTGACTGCGCCACAGATCATGACACACATTTGCTATTGTCTTGTAAATTTGTGACTTTAATTTGATAAATTTTCCTTGAAAATTTGAAACTATCTCATAAATTTGCAACTTTTTTAACTGTAAACTTGCAACTTTTTCCTCAAAAATTTGTTGCTTTTTTCCTTGTAAATTTACTTTTTTAATTGTTTTTTGTAAAATAGTGACTTTTTGCCAGCAAATATGCAAACTTTTTCTTTTAATTTTTGAACTTTGCAGGATTACAGTGAAAAAAGTGAGGAATTTGTGAGATTAAATTTGCAACTTTTTTACTGTAATCCTGCAACTTTTTTCTCATGAATTTGTTGCTTTTTTCCTTGTAAATTAGCTTTTTTTTTTTAAATTGTAAATTTGTAAGTTTTTCCCCATAAATTTGCAACATTTTTCTTTTCAATTTGGACCATTCTCAAAAATTTTCAACTTTTTTACTGTAAATTTACAGCTTTTTTGGCTTTTTTGGTCAAAAATTTTAAGTTTATTTACTCATACTTTTTCTGCTTTTTTGTTAACTTGCAACTTTTTCAAAATTTTTTCCTCATGAATTTGTGACTTTTTTTGTACATTTGTTAAATTTTTCTTGCAAGTTTGTAATCTTTTCAAGCAATTTTACATGTTTTTGTAAATTTACAACTTTTTTCACTTAATTTTTCACTTTTTTTCATAAATTTGTACCTTCTTTGCATAATTTTGCCTCTGGCGCAGGTGTTACTGAAACCTGCTCACCCATATTAAGCCCATGTGGTCCCAGCTGGGTTTAAAGCAGGTAAACAGATTACCTGCTCACCTGCACCACAGGTAAAGTCCAAGTGGGCAAACACAGATGGGGCCAACATGAAGTCTGTAAACAAACCCACATGAGACCCATTAGACAGCCCAATCGTTGGGCCCATTTGGACATGCTGGTTGGGATGTACAGTGGTGTGAAAAAGTGTTTGCCCCCTTCCTGATTTCTCATTTTTTTGTATGTTTGTAACACTTAAATGTTTTAGATCATCAAACAAATTTAGATAGATATATAGATGTACTTTATTGATCCCAAACTGGGAAATTACAGTGTAACAGCAGCATGACAGTAGTGGTAGTGTTTACTTGTGTTATCTTTGTCTAATACTTAAATTTGTTTGATGATCTGAAAGATTTAAGTGTGACAAACACACAAAAAAATGAGAAATCAGGAAGGGGGCAAACACTTTTTCACACCACTGTACTTTCTTACAGTGATAAGCCTTTCTTTAATCAGGTCTCTACTTTTCCTGTGTTTTTTATGCATGAAATTGTGTTTTGAGTTAAAAACCTGCAGCTGAAGCCAGACACCCCGAATGAGCTGGGGAAGAGGTTGGATTTTCCAGGGATTCCACAGGCATCTGGTTACAGGAGAAATGTCACCACTTTGAAATTGCGACATTAAATGGGTGCGAGGTTATCCTCCTCTCTCCTTCCACTGAGGCACAACAGAGCAGCACCAGCCTGCTCACATTTGTCATTTTCTCTGTGTTGCCAGGGCAGGAGATGTGATAACACTCCACTGTTTGGCTGTCAGGGCTCCAAAATGGAGGCATCGTTCTTGATGCCGGATATGGCACCACAATGGGTGGAGAAGGAACTCAGCAGCCCACTGAGTCGGTTACTAATTACTTGATCTCTTTTTGACCCGGCGATCCTTGAACGCTTATCGCTAACTGGATCACGCAGTCATCTGGCGGCGGTGTCTGCGAAGCGTGTGAATGTGCATGTTACGTGTGCGCGCTGGCGTCAGTGTCCTTTCACACTCAGCCAACCACTTAGTCACATTTCCATGAATCACAACATGCAGCTAAACATTAATCAGTGTTTTTGCTCTGGCGCCTCCCACACCAACACTGCTCATCCATCTCAGATAAAAAAAACAACAAAGAGAAGAAACCCTCTGAACTCTGACTCTGAATGATTTTCATTGTCCCTCGTCTGACTCGTTTATTTGATTACCTGCTGTGATGACGAGCAATCGCAGTCTGGTCTCAAAAGCAGATGGGGGAGATGTGAAACAACCTTGAGGCTTGAGATTTTCTGCAAAGTGATGCTCCGCAAAAAAGTCTTGGATGTGAGAAAACAGATTTGACCTGCAGAAAGTTTAAACACCTCCCACTTCACTGCTTTATTTGCTTCCTCGCTGGAAACACAGCTTTGGAGATTTGCCACTCAATAGAAGTCTAGACGTTTAGATGAGAAACACTTCACTGAGAGTCTGGGGAGAAAGTGAAGGTTAGCTGACGAACAGAGGCTGCTTCAGTCACTCATTTCCAGACCTTCAAATACACAGCTGGAAACTTTGACTTTGTGCTGTGTCATTGAAGTTTGATTTTGAGCTCACTGGAATTTGTAATTAATAACTGAAAAATATGAAGTTCTTCACACCTGCATCTGCTAAAAATATATCTAATAATAATAAAAGAGCGAGAACTTTAAAGTGTTAAGCTAGTCTTGTTGGATGTGTGTTTACAGAGCCTGAAACATTCAAAAACAAAAAAAGGCCCTAAAATACCAAGAGGGATGGACTAAAGTGATTATTATAAGTTGACTTACAGGCATAGTAACACCTGATATTGTAGTCAAGGCCTCATCAACACCAGAGTCTCCCAAGACTCTGGTCATCAGGGGGTCATCAAGTCTCTCAAATCACATGGAGCCAGGTCAGGAGGTTGCTCCAGCACGGCCATGTTTTTCTCAGTCAGGAACTGCTGGATGTTCAGGGCGTTGTCATGGTGAAGCAGCCATGAGTTGTTTTGTCACAACTCTCGCCTCTTCTCATGCACTGAATGAAGCAAACGCCGCAGGATTTCTTTGTAGACATGCTGGTGGATCATCTGGCCCTGTAGCAATATCATTAATCCTCAACCTAATCATAACTCACACAGCACACTTAAGTCCTGTTATTTTTCTGACACACCTTGTATTTGAGAGATTTCCCTGTGTAAAAGGGGGTATAAGGGTGCACTTACACTGTAGTCCCTGTTCCATACTGACCAAGGTTTGACCCCAAAGTCTGGAATGTTTAGTAAGTATGATTAGTCCTTACTGTTCTGCAGAATGGAACATTTCCCCAGCTTTGGAATGGTTGGTGGAGGTAGTCTCAGGAAAGGAACAAAGGGAGATGTTGGGGTAAAGTGAAGTTGCACTTCTGTGGTCAGGCATTCCTTAGGGTGTGTTCAGACCAAACGATAATGTGCGGCGTGGATACATGTAAAGTTAATGTAAACATGCGGAACAATTTGAACATTTGCACATCTGAGCGATTTAGTAGTGCTAGCTAATAATCAGCCTTGAGATTCTGCCATCAACAGAGTTAAAGTATCAAAACTAGAGAGTAATTTAGTTTGAAAATGAGACTGCCACTCACCTGCAAACAGATGGATGGGAGCTCTGCAGCTGAATCGGGGTTTTGGAGTTATCCACACACAGACTTTTGCCATGGATGTGCTAACGAGGGCTAGCAGGCTTACAGCGTAAACAAACGTCATCCAGGAGAAGTTTTGGAGGCAGGGACAATTTATCTAGGTGAGCGCTCGGTTGGATAACGTAAACCTAAGCATGACAATGTTTTGGGGATTTCCATAGCAGGTAGAACACAGCTGCAGAAGTTATCAAGGCAACTCTGCCTGTCTGCAACTTGCTCAGATGGTGAATTCATATCTATTTGCGTGTTTACACTGCATTAACATATAATTGCGCCGCACAAAAAATTCACGTGTTCGTGTTTGGTCTGAACACACCTTTAAGGAAGTTAACCTCTTGCACTCTGGTGTACCGCGGGCGGGCACGTCTCTGCGTCCTAGAGCGCACAAGGGCGCACGAGGGCACTGCGTCCTAGAGCGCACTGAAAAAAAAAGCTGCATTTCCGTTTTTCCACTACAGACACAGCCGCGAACAGATTAGATGTGATTGACCTCTCATTCGACTAATAAGAGCCTTGAATTGGGTTTCTGAAACCTTGAAGAACCAATGACTGAAAACCTAGCAAGAAGGACCCGCCTACCAACGGCTGGGAATACAGCCAGCCAATTGAAGCACAGAAGTTCGAAAGCTGTTTTGTGTAAGGCTGGGTGAAGAGAGGCTGACTACTGCAGCAGATGAAAAAAGGACCTGCAGGAAGAACCGCCACAGACCCAGCAGCACGGAGACCACCCACAAGTGCGACCTGTGTGACAGGGACTGCCATTCGCGCATCGGCCTGTTCAGCCACAGGCGGTGCTGTCCCAGCAGAGTAGACGTTTAGGATTCTCTTCCATGGTCATCGGAGGCCGACGACGAAGGCTGGGTGACACACACGCATTCGCCAGTCTTTTTTTATTACTACTGTTATTTGTTTTGAAAAATCGTTCGTCAAAACCGCAATCATGGAAGCGCAAAACCGCAATAATGGAATTATGTATGGAATTGTATGTATGGAATTGTATGTTGGAATTGTATGTATGGAATTATGCACTTTCAGTCCACGCTGGCGCCACATGTGAAGGAGGAGCGCACCATGCTGGAGGACACCAAGGCTGCCCTGTTGGACCTGGACAAAGTCACTGTGTTCTTCAGGCAACTGGATGACGAGTATCTAGTGGCAAACACGCCGGTGTGGTACCAGGTGGAAGGCAGCAGACACGCCCTGAGGGTCACCCTGTTCCTGGACAGCTGTCACTTCAGCGAGCTGCCCAGCAGGCTGCAGAATGGAGGAAGTCTGAAGATCCACACCGTCCTCTTCACCAGAGCTCTGGAGCGTCCAGACGGCGTCTGTCCTCAGGACCTGTCCTCCATGGAGGAGTTCCAGCAGCGCACCAACGCCGTGTCCCTGGAGAAGGTGAAGGTGTACTACCGCAGACTCAGGGCCTTCTACCTGGAGAAGTCCAACCTCCCCACTGACTCCAACACCACGGCCATGAAGATAGACCAGCTGCTGCGTCCTCTCAACACTCTGGACGACCTGTGCAGACTGATGCAGTCCTATGTCAACGTCCGCCCCGCTGCCCAGGGCCACCCATCGGGCGTCAGCGTGCTGTGTGTGTCCTCGGAGCTGTGCAATCGCCTGGGGGCCTGCCACGTCACCCTGTGTGGCACCGGCATGCAGAGGTGTACCTTGACCGTGACCCTGGAGCAGGCCATGATCCTGGCCCGGAACCATGGCTTGATGCCACGCTGCATCATGCAGACCATGGACATCATGAGGAAACAGGGAGCACGGGTGGAGCTCTCTGCCAAGAACCTGAAGGTGATGGACCAGATGCCTTCAGCAGCTCCAAGGCTCTACAAGCTGTGTCTGCCGCCTTCAGATGGAGACCTGTAGGAGCGCTGGGGGAGGGTGGAGCAACAGACACCACCATTAACAACCCAAGGATCATTCCAGCATGGACGCCGCGAGAGTCTTCGCCATGACTGAAACTGATACGACTTCTGACGACCAGTGCAGAGTATCTGATGATGGAGGAGAAGGAATTGTAGAGATGTTACTGCTCGTGTTATTAACTGGAATTAACCAAACTACCTGTAACCCAGATCATTTCGCCTTGGACTGCAAGCTCTGCCTCAGCATGGGATGGCATCCCCCAGGGCTCCATGCTGGGAACCCCTTGGTTTTAGCTGCAGGGAAGTCCCAGAACAGACTTTGGAAATTTGATTTTGGAAATAGGAAGTGACGGGAATGATAAAGATGGCAGCGGGGGGGGGGGGGGCAGTTGCATGTGCAATTACTGTAGGTGTAGTGTGAGTACTGTATTACTGCACTATATGAAGGATAGCTATTTATTGTGTCCAGAAGGAGTTTTTATTCTTGTTTGTATTTTTTAATGGCTCACTTACTCGTATCAGGTATTAGAGTCTAAAAACATTCCAGTACTGAACAGTATTTAAAGGACCAATGGCTTGCCGTCGTAAACTGCTCCTGTTTTTGTTTTTTTTTGTTTTTTTAATTTAAGTGCGGGGATCTCAGCGATGTCAGGAAGTGTTGGTCTTCAGGGAGCGAAAAGGGACAAGGTGGAGTCGAGCTAGCTATAATCAGGAGTTTGGATGGCGGAAGCTAAAATCAAACTATAAGATAAATTATTAATATATTAATGCTAGTGGAGAGTTTTTAGCACATTTTTTAAAATTGACTTTTGTGTTGTTTGTTGAAAGAAGTGCACCGATTGGTCCATTCAGTGTTAGCAGAAGAAAAGTGTACTGTAACAAAAAGAGACTGTAGCATCAGTTTACTCTATTTTTTTTGTGTACATACAGATGTTAACGGCGTCAACAGATGGGAGATGAGATTCATTTTACATTATTGCTATAAATTAAGTCTTATTTTTTATGGGAATAATATAGATTATAAAGTGGGGTTTTTGCAATTGTGCATTTGAAGAGAAGCTGTGTAACCTCACTGACGACACGTTGACAACTGTTAAAGATGGCTGACATTGAGGAAGCGTGGTCTGGTTTGAACTGAGCGGCGTCGCTCTGCTGTAGCATGACTAGCTTACGACAGACGTCCAGTTTAATTATCGTTTCAGTGTAAATTCACTAGGCCTCTAAGGATAATTAATATATCAACTTATCATATGAAAATTATTTTTTACACTTGTACAAAATGAGGAGGAAGAATATGAAGGCAGCTCATTTCAGTGTAAACAGCATTATATCATAAGTTCATTTTTTAAAATTATACTTAACACACTGATTTATCGAGGTAATTTTTATAACGTTTGTATACCACTGTTAATAGTCTCTCGGCGCCACACCAGTCGGCTGCCTTTTGCAACAGCGGCTCGA
Source organism: Pholidichthys leucotaenia (assembly GCA_020510985.1). NCBI lineage: Eukaryota > Metazoa > Chordata > Actinopteri > Cichliformes > Pholidichthyidae > Pholidichthys > Pholidichthys leucotaenia. The sequence continues at coordinate 264,147,418 of CM035842.1, forward strand.
TTCCGAGTTTTTTTTCCCCTTCCTCTCTCTTTTGATGCTCTGAGTGTTGCTATCCCTGTGCTGTTGCAATCCTGGAATTTCCCCGTTGTGGGACTAATAAAGGCTTATCTTATCTTATCTTATCTTATGTTTTGACCGGGTCGCGTGACCAGAACCACGAGTCCGTAATAAGCGGACCAGCTTCATGTTCGTCTGACAATGAGGAAGAGAAGTTCGCCAGCTACGCTGCTGTTGTGAACAGGTAAGTGTTATAAGCTAAATTATTCTTTATCCCTGAAAATTGTAATCAAAAATGACTTTTGACCGATCGGTAAATTACAGCTGTGCGTAGTAGACGGCGGCACAACGGGCAATGTCCGTCCTCTGTAGCGAGGGGGGGTCACCCCCCCCCTGCACACACACACAGACAGCCCTGAGTGTCACCTTTCATTAGAGCCCAAGATGAAGCTTCTATATTGAATCATTCAAAAGTTACAGACATTTTTCCAAACTGTGCCGTTTGGCACAATTTGGCACAGTTCAAAAACGCCTGGGAACAACCTGAGAACAAAGCTGTGTAATATATTCATTTTTTGTGGTATTGTTACAAAATTTTGACCTCAGCTGGATAACACTTGGTTCTACATTTCTGTTGCATTTTCCAGCCCGGATCTGAAGCTGTGTGTTATTTGCAAGCATTCGATTCCAAAAAAACACCCAGGCGAAATTTATTTTCTTCAAGTTCAGTATGTTTAGATGACTGTTACTCAGTGGCAGGAGCACTTAGAGAGATTATGACTGTTTTGCCAAAAAATTCAAAGTGTTTTCTTTTAAATGAGACCAACCCCATGACGATGCTGCAAAGGGTTGAAGAACAGCTTTTGATTTACTTTGGGCACGTTATTTTTAGGTGTTTTTAGGGAAATTGACCAGAGTGCAAGGGGTTAAGAACCGTGCTGAACAAAAACAGCGTGAGCGCGGGCCAGTGCAGGTCCCTTAGTGACAGAGCAGCAGAGGACTATTTCACTTTGCATGAAACAAGTTGTCTGGCACCAGTGAGAGCGCACCCTAAATCCAACATTCCAACATATTCACATTAACACGAAATAGACCAGTGTGAGAACCTGGGAGCAGACAGGAGGATAGTTACCCACCTGAAGTGATGAACATTTCCATCCTTTCTTAAATCAGATATGGATCAACACTTCACTTTCAATCAATCACTCAAATCAAAACTTTATTTATATAGCACTTTTCATACAAAAAAAAATTGTAGCACAAAGTGCTTTACAAATTAACACTACAGATAACTGGGTGATAATCACTTGAACATTAAGTTCTTTATCCAAAGGAAACCCTGAAGCTCTACTGTCTTGTGTTGCTCTGCAGCCTCAGTGAACTCAAACCAATTTTCTACTGTATTATAAGCTTGCATTTTTGCTTGCATCAGACACCAGGAGCAGAGCCAACTAATGTTGCATCACGATCCTGTTATAGTGATACAGAAACTGTCTATGGAAGAGGTGGAATGATGCTGAAAGCAGCACCCTGATCAGCCTTGTAGAGAAACTCTAGAGGGGAAGTGCTGGAGACAGCTGGGTTGGCATGACTGAACTTTAAAAATAGTACTATTCATCACTAAATTGTCTCTAATGACTCAAATCTGATTTTTAAGGCTGTTTGACTGTACAAATCTGATCTAAAATCTGAATTTTCACATTAAATCTGAGCTACTTCTGTATGTGGTAGCATATTGGCTACTTAACCAATACGTGGTCATGCAACTTTTTGGAGAATAGTCAGATTGGAATTAACATTTGCATACTCTGCTTCATAGCCAGAAACAGCTCTGCATTTCACCATTAAGAATAACAAGTTGTCCATTGTAGTGATGCGTTATCAAGGTAGAATGAACTAAATGAACCTTTTATGATTATTGACAGCTAAAATTGCTTGTTAAGTAGCATTGATATAGTGAGGACTATAGCCTAGAGAACAGCTATTAGAAGCCAAATTGTTAATCTTCCCATGCCTCATGGGTATGGTTTCTCGGCGTCTGATTCAAACGGTAGAATTAAACAGGGCCAGTTCATGGTTTTGTGCAAAGTGGATCAGTTTTATCCAAGGCACGATTGAGATAGACCACACCATCATAAGATCAATACGCTTTGCTTTGTTCAGACCCAGTAAGAAAATCAGCTGTATCTCAGAAACAAAATGACTCTACATTCAAGAATTCAAATTATATAAATTATATATATTTTAAGAATAGCTTTACTTTTAGATTGCCTTGGAGGTTTATATGGCTGTTTCTGTATTTTGTAAATCAGCTACAACATGAGATACTGTATTTCATAAGGTCCCCTTTACACAGTACGGAGATCGTTGAGAGATCAAAAATTGACCTGATCCAGTGTTTCCTCTGGCTTAAAGACCTTGGTGTGGTGGCAATATAGTTTTCCAGGGGGATGGTGGGGGGGGGGGGCAGAAAACACACGACAATGTTGTAACTGGAATATGTTAATTTTATACTTTTTTTATTTTTTAAAATTTTGCACAGTAACTTTGCATATGACACTTAGCATTTGAAGTATTGTACAACCAAGGCTTGAATGTTGGAATATTGGGCCAGTTTGGGTCCCACCCAGACGTCCTGTGTTTGGACTTTTTACTGGTGTCATCCGTCTCTCCTTCCTCTGCTGTCACCTCTCCTGGACCCTCTGCTTGACCACTTTCTTCTCCTTGGCTCCTCTCTTCTGTCTCATCTTGCCCTCTCTGAGCTCTGTCTAATTCAGGTTCTCTCTCTGTCTATGGTGGTATACAAACAGGTTAGAAAATATCAAGTGTCATGTTTTGTCCTGCAGGATTTTTTGTCATGATTTACATAAATGACAAAAATATGTGTATTTTTTGTATTTTTATTCTAGTGTTGCTTTGAATGAATGAATGATGAATTAATGATGATGAATGAATGAATCTTTATTTCGGATAGATTAAAAGTAGAGATTAAAAAAGAAACAAAATAATATAACAAAGGGGGAAAGAAAATCCAACAAGGTCAAATTAGACAATAACTCCTCTGATTACACAGTTCAACATAAGTTATCTGAAATACGTGATGGCTGAAGCCGCAGCTTATATTGCCCACCCATATTCCATCCAAGAATTCAAAAGAAAAACAAAACAAGAGCGATTACAATTCAGAACAAAGCTAAGACAAAATGTGACAAAAAAACTAAGCAACAACACAACACAGACTGGATATGACAATCCTTATGTGATTTTACATGTCATCTTGTATATATGTTTGGAGTATTTCTTCCTTTAGTTTTTGTTTAAATTGTCCAAGCGTTGTACATGATTTTAATTCATGCTTTTTTTCCAATGAGAAAGAGTCGGAAAGAGAAGGGAAAAAAACCCATTCATAATAGTAATTTACTTATGCGTACTTAAATTATGTGATCAGAGGTGGGTATAGTAGCCAGAAATTCTACTCATGTAAAAGCAGTGCTTTGAAATTAATAATTAAAAGTAGACAACCAAAAATTTCGAGTTGAGTTAAGGGTACAAAGAGCACCTACTTAAAAACTTGAGTAATGACTTCAGTGTTGAAGGTTTGAGGATTTTCCTCCAAAATTTATTCCAATTTTCTTGTAGTTTTCTGCTTTTCTCTGAAATTTATCTACATTTGAAACCATTTTCCTCAAGTTTGTAATATTCTTTGTAAAATTATGACTTTTCTTGTACATATATATATATATACATATATACAGTGGGGCAAAAAGTATTTAGTCAGCCACCAATTGTGCAAGTTCTCCCACTTAAAAGATGAGAGAGGTCTCCAATTTTCATCACAGGTATACCTCAACTATGAGAGACAAAATGAGAAAAAAAAATCCAGAAAATCACATTGAAGGATTTTTAATGAATTAATTGGTAAATTCCTCAGTAAAATAAGTATTTGGTCACCTACAAACAAGCAAGATTTCTGGCTCTCACAGACCTGTAACTTCTTCTTTAAGAGACTCCTCTGTCCTCCACTCGTTACCTGTATTAATGACACCTGTTTGAACTCGTTATCAGTATAAAAGACACCTGTCCACAACCTCAAACAGTCAGACTCCAAACTCCGCTATGGCCAAGACCAAAGAGCTGTCAAAGGACATCAGAAACAAAATTGTAGACCTGCACCAGGCTGGGAAGACTGAATCTGCAATATGTAAGCAGCTTGGTGTGAAGAAATCAACTGCGGAAGCAATTATTAGAAAATGGAAGACATACAAGACCACTGACAATCTTCCTCGATCTGGGGCTCCACGCAAGATCTCACCCTGTGGGGTCAAAATTATCACGAGAACGGTGAGCAAAAATCCCAGAACCACATGGGGGGACCTAGTGAATGATCTGCAGAGAGCTGGGACCAAAGTAACAAAGTCTACATCAGAAACACACTACGCCGCCAGGGACTCAAATCCTGCAGTGCCAGACGTGTCCCCCTGCTTAAGCCAGTACATGTCCATCCAGGCCCGTCTGAAGTTTGCTAGAGAGCATTTGGATGATCCAGAAGAGGATTGGGAGAATGTCATATGGTCAGATGAAACCAAAATAGAACTTCTTGGTAAAAACTCAACTTGTCGTGTTTGGAGGAGAAAGAACACCATACCTACTGTGAAGCATGGGGGTGGAAACATCATACTTTGGGGCCGTTTTTCTGCAAAGGGACCAGGACGACTGATCCGTGTAAAGGAAAGAATGAATGGGACCATGTATCGTGAGATTTTGAGTGAAAACCTCCTTCCACCAGCAAGGGCATTGAAGATGAAACGTGGCTGGGTCTTTCAGCATGACATGATCCCAAACACACCGCCCGGGCAACGAAGGAGTGGCTTCGTAAGAAGCATTTCAAGGTCCTGGAGTGGCCTAGCCAGTCTCCAGATCTCAACCCCATAGAAAATCTTTGGAGGGAGTTGAAAGTCCGTGTTGCCCAGTGACAGCCTCAAAACATCACTGCTCTAGAGGAGATCTGCATGGAGGAATGGGCCAAAATACCAGCAACAGTGTGTGAAAACCTTGTGAAAACTTACAGAAAACGTTTGACCTCTGTCATTGCCAACAAAGGGTATATAACAAAGTATTGAGATGAACTTTTGTTATTGACCAGATACTTATTTTACCGAGGAATTTACTAATTAATTCATTAAAAATCCTTCAATGTGATTTTCTGGATTTTTTTTTCTTATTTTGTCTCTCATAGTTGAGGTATACCTATGATGAAAATTGGAGACCTCTCTCATCTTTTAAGTGGGAGAACTTGCACAATTGGTGGCTGACTAAATACTTTTTTGCCCCACTGTATGTATATATATACTGTATATACAAGAAAAGTATATATATATATATACAGACGTGGACAAAATTGTTGGTACCCCTCTGTTAATGAAAGAAAAACCCACAGTGGTAACAGAAATAACTTGAATCTGACAAAAGTGGTAATAAATAAAAATTCTATGAAAATTAACCAATGAAAATCAGACAGTACTTTTGAATTGTGGTTCAACAGAATTATTTTAACAAACAAACAAACAAACAAACAAACAAACAGGCCTGGACAAAAATGATGGTACCCCTTGAAAAAATTGAAAATAATGTGACCATGGGGACATGTTCAACCAAAATGTGTCCTCTAATTAACATCACAGGTGTCTACAAACTTGTAATCAGTCAGTCGGCCTATTTAAAGGGTGACAAGTAGTCACTGTGCTGTTTGGTGACATAGTGTGTTCCACACTAAACATGGACCAGAGGAAGCAAAGGAGAGAGTTGTCTCAGGAGATTAGAAATAAAATTATAGACAAGCATGTTAAAGGTAAAGGCTATAAGACCATCTCCAATCAGCTTGATGTTCCTGTGACTACAGTTGCATTATTATTCAGAAATATAAGATTCACAGGACTGTAGCCAACCTCCCTGGACGTGGCCGCAGGAGGAGACGGATAATACGAATGGTACCAAAAGAGCCCAGAACAACCTCTAAACACATTCATGGTGAACTCCAAGGTCAAGGTACATCAGTGTCAGATTGCACCATCCGTTGCTGTTTGAACCAAAGTGGACTTCATGGGAGACGACCAAGGAGGACACCACTGTTGAAAACAAATCATAAAAAAGCCAGACTGGAATTTGCCAAACTGCATGTTGACAAGCCACAAAGCTTCTGGGAGAATGTCCTATGGACAGACGAGACAAAACTGGAACTTTTGGCAAGGCACATCAGCTCTATGTTCACAGACGCAAAAATGAAGCATACCAAGAAAAGAACACTGTCCCTACTGTGAAACATGGAGGAGGTTCTGTTATGTTGTGGGGCTGCTTTGCTGCATCTGGCACAGGGTGTTTTGAATCTGTGCAGGGTACAATGAAATCTCAAGACTATCAAGGTATTCTAGAGAGAAATGTGCTGCCCAGTGTCAGACAGCTTGGTCTCAGTCGCCGGTCATGGGTCTTGCAACAGGATAATGACCCAAAACACACAGCTAAAAACACCCAAGAATGGCTAAGAGCGAAACATTGGACTATTCTAAAGTGGCCTTCTATGAGCCCAGATCTAAATCCTATTGAACATCTGTGGAAGGAGCTGAAACATGCCGTCTGGAGAAGGCACCTTTCAAACCTGAGACAACTGGAGCAGTTTGCTGATGAGGAGTGGGCCAAAATACCTGCTGAGAGGTGCAGGAGTGTCATTGACAGTTACAGAAATCGTTTGATTGCAGTGATTGCCTCAAAGGTTGTGCAACAAAATATTAAGTTAAGGGTACCATCATTTTTGTCCAGGCCTGTTTCATGAGTTTGATTTTTAAAATAATTCTGTTGAACCACAATTCAAAAGCATTGTCTGATTTTCATTGGTTAATTTTCATAGAATTTTCATTAATTACCACTTTTGTCAGATTCAAGTTATTTCTGTGACTATTGTGGGTTTTTCTTTCATTGACAGAGGGGTACCAACAATTTTGTCCACGTCTGTATATGAAAAGTCATAATTTTACTATATATATATATATATATATATATATATATATATATATATATATATATATATATATACTGTATACTAATATATACTATATATATTTATAATATATATATAATTACTTTATTATAAATGTGTTGATTATTTTTTAGCTAGTTTTTGGGTTTTTTTTAAATAAAATTACAGTGGGTTTTTTTAATGAATTTGAAACAGATTGTGGTAAAATTTTGACTTTTTTCCTCATACAATTTACACATTTGACCATAATTTTGCAGAGCCAGAACAGAATAACAATTTAACCTCTTGCACTCTGGTCAATTTCCCTAAAAACGCCAAAAATTAACATGCCCAAATTAAATCAAAACGGTTCTTCAACCCTTTGCAGCATCTTCATGGGGTTGGTCTCATTTAAAAGAAAACACTGAATTTTTTGGCAAAACAGTCATAATCTCTCTAAGTCCTCCGGCCACTGAGTTACAGTCATCTAAACATAGTGAACCTGAAGAAAATAAATTTGGCCTGGGTGTTTTTTTGGATACAAATGCTTGCAAATAACACACAGCTGTCAGATCCAGGCTGGAAAATGCAACAGAAATGTAGAACCAAGTGTTATCCAGCTGAGGTCCAAATTTTGTAACAATACCACAAAAAATAAATATATTACACAGCTTTTTACTCAGGTAGTTCCCAGGCGTTTTGGAACTGTGCCAAATTGTGCCAAATGGCACAGTTTGGAAAAATGTCTGTAACTTTTGAATGATTCAATGTAGAAGCTTCATTTTGGGCTCTAATGAAAGGTCACACTCAGGGCTGTCTGTGTGTGTGTGTGGGGGGGGGTTGTCCCCCCCCCCTCGCTACAGAGGATGGACGTCGGCCATCGCTACACCTCATGTGGCGATGTGGGACAGCAGCGCAGTCACTGCAGCTCCCCCCCCCCCCGCTACAGAAGAATAGCGGGGGTGGGGGGGCGTTCACGGTCTGGACGCGGCGAACAACCCCTTGTACCGCGGCGCACAAACTGCGCCGCACCGCACAGTTGTAATTTACCGATCGGTCAAAAGTCATTTTGGATTACAATTTTCAGGGATAAATAATAATTTAGCTTATAACACCTTACCTCTTCACAGCAGCAGAGTCCTGGCGAACTTCTCTTCCTCACTGTCAGATGAACGCGACACTGGTCCGCTCGTGGTTCTGGTCTCGCGACCCGATCAAAACATAATTCCATTATTGCGGTTTTGTGCTTTCATGATTGCGGGTTTTGGCGAACGATTTTTCAAAACAAATAACAGTAGTAATTAAAAAAAGACTGACGAAGGCATGTGTGTCACTCAGCCTTCGTCGTCAGCCTCCGTCGGTCTATGACCATGGAAGAAATCATTACGTCTACTCTGCTGGAACCAAAACAAAATAAGCACCGCCTGTGGCCAAACATGCCGATGCGCGAATGGCACTCCCTGTCACACAGGTTGCATTTGTGGATGGTCTCCGTGCTGCTGGGTCTGTGGGGTTCTTCCTGCGGGTCCTTTTTTGATCCGCTGCAGCAGCCAGTCTTCACCCAGCCTCAAAAAAAACAGCTCGCGAACTTCTCTGCTTCAATTGGCTCACTGCATTCACAGCGTTGGGAGGCGGGTCCTTCTGGCTAGGTTTTCAGTCATTGGTTCTTCAAGGTTTCAGAAACCCAATTCAAGGCTCTTATTAGTCGAATGAGAGGTCAATCAGATGAACTAATCTGTTCGTGGCTGTGTCTGCAGCTTTTATTTTCAGTGTGCGCTTGGACGCCACACACCACCTACATCACAATCTCCATCATGCATCCTAGAGCGCACGAGAGCACCCTCGTGCGCTCTAGAACGCAGAGACTTGCCCGTCCGCGGTACAATGGAGCGCAAGAGGTTAACTCTGATTTCAAAGAAAAAAATATTAATAAAGTTATATTTAATGAAATAAATGAACTTAAATTATCAAAGATGCAGTTATTTCTGTTAAAATATTTCTATATACAGTATTTATAGTTCTTTAGAACTCCTCATCAGTCAGACAGCAGAAAAAACCTCCCTTATTTTGAAATCCAAATGTTGGCACGTTTAGTTTGTCTGAAGGCTGGAGGATGTTGATGGATTAAAGTCACTGACTTCATGAATTTCGGTCATTTTAACTTACCAGGTACATAATAATGAACATAAATTTGTTAATATTGTAGTGGCTGGTGAAGTAAACCCTCAGCGATTCAGTGACTCTTGCCTTTCCCTACATATGAAGCCTAACCACACCTGTTAGTTAAGTGACTCATTCATTATTGTTCCTGTTACCAGCAGGTTAAAACCACGATAAATGCCTCCACTGCTTACATACCTCTTCTGCTTTTTTTTCCATGTTTAAAGTGCTTTAATAAGTTCATGCTTTTCTCTGACAGTGACGCTAGAGACTCTGCCTGCCGACTGACGGTCACGCGGGCGCCGTGCTTCCGAGCTCCGATGCACAGATGACTGTCATGTGTTGTTTGTCTGTGCACTTGCAGAGCATCATTCCTTCATATTTTTTCTTAAATTTATATTTCCTTAGCATGGCAGCATAGTTTCAGGGGTGGCGGCCCGCCATGCGGAAATGTTGCCAGCGGATAACCTGCCGATCTCAATGATCCTAAAGCCTCAAAAATGCAATTTCTGTGTAAATGTTTGGGAGACCCTTGTGTGATCAAAAATTTAATTTTCTGCAAGTTTCCTGGCAATCTATTGTCATAGATTGTCATTCCGGTTCCGGCGCCACATGAGTTGGCTGCCTTTTGCAACAGCAGCTCAATTCTGAGTCTTTTTATCTTCCTTCTTTCTGATCTGGTGATAACTTTCTGATCCGGCACACCTTTCACTCTATATACCGTATATCACGGACACACAGATCGCCCCAAAGGTCTCCCGAGTCGGCGGACGGAGCCTCTGTTTACAGCAGGAGACGGTACAGCAGGGATGAGCTAGCTAGCACTCAACCGCCACCCGGTGCTAACGGAGAAACTCGACATACCGGGAGAACTGAAGCGAAAACGACGTGGGTGCCGGGCTGGAGTTTAGGCGGCGTGCAAGAAATATAAGACAGAATAATAAAGAGCGATGGCAAGAACCAAGCAGACCGCCCGTAAATCTACTGGAGGAAAAGCCCCCAGGAAGCAGCTGGCCACCAAGGCTGCTCGGAAAAGCGCTCCGGCCACTGGCGGAGTGAAGAAGCCTCACCGTTACAGGCCCGGTACCGTGGCTCTGAGGGAGATCCGTCGCTACCAGAAATCCACGGAGCTGCTCATCCGTAAGCTGCCCTTCCAGCGCCTGGTGAGGGAGATCGCTCAGGACTTCAAGACCGACCTGGCACACGCTGGAGCGCCACACCCACTTCCAGAGCTCCGCCGTCATGGCTCTGCAGGAGGCCAGCGAGGCCTACCTGGTGGGTCTCTTCGAGGACACCAACCTGTGCGCCATCCACACCAAGAGGGTCACCATCATGCCCAAAGACATCCAGCTGGCCCGCCGCATCCGCGGAGAGAGAGCTTAGACTTTCTGCTGCACATCCACCAACCACAATGCTCCGCACTCTGTGTCTCTCTCTCTCTCTCTCTGTCTCGCTCTCTCTCTCTCTCTCTCTCTCTCTCTCTCTCTCTCTCTCTCTCTCTCTATATATATATATATATATATATATATATATATATATATATATATATATATATACTGTATATATACATATTTATATTAATATGTACATATGTATACTAGCTGCTCTTGTTTTTTCTCTTGCCTTCTGATTGTTGCTCTGAGTGTTGCTATCCCTGTGCTGTTGCAATCCTGGAATTTCTCCATTGTGGGACTAATAAAGGCTTATCTTATCTTATCTTATCTTATAATTGACTCTTTTGAGGCAGAAATAAGGTACCACTCGCCTGCAGTAAGTTTGCACATTTATTAAATAATGAAGAATACAAAACTTGCCACGAGGGGCGGATACAAGAAGCTAAATACGAGACCACGAGGGGTGATAATAGAAAAATACAGATACTGAGAAAAACTATGAAAGGTAACTGACATGAAACAGACGATGAAAAACCTTAAGCAGAGGAAAGACTGAGATCAGGGATGGGGATCTCAGTCAGCACATGACTAGGTCGCAGTGAGGATTAACCCTCGCCAGCGAACATAAATAACACTGCAGCAGAAACAAAAATGACAAACAGGTGTGGAAGCACGAGTGAAAACGCAACCAGCAATACAAAACAGCTGTGACAGGCCGTGAACAGACTTGAGAGGCGGAAGTCCTGTCATGGCGCTGTCAAAATAAAAGCACAAACAATGATGACAGAAAATCAGGACTAAATGCATAAACAGAATAAGGATAAAAACCATAAGACCTGAGCACAGTACAGACCCGCGCTCGGCCTCATGACAGAGCCCCTCCGTTAAAGGGTGGAACCTAGACACCTCGCAGTAATATCAAAGAGAGAACCCCCCCCCCCCCCCCAAACAGAAGTAACCTCAAAAACCAACCCCGGGAAGGCGGTGGGGGGGATCCAGGCCTGGAGGGAGAGACACAAAATCAAAGACAACCCGAAAAACACATGACCCAAACACAAACCGAACAAAATACCAAGAAAACTAGATCATACACAATAACAAAGAAACTGTTCTGGTGGCCTTCCAGAGGACTGGCTCCACCCAACCATCAGGTGGAAAAGGTCGAGTGGCCTACCATGTCTCCAGAGGCCCCAACCAGGTAGAGAAAGTCCATCAGATGGTCTTCCTGGGTACTGAAGCCACCCAAGCAACCAAGAAGGCTCCGGTGGTCTCCCTGTGTCTCTAGGCCAGCGGGTTGCGTAATGCCACACACCTCCAAGGGATGGCAGCCGGAACCCATGCTCACCACCGACCCCTGGACCCAGACAACGGGCGCCCGAAGAGGACGATAGCGGAGGAGGAGCCCCGATGGAACCAGATGAAAACCAAGGACCCACAGCAGCCTTGGGCATCCGCACAGCACCCTCTTTGGCCCTGGACTGAGGCGTAGTGGCACCCTCAGTGGCCCTGGACTGAGTTGTAGCGGCACCCTTGGTGGTCCTGGACTGAGGCGTAGCTGCACCTTCGGTGGGCCCAGGCTGAGGCATAGCTGCATCCCCAGTGGCCCCAGACTGAGGCGAAACTGCACCCATGATGGCCCCCGGGCTGGGGCGTAGCACTCACAGCGGGCACACACTGGAGCGCCACACCCACGTGGGATTCAAACTGGAGTGCAGCACCCATGGAGACCCAGACTGAGGTGGAACTGCACTCTTGGAGATCCTGGGCCAGGACGGTGCCTCCACAACGACCTCAGCCAGAGAAGCTGACCTCAGGCGTTGGACCGGAACCCACGGAGAACTCTGGTGTAGCTGGTAGATTCTCAGTGACCCTGAGAGAAGACTCGAATGAAAGAGAGAGAGGCAGCAGTAGAAGCCAGCAAGGTGAGCTCAGATGCTGTTGACGGCAGCACCCGGCTCTCCCCACCAAGGGCCAGACAAGATCTCTCCAATACTGAAACAATGAAAATAAAGGCAAGTACTTGCCTGAGCTCAGGCTCCACAGCCGTCCAGGACTCCGTCGATCCAGATGGCGATGTCTCGGGCCCGACACTCTGGAGGTCCAACTCAAACTCTGCTGCAGAGGCCCCAGCAGCAGGCATGATGGTCTCTGTAGTCTCAGAACCCCCTGGCGATGTTACCCAGGTAGGTGGCTCGCCCGGCGTGGCGACAGAAGATTCTCTTCCTGCTGGGGCTGAACTCTCCTCGTTTGAAGCCCGGGGACACTTCTTCGTCGGCTCAGGCTCCGGATTGCAGACAGCCCTTCTCCTCTGTCCGTACCATGACTGCAGGGCTGGAGCAGGTTCTCCAGCACTGCAGGCTCCTCCTCTGTTTGGCAGCTTGATCCTGGAACTGGCAGACACTTGGGGGGTATTGTCAAAACACAGAGAGAGCAGGGAGCATTTTTGTGGCTGCAGCAGGTAGTGAGGGCCCAGTGGACTGCATAAACTGAGCCTCACCCCCGGGAATCAGACAAGGTAATTCATCAGATTGTGATATATAGTGAAAAAGCACTTGCCTGTTTTCCTGGGCTATGGTGTTTCCTGCTGCAGCAAGCCCAGCTTCTTCCTTTTCCATAACTGTAGTGATCGTGGGCCCCTCTGGAAAAAATGGAGGAACCACCCCTGCAGACACGGTGACGGGCAGAGCCGAAGGAGAACCAGCTGAGCTCTCAGAGAAGGCGCCGTGGAGGAGGGGGACACAGCTGCGATGACCCCAGGAGTGGGAGCTGACGAGCCAGCTAGTGAGGAGACCCAAAAGGGTGAAGCTGCTGTAGTTCCTCTCTGACGTGGCGAAAATAGCTCTGCTGGCTGAGAGATGGAGGAGTTCCTCCTGTGGCCCATAGCTGGGTAATGGCGGGGACGTTGCGGCGACAGGACCCGGCTACTCTCCTCCATCTGCTTTGGTACAGCTGTGACACGGGGAGGAGTAGAGTTCTGCACCGGGAGACGACGTCTTTGGGTCAGTAACGATCCAATAGCCGACCCCAGAAATCGCTGTTGGAGAGTGGAGACAGTGGCCAGCAGCTCGACGAACTCGGGATAATTACCCAAACTGGGATGTGCCTCCACAATCCCGACTGCTGCTACCACACTCTCCAGAACCTTCTTCGGGCCGCGGGAGGTGAGAACTTCAGCAACATGGCCCCGGATAAATTCAGCTGCCCACTGCTCATCCATATTGGGACTCCCCACTGCCTTCCTCCTTTGGCATGCTGGGAACATGCTGACAGCCACTCAGTCCAGCCAAGAAAAAAGGTGAGTGAAAAAAAGGGGAAAAGCAGAAAAAACAACAAAAAAGGCAAACTCACTGCCGCTGGCACCTATGGGCTGCGACCAACTGTCATAATTGGCCATTTTGAGGCAGAAATAAGGCACAACTTGCCTGCAGTAAGTTTGCACATTTATTAAATAATGAAGAATACAAAACTTGCCACAAGGGGTGGATAACAAAAAGCTAAATACGAGACCACGAGGGGTGATAATAGAAAAATACAAATACTGAGAAAATCCATGAAAGCCAACCAAAAACCAAAACAAAACAAAAAAACCACACATCACCCACACACTGTCCGACAGGTATCAACATGGGACTCTAAGCCCGACTGATCAGTGGATGGAGCAATTCAGGCAGTCTTCCAGAGTCCAGAGTCCACCAATGTCTAAGCTGGAACATGTCGGGTGGCCTCCCTGTGTTCCAGAGCCACCCGAGAAGGAGGGGCAGCCCATCAGGTGGCCTCCCGGCATCCCTAAGCCAACGAGCCACCGGAGCTAGGAAGCAGCATCCTCCAGCGAAGGGCGACCGATCAGTGGGAGCCTCCCATGGTGCACCCATGGCAGACCCGGGCGGGGCACACCCACGGCGGCCCCGGGCTTGGATGACGCACCCATGGTGACCCTGGACTGGAACAAGGTCCCCATGACCACCAGGTTGACCCGTGAGAGTACCAGGCATAGCAGATGATCAACCAGTGGGACCATAGACTGTGGCGCTGCACCCACGGTGGCCCCGGACTGGGGCATCACTGCACCCGCAGCGGCGAGACAGCAACACCCTCGGAGACCATAGACAGTGGGACAGCAGCACCCTCAGAGACCATAGACAGTGGGACAGCAGCATCCTCGGAGACCACTGACAGCGGGACAGCAGTACCCTCGGAGACCAAAAACGGCAGGGCAGCAGCACCCTCGGAGACCATAAATGGCAGGACAGCAGCACCTGCGGCGGCCTTGGACAGAGGCGTTGCACCCACGAAGACCTCAGTGACCCTTGACAGTGGCTCGGACAAAGGAACAGAGACACACACACACCGGGTCAGGGTCACCGGCAGCAGTGGAGCCTGGTGAGGAGGGCTCAGGCGCAGCCAATGGCTGCACCTGGAACTCCCCACCAAGGGCCAGGCAAGATCTCTCTAGGACAGAGGACGTAAATACAAGAAACAGCACTTGCCTGAGCTCGAGCTTCACAGCCGTCCAGGACTCCGGCAATCCTGGCTAGGACATCTTGGCTCTCCCTCCTGGGTGTCCACACCCGGCACAACCACCTCAGACAGGAAGGGGTGTCTCGTTCCTCTCCGCCTGGACGTCCACTCCGGACATGACCACCTCAGACGGGGAAGAAAGAAAAAACACTGGAACAACGTTGCTGGTAGTGGTGGAGCTCGGTGAGGAGGATCCGGAAGCAGAGGACATCTGCAGCCAGTTCTCCTCACCATGAGCCAGACAAGAATTCTCTAGAACTGTGTGTGTAAGAACACAGCAGAGTACTTGCCCGTACTCGAGCTCTATCACTACCCAGGACTCCGGTGACTATGCTGCGACGACCCCAGCAGCAGGCGTGATGGTGGATGCAGCCAGACGACCTCCAGGCTTGGCGCTCCCCGTTGGTGGGCCTCCCGGTGGGATGGCTGCTGCTGGAGGTGACCTCTTCTTCCATCCCGGATGTGGCCATAAGGCAGGAACAGGAACTCCAAGCACTGCTGGTTTCTCTGCCATCTGGCGGCTCCTTCCCAGGAGCAACGGTCTCTCAGAGGCCACAAAAGAATACACAGGAGGGGGAGGTGAGGAGGAGTCAACAGCAGCAGGTGGTGAGGACTCAGCAGATGTTGGCTGCTGTAGCTGAGCCTCATCACCAGGAATAAGGCAAGGTATATCATTATAAGAGGGAAAAGAATGACAACCCACCTGCCTTATTTCCCGGTGACTGATGATTCCTGCTGCTGCGATGGGACCTGATGAAGCTCCTCTGCCCACCGCTGACGTAGACTGGGAAAGAGGCAGAGGCACGGGATGTGGAACTTGGGGCTGGCAAGGAGCTGACGCCGCTGCAGTCTGGGAATGCCCTGCCATTGTCACTGACCTGGATTCATGGACTGAGATCCTCCCGCAGTACTCTCGCTGCAGATCTTCCAGAAGAAAAACCCTGTCCCTTCCTTTGGCGTACAGCACGAGCCTAGGGTGATGCTGCACAGCTGCCTTGGCCAGGCTTAAGCTCCACAGAGCGTCTCTTGGGGTGGAGGATGCGCATGCGTCTGCAATGAGTCCATCCATTTCCCGGAGCGCAGCGCAGAGCTCCCACCCCAAGCTCCCACCCCAAGCTCCGTGAAAACTGTCTTCCACCTGCTACCATCTCAGCAGGTGAAGGATGGCAGAAAAAGAAAAGGTAAACACGGGAAAAGAAAAATTGCAAAACTCAGAGCCTGGTGTCCAGGGTGGTCGTGTCCTTTTGTTGTGAAGCGCTCATAAATTAGGACACCAAATGCTCTGAGTTTGCATGTTTATTAACATAAACACAGACAAGAACGTGAACATGACAAAACTAAATCATAAAGTTCCTGGCGCAGACAAACAAGAACACTAACATGGTAAACGCTGGACGTGAGCGGGGCTCAACGTCCGGGGGGACATGAAGCCGAAATCGCCGAGCAAGGGGGGCAGAATCCAGCTGGAGCACACCCAAAGGCAGCCGGGGCTTACAACTGGAAATAGGGAAGAATTACCTGGATGGAGCCCTCCACTCACCTCGACAGCGGGACCCAAATACACTCAGGATAACGTCATAGCTCCTGAGGACGGGCGCACAAGGAAGAAGGACATGACAAACCCCAAAGGTTTGCCGTGCCCTTATAAGCAGACATAATCAGTGATAGGTGTGGATACATGAGTGGAGAAAATAACAGAATGACAAACAGGTGTGCAGCTCCAGCCAGTTTGACAGCCGGAAGCTGCACAGCGCTGTCAAAATAAAACACAAACCAGAAATCATAATGACGCAAGCACAACAGAACTCCAAAATGAGAACGTAACTACAAATGCACAATGAAACAGACAGAAAAAGACTGGACTAAAACTAGAGACTGGGCACGGCACCCACCCGTGCCCCAGGATCATGACACTTGTCTTATCTTATCTTATCCTATCTTATCTTATCTTATCTTATCTTATCTTATCTTACACAGGGGTTACGGTTGTTGCAAGATTGCTGAGTGATGAAAAAATGGACAGTTCTCCCAACATTCTTTCAGTAACAGCCTCTCAATCTCTCAGCGGCCTCTCAATGATCTTCCAGTGATCTCCACAGCTGCTACAGTCTCCTCAATGTTTTGACTCAGTCCAAAACAGTATCTCAAGGGGCGCTCAGCAGTCTCAAAAAAGCATCAAATTCTGTGTTGAAAAAGTTGTGTACTTACATAGAAACAGTCACAGACTTATCAATCAATCAATCAATCAATCAAGCAAGCAAGCAAACTTTATATCTAAACCATTTTAAAAACAACTACAAAGTGCTGTACATTAGGAATAGATAAAATAAAAAGGACATAAAAGACAGTAAAATGCAACTAAAAAGGTATAAAATAAAACAAGTAAAAATGACAGTCATATAATAAAAGCAATGAAACAAGTACAATCAATGTCTCATGCTGGGTTGAAGGCCAAGGAGTAAAGATGAGTTTTAAGATAAGTTTTAAAAGTGGACAGTGAAGGAGCCTGTCTAATAGGCAAAGGAAGACTGTTCCATAGTTTCGGAGCAGCAACAGAAGAAGCTATGTCCCCTCTGAGCTTCCTCTTTAATTTTGGTATCTCCAGGAGCAGCTGATCAGCTGACCTGAGAGACCGAGCAGGAGTGTAAAAGTGAAGAAGCTCAGAGAGGTAAGGTGGGGCAAGGCCAAATAAAAGAATTTTAAAATGAACCCTAAAGTGCACAGGCAGCCAGTGGAGGGAAGCTAAAATAGGTGTAATGCGGTCCCTCTTATGTGTTCCAGTTAAAAGACGTGCAGCAGCATTCTGAACCAACTGGAGACGTGCGAGGGAAGACTGGCTGACTCCAAAATAAAGTGCATTACAGTAATCCAGCTGAGATGTGATGAAGGCATGGATTACTGTCTCAAAGTGCTGTTTAGAGAGAATGGGTTTAACCTTTGCCAGTTGCCTTTAATGAGAAAAGCTGCACTTCACTACTGCATTAATTTGACGATCTAGTTTAAAATCACTGTCCATCTTAAAACCCAGATTAGTGACAGTAGGTTGGACAAATCCTGTCAAGGGGCCCAAGTCAACGGGGGGGCTTACAGGAGCCACTGGGTCCAAACACAATCACTTCTGTCTTCTTTTCATATAAACTTAAGAAGTTCACTACCATCCAATCTTTAATGCCATTAAGGCATTCAAGAAGTGATTTGACTGACAAAACCTCCTGCCTTATTGGAACATAAACCTGAGTCATCAGCATAACAATGGAAGGAGATGCCATGCTTTCTAAGAATTGAATCCAGTGGAAGCAGATAAAGTGAAAAGAGCAGAGGCCCTAAAATTGAGCCCTGTGGTACCCCACATGACAGGGAAGCAGAGGAGGATTCAGAACCAGCAAGGCTTACACACGTAGTTCTATCAGTTAAATAGGACCTGAACCATTCCAATGCAGTACCAGAAATACCCACAAGATACTGCAGGCAAGAAATTAAAATTTCATGGTCCACTGTATCAAAAGCGGCAGTTAGGGAAGTTCTTGTTCTAGCAGAACAAGAACCACATAATCACCAGAATCAGACATCAAAAGGATGTCATTAAAAACCCTTAATAGTGCTGACTCTGTACTATGTAGGGTTTTAAAACCAGATTGGAACACCTCCAGAATATCGTGTTCATCCAAAAAAGCCTTCAACTGGAAATAAACTATTTTCTCCAATATTTTTGAAATAAAAGGCAGCTTGGAGATTGGCCGAAAATTAGTCAACACACAGTGGTCAAGACCAGATTTCTTAATTAGGGGTTTAACTACTGCGTGCTTAAAATTTGCAGGAACCACACCAGAAGTTAAACTGTTGTTTAAAATGGTTAAAACTGATTGACCTATGCTAGGAAAGACTTCTTTAAAAAATCGAGGAGGAGAGCATCACAAGGAGAACTTAAGGGTTTAATATGATCAACCACATCCTGTAAATGTTGCAAGGTCACAGCCTCAAACTGATTAAAAACAGCAGAGCAAGGGACAGGCACAGAGGGCTCAGAGGCAAGAGCTGGGATAAGAGCCCTAATGGTGGTGATCTTATCAATAAAAAAATGTAAAAGTCATTGCATGTTACAGATGATGCTTCCATACTGACAGTGAGGCATTAAGAACAAATGCCTCACTGTCCACTAGACCAAAATCAATAGTTTTAAATAACACACGTAGATCATGACAATTTGCTGCAATAATATTAGATAGATATTCCCTTTTAGCCTCTTTAACACAATTTTGGTAGAGATGCCAGCAGTCCTTTAACATTTGAAATGATACCTGCAACTTGTCCTTCTTCCACCTGTGCTCAGCTTTGCGGCATTCCTGTCTGTCTGCCCGAGTTCTGTCATTAAACCACGGTTCGCGTTTGGCTCTGGGCTGCTTAATTTTTAATGGAGCCACAGAGTCCAGGACAGTTTGGCAAGAGGAGTAAAACGAGGAACTGGGGTCCTCCGTATCAGATGAAGTAAAATCCGGGGGAGCACAGAGCTGGGTAAAAGCAGCAGAAAACTGGCCAGCAGTGGAGTGGTTAAAAATTCTACAGCGGCGAGCAGGAACGCAGGTTTGAACCCTGTTGCAGGATAGACCAACATCAAATAAAACAGGCATATGGTCAGAAAATACAGCATCACCAATCTCCAGATTAGACACAGACAAACCATGACAGAGAACAAGGTCTAATGTGTGTCCAGGTTCATGTGTAGGTCCTCCAGGTAAAAACTGTTCCAAGTGAAACGAATAAATGAGGTTTAAAAAGTCATTCACCAGTGGCTTATGTAGAGAAATATGTGATTAATAATTATGATCAGGTATAAAAATTATTTAATTTGTATTAATGTATCGGGACCTGAGATGAACTCTGGGTCCATACACACAGAAAAAGTTAATAAACACTCGTGGGGCACCAGTTCCTCTTTAAGGAGCACTTTAATCCTTAATTTCACTTTATACCTGTTTAATCACTCACTAAATTAATTAATAATCAGTCTCAAAATTTTAGTGAATTCGATACTGGGGCTTTGAAACCAGACTCAGAATGAAATAAATTCCCACCAACTTCTCTCATTTTCACGTATTTATTAAAGGGAATGATGATTAAAGTACATTGCAGTGATTTCATTAACCATGAAATTAAACTTGTTAACGCTAGATTAACAATGTGAACATTTGCAGAACCAGGGTGAAAATGTCGCTATGGAGGGTGAGAATATGTATGGGCACATAATCATACCATGTAGGATAACTAAGTAGACGGTTGTGCTGTTTCATCCCATCTAGCAACAATGCTCTGCACTGTGTGTGTTTATATATTTACATATTTATTCCATCTAGCTACAATGCTCCGCACTGGGTGTGTTTATATTTATATATCTATATATTTATTCCATCTAGCTACAATGCTCCGCACTGTGTGTTTATATATCTACATATTATTCCATCTAGCTACAATGCTCCGCACTGTGTGTGTTTATATATTTACATATTTATTCCACCTAGCTGCAATGCTCCGTACTGTGGGTGTTTACATATCTACATATTTATTCCATCTAGCTACAATGCTCCGCACTGTGTGTTTATATACTCATATATTTATTCCATCCAGCTACAATGCTCTGCACTGTGTGTCTGTGTATATACTGTATATATATCTATAGTAATATGTACATATATACTGTATATTAGCTGCTCTTGCTTTTTTTTTGTTTTTTTCTTGCCTTCTGATTGTTGCTCTGAGTGTTGCTATCCCTGTGCTGTTGCAATCCTGGAATTTCCCCATTGTGGAACTAATAAAGGCTTATCTTATCTTATCTTATCTTATCTTATGTAAGCTGAATTTAGATCATTTTGAAGTTAACAGATTATGGAAAACAGAACGCAAATTTATGGGGAAAATTAAACTAATTATATGGAAAATTCTGGATTACTCTTAAGAAAATGAAAACGAGATTTTAAGGAAAAGAAGAGTTATGTTAACTGCTCTTTAATTTTGCATCTGATTAGATACTGAATTATTCTCAAATCTCAGACGTTTTATTCAGCAGATGAACAAGAAGGCAGCTCACGTGACCCAAGGTTGAAGATGAAAGGTTCTGTGTTCGTCGTCGGTAGTTCTCAGATGGCTCCCAAAATTAGAATATTTGACCCGCAAATATTCTTGCACAGTACAATGGCTTTCCAGCCTGTTGTCACAAGATGAGATTTTTGATGTGTTGATCACGAGGGCTGAGGTTTAGCGTGGCGATTTGATTTCTTCAGGCAGCTGTGATGGCGGGCTGCGTCAAGGATCTGCGGCTTCCCATGAGGAATTCGAGAATAATTAAAAATCTGATCCAATAGCAAAATTAACAGATCTTCGGACTTTGTGGAGATGAAATTAGCTTCTAGTGTGGAGTTGGTCCATAAAATTTATAAACATAAAGTCAAAACTAAAAATGGTGAGTTTAAAGGAAGTTTAACAGGAAAAAGTTATAAAAATAAACGTCTAGAAATGGAGTTTGACTCCAAGTTTAGAATTTGAGCTCAAGAAAGGAAAAGATTAATTCCTAGGCGTTTAAAGAAAACCAAGAAAACATGTGGGAGAAATGTCCTTTGTTCTCCAGTGGTGAAGAGAGTCTTTGTTCTCCCGAAAATGCTCTGCTGTGAAGTGACGAGGCGTGGAAGAAGGGGAAAAAGAGACAAAAGAGGAAGAAACAAGGGGTCTCCATCCTTTTATAACTTCAGTCGAGTTTTCGCGGGCTTCCAGGGGTTGACAAAAGCTCAGCCAATAGTTTTCCTTCGTGGGCGGACTTTAAGAACTTTAGTCCAACAAACAAACAGGCTTTTGTCTGTAACAGCCAATAACCTTGAGAGAGCCATTGTCAAGCAGGGATTAGCTGCGATCGGTCATATGATTTGAGAGACGTTTTCACAAATTTGATATAATCATCTTAATACTGGAATATTCATCTATACACTTATGTATGAAATCTAACCTTTTTTCAGTGGTTCATGCAACTTTATAACTAGTGCTTTTAAATCAGTATGCAAGAATAAATATTCATTTAAACATTTTAGCATGTACATATTTAAAATCAAGGATTAATATATTTCAAACCCATTATGGATTGTCCACATCAAAACATCAGAGTCCACCTGCTTTCCATGGTATCCTGAAAAAGAGGAAGATGTTGAGAAGTGAGTCTTAACAAAGATGCGATTAAAAGGTTCACTGGTTAAATCCAGCGTGTCCCAGAGTTGCCAGTAGAGGGCAATGTTGAGCTGTGGATATTTTGTAGTGATCATAGGGCGTTCCACAAGAGTCTGTTCTTTGTCTCCAAGTTTTATGGGCCAATAAAATGTTCAGGAGGAATTCCTGAGACTGGTTTAAAAAGGCAATGGGAGTTCAGCTGTGGTCCTGGGATGAAAGAGCAGTTCCTGACTGTCCTTTTCCTGAGTGAAACAATGTCTTTAAGCTGAAGAATCATTTTTATTGATGAGCCAAAGTGAGATGATGCTACATTTATCTGGACAGCACTTATGGATATTAAAATCTCCATCAATAAGGACTTGGTCAAACTTTGGCATAATTTCTGCCAGAAAATCGGCGAAGTCATTCATAAAATCCTTATTGTATTTGGGGGGTCAGTAAATGACAGCAACCAGCACCGGGTCAGAGCGACCCATCTCAAATAAAGTCATTTCAGAACTGGGGAACGACGATGATAAAAAACACTGCTTACATTTAAAATCGTTTTTATAAATAGTCACCGTTCCTCCCCCTTGACCCAATGTCCGCGGGGAGTTAAAATAAGGGCAATCAGCCAGTTAAAGTTCAGAAAAAACACTACAGTCACCAACACCCAACCAAGTCTCACATATGCAGAGGAAATTCAGGCCATGGGAGGTGAAGAAATCCCTGAGGATAAAAGTTTTATTTACCAGTGATCTGGCATTTACCAGGCCAATCCTGTCAGGAGCTGGGGCCTGTGGTGGAGCAGACCGGGGAGCCCGACACAGCAGCCGCAGGTTTCCGAGGTTCATGCTGCGCTGGCGAAGCTGGGGAGAACAGGGGTGGCGGGGCTGGGGCCCCTCATCCAAGCCGGTCACAGGTACTGGGCAGGCATCATTTGGATCCAAGGAGCGCCAAGGCACAAGCAAGGGAGAAGATAATCCATACTCTGCTCGGAAAAGGGAAGAGGAGCACGCCAGGCAGAGCTTAAGCTTTACCAGCCGTCTGCCACATTTACCGTGGCAACGGTGACACTTCCGGCGGGAGAATGGAACTGAAGCCCAGTACAGGTGAGTGGGAACTCCCCATAAAACTGGGGGAAAAGTGTCATGGTCTGAGCGCTGATATTGTCCGCGCTTGGATCATCCAGCACTTTCCCCGTTATTCTGTGTTGTGTTCTGTAGGGCCGTCCAGGGCCTTTATTGTGACAGCGTCACGGCGGGACTTCCGGCTGTCAGAGCCAGCTGCGCCGTGACAGATGATTCACATTCCCTTTGATTACTGTCTCATTTCCTGATTGTCTAAGCGCCTTATTTAAGGGAGCAGCTGAGGTTACTCCGGGCTGCGACCTTGCACAACATTCGGTCCACACAACGTTTGGCTGGAGTCCCTATCCCTGGCTCTAGTCA
The DNA here is from genome assembly GCA_020510985.1 of Pholidichthys leucotaenia. NCBI lineage: Eukaryota > Metazoa > Chordata > Actinopteri > Cichliformes > Pholidichthyidae > Pholidichthys > Pholidichthys leucotaenia. The sequence goes on from CM035842.1 coordinate 264,171,132, forward strand.
CCCTGTGATTCTCCGTGCTTCTGTAAGTTTATTCCTTAGCCTGAGTATATTCTTACTGTGCCTTAGCTGTAGTTCTTGTTCTTGTTTTTGCCTCATGTGGCTGTTTACTTTGTCATCGTTGTCTTTTGTTAATAAATATCCAAACTCATCGGCTGCCTATAGTGTCTCATTAATGGGTCGCAAGGGCCACCCATGACAAAAAGTTATTAAACTTATGAACTTATTTATGAAAAACCCTGCAAAATTTACATGAAAAAAGTCACAAATTTGCATTAAGAAAGTCATAAATTTATGAGGAAAATGCATGAAATTTCATGTGGAAAATAATGAGCATTTATGTGGGGGAAAAAAATCACAAATTTGTTAGAAAAAAGTTAATTTTACATGAAAAACTCAAATTTACGAAGAAAAAAAGAGAACATTTTATGTAAAAAATTGAGCATTTATGTGGAAAAAAATCGCAATATTCAACATCGATCTCACAATTTTCCACAATATTCCACAGCCCTACTGTTAAGACTCTTGTGTCAGAAACAGGGTGTAGAAAATATCGATACCCCTCCCAGCGTCGTCAGAATTTAATGATGTTTAGTGTCAAACACACAATGAGTCCTCTTAGCTTTTCTACTGTTTACACTGAATTTTACAGCCCACTGCAGAAAGCCCTCTGTGAGGCGAGGAAATCCCCTTGGTGTATTGTGGGTAATCTGCTGATGTGGAACCTGAGCTCCGAAGCACCCCGGTGCTCTACAACGGCGTGGAGTGACAGTGATGCTAAGCGGCTTTCCAATAGCTAGTGCCTCGGCTAACCGCGCCACCCTGCCTGTGAGATGGATACATGTCGAAACAATCAGAGCAGCTGCACCCGCTCTGATACCTGATTAGATTTGTTTGGCTTTTACTTCGCCTCTCTGCTCTTCTTTTTTCTCTCCTGCTGATGCGTCTTTTGCTTTTTTTTTTTTTTTTTGAGTTGAGTGCGGAGAATTACATTAAAAGAACACATGGGCAGAGCTGCGTCTGGAAACAGACCGAGACAGTGGATCTGCATGAACCTCTGAAGTCTCATTGATTTCACCTCTTAAATCCACTTTCAGTGGTGAAGGTGAGATGGGGAAGAGGAAGGGGAGGAGGCAGATTAAAGAGTTTTTAAGCCCTTGTATATTTCAGGTTTGGATGGTGAAACTAGTCCTAAAACCCCTTAAAATGCAGATATTTGTTGAGTCTTATTCACCACTGAATCAATTGTGTTGGTTGGTCTTTGATGTCTGTAAAGAACAAACAAACAGAACAGGGAGAGGAAGGGTGGACTTTAACGGAACATTTGATGTCAGTTTTGCTTCTTTTTTTCACATATTCACTAAATATGCTCAACTACGTATTAAAATTCATACTTTTTTCCTCGTGAAAGAGTCTACAGCTTTGTGATTTTAAACGGGATGTATACTTTTCATTACCTTTGAGCAGCAGGCGATTTATTTTTTTAACGAGGGGGATGGTAGCTATTCACCAGTTTAGCATAAGGTACAGATGTATAAATGTAAAATAGGAACAAATTTGCAAGAATAAAAGTGCAAAGATATCGAGTGAAAACTTGACTCGTTTCTGAAGGTAGTGGGCAGCAGTGGGAGTGTGACAGACACTTCTTTTTATTTGAATGTGAGCCAAACCTGGATCAGTCACCTGGGCTTGATTAGAAGACAATTGAATGTCTCTGCACAAAATCGGTGTGTAGAGGGTTTAGTTTGATAAGAACCCCTAAACTCTCCACCACTTAATTTTCTCTTCGGCTGCATTCAGACCAGGATAGTCTGGGGTTCTCGGTTTGACTGGGCGGAGAATGCCGAGAACTTTCATACCTTCATTTGATTTGGTTTGCATTCACACTGCAGCGGACCAAACTGCCTGGACAACGTCATGCAGTTACAACAACTGCTCGTTTGGGTGCTGTAGCTGAAACCACCACTGACCAGGAAGAAAAAATCTCGGCAAAGAAAAAAAAAATCAGGCTCATCGATTGGCCAGGACCAAAAACGAAAATCTGTTCCCTCCAGCCAGGCTGTCCGCCAAAATAGAGACATTTTTTTTAACTTTTCTCCTCGGCTTTCTCCAGTAAAAGGATTTCTCTGATTCGCGTGGTTGTCTTTATTGTTATTTTCTACCGAAAATGTACTGCGGTAAACGCCACTTCCTCTTCTCAGACTACGTGTTGCTATGGTTACACAAATGCCGAGGGACACTTCCGCCCTTTGGTCCACTGGATACTCCATTTGGATTTACACTGCAAGTGGAGCACACCAGACTTTGTTTGCAAGAGAAGCGAGACCCCCGTTTTCAGGGGGTTCAGACTTCACTTGTTTGGTGTGCGCCAGAGTTCCAACGCACGTTCAGATGGCACCAAACGAACCAAACTATCTGCGGAAGCCACTGTTTGGTCCTTTGGTTCGGCCCAAACAGTGGCCGTCTGAATGCACCCTGAAAGAAAAAGTTGTACATTTTAGGATACACCACTTTCTTACTAAGAGTTAAATAGTCCCCATGTAAGCTACTGCCATCAGTTAGCTAACTTAGCATAGCACAAAGAACAGAAATTGTTTAGTTCAGAATTTGTGGTGATTCATAGAAGATGCCATTTTAAATATTAAAAAAGTTGTCAATTGCAATTAAATTACACAGAAAAGTTGCAAAGGAGTGTTGCAAATTTACAATAAAAAAAGTTGACAATTTATGAGGAAAAATCTGAAAATAGCTAAGAACTAACTGATGATAATCACCAGGATCATTACTAACAGAGTAAACATTATCACATATGTGACAGATAAATTTACAGGATTTGTCACAGTGTTAACTGTCATAAACCAACAATAATCATAAGTTAAACAACTCACCATAACATCTGTGTGGTTCTCCACTGGTGTCCCTCACACCACAGATTCACTTTTGGCTGGTTCTGGCTTATTTCTCCTTATCCTCCCCTGTCACTGGTCTCTATGATGTCATGCAGGGTCATAATTATAAGGCTGTGGTCCCTTATATGAATACAGTCTCATAGTGACCCAAGGTCGGACCGGACCGGGTGGTGGTTTGCACAGATTCACTTGTAGCTTTAAAAACCATACAGAAACTAAAATCTATAAGGGAAGACTTGGTGATTGATCTATATCACAGTTTATTTAGGGTACACAGGGGTGGTGAAGAAGTTCAGTTTTGTTAGGTTCCTGCACTCCAAGGGTTGATAGGGAATGACTGTGCAGACAAATTAGCAAAAAATGCACTTGTGAAAGAAATAACTATACCATTGTCTCTTGGAAAAGGTGAAGGGAAAGCAGTAATCAAGAAAAAAGGAATTGAGCTATGGCAAAAAAGATGGGATGAAGATCATAAAGGTAGATCATATTACAAAATACAAAAATCTGTTGCAATAAAGAATTATAAAACAACAAACAGAAGGGAAGACATCATTATGGCAAGACTCAGACTGGATCATACAGGTTTAAACAGCACTTTATTCACCATGCGGAAAAGCAAAAGTGACAAATGTAGAGAATGTGGAGTAAAAGAAAATGTTGAGCACATCTTATTACACTGTCACAAGTATGGAAATGAAAGAGAGATAATGAAAAATGAAGTTCGAGAGGCGGGTAGGGAATGGGATTTAACTGGGATTCTGGGAACAGATGGAGATGGAGAGGCACCCAGAATCACGAGAAGGGCTCTTTTCTCTTTATTAAACTAGAAAAGCACTCATAGAGCACATACCTCCGCCAAGGCTCCTTCCATGTGTGTAGGCCTATAGCCACTTGTGGTGAAAATTGCATCACAGTCTGTCCATCAGTTTTGGAGTATTGTTGCTAACACACTGTGAGAAGATAAGAGCCTTGGCTGAGGTATGCATTCTTAGATCATCACCAAAATATAATGGGTTCCTCTCTAGCCCAAGAACCACCTCTGGTGAAAATTTCATCCAAATTCATACAGTAGTTTTTGTGTAATCCTGCTGCACAAATACAAACAAAGCCCTTGGTGGAGGTATGCATTCTCAGATCATCATCAAAATATAATCATCTGTTCCCCGTGCCATTACACACCTTTCCTGAAAATGTTGTCAAAATCTGTTCATAAGTTTTTGAGTTATGTTGGTAACAGACAAACAGACAGACAAACCCCGGTAAAAACATGACCTCCTTGGCGGAGGTAATAGCACAGGATTAAGTCATAGAATTTAGGGGTTGGGCTCAAATGACAATGTTACACACTGTTTACAGTAGGTGGCGGTATACACCTTTCATTTGTTTGCTATCCGCCAGTAACCGAGAGAAGAAGAAGACCTGAGGTCTCGAGAGTGAAGTACGTGGCGGTAATGCACCTGTAAGCTGGTTGCCAATCGCCAATCAAATCTAAAAGAAGAAGAAGAAGACCCAAGGTCTCAACAGGGAGTTACAGACCACCACCAGTTGCTTTAACTCCTTTGTCAATGTAAAGCATCAGTTTTAAGTGTAATAAATGTTATTTTACTGTGATATTAGAACTTTACAAAAAAAAGATGACAATAAATGTCCACCAGCTGTGGATAACAGTGTAGTGTGGAACATGGAAGATGCTTCTTCCATGTTCCACACTACACTGTCATGTTCATGTTCCACTTTCTCACTGTTCATGTTCCACTTTCTCACTGTTCTACCTACCATCTAAAGTTTAGAAGGTAGATAGAACAGTTACAGTCAATGTGCAGGTGCTGACTGTGCTAACAAGCCCAAATTGAAGGTTGCTAATTAACTGGACAGACAGCTTCTTTTGTCAATAAATGTACAGTCCAGCCAGCATTTTCTTCTCATGGTCTTCAAAGTAACCAACACAGCAGAGAGTGTTAAAGAGATAAATTAGTTCAGTTTTACCCTCTGAAATGTGATAATTGTCATTATTCAATGTTTAACTGTGGAAGTCAGGCTGTGGCTGGGCTATAGCAGTGTGTATGTGTATGTGCATGTCAGAGGTTGTGGCAGCATCAGTTGGTCCAGTCACAAATTGATCCGCCTACATCGATTGGCCGGTGTAAGTGCCTGTCAACCATCCTGTCACTGCCACTCCTCACAAGAAAGATTGCCATTACATCCACATCGCCTTGTCTTCCCATGCTCTGTGTATGTGTGTGTGTGTGTGTGTGTGTGTGTGTTAGTTGCGTATTGAGCCACACTCGTTCTCTTGCTGGATTTGATCCTTTCTTCCTCCATCTTTCTCTCTTTTCCACTCTCCCCCTCCCATTTCCTCTCGTTTCTGCTTCAGGCCAAATCTAAATTGAGCTGGACCTAGAGAACAGTCAATACGGCCTGATCCCTGCAGGTGTGTGTGTGTTGGGTTTTAAAAAAACATCTTAAGGGAAAAGGAAGGAAGGAAGGAGAATTCAGTGCTGAGAACAAATCAATGTTTTAGTTTTATTTTGATTAAATTGTGTGAAATTAGTGTATTTGGTGTGTTTGGGCATCTCAGGTGTGGTAGTTAAGCCTATGTTTTGGAGATAATTTAAGAGATCATCTTTTTTAACCAGTTTGACTGTAAAATGAAAAAAATGCACTAGTATAAAGTTAAACCGCCTTCACATGGGATGAAGGCCGTGCTACGACCTAAGAAATCAGCCAGAATGTGAATGGTCTTTGCTGGGTCGTTGTGTGGTTTTTGGGTGCGTATTAAGAATGTACTGGCATCCCCATTAGGCCCAAGGGAGGTTGTGCCAAGGTCTTCCAGGGAGTGTGGTGCAACCATGGCCAGACTTGCTCCATCCTTACACCCCATCACATGCACTCAGATCTGCTGACCAGTCACTTTTAGCTGTGCCTAAAGCTACGGTCACAAATACCCTTACGAATGGCTGCGAACACCTTACAAATGATTTTTGCTCCACTTCATACGGCCTTCTTAAGGCAGCCATAAGAGAATCTAGTGTTTGTAGACCTTTCATAAGTTCATGGCCAGGTCGATGGTCTTGTCCAAGATTTCTACAAACACCCCACGAAAACCCCTCATCATAGGGCGGCCGTACAAATGCCATAGGAACAACATAAGAACTACGCAAGATGTTGTCCATAAGTATGTCTCAAGAACACCTTAAGTTGTTCTTGAGGGCCCCTTACAGCTGTCATAGGAAACGCTGTACAGATCCCCGGAGATTTGTACAGTGTGCGTAAAGTGGTAGTGAGGCGCTCATAATGTGGAAGTACGCCATTCATGCAGCATTTGCGCCGATGAAATGTGCCAAAAGCCGTAAGATCTTATTACCAACGACTTGCGAGTTCCATGAGTTGCACAGAAATCTTCGTAGGATGGCAGTAAATATGCTGTAGGAAGATCCCAAGGCACCCTTACAAAGAATGTAAGAACTCTAGGGCCATTGTACAACAGAAAAGCACCTCATTTCTCAAGTATGCCTCAAGTTGCTCTTGTGAATTGAACGGCAGCCATAAGAAACTATGCCCCCCTCCACGAATGTCTGCGAACTCCAGAATTCGTAGGAACTGTGAGATTCTTATGAACCCATCATTCGTAAGAATCTTTGTGACCATAACTTAAGACATGGCATAAACTGACAGGTGATCATGCCTTTTCAGTTGTGGCTCTAAAACTGTGGAATAAGTTGCCATTACACATTAAACAGTCTCCTTCATGTTCTGCTTTTAGATCCTGTTCAAAAACACACTTTTACTCCTTGGTTTTTGATGCAGTCGGAGATGTTTTGTGGACAGCACTTTGGCCAGCTTTTTTGTTTTTAAAGTGCTTTATTAATAAGATTGGATTTGATTGGACATGTGGTGGGATCATCATGGGAACTTGCTGCTGGAGTACACAGTGTGAAGAGGTGCAGGAGAGCATCGCAGGGAAGTGGAAAATTGCAGAAAATAGCAGGGAATAAGCATAGCAGCAACATGATTGCCTTCACACTGAAGGAGGTTTTCCATTATTTTTGCTGTCCAGCCACACTCTAATAGGTAGTGTAGGTGGTGGAGAGTCTAGCGGGGTCTTGATGTAGTGTGAAGGGGGCCTTAAAGATAACACAGCCTTAATTAATCAACATGTTCTCATTATGTATCAGTTAGACCCTTAAAGTTACACTGTGAAATATAGCAGATGATATATATATATATATATATATATATATATATACGTATATATATATATATATATACTGTATATACTGTATACAGAGCTGATAAATTTAATTTGTCTAATTAGGATTTAGCTTAAAAAAGAAGAACAGCCCTGTTCCTGTGTATAAAAACCTTATATTTAGGTACAGAAAATGGAACACATTTTTACTTAGAAGGGATTATATAACAACGAAAACAAAGTATTTTTTTTACTGATTACACCTCTCACCTGCTACTATCACACAGCATGTAGTTATTTTTACAACCAGTAGAGGCCACTGTTGTCATATGCATAACTCTAAAGCAGGGGTCACCAACTAAAACTGCCAAAGGTCCGACAAGTTGGTCCTCCTCCCCAGTCCGAACTAGATGTGGGAATCCTTAGGCACCTCATGATTCGATTATGATTCAAAACTCCAACTTGATTCTAAAACCTCAATGCACCTTGATGCATTTTTTTTCTATTCAAGATATTTCCCTCCCACTGTGTGACAACATGGCCCTTTTAAAGCAAAGTATTTGCAATGACCTATGAATTTACTTTCAACATCCTTTATTAAATCAAATGGAAGAAAAATCTGACACATGGTGGGCAGTGGTAGCCTAATGGTTAGGGGTGGGGACTGGTGAGCGGAGGGCCACGGATTCGATCCCTGGACCAGCAGGATGAGATCTGGGTGGGACAGATAACATGGCAGTGTGTTCCCCACCCTCCTTAACCCCACTGTGGTGCCCTTGAGCAAGGCCCTTAACCCCAACTGCTCCAGTAGAGCTGCTCAGTACAACCACAGGTCAGTCTGTGGTTGTACTGGGCAGCTTCCAGGTGTGAATGTGAACTGGGTGTCCTTGAAAATGAGAGTTTTTCTCTCAATGTAACTACCCTGTATAAATAAAAGATAAAATAAACATGGGCAAATTTTTCTCAAAATGTGCTTTTAAGAACTGTCATCCTTTCATGGACATTCTTTTAGAAGACCACATTTGTCTCCAAACAGGCCAATATCATTTAACTTGCTTTCACACATTATTTTATTAAGCTCATGCTTTAGCTACTTTTAGCTCTATATTAATTTTTAAACAAAAAACATTAAAATTAATTCTTTGTTCAATTTCAAACAAAATGTAATATAAAATTTTATAATACAGGAGAACACTAAGGCTGTGTGTCCACCAAATGCATTTTTTTAGCTGTGGCCAACTATTTTCTATTCATTCTCTATGTAGTCCAGCATCTACAGCGCTGAGCTCACCTCGGTACTGAAACGCTCTTGGCGGTGGCCGCTTTTTGTTGTGGCGCTCAGAGCAGTCAGAGTTGAAAAAATTTCAGCTTTTCAGACTGCAGCTGAGCTTGTCAATGTCAGACCTTTCTAAGCAGCCAATCAGAAAAAAGAAGGGCAGGACATAGGATGCCTGTACAGTTTATAATCAGACTCCTGTTTTCCGTGTCATCATATTTTGCATCCAGAGCTGCTACCAATGCTAGAATACATTTCTTGTCCATTGCTATTTAGAGACTGCTATTAAAAAATAAGTAGAAAGTCTGACCATAGGAAAAGTGGAAATGCTGAGCTGTGAGTGACAAGTTGTTGCTGCGATACAGGGCACAGACTTTTTCTTTCCAGAGCGCAGCACACAAACACTGAAAAAAAGATGTTCAGGGCGGGTGACAAAAAACGCATTTGGTGGACACGCAGCCTAAATGTGTTTGTTGACTCCAAATAAATAGGTCTAAAATTCTAAAATCTACAACTAAAATCCTAAAAATGTTTTACAGGAAAACACAAGCTAAATTGTATTGCATTAAAAATAAAGATTAATATCTAAAAAAACAAATTTTCACAAAAAGTCCACCTCTATACAATATTTTCAGTGCAGAAAAAACTGTATCAAACTAAGACAACTATTATGAATGCCCCTTGCAGGGCATTAATGAGACGCCAGATGCCAGACAATAAGTTTGCTTGTTTATTTACAAGGAAACTTAATGACAAAATAAACAGCCACGTGGGGCAAACACGAACATAAACTGAGATACACGATAAACGACTCTGAAGAATAAACTAGGAGAGGCAGCGAGGACGGAGCCTGCGCTGTACAAAAACACTTACTATGACAAGTAGCCAAAAGTCCAAAACACAGGGGAAAGACTGGATTCGGGAATAGGGGCTCCAATCCAAAGGTCCGAGGTGTACCGTTGTGTAGGTCGCAGCGAGGAGTGAGCCTCAGCTGCTTCCTTAAAAACGGAGCATAAACTAATCAGAAAAGAGGTCACGTAATTAACAGAAATGACAAACAGCCGTCACGGCACCGGCTTGACTTCGACAGCCGGAAGCGCGGCCATGATGCTGTCATAATAAAAGCCCCTGAGTGATCCTAATAACAACCCCGGAGTAACATGATGGAAAAGGGGAAATACTGAGAGACTTGAGCGCAGACAGAATCAGCGCTCAGACCACCACAACAACAAAATGGACACAAAATATAATTCCAGGACAGAATTCCTCGATTTTTTTTTATTTTTTTTTTTATCAACAGTAAACTCTGTTACAGCATGGATGGAGCTGTAACTCCATGGTTACAGGAAGAGGTGGAACTTTTTATTTTCAGAAACACATAGAGCTTTTACTGAGTTTTTACGTGATACCCAGTGACCTCACCTCTGCATCCCGTCATAGACTACTCTCGGCTCACAACAGCACTTCTTTTGTGGGTACAGACCAGTCTGTCTGGAGTGGATGTCAGTCTTGTGTGGTGTGTGTGTGTGGGGGGGGGGGGGGCGGGGGGTACCCGCAGCGAACCTGATTTTGCAACTCGCTGCATACTTTCTGGAGCGGTTGGAGCCACAGAGTTTATGCAGAGAGTGGCGTTCGTGGGACAGCGAAGAGGGCAGTCAAGGGCTCATGTCATAATCTGTCGGTCAGTCGCCAATGCAGCAGTTTAGTTCTGCTTTTTCCACTTTTTTCCCCATCAAAATCAAACAATCTGCCTTTTTCCCAAATTGTATCAAAAGGCTTTGGGGTCCGGATGGAGGACTTTCGGGGTCCGAATCCGGACCGGAGTCCGCCAGTTGGTGACCTCTGTTCTAAAGCAAGGGTCACCAACTAAAAGTACAAGAGGTCCGATAAGTCAGTCCTCCTCCTCAGCTGAGATCCGAATTAGGCCTGGGGATCTTTAGGCACCTCATGATTCATGATTCAGGGTTTCTGATTTGATTCTAAAACAATTCTTGATGCATGTTTTTTTCAGGATTTTTTTCCTCTCACCGTGTGACAACTTGGTACTTTTAGAGCAATGACCCATAAATTTACTTCAAACATCTTTTAATGATATACAATTTATCCTTGATATACAATTTATATTGTATATAAACCCGGCCACCAGGCTAGCGTTTGGTGGCCGGGTTTCCACCCATGGGACCCGGCCTGGCTCAGCCCGAAGGAGTTACATGGGACCGCCCTCCAGTGGGTTCACCACCTGCAGGAGGGATCATGGGGGTCCGGTGCTATGTGGATTAGGTGGCGGTCAAAGGCGGAGACCTTGGCGGACTGATCCCAAGCTTTCTAAACTGGCTTTTGGTACGTGGAATGTCACCTCTCTGGTGGGGAAGGAGCCTGAGCTGGTGTACGAGGTTGAGCGATACCGGCTAGATATAGTCGGCCTCACCTCAACACACAGCTCCGGTTCCGGAACCAGTCTCCTGGAGAGGGACTGGAGCTTGGCCTTTTCTGGAGTTGCCCCGGGCGAGAGGCGACGAGCAGGGGTGGGTATTCTTGTATCACCCCACCTTGCTGCCTCTATATTGGAGTTTTCCCCGGTGGACGAAAGGGTTGCTTCCCTGCGCCTTCGGGTTGGGAAACGGGTCCTGACCATCATTTGTGCCTATGCACCAAATGATGTTTCAGAGTACCCACCCTTTTTGGAGTCTGTGACTGGGGTGCTGGAGGGTGCTCCTCCTGGAGACTCCATTGTCCTACTGGGGGACTTCAATGCGCACGTGGGCAACAACAGTGAAACCTGGAGGGGGGTGATTGGGAGGAACGGCCTGCCCGATCTGAACCCGAGTGGTGTTCAGTTATTGGACTTCTGTGCTAACCACAGTCTGTCCATAATGAACACCATGTTCAAGCATAAGGGTGTCCATATGTGCACCTGGCACCAGGACACCCTAGGTCGCAGGTCGATGATCGATTTTGTTATCGTATCATCAGACCTGCGACCGTATGTCTTGGACACCCGAGTAAAGAGAGGTGCAGAGCTGTCAACTGATCACCACCTGGTGGTGAGTTGGATCCGATGGCAGGGTAGGAAGCCATTCAGACCTGGTAGACCCAAACGTATAGTGAGGGTGCGCTGGGAGCGTCTGGCTGAGGCCCCTGTCCGTGAGGTCTTCAACTCCCACCTCCGGAAGAACTTCAACCACATTCCGAGGGAGCCTGGAGACATGGAGTCTGAATGGGCCATGTTCTCCACCTCTGTTGTTGAAGCGGCGGCCCAGAGCTGCGGCCGCAAGGTGGTCGGTGCATCTCGTGGTGGCAACCCCTGAACCAAGTGGTGGACACCAGTGGTGAGGGGGGCCATTAAGCTGAAGAAGGAGTCCTATCAAGCTTGGTTGGCTTGTGGGACTCCCGAAGCAGCTGAGGTGTACCGGCAGGCCAAGCGGAGTGCAGCTCGGGTGGTTGCTGAAGCAAAAACCCGGGTATGGGAGGAGTTCGGTGAGGCCATGGAACAAGACTTTCGGTCGGCTTCAAAGAGATTCTGGCAAACTGTTCGGCGGCTCAGGAGGGGAAAGCAGCTCCCCGTCCACACTGTGTATGGTGCGGATGGGACACTGTTGACTTCAACTGGGGATATCGTCGGGCGGTGGAAGGAATACTTCGAGGATCTCCTCAATCCCACTGATACGCCTTCCACAGAGGAAGCAGGGTTTGGGGACGAGGGGGATGACTCGCCTATCACAGGGGCTGAGGTCGCCAAGGTGGTTAAAAATCTCCTTGGTGGCCGGGCCCCGGGGGTGGACGAGATTCGCCCCGAGTACCTCAAGGCCCTGGATGTTGTTGGGTTGTCATGGTTGACACGCCTCTGCAACATTGCGTGGAGGTCGGGGGCAGTGCCTTTGGCATGGCAAACCGGGGTGATGGTCCCTCTCTTCAAAAAAGGGGACTGGAGGATGTGCTCCAACTTTAGAGGGATCACACTCCTCAGCCTCCCTGGGAAGGTCTATGCCAAGGTACTGGAGAGGAGAGTCCGGCTGTTGGTCGAACCTCAGATTCAGGAGGAGCAATGTGGTTTTCGTCCTGGCCGTGGCACATCGGACCAGCTCTTTACCCTCTCGAGAATTCTTGAGGGTTCGTGGGAGTTTGCCCAACCAGTTTACATGTGTTTTGTGGACTTGGAGAAGGCATTTGACCGCATCCCTCGTGGATTTTTGTGGGGGGTGCATCGGGAGTATGGGGTATCGGGCTTGTTGTTACGAGCTATTCGGTCTCTGTACGACCGTTGTGAGAGTTTAGTTCGTATTGCCAACACTCGGTCGGAGTCATTCCCAGTGAGAGTTGGACTCCGCCAGGGCTGCCCTTTGTCACCGATCCTGTTCATAATTTTTATGGACAGGATTTCTAGGCGCAGCCAGGGAATGGAGGGTGTCATGCTTGGTGACCGCGGGATCTCATCTCTGTTGTTTGCAGATGATGTTGTCCTGTTGGCTTCATCCAGCAATGACCTACAGCTCTTGCTGGGATGGTTTGCCACTGAGTGTGAAGCGGCTGGGATGAGAATCAGCACCTCCAAGTCCGAGTCCATGGTCCTCAGCCGGAAAAAGGTGGATTGTCCTCTCCGGGTTGGGGACAGGCTCCTGCCCCAAGTGGAGGAGTTTAAGTATCTTGGGGTCTTGTTCACGAGTGAGGGGAAAATGGAGCGAGAGATCGACAGACGGATTGGAGCAGCATCTGCAGTGATGCGGACGTTGTACCGGTCTGTTGTGGTAAAGAGGGAGCTTAGTTCTAAGGCAAAGCTGTCGATTTACCAGTCAATCTACGTTCCTACTCTCACCTATGGTCACGAGCTTTGGGTAATGACCGAAAGAACGAGATCGCGGATACAAGCGGCTGAAATGAGCTTTCTCCGTAGGATTGCTGGACTCACCCTCAGAGATAGGGTGAGGAGCTCAGTCATCCGGGAGAGGCTCAGAGTAGAACCGCTGCTCCTCCACATTGAAAGGAGTCAGTTGAGGTGGTATGGGCATCTGATTAGGATGCCTCCTGGACGCCTCCCACTTGAGGTGTTTCAGGCACATCCCACTGGGAGGAGACCCCGGGGCAGACCCAGGACTCAGTGGAGAGACTATGTCTCCCAGCTGGTCTGGGAACGCCTTGGTATCCGCTCTGAAGAGCTGGAGCAGGTGGCTGGGGAGAGGGAAGTCTGGGCTTCTCTGCTTGAACTGCTGCCTCTGCGACCCGGACCTCCGGAAAAGCGGTAGAAGATGGATGGATGGATGGACATCTTTTAATGAAAGAAATGGAAGAGAAATGTGACAAGTCACATGGACAAATTTATCTGAAAATGTGCCTTTTAAGAACTGTCATCTTTTCATGGACATTCTTTCAGAAGACCACAGCTGTCTCTGATCAGGCCAGTATCATTTGCTTTTACATATTATTTCATTAAACAGATGTTTTAGCTGCTTTTAGTGCTGTATTATTTTTTTAAACAAAAAATCAAATTCTTTGCTCAATTTCAAATAAAACATGTAATAATTTAATCATAATAATACAGGGGGACACTAAATGTGTTTTTGACTTCAAATAAATAGCTCTAAAATTCTAAAATCTACTGTGTAAACTGTAAAAATGTAAAGTTTTACAGGAGAACACAAACTAAATTACATACATTTAAAAAGATTACCGTAATATTTGAAAAATAAAATCTCACAAAAGTCCACCTTTATATTGTATTTTCAGTATTAACAAAATGTTTCAAACTGTACGCCTAAAAAAGAGACAGAAAATATAATTAATTCCAAAGAAAACAGAAGTAATGACACTGAACATTTCCAACCCTGAGCCAATCCAAGTCAATGGAGAGAGCTTACCAACCACAGAAAAATTCACCTACCTTGGCAGCATTGGCAGACATGATGGAGGAGCAGGCAGTGATATCAAATCCCATCTCGGAAAGGCTAGAAACACCTTCAGAATGCTGAACAGTGTGTGGAAGTCATCCCAATACAGCACCAGGACCAAGCTAAGACTGTACCAGAGCTGTGTGTTGACCACACTGTGTCTCAGAATGCTGGTGGATGATAGAGTGTGACATCAACAAATTATCCACATTCCACACAAAGAATCTCAGACGAATTCTACACACTCAGTGGCTGAATACCATCTCCAACCAACATCTGCTTGAAAGGTGTAACCAGAAAAGCATGGACAACATCATAATGAGGAGGAGATGGAGATGGATCGGTCATGTCATGAAAAGAGAGCAGGAAAGCATCACCCGACTAGCCCTACCTGACTAACCCTACACTGGACGCCCAAAGGTACACGCAAAAGGGGACGGTCCAAGAACACCTGGCGACAGACCGTGGAGAACAAGCTCATGACGCTGAACCTCACCTGAGGGATGGTGCAGCAGCTAGCCCAGAACAAGCAGGAGTGGAGATCTTTTGTTGCCACCCTACATGCCAGGAAGTATAACGGGCATGAGTGAATGAGTGACACTACAGAATTCCTTTGGAGGTTTTTGTCATGACTCCCCATGCGCTTTTACGCAGCACACGGAGAGGGGAGAAATGATGAGGATTTACGTGCAAGTTACATGACAAACAGTTCCAAAAAGGATGAGGACATACAAAAACACAAAGAAACTTACAATGGACGTTCCCAGGCCACCATTGCCCAGTGAACGCATGAGAAGAAGTGATTAACCACGGCGACGTCCCAGAGCCGATATCGCTCAAAGGACGCAGCAGAATCCACGGCTAAAGTGGAAGTGGCTAGCCTTCCGTGGCACACAGCAAACACAACTATGTACATCAGTAGACAATGCACTGACAATACAATGACCCAGCAATGTGTGACTGGCACAAGGCTGCTTAAGTACACGCATTGCTGGTGATGGTGAAAATGGGAGCACCTGGGCGAGGAGCGGGGAGATGGCAAACGGGAATGGCAACAGCTGGTGATAAGGAGAGAGGAGGCGTGGTCGGACCGGCAGGCTGTCAGCCAGCGCTCACCCAAGAGTGAGCCAAAGAGGGCTGCCTCACAGCTGCCAGCCAGAGAGCAGTGGCTATGGTAAAGGAAGCAGCACAGAAATACATAATATACACATATACCGCGGCACCTAAACCCACAGGGAGGTCAGGACCGAGCCGAGGAAACCAAGCCGGCTCAGCTCCTGACAGTTTTTTGTATATCAACAGTGTTTTTCTATCTTTTTAACCTGGTCTGGGTCTGTCTGGGTAACACTCTGTCATGGAGAGAGAGGAGGTGGATGTGTGTGGAACTTTTCATGTTGAGTAACACACAGAGCAAATTATTGTTTTGACATGATATCAGAGGGTCGTGGAAATTACCTCCATAAAAAACATCATGCAGCCCAATGGGGATGCTGTCCCAGGAAGGTGTGGAGGAGCCGCGGGGACCTTCCATCAACAAACCCCCGGGTGGACCTGTAGCATCACAGACAGCCAGAGTGGCGGTGGACACAATTTCACAACAGCGTTTCATTCCATGGTTGTCTTTCTGTGTTGGCCCTGCAATGGACTGGTGATCTGTCCAGGGTGTACCCTGCCTGTCGCCAAAAAGATGCTGGGATAGGCTCCAGCCCCCCCACGACCCAAAAAGGATTAAGTGGAGGAAGATGGATGGATGGATGGATGGATGGATGGATGGATAGGTTACACCGGGAAGGAAGCATGGCTGTCCACCTGCAGCAAACAATGATTTTACCTCCCACTGTATCCCACGGAGAACGTCCAAGGTCCCGTGTCATAAAATGTTTGGGCGGCAGCCGCCGATACAGCTCTTGAGTTCCACTTTTTCATTTGATTAAAATAAAACAGTATAATTTTTCCACAAATTACAGTATATTAAAAAGTTTAGGAGTCCAGATGGAGGACTCTTGAGGTCTGGATCCAGACTGGAATCCACCAGTTGGTGACGTCTGGTCTAAAGCATAATTCCTACTGGTAAAAAAAAAAGTATTTATAAGGTTGTCTTTTCTATTGGAGAATGTTCTCAACTTTCTTGGCCCTACTAATACAAAACTGAGTGTACTAAACTCAAATAACTTTTTTCGATTATAAGTTGCTAACTGTCATTCCCGGAAGGCGAATGAGCTTCAGAAAGTTGCAACAGAAGCAAAGCAGTAAGCTCGGTTGAAGTGGGGTGGGGTGGGGTGGGGGGTGGGGGTTGACAAGAGAAACACTGATGAAAAAGACAAAGAAGTATGAGTCACTACAACTATTTTGTGTGAAATCCAATCTAAATCATTAATGATCTAAATCCATCTTTTCCACATATCTTTCTCCAACATCTATTAGACATCTACATCATCTATGCCTGTCAGTGTTCTTTTAATCAGAAACATCCCATCAATCCTATTTTTTCTTCCATTTCACTTTTCCTTTCTTCATCCCAGATTTTGATCTTTATTTTATCTACTTTGACTCCATGAGTGTAGCCGATAGCAGAATATACTGACAGTAAAACTGTCATACTACCTGATGGCTGCTCTGCTAATAATGTCTCTAATGGCCTTGATGCCGAACCGATGAAATCATTGCAACCCTGATTTATTTAGCAGATGCGTTTTAATGCATTCATTCTCCACGGGAACATGGAGGTCGATGTCTAATTGTAAGTGCACTTATTACAGCCACACAACTAGGAGTGTATTGAGTGCAGGACAAAAATAAATGTTTCATGTGCTCTCCTGTGGGCTCCTCTGTATTTTCTATGTTTTTTGTTAAGGTGTCAATTAAAGGTAGTATATAGAATACTTTACAATTTTGAACAGCTCCTATGTAATTTAAATGGTGAATAATGGCTCACTTTCCCACATTCTGATATTGTTCTCAGAGTTTTATTTATTCTGCTGGCCCGGCTGCCCACTTTTCAAGTGCCCTCGCCTCGAAATCTTGGCCCACCTTGGTATATTTTGTTGAGAAGACAAGTCTCCTCTCCATGCTGAATACAAAGCAGCAATGGTGTCTTCCAGTTCCTACCAAAGCAGAGGAGACTTTCTTGACTTTCCACCACTGCAAAAACAACAGTGCATGTCGAAAAGACTTGCAGATAAAGAGGAATCACAAACACTGAAAATAAATGGCTTTCCTGAGATGGAGAGTTAATTTGACTTTGTTGTTGTTAGCAGAAGTGTTTCCCATGAGTGCATGCACTTTCTGTACGTTACTTTTTTTGCTGCAGAAAACAAATTTTAGCAGGGGAACCCCCTCTTATAATGAAATGTGTTTAGATTAGATTAGATTAGATTCAACTTTATTGTCATTACACATGTATGAATACAAGGTAACGAAACACAGTTTAACTGAATCTATTATTTTTTGTGCCCACTGCAGTACCCATTGTTAGCCTGATTAGCTTAGCCTACCTAACATTTTGTTTACTCCTCTTATTAAACATTTCCCCATTCTTAAAAACACTACATGGGCTTTCAGCAACCTATGAAAATCATCAAAACATGTACCTTCCAATTGTTATCCGTATGATTTTGTTATTAACTTGTGCGCAGTGCACTACAGTTATCAGTGTTTGTTCAGTTAGCTTAGCCAGTGTGTTCTTGATTCCTAGTGTTGTGGTCAAGACCTCATTAAGACCAGAGTCTCCCAGGACAAAGACAAGACCAACACCAAGACCAAGTCGACACCAAGTCCTTTACGGGAGGAGTGGCCATCACCGGAGTGGTGGCACAGTGGCGCACTGGGGGTTCAAGTCCCGGCCGGGTCATACCAAAGACCATATAAAACGGTCATACCAAACGGTCATACCAAAGACCATATAAAACGGGTACTTCCTGCCTTCTAGTTTGTTGCTCAGCGTAATAGAATTGGAGAAGTTGTTTGTGGTGGCGCCTTGCATGGCAGCAACCCCTCTGTTTCTACATGTTACGTTGTAGATAGGAGAAACGTAATTTTGTTCTATTGTACATGATTGGCTGTAATGACTGAATGACAACAGAGATGTCTTCTTCTTTTTTATACACAGTGGTCTTGGTCGTGACTTGGTGACATTTTGTAACAGGACCCAAAAGATACCAGAATAGACTTCACAGAGACATGGATGCAAAGGTTTTGTATTATTATTAAAATTTTAAGTGCTGGTTCTTGAAATGATCTGACATACAGGGGGAAGAGAAAACAAGATGTGAGTATGAGGCATAGAAATGACTAACGAGTGAGTCATCTTCTTCAGAAGATGAGGAGAACTGATGGAGATGCATGGAGAGTGTCATAACTCTGGCTCTCACGAGCCAGAAAGGAGATACGAGGGCGACCAGTGAGTTAGCGTAATTTATTAACACAAGACACACACTACACTAAATAACGGACAGCAAAGTAAAGAGCCACGTGGGGCTAAAACACACACAGAACTAAGGGTAACATACCACCCAGGGAGAAAGGCTAGAGAGGCGGCGAGGGAAAAACACACGCCGAGTCGCAACACTTACTTTGGGTGAAGCGCCGAGGTAACGGCGAACTGAAGCTAGTCGTAGGAGCTAACAGTCGTGGGAAACACAAGGAACGTCTTCCCATAGCGAGGTCGCAGCGACGAGTAACTCTCGGCTGCTCGCTTAAATGGGGGAGATGATTGGGAATGGGAGACAGCTGTCCCAGCGCAGCTGAACAGACAGCTGGCAATCAGCTGGGCGCTGTCAAAGAGCGGGCCATGGAAGACCCGGCACGGACTACCCCGGAGCAGGAGCGACACTGGACAACCTGAACGCAGAGAAAGAGCGTTCAGGTCGTGACAGTACTCCTCCCCCGAGCCGCGCCTCCTGGAACGGGCTAACCCCCCCCCCCCTCCGAGGGAAGACCAGGGAGGGCGGTGGGGGCCAGATCTGGGAGAAAGGGAGGGACCAGACAAAGGAGGCAGGGAAGGAAAAAACCTAGATACAGTATAGGGTCAGATACCATAATAATTTCAAACACAAAAGAAAACCATCACCCCCTCCTCTGCAGAGGCCAGACGGTCTGTGCAGGTGACCACAGGAGGTGGGGAGAACAACCTGCAGAAAAACAACGACATAATCATGAAAAAAAAAAAAGGTTCACAACAACTCAGGGCGAGGACAATGCAAAACTCATGTCCCGGCGACCAAAAAGACTACAAAACTCAGTAAACATAAAGTTGCAGAAGACTACACATGTAACCCCGGCCAAAAACAGAAAGTATAAAGGGACAAACCGGGCACAAGACCTAAAAATAAAGCCTGAGGCTGCTAACTGGTATAAGGATACAAAAAAAAAAAAAAAAACTCAACTCCTCAAACATGAATTAATGCAACACAGAAAATCAAACAGTCTGGAGGAGGATATAAATGCAGAAGAACAAACTATTCTGAATAAGGCCAGGCAATGTGAGGCGGAAGCAACTTAAAGGACAGATTAAAATAAGGATCCATACAGGGACCGTAAAACATAAAAAATTGTCTAAGGAAAAGTTCTTCGTTGAAATGACATCACAATAAGGACTCTAGCAAAGAAAGTTCCTTGATGTCCTGAATGAAACTAAATAATGGAGGGCATACAAAATACAAGGCTATATACAGTCAGACAATGTCAGGAACGACAGCAGGTGGAGCAGGCGATGAGAGCTTGTCCGGCGGGCGGCCCGAACTCCACCGGGCCAGGAACCACAACACCAGTTCGGGTGGCCTACCCGAGTCCCAGGCTAGGAGACACAGTTTCTCCGGAGGCCGACCCAGACCACCGAACCAGCCAGATGGCTTCCCAGGCGGTCGTCCCGTGACCTCAGACCACGGAGAGCTGAGGGAGAAGTCTTGGTGCAGCTTTCTCCCTGAGGGAAAAGGCAGGAGGAAACTGACCCAGGTGAGAAAAACCCCCACAGTAGTAGGGGGAGAAGAGATGGAGGCCAGGGGCAAAGTTAGCCTGCCATCTAATGGCAACAAGGGTAGGGGGAAACTGGCCCGGGTGAGAGGAACCCCAACAGCGGCAGGAGGAGAAATGATGGAGGCAAGGGACGAAGTCAGCCTGACGTCAGGCGAACACAATCCTCCAGCTCCCACACTAACTGTTACCCGGACCGGCGCAGCACCCCCGGTGGACCCCGATCGGGCCGGCGCAGCACCCCCGGTGGACCCCGATCGGGCCGGCGCAGCACCCCCGGTGGACCCCGATCGGGCCGGCGAAACACTCCCGGTGGACCCCGATCGGACCGGCGAAACACTCCCGGTGGACTCCAGCTGGACCGGCGAAACACTCCCGGTGGACTCCAGCTGGACCGGCGAAACACTCCCGGTGGACTCCAGCTGGACCGAGACAGCACTCCCGGTGGACTCCAGCTGGACTGAGACAGCACTCCCGGTGGCCCTGGGGAGAGGCTCAGAGGGACAAAAGGAACCGGGATCAGGATCACCGGCAGCGGCAGAGCCCGGCGGAACAGGCTCGAGCGCAGCAGACGGCTGCACCCGGCCCGCCCCCCCGAGAGACAGGCAATAATGCTCAAGAATAGAGAAGAGAAAAACAAAATAGAGCACTTGCCTGATCTCGGGTTCTACCGCCATCCAGGACTTCGATGCTCCGGGCTCAGCGTGCAGGACTCCGTCCTCCGGCTCCAACTCGACTGCGAATGGCTCCGCAGCCGGCATGATGGTTTCCACAGTCAAACGACCTCCAAACGCCGAAGACCGCGTCGACAGCCCACCTGGCGTGGAGGCAGGAGATCTGGACTCTGCTGGGCCGAACCATTCCTCCGTGGAGACCCGGGGACGCTTAACCGTCGGCGCTGGCTCCAACAGGCAGTTCGACCTTCTCCTCTGCCCATAACGTGGCTGCGGGGCTGGGGCAAAACCCTCCAGGGCTGCAGGCCGCCTCCTCCTCGTGCAGCAGTGTACACCTGGCACCAGGGCACACTCAAGGGGAAGAGACACAGAGGACGCAGGTTCATATTCAGTTTTTGCAGCGGGAGGAGAGAGCTCAGGGGACTGTGAACCCTGAACTCCTCCCCCAGGAATCAAACAAGGCAATTCACTCATAATGGGAGGAGAATGAAAGGACACTTGCCTGATTCCCGGAGGGCCGGTGGAACCCGCTACAAGGGACTTGAGTCTCTCTTCTCCCAACCGGATAGAAGTGGGGAACCCCCCGGACAGATGAGGCGGTGCTACCCGCACCGGATCGGGACCTAAAACACCTGGAGATCAATTTGCGCTTCTCCCAGCGGCCGGAGTGAATGACGAAGAGGGGGGTGAAACAGCTGAGGAGAGCTGGGGGCCCAAAGCTGACGGGACAGCGGGGAGAGCGGGCCCAGGAGTGGGAGCAGCTGATTCACTTCTTCGGCGAGACACGGGAGCAACAGCAGGCTGGGAGGCGGAATTCGTGTGGTTTCCTGGAGCGGGATCCGGACGGGACTCTCGCTGAGATGAGTGGGGAATTTGGGAGCGACGTCTTCTGAACGTGAGGTCGGGGAAACGCCGCTCCTGTGCGATGAGCGAAGCCAACAGGTCAGCGTATTCCGGATAATCGTTCAGCTCCGGGTTCTTCTCGACCAGCCTGACCGCCGCAATCACGTTCTTCATGGCTACGGGGGGAACGGCGGCGGAAGAAGCGGCTGCCACTCGATCCGCAATGCGCATCGCTGTCACTCTCATCTTCTCCGGGGGAAACCCGGTTGACGTCACTCTATCCTGGGGATCACCCCTGGGTGAGGCGAACTCCTGGACTGGATCGGCGGCAGGAGCGGGATTCCGAAGCGAGGAGCGATGGCGTCCTGTCCTCAGCTTCCTGCCGGAGTTCTCCTCCAGCCTACGGAGCCTCTCCCAGGCCACAGAGATGTCTGCCCTCCTCGCCTTAACCTCGGGGAGAAGGAAGTAGCGAGAAAAGCGGTTAAGCATACCCTCGGCGAGCTCCAGGCGCCAGCGTATCTCGCTGGGGGCATCGTAGAGGTCCGTGGTGAACAACGTTCCGTCCACAAGGTCCAGAGCCTCCGAGAGATCGTGGCCTGGGTGCCGCATGAGTCTCTTGGAGGGAGACATGATACTGGCTCGCCCGCACCCAGAGGAAGGGGAAAAAAAGGCGTCGAGTCCTTACAGCCAACTCACGGTCGCGGCCGTCTCACTATGGCTGCGACCTACTGTCATAACTCTGGCTCTCACGAGCCAGAAAGGAGATACGAGGGCGACCAGTGAGTTAGCGTAATTTATTAACACAAGACACACACTACACTAAATAACGGACAGCAAAGTAAAGAGCCACGTGGGGCTAAAACACACACAGAACTAAGGGTAACATACCACCCAGGGAGAAAGGCTAGAGAGGCGGCGAGGGAAAAACACACGCCGAGTCGCAACACTTACTTTGGGTGAAGCACCGAGGTAACGGCGAACTGAAGCTAGTTGTAGGAGCTAACAGTCGTGGGAAACACAAGGAACGTCTTCCCATAGCGAGGTCGCAGCGACGAGTAACTCTCGGCTGCTCGCTTAAATGGGGGAGATGATTGGGAATGGGAGACAGCTGTCCCAGCGCAGCTGAACAGACAGCTGGCAATCAGCTGGGCGCTGTCAAAGCGCGGGCCATGGAAGACCCGGCACGGCTACCCCGGAGCAGGAGCGACACTGGACAACCTGAACGCAGAGAAAGAGCGTTCAGGTCGTGACAGAGAGTGAGTAATTGTGTTGTCCATTTCCAGGAGGAGGGAATGAGGAACAGGTGAGATGGTGGACCTGTGTGGGGTAAGTATTTGAATGCTGAATAGGAGATTGCATCCATTCATTCATTCATTCATTCATTCATTCATCCATCTTCTTCCGCTTAATCCTTTTTCGGGTCGTGGGGGGGCTGGAGCCTATCCCAGCATCTTTGAGCGAGAGGCAGGGTACACCCTGGACAGATCGCCAGTCCATCGCAGGGCCAACACAGAGAGACAGACAACCATTCACTCTCACAGTCATACCTAAGGACAATTTAGAATCCCCAGTTTGATGCCAATTAACCTAACTGATTGCATCCAGTGAAATGGAATTCCTTTGCGCTGAGTATGGAGACAGCCCAGGTCTGGGGATTTCCCTATGATGACAGGGTTATTGAATTTTGCAATGTTAAATCCTTACTTGTGTTTCCACGTGAGTACAGGACAGGAGGGAACTGAGAAGCACTGAGAAGAGGCACAGGAGAAAATCCAGGTAGGTAATGATTAACAATGATGATTACAAGCTTATGTGGGAGTCCAGGGAAATGGTGTTCAGGAAGGTGACATCACAGAGGCAGGCACACTGGAGATTGGGGTAGAAGAACCAGATAGCTTCAGCGAGCTGTTGAGCAGAGACAATCCCATGAGGGACTGAAGATAGCTGGAGTCCTTTATACCCCAGCAGCAGTCTGGGCAGTTGTGCTAATGAGGAGCAGCTGCAGTTAATTAAGATAATTAGGAATGCTTCAGGTTCAGGTTCAGGTTCAGGTTCAGGTTACTTTATTTGTACCCGTAGGTAGATTTGTTTTGCAGTCTGGTGACATCCATATTTACAAGCCACAATTACATTCAACATAAACACAAATACAGGCACACATGAAGCTGACTATAAACATGATAAAAATACTCAAGGCTCCATCAATCAGGGTATAAAGACAAAGAGATGAGAGAACAACCAGAGATAAGAGAGAAGGGTCATATTAAAAAGTTAGACTAGTCAGAGAGGTTAAAAACTCAAAGGTCTAAAACCCAATAAAAGATTTAGAACCCAAATAAAATCCTACAAAAATAAGTAAATATAAAATGGAGTTAATAAATAGGTACCTAAATTATGTGCAATATATTGTTACAATTTGTTCAACTCTTTGACAGCAGCAGTAACAAAGCTGTTTTTGTAGCGCTGGGTTTTACCTTTTGGGACAGCAAACCTCCGTCTTGAGGGAAGAAGCTGAAAGTTGTAGTGCAAAGGGTGGGAGTCATCATTTAAAATGGAGGTAGCAATCCTCTGTACCTGTCTGGTGTACAAGGATGTCAGGCTCAGCTGTGACTCACCAAGCAAACGACTGGACCATCTAACTACCTGATCCAAGGATTTCCTCTATTTCAGTTTTATCTGACCAAACCATGACACTAAAGAAAAGGATAAAACAGATTCAATAAAAGCCCGATAAAACATTGTCATTATGGTTCGGTCAGTTTGGAAGCGTGCAAGTTTCCTTAAACAATGCAAATGTTGCTGACCCTTTTTGCACACCCTTTCACAGTTCTCTTTAAAGTTTAAATTACTATCAATAATCGTCCCAAGATATTTGTAGGATTGTACACATTCAGTGGTCTGACCTTTTAGTACGGTGACCTTGTGCCTGGGAGTTTTCCTCCTAAAGTCAATAATCATATCTTTAGTTTTTGTCGTATTCAGCTGCAGGTAGGAATCCTCACACCAGTGCACAAAATCATCAACTACTGGGGCGTGGCTACTCTCACCATCCTGGAGGAGACTGACAATAACTGAATCATCAGTATACTTTATAATGTGTCTGTTGTCATGTCTGCTCCGACACATGTTTGTGTACAGGATGAAGAGTAGTGGTGGCAACACACACCCCTGAGGAGAGCCAGTAGAAGAACACTTTAGGTCAGACAATGTACCATTGACCCTTACTCTCTGCGTCCTGTTGGCTAAGAAATCCAGAATCCAACCCACCAGATTATTGCTCAAATCAAATTGTTGCAGGAGCCTTTCAACTAAAATATGAGGTTGGATTGTATTAAAGGCGGAGGAAAAGTCCACAAATAAAAGCCTGGCATGTGTCCCATTAAAATCCAGATGTTTAAAAAGCATGTTAAACACAGTGACAGTGGCGTCCTCCACTCCTTTGT
The DNA here is from genome assembly GCA_020510985.1 of Pholidichthys leucotaenia. Taxonomy (NCBI): domain Eukaryota; kingdom Metazoa; phylum Chordata; class Actinopteri; order Cichliformes; family Pholidichthyidae; genus Pholidichthys; species Pholidichthys leucotaenia. The sequence continues at coordinate 264,196,315 of CM035842.1, forward strand.
GAGGCCTATATGCAAACTGCAAAGGATCCAATGCAGGTTCAGTCTGCTTTAGGACCTCACATCTGACCAGTTTTTCAAAAATTTTCATTAAAATTGAAGTCAAAGCAACTGGTCTAAAGTCGTTTACCGTTTTAGGACAGCTGGATTTTGGAACGGGAACAACCACGACATCTTTCCAGATCTTGGGCACATGTTGTGTCTGTAAGGACTTACTGAAAATGTAATGAAATACAGGACTCAGTTCATGTGCACAGGACTTTACCAAGCGCCCACATATATTATCAGGGCCCTGACTTTTGTTCACTTTTACAGCGCAGAACTCCCTTTTAATATCCTGCACCTCAATATTAAAGTGCTGATTGTCTTTGAGTTTCTGTTTCAAATCTTGGGTTTCTGTGCTAAAATCAAAGGAGTCAAAACGACCATAAAAACAATTAAGAGCATTAGCCAGCTCTGTGTATGAATTAAAACCATCTAAAAACACACGATTACTGCGCTCTGTGCTCTGAAGGCCTGCAATAGTTTTCATACTGGCCCAGGCTGAGCAAAGTTTCTTTGTTGCCATCTTACTTTCCAATTCTGATTTATAATTCTGTTTTGCTCTTAAAATTTCGGACTTCAGCTCTTTTGTGGCAACCTGTAGCTCAGAAACAGACCCCTGTTTAAAGGCAAGTGCTTTCCTCTGTAAGCAGGATTTAACTGATTTTGTAACCCATGGCTTGTTGTTGGGATATATTTTGACACGTTTACATGGAACGATCATATTTTTACAGAAAGCCATGTATGAGCATGTGACGTCCACCAAAGAGTCCAAATCATCCCCGCAGGACAGGGTGAAAACCTCCCAGTCCGTACAGTTAAAGCATTCCTGGAGGCAGTGCACTGAATCCTCTGTCCACACGTCTATGTCTCTGGTCTTCACCTTGCCTCTTCTGAGAGCAGTTTTATATGTGGGCAAGCGTGGATTGTGTTCTCACCTTCAGACCATTATGCTTTCTTTCCACCCTTTAAAGTCTTGGTCTTTCTACGCTCTGGTCTCGGTCTGGTCCTCACTACAACTCAATTTATTGCTCTTATTAGACCAAACCCACTTCCAATAACATTCCTTGGGCTCAAATGAACCCTGGGAACATGTTACAAGTGCTGCTATCACAAGGGCTCTGTTAGTACCTGGTAGAGAATTACAAGGATGGAGATGGGCGGTGATGGCAGGTATTAGGAAAACAATCCTTAGAGCCCCTTTTATAAGATGCTGGAGTTGCCCACCCTTTACAACCTCAATTTTCCTGTAAAGTCTCCTTGAGATTGTTTGTTTCTTTGAAATCCTGTAATTTTTGTAAAATACTTTTTTTTTATTATTCTCTTACCTTCAATGGATTTTAATAAGTACACCTTGCTGAGCAATTACACTACCATTGCACTAGTACTGGGCTGGAAAGATTCAGCAAGGTGGTGGAAGCATTCCTCAGAGATATTGGTTCATATTGATGTGCTAGTATCACACAGTTACTGCAGATTTGTTGGCTGCACATCCATCCTTGCATGCATCCATTCTTTTAATGTTTGTTATGTCAAATTCTGACGCTACGATCCGAATGTTGCAGCAGTGGTCAGTTTTTCCAACCTTTTGTTGTCCACTTTTGGTGATCCCGTGTTAATTGTAGCCCCCGCTTCCTGTTCTTATCTGACAGGAGTGGCACTGGTTGAGGTCTTCTGCTGTTGTAGCCCAACTATTTCAAGGGTCAATGTGTTCTTCCTTCAGAGACGCTCTTTTCTATGCTTCAGTTGTAATGATGGTTATTTGAGTACCTGTTGCCTTTCTGTCAACTTGAGCCATTCTCCTCTGACCTCTGGCATCAATAAGACATTTGGGCCCAGAGAACTGATGTTCACTGGATATTTTCTCTTTTTCAGACCATTCTGTGTAAACCCTAGAGATGGTTGTGGGTGAAAATCTCAGTAGATCAGCAATTTCTGGAATAATCAGACTAACAATAGCTTGAATCAAGATGACCGACTGCAGGAAGTGCTGAGCAGAGCTGAGGTGACCTCTTTGCCAAAATCTCCCAAATTTTGCCATAAAACTTAGTTGGAGAAGTGACCGACTAACCTATAACAAACTGGATTTGCCTGTTGACGAGCTGATGGAGGATTTGCAATCCTATATTGATGCACATTACTACAACAATGTCATGCCTGGCATCAAACCGGTGTCCAAACCCACCTGGAGTAAACCAAACGAGCGAAATGAATGATACCCCACCCTGTGACATTAGTGAGTCCATAATGTCTATTAAACGTCAACTTAAAAAGCTTGACTTACTACTCAATCAGCTGACTACTGATATTAATAATAATGCATCAATTTTATATAGCGCTTTATCATATATACTCAAAGACGCTTTACAAATAGGTACATTATTCATTCACTCCAGACAGACAGTGGTAGTGGCAAGCTACTTCTGCAGCCACAGCTGCCCTGGGGCAGGCTGACGGAAACGTGGCAGCCAATCTGCGCCAACGGCCTTTCCGGCCACCACCGAACATTTTATACATTTATACACATTCATACCCAGTGTTATGGACACTGGAGGCAATGCGGGTGAAGTGTCTTGCCCAGGGACACAACGGCAGGATATCTGGGGAGAGCGGGATTCGAACCGCCAACCATCGGGTTATTATACGACCCGCTCTACCTCTTGAGCCACTGCCGTTAATGAACTGAAGCAAGCCGTGGAATTCAACAATTCACTGATTGAGGTGCTAAAGGCTGATAATGCATCACTCGGGCTTGAAGTAAACAACCTCAAACGTCTGACAGCCGAACTCCTAAAAGATAAATTTAACATGGCAAAAAACACACTTGACCTGCAATGTCAGAGCATGAGGGATAATATCATTATACATGGACTTCCAGAAGTAAAAAATGAAACTCACCAAAAATCAGAAGAACTTCTAAATTCATTCCTAGGCAACGAGTTAAAAATGAAGGAAGGACCAAAGGCGTCTAACAGAGGAGGCCCTGTGGCCTGGTGGTTTTGGCCCTACTGTGGCCAAAACCACCAATTCCAAGATGAAACTGCCATCATTTTTTTTTTTTTTGATTTTGTATACTTTATTGATCCCCAGAGGGGAAATTGAGGGCATCCACCTGAATGGATGAAGCAGCCACGGTACGGCGCTATCCCTTAACTATTCACACACACATTCACACCTAGGGCCACTTTAGAGTTTTCCAATTAACCTAACCTGCATGTTTTTGTCCTGTGGGAGGAAACCGGAGAAATCCCAGAGTAAACCCACGTAGATACGGGGAGAACATGCAAACTCCACACAGATCACTGTTGGTCAGGGGCTGGGATCGAACCAGGGATCCCATGGCCAAGGGTGAGTTGCTGTGCTTCCGCAGTGCTAACCACTGCGCCACCGCACTGCCATGTCCATGTCCAAGGGTAAAGAGCTAAAAGGTACCAACTACTCCATCAATGATCAGTTTCCACCTGAGATCATGAACAGACGGAGGCTGCTCAACCCGATCATGATGGAGGCAAGAAACGGTAAGATGAATGCTCATCTGTTCATTGATAAACTTTACATCGATGGAAAACTGTATAGGAATCCTCAAATCACATATTGGCTAACTGGAGGTGACCAAAACATCACTGTTGAACCTCAGGAGGAGCCACCGGGACTTTTAACATGCTGCCTCTCTAGCAGTGTAAAGACAGACGCATGATGATGCCATGACAACTGTTGAACCTGAAAGACGGTGAATGATTTACTTTCTTTTTTTACTCACTTTCCCTCTTCCTTCTATCTCTCCCTCTTATCCGTATTTTCATTTTGGTTTGGGAATTGGCCTAAATTCTGCTCGTTTGACTGGGTAGACCTGCTGCCTGATGCAACGAGGCCAGTATCTCTGTGCTCTCGGACTAATGGACTGTTGTGCTGACAATGTGTCTCTGTGTATTTGAGTGTGTGTGTATTTGTGTGTGTGTTTGTCTGACCGTCTTCCGTGTGGATGAGGGTTTGTCTATGTCTATGTCTCCAAGTGTGTATTGTTGCTGTGTGATCCCAGTAAATTTTATCAACTATCGTGCACAATGATCTTCAATTAATCTAATAAAGAAGGAGTGGATGCAACACAATTTATGGACTATAATAGGAATATAAGCTGTGATCAGTATATTCCTGAGCAATTAACATCCTTTAAAAACCAATACAATTATTCTTTCATGCATTTAAACATCAGGAGCTTGAATAAACATCATCATGATCTAGTTACTTTACTTGCCAGTACAGGCTGCAGCTTTGATGTAATTGGTTGTAGTGAAACTTGGCTGAACGATAAGTCATACATAGACATCTTAAACCTTGATGGTTATAAACTGTTCACGAAGAACAGATGTGGCAGATCTGGTGGTGGTGTCTGTCTGTATATCTCATGTAGACATGTCAGTGTTTATGATGATATTGTCATGGCAGACTGTCATATTGACTCTCTTTTTGTTGAGATACATGTCAAAAATGGGAAAAATTTAATTGTAGGTGTGATTTATCGTCCTCCGGACACCGACCTTAATATTTTCACAACCAAACTGGAAGAAATTTTATTCTCAATCAACAACAAAAATAAAAGTTGTATCCTCCTTGGAGACTTCAATATTGACCTCTCCAGGGATGATGCAGCTAAAAATGACTTTCTGAATACACTACACGCCTCTTCCTTCTTCCTTACCATTAATACCTATACTAGATTCACTCACTCCACCAAGTCCATTATTGATAATATCATTATTAACATTCGCAATTCCACACTGGTATCTGGAGTCGTACTATCCGAGATTTCTGATCATTTCCCTATTGTTCTTTTTCTTGACCTTGCTGTTAGGCCCTCAATCTCATGTCATAAACTAAAAATAAAAATTCTTAATGAAGAAACTTTACAACGACTGAGTGAGGACTTGCATGTCAAGTCATGGGATAGAATCTACAATTGTAGTGATGCTGATGCTGCGTTTGACACCTTGACCAAGGAAATAACAGAATCCATCCAGAGGACAATTCCTGTCAAGACTGTCACATGTAGTGGTACATAAATAAATGATATAAACGCTACATAAAAAAATCCAAATATTAGCAATAAAAATGAATATACTAATTATAGAAATAAATTAACACATATCATTAGAAAGCATAAGAGGAATTACTATGCTGAACTTATAAATGCATCACAGGGTGATTCCAAGAAATTCTGGAGAATGCTAAATAAGGTTCTAAATAGGGACCAAAAAAACCCCCACACTTCCAAACAATAACGTGGTCAGTAATCTCACCAGTAATGCCACTCTCTCTGACAAATTTAATAATTATTTTGTCTCCATTGGAGAAAATTTATCTAATAAAATTAACCAACCCCAGGCTGCCTCTTTCAAACACTAGCTATCAGGAAACTACCCGAATTCTTTCTTCCTGAAGCCAGTTGATTGCAAGGAAGTCTGGAAAATCATCAAGGACATGAAGAACTCAAACTCTGCTGGAGCTGATGAAATTTCCAGCAAAATTTTGAAAAGTGTCATTAATTTAATACTGGAACCTCTTACCTACTGCATTAGTCTGTCTCTAATCTCCAGAGTAGTGTCACAAATAGCAAAAATTGCACAAATTATACCAATTTACAAATCAGGTGATAAGAATGATTTGACTAATTATCGTCCAATATCCATTCTGCCTACTCTTTCAAAGGTTTTGGAAAGAGTAGTTTATAACAGACTTTCCAGTTACCTTGATAAGCTCAACATTATTATCCCATCTCAGTATGGCTTCAGAAAGAAACACACAACCTATATGGCAATACTTGACCTAATTTTAAAAATCAGTCCCATTTTAGGACCTGGTCTATTTATTCTGTATATAAATGACATTGCTAACTCCTCGTCTCTGCTACATAAAGTACTGTTTGCTGATGACACTAATTTATTTTTTGCTCACCAGAATCCAAATGAACATAAACAGATCATAAATAGTGAACTATTGAAAATAAACACCTGGTTTCAGTGTAACAAACTTTCTCTTAATAGCAGTAAAATTAATTATATTGTATTCCGTTCCAGTAAAAAGCCAGACACCAAGGAACTTTGCCCCCAAATTAATGGACAGAATATTACAAGAGTTAGCTCTATAAAATTTTTGGGGGTCCTCATTGACGAATTTCTCAATTTCATGTCACATCGATGATCAAACCAAGAAACTGGCCAAATACGATGCTTTGTTTTTTAAAGTGAGACATTTTTGACCACTTTCAGCACTTCTCACTCTATATATAACTTTATTTGAGCCACTTACATTACTGCAATATCATATGGTGTAACACATTTCCAACTCACCTAAAAAAGCTAGAAATTCTCCAAAAGAAAGTCATGCGTTCCTTTTCATGGCCTGAATATAATTCTCCTTCTAGTCATCTTTTCCATCATTATAATCTTCTAAGACTTGCTGAGCATAATTACTTCCAGAATGCCTGTATAATGTATCAGGTTGTCCACAAACTCAACTATAAATTATGTGAACTCATTCCAACCTTCCTGCCCATACACACCTATACCACTAGAAATAAAAACCAAATTATTGGGAAAAAAACAAAGACTAAAATCTACTAGGTTTAGTATTGTGTGCAGAGGACCGCAAATTTGGAATGAGCTTGATGAGAATCTAAAAATGTCACCTTCCATCTCCATCTTCAAGAAAAAACTAAAAATGCAACTCCTATCATTATATAATTAATCTGCTATTTGTTACACAAAACTTGCTTACTGATGAGTTGTTACTCCATTGTAATTTTGTTTTATATGTTGATATCACTTCAATACTATTTAATAACTTGACTGTGTATCTTGAACTCAGCTACTAATTCAATGTAAACAAATGCTGGGATTATGTGCTATATGTATATGTTTGTTTGTTCCTGTACACAGAGACATCAGACTGATTTCCATCATCATTTTATTGTAGAAATGGGCTCCCTACTAAAAGCTTTAAATAGCTTATTTGGGATGACCCATTCACACTCCAAATCAATGTGAAAAAAAGCCTATTGTATACTGTTAATCATGCTGTTGATAATTCATATTGTAATTCATTCATGCTGTTGATGTGTGATGTGTGTGTCTGAATAAACTGTTAAACAACCATGCTTTGTTCAAATTCAATAAATCACCTTTCTTCCCTATTTTGATGCTTGGTTTCAGTTTTAGGCTCATTTTGACTATGTCTGCATGCGTAAATGCATTGAGTTGCTGTCATGTGATTGGCTAATTAGATAGTTGAATTAAAGCAGTTGAACAGATGTACTTTTTGAAGTGGCTGGTGAGTGTAGGCAAAGCTATGTCAGTGGAGTCACCAAGACTACTATTTCATTGTGTTACTTATGTTTCATCAGAAAGTCCCACATTATTGTAAAAGTCAACAACACCGGTTCTCTTCTTCAGTACAAGTCTATTTTCCATATTTTAAAATAAATATCAGATTATAATCAGAATTGTTCATATTTTCTCCAAGTATGGGTGTTAAGTTTTTTTCAATAGAAAAAAAAAAGAAACAGCTTCTGCTTTCCTGGACTCATGTGGTGCAGGGTTGCTGTTGATGATCCTGCAAACAGCTGGATCCAAACTTCCACGCTGGAACTCTCCAACATCGTCTTCATGCACGGGTGCGCGCATGCGCGCGCGCACACACACACACAGAGAGTCCCAAAAATTCACACACAATCACACGCAGAAGCGCCATCACTCTCTCCTGCTGAGCTGCTGATAATTACAACTAAAACACTGCAGTAAACATCCACCTACACACAGAAACACACTCATGAGGAGTGGAGTTTTATTGCAGTTTGGAGCTGCTGGACTTCTGTTCTCAGAGCAGCACGCAGAGTCTGCTAATAACCTTCTGCTGAGGGGAAAAAGAGAAAAGGAAGGGGAAAGAAAAGGAGACATGCAGAAGCTGATAATCATGTATTATAAGCATGTATTAACTAATGAACGAGTCAGGCATGGAATGACTAAATAATTGAACAGAGCGATTAACAAGATCAGATGAATAAACAAATGAGCAAGCGTGCGAGCAACACAGAGTGAGAGAAAGTAAACGGGAAAAATAAACACAGGTGACAGCACAGGAAGCAACTAATCTGTCATGATCCAGGGGCACGGGGGGGAGGGGGGGTGACGTGCCCCGTCTCTAGTTTAGTTTAGTCCTTTTCTGTTGTTTCTTTGTGTATTTTTTGTTATGTTCTCACTTTTGGACTCTGTTGTGCTCGTATCGTTATTGTTTCCAGTTTGTGTTTTATTCTGACAGTGCTGTGCTGCCTCCGGCTGTCAAACTGGCCGGAGCTGCACACCTGTTTGTCATTCTGTTATTTTGTCCCCTCATGCATCCACACCTGTCCTCAATGATTATGTTTGTATATAAGGGCACGGCAAAGCCCTGGGGGTTTGTCATGTTCTTCTACCTGTTATGCCCGTCCTCAGTGCGAGTACTGAGTGTGTTGGGGCTCTGCTGTCGAGGAGAAGTGGTGTGCTCTGTCCAGGTACGTTTTCCCTTTTTCTAGCTGTGAGCCTCACAGCCTCCGGATGAGTTCCGGCTGGATTCCACCCCCTGGCCAGAGGTCCCCTGGCTCCATGTCCCCCTGGACGTAGAGCCCCACTCTCCTCCAGCTATTATGTATTTGTTCATTGTTCATATACTGTTATTATTGGAGCTTTTATTTGTGTGGTACGTGATGGCGGCCCCGCTTTCCGATTCCGCCATCTCTGGTGGTATAAGAGGGGCTGCTGGTAGAGGGGCGGGCTCTTCCGCCTTTCCTCTGCCAAGTGGCTGCATGTGCGGTCAGGTGTACTGAGTCCAGCTTGTTAATAAAGCAGGTAAACTCATGGAGGCGTGTGGAACACAAATTTGTCCATTCTTCAAGCTCCCGGAGGAGCCGCCTGTCCCGTGGCCTCGTTGGTATGAGGCTTTGCAGACGTACATGGTAGCGCTGGACCTGGGAAGAATGGAGAAGCTGCGAACTCATGCATTATTAGTACACAACCTGGGAATGGAGGGACAACGAATTTTGGGCACGCTTGGAGATCCGGATACATACGAAGAAGTGGTCGAGTTAATGGCCCACCATTTCAGAGCGCCGGACAACATCATCATTAGGCGGATTAAGTTCAGACAGCGCCGCCAACAGGTAGGCGATCCAATCCAGCGGTTCATGTCGGACTTAAGGCAGTTGGCCGTGGAGTGGCGGTTCGGGCTGCTGGAAGAAGAAATGGTACGCGACCAGTTGGCGGAACACACCAACTGTGCTGCAGTCTGCTCCAAGCTGCTCACATTCCTGGGGGAGTTGACGCTGACTAGGCCTGTCGAGTTGGCGCTACAGCTGGAAGCAGCAGATAAGCTAATTCGGAAGCTAAGCAAGCACCTTTCACCGGGAGGTTCAAGATCCCCCATGGCCGCACAGGTAGTGGACGCAGACAGCGATGGGATTGTTGTGGATGACGTGGAAGTGGCCAACACTGTACGGATGAGGTCTGCCCCAGAGAAGCCCCGGTGTATGGGTTGTGGGTCCACGAAGCACTGCCACAACTCCAGAGAGTGTGCGGCAAGAGGGAAGCGCTGTGGAAATTGCGGCCGTCTTCACCATTTTGTGAGGATGTGCCAGTCAGCTAGACAAGAGAGCCCGTGCAGGACTTTGACTTCTCCCGCTCAAATGGTGGTACACACGGTGTCTCCGAGTTCTGATGGGCGCATGCACTGCACGGTAATTTTGGATGGAGTTCCAGTGCCGATGTTGGTTGACACGGGAGTGGAGAGTTCTGTGCTGAATTGGGCTACAGTCAGACAGTGTTTTCCCCACTACAGGATTGGAAGTTTCTCAGCGTCGCTTTGCGGCTATGGAGGACAGTTGGCCACGGTGGGCACCATCAAGTTGATGGCTCTGTATAAGTCAGCGATGATGGCCGCCGTGGAGTTCATCGTGACGGCCTATGGTTCTAACATCATGGGCTGCAACTTATTTTATGGCTTTGGACTCACCATTGGGAGCGGTGCTGGGGAAGAGTGGTCAGGTGGAGGACTGTGGGACCGACCGGTTCCGAGGGTTCAGGATGATGCAGTGTGGGATGAACCATTGCTGGGCACTCCAGAAAGTGGACAGGATGTGCCGTGCTCAGGGTCGCAACGAGAGGGTCCTGATGCCAGTGTCTGAGCTGCCCTGGATGTGGGTGCCTGGCGGCACAGGGGAGGACTTGCAGCGACGAGCGGGGCCCAAACGACGGTCACAGATGTTCCCGGAGCACAGCAGTGGAAGACTGGTGAACACGGGGCCACAGAGGTGGGGTCAGCAGTGGAGCTACAAGCCGTCGGGGCAGGACCGAGTAGCACTGGAAGAGTGAGTGCCAGGCATGCAAGGCCCCACTTGGAGTCGCAGATTGGGTTTGAACTTGGGTGGAGGCGAGGTCCAGGCGGGTGAGACAGAAGCGGGATTTGGAACGGTACTAGTGTCGGCTGCAAGTGATGTGTGAGCGGTACAATCAATATCTTCTGCTGTCGGATGGCTCGTGGTGCCATCCCAGTGAGTTATGGCGTGTCCAGAGGAGAACGGGTGGGCACGACTCCAGACGGCTGGAGTACTCGGAGGTGTGGAGGAGAAGACGCTCTGAGGCGGAGGCGACCAGCTGTGGTCCGGAAAATGGACTGCCACCAGGGGCGGACTGATGGTAAACGGTCTGGGGGGGTGGGGGGCACGGGTCATCTTCACCAAGTCATGGGTGTGTTTCATGTGTTCAATTGTGTTCTGTGGTAATAGTTTTGAGGATTGTTTTCGTTTGGTATTTTGTATAGAAGACACGGCAGTTTTTTATGGACATTAGTAGCAGAGGCGGCAGAATAATCCACCTCACCGTGTGGGGGGTAGGACGGCAGTCTACCCGTCTCCCCTAATTTTAGTTTTGGTGTGCATGTCATAGGCCTCTTTTTGGTGATTTCAGTTGCTTTATGTTTAGTGGATGATTCGGGTTCCAAATTGGGGTGGGTTGATTGTGTGTGTGTGTATTTTGGATTTTCTGCAGGGGGTGGGGCATATTATATATTTGTTCAATGTTCATATACTGTTATTATTGGAGCTTTTATTTGTGTGATACGGGATGGTGGTCCCGCTTTCCGGTTCCGCCATCTCCGGTGGTATAAGAGGGGCTGCTGGTAGAGGGACGGGCTCTTCCACCTTTCCTCTGCCAAGTGGCTGCATGTGCGGTCAGGTGTACAGAGTCCAGTTTGTTAATAAAGCAGTGCTCAGCTCCACTCCTGGCCTCGTCCTTGTCTATGAGTTATGACATAACAATAGCGTCTGTGTTTATGTTCTTGTTATCTATGCCATGCATTTCCTTACTTAGTATTTGCACCTTATGTTCGTGTCTGCGTTTATGTTAATAAATGTGCAAACTCAGAACATATTCTAATAATGCTTGTGAAACGAGCATTCGCAACATAATCAAAGAGAAATATGAACATTAGACACAAAATCAGAGTTTAAAAATCTGTAGAATCTTTAGTTTTGATGATATTGTTTGCAAAATTATCCGCCCGATTGCAAAGGTTTATTTTCATGTTTATGTTTTAACATCTACACAAATCTCCTGGATGACGCAGCAAGCCTGTAGGTTTGTTATGACATCACTTTTTACTTCAGTGGAAACTTTGATCATTCATTTTAGCATTTCAAATTACCATAAAATAAAGGTTATAACCAGCAAGAAGAATCAATTTAAGGGTAAATCAATAAATTGTAGTTGTAGAAAATTCAATGAAATCCAACAGATTTACAGAATTATCAATCTTCTGGACTGATGATTCGACTGGAAGCGATTCCTGCTGATCCAAGCAAACAAACAGACACAAAAGAAAAGAAAAATTCACAGAACCTTTGGTTTAGTAGATGAGGATGTAGGGATGGGAATCCTGGAAGCTGAGGATGATGATGAATAGAACATTTTCTCAAGAGTAAATATTGAGGAGGACAGTACAAGTATTATCATAGTCAAGGCTGTTTTGGGGGCCTATGCAAGATTGTGTGTGGCGGTCCATGTTTTTGAAATTGGGAAGAGTTCAAATCATTTATAATGGACCAAATGTGTATATATAATCTCCCCTCCTAACAAAAACATGAAATAAAAATGGGTCATCTAGATCATGTGCCAAACTCGAAACCAGCCCACCATGTCATTTTATGTGGCCAGTGAGAGCTTAAAAAGGATATGATTTTCTTATAAATACGATTCTGTGCTGCGTTTCCCTGGATTTGCACTGACTCCGGATGCAGTCCATTACGGATGCAGTGTGGACGGAGCCTTGTGTCCATCCCTACCAGCTCTGTTTGTGTTCTGAGGCGATATGGATAAGAACAAGGTTTGAAATACAAGATCACACGAAAATTATATAAAGTAACGCGAGAGCTCGAGAAAGACCTGAGTGTGACTGAGGAGAACCGATCATGATCACGTGATAACAAGGAAGCGTGATGAAGTGGCTCTCCACCTGGATTATTGTGCTCTAAATAATATGTAAGTAGCCCATTAATTTTATTCTATGAAGTGTTTCTATGTTATGTCAAATAACAGAAAATAACAGATGATCCTTAAATCGTTTTTATCAATCAATCAATCAATCAAAACTTTATTTATATAGTACTTTTCATAGAGAAGGCTGTGGCACAAAGTGCTTTACAAATTAAAAATATGACACAATTACACCACCACACCCATTGACCCACCCAACCCTGTATAGACACACACACACCTACACCACACTCATCTATGTGAGACATGGCCGGGCGCCGAGGATGCAGGTGTAGAAGCACCATCTTAGGGACCCATCAACATGAGGGAAGTGCCAAGTCCGCAGCTACAGGAACACCACCTCTGCGACCACCCAAGAACAGTCATTGGGTGGGCCAGGACAGTCACAGGACAATGCCCTGTAGCTAGAACAAGGCAACTCACTGTGGGAGGGCCCCCTATGAGGAAACATTGGAGCTAGGACATGATAATAAAATGAATAAAACTATGATTAATCTTCTTCTTCTTCTTCTTCTTCTTCCAACCCTCTCCATGTCCTCCTTCACTACATCCATGAATCTTCTCTGTGGTCTTCCTCTTTTCCTCCTGCCTGGCAGCTCCATCTTCACCATCCTTTGTCCAATATATCCACTATCCCTTCTCTGCACATGTCCAAACTATCTCAGCCTTGCCTCTCTTACTTTGTCTCCAACCTGCTCAACCTGAACTGTCCCTCTGATATACTCATTTCTAATCTTGTCTCTCCTGGTCACTCCCAATGAAAATCTTGGCATCTTCAACTCTGCCACCTCCAGCAACATCTCTTGTCTTTTTGTCAGTGCCACCGTCTCCAAACCATACATTATAGCAGGTCTCACTAGCGTCTTGTAAATCTTCCCTTTCATTCTTGCTTTTACCCTTCTGTCACAAATCACCCCTGACACTCATCTCCACCCACTCCACCCTGCCTGCACTCCCTTCTTTACCTCTCTTGTGCATTTTCCATTGCTTTGGATGGTTGACCCCAGGTTTTTAAATTCATCTACTTTCACAACCTCTACTCCTTCCATCTTCATGTTACACCTGCCTTCCTCTTATTCACACTCATGTATTCTGTCTTGCTTCTAATGACTTTCATTCCTCTTCTCTCCAGAGCATACCTTCACCTCTCCAGGCTCTCTTCCACCTGCTCCCTACTCTCACTACAGACCACAATGTTGTCTGCAAACGTCATGGTCCATGGAGACTCCTGCCTGACCTCATCTGTCAGCCTGTCCATCACCATGGCAAACAAGAAGGGGCTCAGAGCTGATCCCTGATGTAACCCCACCCCCACCTTGAGCCCATCGCTCACTCCTACAGCACACCTCATCACCACCTCGCTGTCCTTGTACATGTCCTGCAACACCTTCACATACTCTTCTGCCACTCCTGACTTTCTCATACAGTACCACACTTCCTCCCTTGGCACCCTATTATATGCTTTCTCTAGATCCACAAAGACATAGTGCAACGCCATCTGACTTTCTCTATACTTCTCCATCTGCACTCTTAGCGCAAACATTGCATCTGTAGTACTCTTTCTTGGCATGAAACCGTACTGCTGCTCACTGATTGTCACCTCTCCTCTTAACCTGGCTTCAATAACTCTTTCCCATATCTCCATAATGTGACTGATCAACTTTATGGCTCTGTAGTTACTACAGCTCTGAGCATCATCTTTGTTCTTGAAAACTGGTACCAAAACACTTCTCTACTCCTCGGGTATCCTCTCACTCTCCAAGATTGTGTTAAACAATCTAGTTAAAAAGTCCACTGTCATCTCTCCTAAACATCTCCATACCTCCACAGGTACTGTATGTCATCTGGACCAATTGCCTTTCCATTCTTCATCTTCTTCAAAGCTGCCCTCACTTCCACCTCGCTAATCCTCCGGACTTCCTTGTTCACCATCTTTCCTTCATCCATCCTCCTCTCTCATTTTCTTTATTCATCAGCTCTTCAAAGTACTCCTTCCACCTTCTCAACATATTCTCATCATTTGTTAATACATTAGCATTTCTGTCCTTAATCAGCCTAACCTGCTGTACATCCTTTCCAGCTTGAGCTCTCTGTCTAGCCAGTCAATACAAGTCCTTTTCTCCTTTCTTAGTGTCCAGCCTCTCATACAACTCACTATATGCCTTTTCCTTTGCCTTTGCCGCCTCTCGCTTTGCTATGTGCCTAGATTCCAAATACTCCTGTTTACGTTCTTCATCTCCAAGACTATCCCACTTTTTCTTTGCTAACCTCTTTCTTTGAATACTTTCCTGTACCGCCTCATTCCACCACCAAGTCTCCTTGTCTTCCTTCCTCTGTCCACTGGATACACTACATACCGTTTTACCCATTTCTCTCAATACTTTTGCTGTACTTTTTCAGTCATCTGGTAATTCTTCCCTACCACCCAGAGCCTGTATCAACTCCTTCCTGAACTTTGTGCGACCTTCTTCCTTCTGTAACTTCCCCCATTTAATCTTTGGCTCTGCCTTCACTCTCTTCCTCTTCTTGCTTTCCAAAGTCATCCTACAGACTACCATCTGATGCTGTCTAGCTACATTCTCCCTGCCACCACCTTGCAGTCTCCTATCTCTTTCAACCTTCTCCTTCTGCATAGGTTGTAGTCCACCTGTGTGCACCTTTCTCCACTCTTGTAAGTCACTCGATGTTCCTCTCGTATGTGTTCACCACAGCCATTTCCATCCTTTTAGCAAAATCCACAATCATCTGTCCTTCCATATTTCCCTCCTTAAGACCATGCCTACCCAGAACCTGTCATGAGCTCTCCGTGCGCTTCCCAACGGCGCACGGAGGAGGAGAAAAAGGACGAGAGGATTTAAGCGCTGGGCTACACCACACACACATTTATTAACACATGCAAACATAGAACAGTTCGGATACACATTAGAGTCCTCAAGGTCGCCCAACACACACTGGAGGAATACAGCGGTGAACAGAGCACAGGCAGTTACTCACAGTGCGGGGGCAGGCCGAGGAGTCACAACGATATCAGCGAGCATACACAGATACAGTCCTTAATGACGTGACGGTTGACTGGGAAGAATGACCATCCGACGTGTACAATGATCCAGCAGCGTCTGTCCAGCAAAGAGTTCCTTTAGTACAGACACCGCTGGCGTGGCAAATAGGGAACACCTGGGCAAGGCGCGGGAGGATGATTACCGGGGCTGGAAACAGCTGATGAGTCAGAAGGAGGGCGAGGGGGCATGGCTGGGCCGGCAGACTGTCAGCAGCGTGAGAAAAAGTAGATGACAAATGCTGACTAACAGCTGCCGGTCAGGCAGTGGCTAGGGACACGGAATTCAGTACAAGAATACACCAAACCCACAAAGAGATCGAGGCCGAGCCGGGGAAAGCCAAGCTGGCTCGGCATGTGACAGAACCTCCTCCTCATCTCTGTTCCCTTCACCAACATGCCCATTAAAGTCTGCTCCAATCACCACTCTCTCCCCTCTGGGAACACTCTCTACCACTTCATCCAACTTACTCCAGAATTCCTGTTTCTCTTCTACATGACATGTGACTTGTGGGGCATACGCACTGACAACATTCAACATCACACCTCTGACTTCTAGCTTCAAACTCATGATTCTGTCTGACTCCCTCTTTACCTCCTGAATACTCTTCACATGCTCTTCCTTCAAGATTACGCCTACTCTATTTCTCTTCATATCTACACCATGGTAGAATAGTTTAAATCCGCCTCCAATGCTCCTAGCCTTGCTTCCCTTCCACCTGGTTTCTTGAACACACGGTATATCTACCTTTCTTCTCTCCATCATATCAGCCAACTTTCTGCCTTTACCAGTCATAGTCCCTTCATTTAACGTCCCTGCTCACCTCCACACTTCTACCTTTCCTTTTCTCTCTCTCCCTCCTAACATGCCTTCCCCCTTTTCTCTTCCTCAATTTTTGACCAACAGTAGCCCAATTTCCACCAGCACCCTGTCAGTTAACAGCACCGGTGGTGGCCGTT
Source organism: Pholidichthys leucotaenia (assembly GCA_020510985.1). Taxonomy (NCBI): domain Eukaryota; kingdom Metazoa; phylum Chordata; class Actinopteri; order Cichliformes; family Pholidichthyidae; genus Pholidichthys; species Pholidichthys leucotaenia. The sequence continues at coordinate 264,212,944 of CM035842.1, forward strand.
GTTAACCCGGGCCTCAACCGATCTGGTATGAAAGTCTCATTCATCATGACCCACATGTTTGATTTGGCAGTGGTTTTATATTGGATGCCCTTCCTGATACAAGCCTCCCCATTTACACAGGCTTGGGATGGGCACTAGGAGTACACTGGCTTGTGTCAAGAATTCCCTTTCAGGGCTGAATAGAGAAACCAAATGCCGGTTGTGAGTTTGCAGATTTAATAGTGAAACAACACAAATATACAGTATCTCACAAAAGTAAGTACACCCCGCACATTTTTGTAAATATTTTATTATATCTTTTCATGGGACAACACTGAAGATATCACACTTTGATACAATGCAAAGTAGTCAGTGTACAGCTTGTATAACAGTGTAAATTTGCGGCCACCTCAAAATAACTCAACACACAGCCATTAATGTCTAAACCCCTGGCAACAAAAGCGAGTACACCTTTCGTGGAAAAGTCCAAATTGTGCCCAAAGTGTCAATATTTTGTGTGGCCACTATTATTTTCCAGCACTGCCTTAACGCTCTTGGGCATGAAGTTCACTAGAGCTTCACAGGTTGCCACTGGAATCTTCTTCCACTCCTCCATGATGACATCATGGTGTTAGAGACCTTGCACTTCTCCGCCTTCCATTTGAGGATGCCCCACAGATGCTCAGTAGGGTTTAGGTCTGGAGACATGCTTGGCCAGTCCATCACCTTTACCCTCAGTTTCTTTAGCAAGGCAGTGATCGTCTTGGAGGTGTGTTTGGGTTGGTTATCATGTTGGAATACTGCCCTGCGGCCTAGTTTCCGATCATGCTCTGCTTCAGTATATCACAATACATGTTGGCATTCATGGTTCCCTCAATGAACTGTAGCTCCCCAGTGCCGGCAGCACTCATGCAGCCCCAAACCATGACATTCCCACCACCATGCTTGACTGTAGGCAAGACACACTTGTTTTTGTACTCCTCACCTGGTTGCCGCCACATGCTTGACACCATCTGAATCAAATAAGTTTATCTTGGTCTCATCAGACCACCGGACATGGTTCCAGTAATCCTTGTCCTTAGTCTGCTTGTCTTCAGCAAACTGTTTGCGGGCTTTCTTGTGCATCATCTTTAAAAGAGGCTTCCATCTGGGACGACAGTCATGCAGACCAATTTGATGCTTTTGTGCAGCATTTGGTCTGAGCACTGACAGGCTGATCCCCCACTCCTTCAAACTCTGCAGCAATGCTGGCAGCACTCATACGTCTATTTCACAAAACAACATCTGGATACAACGCTGAGCACGTGTATTCAACTTCTTTGGCCAACCATGGCGAAGCCTGTTCTGAGTGGAACCTATCCTGTCTAACCGCTGTGTGGTCTTGGCCACCGTGCTGCAGCTCAGTTTCAGGGTGTTGGCAATCTTCTTATAGCTTCAGCCATCTTTATATAGAGCAACAAATCTTTTTTTCAGATCCTCAGAGAGTTCTTTGCCATGAGGTGCCATGTTGAACTTCCAGTGACCAGTATGAGAGAGTTTGAGAGTGATAACACTAAATTTAACACACCTGCTCCCCATTCACACCTGAGACCTTGTACCACAAATGAGTCACATGACACCAGCTAGGGAAAATGGCTAATTGGGCACAATTCGGACATTTTCACTAGGGGTGTACTCACTTTTGGTGCCAGCGGTTTAGACATTAATGGCTGTGTGTTGAGTCATTTTGACAGGACAGCAAATTTACACTGTTACACAAGCTATACACTGACTACTTTACATTGTATCAAAGTGTCATATCTTCAGTGTTGTCCCATGAAAAGATGTAATAGAATATTTACAAAAATGTGAAGCGTGTACTCACTTTTGTGAGATACTGTATGAACAAAGCCACAAGACTAATGGAGTCAGGAGGATACAGATGAAGCCAAAAATAGCCACAGCTAAGGCGGGAGTAATCGCTGGCTAAACTTGCTGGTTAATGTTAAGCAGAAATTATGTTTTAATTCCTTTGAAGGTTTGATCCTCAGTGTGGGGCCTGTTGGCAATCTTGGCTTGATCCCAATTCTCTTTGCCATAGTTTATCGTCCTCCCACCGCCTATTCAGAGTTTCTATCGGAATTTGCCGAATTTTTAGCTGATTTGGTGCTGAAAGCCGATAGAATAATTATTGTAGGGGACTTTAATATACATGTTGATGTTGAGAGTGACTGTCTTAATAAGGCTTTCAATTCAATTTTAGACTCAATGGGGTTTTCCCAAAAAGTAAAAAATTCTACCCATTATTTCCACCATACATTGGACCTTGTTTTGACATATGGTATAGATATCGAAAATCTGGTCAAATCAGTCTCCTCATAATCCTGTACTGTCTGACCATTGTCTGTTAATTTTTGATTTCATTATCTCTGATCACTTATTTCCTAAAGAAAAATACTACTACAGCAGATGTCTTTCTGATGACGTTGTTGCTAAATTTTTGCAGATTGTCTCCTCTATGCCATGGGTCAACACACCAGAAACACCTGAAATAAGTGATGGAGAGTCTGCTCCATTTGTGATTGATAGCATGGTTGATGGTGTTACTGCCTCTCTGCATCGGACTCTAGATTTGGTTGCCCCTTTAAAAAAGAAAAAGTCTAACCAGAGATTTCTTACTCCTTGGTTTAACTCAGAAACTTGTGGCTTGAAACAGAAGGCTCGCCAATTGGAAAGAAAATGGCGTTCAACTAATTCAGATGAATTCTACTTGGCGTGGAGAAATCATCTCTTAATCTACAAAAAATCTCTTAGAAAAGCTAGATCAAGCTATTATTCTGCATTAATAGAAGCAAACAAGAATAACCCTAGGTTTCTCTTCAGCTCTGTAGCCAGGCTTACAAAGAGCCATGACTTGGTCAATCCTCGCATCCCACCTGAGCTTTCTAGTCAGGACTTTCTGAACTATTTCAATCTTAAAATTTTATCTATTAGAGATGAAATTAGTCAGATTCTTCCTACCATAAATTCTAGTACATTAACTACTGCAGCTCCCTCAATTGATATCTGCTTGGATAGATTTACTCCAATCGACCTCTTGGAGTTGGATAGGGTAGTTTCCTCTTCTAAGCCTTCATCTTGCCTTCTGGACCCTATTCCTTCCAGGTTATTTAAAATTATTTTCCCAATTATTAGTAGCCGTATTCTTCTTATCATTAATTCTTCTTTAACTCTGGGTTATGTTCCACTGGCTTTTAAAACTGCTGTAATTAAACCTTTACTTAAAAAGCCGACGCTCGATCCTGGAGTTTTGGCCAATTGTCGACCAATCTCCAATTTGCCTTTCATTTCAAAAATCTTGGAAAGAGTTGTTGCTGTGCAATTATCTGACCATTTGCAGGGAGTTGGTTTGTTTGAGGTGTTTCAGTCTGGGTTCAGAGCTCATCACAGCACTGAAACTGCCTTAGTGAAGGTCTCTAATGACCTCCTGACTGCAGCTGATAATGGACTTGTCTCTGTTCTTGTTCTTTTAGATCTCAGTGCAGCCTTTGACACTATTGATCATGCCATTCTACTTGATAGATTGGAACGCTTTGCTGGACTCAATGGAATTCTGTTGCAGTGGTTTAGATCTTATTTATCTGATAGATTTCAGTTTGTCCATGTCAATGATGGATTTTCTTCCAGCTCTAAGCTCACTCACGGAGTTCCACAGGGATCTGTGTTGGGCTCTACTCTTTTTAGTCTATATATGCTCCCGCTGGGCAATATCATCAGAAAGCACTGTATACATTTTCATTGTTACGCTGATGACACACAACTATACCTGTCAATGAAGCCCGATGATTGTGATCAGTTGTCCAAGCTAGATGCCTGTCTTAAGGACGTCAAAGCTTGGATGACTTGTAATTTTTTACTATTGAACTCTGATAAGACTGAAGTCATTGTTGCTGTCCCAAAACATCTTAGAAATTCCTTTTCAGATTATGCCCTTAATTTAGATGCTGCCACTCTCACTCTGAACAGTTGTGTGAGGAACCTTGGAGTGATTTTTGACCAGGATTTGTTCTTTAATTCACATATTATAACTGTTTCTAGGACCGCCTTATATCATTTGCGCAATATTGCTAAGATCAGGAGCATCTTGTCTCTGGGTGATGCTGAGAAACTGATTCACGCCTTTGTCAGTTCGCGATTAGATTATTGTAATTTGCTATTATCTGGTTGTCCTAGAGTATCTTTAAAAAGTCTTCAATTGATTCAAAATGCTGCTGCTAGAGTTTTAACTGGTTCTAGAAAAAGAGATCATATTTCCCCAGTTCTGTCCTCCCTCCATTGGCTACCCATTGAATTCAGAATCAAGTTTAAAATCCTTCTTCTTACTTTCAGAGCTCTTAACAATCTGGCCCCCCAATATATAAAAGATCTGATATTACCTTACCATCCTAACAGAGCATTACGCTCCCAAAATGCTGGCTTACTTGTGGTGCCCAGAATCTCCAAAAGTACGGTGGGAGGCAGAGCCTTCTGCTACCAAGCCCCTTCTCTCTGGAACCAGTTACCGCTCTGGGTCCGGGAGTCAGACTCGGTCTCTGTCTTTAAGAACAGGTTAAAATCCTTCCTTTTTAATATAGCTTTTGTTTAAGGAGGGTATTTGTGTCTTTTAACCCCACTCTTGTTCTATTGTTATCTGATCCATGCTGCTGGTTGACCTTCAATATTGTACTTGGCATCTTACTGCTATGTTCTTTATGTCTGTCCTTCCATCCTCCCTATCCCGTCATCCCCAGCCAGTCGCAGCAGACAACTGCCCCTCTCTGAGCCTGGTTCTGCTAGAGGATTCTTCCTTCCAAATGGGAGTTTTTCCTCTCCACTGTCGCCTAGTGCTTGCTCATAGGGGATCGTCTGATTGCTGGTTTTTCTGTGACTGTGTGATTTTTTTTTATCTGCGCTGTGGCACCACGAGACGGCTTTTGTTGTGATGTGGCGCATTATAAATAAAGCTGAATTGAATTGAATTGAATTAAACCTGGAGAGCTAGGCTTTAACACACGCTAGGATAACAAGAGGAACAAATAAAGAGGCACTTACGTCCTACAGTTGTGAAGGGTGCTGCTCCGGACAATCATGCATAGCCCCTTAAATAAGGCAAAGGAAATAACAACAAATGGGAACAGGTGTGGAACAGGGGCGAGGAATAATTAAATGGAATGATGACAGCTGTGTTATATCGCAAACTTAAACCAAGACAGGAAGTCAACAAAACACACTGTCAAAACAAATGCGTAGACCGGAAATGGCAAAATCAAACACATGATACAACCAACCACATAAAGTCAAATAATAACACTAGAAAGAGGAAATACAGGAAATGGCCAGGAATAAACTAACAGCATGAGCACAGTGTGTACACTGTGCTTGGCATCACTGCAGAACCCCCCCTTAAGGGGTGGATTTCAGATACCGCATCATAACACCAAAGAAAAAGGACAAGAAAACACAAAAGAAGCACCCCCCACCCAACCGGAATAAAACAAATAAACAACCCTGGGCGGTGGTGGTGGTGGTGGTGGGGCAGGCTTGGAGGGACCGAATCAACAAAAAAAAAAAGAAACGCTCCTGCCCCACAACACTAAACAGAATAGAGGTAGCAGAATACAAGGGTGAGAGTAACCAAGGAGGCAGTTCAGATAGCCTGCAAGAGTCCATAAACCACCAGAAAATGAGCTGGAATAGATCTGGCGGCCTACCCCAGCCCCTAGACCACCCAGGCAGATGATGTAGTCCCATCAGGTGGCCTCCTGGTGTACCAAAGCCACCCCAGCAAAGAGAACAGTCCGTCGGGTGGCCTACCAGAGACCAAAAGCCACCCAACCAAATGGCACAGCCCATCAGGTGGTCTCCCAGCATCCCAAGGAACCTGGACCATGGGGCACGACCTGCCCTCTCCTGGAGGCGGTAGTTGGTATGTGTGTTGCTCCTGGACCGCCGGGACAGCAGCTTGGAAACAGCGAGTCAGGGGCTGGGAAGACCTGACACCCCACAGTGACTGCTGAGGACCTGTGACGACCAGAGGTGCAGGGGAGGACCCACGACAACTGCAGGAGAAGTAGCACCTACAGTGGCCTCGGACAAAGGCACAGCGCCCACGAAGGCCTCAGCCTGAGGCAAGGCACCCACTGAGACCCCGGACTGGAGTGCTGGACCCACGGAGACCTCTGACAGGGAGGAAAAACCCACGGAGACCTCTGGCAGGGAGGAAGGACCCACGGAGACTTCTGGCAGGGAGGAAGGACCTATGGAGACCTCTGGCAGGGAGGAAAGACCCACGGAGGCCTCGGGCGGAGGAAAGGAAACCACGGTGGCCACAGGCGGAGGAGAGGAACCCACGACGGCCTCAGGCAGAGGAGAGGAAACCATGACGACGTCGGATGGAGGAAAGGAACCCATGATGGCCTCAGACAGAGGAGAGGAACCTACAATGGCCTCAAACGATAGGGAAGCTGCACCCACGGAGTTCCTGGGCTGGGACGGAGCACCCACGAAGACCTCAGCTGAAGGGAAAGCCGCACCCAGAGAGGTCCCGGGCTGGGACGGAGCACCCGTGAAAACCTCAGCTGAAGGTGGAGCAGCACCCACAGAGGCCTCAATCGGAGGGACTGGACCCATGGAGACTTCAGGCGGCGAGGCTGGACCCACAGAGACCTCTGGTGAAGTTGGACAATCCTCGGTGACCCTGGGGAAAGGCTCCAACAGGCAGGACAAAGATACAGGGTCAGGGTCACTGGCAGCAGTGGAGCCTGGCGAGGTGGGCTCAGGTGCAGCTGACGGCTGCACTTGGCCCTCTCCACCAAGAGCCAGGCAAGATCACTCCAAAACAGAGACAGTGAAAACAAAGAAGAGCACTTGCCTGAGCTCAAGCTCCACCGCTGTCCAGGACTCCGTCGATCCAGGCGAGGTCGTCTCATACCCGGTCCTCTGGAGGTCCAGCTCCGGCTCTGCTGTGGCGGGCCCCACAACGGGTATGGTGGAAAATGCAGTCCCGGGGCTTCCAGGCGAAGCAACCCACACAGGTGACTCGTCCGGCATGGCAGCTGAAGGTGGTCTCACCGCTGGCACTGGATTCCACGCAGCTGAAGTCAGGGGACGTTCAGTCATCGGCGCAGGAGTCAGGTCACTGGCAGCGCTCTCCCTCCATCCATACCGTGGCTGCGGGGCTGGGATCAGATCCTCCAGGGCCACAGGCTCCTTCATCATCCAGTGGCTCAATCCCAGGACTGGCAGACACTCGGGAGAAAGGAGGAGACACGGAGGTAGCAGATGAGGAATTGACGTCTGCAGCAGGCAGTGAGAACTCAGCGGACTGCATAAGCTGAGCCTTACCACTGGGACTTAGGCAAGATAACTCTCTAATACTAGGGGATGAATGAAAAAAACACTTGCCTGCCCTCCTGGGTTGTGATGGAGGCTGCTGCAGATGAACCAGATGCTGTCCTCCCAGAAGCAGTGGAGGTCATCTGGCTAGCTGTTGGAGTCCGGGGACGCTGGATTGTCGGCGCAGACTTCGACCAAGGTAAGCCCCTAGCCCCAAGGAGCGGAGCCAGAGAGTGCCTCACTGATGGCGCCAGGTCCCGCGACGTCGAAACCAGGGGACACTCTCCCGTAGCACAGGCTCTAGGTTGCAGAAGGTGCTTCTCTCCCTCGCAAGGCATAGTGGTGGAGCCTGTCCATGGGCCTCAGGAACCACAGGCCCCTCCGACGTCCGATGGCTCCCTCCCAGGACCGGTGGACATTTCGGGGAGACGGGTCAAACAGGTGAGGAGGTAGTAACCACAGCAGGTGGTGAAAGCTCAGCCAAACTGGGCCACTGCCGCTGAGCTTCACCGCGTGGAGAGCTAGGCGTTAACACGCTCTAGGATAACAAGAGGAACAAATAAAGAGGCACTTACGTCCAACCATTGTGAAGGGTGTTGCGCCAGAGAATCATGCACAGCCCCTTAAATAAGGCAAAGGAAATAACAACAAATGGGAACAGGTGTGGAACAGGAGTGAGGAATAATTAAACGGAATGATGACAGCTGTGTTTTACTGCAAACTTAAACCAAAACAGGAAGTCAACAAAACACACTGTCAAAACAAATGCGTAGACCGGAAATGGCAAAATCAAACACATGATACAACCAACCACATAAAGTCAAATAATAAGATAAGATAAGCCTTTATTAGTCCCACAATGGGGAAATTCCAGGATTGCAACAGCACAGGGATAGCAACACTCAGAGCAACAATCAGAAGGCAAGAAAAAACAAGAGCAGCTAGTATACATATGTACATATTAATATATATATAGACACACAGTGCGGAGCATTGTGGTTGGTGGATGTGCAGCAGAAAGTCTAAGCTCTCTCTCCACGGATGCGGCGGGCCAGCTGGATGTCTTTGGGCATGATGGTGACCCTCTTGGTGTGGATGGCGCACAGGTTGGTGTCCTCGAAGAGACCCACCAGGTAGGCCTCGCTGGCCTCCTGCAGAGCCATGATGGCGGAGCTCTGGAAGCGCAGGTCGGTCTTGAAGTCCTGAGCGATCTCCCTCACCAGGCGCTGGAAGGGCAGCTTACGGATGAGCAGCTCCATGGATTTCTGGTAGCGACAGATCTCTCTCAGAGCCACGGTACCGGGCCTGTAACGGTGAGGCTTCTTCACTCCGCCGGTGGCCGGAGCGCTTTTCCGAGCAGCCTTGGTGGCCAGCTGCTTCCTGGGGGATTTTCCTCCAGTAGATTTACGGGCGGTCTGCTTGGTTCTTGCCATCGCTCTTTATTATTCTGTCTTATATTTCTTGCACGCCGCCTAAACTCCAGCCCGGCACCCGCGTCATTTTCGCTTCAATTCACCCGGTATGTCGAGTTTCTCCGTTAGCACCGGGTGGCGGTTGAGTGCTAGCTAGCGCTTCCCTGCTGTATCGTCTCCTGCTGTAAACAGAGGCTCCGTCCGCCGACTCGGGAGACCTTTGGGGCGATCTGTGTGTCTGTGATATATATAAAGTGAAAGGTGTGCCGGATCAGAAAGTTATCACCGGATCAGAAAGAAGAAGGAAGATAAAAAGACTCAGAGTTGAGCCGCTGTTGCAAAAGGCAGCCAACTTGTGTGGCGCCAGAACCGTATCATAATAATAACACTAACAATAATAATAACAATATTATTATTAATAATAATAATAATAATAACACTAGAAAGAGGAAATACAGGAAGTGGCCAGGAATAAACTAACAGCATGAGCACAGTGTGTACACTGTTATTGGCGTCAGGATAACTTGTGGAGCCCCTGTGGCTGGGTTAATAAAACTATCATTAATAAATAATACTAATAATAAAATACATAATTTGTTAACAAAAAGATAATCATACACACCCCCATTTAAACTCAGTTTAAAATGTAGTAATATTTAATAACATAGTGAATAATTATCTCAAGAACAACATAAAATCAGTTTAAAATCAGAAATTATTTAAATTAAAATAGGAAACTAATCAAAGGCAATGTTAAACTAGTAGGTCTTGAGCCTGCTTTTAAAAACATGAACATTCTCGACAGCCCTGATGTTCTCCACCAGGCTGTTCCACAACATAGGCCATAGCAACTAAAAGCCACCTCACTGTGGGTGTGTGTTCTGACAGTAGAGATAATTAAAAGGCCAGTGCCAGAGGACCTCAGGGACCGTAGGGGGCTCATATGTTAAAAGCAGTTCTGATGAATAAGAAGGCCCAAGACCATGCAGACATTTATAAACCAGTAAAAGAACCTTAAAATTGATCTTGACGGACACGGGGATCCAATGCAGTGCAGTGACTTTAAAACCGGCGTGATGTGAGCCTGCCGTCTGGTCTTCATCAGAACACGTGCAGCTGAATTCTGTAATAACTGCAGATTTGAAATTGTCTTTTTGGGAAGACCAGAGAGCAGGGCATTACAGTAATCAATATGGCTGGTGATAAAAGCATGCATCAGTGTCTCTGTGTTTGCTCAAGAGAGAAATGGGCGGACCCTGGCTATGTTCTTTAGATGGTAAAATCCTGTTCGTGTTATATTTTTAATTTGTGGAATAAAACCAAGCTCAGAGTCTAAAATGATGCTCAAATTCTTAACATGTTGGGATGGGGTAAAGGACAGACTATGTAATTTTGGCAAAATTTTCTCTGTCTGAGCTTCAGGACCAGTGACTTAAACTTCAGTTTTGTCCTGGTTGAGCTGAAGAAAGTTTGCTGTCATCTGTAATTTAATGTCTAAAATACGACTATAAAGCGTATTGATTGGTTCCATGTCATCAGGAGACAGCGATATACAGCTGTGTATTATCAGCATAACTCTGGAAATTAACACCATGTCTCCTGATAACATACCCAAGGGGCAGCATGTACAGATTAAATAGTATTGGACCTAAAATTGAACCTTGCGGCACACCACAGTTTATTAACGAACAAACAGCTATTAAATACCACGAGATACTGCGGCATTTCCTTGCAGATTGGATCCAGCATCGGTCAAAAGTAGACTTGTTGCATTTGATTAGCGATCTGAATCCAATGAGCCAGATTCATTCTGCAATGGTTCAGACCAAGAACGTTGATGAGAATGGGAACTGTATGCTGCGGAGTCTGGATTGCAGCTGTAATTTTTCCGGTTCCGGTTCCGCCGGACCGGCGGCGCCACACGAGTGGGCTGCCTGTTGCAACAGCCTTTTTTTTATCTTCCTTCTTCTTTCTACACCTTTCACTCTGTATATATATCACGGACGCACGGATCGCCCTGGGGGTCTCCCGGGTCGGCGGACGGAGCCACGGTTTGCAGCGGGAGACGTTACAGCGGGGAGGAGCTAGTGCTAGCTAGCACTTGGCCGCCGCCCGGTGCTAATGGGAAACTCGACATACCGGGAGCTGTAGCGAAAACGACGCGGTGCCGGGCTGGAGTTTAGGCGGCGTGAAAGAAATATAAGACAGAATAATAAAGAGCGATGGCAAGAACCAAGCAGACCGCCCGTAAAATCTACTGGAGGAAGAAGCCCCCCCCCCCACTAGGGCTGCTCGGAGAGGCGCTCCGGCCACCGGCAGAGTGAAGAAGCCTCGCCGTCACAGGACCGTGGCTCTGAGAGAGATCCGTTGCTGCCAGAGATCCACGGAGCTGCTCATCCGCAAGCTGCCCGTCCAGCGCCTGGTGAGGGAGATCGCTCAGGACTTCAAGAGCGTCCTGCGTTTCCTGAGCTTCGCCGTCGTGGCTCTGCAGGAGACCAGCGAGGCCCACCTGGTGGTCTCTTCTTCGCTAAGGGGGTCACCATCATGCCCAAAGACTTCCAGCTGGCCCGCTGCATCCGCGGAGAGAGAACTTAGACTTTCTGCTGCACATTCACCAGCCATAATGCTCTGCACTGTGTGTCTATATATATACATTTATAGTAATATGGACATATGTTTACTAGATGTTGTTTTTTCTTGCCTTCTGATTGTTGCTCTGAGTGTTGCTATCCCTATGCTGTTGCAATCCTGGAATTTCCCCATTGTGGGACTAATAAAGGCTTATCTTATCTTATCTTATCTAATGGACCGGATCTGGAGTCAGTGTAAATCCAGGGTTAGAGTACAGTGACCATTAACAACATGTCTCACAGCACCATGGAATGGCAGTGCTGATGCTTTTGGAAACCAAACACAGAGCCAGGTAGGTTCCCAAGAAAAGCATCAAAAGCTCCAAGAATTAAAACTCAGGCTGCAGTCTCAACAGAGCATGTTTGCAGTAGTTGCAGCAAAAAATGTCATTGCAATTGGCCTTTTGAGAGCAACCATGAGGCTGCTATGGCCCAAGTTGAAAATGAGCTTGACACCCCTAATCTAGATCAGCAGAAAAAAAAAAAATTAAGCCAATATATAGAATGTCATGAGCCGAGCCTATGTTCTCCTGCGGGCTCAGTTCTGATCGTTCTTGGTCATGTGTTGTGTTTCAGTTTCTGTCCTGTGTGTCGTTGTTTCTATGCTTGTAGGCGCTGCTCTGGCCGGCGATTGTTAGGCAGCTGTTTGACCCACTTTCTGGTGGGCGCTGCCTAACATTCGCCGGTCCGACCATGCCCCCCTCTCTCAGACAGTCAGCTGTGTTCCCCGGTAATTATCTTTCCCGCGCCTCACCCAGGTGTTCCCTATTTGTTAGGCCAGCGGTGTTTGTACTTAAGCAGCTCTTTGCTAGTCAAACACCGCTGGACCATTGCATGAGTCACAAGGTCGTTCTCTGTCGTGTGATCTTGTCACTGAAGGTTTGTGTTCATTGTGAGACTGGGAGGATTTGGACTGCTCTGGTACTGTGAGTAACTTTAGTGTTTCTGTTTGCGGTTGCGCCGCTACGCTGATAGCATTTCCTTTTGCGGCACTACTGCTACGCTTTCTCCCCGTTCTGCAGAGCGTCTTGGAGGACCCTCAGTAACCCAAGCTGCCTAGCCATTTGGTACAATTTGTTAATCTGTGTTCGATAAATGTGTGTTTGGTAAACCCTGCATTTAAATCCTCCTTCTTCCTTCTCTTCCTCCGTGCACTGTGAGAAGCGCACGGGGAAGTTTATGACAGAATGGTCCAGCCAGTTAAAAGGATTTAGCGGGTTACACCCACACATCACTTTTTCATAGTAAACTGTCTTTTCTGGACTAACCTGTTTTTGGAGAGCGTCATGCCCCGGTCTCACTAAGGAGGAGGAACGGCAGCAGGGTTTCCCACGGTGGAGGAGGAATGGGCCGCTGAGTTCATCCAGGACTTTGTGAATGAAGCCCTCGCCTGCCAGGGACCTAAGGAGATGCTGGAAAGCCTGGACGGAGCAGTAGGGATCTTGGAGGTGCATCCCGGGTTATGGAGCTACCCACAGTTCGCCGACCTGCTGTCTACAGTCTGCTCACTCCAGCGTTCTTTCCCCGGTCTGGCATTCCCCACAACGTTGAGATGGAGGTCTGATAATCTGCAAGCCAGCAGCCTCCGTGACGCTTCGCCCGACCCTCCTCTTGCTCCAGCATGGTCTGCACCAGAGAACAAAAAACAGCATCATCCCGCGAGGAAACGCCGGGAGAAGCCCTCCTCTTTGGCAGCGGCCATCATTGTTTTGGCTGCCGTGGGGTTCACTGAATTCACCCCGGCCACACCTACCTCCATCGTCAGGGAGGTGGCTCCTCCACTAGTCTGCGGAGGGGTCCACATCACCGCTGGCATGGGGAGGAGGGATGAGTGTCTGCCACCTGCAGCTGTGGAAGTCATCGACCGGGATGGCAGGAAAATATTTTTTCATTCTAAACCATTCTTTAACATTGAATCTTGCCCGTCTCCCGAGGGAGAGGCCCAGTATCAGCAGTCCACTGGGTCCTGTCCTCCAGCGGCAAATAATGATTGTTTCCTTCCCCTATCCGTGTCTCCTCCCTTAATTCCTGAGGGCCTGCCGGTCCAAGAACCAAGCCGCCAGACGATGGAGAAGGCTGAGGCCCTGGATGATCCTGCCCAGGGGTTCGTACAGAGGCGTTTTCCTGCAGCCACGCCAGCAGAATCCCCAGCGTTGGAGCTGCTGCAGGAGGACAACAGGACTGCTAGCAGCACCTCGCCAGCCGTGGAGGAGCCAGCACCAAGGTGCTTCAGGGCGACCACACCTGTGGAGTCCCCGCCTTCTTCTTCTGGGTCGGTGCCTGATCCATCCCTGGGTGCACCGACAGACGAGGAGTGGTCAGCTCTGCTCACCACGCTCAACCGCCGGGTCGAAGAGGAGCGCTGTGAGAGGGAGGTCCGAGGATGTGCCTTCCCGACTGCAAGGGTTCCACCCGCTACACCTGCTCAACCCCCAGACTCACCATTGAACGAGGAGTCGGCGAACCTGCTTGCTGTGGTCAACGGCTGGGTTGAGAAGGAACGCCAGGGGACAAGAGGAGATGTCCCGAAAGCCGCTGAGGAGGCCCAACACCAGGAGAACAGGCAAGTGTTTTCTCATTTGATTGTCTCTGTTGATGAACAATTTTGCCTGCATCCTGGCGAGGAGACTCGGGGTGTGCAGTCCCCTGAGCACTCTGCCCAGTGGCACATAGTGTTCCCTTGCCCGACTTCATCCAGCCTCTTTTGTGTGCCCCTACGAGCTTGCCTGCGCAGGAACTTGACGGGGGAGGAATCAGAGGTTCTGGAGGATCCTGCCCATGGGTCAGTGGAGAGGTCGCCCTCGGTCGCCACACCAGAGGAGCCGGGGGCATGGAGGATGGAACACCAGAGCACCAGGACTGCAACCACCATCACGCCTGTTGCAGGGACCGCCACAGCAGAGTCATCCCCTGGACCAGACCTCCAGCCGACGGGACCCGGAACATCATCGTCGGCAGCGTCAGAGTCCTGGACGGTGGTAGAGCTCGAGCACAGGCAAGTTATCTCTCCTGTAGTTCATCTGCCTATGATTGAGAGATCTTGTCTAGCTCTTGGGGAGGAGAGTCGGGTGCGGCTCCTGGCCGCACCTGAGCTCCCCTCACCGGGCTCTGCCTCTGCCGGCAACCCTAACCTTTCCTCCTGTCCTATGCTTGTCGAGCCCCTCCCTAGGGTCGCCAGAGAGGAGCTACCACCACCAGGGTTGCCTACGGACGATGACGCAAGGCTGGCAGTCCCACAGGAGGTCGACGAGGGCACAGCACCAGGCGAGACGATAGAGTCTATGCACCCCAAATTGCTGGAGTCCTGGACGGTGGTGGAGCCTGAGTTCAGGCAAGTGTGCTCCATTGTGTCAATAATACATATGTCAATGTCACACTGCCCAACTCATGGCGAGAAGGGCCTGGGGCAGCTCGTAGTAGCCCTTGGGGCTGCCTCACCGCTCTCTGCCACTGCCAGCGACCCTGACTCGGTCTCTTTTTCTCTCCCTCCGGGTTCAGAGCCCCCCCACCAAGGTCGCCGGAGAGCAGCTGGCCTCGCCGGAAGCCGCTGAGGAGAGGGGTCCAGCGCCTGAGGGTGTGAGGAGCATCACCTCCCTCGATGGGGAGGCCCCCGCGGGAGCAACGAGGCCCCTGATGGGGGTCACCACAGGTGCTACGGTGCTCCAACTGGAGCCTATCGCGGGTGCAGCCACGTTCCAGACTGGGACCATCGCAGATACAGCCACGTCCCAGACCGGGACCATTGCGGGTGCTGCAAAGCCTCAGCTGGAGGTCACCGCGGGTGCTGCAGAGCTTCAGCTGGAGGTCACCGCGGGTGCTGCAAGGCTCATTGTTGGAGTCCAGCGTGAGTGCAGCGGAGCCGGCCTGGTCAGGGTCCATCATGGGTGCAGCGGAGCCGGCCCGGTCGGGGTCCATCGGGGGTGCAGCTGGGCCCCAAGCCGGGATCACCAAGGGCACTGCAGATTGCTTTGAGGACGCCATGGTTCCCTTCTCCTCCCGGTCCTACACCATAGAGGTTCCATCCCTTTGGTTCGGTCACCCACCAGCGAGTTTCCCGGTAGGCAGGCCGCCTCCCGCCTCATCCCGCCAGCTCTAGTGGATTAACAACGCTGGCCGGCCACCAGACGGATTGACTCCCCGGGTCTGGTGGCCCATGTTTTCCGGCAGACCACCAGATTCCGTCCACTGGACCTTCTGCTGGGTCTGGGACTCTGGGCGGCCTCCTGAGCCCCAACACCTGTGGACTTGGGGGGGGGTTAATTGTGGGCCCTAGGTGGGGCATTGTGTTCCCTCCTTTCCTGTTCCCCCTACCTCCCACCCGGGTTCGTGTTGTTGGTTGTTGTTGCTCCTGTTGGGGGGGGGTCTTCATGATATTTCTGTGGGTGTCTGGTATCCACCCCTAGAGGAGGGGGGGGGCTCTGTCATGAGCCAAGCCTGTGTTCTCCTGCGGGCTCGGTTCTGATTGTTCTTGGTCGTGTGTTGTGTTTTGATTTCTGTCCTGTATGTCGTTGTTTCTATGCTTGTGGTTGCTGCTCTGGCCAGTGATCGTTAGGCAGCTGTTTGACCCACTTTCTGGTGGGCACTGTCTAACATTCACCGGTCCAACCATGCCCCCCTCTCTCAGACAGTCAGCTGTGTGCCCCAGTAATTATCTTTCCCGCGACTCGCCCAGGTGTTCCCTATTTGTTAGGCTAGCAGTGTTTGTACTTAAGCAGCTCTTTGCTAATCAAACACCGCTGGACCGTTGCATGAGTCACACGGTCATTCTCCGTCGTGTGACCATCTTGTCATTGAAGGTTTGTGCTTGCTGTGAGACTGGGAGGATTTGGACTGCTCTGGCACTGTGAGTAACTTTAGCGTTTCAGTTTACGGTTGTGCCACTACGCTGATAGTGTTTCCTTTTGCGGCACTACTGCTACGCTTTCTCCCCGTTCTGCCGAGCGTCTTGGAGGACCCTCGCTAACCCGAGCTGCCTAGCCATTTGGTACAGTTTGTTAATCTATGTTCAATAATTGTGTGTTTGGTAAACCCTGCATTTAAATCCTCCTTCTTCCTTCTCTTCCTCCGTGCGCTGTGAGAAGCGTGCGGGGAAGTTTATGACATAGAATAAAAATTTAACCATTATCCATATGAATGTTGCAAATTTACAATGACAAAACTAGCAAATTTTCAAAAAAAGTTGAAAATTACAAGTTTCTAATTTACAAGAAAAAAAGTTGCAAATTTATCAGGAAGAAGATGCAAGTTTATGGGGAAGAAAAAAAGTTTTAAGTTTACAAGAAAAAAGTCACAAATAGGGAAGTCCTGATCAATCTCAAGTATCGGATTGGGCCATATCAGCCAATCCTCAATCTCAAATGACTCGGCTCAGTATTGGGAACTAGAATAATCTTGACCAGGACATTCCTTGTCACAGATTTATGAGAAATAATTTAGCAAATTTATAAGAAAAAGTTTAAAAATTACACAGGGTTACAAAAGTAATTTTTTTCTAAGTTGTCTGTGTTTTTCAACTGATTTAAGACAACTTTGCACCGCTGTATCTGAAAATGACATCTGTTTCTCTTGATCAGGTGCTAAATAAAAACCTGTACTTACTTAGTACTTAGTTAGTACTGTGCATGTACTTATCTTTATATAAAGGTAAGTACATGTAAATTGAATGTTACGTCATCATTGTTCAAAATTCAGAGAATTTCAAGACATAAAAAAGAATTTTGCATCATATAAAGCGAAAATACCCGCACATGTAAACAAAAATGTATAAAACGTGTGGCCATAATTCAAAAAGTTGACCTGATTAAGCAAAACCAATGTGATTTTTGGATTCAGCACATCAAAATTGTCCTAAATCAGCTAAAAAAAACTTAGACAATAAATTTGGTATTGACCAGTGTTATGAGAGAAAATAGTGAATTTATGAAGAGAAAAAAAAGGTTGAACGTAATTTCAATTCTCCCCCCCAAAAATGCTGAAGTGAACTTGTGGCCGAGTGAGCCTGCTGCATTTGCGTACTCTGTTTTACAGCCAGAAACGATCCTGATCTATCACCTCCACAGGCTGAAAACAGTCCTCTGAGAAGTTTAAACAAGTCATTGTGGCCCTGCTGTTTTTGTTGTCTACATAGGGTTCATACAGTAGGAGGACATGCATATTTGAACTCATAGATACAGTAAATGGATTTTTTCAAACACAGGAATACAAATAATCACACACATGCACTCAAACAAAAGCTCCCTGACGTTTTCAGTTGGCCAGACTGTAACCGTTACAGAATTTCCGCTTGAATTTGTTTTCCTCCTTCTGGCTTTTGTCGAAGAGCTGCAATATGTTCCAGCTCAACGTGATGAAGCGCAGAAGAAAGATGGAGCGCACGCGCACACACACACACACAGGAAAAAAAAGACTTTCTGGACTGCTGAAGGCAGAATTACTGTTTCCAGTAAATAATTTATTAGATTGCCAAAATTTGCATATTTGTCATCATCACTCTATATAATTATGGAAATTCTGTGTGTGTCTGTGTGTCACGATCATAGGACTCGTTAAAAGATCATAGGATTCACTATGACATCATCAAAGATCAAAGGCAGACATCACTCACGATCATAGGACTCGCTATGACATCATCAAAGATCATAGGACTTGCTATGACATCATCAAAGCTCAAAGGACTCAGTATGACATCATCAAAGATCATAGGACTCACTATGACATCATCAAAGATCATAGGACTCAGTAACTCTCTACGGGCATGCAGAAATGCTTGCTTACACAATATATAATATATATTGTGTAAGCAAGCATTTCTGCACTGAATCACTCTATATATATTATATATAGAGTGATTACCGTGTTAAGGGCCATGGATAAGATATATAGAGTGATGATATAGAGTGAAGTACGTGGCGGTAATACACCTGTAAGCTGGTTTCCAACTGCCAATCAAATCTAAAAGAAGAAGAAGAAGAAGTACGTGGTGGAACACAGACACACAGAGATTTCTTGAATTATGATGAAGAATGGAATGGCGGTTGGAAGGAAATGTCAGCAGGCAGTTTGGCTGTTGAATTATATATGGAGTTGTAGCAGAAGAATAATATGCGGCGAACTGAGAGTTTTTGAGGGAGTTTATTAATCATACCGCCATCACAGACTCACTCCGGCGCCGTGCATGCGCGCCAGAGCGAGCCCGGAGGCTCTCCTAGCAGACAGTGGATGCGTCTAGTCAGATGAGCAGTAAGAGAGAGAGTGAACATGAATTTCAGTCAGTTTATATACCCAGTTACAGACAATACATGAAAGGCACACTAGCATCACAGAACAGGAAGCATGAACACCTGCATTTGAGTCACACATATCAAAGCAGATTACTGGCAGGAAGAAGCTAGACAAAAGAGAGGCTGCCTATTGATGTCAGTCATTGTTCTGCTAATTGCTCCAGCTGTGCGCTCTGCTAATCTGTAGGCTGTGGGGGGTCACCCACACTACTCCCCCCCAGAGGGCTCAGCAGGAAGCTGAGGCCTCGATAGTCCGGCTTTGGGAGCTCGCTGTGAGGAAAGCTCGCTGCAGGCGGCGGTGGAGGGAGGGGGGGTGGGGGTAGCAAGTGCCGGCCCAGGATGGGGAATTTGTCTGGGCCGCGCAAAAATTGCCTGTGGATCCGCGATGTTGAGGGGCTGTCCCGTTGAACGTGGCGGAGGTCCACAGCGGCTGTGCGAAGAAAAATTTGTCTCTGACTCCTCTCGCGGTTATGAAGGAAAACAGGAGCTGCAAGGCTGCGTAGCAGCTGTGAGAAAAAAAGGAGCTGCAGCAGTGTGGGACTTGGCGTGTTGGCTTTAGGTGCACGCGCGCAGCCCTAAAGCCATCGGGGACAGCTGACGGCTGAATTCCCTTGTGTGCCATGGCTGAGACCCGTACAAAATCCTGTGAGCGAGCTGTGTGCGTGCTTCAGGTGTGTGAGCAGCCCTGAAGGTTCTGTGTGCAGCGGCGAAGGACGATGGCGGTCTGTGGAGCCGTTATTGTCCCGTGCGTGGTGCGCTGTCCTCATAACCCCCTGGAGTGCGTGCGGGGTTCGGTGCATGGGAGGTCCGCTGTAGAGGCGAGTCAGGGTCAGGGAGCTTGCTGGAGATCAGCGTCGTCGGCACCGATGGTCATCCCTGTTGAGCTGTTGCTGTAGATTGGTCATGGTGCGTTCAGGTCCACGCGCTGCGTTCTCCATCGGCCCTGGAGGTCGCCGTCGTGGAGAGAGGATGAGGTGCGTGCGCTCTCGTGTGGAGGAGCTGTGAGAGCGGCCGGTCCCAGCGTGGATGTGCAGATCTCAGGCGTGCAGATCTCACCATGAAGCTTTCTGCAGCTTTCCCGGTCATGGGTGATCTCCGGAGAGTTTCGCCTGGTGGTGGCTCTGCGTCGAGGTCTCCCTGTAGCAGAAGGGAGGGCAGATCATTTGCGTCAGGCTGCTGCATTCACTTGTCATCGGAGAATCACCGCCGGGTGCTGCGTTCATTGTCAGCGTGTTCTTTTCCGCGTTCCGGTCATGGTGCGTTGGAGCGGTGAGAGGGAGGAGACGTTTTGTGTCCATCGGCCGGTTCAGTGTGGATGTCCAGACCAGAAAGTTGCGTTGCACAAAGCGTGTGCTTTCTCGGGGTCACCAATGTGGCGGCAGGAGAAAACAAGGTTGCGAACTGAGAGTTTTTGAGGGAGTTTATTAATCATACCGCCATCACAGACTCACTCCGGCGCCGTGCATGTGTGCCAGAGCGAGTCCAGAGGCTCTCCTAGCAGACAGTGGATGCGTCTAGTCAGATGAGCAGTAAGAGAGAGAGTGAACATGAATTTCAGTCAGCTTATATACCCAGTTACAGACAATACATGAAAGGCACACTAGCATCACAGAACAGGAAGCATGAACACCTGCATTTGAGTCACACATATCAAAGCAGATTACTGGCAGGAAGAAGCTAGACAAAAGAGAGGCTGCCTATTGATGTCAGTCATTGTTCTGCTAATTGCTCCAGCTGTGCGCTCTGCTAATCTGTAGGCTGTGGGGGGTCACCCACACTACTCCCCCCCAGAGGGCTCAGCAGGAAGCTGAGGCCTCGATAGTCCGGCTTTGGGAGCTCGCTGCGAGGAAAGCTCGCTGCAGGCGGCGGTGGAGGGAGGGAGGGTGGGGGTAGCAAGTGCCGGCCCGGGATGGGGAATTTGTCTGGGCCGCGCAAAAATTGCCTGTGGATCCGCGATGTTGAGGGGCTGTCCCGTTGAACGTGGCGGAGGTCCACAGCGGCTGTGCGAAGAAAAATTTGTCTCTGACTCCTCTCGCGGTTATGAAGGAAAACAGGAGCTGCAAGGTTGCGTAGCAGCTGTGAGAAAAAAAGGAGCTGTAGCAGTGTGGGACTTAGCGTGTTGGCTTTAGGTGCGCGCGCGCAGCCCTAAAGCCGTCGGGGACAGCTGACGGCTGAATTCCCTTGTGTGCCATGGCTGAGACCCGTACAAAATCCTGTGAGCGAGCTGTGTGCGTGCTTCAGGTGTGTGAGCAGCCCTGAAGGTTCTGTGTGCAGCGGCGAAGGACGATGGCGGTCTGTGGAGCCGTTATTGTCCCGTGCGTGGTGCGCTGTCCTCATAACCCCCTGGAGTGCGTGCGGGGTTCGGTGCATGGGAGGTCCGCTGTAGAGGCGAGTCAGGGTCAGGGAGCTTGCTGGAGATCAGCGTCGTCGGCGCCGATGGTCATCCCTGTTGAGCTGTTGCTGTAGATTGGTCATGGTGCGTTCAGGTCCACGCGCTGCGTTCTCCCTCGGCCCTGGAGGTCGCCGTCGTGGAGAGAGGATGAGGTTCGTGCGCTCTCGTGTGGAGGAGCTGTGAGGGCGGCCGGTCCCAGCGTGGATGTGCAGATCTCAGGCGTGCAGATCTCACCATGAAGCTTTCTGCAGCTTTCCCGGTCATGGGTGATCTCCGGAGAGTTTCGCCTGGTGGTGGCTCTGCGTCGAGGTCTCCCTGTAGCAGAAGGGAGGGCAGATCATTTGCGTCAGGCTGCTGCATTCACTTGTCATTGGAGAATTACCGCCGGGTGCTGCGTTCATTGTCAGCGTGTTCTTTTCTGCGTTCCGGTCATGGTGCGTTGGAGCGGTGAGAGGGAGGAGACGTTTTGTGTCCATCGGCCGGTTCAGTGTGGATGTCCAGACCAGAAGGTTGCGTTGCACAAAGCGTGTGCTTTCTCGGGGTCACCAATGTGGCGGCAGGAGAAAACAAGGTTGCGAACTGAGAGTTTTTGAGGGAGTTTATTAATCATACCGCCATCACAGACTCACTCCGGCGCCGTGCATGCGCGCCAGAGCGAGTCCAGAGGCTCTCCTAGCAGACAGTGGATGCGTCTAGTCAGATGAGCAGTAAGAGAGAGAGTGAACATGAATTTCAGTCAGCTTATATACCCAGTTACAGACAATACATGAAAGGCACACTAGCATCACAGAACAGGAAGCATGAACACCTGCATTTGAGTCACACATATCAAAGCAGATTACTGGCAGGAAGAAGCTAGACAAAAGAGAGGCTGCCTATTGATATCAGTCATTGTTCTGCTAATTGCTCCAGCTGTGCGCTCTGCTAGTCTGTAGGCTGTGGGGGGTCACCCACAGAGTGATATTTAGTAGAGTAGGTGGTGGTAATGCACCTGTAAGCTGGTTGCCAACCGCCAATCAAATCTAAAAGAAGATGAAAATGCTTGCTTACACTTGATTTCTATGGGCATGCAGAAATACTTGCTTATACTTGGTTTCTACGGGCACGCATGGGTATGCACTAGTACTTTTAAAATGTGAAAACTTTCTGCTATCCCAAAGTCTTCAGTTGCTTTTTCGGTTTTAGAGGAATTTCTGCCTTTATTGTTTAACCTAACAGAAAATGTTGTTCCTGGTTGTGTATAACACCACAGAGACGCATCATCTTCACTTAAGATGGGGGAAATAAGTATTGAAAGCTTTTTTTTTTCCAAGTCCACCCCATCTCATCCTCACCGCTTTGCTGGATGGCAACAGGTTATTTTCAAGAATAGAAAGTCTCCTGGTGCCATATGATGAGAAATAGCCCAACACCATGATAATTCCACCTCCAAACCTTACTGTGTGTATGAAACTTTCTTCTTCTTCTTCTTTTAGATTTGATTGGCAGTTGGCAACCAGCTTACAGGTGCATTACCGCCACGTACTTCACTCTGTATCATCACTCTATAGCTACTCATGAAGTACCTGCCAGGCTGACATAAATTTCCACAGAGAGGAGGTAGAACTACTTTGTACCAACATGCATTTCAGCTAATTCCCTGCATCTCAGTGCCTTTGCTACCATATTCAGTACTTTTTTCCTCTTCCATTTTGCTTTATTAGAAATAGCTTTATTTATGAACTTAATTGACTGATTTCTTTCTATGTATGTATACTGCTTAAAAAAAGGGAACACTTTGAAAACACATCAGATTTTAATGGGAAAAAATAAGCTGGATATCGAAATTGTGGCAGGCTAGTCCAGCTTACTCAGATTAAAATTCCTTTAATCTGTGTTTTCAAAGTGTTCCCTTTATTTTTTTGAGCAGTATATTTCTTGAATTAGCACCATACTAGTGCATACCTGTGCATGCCCGTAGAAACCAAGTATAAGCAAGTATTTCTGCATGCCCGTAGAAAGCAGGTGTTGTGGTGACCCAGCACACTGCAGATTGACTCTAATTCACGCTCAGCAGGGCTGGAGGAAACGGAGAACAATTTGCATATGGACAGAGAGCCCCTGGGGGCAATCAGAACAATGGACTGTTGAGGGAGTGGACATCCGGGCGCCAGTTGGTCACGCGAATGATATGTATTGACTGATATGTATATCAGTATGCTAATGTGCCCTGCATTCTCTCTGTCTGTATAACATCTATAAGAGAGCTTACAATACATGCCTCAGCAGTACAGTAGAGCACAGTAGCGCATGGAGCTACAAGTGCATCTCATTATGTTGGAGGAAAATAAAACTCACCTGATCTTATTCCTCCACAGTGTAAGCAAGCACGTCACGACTCTTCTTCTTTTAGATTTGATTGGCGGTTGGCAACCAGCTTACAGGTGCATTACTGCCACGTACTTCACTCTCGTTCAGTGATGCCTGCCTTTGATCTTTGTTGATGTCATAGCAAGTCCTATGATCATGAGTGATGCCTGCCTTTGATCTTTGATGATGTCATAGCAAGTCCTATGATCTTTTAGCGAGTCCTATGATCGTGACAGACACACAGAGATTTCTTGAATTATATATAGAGTGATAAGCACATTTTACATCCACACAGAATGTTTGCATTGTCTAAGTGTGCACCAAGCACCAAAATAAGGACTGAAACAGACATTCAAGTGATTAAATAAACAAATCCACTGAGAAGAAAGGGAAAGCACGCAGAAAAAAGTGTTTGTTCTCCTTGTTTGACATGATCAATAACAACAGCTGAGAATTTCCCAAGATGCAGATGGACCACTGTGGCCCCCAACATCACAGATCGACCGTTCATCAGCACAAATCGAGCGTGGTGAAATATATAGCTGTTCTAGATGAGTGAAACATCGGTGCACGTTACATTACATTTAGCTGACTGGCTTTTAAGTGGCTCACTCAGGCGTGAAGACTTTGTCAAGCTCAAGTTTAACACCCACTGGAGGATGTGGAAACAAATGCGGCAGGCTCCCAGTTGCTTTGTTACATTATTAATACACTAAGTTTTTAGCTGGTGCTTTTATCAGAAGGATAGGAGAGGAAAAGTATTTAATACAACTGTAGGTGATTTTCCTCTAAACTCTGGAGCAGGGGTCATCAACTACATTTGTCCAAGGGCCAGAATTTCTCTTGGCAGACACTGTGAGGGCTAGATGCTCTCATAAAATAAAAATAAAAGTAATATTTTATCTTAAGTAATATATAATTATTTAATATATTAATTTCCCTTCCAAATTTATATTGTTTTGTAGATGAGTATCAATTAGAGCAGGAAAGCATGCACTATGAAAAATGAATAAATCTTTATTTCGGATAGATTAAAAGATTAAAAGAAAGGAACAGAACAATATAGCAGGGGGAAAAATCCAACAAGGTTGAATTAAACAAGAACTCCTCAGGTTATACAGTTCAACATAAATTATCCAAAAAGGGTGATGGCTGAAGCCACAGCTTATATTGCCCACCCATGTTCTAGCTAAGAATTCAAAAAAATAAAAGTAATTGCAAACAAAACAAAGCTAAAGCAAAACACGACAAAACAAAAGTAAGCAACAACACAACACAGACTGGATATGATAATCATGTGATTTTTCGTGTTATTTTGCATGTATGTTTGGAGTATTTCTTCCTTTAGTTTTTGTTTAAATTGACCAAGCGTTGTACATGATTTTAATTCAGGTCCAAAAGCATTCCATAGTCAGACTCCCTGCACTGAAACACAGTGTTGCTTGGTGGTAGTGCTCACTGAAGGTTTTTGAAATATACATGTTCCTCTGAAATGATACTGTTTCTCCCTTATTTGGAACAGCTTTTGGATATTTGCAGGCAGTGACAGATTCTTCACTTTAAACATTATTACTATAGTTTTAAAATTAACCAGATCTTTCAACTTGAGAGCTTTTAATTTGAGAAAAAGGGAGTTTGTTGGTTCCCTGTAAACAGCTTTGCTTATTATTCTAATGGCTCTTTTCTGAAGCATATAAACTGGATGTTTGTTTTATATGTATTTCCCCATACTTCAGTACAATATGTCATGTATGGGAGTATTAATGAATGATACAGGGTATATACTGTAGTGTGGGTTGATTCAGCAAATATTTCACTCTATGTAGTATTGCGATTTATTTGGATATTTTACCTTTAATATAATTAATATGTGACTTCCAACACAATTTATTATCAATTATTACTCCAAGAAATTTAATTTCGGATACCCTTTCAATCTCTACACCATTTACACTGAGTTTAAATACTGAGTTGTGATGGTTGTTAAAAATTATAAATTTTGTCTTACTTAATGTAGCATCATCGTCTCCTCAAACCAATATAGAAGATCACTTTCTTCCTTTCTGCAGGAATTTCACTTTTCTTCCTTCTCCAGGAAAATCACTTTTCTTCATTCTACAGGAATATCACTTGCTTTCATATTAACTACACTCACTCAAGGCCTGACCAAGGATGTTTTTCCCAGGACCCCAATGTAAACAGCTGCCTCTTGCAGAGATGGTAAGGATCAGAATTTGCTTTTAAAGGCTTAAAGGAACCATAAAAACTCCAGTCCAGATACCCAACTGAACAGTGCATGTGGATAGCATCCGCCCTACAGGAAACTAATGCTCTTAAAGGGTCATAAACGGTTTAACCAGACAGTTTTATGACTTTTGACGATTACCAGATCCTCTGTCCAGATATCATGGACCTAAAGAAATTATCTACAGCTCAACAGTACCTCCTAGTGGATACCTATGGAATGTGTTTCATTATGTGTAAATTGACTGTTAATTCTCACTAAGCATTAAGTTTCTTTCAGCTTATCATCTCCCCCGGATCCTAAGGACACTGAAAATCATCTTTTTGATCACCGACCATGGTTTGCAGTACAGTGATCCCTCACTTATCGCGGTTAATGGGTTCCAGAACCGACCGCGAAAAGTGAAAAACCGCGAAGTAGCGTCACCCCTAATGACGTCACCCATAAATAATACGTACGTTCATTCTCTCACTCTCTCTCTCATATGATACGTGTGTGTGTGTGTGTGTGTAAGTGTACATACACTACCGTTCAAAAGTTTGGGGTCACTTAGAAATTTCCTTATTTTTGAAAGAAAAGCACTGTTTTTTTGAATGAAAATAACTTTAAACTAATCAGAAATACACTCTAATATCTAATGTACATTGCTAATGTGGTAAATGACTATTCTAGCTGCAAATGTCTGGTTTTTGGTGCAATATCTACATAGGTGTATAGAGGCCCATTTCCAGCAACTATCACTCCAGTGTTCTAATGGTACAATGTGTTTGCTCATTGCGTCAGAAGGCTAATGGATGATTAGAAAACCCTTGTGCAATCATATTAGCACAGCTGAAAACAGTTTAGCTGGTTAGAAAAGCTATAAAACTGACCTTCCTTTGAGCAGGTTGAGTATCTGGAAAAAATTATTATTTCAAATACAAATCATTATTTCTAACCTTGTCAATGTCTTGACTATATTTTCTATTCATTTTACAACTCATGGTGGTAAATAAGTGTGACTTTTCATGGAAAACACAAAATAATTGTCTGGGTGACCCCAAACTTTTGAACGGTAGTGTACATACGTAGATGTAAATAAAGTGTACATAAATATGTTTTTAGAACTCTTTTATTCTTATAACAAGATACGTAACTCAAGATGAAGATGATTTACTGCACAGGTTAATGAGAGCTTTACTGCTCCTCAGGTGACGCCTCATCGTGAGGTGCTAGAGGCGCAGCATCGTCGAGGGCAGCTTCCGATAGAGCTGGAGAAGCTGCAGGAGGCGGCATAGTGGCTCGACGAGAAGACTGTTTCGCACAAAATGGCACAAGAGAACAGCAAGAAGTTCCACGTGGCGAGACTAAGCAACACGAGCGATAAAGAGCAATGAATGCGGTCTTCCTTCGTTGCATGGGCGTTTGGCAGGGAGAGCAGGTGGGTGAAACGTCTCGGCCAATCAGCTTGCGAGATTTCCGAGCCGAGCCAACACGAGAACAGCGAACAGAGAGGTGGATTTTGAGTTGTGCGGGCTCTCAGTGTTGATACCTGATGGTCTAATGTAGTCTCCCTGCCTTCTGCTAGCGCCCGCCCATTATTTCTCAATTTTGAATTTTTGATGAATATTTTTGAAAAATCCGCGATGCACTGAGGGCGCGAAAGGTGAGGCGCGAAGTAGCGAGGGATCACTGTATTTCATTAATCTTTGATCTAAATATGAGTGCATGGATTATAATTATGTATAAGAAATGTTATGTTCATGAGTGTTAGTCAAACAAGTGTAATATCAGTAGTAATGATAAATGCATGATCACTGAATATTAGCCAAGTCATTTAATTTAGTTAGATCTTATAGCGAGCACCTAATTTTATAAGAACTGAATGAGTATTGATTCTTCTCTGCATATTCATGGGATGGTGTCTTCGTTTGATTGGCTGCTCTCAAACAAAGAAATGTTTTCAGATTGGATGGCGGCCATTTCAAACCGCTTTCTACAAAGTTGATTGGTCTGTCTTGCAACCAGCCCACGTTTTATGACCCAACGGCGCGCTCAGTTAAAAGGAGTGAGGAGCCGCCCTGCATGCAAGAAAGAGACAGAAGAGAAGATTAAATGTTAGATCGAAAAGAGACAGAATGAGATCAGAGATGTCTGGGAAGATTAGGAACTAGATTAAGATTAAAGAAGCAGAATAGCGATCTAGATCTCAGAGGAAAATTTTTATTCCACCGTTTCAAGGTTCCGTGTAGTTTTATTTTATCTAAATTGTTCTGTGTGAAGTTTGTCAAATTCTGCGTTAGTTTTTCTGGTTACTGAGGAGAAACCACCTTTTTCTTTAGAGCTTGCTTTCTCAGAGAATCAAATTCTCAAAAATAATTTTTTCCTTCACCTCAGAAGCCAATCTTATCCTAGTAAATGTTTTTTTCAGATTTTCTGACTTTTCACGCCGTTAAAGTGGACCTTTAATTTTCCTAATTTAAAGTGAACAGAGATTGTGTTTTTGGACTCTCTTTCCAGCCTCATACCCACCTGACTGAGAAGTTTCTCCTTCAGTTTTTTTTGGTCTATCCCGCTACAAGAGACCTCAAATTCGGACTCGTACGCCGCTCGGGGACAATTCGCCACTGCTGCCACGGTCCTGTACGAGCCCCCGGCTGGGTCAACACTGCTTACGGCTGTGAGGAAGCATAGCAGCAGCCACTTTCTCCCGATGTCCCGACTTCAACTCAGCTGGTACCGACCCTCTGAAAACGTGGACCTACAGCTGTTTTGTAAGTGAAACCCCTTTCCTATCTGCTGGGTTAAAAACGTGATGTCCGAACAATTAAATTACAATTGAATATAACCAGTATTTCATGGTACAATTAGCCTCTCAGCCACAGGATAAAGCTATAAACTGAAGGAAGACTCTTAGTCATTTTTAAGTAACTTCCCTTAATTTTTATAGATTAATTCAGACGTTCATTTTTAGATAATCAGCTTATGAATTTTCCCCATAAAACTGCGTTCTGTTTTGTTAGACATTCCAGCCTCATTTACCGTTGAAACATAAGTCTGGTTTCTCCTTGGTTCTACAAAGGTTTCACACTAGATTTCATGTTCAGGAAAACAATAACAGTTTTTGTGATATTGGACACCTGTTATCATTTGAATCTGTTTATCCATCATTTGAATGCCATATCATGTAACCTGAATGAGTTTAATAAAAGAGTGAATGAGAGAAGTTGAAGCGTTTTCCTTCGCGTATATCTGTTTCTTAGGTCATGGCAGGAGTAGAACTCCCTTAAATTTTGAGACTGATCCATTAAGTAATTGAAGGTATAAAATTAATTAAAACTAGGTTTAACCACTTGCACTCCGGGCAATTTTCCTAAAAATGCCAAAAAATAACGTGCCCAAAGTAAATCGAAAGCTGTTATTCAACCCTTTGCAGCATCTTCATGGGGTTGGTCTCATTTAAAAGAAAACACTTTGAATTTTTTGGCAAAAAAAACATAATCTCTCTACGTGCTCCGGCCACTGAGTTACAGTCATCTAAACATACTGAACTTGAAGAAAAAAAAATTGGACACTGGTTTTTTTTGGATACAAATGCTTGTAAATAACACACAGCTGTCCGATCCGGCTGGAAAATGCAACAGAAATGTAGAACCAAGTGTTATCCAGCTGAGATCCAAATTTGGTAACAATACCACAAAAAATGAATATTTTACACAGCTTTGTTCTCAGGCTGTTCCCAGGCGTTTTGGAACTGTGCCAAATTGTGCCAAATGGCACAGTTTGGAAAAACGTCTGTAACTTTTGAATAATTCAATGTGGAATCTTCATTTTAGGCTCTAATGAAAGGTCACACTCAGGGCTGTGTCTGTGTGTGTGTGTGTGTGGGCGGGGGGGTCATTCCCCCCCCCCGCTACCAAGGACCGACTTCGGCCCTCGCTACAGACGGATTACACTCCTTGCATGTTTTCACAGCGGCTCCCCCCCCCCTCACTACTGTGTGTGTGTGTGTGGGGGGGGAACCGTGAACGGACCGTGAACGCCCCCCCCCCCTCGCTACAGAAGAGGGCCATCGCTACATGATGGAATAGACTGATATGCTTCCCCCCGCAGACCGGGGGGCGTTCGGACCGTGAACGCCCCCCCCGCTCCTCTTCTGCAGCGGGGGGGGGGGGGGCGTTCACGGTCCGAACACGGCAAATGAACCGTTTATCGCGCCGCACGCACTTCGTAATTCGTGCGCAGTACAGTTGTAATTTACCGATCGGTCAAAAGTCATTTTTGGATTACAGTTTTCAGGGATAAATAATAATTTAGCTTATAACACCTTACCTCTTCAAAGCAGCAGAGTCGTGGCGAACATCTCTTCCCCCAACGCGACGCTGCTCCGCTCGGGGATCTCGATCAACATAATTCCATTATTGCCGTTTTGGCGAATGATTTACGACTTTTGTCGTCGGCCTCCGTCTATTCTGCTGGAATGAGTGCAGGTTCCACTTGTGGGTGTTCTCCATGCTGCTGGGTGAGCCTGGGTCTGTAGTAGATTCGTCCAGCGTCCTTTGTTTTCATCTGCTGCAGCAGTAAATATCGCTTCACCCAGCCTGAATTTCTGTGCTTCAATTGGCTCCTGCGTTCACAGTAGGCGGGTCCTCCTTCCTAGATTTTCATTCATTGGCTCCTCAAAGTTTCAGAAACCCAATTCAAGGCTTTTATTAGTCGAATGAGAGGTCAATCAGATGAACTAATCTGTTCGCGGCTGTCTCTGCAGTTTTTTTTTGAGTGGCGCTTGGACGCCACTACATCACCATCACCACCATCATGCGTCATGCGTCCAAGCGCGCACGAGGGCGCACGAGAGCGCCCTCGTGCGCGCTTGGACGCAGAGACTTGCCTGCCCGCGGAACAACGGAGCGCAAGTGGTTAATGTAAGTGTCCGTTAGGACTGGTGCCCCTTTTACGAGTGCTCTATTTATTTTATTTAGCGAGTGCAGGAGTGACGGTTTAACTCCGCCCCCTTTCACACCCACTATTAAATAAGATAAATATTTCCTGTACCTTATCATGATATTTTATTAAATATCCCCTACATTAAATTGAAAGTTAATTTGTTTGAATCAAACCACAGTTTAAGCTTTCTTAATGCCTTTCCAAGTGTATCCAAAAGTTGCTTCAAATTCCTTCCACTGCATAATAAATTAGTATCATCTGCAAACAATATTAAATCCCATTTTTCCGAAACTTTACATATATCATTTATATACAGATTGAATAACAATGGCCCCAAAACTGAACCTTGTGGAACTCCACAAGTAACCTTCAGTAACTGCGAGTTTTTGCTACCTACACATACGTACTGATATCTGTTCTTTAAGTAACTACATAACCAGGACAGTGCTACCCCCCCAATACCATAATTTTGTAGTTTCCTTAACAATAATTTATGATCCACTGTATCAGATGCTTTTTTTAAGATCCAGGAATACCCCAACTGAATGCTCTTTATTTTCTACAGCAGTTGATATTTTTTCTATAAATTCCATTAGAGCAAATGCAGTTGTCTACTTGTGTCTGAACCCGTATTGCTGTTCACACAATAAATTATTATTTATTATGAAGTTGTCAATTCTATCGTATAATATTTTTTTGAGTATCTTTGAAAATTTCGGCAATAGTGAAATACTGTAGGCCTATAGTTTGAAAATTCCCCGCTGTCACCCGTCTTGTGTATCGGAATTACTTTGGCTATTTTCATTGCTTTGGGAAATACAGTATACCTGTTTGGAGAGACAGGTTACAGATATGCGTGAGTGACTTCACTAAGCATTCAATGATAGTTTTGACTAAAAGCATGTCAATACCGTCACAATCCGTAGATGTTTTACTTTTAAATGATTTAACAATTTTAATGACCTCTTTCTAGTCTGTGTTCTTTATTGAATTGAATTGAATTTATTTTATTCGGTAATAATAATAATAATAAACATATACAATACAATAAGAACACACAAAAGAACAACCGAAAGGGTGTAGGCTGAAGCTAGTGCTTATATAATGTCTACCCCATTACAATTTTAAAATCAATAACATAAAAATTTAAGTCTTACCCAAAATCAACAAAGAAAATCAAATAGAACAAGTAGACAAAAAAAAAAAAACCAAACAAAACTTTTAAGTTATTACAAATTTATCTCCCAACATTTACAGTGAGATACTGGGAGATTTTCTCATCTTTGCACAATTTTTTTGAATTGCTTCAAAGTTGAACATGTTTTAATATTTTCAGAGCAACAGTTCCACAGTTTAACTCCAGTGACAGACATGCAATGATACTCTGTATTTGTTCTAACCTTTGGCTTATTAAAAACAGAGTTACCTCTTAACTCATATTTGCTTTCCCTTTTTTTTAAACAGTCTCTGAATATTTACAGGTAATTGGTTATTATTTGCTTTGTACATGATTTGAATGACATTATAATCTACCAGATCTCTAAATTTAAGAGTATGTAATTGAATGAATATTGGATTTGTTGGTTCATGGTAAGGTTTCTTTGATACAGTGCATACGGCTTTTTTCTGTAGTAAAAAGATTAAGTTTGTGTTTGTTTTATACAGTATGTGTTTCCCCAGATCTCCACACAGTATGTCATAAAAGGAACTATCAGTGAATTATATAAAATGCAAAGAGATTTCTGACACAGGAGATCCTTCACTTTATACAGTACGGCAATGGATTTGGCATTTTAGTTTTGACATAATTTATGTGTGATTTCCAG
Organism: Pholidichthys leucotaenia; assembly: GCA_020510985.1. Taxonomy (NCBI): domain Eukaryota; kingdom Metazoa; phylum Chordata; class Actinopteri; order Cichliformes; family Pholidichthyidae; genus Pholidichthys; species Pholidichthys leucotaenia. Next base: position 264,245,336 of record CM035842.1, read on the forward strand.
TTTAGTTTGTTATCAACAATGACCCCTAGGAACTTGGTTTCCAAAACTGTGTCAATTTCAACATTGTTTATTTTAATTTTTCTGTGATTATATAATTTGCGGTTTCCACATATTATACATTTTGTTTTTCCAAGGTGAATAGATAATTTATTGGCAGTGAACCATTGATTGATTTGTTTAAGTTCATTTTCTACTGAATCCAGAAGCTGCTTAAGATTTTCTCCACTACAAAAAAAAGTTGTGTCATCTGCAAATAAAATACACTTGAGCAACTTAGACACAGAACATAAATCATTAATATACAAAATAAACAGCAATGGACCAAGCACAGAACCCTGTGGTACCCCACACGTCATCTTCAGCAACTCAGAGTCTGTATTATTCACATGAACATATTGATATCTGTCTTCTAAATAGCTGTGTAACCAGTCAAAAGCAATTTCTCTGATGCCATACTTATGTAATTTACTGAGGAGTAATTTATGGTCAACTGTATCAAATGCCTTTTGTAAGTTCAGAAATATTCCAATGGTGTATTCTCTTCTATCTGTTGCATCCGTAATCTGTTCCACAAAGTCCATGAGTGCCAGTGTGGTGGTCCGGTTCTTCCTGAATCCATACTGTTGTTCACAGAGTATATTGTGCTTATTAATGAAATCATTTAGTCTCTTAACAAATATTTTTTCCAGTATTTTTGAGAACTGAGGTAACAAGGAGATGGGTCTGTAGTTTGACAATGAGTGTTTGTCACCAGTCTTATACAGAGGAATGACTCTTGCTATTTTCATTTTCTTTGGAAATTTACCAGCAGTAAGTGACATGTTGCATATAAAAGTGAAGTGTTTAACAATACAATCAATAATACATTTAACCAAGAACATACTGAAATCATTACAATCAGTTGATTTTTTTGTCTTTGAATTTGTTAACAATGTCAAGAATTTCTTTTTCATCTGTTTCTTTCATAAACATTGTCACCATGGGTTGAGATGCCGTCTCGGCGCTCAGCCCATGTTTTCCCTCATCCCTGCTTCCCATTGAGCAGCGTCTCAGCAGGCTCCCAGCTGGCAGCATTACGGACGGCTGGGGCCAATTAGTCCTCATCAGCTGGGGCGCTGCCAATGAGAATAAATAGGAGCAGCCTCGATGACTCGGGGCTGCGACATAAGCACTGCTAGGCTGGAGCCCCTTTGTCTGGTGCCAGCCCCTGCCTCATCTTCAGCACAACTCGTAAGTGTTTCCCGTAAGGAGTTTATGCCTTGGTACCCCCATGTCCGGTGCTAACCCACTACTTGCCTTACTGTATCACTTGGGAGTACCAACTTGTAAGAGTGATCTGTGTATTGGAGTCCTTTGCCCAGTGCTAGCTCTCTATTCTTCTGGCTGCTTAACCCGTGAGTGTTACCTGCTGTGAGCCCTCTTGTTGTGTACCCCTACGCCCGGTGCCAACGGTGTTCTCTGTCGCTGTACTGCTCATGAGTGTTATTGTGTTGAGTATCTGTGCTTCCCTCATCCCTCACCCTTACCTTCAATAAAACATCATGACTCACTGGCTCACCCTTGGCTCTTATTGCTCGGCTCCCTAGAGCCGGGTGTGACAGTATGTCGCAGCCAGACGAGTTACCGGCGGCCGTGAGTCGCCGTGGAATTGTACCTTTCTGTCCGGGTGTCAGCGCTGCTAGCATGCCGTTTCCCAGGAGTCACTTCCGGCGCCAGGGCGACGAGCTGAGGTCCACCTCGGAGGCTGTCGACGGGACGCTCTTCACCCTGCACGACGCCTCCAACGCGAGACGCTGGCATCCGGGCCGGGCAGAGGAACTCCTGGACTGTTACCCTCATTCTGTGTACCATCTCGAGGACAGTGCCAGGATAGACGCCACAGGTACACAGCGAGAGAAGCTCCGCGGGTTGGATGGAAATCCCGGCAGGAAGCCGAAGTGGGCGACGTTTCCCCCCGCTTCGGGATCCCGTTCCTGCCGCCATTCCAGTCCGGGAGTTCGCGCCAACCAGAGGGCTTCCCCGGACCTGCGCCACGTCACTCGGGATTCCCTTCAAGGAGCCGCAGCTGACAGCAGTTATCTCTGGGGTCGAGTGGCTGTCGCGAGCTCCACTGTGTTTCCTGTCACCACCTTCAGGCATGTGGCGGCGGCAGTGAGATTGATGGAGAGGACTCCAGGGCTACGAAGCTTTCCCGTGCTCGACGCCTTCCTCGCCTCGATCTCCGATCTGGAGCGGCGATTCCTGGGTTCCCCCCTCGCTTCGTCCCCTGGGAATAGCCGTCATCACATCGCCGAGTCACCTCTGCACGAACCTCGTCCGGATCCAGTTCTGGGCCGCCGTCAGGACCGTTCCTCCCATGCAGCTGTCACCTCTTCGCCTCATCAGTGTGGAGCTTTCACAGCCTCGTTCCCTGAGCCTCATTTCCCCGCTGTCATCCCTGGACATTCGGGCTGGCTCACCCCGGCTGTTTCCCCCTCCTCCTCGACGCGCTTCCTGACTGCTGAGTGTGCCTGGAATTCCGGCCTGGCGAGCTCTCTGCTGGAGACAACGCGAGCGACCCTCAGACGAATTCCCGGGGGGTCCTCCGTTATCGCCGGGCGGGGAGAGGAAGAAGCAGTATCCACTACAGCAGGTGATACTCAACCTCCAGGAGGCAGGCAAGTCATAGTTTTGTCACATCTGTTTAATGATTTGCTCTGTCACATTCCTGGAGGAGGAGTTCAGGGTTCGCAGCTCCCTGAACTCCCCCCACCTGCTGTAACCTGTGCTCCTAATCCCGCATCCTCTGTGTCTCTCTCCGCCGAGCGATCCCCGGCTCCGGGTCAACGTGGTGGGCTAAGGAGAGGGCCTGTGGTTCCGCAGCTACGTTGCGGACGGAGGAGGGGGACTGACTGCTGCGTGGAGTCTGCGCCGACGACTGAGCGTCCCCGGGTCTCCATAGAGGAGCAATTCGGTCCAGCGGGACGAGATTCTTCTGGCTACACGCCGAGTGGATCATCGGCGGGGTTACCGGAGCTGGAGGAATCTCAAGCTGCGCTGACCATCGTGCTGGCTGCGGGGCCCGACGCGGCTGGATGGGAGCCTGACAACGACCTCCTGACGACGGATCCCGGATCTTCGCAGTCCTGGACGGCGTCAGAACCCGAGATCAGGCGAGTGCTCTCCTTTCTTTTCTCCCTTTTTATCTTTGAGCACTTCAGCCTGTCTCTAGGGGAGACGAGCCGGGTGCAGCCGCCCGCTGCGTCTGAGTTTGTCTCGCCGGGTTCTGGCGTTGCCGGTGATCCTGATCCCGGTTCTGTTTTCTCTTCTGAGCCTTCTTTCAGGGTCACCGGCGAGGAGTTGCTGTTCCTCGTGGTGCTGGAGGGTCCAGGTTCAACGTTGCAGGTCGGTTCTGGTGCAGTGTCCAATGTGGGTTCGCCTGAGACCCAATCGGGGTCCAACGTGGGTTCGCCTAAGGCCCGATCGGGGTCCGACATGGGTGCTGCCCCAGTGTTGTCCAGGTCCGGTGAGGAGGTGGCCGTTTCCCTGCGGCCTGACGCTCGTCGCCCTCGTCATCGGCTCTCCCCTGAGCCTCTTCCACCGGGATCCGCTCTGACCCTTCGTCCGTCTCAACGGTCCTGGTGGTTGAGTGATGCGGGTCGACGACCCGACCCACAAAACTTTCGGTTCGGTGATCTGGTTCCCCCCACTGGTCTGTGTTTGCCTTTGGGCGGCCTGGTTCGGCTGCCGGTGGACTGGATTCCTGGGATCTGGGTCCGGAGTTCGCCGTCCGAACATTTCCCTTTCCCTGGTTCGCCAACTGGACAATGGGCGGGGAGATCTCCGGAGCCATCTCGGCCATTTTTGGACTCTGCCTGCCATATTCCTCGGGTGTCACTTTTTCTTTTATCATTATTTAGGTCACTCGGGTGTAATATTTTGTCCTGTTGGTGGATGTGTTTTCATAGTGCTGTGTGTTTTCCATTCCTCGTACTCAGCATTTTACTTTTTGTACCATGTTTTTAGCCTCGTCCTTGCATTGTAGAGTTATGTTTTGTTTCCTATCAGACCATACTCTGCAGTTGTCCGTTCGTTCCAGTCACTTTCACTTCTTTAGGTGACTGTGGGTATTTCTATATCCGTAGTGCTGTGGGTTTTCCTTTGCCCGTACTCAGCATTTCCTTTTTCTTTAGGTGACTGTGGGTATTTCTATATCCATAGTGCTGTGGGTTTTCCTTTGCCCGTACTCAGCATTTCCTTCTTCTTTAGGTGACTGTGGGTATTTCTATATCCATAGTGCTGTGGGTTTTCCTTTGCCCGTACTCAGCATTTCCTTTTTCTTTAGGTGACTGTGGGTATTTCTATATCCGTAGTGCTGTGGGTTTTCCTTTGCCCGCACTCAGCATTTCCTTCTTCTTTAGGTGACTGTGGGTATTTCTATATCCGTAGTGCTGTGGGTTTTCCTTTGCCCGTACTCAGCATTTCCTTTTTCTTTAGGTGACTGTGGGTATTTCTATATCCGTAGTGCTGTGGGTTTTCCTTTGCCCGTACTCAGCATTTCCTTTTTCTTTAGGTGACTGGGGGTATTTCTATATCCGTAGTGCTGTGGGTTTTCCTTAGCCCGTACTCAGCATTTCACTTTTCTTGGTGACTGTGTGTATGTATATTTATTAGCGCTGTGTATTGTGTTTTTCCCTCATTAACCATTCTCAGCGTTTTCGCCCTGTTACCTTTTTAGTGGGTTTTTTTCCTTGCTCTGGGTCACGCATTGTTGGTACTCTCTGAGTAGTGTGTAACCGGCGTTCTGACCCAGTTTTTCTCCCCATCTGTGCCCTGGGTTTTTTTTTTTTTCCTTTTTTTTGGTGCGATGTAGAGTGCTGTGTTTGGGTTTTTCTTTTGCCCTGTTACCCTACATTGGCCTGTTGGTGTTCCCCTTGCTCCGTCCCCTCCGGCCCTGCCTCCCTTCCTCCCGCCCTAGGTGGGGGGGGGGCTGGGATGTTTCTGGTCGTTCAGGAGCTCGACCTTGAGGGGGAGGCTCTGTCACCATGGGTTGAGATGCCGTCTCGGCGCTCAGCCCATGTTTTCCCTCATCCCTGCTTCCCATTGAGCAGCGTCTCAGCAGGCTCCCAGCTGGCAGCATTACAGACAGCTGGGGCCAATTAGTCCTCATCAGCTGGGGCGCTGCCAATGAGAATAAATAGGAGCAGCCTCGATGACTCGGGGCTGCGACATAAGCACTGCTAGGCTGGAGCCCCTTCGTCTGGTGCCAGCCCCTGCCTCATCTTCAGCACAACTCGTAAGTGTTTCCCGTAAGGAGTTTATGCCTTGGTACCCCCATGTCCGGTGCTAACCCGCTACTTGCCTTACTGTATCACTTGGGAGTACCACCTTGTAAGAGTGATCTGTGTATTGGAGTCCTTTGCCCAGTGCCAGCTCTCTATTCTTCTGGCTGCTTAACCCGTGAGTGTTACCTGCTGTGAGCCCTCTTGTTGTGTACCCCTATGCCCGGTGCCAACAGTGTTCTCTGTCGCTGTACTGCTCATGAGTGTTATTGTGTTGAGTATCTGTGCTTCCCTCATCCCTCACCCTTACCTTCAATAAAACATCATGACTCACTGGCTCGCCCTTGGCTCTTATTGCTCGGCTCCCTAGAGCCGGGTGTGACAAACATTGAGTAAGTGTTTGTGTTGACGACATTGTCAGCGCCACCTGCATTTGCTGATGATACAGTGGAGTTGGCGATCTTTTTTCCTATATTAAAATATTCATTAAACGTGTTGGAGATCAAGCTATTTTCATTGATTATTCCATTATCTGAATTTAAATAAGAGATGTAGTTGGAATTTAGTTTTCCTCTCTTTGTTATATTATTTAACACCTTCCATATATTACATGTATTAGTTTTATTTTCCAATAATTTACTGTAATATGGTTTTTTACTCGATCTTAAAATACTAATGAGTTTATAAGTCTTGTATTTCTTTTCTGCTTCCACAGTTCTTAATTTCAGAAACGTTTTGTATAACAAGTTTTTCTTTTTACAAGCATTTTGCAGGCCCTTGGTGATCCAAGGCTTATCTCTGTATTTAACTTTAGTTTCCTTTACCACTAGAAGGCAGTGTTTATTATATAGTTGTGATAAAATAGAGACAAATCCTCCACATGCTGTATCAATGTCGTCAACATAAACACCGCTCCAGTCTTGTATTTTTAGATCATTTCTAAGATTGTTGATTGCGGTTTCTGTTACAAGTCGTTTAAAAACCTTATCTATTTCAACGTTATGTGTTACACCAGTGTGTGAAGAAATAAAAATAGGCAGATGGTCTGTCACATTCATTCATTCATTCATTCATCTTCTTCCGCTTAATCCTTTTCGGGTCGCGGGGGGGCTAGAGCCTATCCCAGCATCTTTGGGCGAGAGGCAGGGTACACCCTGGACAGATCGCCAGTCCATCGCAGGGCCAACACAGAGAGACAGACAACCATTCACTCTCACAGTCATACCTAAGGACAATTTAGAATCCCCAGTTTTGATGCCAATTAACCTAACTTGCATGTTTTTGGCATGTGGGAGGAAACCGGAGAAATCCCGGAGTAAACCCACGCAGACACGGGGAGAACATACAAACTCCACACAGATCACTGTCGGTCGGGGGCTGGGATCGAACCTAGGATCCCCCGGCCAAGGGTGAGTTGCTGTGCTGCCGCAGTGCTAACCACTCCACCACCGCGCCGCCCATGGAGGGAAATGTAATTGCTGGTCTTATTATCAATGATGGTCTGTCACATAATAATAATAAGACCAGCAGTTACATTCTCCTCAGTGACATTTGTGAAAATGTTATCAATAAGCGTTGCTGAATGTGTTGTTATTCTAGTGGGGTATGTTATTAAAGGGTAGAAACCCATACAAAACATGGAATTTATGAATTCACTTATTTGGATTTAATAAGTCAATATTGAAGTCTCCACAAATAAATACCATCTTCTTATTACCTACTGCACTGAAAAGCTCAGACAATTTTTCTTTGAAAATGTCAATATCAGCACCCGGTGCTCTATAAATGCAACTTATTATGATGTTTTTTGTAGTTGTAATTAATTCCACAGTTACACACTCCATGATGTCTTCCATTTCAAAAGACATATTTTCTACAACTTGGCTTTGGTAGCAGGACCTGATACGGTATATAAAGGACCTGATATTTATGAAGAAGGAGTCTTTTATAGCAATGTTTTTGCTCACTGTATCACTTGTAGGTGCCGTAATGGGTATTTCTCATGCCAAATTAGGATCAATGTTAACAAAAAAATTATTAAATTCATCTACAGGTGAGTCTGCAGAGTCTTTCAATCTCTACACCATTTACTGCAAAGTGTGCAGTTGATATTTTTTCTTTATAGAAAAAATATCAACTGCTGTTGAAAATAAACAGTATTCAGTTGGGGTATTCCTGGAGCTTAAAAAAGCGTTTGATACAGTGGATCATAAATTATTATTAAAGAAACTACAAAATTATGGTATTGGGGGGTAGCACTGTCCTGGTTATGTAGTTACTTAAAGAACAGGTATCAGTATGTATGCATTGGTAGCAAAAACTCACAGTTACTGAAGGTTATTTGCGGAGTCCCACAGAGTTCAGTTTTTGGGCCATTGTTATTCAGTATGTGTATAAATGACATATGTAAAGTTTTGGAAAAAATGGATTTAATATTGTTTGCAGATGACACTAATTTATTATGCAGTGGAAGCAATTTGGAACAACTTTTGGATACACTCGGAAAGGAATAAGGAAAGCTCAAACTGGTTTGATTCAAACAAATTAACGCTCAATTTAAGTAAGACAAAGTTTATCATTTTTAACAACCATCACAACAACTCAGCATCTAAACTCAGTGTAAATGGTGTAGAGATTGAAAGGGTATCCGAAATTAAATTTCTTGGAGTAATAATTGATGATAAACTGTGCTGGAAGTCACATATTAATTATATTAAAGGTAAAATATCCAAATCAATCGCAATACTACACAGAGTGAAATATTTGCTGAATCAACTCAGACTACACTACCGTTCAAAAGTTTGGGGTCACCCAGACAATTATTTTGTGTTTTCCATGAAAAGTCACACTTATTTACCACCATGAGTTGTAAAATGAATAGAAAATATAGTCAAGACATTGACAAGGTTAGAAATAATGATTTGTATTTGAAATAATAATTTTTTCCAGATACTCAACCTGCTCAAAGGAAGGTCAGTTTTATAGCTTTTCTAACCAGCTAAACTGTTTTCAGCTGTGCTAATATGATTGCACAAGGGTTTTCTAATCATCCATTAGCCTTCTGACACAATGAGCAAACACATTGTACCATTAGAACAATGGAGTGATAGTTGCTGGAAATGGGCCTCTATACACCTATGTAGATATTGCACCAAAAACCAGACATTTGCAGCTAGAATAGTCATTTACCACATTAGCAATGCATATTAGATATTAGAGTGTATTTCTGATTACTTTAAAGTTATTTTCATTGAAAAAAACAGTGCTTTTCTTTCAAAAATAAGGAAATTTCTAAGTGACCCCAAACTTTTGAACGGTAGTGTATATACTTTGTATCATTCATTAATACTCCCATACATGACATATTGTACTGAAGTATGGGGAAATACATATAAAACAAACATATATCCAGTCTTTATGCTTCAGAAGAGAGCTATTAGAATAATAAACAAAGCTGCTTACAGGGAACCAACAAACCCACTTTTGCTTAAATTAAAAGCTCTCAAGTTGAAAGATTTGGTTGACTTTAAAACTGCAGTAATAATGTTTAAAGTGAAGAATCTATCACTGCCCGTAAATATCCAAAAGTTGTTCCAAATAAGGGAGACACTATCATTTCAGAGGAACATGTGTATTTCAAAAACCTTCAGTGAGAACTACCGCCAAGCAACACTGTGTCTCAGTGCAAGGAGTCAGACTGTGGAACGCTTTTGGACCTGAATTAAAATCATGTACAACGCTTGGACAATTTAAACAAAAACTAAAGGAAGAAATACTCCAAACATACAGTATATATAAGATGACATGTAAAATCACATAAGAATTATCATATCCAGTCTGTGTTGTGCTGTTGCTTAGTTTTTTGTTTTTTTTGTCACGTTTTGTCTTAGCTTTGTTCCGAATTGTAATCGCTCCTGTTTTGTTTTTTCTTTTGAATTCTTGGATGGAATATGGGTGGGCAATATAAGCTGCGGCTTCAACCATCACCCATTTTGGATAACTTATGTTGAACTGTATAATCAGAGGAGTTATTGTTTAATTTGACCTTGTTAGATTTTTTTCACTTTCTTTTAATCTTTACTTTTAATCTATCCGAAATAAAGATTGATTCATTCAAAAAGTCTGCATTCACACTCTGTCGTTTTTTGTTTTTTTTGTTTGTTTTTTGAAAGATTGGTTGGGTAGCTTGTATTTCTGTTTTTATTTCCAAGAATATTGTTAAGTATTGTCCATGTATTTTTAGTGTTATCTTTGTTTTTCTCCAATTCTTTACTGTAATATTCCCTTTTACTACATCCCATTATATATATTAACTTATTTTTGTATGTTTTATACCGCTGCTCTGCTTCCTTTGTCCTTTTCTTTAGAAAAGTTTTATATAATGAATTTTTCTCTTTACACACTTTTTGTAATCCTTTGGTTAACCATGGCTTGTCGACAAATTTCTGTTTAAGCTTTTTCTTTACTAATGGACAATTTTTTTTCATAAAAAGCGGTTACAATGTTCATGAATGTATCGTAGGCTTCATTGACATCTGATACATGGACTTTTGTCCAGTCTTGCTTCAGCAGGTCTTCTTTAAAAGAACTGGTTGCATTTTGTGATTTAAGATAAGATAAGATAAGCCTTTATTAGTCCCACAATGGGGAAATTCCAGGATTGCAACAGCACAGGGATAGCAACACTCAGAGCAACAATCAAGAAGACAAGAAAAACAAGAGCAGTGAATACACATATGTACATATAAATATATAAATATATAAACACACAGTGCGGAGCATTGTAGCTGGATGGAATAAATATATAAATATATATACACACAGTGCGGAGCATTGTAGCTAGATGGAATAAACAGCATAACCGTCTACTTAGTTATCCTACATAGTATGAATATGTACCCATACATATTGTCACCCTCCGTAGTGACCGATATTGTCCTAGTTGTATACTGGAGGGGACCATTGTGGAAGTCTATTGCGTCTTTTGCATTCAATACTATTAGGTCGTCACATTTTTTTGCTATCTCTGCGAACAGCCCTGCTTAGGTTATACAGTCTGACAGCCGTAGGTAGGAAGGACCTGTGAAACCTCTCAGTCGCGCACCTAGGATGATATAGTCTGCTGCTAAATGAGCTCCTCAGTGCGTTCAGTATGTCCTGCATAGGGTGGGACTCGGACTCGGACTCCAGCAGAGATGACACTTTAGCCACCATCCTTCTCTCTCCTATCTCCTCCACTGGGTCAAGGTGCTGCCCCAGGACAGAGCTAGCTGTTATAGCATTTATATCTGAAAGATTTTAAAGTTTTTTCTCTATTGGCCCCTGTGTGGCCATGGATAAGTGCAAAGACTGGCAAATGGTCACTAGAAAACTTATTTGATTTGTGAGTTTATTCTTGACATATTATTTTTTCTCATAAATTTATGAAATTAAGGACTTTTCTCTTGTAAATTTGAAAGATTTTTTGTCACTTAAATTGTGACACATCCTGTTTATGGGGACGGCAGTGGCTCAGGAGGTAGAGCAGGTTGTCCAATAAACGCATGGTTGGCGGTTCGAATCCCGCTCTCCCCAGATATCCTGCCGTTGTGTCCCTGGGCAAGACACTTCACCCCTAATTGCTCCTGGTGGGTCTGGAAGTGCCATGTTAGGCAGCATGCTGCCGTCAGTGTGTGTGAATGGGTGGATAGCAGGGTCTGTAAAGTGCTTTGGTCATCAAGAGATGAGAATAAAAGCGCTATATAAGTGAATACCATTTATCTCCACTTTGGACAGCACAGACCGCCTCAGGACTGCTCCAGCCCGTAAGTTCATTTGCCTTTCTCCTCGTGCCTCCTGCGGCACTAGGCATTCTCCCCTCTTGGCATGTTGAGCGTCTTTGAGGCGTCCCTGTTCTCCTGGTACCCTCCATGACTGTTTGTTCTCTAAGACTGTTTAGCTCACCTCTCTGTTTATTCATCATAACTGTTGCTGGACTGAACTCATTATTTTTGTTCAGTAAATTGCACGCAGCTATCTCTGCATGTGGTTTTAATTCCTTCCTCCGTGCGGTGCGTAAAAGTGTACGGGGAACATAACAAAATTTATGTATATTCCTAACGAATTTGCAAAGCTTGTGGTAAAATTGTGGCTTTTTCACATATCTATTAAACTTACCTTGCAGAGCCAGAATAGAACAATGATTTGAACTCTGATTCTCAAAAAAAAAATAAAACTAAATTCATAAAATTAAAATGACCAAAGATACAGTCCTTTCTGTTGTTACACACGTGGACAAAGTTGTTGGTACCCCTCTGTTAATGAAAGAAAAACCCACAATGGTCACAGAAATAACTTGAATCTGACAAAAGTGGTAATAAATAAAAATTCTATGAAAATTAACCAATGAAAATCAGATAATGCTTTTGAATTGTGGTTCAACAGAATTATTTTAAAAAACAAACTCATGCAACAGGTCTGGACAAAAATGATGGTACCCTTAACTTAATATTTTGTTGCATAACCTTTTGAGGCAAACACTGCAATCAAACGATTTCTGTAACTGTCAATGAGACTTCTGCACCTCTCAGCAGGTATTATGGCCCACTCCTCATGAGCAAACTGCTCCAGTTGTCTCAGGTTTGAAGGGTGCCTTCTCCAGACGGCATGTTTCAGCGCCTTCCACAGATGTTCAATAGGATTTAGATCAGGGCTCATAGAAGACCACTTTAGAATAGTCCAATGTTTCACTCTTAGCAATTCTTGGGTGTTTTTAGCTGTGTGTTTTGGGTCATTATCCTGTTGCAAGACCCATGACCTGCGACTGAGACCAAGCTGTCTGACACTGGGCAGCACATTTCTCTCTAGAATACCTTGATAGTCTTGAGATTTCATTGTACCCTGCACAGATTCAAGACACCCTGTGCCAGATGCAGCAAAGCAGCCCCAGAACATAACAGAACCTCCTCCATGTTTCACAGTAGGGACAGTGTTCTTTTCTTAGTATGCTTCATTTTTGCGTCTGTGAACATAGAGCTGATGTGCCTTGCCAAAAAGTTGCAGTTTTGTCTCGTCTGTCCATAGGACATTCTCATGCCTGCCAACTATTCCGGTTTTGCCGTAATGGTTCCGGTTTTCAAGACCCCGTTCCGGGTTCCGGTTTTATTATTCAAAATTACGGTTTTTCACTAAAAAATTCAGTCAAAAATTTTAAATCGTAAAAAAAAACATGGAAAACACGAAAGCAATTCCAAACACGCTGTCGCTCGGAATCGTATCTAAATTTAGAACCAAGGCAATTGGCACTGCTTCATGTAGGTGTATTGCGCATGTGTGAGAGGTCTGAGCCAATTTTCCATGTGCAATCGCGAGGCAATCAGGTAAGAATTATACGTTTTCATCATGGAGTCTGCCGGAGAAAAATCACTAACGAGCGTGAAACACAAACGGAAATTACAGTGTTTTCGTGAGGAATACAGCAAAGCATTTCCGGGAGTTATTATTCGCTCAAGAAGGGGTGAAAATTATGCAAATTGCACTTTGTGTAGACAAGACTTTTTGATTGGACATGGCGGAATCAGCGATGTGAAAGACCACGTAAGAACGAAAAAACACAAGGCCAGTGCCAGTGACGCTAGCGGCAAACTTGAAGAACATGTGCTGTGTAATTGCAAGCCTTGTCATGCTTGGTGTATCATGTAAACACATAAAATATCAGAGCAATTTTGCCGTCATTTACGCACGTGTGTTATACAGTGCTAGTATACCCTGCTGATATTTCTAGTCTTCTAGTTACCTCCGCAAAGGAGGTTATGTGATCATCAGCGTTGGTTTGTCTGTTTGTCTGTTTCTTTGTTAGCAAGATAACTCAAAAAGTTATGGACGGATTTTCATGAAGTTTTCACAGATTGTCAGAAATGGGGTATCCTACAGATGATTAGATTTTGGTGGTGATCCGGATCACCGTCTGGATCCAGGAATTTTTTAAAGGATTCTTTTTTCTTTTTTTTTTTATTTAACATTGTGAGATAGGGCCATTTTCAGTATTTTATTTATGATGTTAAACACTGTATGGGGGGAACTGTGGCGCTTGGCGGAGGTCTGCGCTGTCCGAGTGCTTTTCTAGTATTCATAATACATCACATCTGGCCTATTCGAAGTTCTATGCAGTGTTAAGATAGTCTTTTGAATGCAAATTTAATGAATGAATGAATCTTTATTTCGGATAGATTAAAAGTAAAGATTAAAAAGAAACAGAATAATACAACAAAGGCGAAAAAATCCAACAAGGTCAAATTAAACAAGAACTCCTCTGATTATACAGTTCAACATAAGTTATCTGAAATGGGTGATGGCTGAAGCTGCAGCTTATATTGCCCACCCATATTCCATCCAAGAATTCAAAAGAAAAACAAAACAAGAGCGATTACAATTCAGAACAAAGCTAAGACAAAATGTGACAAAAAAAACCTAAGTAACAACAAAACACAGACTGGATATGACAATCCTTATGTGATTTTACATGTCATCTTGTATATATGTTTGGAGTATTTCTTCCTTTAGTTTTTGTTTAAATTGTCCAAGCGTTGTACATGATTTTAATTCAGGTCCAAAATCGTTCCATAATCTGACTCCTTGCACTGAAACAGTGTTGCTTGGTGGTAGTTCTCACTGAAGGTTTTTGAAATATACATGTTCCTCTGAAATGATATTGTTTCTCCCTTATTTGGAACAACTTTTGGATATTTGCGGGCAGCGACAGATTCTTAGCTTTAAACATTATTACTGCAGTTTTAAAGTTAACCAGATCTTTCAACTTGAGAGCTTTTAATTTAAGAAAAAGTGGGTTTGTTGGTTCCCTGTAAGCAGCTTTGTTTATTATTCTAATAGCTCTCTTCTGAAGCATAAAGACTGGATATATGTTTGTTTTATATGTATTTCCCCATACTTCAGTACAATATGTCATGTATGGGAGTATTAATGAATGATACAAAGTATATAATGTGGGTTGATTCAGCAAATATTTCGCTCTGTGTAGTATTGCAATTGATTTAGATATTTTACCTTTAATATAATTAATATATGACTTCTATGTCAAATGCTAATATTTGTTTGACACTGCGGCCCCTGGACCCTGGCTAGCTACTAGGCTTTTCAGGTTTGAAAGTTGAAGAAATATGAGGTTGTTAGCTACATTCTAACTTGATTTAATGCTAATATTTGTTTGGCGTCGGGGGGCTTCGCCCCCCTGAACCCCCCACCAGGACTTTGTCCTGGACCTACCGGGACCTGCAGCCCCTGGACCCCGGCTAGCTACTAGGCTTTTCAGGTTTGAAAGTTGAAGAAATATGAGGTTGTTAGCTACATTAACTAGATTTAATGCTAATATTTGTTTGGCAAATATTAGCATTATTATTATTAGCATTAGCATTATTAACATTAGCATCGGTGCCTGGACCCCGGCTAGCTACTAGGCTTTTCAGGTTTGAGAAGTTGGCAGGTATGCCTTCTCCCAGAAGCTTTGTGGCTTGTCAACATGCAGTTTGGCAAATTCCAGTCTGGCTTTTTTATGATTTGTTTTCAACAGTGGTGTCCTCCTTGGTCATCTCCTATGAAGTCCACTTTGGCTCAGACAACGACGGATGGTGCAATCTGACACTGATGTACCTTGACCTTGGAGTTCACCATGAATGTGTTTAGAGGTTATTCTGGGCTCTTTTGTTACCATTCGTATTATCCGTCAACTCCTGCGGCCACATCCAGGGAGGTTGGCTACAGTCCCGTGGAACTTAAATTTCTGAATAATATGTGCAGCTGTAGTCACAGAAATATCAAGCTGCTTGGAGATGGTCTTATAGCCTTTACCTTTAACATGCTTGTTTTTTCTTTTTCTTTCTGATCTCCTGAGACAACTCTCTCCTTTGCTTCCTCTGGTCCATGTTTAGTGTGGTACACACCATGTCACCAAACAGCACAGTGACTACTTGTCACCCTTTAAATAGGCCGACTGACTGATTACAAGTTTGTAGACACCTGTGATGTTAATTAGAGGGCACATCTTGGTTGAACATGTCCCTATGGTCACATTATTTTCAATCTTTTCTAGGGGTACCATCATTTTTGTCCAGGCCTGTTTCATGAGTTTGTTTTTTAAAATAATTCTGTTGAACCACAATTCAAAAGCACTGTCTGATTTTCATTGGCTAATTTTCATAGAATTTTTATTTATTACCACTTTTGTCAGATTCAAGTTATTTTTGTGACCATTGTGGGTTTTTCTTTCATTAACAGATGGGTACCAACAATTTTGTCCACGGCTGTATATACAAATTTTTATGCCTGAACTCCCCACCACCCCGATGAAAACCTCACATTTTTTTAAACCTAAATATTGGCAGGTATGCATTCTCTACTACAGTGGTTCCCAACCTTTTTCCCAGGAGCCCCCCTGCCTGTGTCACAGAAGTGCCGAGCCCCCACCAACCCACACGATCACACCAGAGGAATTAAGTCATTTTAGAACATTTATTTAGGAAAAAAATAACATCCGTTTTGTGCTTAACCTATTCCATTTGTTTTGAACTGTAGATTTGTTTTCCTTTATACTTAAACTAAATTGAATTATATGAACATGTGTATCACACACAGACAAAAAATAAATGTGGCAAATGACTGCAGTGGTATTAAAACATTTGTCCTTTTGTTTTAAGACAGCATTACTTTTAAACATGGCCTTTTTGACACCAGAAGGCAGTCTTGAGTCTTCATTGTTCATTGTCGGTAACATAAAGTTTTCATCTTTGCCAGAGGTATGAAACAGAAATGTTAACAAGAACATGACCCTTGTGAAAGCAAAAATTTCTAACAACCAAAATAATGGGTATACACACACATGACCGCATAAATCATAAAGGCCTAAAAGTCAGTCAGTATGGGCCTAATGGCAGTAGGCCCAAAAACATTCCTGTCATACACAAAGAACAAATTCCCTTGACTGCTCTTTCTCATAACACTACCCAGCAATTAACATTGCAAAAATTAATTCAATGATTCTTTGCTTTTTACTCTCTCCAGTCTGTTGATTCAGAAAAGAATATTAATGTGTACCTTGAGCTTGCATGTCTCTGACCAGGGATGCGATGTTTGGAGTGATAGTGGTGATAGCCAGTCTAAAGTCCTGGTGGACATCCAGCCTGTTCCTTACTTTTGTTTTTATAGTTAGAAAGGCACTGAAAGCTGCCTCAGACAGGTATGTAGTACCAAAAAGAATGACCCTCTTGATTGCATGTTTGGCCAGTGTAGGAGCGATGGTGTGTCCTATGACGATCCAAAACTTTTTGTATCCATTTTCCTGAAAATATTTTTTTGACACTGAATCACATTGAAGGTCACACAGCTCATCTTCACAGCCCAAGTATTCAACATCTTTGTAATTGGAAATGTAGGGGTCCATCACCCATGCTTCCTTGGATGAATATTCGTTGATGTCGGCAAAGCGACTCTTCATCTTGTCACACAGCAGGCTCATGTGGTGCGTGAAGTCCGTGCGTAAAGATGCGCGCACGGTGCCGCCGGACTGCTTCTGCAGAAGTGGAAACTGCTGCAACTCCCCTTTTGACATTTGAGCGACTCTGTACTCCAGTTTTTGCACAAAAGCATCCAGTGCGTCTTTGCATTGCAGGATGTTTGATTCAGGTCCCTGCATCCGCTTGTTTGTTTCATTGCAAAGAATGAATGTGTCCACCAGGTATGCCGCTTGGATCCAAAACACGTCTGTCAGCCGCTCATAAAGTGGCCGATTGTGGTCATGCAAGAATTCTTTAACTTTGTCTTGCAATAATAAAACGCTCAAGCACCTGTCCCCTTGACAACCATTGTACTTCAGTGTGAAGCAGTAACGTTTGGTGCGCCTCGTCCTCGCACAGTAGTGCAAAAAGTTGCTGATTAGCAGGGCGCGCTTTGATAAAGTTCACGATTTTGACAACAGTTGACAGGGTTTTACTGAGGTCTTCTAAAGTTTTTTATCTGCCAATGCTTGGTGGTGGAGAATGCAATGTAAAATGACGCATTCTGGAGCCTTTTCTTTCAGCCGTGTGTTGAATCTTTTATTTTTTTCCCCCCATCATTGCTGCGGCTCCGTCAGTGCAGCACGCCACCAGGTTCTCATAAGGCAGATTGTGAGATGTGAAATCCACAGCCGTGAAAATATCCGTGCCTGTTGTTGTTGTTGCTAGATTTGTTGACATAAGAATGTTGTAGAGGGTGCAAAGGAAAGGGTGTGGAGGCGAGGCACGAGCGTAGGTCAGCACAGATTCTTTATTTACCCTCTATCATGAATACAGCCTGTTGGCCCCAGCGTGGCCGCTGGGACCCGGTTAGTCGTGATGAGAGTAGAAGTGTAAGAGTGAAGACAGAGAGATGAGGGAGAGCAGTTCTTTTATACCTTATACAGACAGAGAGAATGCATGGCACATTAGCATATCAATTGTTATCTAATACCATTGGTCAATACACATGATGACATTGGTTGGCACAAAGATGCATGCATTCATTCCCTCTGACTGTCTCCTGTGGTTCTTTTGGTCGTGTGTCAATTGTCCTCTGCTTCCTCCGAGCCCCTGCTGGGTGTGAGGCAAGTTCCAGAAGAATGTCTCAGAGGAATGTCTCCCCGCTGTGTTTAATGTGGTGGTCGACCGATTATCGGCCAGGCCGATTATCGGGGCCGATATTTGGAATTTTGACGTATATCGGCATCGGCCTTTTTTTAAATCCGACGGGCCGATATCAAGAAATCAATTTAAAACTGGGTTATTTTGGCTCAGATGCAGCCGCGCCTCTCTCTCTCCTGCCACTTCTGTCTCCAGCCACCACCCACGGCGCCATCTGATTGGTTAAGCAAGCCACAGCATGCATAAGTGGCAGAGCCAATCTGAAGCGGAAGCTGTCCTCACACACACGGCGGAAAGGAAAGTTTTTTCGTGTGGAGAACGTACGGAGAGCAAGCACACTTGTCAAGGTAAACGCAGAAAACTCTCTCGAAATTGTAATAAACATCCCCGTGCTCTACATCTCACAACTACTACTAACGTTACAGTGAGCAGGAGAATAACATAAGAGCGGAGTAAACATTAGCGGCAGCTCTGCTAGCTCGTAGTACCTCCCCATATGTCTGTGAATTACTTGAAACAATGCTGTTGGTAATATCAATGTGGAAACAGTCCGTGATTGTAGAAGCCTGTGTGTGTGATTGTGAGAGAGAGTAAGAAATTCAATTCAGTCTTGTTTTGTTGCAGGGAAGATGCAAGGCTGACTAGCTTTTAGCATAACATTAGTTATATACATAAGTTTTTATTTAACTTTACTAGAGATGCTGCTGAGCCTGAGAACTCCCTGCACTTTTTGGTTTTTTTTGAAGTTAAAACAATGATAAGTCATTTCAGTTATATTGAAATTTTACTTTGTTTACTGTGGAAAATTTCAGGGAGCTGTTTAAGTTTTTATTTAACTTTACAAGAGTTGCTGCTGAGCCTGGGAACTCTGCAGTTTTGTTCCAACTTCAAACAAAGTTCAAAGTCATTTCAGTTATTATGAAATTTTACTTTATTTACTGTAAAAAAAAATCATGGAGCTATTATATAAGTTTTTATTACCCAAAAAGGATCAAGCGGAAGAAGATGAATGAATGAATGAACTTTACAAGAGTTGCTGCTGAGCTTGTTAACTCCCTGTACTTTTTGTTGTGTTTGAACTTAACACAAAGATAAGTTATATTTAAATGTTACTTTATTTACTGTGGAAACATTTCAGGGAGCTATTAAGTTTTTATTCAACTTCTGGAGCTATTTTTCTATTTGTTTGGTTAAATAAACGTGCTTTATGCAGTTAAACAAAGTTAAGTGTTTGTATTTTTACGCCAATTTTTACACTTTTACTGCAAATGAATATCGGCTCCAAATATCGGTTATCGGCCTCCTTAACTACTAATAATCGGTAATGGTCCTGAAAAACCCATATCGGTCGATCTCTAGTTTAGTGTCACCACAATGTCTGGTTTTAAGTCGCCATCATCGATATACTGACAATACACAATTAACAGAGCCTCGTCTGCCACCGTGGTCGTCTCATCCAGTTGAATGGAGAAGGGAATCCTCCTAAGTTTCTTGTGCAGCTGGTTTTGGCAATCTGCAGCCATTTTATCAATTCTGTCTTTGATAGTATTGTCAGAGAGGGGCACAGTCTTGACTTTATCAACTGCTTGTGCTCCACACATTTTCTCCACAATTTTTAGGCATGCAGGCTTGATCAGCTGCTCACCAATATTGTACGCCATTTTTGCCTTCGCAGTGAGCAGCGCAGTCGAATGATGCTTCAGTGGCTCTGAGTAAATCACTACCTCTCATGAACCCAGCCAGTTTGTTCTCCAGGCCTGGTTCTGATCTTCTGTGTAGTTGTGTATGGTGTTATCTTTTGAAGTTCTTGTTGTTTCTGTGTTCACTAGTTATTTTTCCGTACCCTTCGCCACTGGGTTCTGGCCGGCAGCTGTGAGGCTGTGACGCAGCCTCCTTTGGCCTACACTCGTGTGGGTGCTGTCTGACGCTTGCCGGTCTGACCATGCCCCCTCTCTCATGACAGCCAGCTGGCTCCACTCCCGGTAATTGCCTTCCCTGCACTTCGCCCAGGTGCACCTAATTTCTCTCTGCCAGTAGTGCATGTATTTAAGCACCTCTTTGCCTGCCATGCATTGCTGGACTATTGTATTGTCATTCGTATCTGTTGTGCCACTGTACACTGTGGTCTGCCTGCTTCGCGTCCCATCGTGTAGCCAGTGAGTGTACCCTGTTGTCTTTTTGTATGTCAGCTTTGTTTTTGAACTGTTTGTCCTTCGTTTGTGGTGTTTGTGTGTAACCTGCACTTAAATCTGTCTTCCTTCTACTCCTCCGTGCGCTGCGTAAAAGCGCATGGGAGGATCATGACACTGCCTACCCGTTCAAAGGATTTTCTGATAGCCTCGCGCCAGGTGCCGTTTTCTCTCAAAAAAATCCTGACTTGCACCAACGGTCTCTTGGTGTCAAGCCTCCTGATGCCGTCTCAGTTTGCTGGGCTTCATACTGTCATTAGCTAGCTTTTCACCACAAATAACACATTGTGACTGAAGAGTCTTGTGCTTCTATAAATCCATAGTTCAGGTAACTGTCGATATATTGTCTTTTTTCTTTTTTAGCTCCACGGGGTCCTCCGCACACTTACGTTTCTCAGCCATCCTCTTTCTTTGTTCGTCATTCAACAGTGATGAATAAGTTCCTCGTGTTTAGCGCTACCTACAGTGCGAGATTAAACAGGTCAGAGGTCATACACATAATGTAAATAAAATGAAAAACTTTTTTCCAACAAATTTTATTAGTTAAATACATACGCTTCACAACACGTCCGCCAAGAAATGCGTGGATAAAAAAAATCCATATAAAATATATGCTTCTTTTTTTTTTTACCCATGCATTTCATGACCTCAAAACAGACAGAGCTCCGCACCCCCTGTGAGCTCAGGCACCCCCAGGTTGGGAGACACTGCTCTACTATACCGAATAATTTTAGAAAGACCCCAAATATTCAGCATTTTGCATAATAATACTAATAAAAGCCAAGGCATACATTACCTGTAGAAGAGCTGGCTTTTCTCCTCCTCCTCACACTCTTCCGCTGACCGGGAAAAGAGGGGCAAGTAATCTGACGCTGCATTCACTTACACTAAGAAATTTCATTCTCTATTGGAACTTGTAAACAAAGTTTGAACTGAACCATTCCCGAATTTAGCAATATTCTGGGGGCCGGATGGAAAGCTGTGGCAGGCCAGATGTGGCCCTCGGGCTGCCAGTTGACATTCACAGCTCTTGAGCTCTAGAAATTTTCAAATCAAGGACTCTATATGTACTATATGAAGTTCTTTATGTACAATACACCTCATAAGTGACTAATGTTAAAACTGAAATAACAATTGTCAAAGGGGACAGGGCTTCTTGCAAAACTTGGCCAATTACAACCACAAAATAAAAAGTGAAAATTGGAAATTACCCTTCAGAATGACTTGAAAAAAACATTTTTTTCATACACTGATTTAGAAATGTGCCAATCTGGTACCAGGTACAGTTTCAGCTGCTACATAAACAAGTAATTCAGATTAATATTCCTCATCAAAATTATTGCTGCATACAGTTACAGTATGTAGCGGTAATGTTTTTATGTTACAGTAATTCCATTCAAACAGAACGGCTGCATCATGTAATCGCATTTGGTTCCACATGGTGATTAATACAATTACTGAAGTCTGTCTGGATTAAGGGATGAAAAATTCAGTGGTGTTGTAGAACTGTTAATCTCAGAATGAATCACATCAGATTAATTTTCAGTAGAAGTTCTCAGATACTCTATATCTATGTATATAGTTTAATTAAATCACCATTTGTTGCTAATTTCATAATGAACAGACTGAAACTAATTTATCCATGTGGAACAATTCAGAATTAGAAATGTTATAACTGGCCCTTTCAGGGCAGAAATCAAGACACCAATCGCCTGCTGTGAGTTTGCACATTTAATGATAACAAACAGAAATAAACCACGAGGGGTAATTTACAAATAATCTGGCAAGGCTGAGAACTGAGCAGAAATAAACAGGAATCAGACGGGGATTCCTGTCTGTGCACAGGGTGACGTCGCAGCGAGGAATGAACCCCACAAGCGAGCTTAAATAATAAGACAGGGAAACCAAACGTGGAACAGGTGTGGATGCGTGCGTGAGAAAGTGATCAGGACAACAAAACAGCTGTGACAACCCGTGAAAAGATTTGACACAAGGAAGTAACAATGGCACTGTCAAAATAAAAGTACAGAGAAGTAAACAAAGGGGACAGGCAACATAGAAGCACAAACCATAATGAATGAAAAGCAAGGACAAACACATATACAGAAAATCACCAGTGAAACCTTGAGACTCGAGCACGGCTCAGACCCGCGCTCGGAATCATAACAAGAAAAGCACTCAGAGAGCGCATATCTCCACCAAGGTTCCTTACGTCCTTCATGGATCACCTCCACAATGTAATGGGTTTGTTTTTGAGGATTCTTGCTAACACATTGTGAGAAGATAAGAGCCTTGGTGAAGGTATGCATTCTGGGATCAACACCAAAATGTTATGGGTTCCTCTGTAGCCCAAGGACCACCTCTGGTGAAAATTTCATCAAAATCCATCCAGTAGTTTTTGCATAATCCTGCTAACAGTCAGACAAACAACGGATGGACAAACAGACAGACAAGCCACTCCGATTACATAATCTCCTTGGCGGAGGTAAAAAAGGTGATGCAATCAGGTTATAGATTATTACACAACACTTAGTTCTGACTGAGCAATTTGATTGAACAATATGCCTTCTCAGTGTGTCAGTGATAGATCATAAAGTCACTCCATCTGCACATCTCCCTGCTGCATAGATAATTGTCATTAATTAGCTTGACTGGTGTTTACTTATTAAAATGTGAACATGCACATACCATGGTGTCTGCTGCATCTTTTTTTCCACAGCAGGGAGCTGCTCGACAAGAGACTTGGGCTGGGAATCATCAATCATTTCCAGATTGGATTCGATCCAATTTGATATTGATTGACTCAGAGGAAATTACTGTTATAATAACTATTTCACTTGCATAGGGAAAAAAAAAACCTCTGAGACCTAATGCTTCAAATTGTACCATTAATAGTCTATCTTGGTCAATTAATTTTGGGCTCTGAGCCTATTTTGGCTGTTTTTGACTACTTTTGATTTGACCTTTATACAAGGGGCACTGAAAAGTTCATAGGCTGAAAAGTTCATAGTGGTCAAATTTGATCAAATGTGGTTCATTTTTCAACAGTCTCCCCTTCGGTCCACACACTTCTTCCATCTGTGTTGCAGCACTTGGATCCCCGTGGATGAAAAATAAACCACATTTGGTCAAACTTGACCACTATGAACTTTTCAGCCCCCCTCGTATTTCACATTAAAAACTTTTTACCTTGTTTGGCATCATTTTTTTTTTAAACACACAACCCCACATGTGTGAATTTAGTTACTTTTTCATTTTGACAAACTGTATTAGCACTTCGGCCCTAAGATAACACAAAACATAAAATTCGAGTAGGAAAAAGTTGGATTTTTTTACTATGGAAAGCTACAAACATGTTTAACAAACCGTTTTTATAACTTAGAATGCTAATATATTGTAAATTTCAAAAACTCACGTACAAATTTAGCAAACAACTCTTCCTCTTTTGGACCTGGTGGGCGCACCACGCCACCCCTTACAACCTCCGCACGTCGGAGCCTCCTCTTCCTGACAAATATATTGAAAGAAAGGCAGTACCTGCATCCCACTTCTACACACAAATAAATATTTTTGTACTATAAAATTAAAACTGAAATCGCCAGCTTTACATGGTCTGTCAATGTCAAAGAAAACCTGGGAGAGCGTTTTAAATCTGCACTTTCAACATGCCAGCACTAGCTTTTTTTTTTATACCATTTCTTTCTGCACCAAACATAACAACAATATTCAGGAAAAAGCATGGCGTAAATTATTTATAAGTCTGACTTTACTTGGCTTAATACAATTTAAAAACTTGAAGACCGTTTCAAATCTGCACTTTCAGCACAAGTTTAAATGGAGACTCACCCAGGCTGCATCTTACCGCCACATCATCTTAAAGCGGTCATGTGATTTTGACACGTGCACAGCTCCTAAGGGGTGCACAAGTTACCACATTAAGAACTGACCATAAATCAGTTATAGTGATGCACTTTTTATTTATCTTATGATGTAACAAAGGGCTAACAAGTGTTTTCTTTAGTGCAATGAGTGTGTAGTGTCACTCAGTGCTCTAGAAGTCCAGTATCACACGTTACAGCAACTCTATTAGCGTGGTTAGAGCATATTTATGAGACTTTGGAAGCTAATATTTTCAACATCACTATACAAGCACGTATCCTTACCTTACATATGGAAGTTGCAAAAGCCTCCCTTATTTTGGGGGCATCCTGAGAAGTCGATGCCAGCTTCTGGTCGAGCGTTTTGCTAGCATCAAATCTGAGTGTCTCGCTTAGTGGTTTCTCCAATTTATTGTATTTTCACTGTATTTCACCTCCACTTTGCAAGTACTGCAAAAAGCTCGAGTAACCAAAACCATTTGTTTGTTTGCCATCAGCTGGGCGTCTTGATGATCCACGCTCACTTGTGGCTGAACTGTTATACAAGAGTTTGGCTGACCTAGAGATCTCTTGCAAGTTTCACACACATAAAAATCGTTATGTTAAAAGATCAATTTACAGATTTTGTGAATCGATCTTTTGAACCAACCCCTACAAGAGACAGTTCTCAAAATCTGGATGTGATGGTCATGACCCAGATGTTTGTTCCTCCATGTCAGTTAGCCAGTTAAGCTAGTGCCCTCTTCACACAGTCCATTTTAGAAAGATTTTACTGTACAATTTATGTTAAAGTGTCAGCATAATGCACACCTGAGTCTTTATTTCATCTGAAAATGCCAAGAAAAAACAAAGTGCAGACGCTAATGTAAAAGGGCTTAGCATTTGACACTTATTTTTGGTATTCTGCAATGTCTGTTGATGTTACAAACCCCCGTGCACCATTGTGCGGCGCACGAGGGAGGGAATGAAAAACCCAATTGCGGAAGTAGACAGTGCCATTTTATTAAATATACCAACAAAGTAACAAGTCCAGTTGACCACGAAATACAGGGATGTGCAAATGATGAAAATAAGGCCACCAGACATACAGGGTGCCTGCCGGATGCTCTACAGCCCGGTCAAAAAGGAGCCTAGTGCTGCAGCACAAAGGGAAAGGCAATCGTGAGACTTACGGGGCTGGAGCGATCCCCGGGGCGATCCGTGCAGTCTGGAGGATGGAGAGAGAAGCAGGGCCAGCCGTAACACCAAGGGGTTGACCGAACTTAAAGTGCTGGGCTGAGTATAATGAAGGTAATGATAACTCATACGTGGAGAGCTAGCTGCCGCGTATGGAGGTGAATGCTCCGACAATCTCTTTCCACAATTGCAGTGAACAAATACTCCTGAAGCTAACGAGGAAAGAGATTGCTGGTGTGAGAAAGCGTGGGCTGAACTTGATTGGAACCTGGTGTGTGAGAGAGCGTGTATGAGCGTGTGAATGGGAATGAATGGAGCGTGTGCATGCATGCATGTGTGTGGATGTGTGTATGTGTGTGAACACCCTTGACCGTACAGCTGATGGCACTTCACAGGAGGAAGGGGCATGCCCAAGCTGTCAGGGAGCAGAAGCCCAATAGCTCCCTGAAGCGCCGGGTGGAAAATAGGGCAAAACATAACAATAAGTAGAGCTGGGTTTGGGAGCCAAACCCAGATTCATGACAGTTGACAACAAAAGGACAAGCTGAAGTTCATTTTTTGTTAAGAAGTGGGTGAATTGGGCGAAAGCTAACATGGTAATGGGTCAAAGGTAACCCACATTACCCACTAATCACATACATCCACTAACAGAGGGTAAGCTAACCACAAAATAGAAGCGCGTACATCAGATTTAACCCTCATACCTGATAAGGACAGAAGTATCATTTTCAGTTTTTACGTTTTTGATAACTTAGCGGTGGTTGTGCTTTTTGCTATGATATTTGACAAAGATGTGTATTTTTTTTAACTAATTTTGATATTTCAAACACAAAGTCCATATTACTCTATTTTAACACTGCGTAACCTAAATTGTTACATTGTTACCAGGGGTTTTGAGCAGTAACTTTTATCCTTTTATTTCAAAGACACATGGATCAGAGTGAATGTGAAAAAAGCCTGTGCAAAATAGCAATTATAATGGGTTTTAATGGGGATTGTTTTTTTAAATCATACATAGCACAAAACACAAAAACCCATCAAAACCAGTGTTGTTGCTAATCATTGATATATCCAAGACTGCAATAATTCCCCCCAAGAAAAATCCACTTTGCGTTCAGAATATGTAAAATAATAAAATTTGTGTTTTTTTTAAGGACAAGTCCGTGATGCTATCACAAACATTGGCATATAAAGGGTTAAAATTCTAAAATTAGTTAAATATTTTGTCATGAACTTCCCCGTGTGCTTTTCCACAGCGCACGGAGGAGGAGAAGGAAGGATGGACTTAAGCGCAGGTTACACCAAACACACATTTATTGGCACAAAAATAGACAATACAAAACGACAAGACAGCTCGGGTAAACTTAACAGTCCTCCGGGATGCTCAACAGGACAGGGAGAATTAACTGGGCAGCAGTGCCAAAGCGTAGCAGTTGTGCCACACGAGGAAACGCTACCAATACGCTAACAGTTTTACTCACAGCACCAGAGCAGACCGAGTAATCCCAGTCTCCCAGCGAGCACATACAAACAGTCCTTCCGAGACGTGACTGTCACACGGTGAAGAACAACCGAGTGAACTCGTACAATGGTCCAGCGGTGTTTGACTGGCAAAGTGCTGCCTAAGTGCAAACACTGCTGGCCTGACAGACTGGAAACACCTGAGCGAGGTGCGGGACAGATAATTACCGGGGCGAACAGCTGACTGTCAGAGAGAGAGGGGGCGTGGCCGGACCGGCCAGAGCTGCAGCTACAGGAAAAGAAACAGTACACAGACATACAAATGAGAAATCAAAAGATAGCAACACATGATAACCCCAATGTCTGAGCCACCAAGAATGGTCAGAACCAAGCCTACAGGAAACACGGGCTCGGTTCGTGACATATTTGGTGTTTATGATCAGGACTGAAGTTGATTAAAAGATTTATACAAAAAAACTAGAAAAAAATATTAACATATACAATTTTTATGGCGTTTTTGAAGAAGACACTTTTTCCTCTTAATGGTAACAACATAATTTTTTAACAAGGTATGAGAGTAAATATCCTGATTAGCCACTTGTAATAACATGGTGATAACACAATCATGCCTTCATACAGGACTCCCTCAGTGTAATCATTAAGCTAACTAGCAGCTGTCAAGATGGCGTGAGCCACGTGACCCCACCTCAGAAGGAAGAATTTGAGTATATAAACAATAACTTATGCACTGCACGGTATTTGGTTTTGTTGTACGTGTGTGAAATGACAAAAAGCCTATTCAGTCCTCCAGTTTGATCCCATAATGATAAGTAAAATAATATTTTCTCCTCATATTCAGCTATCCCTGATTAGCACTTTTTCCCCAGACTTTGCTCTTTTTATCTGCTTGAAATAACGATGATCAGTTTCTGAAGATGTGGAGGATTAATGTTCATCTCCGGTGCCGGGATATAAAGAAGATGAAAAAAAATGTACACCATCAGGTAGGGATCACTGACTGCAGGTGATAATACCATTCCCTCCACATTACACTGTTCTATAAATTCACGGGTTGTAATTTTAAACGGAACTGAGTGCACGGCTGCGACAGGAAGAGAGAGGGAAGGAGTAATAAAAATTTAATGAAGGGAGGAGAAAGAGAGAGAAAGTCAGTCAGAAAGAAAGAAAAAGATGGATCAGCCGGTTTGGTAACATGACAGCCTCATCAGACAACGATATGAGACAGAGAGAGAGAGAGAAGGGAAATTGTTCTGTCTGGATCTTTAGCTGCTGCATTATTATCCAGCAAGGCTCCGCGCTGCTGTCTGCTGTCATCTTCCCTGTCTGCGGTTTCATCGGCTCGGCTGTCCAGCCGCCTAATAGAACAGTCCATGCAAATAGCTCAGGTTAATAGAGCAAAGGATGGCAGAGAGGAAGGTTCGGAGGAGAGTTAACTCAATCTGTCTCCTCGGTCAGATGGGTTTCCACTGCTGATTTCAGGGTGAGGTTTATTGTAAGTGAGCTTCCGCCTGCATGCACAACAACCCAAAATAAAAACACCATCATTCTACAAGTAGTAATTATAAACAGACTTGATGAGTCATTTGGTGTTAATGGAATGGCTGTTCAAAAGGAAAACAACAGTGACAACAGTATAATGTAGGCCAGCTCTTAGATAAAGTTCAAGTGCCCATGCTAAGTCGAAATGCAAAAAAATATGGTTTTAATTTCAAAATATTTGGCCACCCCTCTCACAATGGTTTGGTCCACAAAAGGATCTCCAGCAGTCTCCACCCCTCTCCCCTTCCTCACACGCATACATAGGGCTGGGCAATTTGATCTTAAATCAGTATCACGGTTAATTGACCTTTTCATGTCTACCTTCTTATTGACAAGGCTCATAGTTATGCAACATTACACAAGAGTGTGGTATCATATCACTGCAGCATGGTAGTAAACGAACATAATATAATTAAGAACAGGCCTATTGTCATCATCTTATCCCTTCCATTCCCTTCCCCATTCCCTTCATCAGATCCAGCATAAGTAAGACAATATAAATAAAGTATTAAAGTTATTCGATTACAAGGAGTGTATAAATACTATTTATATACAGCATGTATCAAACATGAGCAGAGCTACTTTTGGCAAAGTAAATCTGTTTGGCACAATAATTCAAGCAGACATTTCAGATATGGGCAGTGGTGGCCTAATGGTTAGGGATGTGGACTAGTGAGCGGACGGTCGCGGGTTCGATCCCTGGACTGGTGGGATTAGATCAAGGTGGGACAGATAACATAGCAGTGTTTGCCCCACCCTCCTTAACCCCACTGTGGTGCCCTTGAGCAAGGACCTTAACCCCAGCTGCTCCAGTGGAGCTGCTCAGTGGCCACCGGTCAGTCTGTGGTTGTACTGGACAGCTTCCTGGTGTGAATGTGTAACTCTGTGAGTGTGAACAGGGCGTCCTTGAAAAAGAAAGGTTGCCTCTCAATGGAACTACCCTGTATAAATAAAGGTTAAGTAAAAAAAATAAAATAAATGTCTTCTGCTTGCCAAGCTGCTGGACAGGACAGGTAAAATAAATAAATAAATAAATAAATAAATAAAATTATCCATCTATTTTCTACCACTTTTTCAGGGATCCAGGTCATGGAGGCAGCATTCTAAGCAGATAAGCCCAGACTTCCCTCTCCCCAACCACCTCCTCCAGCTCTTCAGAGGGGAGACCAAGGCATTCCCAGGCCAGCCGGGAGACATAGTCTCTCCAGTGTGTTCTGGGTCTATCCTGGGGTTACCTCCCAGTGGGGCGTGTCCCAAATACTTCAAGTGGGAGGCGTCCAGGAGGCATCCTAATTAATCAAATCAAATCAAATCAAATCAAACTTTATTGTCATATTGCTGTACATACAATTGTAGTGCAGGCAAGATGAAATTGCGTTTCTCTCGGCATCCATATAAGAAGCAGCATGATTAAGACACACTCCTACATAGCTCCACCCCCCACCCCCACCCCCCCATCCATTCACACATCCCTGAGACATACTTGGGGAAAAAGAATAACTAACTATAATATACAAAATGTCCATAGGTGCAGTAGTGTGTATGAGAGATTCCGGGTCAGCTGTTCAGCATCCTGACAGCTTGTGGGAGGAAGCTGTTGATCAGTCTGGTGGTTCTGCCTCTGATGCTCCGGAATCGTTTACCAGATGGAAGAAGTTCAAAGAAGTTCAAAGAAGTTCAAAGTGTAGATTAGATGCCCAAACTACCTCAGGTGGCTTCTTTCAGTGTGGAGGAGCAGCGGCTCTACTCTGAGCCTTTCCTCCTTGCTCGTGTGATTCACAGCTGATCCTTATTGTAATCATTTATCATTGGTTTCATGCCCTATTTAAGAACGACTGCTCTGTTTATTCGTTGCTGCAGTCTCCACGTTGCCCGACGTAAGTCTGATGCCTTGTTCTCTGTTCACGCTCTTGTTACCATGTCTGTCTATCAAGGATTATAGTTTTGTTTGTACACTTTGCATTTTATGTTCACAATAAATCTCTCAACCCACAGTCCAGCACCTGGGTCTCCTTGCTGCCCCGTGGGGCAATTCGTGATACTCTGCTTTCGAGCTCAGCTCCCTCTTCACCACGACAGTCCGGTACAACACCCACATCACTGCAGAAACTGCTCCAATTTGTCAGTCTCTCACTCCATTTTCCTGTCACCCATGAATCTGACTCCAAGATAACTCCTCCACTTGGGACAGGACCTCGTCTCCAACCCGGACAGGACAATCCACCCTTTTCTGGCTGAGGACCATGGACTCGGACTTGGAGGTGCTGAGGTACTGATTCTCATCCCAGCCACTTAAACACTCAGTAGAAAACCATCCCCATAAGACCTGTAGGCCATTGCTTGATTAAACCAACAGGACAACATCATCTGCAAGCAGCAGAGATGAGATCCTGTGGTCACCAAACATGACACTCTCTGTTCCTTGGCTGCGCCTAGAAATCCTGTCCATAAATATGAACAGGATCAGTGACAAAGGGCAGCCTTGAAGGCGTCCTGCTGTCACTGGGAACAAGTTCATCTGATCGTTGGCAATACGAACCAAACCCTTGCAACGGCCGTATAGAGAGACCAGATAGCTCATAGCAATGAGCCCAATACCCCATACTAACATCCACAAACCCTCACTGTTCAAGGGTTAATAGCTTTTAGCTATGAGGGTGGTCCTCTCTTCTCTATCATGGACTCCATGATATTTCAAGTATTTTACATGCTGCCCCAGGGGTTAACCATACAGGCTTAGAATAATGTTGATTATGATTGCTTGGAGGTGGAAGTCTGGCACCACTGATTGCTAAAAGCCAAGGAAAAATCCAAGGAATGTCCAAAAATCTTCCGCTAAATAATTCTGAATCTGAAATAATTGTAGTGATGCCTACTAGCACCGTTATTAACAGCATTTGCAATCTCTTGTCTAGCCTGGGTGTTTAACCTGGGCACCGTCTCCAACTCCTTTTTAATTAAAGTCATCCAGGCCTGATTTGTCCAGCTTAGATGGGCTGTCATTTCCTTCCTTCTGAAATGTCTAGAAAAGGTCATCCATGCTTTCATCTCCTCCAGGCTCAATTATTACAGCTCACTCTTTTTTTCTGGCCTGCACTCACCTCACCATCTACAGTCAGTGTGTATGGAGCGTTATTTAGATGTGTTGATAGCCACATATTCTGTTTCATTTAGCTGAAAAACTATGACAAGTTTGCCTGAAAAAGATGAGCAGAATTTGGATAAAATGATATAATTTTTCTTGTGTTAAGCATGCCTCACTACAAGTGGCTTTTTGCCAAACAAGTATAAAATTGAATAAAAGAGAAAATGAAATGGGCGGCTTGTGTCTGAGCAGAAAGACAGACTGGGTCACGTTCTGCAGGCAGTGAAAACAGCATCTCCTCTCACCTCCAGACATGTTGTCACCCCCCCCCCCCCAATATAGATCTAACGCACATGTCACATCTTAAAATAGCCGTCAGCCGGGTGGATCCATCCAGCCGTGGACTGAACTGGACTACAGGACCCTGGCAGACTGACCGACAGCTGCACCCAGGATCCAGCAGGTGTTCATTGTAGCTTTTTAAACATTATTTATCTCAGTCAAATGCATCTGGGCATGGATGAAATTGTAGCCATCGCTGTTGTAAAGCTTCTGTTGATGACTGGTAGTGGTACAGTTAACGCACAGATGTGTTTAGCTGTGCATCAGTTTATTGTCAGTGTAAATAAATAACATCAATACAACATACAGTATATGGTCCTCTTCATGTACAGTGGTGTGAAAAAGTGTTTGCCCCCTTCCTGATTTCTCATTTTTTTGTATGTTTGTCACACTTAAATGTTTCAGATCATCAAACAAATTTAAATATTAGACAAAGATAACACAAGTAAACGCGAAATGCAGTTTTTAAATGAAGGTGTGTATTGTTAAGGGTAAAAAAAAATCCAAACCTACATGGCCCTGTGTGGAAAAAGTGATTGCCCTCCCCCTATTAAGGAAGGTTAAGCTTCCTCTTGTGTTAGGGTCGGCACCGACCCATTTTAGTTTTTAAATGCATAAAAGAATCACTTAAAATTTGTTTATTGCATCAGGGCTTTTTGACTTTATCAGGAACCTTGATTTCAACAAAATTAAACAAAAATTTTTTTTTCACTACATTATAAAATGCTCTGGTTGAAATTATGTCCTTTGTGGTGTTAGGGTTGGTTTCAACCTGGTTATAAAAATAAGATTATAAAGCAATAATTAGAGCCAAAATTGAAATCATAAGTGCACTGTCAGCCTAACAAGGTAACCAAGAGATGACCAAAAAATTGGATGATAGGTTATTGTTTTTAGTGTATTTTAAAGCTGATTTAAGACACGGGTCGAAACCGACCCATTAACACCGGAGATGGTAACAGAAAGCTAACACAGGAGGAAGGTTAAAACATAAATTAACTGTGGTTTATCACATCTTTGGAAGGCTGAGTTAAATTTCTCCAGCTACACCCAGGCCTGATTACTGCCACACTTGTTCTCAATCAAGAAATCACTTAAATAGGACCTGCCTGACAAAGTGAAGTAGATCAAAAGATCCTCAAAAGTTAGACATCATTCAAAGAATTCAGGAACAAGTGAGAAACAAAGTAATTGAGATCTATCAGTCTGGCAAAGGTTATAAAGTCATTTCTAAAGCTTTGGGACTCCAGCGAACCACAGTGAGAGACATTATCCACAAATGGCGAAAACATGGAACAGTGGTGAACCTTCCCACGAGTGGCCGGCTGACCAAAATTACCCCAGGAGTGCAGCGACGACTCATCCAAGAGGTCACAAAGACCCTACAACAACATCCAAAGAACTGCAGGCCTCACTTGCCTCAGTTGAGGTCAGTGTTCACGACTTCACCATAAGAAAAGAGGCAGGGCAAAAATGACCTACATGGCAGAGTTCCAAGACGGAAACCACTGCCGAGCAAAAAGAACATAAAGGCTTGTCTCTGCTTTGTCAAAAAAAAAAAAAAAAAACATCTTGATGATCCCTAAGACTTTTGAGAAAATACTCTGTGGACTGACGAGACAAAAGTTGAACTTTTTGGAAGGTGTGTCCCCCATTTACATCCTGCGTAAAAGTAACACAGCATTTCAGAAAAAGGAACATCATACCAACAGTAAAATATGGTGGTGGTAGTGTGATGATCTGGGGCTGTTTTGCTGCTTCAGGACCTGGAAGACTTGCTGTGGTAAATGAAACCATGAATTCTGCTGTCTACAAAAAATCCTGAAGGAGAATGTCCGGCCATCTGTTCATGACCTCAAGCTGAAGCGCACCTGGGGTCTGCAGCAGGACAATGATCCAAAACACACCAGCAAGTCCACCTCTGACTGGCTTAAGAAAAACAAAATGAAGACTTGGGAGTGGACTAGTCAAAGTCCAGACCTGAATCTGATTGACATGCTGTGGCATGACCTTACAAAGGCGGTTCATACTTGAAAACCCTGCAATGTGGCTGAATTACAACAATTCTGCAAAGATGAGTGGGCCAAAATTCCTCCACAGTGCTGTAAAAGACTCATTGCCACTTATTGTAAACGCTTGATTGCAGTTGTTGCTGCTAAGAGTAGCCCAACCAGTTATTAGGTTTAGGTGGCAGTCACTTTTTCACACAGGGCCATGTAGGTTTGGATTTTAAATTTTTTTTTTTTTTGTATCTCTTAATAATAAACACCTTCATTTAAAAACTGCATTTTGTGTTTACTTGTGTTATCTTTGTCTAATATTTCAGTTTGTTTGATCTGAAACATTTAAGTGTGACAAACATACAAAAAAATGAGAAATCAGGAAGGGGGCAAACACTTTTTCACACCACAACATTTAATATGATAAATGATAATGCCTGGTCATGGCCTTTGAATTTTAGACAAATCCTTCAATTAATATGTAGAAATACATCCTTATTTCCTTACTTTAGAATAGGACTAGAAATTCTGAAGGATGGTGAAGACTTCACCTTTCATTCTTAACTATGAGGGACAGAAGTGTGCTTCAAATCTGTTCTTTTCTGTGAACTCCCACATTTGTGGTTCATCTCCAGTTTGTGGCTCTTTTAAGGCCATTCACATTGCTTTTTCAGGCTGGTCCGGTGAAACATTTACAGGGACCAGAATTTCATTTTAGGCCAGTTTGACACCTAACCCATTGGTTCAGACTTTCTGTTAGATTCAGTTGGATTCAGACCAAAATTTTAGGTGTCAAACCTCCCCCAAAGCACAGTCCGGATCAAAGAGCTGAATTTTGGTCTGGCAAAAATGAGAAGAGTGTAGAGTGTGAAAGCAATTTTCAGAAAGGTTGGACTTTTGGATCAAACACAGGAAGGTAAAGCAGCTGATAATAGGGGAAATGTGTCACATGCTGGGGCTGGGATTTCTGCCAGACCCAGTCTCGTGGCTCCTTCTCTGTATTGCATATTATTTGTTGTTTTTTGTTTTGCCTTTTGAATTGTTGTTCTGCCTTCTATTTTTTCCTTGTTTATGTTTCAGTCTGTTTTGGCTATGTCTTGTTTCATTTGTAATTATTTTCTAGTCTGGATCTGAGTTTGTTTATATTGGTTCTTTGGACTGACAGCTGTTAGGCAGCACTTCCGGGTCTGCACTTTGTGTGGGTGTTGCCTGTCAGACTGCCAGTCCAACTACTCCCCTCTCATCATCAGCTGATTCCAATTACTATTATTCTCTCCTTTTCCCCTGCTCATATGCACCCATACCGGTTACTCATTTTGTAATAGGTTTGATCCCAATTTAAAGGAGATTGTTTTCCATTTATGTTGTCGCTACCTTTCATTGTCAACCCTCATCTCCACCAGAGCTGTCTGCTCTGGTGAATCATTCTGTAAGTAACCCTTTTTCGCTCGCCAGTTTGTTTGTGGGAGCACATTGTGTTAATTCTTTGTTAATAAATTTCACTAACAGCAATCCAGCACCTGGGGAATTTTCTGTCCTCCGTAGGCGCAAAACATGACAAAATGAGCCATGGTAGAACTCGAAGAGAGGAAAAATATCCATTTGCAGCATAAATAGTTACTTGAAAAACAAATCATGAAAATGCAGAAACTTAAATATTTTTGGAGCGGATGCAACAGAGTTTTTGAAAAAAAAAATGGAAAAGCAACATCTTTTTTATTGAAAACCTGGATAATATTGCAGCCTCAATAAATTATTTTCCCGACTAATATGATGGAGTCTGAACCTGTTACCAATGTGTCCAGGGCTGCAGAAAACACCTTGGAAGATGAATAGCATGTTTACTAACTACTGGTATGTGCTAACAACACAAACGTCATCCTGGCGACAAGATGGAGGCACATCACGTGAAGTTGTTTAGTTTGCTTGGAAAAGGAGTAATGTGAAACTAAACCTAATCGGACCAAACATACACAATGTAACAAAATATTACTGTTGGTCAGGACCTTAGTGCCAACTTTCAGGTGTGAAAATGCCCTTAAGTCCCTCTTTGGCTATTTCAGGCAATATTTTTGGTGACATTGGAGCAGCTTGTAGCTTTTTTGAGCGTGGTGACCAGTTTGATGCTTGTGTTAGCTGTAGTGGCTAATGTTATCTTCTTTCTGTACCAACCTATAACTTTTATAAGGCAAACTCAGTTACACATCATCATTATACCGTGGCGACTTGGTGACCTCAAGCCATATGTTGGTCTTGATCTGAATATTCACAGCCTCATGGTGTTTATCTTTTAAAACTGGGTGCTTTTAGTTTTTTATCATTTTGACCAAGAAATGACATCATCTGAAACAAATGATATCATTGGTTTATTGGTTCAACATATTGTCATGGTCTGGGCATGGTCATGCCCACGTTTTGAGTTATTTTTGTGAATCTTTGTGTTTAGTATTATTAGGATCTTGGGTTTTATGTTTTGTATTTATCCCTTCATTGTCTTTTGTCCCGTATGTTCATTGTCAGCATGTTTCATGTATATCCCCTGTCTCTGCATCCCCGCCCGTTGTATTCCCTGTACCTGTTGCCACTCCCTGTTGTCTCCGGTTGCCCCTGATTATTACCACCTGTCCTGTGTTCTGTTAATTACCTGTTGTCTATTTATGTCAATGTGAGTCTTTGTCCCGTGCGGTGTCCTTGTCGTTCATCTTGGCATCTTACCCACGCTTCTGTCAAGCCTGTTGTGTCATAGCCTGAGTAAGTCTGCCTGTAATCCTGTCCTAGTTTTGCCGTGCTTTGCTTTTGTTTTCAGCCCACGAGCTGTTTTGTTTTCTGTTCAGTTTTTCTCAATAAATTATGGTTTACCAAATTCACCTTGCATTTGGGTCCTCTTCTTCCTTGCCCCAGAGGGGCAATCATAACACATATATTTTTAAAACTTCTTCTTTGGTTTAGAGACAAGGCTAGGGTTAAGGAATGGTGAGGGACAATTCCTCTCACCCTCAGCCATCCCACTGCATGTACTTATTTTAACAACCACTAGGGGTCACTTTTTTAAACATACAACTGTAAGTCTTCATTTGTGCTGGCAAAAACATTTTACCTGGTCATTTTCTGTTTTAGGAAAGTCTCCTTTTAGATGTGACATCAGCAGGACTCTGAAGAGTTAACAGGCTGCGGTAACAGTCGCTAACAGCACATCGATCTGCCCTCCAGTGACAGAGGCTTCAACCTCTGAGAGCTGAGGGCTGTAAGTTGCTAATTCCCTCTAATCAAGTTCACCTCTGTAAGGAAGTCTCTATGATTGCCACAGATATTCCAGTATTCACATATTACTGTGTCTAAATTGAGTCCTGAGTCTTTAAGAGGTGTTTATTTTCTTTTACCCAAAACCACTTTGATTTAAAAAAAATCTATTTGTCATTCAAAGAGGATAGTGGCTCATATCTAGGCCTATTGTGTGTGCAGCGCTTGTGCTCTGTTTTTTAATCTCTTTTTTACATCTAGAGTATAAACCATCATAAAGGAAATGGGATTTATTGCTATATTGTGCATAGAAAGTTAACTGCAACCACAATTATTTGTCTGATTCATAGTCTGTAAATATGAGATATGGACAACATAACACCACTTGCTTCCACTGTAGAAAAGTGAAGCTCTACTTTCTAGGTTTGGGGTGCTGCCATATTGTGGTTTTGGAGCCAGAGTCTGCTCATACCAGCAGTGATGTTGGAACCACGGGGTCGAATTCCTGCCCATATGGCCACCCATATCGGTTGATGCAGCTCCCTCAAAACACGTCCAATCACGTCCATGCTCTGTCATGACTACACCCGGTTTTTATAGCATTCAAATACATTAATTAAAATTGAACTGATCCAAAAAGCGTGATAAGACCTAACTACAAGCACGGAAACCATTTTTTGGAGTATTTATTTAAGAAGTATTTTTAGTTTTCACTTTGGCAACATGCAACAGACAGTAATGGGAAGACGACGAGCTTGTCGTTTTACTGCAGGCAGCCACCGGAGGGTGATGGAGATGCACAGGCTTCACTTTTTGATAGCTCTCATGACATTCGTCTTGCTTTTCAGTGTATGTTTTGAGTTGTTATCAGAGCTACTAAGGCCTTGGCACTGTCCTTGTTAATGATGCTCAGTTGCTCCGCCTGACTTGTCTCTCTAATGTTGGAACAGGAAATGAGGAGCAGGCCTCCGATTGTTCACTCTGATTCAGGGCAACCTTTGGTTCTCATCCTCACCGCTGCTTTTTCATTCACTTTATTGTTTTTCCCTCCCGTATTCACCCCTTTAATTTTCATTTTGTATTCCCTCTTTTTGGTCTCCTCTGTGAACAGATAAAGGGATGCAAGTGATGAGAGAGGTGCTTTTGGGCAGATGGCCAGATAGGAAGACCACTAATGGGGATGCAGGAAAACTGAATTTTTTTCTTCATTTATCTCAGCATCTAAACTTCCGTCCTTTTATGGAGAGTAAAAAAACAACAACACTGATTTATTTGAGGTCACACGTTAAGGCCAGGCAAAGAAACTCTTGAAATACTCTAAATGTAAATGCTTATCCGGAGCTCTTCTGTACTGTACTTTGTTGAATAAATAACCTCCAAGTGTGAGCGACTCTGAATGGCCCTGCCATAATGTATGCATGCTGCTTTAAAGAAAATGGTCCTGTCAGCACACATGCATGGGTGGCTGCTGAATAAAAAAAGGACCTTAATACACCCTGAGATGTCCTTTGCTGTGATTGTGGGCGGTTTGGTGCAGACCAGCCACATCGTAGGATGTCTCGTAGGATGTCCTCAGTCCCTCACTGTGGGGGTTTTCATCGCCTCGGATGCTGGTTTTCGTTTAGTTTGATGCTACAGGAGTTTTAATGATAAACTATCATAATGCAGCAGCTGGTGTTTCCTTTTTAAACAGTTTCTTTTAGGAACTCGTTCTCATCCAGTGTAGCACAGGCACCATGGCTTTCCACTCTGTCAAACTCTTCCAATGCGGATTAATAAAAAGTTTGTTTCTGTCTGCCAGCATCTTCCCCATCTGAAGAGGATTTGAGCATACTGGTGCACTGATAATACTGTTTGTTCACATCTACATCATAATTATGGATGACAGCCTCTAGAAAAGTAAAGCTACACTTCCATATATTTTATTTACACATCACCACCATAGGTGTAAATCAAAGGGGACAGAGGGGATAACCGGGGAAAAAGAGAACCGCAACCACCCCAGTATCATCATTAAACTTCCTCTGTCAGGTTACATGACTGAGTAAAATGCATTCGAAGCACCAACGCTAAACATGAATGGGGGAAAAAAAAATGTTTTTTACTTGTAAGGTTGCTACGTTTTTGTGTAAACTCACTACTTTTGTCTTCATAAATTTGATTTTTACTTATAAATTACTTTTTTCCTCATAAATTTGTGACTTTTTCTCATAAATTAATCATTTTTTTTGTAAATTTGCTACTTTTTTTTTGCATAAAGCTTGCAGCCTTTTCTTCATAAATTTGAGCATTTTTATTTGTGAATTTCCAACTTTTTTCAATTACAAGATTTTTATAATAAATTTGCAACTTTTTGTGAAAATTTGCCATTTTTTTCTCAAAATTTAGCATTTTTTTTCATAAATATGCAGCTTTTTTCTTGTAAACTAACAACTTTTTTCATAAATTTGTGGCTTTCTCATAAATATGTATTTTCTGATAAATTTTAAATTTTTTCTC
Organism: Pholidichthys leucotaenia; assembly: GCA_020510985.1. NCBI lineage: Eukaryota > Metazoa > Chordata > Actinopteri > Cichliformes > Pholidichthyidae > Pholidichthys > Pholidichthys leucotaenia. The sequence continues at coordinate 264,284,674 of CM035842.1, forward strand.
ATAAATTCTCAACTTTTTGCTTGCAAATTTGCATCTTTTTTCTAATAAATGTGTGACTTTTTTTTGTAGATATGCAACTTTTCTCTTAGAAATTTTCCAATTTTTCATCATGAATTTGCTGCATTCATATAGCTGCTGGTTATTTTTTTAGATATAAATGGTTTCAATTTTACTGTTCATCTAAGATGCAATTTTATTTTTCAGTGTCTTGCTGGAAGAAGAGAAATTGTTGTGTTTTTTTCTCGTTTAAAGGGTTTGAACTGTTTTCAATTAGAAAAACATGGACCCCCAAACACAATCTTGAATAGGACCCCCCCAAAAGCTAAAAACGGCCCTGACTACAATAACACTAGAAATGTCCCCCTCACTGTTGAGTGTTGAGAAAACATTGTGTTTAATGTCTTCCCAAACAGTGACATGAAATATCCACTCATGATCACCACCTCTATCACCAGAAATCTTCATTGGAAAAACACGGATGTTTTGCATGTGAGTGCCTTTGTGCCGTATTCAAAAGGCACTGGTTGCAAAGGTGACCCAGTGGTGCCGCGGGGGCTGCTGGAGCCATTGTAATGTGGCAGACAGAGTTCGTTTAATCCCTGTCCCAGTGCAGCATAATCCAAATGGAGTGCTGAATAGTCCTGAAGCTAATAGCCTCCCAGGAGCTTCTCCATTGGCTCTGTCTGCAGATTAATACAAGGTCTATTCCAAACTGTTTCCACTCTGTGATTTTGTGTCTCTGTGTGTATATAACTGTGAGTCAAATTTTCTTTTGGCCTGCTCAGCTGTATCTCCCTCATACTTTGTTATATGTTCAGCCCCGTATTAACAGGACAAAGGGCGGCTATGGCTGTACATGCAGCCACAATAACCAAGTCAGGACTTTGGAGAGATGCGCTGTGAAAGCAACACATTTGCTTCACTTCTTGTGAGTTTATTTGCAATGTGCAACTTTTAAGAGGATGTTTAAGCTGTGTTTGCATCAGCTGCATGTCTTAGGAACTGAATTACTAAAGGTTTTTGGATAAAAATGTGAAAAAATTATCTCACTCTCAAAAAATGGAATTTTTTTTACTAAGGCCGGGTTCTGAGGTTTGCATTCTTCAACTGAACAAAGTAGCGCACACAGCAGATTTTATATCTATGCCCTAATCAGTATTGCCAGGTATCACAAGAGAAACAAGCAACCAGCTCTATGGAAGCAAGCCCAAAAAAGCCCAACACACAACCTACCACACTGTAAAAGAGGCTGCTTGGTAACAGTATAGATATATCATTTTATTTTTGTTTGCAGTGAATTGACTGTAAACAGTCAGCATTGAATAACAGAATTTTCCAAACTCTAATTAAAGGACAATACATATGCATTCTGCATAAGCAACAGCAAATGTATAGTAAGCACAGTCAACATAAAAATTTTGAATAAATTAAATTTTAAAACTCTGATCAAAAGAAGACATGTGCATTCTGCATAAGTAACAGCACTAAACACGATTACAGTTTAGTGATGTGGGATGATGGGAGTTGCTGTCCGCTAGTTGTTTAAACAAAAACTAAATATTACTCTGTTATTATGCGACAGTCGTCAACTTTAAATACGTGGAAAGTTATCTTTTACATTGACAAACATCATATGTGTAACTCGTGGCAAAATTTGATTGGGATCAATAGATAATTTTGCTCTTGCCATTCATTTCAATGGAGCTTTTTTTTCGATTTAAGGTCCCATATGCACTGATCTGTATTAAAAAAAAAACCCAAAAACTGGATATCTCACGCCCCATTAGTGAGTACAGAGCCGAGTGGAGTCGGGTGGGCCACTGATCTCCACCAGAAGTCAAGCCCCTGGCCGGCCACTTTTACCTCAATAACTTCCCCAAAAATTAACAGATTTTGAACTTCTTGGTATGGAGACACAGCTTAAAATCCTGCGCAACCAGTGAACTATAGAAATTGAGTTGACATTATGCTTAGCGTCTGTCGACTTGGATGTACTAGTGTTTTGGGAGTACTAATATGGTGGCCAGGTGGCTTCACTTCTGGCTCATTGGGTTAGTCAGTGGGGCAGGCGTGGTAACCAGGAAACGGGGGTGTGAATGGGTCCTGTAAACAAACTATCGCGCTCGTGTTTTGTGGGGAGCGGGAGAGCTGTCGCACAGACAGTAAAGCAAACCCAAATAAGAAACTTCACGTTAAAAAACAAGCCCAAAAACCTGAAACCCACGACTGTCAAGATTTGCCAGTGACTTTAGAGAAAAACAAGCCCAAAGTTGCTTATAATAAGCGGACTTGGCAACTATGGCCCTAATGCAGTGTTTCCTCCGGCTTAAAGACTTTGGCATGGTGGCAACCTATTTTTTTTTTTTTGGGGGGGGGGGGGAGTTGTATGTGACGCATGTGTAAAAATGAGAAAACATGACACTCAAAAACATTCATAATACTTTAGTAATTTACTTACACATACTTAAAACTATATGATCAGTTGTGGGTATAGTAACCAGAAATTGTACTTATGTAAAAGCAGTGTTGTCTTATAAAATTACTAATTAAAAGTAGACACCCAAAAAATTACTAGTTGAGCTGTGTAAGAGCACAAAAGCACCCACTTAAAAAAATACTTGAGTAATGACTTTCGTCTTGAAGGTTTGAGGTTTTTCTCTTAAATTTTATAATCATTTTCTTGTAGTTTTCTACTTTTTTCTCTGCAAGTTTGTTTTTACCTAAATTTGCAACCGTTTTCCTCAAATTTGTAATTTCCTCTTGCAAAATTATGACTGTTCTTGTACATTTGAGACTTTATCATAAACTTGTGGATTTTTTATGGCTAATTTGTTTATTTTTAAAAAAAATACGTTTTTTTTTTTTTATAAAGTTGGAACAGATTGTGGTAAAATTTTGACTTTTTTCCCTTCATACAATTTATACTCTTGATCATAATTTTGCAGAGCCAGAACAGAACAATAATTTAACTGTGATTTCAGAGAAAAATATGAATAAAATTATATTTAATGAAATAAATGAACTATAATTACCAAAGATGCAGTTATTTCTGTTATAATGTTTCTATATATTTATAGTTTTTTAGAAATCTCCTCACCAACCAGACAACAGGAAAAACCTCCCTTATTTTCAAATCCAAATGTTGCATTAGGCATTAATTTATTTATTTTTGGGGGGAATGAATGAATAAATGAACAGGGAGTGTGTGTGTTTTTTTTCCACCACTGACTAACATTCAGTAGAAGCACAGAGGTCCTGTCCACTGAGCCTCCACTGTGAGGCCTCTGTCACCGGCTCTGACAGACCGGTACCGGCGGCTCTGTGGCTGCAATGGCTGTTGTGGATCCTGTAAACGGAGGAGGCCATGTCTAAAACCCGCGGGATGCTTTCAGTTTGAAAGTTTCAAGCTACAGACCTCTTCACTGTGATAAAGTATTCAGTTCAATTCAACTTTATTTACATGGCACCATTTCACAACAACAGTCATCTCATAGCACTACCAAACTGTAGGGGAAAACCCCACAATTGCAGAAAGACTCCAGCAATCAGGCGATCCTCCTGTGAGCAAGCACTTGGCGATGGTGGAGAGGAAAAACTCCCTTTTAGCAGGAAGAAACCTCCAGCAGATCCAGGCTCAGGGAGGGGCAGTCATCTGCTGCAACTGGCTGGGGGGTGAGGGGATACAGAAGAAGAAAAGAACAGACACACAGAGAGCAAACAGCACAATGGGGACTCAATCTATAGGAGAGAACAAACAGATGTTAATGAGCAGCAAAAATATTTCATTGAGAGTGAAGAAAGGAGTGAAGCCCAGTGCACTGCTGGAGGTCCCCCGGCTGTCTAAACCTATTAGCAGCATAATTAAGGGAGGGTTCAGCAGCACATGATCCCACTCTAACTATAGGCTATGTCAAAAAGGAAGGTTTTAACCCTATTCTTAAAAACAGAGATCGAGTCTGACTCCAGAATCCAGATTGGCAACTGATTCCAAAGGAGAGAAACTGAAAGCTCTGCCTCCCATTGTACTGTTAGAGATTCTAGGTATTACAAGTAATCCTGCATTTTGGGAGTGTAGTGCTCTGTTAGGATGATAAGGCACTATCAGATCTTTCAAGTAACAAGGGGCCTGGTTATTTAGAGCTTTGTAAGTGAGAAGGATTTTAAACTTAATTCTAAATTTTATGGGAATTTAGTCCACATACATAAACTATCACGTCTGTCATCAGTCATCTCAGTCTTTTGCTCGTTGTCCATTATTAGCTCATTCCACTGAAGCAGAAAGGGGCTGCTGTGATGACGTGGCGTCTGTTGTCTGTCCGCATTTCATGGGAATTGCTACTCCTCCTAGGCATTTTCTCCGATACTCATCAAACTCATAATGATCCTTAGTTGGTTCTGCATCAAGTTGTGCTCAAGGTTAACCCCTTGCACTCTGGTCAATTTCCCTAAAAACGCCTAAAAATAACGTACCCAAAGTAAATCAAAAGCTGTTCTTCAACCCTTTGCAGCATCTTCATGGGGTTGGTCTCATTTAAAAGAAAATACTTTGAATTTTTTGGCAAAACAGTCATAATCTCTCTAAGTGCTCCTGCCACTGAGTAACAGTCATCTAAACATAATGAACTTGAAGAAAATAAAGTTTGCCTGAGTGTTTTTTTGGATACAAATGCTTGCAAATAACACACAGCTGTCAGATCCGGGCTGGAAAATGCAACAGAAATGTAGAACCAAGTGTTATCCAGCTGAGGTCAAAATTTTGTAACAATACCACTAAAAATGAATGCATTACACAGCTTTTTTGTCAGGTTGTTCCCAGACGTTTTTGAACTGTGCCAGATTGTGCCCAATGGCACAGTTTGGAAAAACGTCTGTAGCTTTTGAGTGATTCAATATAGAAGCTTGATCTTGGGCTCTAATGAAAGGTGACACTCAGGGCTGTGTGTGTGTGGGGGGGTTGTTTATTCATTCATTCATTCATGAATGAACAAACAAGCCCCCACACACAAAGAAGCATGCCACGTAAAAAATGTGTGGCTTTTTTTTTTACAAGAAAAAATAACCTACAGTGCAATAAAAATTATACTAAAATATCTGTAATGTAGAGGATAACACTTCTCACGCCCCCCCCCCCCCCCCGCTACAGAGGACGGACATCGTCCATCGCCACATGACGAACAATGCGCCGCGGTCTACTACGCACAGTTGTACTAAAATATCTGCAATATATCTGCAATCCGCTACAGAGGAGTGTGTGTGTGTGTGTGTGTGTGTGGGGGGACCCTTCTCGGTCCTCCCCCCCCCCCCCCCCATTCTTGCGGTCCGTCATGTGGCGATGACGCACAGTTGTAATTTACCGATCGGTCAAAAGTCATTTTGATTACAATTTTCAGGGATAAAGAATAATTTAGCTTATAACACTTACCTGTCCACAACAGCAGTGTCGCTGGCAAGAACTTCTCTTCCTCATTGTCAGACGAACATGAAGCTGGTCCGCTTGTTACGACTCGTGGTTCTGGTCACGCGACCCGGTCAAACCATGATTCCATGATTGCGGTTTTGGCGAACGTTTTTTCAAAACAAATAAGAACAGTAGTAAGAAAAAAACACTGGTGAACGCTACTGTCACACACAGCGGCTTACACAAAACAGATTTTACGCACGGAACGCACGCTTTCAATCGCCGAACTTCTCTGCTTCAATTGGCTCGCTGTATTCGCAGCCATTGGTAGGCGGGTCCTTTTTGCTAGGTTTTCAGTTATTGGTTCTTCAAGGTTTCAGAAACCCAATTCAAGGCTCTTATTAGTCGAATGAGAGGTCAATCAAATCTAAACCAATCAAAACACTCCTTTGGCTTTCTGTTCGCGGCTGTGTCTGTAGTGGAAGAACGGAAATGCAGCTTTTTTTTTTCAGTGCGCTCTAGGACGCACAGTGTGCATCCTAGTGCGCACGAGGGCGCACTAGGACGCAGAGACGTGACCACCTGCGGTATCCCGGAGTGCAAGACGTTAAAGGTCACATGATCTGGGCAGTTATGTGATGTCAGAAAGATCACTACTCTTCCTAGGCAATTGCCTTGATTCTCACAAAATTCATTCATAATGACCCTCAGGTGGGTCTGCATGTAGGTTAAAGGCCAAATGTCACGTAACAGGGTACTTTAAATATCTTGAAACTAGATATAAAAGGGAACCGATCCGTTCGGGTCTTGGTGCATATGCTTCAGTAACAACGGAATATTCGTTAATTTAAAACTGCCGCGCTTGGCCTGACACGGCCCCTGGAATCGCCTGGGGAAGAAGGCGGAAGTGACGAAATCGATTGCACCCTAGTTTGATGCTTGGGGTATTTCAATTGATTGTTTATATGGAGACTGGAAGGTTGAAGTGAGCAACAAGAAAGAAAAAATTGGATATTTCACCCATACCTTAAAACGGGACTATCAGGGACAGCTGGGTAATAAGGGACACTTCTCTGGGAAATGTTTTCATACCTGTCAAGTGAGACGTTTTCGCTGTACTTCAACACCGTAAAAAGCGGCTATAAGGAACGGCGGAGCAACAAGGCACACCTCTCTGGGATCTCTGTCTGTTCCGCAACCGCTGCACAGCTCAACGTGTTAAACCATTGTCCTAATTACTTCTCATGGTAGTGAGAATAGCTGACGCTAAGCGATCAGCCCGCCCAGACAATTAAACTAATGAGTGACTCCACACTTCGAACAGTAGTGAGAATAGCTCCCGCTGAGCGATCAGCCCGTCCCAGCTGTGAGTGATCACACACAGGAGTGCTCCTTTTTTTCCAGTATATTTTTTCTTTTGGGCGTACAGAAATGGCAATACGCCCGTTTTTGCTAAAATTGCATTTTCCCCGTATTTTCCTTAAAATATTTGACAATAACAACACGAACTACATTTAAAACATTTCCCAGAAAAGTGTCCCAAACCACTCTGCCGTCTCCCACAGCCGCGCTTGGCACCAAAATACGGCGAAAACGTCTCCCTTGACAGGTATGCGCCTCCATTTTCATATTGATCTGGTCAATTTCTTGACAGCAGCGGCTCTCCTCCACTGTAATAATAATGGCTTCCGAAAAATCAATATTTATGGGGCGCCCTCGACAGACCCCCTCCGGCTTCGCAATTCTGGAGGCGATTAATGTCCAGTTCAATGACATTTTCCACTGGTTCTGCTCTCTGGTCATCGTTGGAACTGTTGTCATCAGACAAAGCATCTGATTCCGTCTCGGACGGCTCGAACCGGTAAGGTTCAGTGCCTCTGTCACTGTCTGAACCACTGACAAAAAAAAAAGACAAAACTAAACTAATTTGTTCACAATCGCTGTCACTTTCCGTCATGATTGTCCAATGTTGATAAGTGTGAATGTGGATAGGCAGGGCAGCCAGGGTACAACTGGTGATGTCAAAAACATGGGCGTGGTCTGGACTGGCTGTCACAAGCCAGCAAGCAAGGTGGGGCCTTCACCTGGTGTATTTTGTACAATTATGTAAATACAGGTGGGTGATATGGTCTCCGGTATGAATATTTGGTTTAAGCTATGTGTATTTTATCTAAATTCGTTGTCATTTAGAAAAAAAAATTACGTGACATTTGGCCTTTAAGGTCAAGGTCATTGTCAAAGGTCAGAAGATCTGGGCATTTATGATTTCTCTAAAAAATGATACGCTTCTTAGGTCACTGACCTTGACTTTAGACACATCCTAGATGGGTCTGTATCTAGGCTCTGTTTAAGATCAGGGTCAACGGTCAGGAGATCTGAGCACGCCCAGGTGATTTCGTCTGGCCGGAATGAGCTACTTCGTCATTGACACTCAGCTGTTTTGTACAAAGAAAACTTTTGCTGTGTTGGTTTAATAGCATGCCCACTGTTTAATGCTGCTGATGCGGTTGTTTTAAACCTACTTTAGTGAGGCAGCACACAACCCGCCCAACCCCCATGTGGAAACACCGCCTGCATTCACACAACCCAAATCAGACAAGCATCAAACTTTACACACGAGCTGCACGTCCTCCCACCTGGAAGCAAGTGATGGATTTTCCGACCACAAATCCACCCATGAATTAAACATTTTGTTCAGCAATTTCAACACAGTTTCGACAGCGCCGTGTTCCTGCCATGCTGCGGCCGTACTCCCAACTCCCACCTATACGTCCTCCTGAGCATTTAGAAAACACTTGTGCACCTGTTTAACTGGCATCGCCTGCCATAGGCTGGCTCACACTATTCAGCTTCATGAACAGGATGTAATTAAAGAAATCTGTCATTTGGATGACTGCTCTTTCTTGCTGAAATCATATTAAACAACAAAGTAAAGACCTCCTGGGGTAGATTGATGACCATTAATTTTAGAAGGAAAACACTTCTACAGGACTTGCATTTTATGAGTACATATAGAAGGCTGCTTCAAAAATCTTAGGCACCACACCTTTAAATTTAAACCTTGTTGATGTAAGAAATCCAAAAAGTTCATGTCAGCTGCTCTAACTCAGAACGCCTTCCCAATACAGAATTACACAAGATGACATGCTAGGGGGCCCCACCACCACTAGGTTCACCCTCAGTATTTTTTGGGGGGAGAATTAAAATTACCATCGACTTTTTTTTCTCATAATTTACTTTTTTTTTGTAAATTTGAGACCTTTTCTCATATTATTTTGTTTTACTTTTTCCTTGTAGTTTTGCACCTTATTTTTTCATTAAATATGCAATTTTTTCCTCATAAATTTGAGTTTTCATAAATTTGCTGTTTTTTCCACATAAATTTGGTAATTTTTCAAATAAATGTACATATTTTTCTCACAAGTTTGCATCATATTATCCTCATAAATTTGTGACTTTTTTGTAAATTTGCAACAATTCTATTAAACTTGCAGTTTTTGTTCTCATAAAATGACAATTTTTTCTTGTATATTTGCCAGTTTTCTTATAAATTTTTGACTTTATTTTTCATAAATTTGCAACTTTTCTCCTCATAAATTTGCTACTATTTACAACATTTTTGTAGTAATTTTAAACTTTTTTCTCACAGATTTGCAACATTCTTTTCCTCGTAAATTCATAATTTTTCGTAAATTTGCAACCTTTTCTCATAAATTTGCAGTTTCCTATAATTCTGAATGTTTTTTTCTCATTGATTTGCAGACTTTTTCCCGCATAAATGCATGACTTTTGTAAATTTGCAACAATTTTTCTATAAAATTTGCATTTTTTTCATTAATTTGCGACTTATTTGTCATGAATTTGCAATATTTCTGTTGTAATTTTCAACATTTTCCCATAGATTTGCAACATTCTTTTCCTCATAAATACATGACTTTCTCATAACTTAGCAGTTTTCCTCATAATTTTAAACTTTTTATATAGATTTCCTCATAAATTCATGACATTTTTTGTAAATTTGCAGTGATTTTTCTATTAATTTTGCAATTATTTTTCATTAATTCGTGACCCTTTGTCATAAATTTGCAGAACTTCTCTAAGAATTTTTAGCTTTTTTCTCAGATTTGCAACATTCTTTTCCTCAAACTCATGACTTAAAAAAAACCTAAATTTGCAGCTTTTCCTAAAAAAATTGCAGTTTTTCTAATAATTTTGAACTTTCTTCCTCAAAAATTTGTGACTGTTTTGTAAAAATGTTGTAAATGCAACATTTTTCAATTGAATTTACATTTTTTTCATTGTGATTTATTTTTTATAAATTTCCATTTTCTTCTTCTTTTTCTTTTTGCAAACTTTTTTCTCATATATATTTGTGACACTCTTTTCCACATGAATTCATGACTATTTAAAGAAAAGCCTTTATTAGTCCCACAATGGAGAAATTCCACTGTGCCATTAAATTTCCATTTCTTTCATTAATTTGTGACATCATAAATTTGTAAAATTTTTCTAAGAATTTTTTTACTTATTTTTCTCAGATTTGCAACACTTTTCCTCATAAATCCACTTTTTTTTGTAAATTTGCAAATTTTTGTCTCATAAGTTTGTGATTTTTTGTAAATTTGCAGTGTTTTTTAATCATAAAATTGCTTGTGTTTTCTCATAAAATTACTACTTTCCCCCCTCATGAATGTTCATCTTTTTGCTCATAAACCTGTGGCTTCTTTGTTGGCTGGTGTTTTTTTCTTCTCCACTTTGTCATTCTTCATTCCCCACCCTCCCCTCTCTTGCTTTGGTATGAAATTGGTTTCTAAGTGATTTATGAACGATGAGGGGCTTATAAAGAGTTTATGCTGTAGCTCTTCATTACTCCACTATTAACTGCCTTCATTTGCTCGGAGGGTCGAACTGCTGTGTGTTTGAATTGCACCTGCTAATGAATCCCGCCATGATGGCTGTCATTAAGGCAGTCGTTCTGAGAATTCATTGCATGCTGTTTTCGGGCATCAAAGGTGTGCTGGTGAGACATTTTTGATGCTTTTTCGGGAGACATCGCACAACAAAAAACGAGAGGGCGCGCCGGCTCCCACGTACGCTCACCTGTAACGACGGCACAGCTGAAGATGGGCAAAAACACAAACAGCCCACACAAGCACTGGTGACCCCCGTCTCCCACCAGCATATTGTATCCTCCAGCTTCCAAACTGCTGTGAATGTTGAACAGCAGTGTTGAGCCAAAAACAGGGGGAAAAAAACTCTGCTCATATCTATGTTCCTCAGTGATGCAAACACATTTTAATTGAATAAATCTGCACTCAAGCTGAGACACACATCCCCTCTTCCTTGTGTCTCTCCATTTTCTCTCCCCTCTTAGACTAAGCAGAGGGTTTATATTTCCTGTCGAGCCATTTACGCCGTAACTTATGAGCGCTTTGCCCCTAACGACAGCCAAATGGCCGACACGGCTGCCGTCAAACTCTAAATGTGTAAATCGAAACTCTGTTCTCCACTCGGTTCAATCGATATCTCGTCCTCGGGACAGGAAGATACTATTTCTCGGCTCGGTGTGTATTATAATGTGTGTGTATGTGGGGGGGGGGGGGGGTCACATTAAGCCCCATGCTGGGGGGCCACGCTGAATGCTGTGGGCATGAATACAATATGGATATGTGTCATTTATTTTGGCGTGGAGATCAATTATTGTTACGAGTTTTGCTTCTGCTGGAGGCAGACGGAGAGGAGTGGGAGGTAAACAGGCGGACCTGAACGCAGCATACAGTAGGCCGCACACACAGGGCTGTACTGGGTGTGTGTGTGTCTGAATGGAGTTAATGGTGTTTAGGATCTTTATGTGCTTGATTTATTCCAAGGAAGTTGATCTACAGAGTGCTCACAGGTGTAAATTAAGGGGGGGCTTGTCCCCGTCTACCTGGAAAAGAAAAGAGAATTGTTCCTCCCCTCCCCAGAATCATCATAAACCTTTAATGTCATGTTAAATAAGACTTTATGGCACCAATGCTAAATACAGGGGGGGAAAATTGCTAATTTTTAACATTTCTTGTAAATTTGCGTTTTTTTTTTCTTTTAAATTTCCAACTTTTCTCTCAAACTTTCAATTTTTTTTCTCATAAATTTTCAATTTTTTTCTCATAAATTTGCAACTTTTTTCTTTTAAATCTGCAACTTTTTCTCTTATAAATTTGTATTTTTTTCTTCTAAATCTGCAGCTATTTTCTGTCATGTACTGCCCTCCGAGCAGATGAGGGTGTAAAGGGAGGACCCATGACCACAGGCAGAGGTACGGTGCAAACAAGGATTTATTAACAAAAACGCTATGGAAAAAGTAATGCAACACGGTGGCTGAACTCAGAATAAGCAAGGCAACTTACATGGAACGCCAGACAGAGCGACAATTATATGTATGTGTACGTGTGTGTGTGCTATTGGGGTGGGGGGCGGGGCATTCATCACTTTAGTCTTACGAGCCCATTCCCAACTACCCATATATCTTTGCAGCTGTTGCTGATTTATAATCTTATTAGACATTACAATTCTGGATTTTGAAGCATCTGATTGCTGTATCATATCTTTGCCATGCTTCTGTCATCCATTCCCACCTCCCCCGTTTTGTGTGTGTGCTAATGTTATTATACAAGTTTTTTTTGTTTGTTTATATTTTATTTTTGTGATATCCTACCGTGTAGCAATGATCACACTTGAGTTATTTCTTTGGCTAACTCTGCCATTTATTCTGCAACACACATAATATGACTGAACATGGATTCTGCATCAACTTTATCATCAACTGTATCAACTTCAAATGTTACTTTCATTCCATTAACATTCATGGTACGCGTGATGGGCGCTACCTTGGTCAGCTCCTCTGACGTGTTGTAAATTGTGTGAAAACCCATGTCTTCTGTATCACTTCATCCCTCCCCTCTAGATTAAACTACTTTTAATTACACTAGCCAATTTTGCTAGACATCCTGGAACTCCCATTTAACCCTAAACAATCACAGTTATTTTTAACTTCTTAAACACATGTGCCATACACATAATTTCTTTCTCTTTTTTTTTTTTTTTTTTTTTTTTTTTTTTTTACATGTATAACACACATAACAGTCTAACTGGGGATTTGGTTTGACTACCGCATCCCAGTGAGGTTCCAGGACGCATTCTTGTCCTGTGGCTGGGGAACTCACTACTGACTAAGTATAGTCCTTCAAGTAGTCTGGAGCTTTCCTAGCTCGCTGAGATCTTCTCACGGCGGGTGAGCCAACTGCAGGTGAAGACTCAGACTGCTCCACTGTTTCGGCTGCTGCAGTGCTGCCCGTAGAATCTGCAGAGACGGTTACCTCAGGTTTCACCTGAAGTGGTGGTTCGTTGATGCTCTCCTCAGGATGGGTGTCAGACAACACCTCTGGTGCCATCGGCAGGGGATTGGAGCTCCTACCATGAACTTGGTCGATGTGTCGCCTCACCACTTGTCCATGACCTAATGTCACCTTGAATGACACAGGGCCTGTCTTTTCTGTTATTTCTCCTGGTACCCAGGCTGGTCCTGAGCCAAAGTTGCGGGTGTAGACCACGTCTCCTTCTCTCAGTATTCTCTCTCTAGCATGCATGTCATGATAACCTTTTTGTTTCTCTTGTTTATCATGCACTTTGTTTCTGAAGTCTGGATGTATTAAGTCAAATGTTGACCTCAACTTTCTTCCCATCCATGGACCTGCGTAGTCAATGTGAATTCTTCTCCATGGTTTATCTGGAACTTCCCAAGGATGTAGTGGGGCTGCTGGAGGACTGTTCCTGTTCTCCTGGCATGCCGCACATGACTTCACAAGCGCCTCCACCTCTGCATCCATGTTGGGCCACCACATGTAACTCCTCGCCAACGCTTTCATGCGAGTGATGCCAGGGTGTGCTTGGTGTAGTTGTTGCAGTAAGGCATTCCTACCAGGTGGTGGAACAACCACGCGTCCTCCCCACAGGATACAACCTTCCTGGTTGCTGAGCTCATCCTGTCGTCGGGCATAGGGAATGAACTCAGGACTGTTCATCTTCGGCCATCCTCGCAAGATGTATTCTCGCACTCTTGCTAGAACAGGGTCTTTGTCTGTCCACTTCTTTATTTGTTGTGCGTTCACCAGGGGCACGCCCTTCTGCTGCTTGACCCCCCATGACCATTTTTCTTCCTTCTTAAGTAAGGTATGTAGTGGTGCCAGCAGCGTGGAGAGCTTTGGGAGGAACCTATGGTAATAGTTCAACAAGCCCAGGTAGGCTTTTAACTCAGTAACATTTTGTGGCTCAGGCGCCTCCGCAATGGCTTCCACTTTGTCTGTTAGAGGGTGTAGACCACTGGCGTTGATCTTGTGGCCTAGGAACACCACCTCTTTTCCCATGAACTCACACTTGCTTCTTTTCAACCTCAGACCGCTTTTCTCCAACCGTTGAAGCACTTCCTTCAGCGTTTTCAGATGTTCTTGTTCATTTGGTCCTGTACAAAGGATGTCATCCAAATAAACGGCAACATTCGGAATTCCACCTAGGATGCCCTCCATAGTTCTCTGGAATATAGCAGGACTGGAAGCTACTCCAAATGGTAAGCGTGTGTAGGTATATAAGCCTTTGTGTGTATTGATGGTTACATACTTTCTTGATTCTTCTTCCAGGACTACTTGTTGGTAGGCGTGACTCATGTCTAATTTCGTGAAGTGTCGGCCGCCATTCAGCTGTGCGAAGAGGTCCTCCACTTTAGGAATTGGATACTGATCCACCCGTGATGCTCGATTGACAGTGAGTTTGTAATCTCCACATATTCTAATGGAGCCATCCGGCTTTCTCACTGGGACTATGGGCGCCGCCCATTCTGCAACCTGCACTGGCTCAATGATCTTGTCATCCAGCAGCCTCTGTAGCTCGCTTTCAACCAGTGGCTTGACTGCATAGGGCACCGGTCGGGGTTTGCAGAATCGTGGTTGGGCCTCCTTGTCCACATTAATCTTTGCAGTGACACCTTTTAGCTGTCCTACGCCTTCTTTGAACACCTCAGCGTGTCTTTCGAGGATCTCCTCCAGCTGCAATTTGGGCTGAGATTCCACTTTATTCACCAACTGATCAATCATGGCCAGTTCTTGTAGCCAACTTCGCCCTAGTAGATTTGGTCCTTCGCTCCCAACTACTACTACAGGTAAGTCCTTTTCTTTGTTTTCGTGTTGCACCTTCACTTGTGCCATGCCTAGCACGTCTAGCTTCTCTCCTGTGTATGTTTTTAATTTTAATGAACAGGGATTTAATTCTGCTGTGTCTGTTTTCTTCCACAGTTGTGTATATTGCTGTTTACTTAATATGGTTACTCCACAGCCTGTATCAACTTCAAATGTTACTTTCATTCCATTAACATTCATGGTACGCGTGATGGGCGCTACCTTGGTCAGCTCCTCTGACGTGTTGTAAATTGTGTGAAAACCCATGTCTTCTGTATCACTTTCTCCCTCCCCTCTCAGTTGATTCGCTCGCTGTTCCTTTCCTGGGCCCTTGTTTTCATACTTTTGCCCATTAACTGTCGCTTTCAGCACCTGTGCGCTGTCCACCTTTATTCTACATGCTTTCTTAATGTGCCCTCGCTTGCCACAATTATGACACAGCTCAGTGGCAAATTTGCACTCGGCGGCATTGTGCTGGCCTTTGCAGCGATAACAACTGGGGAATTTGTGCTGAGTTTTGTCAGTCGACACTTTGTGGACACCTACTTGGGTCTTAGGCACACGAACATGCGTTGCTGTGTCCTCTGTTAGCTTCCCTTGCATCTCTCTCACATCTTTAGATGCTGTTTCCATCGCTTGGCATAATTCCAAAGCCTTCACAAAAGTGAGTTTTGTTTCAAATAAAAGTCGCCGTTGCATTCGGTCATCATTCACTCCACACACAAGTCTGTCTCTTAACATTTCTTCCAATGAGTCTTTGTAATCACAGTGCAGTGTTAATTTCCTCAATTCTGCCACATACTCTGCTATGGACTCAGTGTTCCTCCTTATGCGTGAATTAAATTTGAATCGTTGCACGATTTCACTCGGTTTGGGGCTGAAGTGCTTCTGAAGCTCAGCAGTAAGCTGGTCGTACGTTTTATCTTTCGGTAATGCAGGGCTTATTAAATTTCTCAACAAGCTGTAAGTAGTTGCACCAACTCCACTCAACAGTACAGCCTTCCTTTTGTCTGGCTCCTCAATGTCATTAGCTTGGAAGAAAAAGTCCAACATTTCACTATATTCTTCCCATGACTGAGTCGAGTTATCAAAAGGGGTTACCGTTCCGATTACAGCCGCCATTGCTCGTCGTGGTGGGGAAACCTCGTTTTTCCTCCTCTGAACTTGCACTCGAACTACTGGAGTCACTTGAGTTCGCCACACTTGCAATGTTCTCTGTTTCTCGCCGCTGATTTTTTTCTTTTAATCCTCGTCGCCAATTGTGTGATATCCTACCGTGTAGCAATGATCACACTTGAGTTATTTCTTTGGCTAACTCTGCCATTTATTCTGCAACACACATAATATGACTGAACATGGATTCTGCGCGGGGTTTTCACACTCTTGTTCTAATGTGTCCCCTTAATAGTAGTGCTGAACAATACAGGTAGTTCCCCCTAGAGGCATGTGCCAGTAATGTTTTAAATTAGACTTGCAGTCTACCACAATTTTATTCTTGTTAATGGCTGTTGATTTGCTTGTTTATTTTGGCTTTCTCCAGTTTGTTACAATTATGGTCTATTGGTTAATTTCTGCATGTTCTGTTCTGTGTTTGAAAAAAAAGTCATAAATTCACAATCTTTTTTCTTTTTTAAATTTGCCATTTTTTTCATTAATTTGTGACTTTGTATTGTTCATACATTTGCAACTTTTTTCCTCATAAATTTGTAACTTTATTCTCATAAATTTGTGACCTTTTCCCTAGAAAATCTAACTTTTTTCGTCATAAATTTGCTACTTTTTTCTCAAAAGTTTGCAACAGTTTTCTAATAATTTTAGCATTTTTCTCATAGATTTACAATCACCACGTTCACCAATCTATATTAGAATCAATATTAGAAATTTTGTGCCATTCTGGCTTATTTTGTTCCATTTTAGCTGCAATATGTGGTAGATTGGGGTGCTGCCTATTTGGGGTGAGCGGCAGCAGTCTTTTTTTTCTGACAGAGGTGAAGTGCCCTTGGTTGCCTTTAGCTTAGGTTCAACTTGTCTGTTTTATATATATTCGATCCATCCTCCCTCAGCATTCATTTTCATCATTCAGATTGAGCCGTGGATTTTGTGAGTCAATATCAGCTCATTCAAATGTGAATCGATTTGAGTCAGAGAACTGGTCTTATGAACCAGCCCCTACCCCGACCACATATGTACTTCATCCACAGATGTAATTTTAGCTTGTTTTATAATAGCTTGCTGTGCTCTAGCCCAGATGGCTCCTTGACCAGAGGTGGTTAGCTGCTGTTAGTGTTCACCCATTCACGGTTGTTTCTTTGCTTATTACACCACAGTGACCGGTCATTTCCTATCAACAGCTCACAATACACACCCCGTCTCAGATAACACTTGTTTTGGACTTTCACATTTTCATATTTCAAACATGGCATCACCATAGAGCACATAACACAGAGAAATGATGAAAGAGGAAGGGTGGGATGAGAGGAATTCTTCCACGCTGTTGCTTTGCCATAATTTCAAACATTTGTTTGAATAGAAAGTGCCTTTAGAACCTCATTATTGCAGATGAAGACCTGTTAAAGCTCTTACCCTACTATTATAGACTCATCTCATTTTCCCAATTTCTGCCTCCTCATCTCCTCAGGTCTCCATTTTCCTTTCCATGATCCAGAAATCAATCTGTTTGCCGTTGTGAAGAATGCTTAAGTTCCTAAAATGCATCCATCAAAGGGAGGATCGAGGCTTGTTGGACGAGCTGTAAAAAAAGGATGCAGAGGTGTATCCTGCGTGAAAGTCTTTGAAAAGAGATATGTCTCGTCACTGAGAGACATAAACTCGGTTATCTGTATACACAACAAATAAAATGTGCTGTCAGGACAGAATTTAAAATGATGTACCTTAGACAAGCTTTCTTGGTTCATCTGACAGCTCTTGTCACAGTCTACATATTGCTGTAGGCTGTTAGGAGACAAAACAGGGATGATGCAGCTGCGCCAAGCATTTAATTGACATCCACTGTTGCCCGTTGACTCAAGTCCTCTCTCTCCTTGAGTCTCTTCCTCATGTCCTTGGATCACATTCCTGATAGGATGACCAGGATTGAGGAGTGGAGGCGAGTGAACGGATGGAGAAAATGTTCAAAGTGGAGTAGTTCTCAGGTGAGCGTGTTGTAGTATTCTGTTTCTGCGGTCTAAAGTACACTACTGCACATCTGCTTGTGGATCCAGTGCTCATCTCAGCAATGAACTGGGGAGTGCTTAAGCTGTGGGAGAGGGCTTTGTCAGTGGGGAGGCTTTTATCCAGAGAAGGTTTGTTGTGTGTGCTGGTTGTAGCTTGTGGAGAGAGGGCTCACATCTTTAAAATGTACCTGATATGTTGTAGAGGAACAGACAAGTTATTGGTTTCAGTGCATGGCAGCTCTGGTCTTTTCTTAAAAATACATTTTACTTGAAATTTTGAGTCTCTTTTCATCAGAACAGTTTGTGTTGGAAACTGTGCAACAGCACCAGCTGACCTCAAGACTCTCCTGAGGGGTGTACTATGAAGTGAGATTAATGGATTAACGAGTTATGCTGAGTAATATGACAAAAGTGGCTTCATTTTTACATGGCTATATCACCATGGTGACTTGAACAAAAAACCTGGTCTGGAAAAGTTTACTGTACGTTGACAGCCACCCAAAAGTGCAAGTTTTTAAAGAAATATGTCTGTTGATGCCTTGTTTTAAGCCAAATTATCACTGAATTATAATGTCAGATACAATTCCAGCACAAGATAACTATAAAATTATAGTTTTAAAAATTGTTCTGACTTAAGTGGATGGCAAAATCCACACTTCATAACGAAAAGTGGTAGACAATATTGTTGGAATCACTTTTAGAGCGATTTTATTAGCAATAAAAACACTGACAGCCAATCAGAAAACATCCAGCCATTGCTTTTATCTGCTCTGACAGCAGGGCTGGAGTAACTGACAGAGGCTGGGAAAGTTTATGCACAGGCTTAGCTCGACAGAAATAGGACCTGCTTTGAAAGAGGATGCTGAGGAGAAATGTTTGAATGCATAGAGTAGTCCTCTCAAATAGTTCTATGCATTCACATTGAAATTGTTTTTATTATTATCATTTGTAAGAACGATCCAACAGACTCTCATGATGAATGCTTGAATAAGGATTCAGTGTACCCCCCCTGGAATGGGGTCATCGGGGCCCCATCCTGGAGCCAAGCCTAGGGGAGGGGCTCGATGGCTAGCACCTGGTGGCCGTGTTTCTGCCCATGGGACCCGGCCGGGCTCAGCTTGAAGGAGTTACATGGGTCCGCCCTCCAGTGGGCTCACCACCTGCAGGAGGGACCATGGGGGTCTGGTGCTATGTGCATCAGGTGGTGGTCGAAGGCAGAGACCTTGGCGGTCTGATCCCAGGCTTCCTAAACTGGCTTTTGGAACGTGGAATGTCACCTCTCTGGTGGAGAAGAAGCCTGAGCTGGTTGGTGCATGAGGTTGAGAAATACCGACTAGATATAGTCGGACTCGCCTCAATACACAGCTTTGGTTCTGGAACCACTCTCCAGGAGAGGGGCTGAAGCTTGGCCTACTCTGGAGTTTCCCCAGGCGAGAGACGACGAGCAGGGGTGGGTATTCTTGTATCCCCCACCTTGCTGCCTCTATATTGGAGTTTTCCTCGGTGGATCAAAGGGTTGTTTCCCTGCGCCTTCGAGCTGGGAAACAGGTCTTGACCATCATTTGTGCCTATGCACCAAGTGATGGTTCAGAGTACCCACCCTTTTTAGAATCTCTTGATTGGGGTGCTGGAGGGTGCTCCTCTTGGAGACTCCATTGTCCTACTGGGGGACTTCAATGCGCACATGGGCAGCCACAGTGAAACCTGGAGGGGGGTGATTGGGAGGAATGGCCTGCCCGATCTGAACCCGAGTGGTGTTCAGTTATTGGACATCTGTGCTAATCACAATTTGTCCATAATGAACACCATGTTCAAGCATAAGGGTGTCCATATGTGCACCTGGCACCAGGACACCCTAGGTTGCAGGTTGATGATTGATTTTGTTATCGTGTCATCAGACCTGTGACCGTATGTCTTGGACACTCATGTAAAGAGAGGCGCAGAGCTGTCACTTGATCACCACCTGGTGGTGAGATGGATTCGATGGCAGGGAAGGATGCCATTCAGACCTTGTAGACCCAAACGTAACGTAAGGGTGTGCTGGGAACGTCTGGCCAAGGCCCTTGCCCGGGAGGTCTTCAACTCCCACCTCTGAAAGAACTTACATTCTGAGGGAGTCTGGAGACATGGAGCCTGAATGGGCCATGTTCTCCACCTCCATTGTTGAAGTGGCTGCCCAGAGCTGTAGCCGCAAGGTCATCGGTGCATCTCGTGGTGGCAACTCCCGAACCAAGTGGTGGACACCAGTGGTGAGAGGGGCCATTAAGCTGAAGGAGTCCTATTGAGTTTGGTTGGCTTGTGGGACTCCCAAAGCAACTGAGGTATACCGACAGGCCAGGCAGAGTGCAGCTCGGGTGGTTGCTGAGGCAAAAACTCGGCTGTGGGAAGAGTTCCGTGAGGCCATGGAACAAGACTTTCAGTTGGCCTCGAAGAGATTCTGGCAAACTGTCCGGCGGCTCAGGAGGGGGATGCAGCTCCCTGTCCACACTGTGTATGGTGCAGATGGGGCACTGCTGACTTCGACTGGGGATATCGTCGGGCGGTGGAAGGAATACTTCGAGGATCTCCTCAATCCCACTGACATGCCTTCCAAAGGGGAAGGACGGCGTGTGGATGAGGGAGACGACTCGCCCATCACAGTGGCCCTCAAGGCCCTGGATGTTGTAGGGCTATCATGGTTGACATGCCTCTGCAACATTGCATGGAGGTCGGGGACAGTGCCTTTGGCATGGCAAACCGGGGTGGTGGTTCCTCTCCAAGAAAGGGGGCCGGAGGGTGTGCTCCAACTTTAGAGGGATCACACTTCTCAGCCTCCCTGGGAAGGTCTGTGTCAAGGTACTGGAGAGGAGAGTCCAGCCATTGGTCGAACCTCGGATTCAGTGTGGTTTTTCGTCCTGGTCGTGGCAAATCGGACCAACTCTTCACCCTCTCAAGAATCTTCGAGGGGTCATGGGAGTTTGCCCAACCAGTTTACATGTGTTTTGTGGACTTGGAGAAGGCATTTGACCGTGCCCCTCGTGTTTTTTTGTGGGGGGTGCTTCGGGAGTAGGGAGCATGGGGCTGTGTTGTTACAAACTATCCAGTCTCTATACGACCGTTGTGAGAGTTTAATTCGTATTGCCAATACTCGGTCGGACTCATTCCCAGTGAGAGTTGGACTCCACCAGGGCTGCCCTTTGTCACTGATACTGTTCATAATTTTTATGGAAAGGATTTCTAGGTGCAGCCAGGGAACGTAGGCTGCCATGTTTGGTGACCACAGGATCTCATGTTTGCTGTTTGTAGATGATGTTGTCTTGTTGGCTTCATCCAGCAATGACCTACAGGTCTTACTGGGATGGTTTTCCGCTGATTGTGAAGCAACTGGGATGAGAATCAGCCTCTCCATGTCCGAGTCCATGGTCCTCAACCGGATAAAGGTGGATTGTCCTCTCCGGGTTGGGGACAAGCTCCTGCCCCAAGTAGGGGAGTTTAAGTATCTCGGGGTCTTATTCACGAGTGAGGGAAGAATGGAGTGAGAGATTGACAGACGGATCGGAGCAGCATCTGCAGTGATGCGGATGTTGTACTGGACCGTTGTGGTGAAGAGGGAGCTAAGCTCTAAGGCAAAGCTGTCAATTTACCGATCAATCTACGTTCCTACCCTCACCTATGGTCATAAGCTTTGGGAAATGACCGAAAGAGTGAGATTGCGGATACAAGTGGCTGAAAGGAGCTTTCTTCGTAGAATTGCTGGACTCACCTTTAGAGCAGTGTCTCCCAACCCGGGGGGTGGGGGGAGCCTGAGCCCACAGGGGGGCACAGAGCTCCATCTGTTTTGAGGTCATGAAATGCGTGGGTAAAAAGAATGCATATATTTTATATGGATTTTTTTTTATCCACGTATTTCTAGGTGGACATGTTGTGAAGTGTATGTATTTAACTAATAAAATTTGTTGATAAAGTTTTTCATTTTATTTATGTGTATGACCTCTGGCCTGTTTAGTCTCGCACTGTAGCTAGTGCTAAATATGAGGAATTTATTCATCGCTGTTGAATGATATCAAATTAAAGAGGATGGCTGAGAAATGTAAATGTGCGGAGGACCCCGTGGAGATAAAAAATAAACAATATATTGACAGTTACCTGAACTATGGATTTAAAGAAGCACAAGACTCTTTTCAGTCAGAATGTGTTATTTGTGGTGAAAAGCAAGCTAAAAGCTAGCTAATGACAGCATGAAGCCCAGCAAACTGAAATGGCATCAATGCACCAAGAGATATTGGTGCAAGTCGGAATTTTTTTCAGAGGAAACGGCACCTGGCGCTTTCAAGGAGACACGGGGATATCAGAAAATCCTTTGAATGAGCAGGTAGTGATTTACTCAGAGCCACTTCGACTGTGTGCTGCTCATTGCGAAGGCAAAAAAAGCCACACAATATTGGTGAGCAGCTGATCAAGCCCGCATGCTTAAAAACTGTGGAGAAAATGTGTGGAGCACAAGCAGTTGATAACAAAACTGTGCCTCAAACAAGCGGATGCAGGAACCTGAATCAAACATCCTACAATGCAAAGACGCACTGGATGCTTTTGTGCAAAACTGGAGTACAGAGTTGCTAAAATGTCAAAATGGGAGTTGCAGCAGTTTCCACTTCTGCAGAAGCAGTCGGGCGGCACTGTGTGTGCGTCTTTACACGCGGACTTCACGCGCCACATGAACCTGCTGTGTGACGAGATGAGGAGTCGCTTTGCCGACATCAACGAATATTTATCCAAGGAAGCATGGGTGATGGACCCCTACATTTCCAATTACAAGGATGTTGAATACTTGGGCTGTGAAGATGAGCTGTGTGACCTTCAATCTGATTCAGTGTCAAAAAAATATTTCCAGAGACTTCCGGTCTGGACGCCATGGTGATAGCACCTTAACGCTGAAGCTCCCAGACCTAATATCCAGGAAAACATCTTCAAAATCAGACTTAACGGATTTTTGGAAGAATAAAAATCAAAAGACAAAAACATCATGCCTAACCAAAAACAGAAGAAACTGACATTCTCCAGGCCAGGACGCGCAGCGGCCGTAGAATCTGAACCGGAGGACCTCCGTTCAGAAGACGAGGAGCTGAACGTAGCTAACAAGAAGGTTAGCTTGAAATCGCTATTTGAAGAATTACGACGATTTCGGGCCGAATTTCATGAATTCAGAGAGGAACTAGAAAAGCACTCGGAGAGCGCAGACCTCCGCCAAGCGCCACAATTCCCCCCATACAGTGTTTGTGTGTACGTTTTCACATTCCTTGAGCATGTAAACATATGACTAGCAATTGGATTCACAATGATTATTTGTTTATTTGACAGGGACAGTGCAATAAACACACAATTAATCAATGACAATCAATCTGATAGTGATAGGATTAGTGGTTCAGTAGTAAAAGCATTGCCTCCTTGGCGGAGGCAATGCTTTCAATCTGATAGTGATAGGATTAGTGGTTCAGTAGTAAAAGCATTGCCTCCTTGGCGGAGGTAATAAACTGAAGTGTTGCTGTTGTGTCCATCTCCTCCACTGACGGATGCAAATTGGGTAGGCAGGTTGCCATGGGTTTTATATTATATTATTTTGGGGTTGCGCTCCGCGGCAAACGAGAATTTAGAAGCTTCGCCGGCAGAGAGCTCGTTTTTGCGCAGCGCCTATGGCTGGCCGGGGAATTTCTGCCAAATGCGCAGCTCCCATGGCTGGCCGGGGAATTTCTGGCAAAGAATCCGTCGGCGGACAGCTGCCTGTGTGAGGTTTTGCAGTTGCGCGCAAACACAGGCACGCTGGCGGGCCCAGGCCAGCAGTGTTTTCCGCGTGCTTTTGTGCCTAAAACATTGAAGAACGCGGAGTTTGTGTTGCAGACACGACGACCAGCGCCCTCCATTGCGCCTGCGCACATGTTGAAAATGGCCGTATGTCACAGTGTTGAAAAATACTTTAAAAAAATTCCTGTATCCAGACGGTGAACCGGATCACCCCCAAAATTTAATCAGTTCTTCCTTGTACCATTTCCAACAACGCCTGAAAGTTTCATGGAAATCCATCCAAGACTTTTTGAGTTATCTTGCTAACCAACAGACAAACAGACAGACAGACGACAGACAAACAGACAAACACACAGACAAACCCCGGCAAAAACATAACCTCCTCCTGGCCTTTTCAGCCTGGCGGAGGTAATTAAAAAGGACGAACAGCAGAATGGACCAGGCCGAGAACCGAATCTTGGAAGCTGAAGAAAGAATAAAAGTGCTTGAAGATTCTATGCTGGATTTACACAAAAAACAGTCAAGGCTGGAGGCTAAGCTAACCGACCAAGAAGGAAGACAGAGACGAGACAACATTAGAACTCACGGTCTGAAAGAAGGAGCTGAAGATGATTTCAACACAATGGCAGAAAGCGTGGAATCCTTACTGAGAGAGAAGTTGGATATTCCACAAACCACTGATTTGAAGATAGAAAAGGCCCATCGTACATTAGCCGCAAAGCCAGCGGCAGAAGCGCCCCCACGTTCGGTGGTGGTAAGATTCTCCAATTTCAAAATAAAACAAGAGGTTGTAAGACGGGCTTGGCAGAAAAAAGGATTTATGCACCAAGAGAGAAAAGTCTTCGTGGAGCACGATTACGCCCCGGAGGTTCTTAAAAAGCGACGGGAATATAACAACGCCAAAAAGGTACTACGGGAACAGAATCTGCGCTTTCAGACGCCATTTCCTGCGAAGTTAAGGGTCTTTTACGGTGAAGAGTCATGTCTCTATAATTCGGCGGAAGAAGCAACAATTGACATGGCGAGAAGAGGGCTCCCGGTATCGGTGTTTAAACCCGCAGCAGACCTGAGCGATAAGATCAAGGCTCAAACGTGGTCCACTCAGTGACCTTCAAAATCCACAGGCCAGCAGCGGGAAACCCAGCCCCAGAGCTACAAGGATAAGCTTTCCAGTTTCAGGAAGGAATAGCGACCTTTTTTTCTTTTTTTCAGTCATTCTGCACTTCCATCCCCCCTCCTACAAGGTAACAAACATTAAAGGAGATGCAGAATCAGCATGTGGTAAAACCTTTCATGGAGCAATTATAGCATTAGAAACAAATGTCTTCTTAATTTAAAGGGAAAAAAAATTCTTGTTAAAATAGAAATGTGACAATGACCCACATGTTCTCCCCACACTAACAAATACTGTATTAGAGTGAATGTTTGCTGTGATGGGGGTGGGAGGGTGCACACAATTTCATAGGGTATAGGCATATAAAAAAAAAAAATCATTACAAGTTCGGATTGGGATCTGAAATTCACGTTAAAAACATGGGACAACTTACAGGGGTAAGAGAGGGCCCTCAACACGTAACAGAGTTTGAGGAATTTCCCTCAGAGCCTACACTCCATCAGGGCTCTTACAGGGTCTTTAAAGAGACCTCAGCTCAGGAAGTTTTTTTGACAGTTTTTTGTTTTAAAGTTTCGTACACTATGTTCTTAATGTTTTTTATGTTCTTAATGTTCTTTCAGTTTCTGAGTAGCAAAAAAGAGGGCCACCACACTGTTATACTAAATAAGAAAATACAATGGAGAAACAGGGTGTAACCAAAATAGTCTCATATAATGTAAAAGGGATCCTGAATCCAGTTTCCTGAATCCAAGAAACTGGAATCCAATCCTGAATCCAAGATCCAAGATTCTACGCAAAATGAAAAAAGACAAAGCAGAAATAATATTTTTACAAGAAACCCACCTAACAGACGTGGAACACACTAAACTCAATAGACAAGGGTTTAAAATGATCTCTTCATCTTCATATAAGTCAGGGAGGAGGAGGGGAGTAGCAACATTGATATCAACCAAAATTACATTTGAAAAAAAATCAGAACACAAAGATAAAGAAGGGAGGTACAGTTTGGTAATTGGGCGGCTAGAGGGAGAAGATATCACCCTGCTGAATGTATATGCACGATCAGGGGCTAAGTGGAAATTTTATAAAAATGTATTTGACCTAATGATAACTAAAGCCCAAGGTTTAGTGATATGTGGTGGAGACTTCAATCTAAGACTGAATCCATACTGGGATGCATCAGGTAATTCTTCACATCAAAATAACACTCAAAGTAGGAAAACTCGGATGCTATTAAAAGAAATGGGAATCTGTGACGTGTGGAGGGAATTCAACCCCAATGTAAAAGATTATACTTTTTATTCAATGCCACATTCATCTTACTCAAGGATTGATTACTTTTTTATGTTTAATAGAGACATTGGAAGAGTAAAAACATGTAAAATAGGACTGATGGATCTCTCTGACCACAGTCCGATCTATATGGACTTAAACATCCAAAAATACACAAATAATACATTTTCTTGGAGGTTGAATTCAAATGTCCTGAAAGGACCACTGAAAGATGAATTGGAATCAGATATTCTCAGATATTTGGAAGAAAACGATAATGGAGAAGTATCCCCTTTAATACTGTGGGATGCGTGCAAAGCTGTAATAAGGGGAAAAATTATTGCAAAACTGGCAACCCAAAAGAAACTGAGACAAGAAAAACTAATCACATTAGAGTCAGAACTCAAGAACCTAGAAAAAGAACACAAAGGCAACACTCATTCTAATGACTCGCTCAAGATTAAAGAAATTAAAAATCAAATAAATGAGATCTACACAATAGAAATCCAAAAGAAACTTACATTTCTGAAACAAAAACACTATGAAGCAGGCAGTAAATCGGCAAAATTACTAGCCTATAAATTGAGGAAACAACAAACAGAAAGAGCAATCTACAAAATCAGAGACCCAGTATCAAAGGAAATAAAATTCAGAATTCAGGATATTCTTAAAAGCTTCGAGAATTACTATAAGAACTTATACTCCCACAAAAAACATAAAAACGCATCCGAAGCATTCCTAAACACATTAAACCTTCCCCAACTTACGGAGTCACAAAATAAAACACTACTGTCAGAAATACAACCTAAAGAATTGGAAAAAGCAATTATGAAACTTAAAGCTAACAAATCCCCAGGAGCAGATGGCTATACAGCAGAGTGGTACAAAACCTTTAAACAGCAACTATCTCCTCTCCTCCTGAAAACATTTAACTATGTCCTCCACACAGGGGAAATCCACCCCTCCTGGAGAGAAGGGGTCATTGCAGTTATACCTAAACCTGAAAAGGATAAACTAGAATGCTCCAACTACAGACCAATCAGTGTATTAAATCAGGACTATAAGCTTTTTACCACTATCCTTGCCAAAAGGTTAGAAAATATACTGACAGACTTAATTCACTTAGACCAAACAGGTTTTATAAGACAAAGACAGACACAAGACAACATTAGACGCACTTTACACATAATTCATCATATAAAAAAATATAACTTAAATGCAGTCATATTGGGATTAGACGCTGAAAAAGCATTCGATTCGGTTGACTGGTCTTTCCTCTATAAAATCTTATCCAGTTTCAATTTTCATAACAACTTCATTAGAACTATACAGGCATTATATAAAAAACCAACAGCTAAAATAAGGATTAACGGTAATTTATCATCATCTTTTGAGCTGGAAAGAGGATGTCGTCAGGGCTGCCCCCTGTCCCCACTGCTCTTTGCAATCTTCATAGAACCTCTGAGCCAATGGATAAGACAAAATCAAGAAATTCAAGGTATTACACTTGGTCAGAAGGAACATAAAATAGCACTCTTTGCTGATGACATTTTAATATACCTAGGGCAGCCGGACACTTCTTTACCAGAACTAATCTCAGTTTTTTCAGACTATGGAGCTTTATCGGGGTACAAATTAAACATGCATAAAACCCAAGTTTTAACATTCAACTATGACCCAAATCATTATTCACTAAGTGAACTCAAAACTAACTGGGAGATGGAATCTATGAAATATCTGGGGGTCAATATCCCGAAACAACTCAACAAAATCATAACACTAAACTATGATCCACTGGTGACAAAAATAAAATCTGACCTAGCAAGATGGAATATGATACCATTCTTAGGTACTGCACAAAGAATTGAAGCAGTCAAAATGAATATACTTCCACGTCTTCTATACCTCTTCCAAACAATACCGGAAGAACCTCCCAAAAAAACATGGCAGGAGCTGGACAGAAGGATCTCAAGATTCATATGGCAGGGCAAGAGACCTAGAATCAGATATAGAACCTTACAGCTAAACAAAGACAAAGGTGGGCTCGCGCTGCCAAATATCAGGGACTATTTTAAAGCCGCACAAATTAAAACTTTAATAGAGATATGTAACCCAGTCTACACTGCACAATGGAAGGAGATCGAATGCCAAATAACAAGTGACTTCCCCCTACAGGCGATAATAGGGAACAATGCCTTACCTAAACTTTTGAATAACACTAACCCGTGGATAGAGACCCCGCTAAAAATTTGGTTTAAGATAGTCAGAGAGAATCAAACTAAAGAGCCCTATCGACTTCTGCAATGGATTGCCTATGATCAAGACTTTACTCCCAATAAAACAGACACTAGATTTAAAGAGTGGAAAGAGAAAGGGCTGATAAAATATTACGATTTTTTTAAGGGGCAAACTTTAAGAAGTTTTGAAGATTTGAAAAAAACAAGGTCTAATAAATCAAGATCTTTACAGGTTCTTTCAGCTTAGACACCACATAAACAATATACTTAAAAAGGAGGATTTGGAAAGGGCCCAGTCAGGTGTTCTGAAGGTCTTCTTAATGGCATATAAAGGGATCCCAGGGATCAGATACATTTCTAAAATATACCAAGGTCTTCAAGACTTAAAAGGAGACAACACATCATATATAAAAGAGAGATGGGAAAAAGAGGGGGATTTCACTTTACAACTGGAAATATGGGAAAAGCTAAATAAACAGCAATGGAAAAGTACCTCATCCCTGCAGTGGAGAGAATTTGGATGGAAAAATTTGGTAAGATTTTTCAGAACACCTGCACAAAACAAATTTACCCATAAGGGGTTGAACTGTTGGCGCCTGTGTGGTGAAAAGACTGCAAATCATTTTCATGTGTTTTGGTCATGCTCAGTTATCCACCAATACTGGACCAATGTACAGACAATATTGGGGAAAATATTCAAAATAACAGTTCCCTTTTCTTTTGTAACTTTGTATTTGGGTTTACTACCGGACTCACTGGAAAGACGAGGAGATAAATACTTATTCAATGTTTTAATATTGGCAAGTAAAAAAGCCCTAACTAAAAAATGGATGTTGAAGGACTGTCCTACACCTGAAGATTGGTCTAACGTGATCCAAGACATTTACTCGATGGAAAAGTTGACATTCGCACTGAGACAGGACATGGATGGGTTCATGAACTTTTGGCAACCCTGGATCGCATATGTGTCTTCCATTAGATCTAATCTTTGACAAATACCATTTCAATAATGGTTCCGCTCTTTGTTCCAACACTACTCAGATGCTCTTTTACTTTTAATTACTTAATTTTCTGTTTGTTTGTTTTTTGCTGTTCTGTTTGTTTGTTTGTTTTTTTATTTTATTCTCTTTAATTTCACTTTTCCTTTCACTTTAAAAAAAGGGGGTGTTGTAATAATTATTCTACCAATGTTGTCAAATAGCAAAAAATAAGGGAACATGTGATGAAAATGTAAACAATGCAATGCTGTAATGACCTGTATACCCTTTACAAAAACTTAAATAAAAAAAAAAATATTTCCAGGAATACGGATACAAAAAGTTTTGGATCGTCATAGGACACACCATCGCTCCTACACTGGCCAAACATGCAATCAAGAGGGTCATTCTTTTTGGTACTACATACCTGTCTGAGGCAGCTTTCAGTGCCCTTCTAACTATAAAAACAAAAGTAAGGAACAGGCTGGATGTCCAACAGGACTTTAGACTGGCTATCACCACTATCACTCCAAACATCGCATCCCTGGTCAGAGACATGCAAGCTCAAGGTGCACATTAATATTCTTTTTTGAATCAACAGACTGGAGAGAGTTAAAAGCAAAGAATCATTGAATTATTTTTTGCAATGTTAATTGCTGGGTAGTGTTATGAGAAAGAGCAGTCAAGGATATTTGTTCTTTGTGTATGACAGGAATGTTTTTGGGCCTACTGCCATTAGGCCCATACTGACTGACTTTTAGGCCTTTATTATTTATGCGGTCATGTGTGTGTATACCCATTATTTTGGTTGTTAGAAATTTTTACTTTCACAAGGGTCATGTTCTTGTTAACATTTCTGTTTCATACCTCTGGCAAAGATGAAAACTTTGTTACCGACAATGAACAATGAAGACTCAAGACTGCCTTCTGGTGTCAAAAAGTCCATGTTTCAAAGTAATGCTGTCTTAAAACAAAAGGACAACTATTTTAATACCGTACCATTGCAGTCATTTGCCACATTTATTTTTTGTCTGTGTGTGATACACATGTTCATATATTTCAATTTAGTTTAACTAGTACATACCCGTGCATACCCTGTCCATGCCCGTAGAAACCAAGTATAAGCAAGTGTTTCTGCATGCCCGTTGCTGAAGGGTCTCCTCCTGTGTGAGATGGCTGTGTTGTTCACAGTCATACCGCATGCATCACTGACAGATTTCTTGAAATGAGTGCCTTCTGCCTTACTGAGTGAGATTTCCCGATGTCCTGGTTCGAATGGGTGTGGTTTAAAGTAGTGTGTCATATTCGGTCTCAGCTTCTCTGTGCCTTGCCTGGCATGCAGCGTTGGCGGCCAGCCGACTATTCCGCATCTCCTCGGTCTCAACTTGTCTGTGCCTTGCGTGGTGTGCAGCATTGCTCGCTTTGCGGGCATTTTGGGCTTCAAGTGACTCAGCACGTGCATGGTGCACTGCCACACGTTTCCTGTCTGTGCATCCCTTGTCCCCTGTGCTGGTGAAGGGTCTCCTCTTGAAGCAGGCATCATAGGACACTAATCATAGGTAGGCAGGCATCATGAGTGATGGTCTATATGACATCATGAAGACATCCAGGCTGGCACCATAGGACACTACATCACAGTTAGCCTGATCTGTATGACATCATGAAGAGATCCAGATTGGCATCATAGGACACTACATCACAAGTAGCCAGTCCTATTGCCTATATGACGGCATCGCTGAGATCATAGGATCATTATAGGACATCCTGCAGACATCATAGGCCATCCTATGATGTCCTATGATCGTGATAGACACACAGACATTTCTTGAATTTAGAGTGAAGGAAAACAAATCTACATTTCAAAACAAATGGAATAGGTTAAGCACAAAAGTGATGTTATTTTTTTTTCCTTAAGAAATGTTCTAAAATGACTTAATTCCTCTGGCGTGATCGTGTGGGCTGGGGGGGCTGGCACTTCTGTGACACAGGCAAGGGGGGCTCCTGGGAAAAAGGTTGGGAACCACTGCCTTAGAGATAGGGTGAGGAACTCTAAGTCATCCGGGAGAGGTTCACAGTAGAACCGCTGCTCCTCCACACTGAAAGGAGCCAGTTGAGGTGGTTTGGGCATCTGATCAGGATGCCTCCTGGGCACCTCCCACTTGAGGTGTTTCGGTCATGTCCCACTTGGAGGAGACCGCTGGGCAGACCCAGGACTCGCTGGAGAGACTACATCTCCCAGTTGGTCTGGGAACGCCTTGGTAACTTCTCTGAAGAGCTGGAGCAGGTGGCCGGGGAGAGGGAAGTCTGGGCTTCTCTGCTTGAACTGCTTCCTCCGCAATCCAGACCTCTGGAAAAGCGGTAGAAGATGGATGGATAGATGGATAGATATTTGCAAGTCTGACTGATTCTGCTTTGGATTATGCACTGATTTCTTCCTATCTGTCTGTGAGTCTGAGGAAGATTTGGAGCAGAGAGAAGGATCCGCTGAATAATTCCATGAACCCACACGCTCTTTTGCTTTTCTTCTTTTTTCTGCCTAATGTACAGCATTATGGTTTTCTGATTGCAGCAGTACACACAATCTTATTCTGTAGCATAAAACCTTTTCCCCCAAAACTAGGGGGAAATAGTCTCAAAATGTTTGTGCGCATGGTGGTGTAGTGGTTAGTACTGTTGTCTCACAGTTGTGTGTTCATTAAAGTTGTGTGTTCAAATCCACCAGCCAGTAGAGCCTATCTATGTGGAGTTTGCATGTTCTCTTCATGCTTGTGTGGGTTTACTCTGGGTCTCCTCCAACATGCAGTTAAGGTTAATTGGAGTGCTGTGAAGGGACTGGCACTTCACTGCGGATGCCCTTAACTTTCCCTGGGATTAATAAAGAAAACAAAACACTACAAATTTTCACTTATGGTTTTTGAGATACACTATATTGCCAAAAGTATTTGGACACCCCTCCAAATGAATGGGAACCAATGCACAAAGCAATGTCCATGAAGACATGCATGAGTGCGTTTGGTGTGGAGAAACTTGACTGGTCAGAGCCCTAACCTAAACCCGACAGAACACCTTTGGGATGAATTAGAGTAGGAACTACGAGCCAGGACTTCTCGTCCAACATCAGTGCCTGACCTCCCAAATGTGATTCTGGAAGAATGTGAAAAGTTTCCATAAACATACTCCTAAGCCTTGTGGAAAGCCTTTCCTGAAGAGCTGAAGCTGTTATAGCCGCAAAAACTAGGCAGTTTTTTGACTGAATTCTCTCATGTCCATCTAGTTGCAGTTGTCTATGCCCTACAAAGGCAAAATGTAATAACTACAGAGTTGATCAAAACTGAGTAAAGACTTAGATTTGGACTTTGTGTTCTCTGTTTTATCATTGGACAATGCATCCTGACTCAGTTTGTTCCTAAAAAGACTGAACATGAACGGATTACTACTAGTCTACCTGTTGGCTGGTCAGTCAAAGAGCTTCACAGGCAATTTTATTATTGAATTTACCATTTTTGTCATCAGCTGCATTTTGCCTTTTAAGTTCTTTATAGTCTTCTGGTTTTATTTATTTAGCAATGGTGGAAGTTTCTTGCTGTCATTACTTCTGGATGTCATATGATGTGAGTGTGTGAAGTTTCTGAAAAATAAAGTTGATAACCACCCATCATGATCTCAGCTATCTTAAGTTTGGGTCTTTGGTTTTCTGTAGCATTCTAGCTAAATGTCCAGCTGTGCTGAATGTGCTTCATAGCGTACCCCACCTGTCTATATAAGTAAACAACAGTGCCACACAACTTCACATAGAAACAGAATTGATCAGCTTCCAATATTTACAGCAATAAATACATGATGACATACTTAGAAAACATGATGCACTATAATATTAGAGCCTAGCACCAAAGAATGCAGTCTAAAGACATTCAATCGTGACATTTTTCACTGAATTTGAGCTCATGCTTGCTGGAAAGCTTGGGTAACCTGATGTGAACCATGGGTTTCTAAGGCGGTATCCAAAAATCGATTTTAAAAAAAAGAGCAGAACTGGCTGTTGACTGCTAAATCCATTTATAGCATCTCCTTGTCAGCAGTTTGCCAGAGAAATGAATTTACCAAAGGGTGAGCAGAGTCAGAGGAACTAAAGGCGTTTAAAAGGAAAACGGCTCTGATGGTATGATGTCGTGATGTTGCGCATTAAAAGTGTGACTCTGTCAAAAGGTGTTTTACTGGAAGCAGAGTTGCTGGAGCTCCCTGTGTGTGTATGACAGAGGTTGAGATGCACTTGTGGTGTCAAGGATTGCCTGCATTTAGTGCAGAATACAGCCAAACTCGTCACGCTGGTGGGTTGGCCTTTTCACCTGTGATCATTGAACCGTTTCCTCCAAAAAGCAAGGAAGTAGATGTGTTATCTTTGAAATAAAACCTCCTACATGTGAACCTTATTCTTCTTCTTTAGTCCTTCAGTGACTTCGAGGAACTGAGGCGGTTGTTTGTGTTTTCAGTGCCATGCAAATTATTATGTGGCCTTAATGTAGACATTAAAAATTCCCACAGCAAATTATGTGGGCCATGTTTCCCCCAAACACAGCAGTATCATCACAGTATGCAGTGAGTCCCATGTGAATCTGAGCTTTAGCATCTGTACCATTTTCCTTTGCCTTGCTCCTCTGGGTCAAAAATGATGGAGGCTGCAGTTGTGAATTATTAATGAGAACTCGGGAATCTCATCTAGCTTCACAGCAGGGTGAGTCACTATGTTTCAGTCCCAACTATGGATAATCATGGCCATTTGGATGGTAAATTTGGCTAAGGCACGTTCTGTTTTTAAGACTTGGGAACACAACATTGGAATAACTATTCAGAGATGTAAGCATGACAGGAAAAATACTGACACACTTTCTACGAATCTGTGGCCTGGTGTCTTACATGTAAAATGCTACAAACCACAGTCTGAAAAGAGTTTTACTGGAGGAAGATGCATTAATAACCTTGTAGTGACACCTTTGGTTGATCAGCCCCTTCTCGGTTTAGTTTCACAGTGCTACAAACACACCAAAGATGTTTGTCTGGTTAGAACAGGCTGAGGTATTTAGCAAACATGCTACTCACGTTCTCAGGTGTTTTCACCAGCCATCACCATTATTGGTGAGCTAGCGCTTGATGGCTGCTAGTTAGCTTCATGGCTGTACTGAGAGTCCTTTATAAAGCCACAATTACATTATCACCACTTTGGTATTACAAATCTCTGGAGATGTGAAATCCAACTTAAGCTTGTCCACGGTTCACAGACAAGCTGATGTGGATAGCGGTTAGAGGCTAACGCCGATTTAGCTTTGGCCCATTTCCCTGTTAGTTTCTGCACATTTCTCCAGCTTCTTCTTGGCTAGTCTATCGTCACAGTGGTGACACACTATTACTGCTACATACACAGAGGTCTTTGTCTCAACTTGGTCATGGTCTTGGGAGTCTCAGGTCTTGGTCTGGTCACAACTACAACACTTGAAAGCACTAGTATAGTAATCAAAACCTCATCAAGACCAAGGCAGAGACCAAGTTGAGACTAAGACCTACATACTATGCAATGGTCTTGGTCTCGACTTGGTCTCGGTCTGGTTTTGACTCCAGGACTCCACAACTCAGTATTCAAAAGTCTGACTTGTGTGAGGCTACACCATTACTTTGACAGATGACACTTCAAGGTGCTATGTGAACTTTTGGGAAACAGGTTTTAGTGACACGTTTCGATACCTTAGCTAACTAAGCTCTCATTTGCTCCATTTCTGTAAATGACTCTGGATCAGAGTCCTTCTCAAGTTTAACACCTTTAAGAAAAAGTTGAATTAAGCAGGAAATTATGTGAATGAAGATTAAATTTACAAATCTTAAAAACAAATTTATTTTAAAAAGTTGGCAATTTACCAGAAAGAGCTGTAAATTAAAAAGTGAGAAAGTTAAAAGGAAAAATTTTCATCATTTGGAGTACAACCTGAACATTGATGATGGAGTCACTCAATCTGACCTTATGAACACATGCTGAGGACGAGTCCTTGTCTTTGTGGTATACAGGCTTGTATGTAGCATAGTCTTACTGAAAGCTGAAAAGACACATACTCATAACTTGTGACCACTGACTTACACATTGATGTTTAGCACAATCTGGACGCAGAGCCATGTTAGGATCGTTGTGAGTTTGGGGAGCATCTGAGCAATTGTCTTGTAGAAGTAGTGATTCTTGTGAATGCAGCACCTTGGCATTAGCTTATTTCTCCTTTGCCAGATAGAAACTTCACTATTGTTGAGAGGCCAGTTTAGTCTCATAACACACTTTGTGGTTCAAGTATGTTTAGTGTCTCCATACAGACTTATTTTTTGGCAAGAAATTGCTCTGTTTCCATAGCAGAGGCTGCAGACTCAGAACTAGCTCAGTTCTCAAGGCAGAATACATAAACTGTAAAGCACCAATAAATGTTCCAGTTTGTCTGATCAGTTATACTTTTAGCTCTCTTAAAACTTTTAAAAAGCCATGACCTTGGTGGCTATGGGCCTGTCTGTTTTCTGGACTCTTGGCCATCTTTTCTGACTGTCGACCCTTCATTCACCAGATGATAGTTCATCAGATGTTGACAGGAATGAGAAGCTCAGTTCGGCTCCTCCACATGCAGCAGAGTGGCCCTGGAGGTCAGTTTTATTATAGATTGCACTGACCACAGCATGCACTCAGCCCACTCAAACTACCAGGGTCACGTGTTTAACCACATTTCTGCTGGACCACAGAGCTGCAGCAACTCCTCCCCAAAACAAACAAAACCCTGATAATATTCTCACTGAATGATGCCTTCTCTCGATGCCCAGAGGCTGTTTTTGCTCATTTTGGTTCTTCATTTTATTGATTATTTAACCTTTATTTCATAAGTCAGCACCAGAAGATGCAATACTTTTACAAGGCAGAATTAATGAGTATCTGCAGAATCGTCAATAACAATCTTGACTGAACCAGAAAGCAGAAGAAAGTTTTTTTCTGCTAGAATCAGAAATAATGGCACAAACCTCCAGCAAAGTGGACTTTAGTAATACACTTCTTTAAGTCCAGAACAGAAGGTAGTGTGTCTTGTTTAATTAGGCCTTGCAGGTGCTCCCTGTCTTTGCCCACAGTCCATTATGAGAAAAGCCAGTTTTACTTACATCTGTAAAAAGAAACCTTGGGACTATTAAAGCGGAGGCTAGCTAGCAGACCGAATCGGGTTTCTTTGGGGTTTATTATTAAAAGCAGAACTTCAGTTTCTCCCATATGTAGAGAGTTTCTTAAACATCATTAACTCTGACAGACACATTGGTGAAAATTTTGACTGGTTTGATTCAGAGAGATGACACAATTAATGTGGGTTTTCTGTGGTAATTTTCCACAGTATGTCATGGGAATCTAGCTTGACATACCTACAGATAACAGCATGATATCAATGTGGATTATTATTATTATTGTCATTATTTTTGTTATCATTGTTACTTTTGCCATTTTTGTCGTCATTGTTTTCAGGTTTTTGTTATTGTTGTAGCTGTCTTTGTTGTTTTCATCATCATTGTTGTTGTGGTCATCATTGCTGTTGTTATCATTGTTGTTGTTGTCATTGCTGTTGTCATTAATGTTGTCATCATCATTGCTTTCATTGTTTTTGTCATCATTGTTGTAGTTATTGTTGTCTTTGTTGTCATTGTTTTTGTTATTGTAGTTGTCATTGTTGTATTGGTGTCATCATTACTGTTGTCATTGTTGTCTTTGTCATTGTTGTTGTTGACATTATTGCTGTCAATGTTGTCATTGTTTTTGTTATTGTAGTTGTCTTTATCATTGCTGTTGTCGTTATTGTTGTCTTCATCATTTTAGAGTCTGTTGTGACCTTCATTTTTGTTTTTGTCATTTTTGGTCTTGATATTGTTGTAGTTGTTGTGATCGTCATTTGTTGTTGCCATTGGTGTTATTGGTGTAGTTTTTGTCATCTTCTTCTTCTTTTAGATTTGATTGGCGGCCGGCAACCAGCTTATAGGTGCATTACCGCCACGTACTTCACTATCTATATCATCACTCTATCTGGTGAGGAGCTGTTCTCCTTTTATCATCATTGCTGCTACTGCATACCCGTGCATGCCCATAGAAACCCCTGCATGCCCGTAGAGAGGATGCATTGGAACAGAATTCTTGCCAGTTACAGGACAGTTGGTATAGCAACACAGCACTAAGTGGCAATCACATGTGACGGCTTTTGTATGCGGCAAAACATAAAAATCACACAAAATATGCCCTGCCATCTGGGGCTGTTTGTCCCTGCTTGTTACTTCTTCTCCTGCCTGTCACTGTTCTGTGTTATGTTGCTTACCTGCGTCTATATCTTGTAGGGAGTTATGTGCTCTGTCTATGTGCCGTCATATAGACATCATCTGATGGGTCGTCTTCTTCGTTCAGACCACTGAAGGGGCTGAAGGGGCTCCTCCTGTCTCAGACGGCTGTTGTTCAGTCATGCCTGCGGCGTACTGGTGGAACCTGAGGTTTTTCATGTTCACGGCATCTTTTCTGACGTGCAGCAGTTCTCCTCATTCTATTGCTCTCCATCTGGTGGGTCTTCTTCTTTGTTCAGACCACTGGTTGAGGGATAGGTGCATCGTAATTCCAGTTCATGGGCACAAACCTGAAAGTGGCTTCCGACCCTGTTCAGGAAGGCCCGTGCATGCCCGTAGAAACCAAGAAACCGGAGCACCCTGAGAAAATCAGCGCTTTGCTTGGCATTTTACACATTTGTAGTGTAGACTGGCATTCGTCAAGGTTACACATTTGCCGTCATGTAGGCATGACGAGTCGTCCTATGATGCCTGAGATCATAGGACACACCATGATGAGGCAGAGATCATAGGCCGTCCTACGATGTCCTAGAAACGTGCTTTAAAGTCTGTCGTACCTATGCTGGTGAAGGGTGTCGTCCTGTCTCAGACGGGTGCGATGTACTGCTGGAATCTCAGGTGTTATATCTTCATGGCATCTTTTCTGACGTGCAGCAGTTGTCGTCATTCTATTGCTCTCCATCTGGTGGGTCTTCTTCTTCTTCTTGCTTCTTTGTTGAGACCACTGGTTGAGGGATCATCATCATCATCATCATCATAGCAGTCTGTCGGGGGCAGGTGCGTCGTAATTCTAGTTCATGGACACAATCATGAAAATCATAAAGACACATGGTATAGGACATCCTATAATGTTCAGGCAGTGATCGTGACATCATAAAGACACATGTCCTACGCACATAGATACATAGACAAAATCTATGTGTGACATCATAAAGACAAATCGTCCTATGATCTCTGTGGTCTGTGTGACATCATGAAGACACATTTGTCAACACATAGACAAATCTATGTGTGACATCATAAAAACAAATCGTCATGTGATCTCTGTGGTCTACGTGACATCATAAAGACACACATTTGTGTCCTATGATGCCTGAGATCATAGGACATCCTATGGTGTTCAGGCAGAGATCACAGGCCGTCCCACGATGTCCTATGAAGCGTGACAGACACACAGATTTCTTGCCTTTACAGAGTAATGTCCAATCGACCATCCTTCATCTCCTCGTACTTCATTCTATATCATCACTCTATCTGGTCAGGAGCTGTAGTCCTATCATCATTGCTGTGTCCAATTGAACCACAACTCTTATCTTCAGACATCACTCTTCGTCTCCTCATACTTCACTCTATATCATCACTTCACTCTATATCATCAGTCTACACATCTTGGCCATGGCAGATGTCGGCGACCCAGCGCTCTTGCCACAGAAAAATTTTCCCCCTGGACGTGTGTGACCACCACACACTGTTGTTCTTCTGGTCAGGAGCTGTAGTCCTTCTGTCATCATTGCTATGTCCAATCGAACCTCAACTCTTATCTTCAGAAATTCTTCATCTCCTCGTACTTCACTCTATATCACTATCTGGTCAGAAGCTGTAGTCCTATCATCACTGCTGTGTCCAATCGAACCACAACTCTTATCTTCAGACATCAGTCTTCTCACTCTTCATCTCCTCGTACTTCACTCTATATCATCACTTCACTCTATATCATCACTCTACACATCTTGGCCATGGCAACTGCCACAGCCCCCGAAGGGGCAGTACCGCCACCGCCGCCACACACTCTATATCCATCAGTCTTCGTTTCCTGGTACTTTATATCATCACTTCACTCTATATCATCACTCTACACATCTTGGCCATGGCAGATGTCGGCCACCCAGTGCTCCGCCACAGAAAAATTTGCCCCCTCGACGTGTTACCGCCACGCACTGTTCTTTTTCTTCTTCTTTTAGATTTGATTGGCGGTTGGCAGCTAGCCTACAGGTGCATCTTCTTCTAGACCCCATTGGCGGTTGGCAACCAGCTCACAGGTGCACCACCGCCACCAACTTGATTATCTTCTTTTAGATTTGATTGGCGGTTGGCAACCGGCTTACAGGTGCATTACCGCCACTGACTTGATTATCATCACTCTATATCTCCACACAAGGAGTTCCTATAAGGAGCTCTGAACAACTCCTTATCTATATGTGAAAAAATTATCCATCCCTGGACTGTGTCCTCGGTGGCCTCAATAGCTGTGCCAGCCGGCCAGCTGGCTATTCTGTGCTTTTTCTTCTTCTTCAATGTTACTGGCGAATAGCAAACAACTGAAAGGTGCATACCGCCACCTACTGTACAAGAGTGTGTAACGATATGTCATCTGAGCCCGACCCCTAAATTCTATGACTTAATCCTGTGTTATTTAAAAAAGAGAAAAGAGCCCTCCTCGTGATTCTTATTGCCTCTCCATCTCCATCTGTTCCCAGAATCCCAGTTAAACCCCATTCCTTACCGGCTTCTCGAACTTTTTCCATTATCTGTCTTTCATTTCCGTATTTGTGACAGTGTAATAAGATGTGCTCGACATTTTCTTTTACTCCACATTCTCTACATTTGTCACTTTCGCTTTTCCCCATGGTGAATAAAGTGCCATTTAAACGTGTGTGATCCAGTCTGAGTCTTGCCATAATGATGTCTTCCCTCCTTTTGGTTGTTATGAAATTCTTTACTGCAATAGACTTTTGTATTTTGTAATACGATCTACCTTTATGATCTTCATCCCAGTCTCTTCTGTGCTTCGTATAAGGAGTTCTTATAAGGAGTTCTGAACCACTCCTTATGTGTGAAAAAATTATCCGTCCTTGGACTGTGTCCTGTGACATTTTCCTCATAGCTTTGTGACAATTTCCTCGTAGCTTCATGATGTTTTTCTCATAGCTTTGTCCTCATAGCTTTGTGCCAATTTCCTCATAGCTTTGTGACGTTTTCCTCATAGCGTTGTCCTCATAGCTTTGTGACGTTTTCCTCATCACTTTGACATTTTCCTCAGAGCCTTGTGACGTTTTCCTCATAGCTTTGTCCTCATAGCTTTGTGCCTATTTTCTCATAGCTTTGTAACGTTTTCCTCATAGCGTTGTCCTCATAGCTTTGTGACGTTTTCCTCATTGCTTTGTGACATTTTCCTCAGAGCCTTGTGAAGTTTTCCTCATAGTTTTGTCCTCATAGCTTTGTGACGTTTTCCTCATAGCGTTGTTCTCATAGCTTTGTGACGTTTTCCTCATTGCTTTGTGACATTTTCCTCAGAGCCTTGTGACGTTTTCCTCATAGCTTTGTGGCGTTCTTTTTTAATCTCATATCTGCGTCTCATCTCTTTATTCTTCTTCTAGCTGTAGTCTATCTGCATCTTATCTCATTATTCTACTTTTTTTTAGACTTGATTGGCGGTTGATCCACCAGCCCATGATGTCTTTGAACTTAAAGGTCCCCCACTTAACAAGTCTTCAACTGCTTCCCACTGTAGCCCCTTAATGCCAAGATATTTTTCTGCTGCTTTCACAATGATTTTGATTTTTTCTTCTGTTTTCTTGGAAGTCTGTGCAGTGCAGTTTATCACATCTACCACAAATAAGACAAAATTATTTTCCTTCAAAACCAGAGTATCTTCCTTAATTCTACTGCATGCACTGCAAGTCTGCACACTTTCCCTGTTTGAGTCCTCTCCCACTTTTTCAGCTGGCGCGTTTTTCGCAGCTTCTGCATATGTGGGAGACTTTTATCTGGGAGACTTTTATCTGCTGAATTTCTGTTGCTCTTTTGCTGGCTTCACAACCTCGATATGCAGAGCTATGTTCACCACCACAGTTACAGCACTTTAATTTGGCTTCTCTTTCACACTTGCCATATTCATGTTCACCGGAGCATCTGGCACATCGTTGTCTACCTTTGCGTATCGCTGCTACATGACCAAACTTTGGACATTTGAAACATCTGAGTGGAGGAGGAACATAAAGTCTGACTTCATTGCTCATGTAGCCAATATACACCTTACTTGGCAGTCTTGTTTCATCAAATTTCAATATTACCGACAGACTATCACATATTCTGCCATTTCTATTAGCTTTCAATCTCCGTACCTCTGTCACTTTTGCTCTAGTTAAGTTCTTCATTATTTCATCAGTTGAGACAGCCTTTGAAATGCCTGATATCACTCCTCTCATTGCCTTATTTCCTTCCAATACTGAACACTAGTGATGGCAAAATCGAAACAGTGTTTTGGAACGTTCCGGAACCTAGGCGGAACTTGTGATTCGAAACGCTGTTCCGAGGTCTGTATCAGAAGGACGGTGTCACGTGACTGTTCCATATCTGCGTTCCATTCCGCCCCCAGTTGTTTTGAAACGTCACAGTCGTTTTTGTTTCAGCAAGTGAATACAAATCCGTGTATGGTTCCTTCATTTGTAATTCCACTTCAAAATAAAATCAGAAAAAAACAAATTTTTTGTCTCATTTTTGTTTTGTCCTTTTCTCAACTTAGGTAGAAAAAAATATATTATCAAATTTTTGGACATACCTGTGTTTAATTTTGCTCTTATTGTTTTATAGTCAAAACAAAAATATTAAGTTATTATTTTGCGACACCGGAAGTGTTAGTGTTAGTGTAGGTGATGAGTTTAATCAGTTATTTAAAGTGTCTAGTTTTATCTATGATGTCTGACCTCCGTTAAACAAAATTAAAATGCCTATTATGTGAAAACTAGTGATGGCAAAGTCAAAACAGTGTTTTAGTGCGTACCGAAACCTAGGTGGAACTTCTGAATTGAATCAATATAAGCAATTGAATCGCAATATAAGCTGCGGCTTCAGCCATCACCCATTTCAGATAACTTATGTTGAACTGTATAATCAGAGGAGTCATTGTTTAATTTGACCTTGTTGGATTTTTTTCCCCTTTGTTATATTATTCTGTTTCTTTTTAATCTTTACTTTTAATCTATCCAAAATAAATAAGTAAAAATCATTGTTTCGAGGTCTGTATCAGAAAGAGGATGTCAGGTGACTGTTCCATTTCGCGTTCCATTACGTCACCAACTGTTTTCAAACTTCACCGTTGTTTTATGCAGTGATTGTGTTATCCCGTTTCTCAAATGGAATAATAAAATGCTGCCATTACACAATATTAAATTGCCTATTCTATGCACAATATATGTATTACATAAATACTTTCTATGTAAAATACTAATTTCTGGTGTTGTCGCCTGACTGGCTGCTGGTTCATCAGCCCACATGCCTGAAACATTTCAAAGCTCCTCTGAAGTG
Organism: Pholidichthys leucotaenia; assembly: GCA_020510985.1. Lineage (NCBI taxonomy): Eukaryota > Metazoa > Chordata > Actinopteri > Cichliformes > Pholidichthyidae > Pholidichthys > Pholidichthys leucotaenia. The sequence continues at coordinate 264,327,518 of CM035842.1, forward strand.
CAGTTTGGTTGTGAAGTCTTGCCTCTCTGAGTGTCTTGGACTGAGCTGCTTTTGGATTTACATTATTTGGAAATGGATGGCAGTAGAAAGCGTCCCAGGTCAGCTGTTTGGGATCACTATGACCTTCTTGAGGGAAAAAAGTTAAATGTATGCACTGTATTCAACATCTTGCATTTTGTAACAATACAACAAGTAGGTGGAGACACCTATGGCCAAAACATGCTGACGCCTGCATTCCTAGATCAACACAACCGAGTGCTGAATCAAGCCACGGCCAGCGTAATGTCTATGGTATGTATTCATGTTCTTTTAATACACATACGAGTATACTGTACATTTATTATTTATACACCTTTATTATTATTTACAATAAATATACTGTAATTATGCATTTGATCACTAAAAGAAGCCCATACAGTTATATATTTTACATATAGTTACATATATTTACAATATATGAAGTTGCATGGCAGCATTCCTCCTAACTCAGTCTTTTTGTTGTTCCTTGACAGGAAGGCAAAAAGAACTGAATGTACACAAGCACCCCCTAAAAACAGGGACTGATGTCTATTTTGTAAACAAGCACCCCCTACAAATACTAACTGAAAAAATATATATTTTCAGACAAATAATACTAGAAACCCAAACAAAACACAAAACGTTGAGATAAAGACCCAAAAACACTCCACTGGTTCAGTGTAGTATTATAACACTTGGCCACCAGATGTCGCTGTGGGGAGATGTTTCGAACGTTCCAAAAGATTGATTCTTTTTTTGAATCAATTGTTCCAAATGATTCGATCTCTCGATCGTTCCATTTCTGCCATCACTACTGAACACTGCACATTTTTTTTCCCTCCATCTGAGTGACTCTGATTGCTTTTCCTTGTTGAACACTATCTTTACATGCAACCAGCAACGAACCACTACGAAGAACCCTTGCATTTAAAACTTCTCCAAGTAACCCATTAATTGTATTTGTGAGCTTAATTGGGTTCCACTCACGAAACGATGCCCCTTCCTGAGTAAGTTTAATGATTACTTTACACTCCTTCTGTTCATTCCGGGATCGTTCATCCGCTGAGCACTTGATAACGGTCTTGAGTTTCTTGATGTCTACTTTTCTTTCTTTTAGACTCCACTGTGCTCCAAACTCCCTCTTCCTCACTTCCCACCTCCATTCCTCCTAGTTCAATTCGTGTCCTGGTCAAATCGCCTTCTACTTCTTCAGCAGAGAGTTGTCGCTTCTTCATGCCGTGGCTAGCCTACAAGTGCATTAGCGCCACACACTTTATATATATCCAACTCTAGTTTTTGTCATCAGTTTCATTGTTTTTGTTGTCGTTGTTGCCATTATTGTTGTTGTCATCATTGTTGTTGCCATTATTGTTGGTGTTGTTGTTCTAGTTTTTGTCATCATTTTCATTGTTGTTGTTGTTGTCATTGTTAATGCCATTATTATTGAAACAGATGTTAACTGGTTCTTACACTTTTCAATGTATTCAGGTTTATTACCATTGCTTAAATGTAGAATGAATACGTTAACCACTGAAAATTTGTCTGAATGTGAAATAATTGTACTCATAAAAATGTCAGATAACAATTTCATTAGCCATCTGCTTTGTAACGATGCAAAACCACAACACTCCGAGTGTTTCACACACTGCTGCCACACTGCTGCTGTCGGCCAGCAGAGATGGCATGCCTCCTTCACTGAGAGCCGCAGCCACTCACCCACAATATCCCTGCATGGGTTAATACACAGGTTAAAATTGGGACATTGTACAGAGGAGTCGTTAGCGATGCTAATTAGGCGAATCTGAAGGAAGTGAAAGTCGGTGCTACTGCTGTGAAGCTGAACCTGTGATCTTTAGCCTATAGTGAGTCAGGGAGATAGGAGATAATTTAAATGTTCAGAGCCCCGAGGCTTCAGAAGCTGGTTTCATGTCATGTTAGGGAAGGCGAGAGTGGAAATGTGATCTCTTTGACTGTGAGTGAGAGTGTGTGTGTGTGTGTGTGTAGGCAGGGGGATACTGTACTCACCCTCTATGAGACACAGACAGCCAATTATAAAAACCCAACGGCCACCTCTTCCTCTCTCTCTATCTGCCGCACTCATTTCCTACCTCTCTCACCCTTTCACCACCGTCTTATTCTCCATCTCACTCTTATCTTCCTCCCTTGCTTTGTTTTTATCTACAGCTCTGCTTCCATCTTTCCCACTCTGTATAGAAACCTCTGCTTTATTAATAAACCTGAGTTGAGGTACAAAAAAATAGTGGAAAGAAAAAGTGCTGAAAGGAGTGGAAGGTTTATAAATCACATAAAGAGGAGATGAAATAAAGGGAGAAGGTGAAGAGTTGGGAGGTGAGAGATGAAAGGAGGAAGAGGAGTACAGCAGAGGAAAGGAGAGATCAAAAAAAGGTGGATCAAATTAGATTAGTTTATACGCTATTCATGCCCAAATTGAACTGAAATTTTCACAACAGGAGGTGCTTTATAAAAATGTTACAACCCCCCCCCCCCCCCCACACACACACACACACACTTCAGTGACATTTGCTCCCTTCCATGCCTCTTTCTACTCCCGCTAATTGCAGCAGTTAAATCTATGTGCTGCATGTTGAAGGAAATGATCTGCTGTCTTTTTGACTCTAAATGTATGGATTTGTAAAAGAATATTTCTGCTGCACTGCACACCCAAAATTTTATGTCTGGAAGAACCCAGCATACAGTATAATTATCCATCCATCCATCCATCCATCCATCCATCCATCCATCCATCCATCCATCTTCTTCCGCTTAATCCTTTTCGGGTGCAGATACTATTTGTTAAAGCACCCCCATTATGTTGTTTGGCGTTCAACTTTTTTGTGCATTATGGAGAATTATTGTGACATTATATGGTCTGTAAAGTCAAACAGCCTGAAGTCCTCCTGCACATCAGTTCTCCTCTTCCAGAGAATTTATTGACTACAATCCTGCCTGAAACTCCTCGTTTGGATTTGCTCTTCTCTTTTGTGAGGTTATGACGTCGTTACTTAACAGGCCTGCCCTGACAGGAGAAGAGGAAGTTTCCCACTGGGCCTTGGAGCACATATAGCTACAGCTAGCTTAGCTAGTGAGTTAGCTCAGTTCTTCAAATTCCAATCACCACACCTGACATCCATGGTCCCAGCTTGTTCATTAATCTATAGTTGATAATAATTAAATGATTCATATTCTCATCATTCTGGCCTATTTTTTTTCACCCCAGCATGACACGGATACTGTAACTATTAGCATTAGTAATGCTAATCAGCGTAATGAGAGATTTTTATGATTCTTTTTTTGTAAATTGTAGTTACTGTACTAAGTGTCAGGTAAGGCATTGGTTTACTTGCTACCGGATAACCATGAAAACCGGTACTACCTGTCTCATGGGTCGGGCCGTCGGTGACTCAACCAGCAACCCTGCCCTTCTGAGGGCGTGGAGGGTGAAACTGGGCATCCTGGCAGAACTAAAAACAATATCTGTCACAGGTCTGTGGTGGACCACTCCCAGTTACACGCAGTGAGACTGGACATCCTGGCAGATAAGCACATCTGTCGTAAGGTCTGTGGTGGACTTTTGCCAGTAGGTGCATCGTGACATACACTACACAAAGAGCAGAGATAAACAAACCTATCATCTGGTCAGTTACTGCAACAGATACTGGAGTCAGCTTGTCTTGGCCTGTCCTTGCCACTGATAATACCTCTCTCTGCCAAGAATGTGCTGCTAGTTCAGCAAAAGCTAGCGGTACTCAAATACTTTGCAAGCAGTTTCATGAAATGGTCAGTCAGAGAGCAACTCATACCGGCTCAGACGTCGCCCAGGTTAACAAGGTCAGGAGTTCCTGGCAGTGAAAGGCGAAGGACAGAGCTGCGTGGAGGAATCTGATCAGACTTAAATGAAACAGTCATTGTTGCGCCCAACAGACTGCTATGAGTCACTGTACTAGATAAGTTTGTTCTTAAACCACAGTCAATTATATATCTCATGCCATATGACCTTATTTTGTTAAATTTTGGCTGTATTAGCTGGGTAGATTTGGCTGCTAACATTAGCTGGTCTGAGCAACTTTGAGGTCCACCTGCTGGGTACAGACTGAGAGAGAAGCTCACTAACTTAGCTGTTAGACATTTGTTATCGTCTATTTTCCCACAAAATACCTGTTTATCAAATTGAATCATCTACCCTCCACCATAGAATTCATTCATTGATGTTATTTTAGCATATTTCATTATCATTTTTCGTACTCTGAATCAGACACATCCTTGATTAGCAGTGGTTAGCTGCCATTAGCAGTTAGCCATTCACACATTCAGGGTTGTTTCTGTGCTTATTACACCCCATGGATGCTATCAGCCACTTAAACCACACCTGTCTCTGATAATGCTATGCGGCCTTTTAAGCGCCAACATTCAGCCAATATTAGTATGTTACTTGGTCTAACAACTGACGCTAAAAGCTAACATTAGTCTCAAACATGGTGTCATTGTCAAAACAAAAATCTCAGAGAAACAATTGAAGAGAGAGGGTGGGGTGAGCTGGGGCTCATTAACATTAAAAACAATATGACATAAAACAGCCCATTTTGAGAAGAGTTCCTTCCCCGTGTGTAAAAGGGTACCAAGGTAATTAACCCTGAGGTGTTTTGATCAAAGCATGTAGCTGACATTTCATTAACACCTCTGGAAGCTGTGTCAACATGTGGGAAAAAGTACAAAATAGGGGCTTTTTGATGTTATTACTTTACAGCTTTCAAAAATTATTCCAGTTAGAAATGTAATGCAGATCATTAACTGGACATTTTGTGAACTTTTAAGAGACATTATATTCTTAGCACTGGAGAAAACTGGCCGCAACTCACCCCATAAACAATTTCAATTTGGTTAATCTTCCTTTTGGCTTTTTTTCATGCACTTCTAGATCTAGAAACATTTCATTAAGGCTACATTAATAAAATAAAAGTGACCCAAGCTTTCTTTGTGAAGCTTCTTCTCACATTCTGGGTGTAAATTACCAATTAAGGCTAAAATGACTCTTCTATCCTCTCAGCTGTCACCAGTGTGGAGCAGGTGGACCACTCCTCTTTTTTATCATCTTATTATCTGTTATTCCAGCTGCTTTTCATTTTCCTTCCTCCTCTCCTGGGCTGTTGGATCCCCACCGTATCGCTTGATGTATTTATTTTTCATGTGTCGGTGTGAGACGTTTAATAGCGTTCTACTGGCTGTGTGTTTCCTCGCTTTTGACGGTTTGCCGAATCACAGAGATTCACACCTCAAGTAAATAATCCCACTTAATAGTGTTACCCCCCCATATGCCTCCCACTTCATCAGATTAATTCAGTCACTGTCGGCTGCTGTATCTGTGTAACTGTCAGCTGCACTTCTGATTTATCTCCCAGCTCGTGTTTATGCAACAGCAAAACTCCTGCACACAGCCATCGAGTGTGTAATGTCTGTGGATGGGATTTTTGCTCCCGGGAAACAGTTTCAGTCGCTCTCTCTCCTTCAGTGTCAGGCTGAGATAAAAACAAAAACTTTAGTGCTGTTTTCTTCTTATTTTACAGCTGTCAACATCCAGATGTTAGACGATTGGAGCTGGAAAAAGAATATGAACAATAAGCTAAGCAAAGATGTAATGCTGATATTTGCGGGTTTTTATTGTATTAATAGCAGTAAACCCATTGGAGTGCACTCATGGATCACCACCAAAATCTAATGGGTTTATCTGTAGCCCAAGGGCCATCTCTGGTGAGAACTTCATCACAATCCATCCAGTAGTTTTTGGCTGCACGGTGGCGCAGTGGTTAGCACTGCGGCAGCACAGTTTACCCTTGGCCGGAGGATTGTGGGGATCGTGGGATCGTGGGTTCGATCCCAGCCCCCGACCAACAGTGATCTGTGTGGAGTTTGCATGTTCTCCCCGTGTTGCGTGGGTTTACTCCGGGATTTCTCCGGTTTCCTCCCACATGCCAAAGACATGCATGTTAGGTTAATTGGCTGTTCTAAATTGTCCCTAGATATCTGTTTCCTATAGGCCCTTAGAATAGAGGGTTAGTATTAATGAAAGCGCTTTGAGTGGTCTTTGTGACTAGAAAAGCGCTATATAAGTGCAGGTTAGTTAGTTAGTTAGTTAGTATAATCATACAGACAGACAGACAGACAGAGCACCTGATCACCTCCACAGAGGTTAAAAAAGTTCACCCGTGAACAACAGTAATCAGGATACTGATTTCTGCCAAATTTCAGTTCCACTAGACCAGTGTTTTTCAAAGTGTTTTGAGTCAAGGAACCATTTTTATATTGAAAAAAGTCTCGGGAACCCCAACCAAAATTGTTACAAAATGACACATTGTAGGATATTTTAAAAGAAATAAGTCAAAAATGTACAAGAAAAAAGTTCTAAATTTATTTGAAAAAAGTTGCCAATTTATTACAAAATACTTGCAAATTTAATAAAAAAAAGTCAAAAAGTTACAAGAAAAAGTTGCAAATTTATTAGAAAAACTTGCGAAAAAGTTTTTCTCAAGTGACTTTTTGGTAGATTAAAGGTGCCTTCACACCAAACGTGAACGGATTTTTTAACAAAATGTAAATACGTGAATAGACATGAATTCACCGTCTGGGTGAGAGGCAGGCAGGCAAAGTTGCCTTTATAACTTCTGCAGCAGTGTTCAACCTACTGTGGAAATCCCCCAGATAACATCATGCTTTAGGTTTACATTACCCTACGGGGGGCTCACCTGAAAAAGTTGTCCCTGCCTCGAAAACTTGGTGGGTGTTTCCGTTGCTAGCTTGCTAGCCTTGTTAGCACGTCCGTGGCAGGAATCCGACATCCCGATTCAGCTGCAGAGCTCCCGGTCCTTCTGTCTTCAGGTGAGTGTCAGTCTCTTTTTCAAACTAGTTTACCCTCCAATGTTGATAGTTTTATTCAGATGATGGCAGAATCTCAAAGCCAGCATTATCCCTCGGACGTGAACGCGTGAATGCACAATTTCGCATGTGCTCACCCTTATCCATTGACTTTGTATGGATTTGCGCCACTCGTTCGCGTTTGGTGTGAAGGCACCTTAAAACAGTTCTCATAAATTTGCAGTTTTATGTTATAAATTTGTGATGTTTTTATTGTAGATTTGCAGCTTTATTTATCATCAATTTGCGTCTTGTTTCTAATAAATTTGCAACTTTTTTCTTGCAAATTAGCAACTTTTTTAAATTTTTGACTTTTTTCCTAAAAAATTGCAATTTTTTACGTAATAAATTTAACTTTTTCTTGTAAATCTTTGAGTTTTTTTCTTTTAAATTTTCAACATTTTTCCCCAAAATTTGCAGCTTTTTTCCTGTAAAATTTTATTTTACACATTTTATAAATGTGTAACTTTTTCTTGTAAATTTCATACTTTTTTGTTTTAAATTGTCATTTTTTTGCATAAACTTGTGAAAAAGTTTTTCTCATGTGACATTTTTGTAAATTAAAACATTTTTTCTCATAAATTTGCAGGTTTTTGTAATGAATTTGTGATGTTTTTTATTGCAGATTTGCAGTTTTTTTTAAAATAAATTTGCAACTTTTTCTTGTCAATTTTTCTCTTTTTTCTTTTAAACTTGTAATTTTTCTTGTAAATTTCTTCTTTTTTCATGTGAATTTGCAACGTTCATATGGGGCTGGTTACATTTTTTATTGTGTGTAATCGAGTATTTATATACTGCATGTATTTTTTTGTTCATACAGACAATGACCCAAGTTTATTTCTTTCTGTTTTTGTTCCGAGGGGAGAGATTTTTTTGCACTCCTCCTCATTCCAAAAATAGGGCCCCGTAAACACAGTCTTGCACAGGGCCCCCCAGGAAGCCAGCCCCAGCCCTGTTTACTGCTACTAGAAGTGGATGGTGAAAAATCAAACTCTCCAAAGACCTGAGTGTGTTTATGTCGTGTGTGTGTGTGCATGTGATTTGACTTGATGAAGAGGTGTGTGCGTCCGGGCCGGATTGTCTCGGACAGCTGTGCTGCTGGGAACCATGCAGTCATCACACACCATCTGCCGTGCACACATGCCCACACAGCACACGCTCATGCTCACATGCACAGTTGCGTCAACATGTTGTGATTTAGGCAAACAAGCACATTCACCACCTGTCGTGGCCCTCAGCTACCTACTGCTGTCATTCTGGGTTTACCTCTCTCTCTCTGTCTTGCTCTCTCTCATACACACACACACACACACACATGCACTGACACGAGCCGTTTGTGGCTTTTTTAAGTACCCTGTGCAAGATTGTTTGATCTGCCCTATTTTTGGAATGGGGAAGAGTTCAAACCCTATAATATGGAGGGGGGCATAAAAATTAAACTTGGGTCAGTGTCTAGATGAAAAGAAATAAGTCTTAGAATATAATTTACACCAGTTTCTATATGAATGTTGCAAATTTACAAGAAAAAAAGTCAGAAATTTAAGAGCTAAAAAATTGCACATTTATGAGGGAAAAAAAGGAAAATTTAAAAGAAAAAGTAGCAATTTTACATAAACAAGCTGCAAATTTGTGGGTGGAAAATTTACAAGAAAATTTACAAGAAAAGTTGCAAATTAATTAAAAAAATGCAGCAAATTTGTCAGAAAAAATTACAAAATTGTATTTATAAGTTGAAACTTTACCAAAAAAATAATAAATTTACAATAAAAAGTGGAAATTAAAAAAAAAGGCAAATTTATGAGGAAAAAAGTCCCAACAAGGACAAAAATTAGCAAATGTGTGAGAAAAAAGTTGCAAATTTACGATAAAAAAAGTCATGAATTTCTGAGAAAATGTTGCAAATTTGCAAAATTAAAATTGAAAAGTAGCAAATTTATATAAAAAAATCTGATAAGAAAATTGTCACAAATGTACAAGGAAAAGTAGACGATCTATGAGGGGGAAAAAAGGTGAAGGTAATTTCAGTTCTCCCTCCAAAAACTGTTGAGGGGGAGCTAGCATCTTGGCCCCCAGTGTCTGAGGGAGCCTACTGCATTTGCTGCACAGCAGAAACTGCTCTCCTCACACTCCTGCATGTGAGTTGCCCCACTCCTTCCCTTGCACGTTTCTTTCGCATCACATCGGATTTCAGCGTGAGCCTTCCCTGAAAACGCTGCGTTTTAATTGGCTTGTATGCTTCTGTAACGGGCACTCTTAAACACCATTACAGCTCCCTGGAGGCGCTGACAGGTGCCGCAGAGTTTTGACTCTGTGTGTGTGTGTGTGTGTGTGTGTAAGGTTTGGATATGTAGTTATCTCCCAGCATGTGTGTGCCTGATGTGTCACAAACAATGGAGGACTTAAACTCAGATGGATGACACGGTGAAACGCTAATAGGTCCACGGAGACTGCAGCTTCATTCAGTCTGTGTGTATGTGTGTGTTATACCTAATGAGGTTGCTCCTTAACAACAGAACAACCGTTTCTTGTGACTCTGCAGACTGACTGACTAATGATCTGATGTGCTGAGCGCTGGACTGTCCGCCTTAATGGCCGCCTCACTTAGTGACTCAGTGTTCAGATTTTTTTCCCCCCCTTATGGAGAAGGTCAGAAGGAGTTACTGTGTCTTTGTGGGTCTGGAGAAAGCGTATGATGGGGTGAAAAGACTGATATTGTATAGAAGGTGATTTGAACGGGGATGGGGTGGGGGGATGTTATGCCCCCTGTTAGCAAAATAGTCCAGACCAGTAGATGTAAATCAAGGAGTGGACACACACACACACACACACACACACACACACACACACCCTGGAAATATCCCCAACATCATCATAAGCCTTTCTATGTCATGTTACAGAACTGAATAAAATAACTATGAAACACCAATTTTAAGCATAAATGCAAAAATATGCAACTTTTTGTCATAAATTTTCAACTTTTTTCCTGTAGATGTTTGTCTTTTTCTCATAAATTTGCACCTTTCTTTCTGAAAAATCTGCAAAGTTTTCCCTATAAATTTGCAACTTTTTTCTTCATAGATTTATAAATTTTTTTCTCAAAAAATTTGTTAATTTTTTCCTATAAATTTGTGACTTTTTTCCTTGTAGATTTGCAACTTTTTTCCCATAGTTTTGCAACTTTTTCTCATAAGTTTCCCACTTTTTCCCTGTAAATTTGCAGTTTCTTTCTCGTAGATTTGCAACTTTTTTCTCACAGTTTTGCAACTTTTCTCATAAAATTTCAAATTTTTTCCTGTAAATTTACAGCTTTTTTTGCTCATAGATTTGCAACTTTTTTCCCATAGTTTTGTAACTTTTTCTCATAAGTTTCCCACTTTTTTCTTTAAATTTGCAATTTTTTTCTTCATATATTTGCAACTTTTTTCCTCAGATTTGTAATTTTTTCCAAAAAAATTTGCACATTTTTTCCTGTAAAATTGCAACTTGTCCTCATAAATTTGCTACTTTTTTCCTGTAAATTTATATCTTTTTCTCTTGCAGTTTTGCACCTTTTTTTTGTGAATTTGCAACTTTTTCCTCGTAGATTTGCAACTTTTTCCCATAAATTTGCAACCTTCCTCTAAGTGCCTTTAAACTGTCAACTCATTTCTTTGAAATTTGGACATTCATCTGGATGAGCTGGAGTGGTGGCTTAGTGGTAGAGCACCTGTCCCTCAGCTGGGAGGTCATGGGTTCAAGTTTCAGCCAGGTCATACCAGAAACCATATAAAAATGGTACTTCCTCCCCTCTAGCTTGGCGATCAGCATAATAGAATAGGGGAAGGGAAAAATTGTAACTCATGGACAACAAATGAAATTAGCCACTGGCTACAATCTAGCAAGTTTACATTGACTGATATCAGTGTTCACCAGTTTGCACTGTCCTTAAAAACAGCAATTTACGATGCTGGTTAAACTTTTATTTTATGCTATTAAATTGTAGTTTGCAACTTTTTAATTTTTAAATTAGTATCTTTTATCATATTTTTGCACCTGCATTTTTGCAAAGTTGTACCTTATGCTAAATTTGTGAACACCCTTGTCAGGAGCCAAGCCAGCTTGGTTTCCCCCGGCTCGGTCCTGGCCTCCCTGTGGGGTTAAGTGCCACTGTTTATGTGTATATTATGTATTTCAGTCTGCCTTCCTTACCCATAGTCACTGTCTGACCGGCAGCTGTTAGACAACCGCAGACCTACTTTCTGTGAGCGCATGCTGACAGCTCGCCAGTCTGGCCACGCCCCCTCTCTCATCATCACCAGCTGTTTCCTTTCCTGTTTGCTACCTTCCTGTGCCTCACCCAGGTGCTCCTCATTTCACCATCACCAGCAATGTGTGTATTTAAGCAGCTTTTTGCCAGTCACACATTGCTGGGTCATTGTATTGACTTGTCAGTGTACGGTCTGTGTCAACACCTCAACGATGTGTATCCACACCGTGCACTTGTAGTTCTCTGGTGCCCACTCAGCGATACTAGCTGTGGGATGCCAGCGTGGGTACACGTTTCTCCTCATGCGTTCGTGGGGCGATGCCGGTCCCCGAACGCCAACCGTAAGTGTTTGTGTATTCTTGTAAGTCTCCACCTTTTTGGGAACTGTTTGTCATCAGTTTTTGTGTTTAATAAATGTGTTGTGGTGTAACCCTGCATGTAGATCCTCATTATTTCTCCCCTCTCTGTGCGCTGCGTAAAAGCGCACGGGGAGTCACAACAACCCTTGATTAAAAAATAACAAATCATCTACTGGAAGTATGAAAAAATTAGGGGTGTCAGAGTAGTATGTGAGGATGGTGCAGGACATGTACAGTGGGGTAAAAAAGTATTTAGTCAGCCACCAATTGCGCAAGTTCTCCCACTTAAAAGGTGAGAGAGGTCTCCAATTTTCATCATAGGTATACCTCAACTATGAGAGACAAAATGAGAAAAAAAAAATCCAGAAAATCACATTGTCTGATTTTTAAAGAATTTATTTGCAAATTATGGTGAAAAATAAGTATTTGGTCAATAACAAAAGTTCATCTCAATACTTTGTTATATACCCTTTGTTGGCAATGACAGAGGTCAAACGTTTTCTGTAAGTCTTCACAAGGTTTTCGCACACTGTTGTTGGTATTTTGGCCCATTCCTCCATGCAGATCTCCTCTAGAGCAGTGATGTTTTGGGGCTGTCGCTGGGCAACACGGACTTTCAACTCCCTCCAAAGATTTTCTATGGGGTTGAGATCTGGAGACTGGCTAGGCCACTCCAGGATCTTAAAATGCTTCTTACAAAGCCACTCCTTCGTTGCCCGGGCGGTATGTTTGGGATCATTGTCATGCTGAAAGACCCAGCCACGTTTCATCTTCAATGCCCTTGCTGATGGAAGGAGGTTTTCACTCAAAATCTCATGATACATGGCCCCATTCATTCTTTCCTTTACACGGATCAGTCGTCCTGGTCCCTTTGCAGAAAAACAGCCCCAAAGCATGATGTTTCCACCCCCATGCTTCACAGTAGGTATGGTGTTCTTTCTCCTCCAAACACGACAAGTTGAGTTTTTACCAAAAAGTTCTATTTTGGTTTCATCTGACCATATGACATTCTCCCAGTCCTCTTCTGGATCATCCAAATGCTCTCTAGCAAACTTCAGACGGGCCTGGACATGTACTGGCTTAAGCAGGGGGACACATCTGGCACTGCAGGATTTGAGTCCCTGGCGGCGTAGTGTGTTACTGATGGTAGCCTTTGTTACTTTGGCCCCAGCTCTCTGCAGGTCATTCAGTAGGTCCCCCCGTGTGGTTCTGGGATTTTTGCTCACCGTTCTCGTGATCATTTTGACCCCACGGGGTGAGATCTTGCGTGGAGCCCCAGATTGAGGGAGATTATCAGTGGTCTTGTATGTCTTCCATTTTCTAATAATTGCTCCCACAGTTGATTTCTTCACACCAAGCTGCTTATGTATTGCAGATTCAGTCTTCCCAGCCTGGTGCAGGTCTACAATTTTGTTTCTGGTGTCCTTTGACAGCTCTTTGGTCTTGGCCATAGTGGAGTTTGGAGTCTGACTGTTTGAGGTTGTGGACAGGTGTCTTTTATACTGATAACGAGTTCAAACAGGTGCCATTAATACAGGAAACAAGTGGAGGACAGAGGAGCCTCTTAAAGAAGAAGTTACAGGTCTGTGAGAGCCAGAAATCTTGCTTGTTTGTAGGTGACCAAATACTTATTTTCCACCATAATTTGCAAATAAATTCTTTAAAAATCAGACAATGTGATTTTCTGGATTTTTTTTTCTCATTTTGTCTCTCATAGTTGAGGTATGCCTATGATGAAAATTGGAGACCTCTCTCATCTTTTAAGTGGGAGAACTTGCACAATTGGTGGCTGACTAAATATTTGTTTGCCCCACTGTATGTTTGCGGCCAGTGAGATGGTGATGAGGGGTAGGGTTACATCAGGGATCGGCACTGAGCCCCTTCTTATTTGCAGTGGTGATGGAAAGGTAGACAAACAAAGACAGGCAGGAGTCTCCGTGGACCATGATGTTTGTGGGCAACATTGTGATCTGTTGCAAGTAGGGAGCTGGTATTTTTTTATTTATTTTGTATACTTTATTGATCCCTAGAGTGGAAATTCAGGGCATCCACCTGGATGGATAAAGCAGCTATGGTACGGTGCTATCCCTTCACCATTCACACACACATGCACACCTAGGGCCACTTTTAGAGTCTCCAGTTAACCTAACCTGCATATTTTTGGCCTGTGGGAGGAAACCGGAGAACTCCCGGAGTAAACACACGCAGACACGGGGAGAACATGCAATCTCCACACAGATCACTGTTGGTCAGGGGCTAGGATCGAATCCAGGATCTCATGGCCAAGGGCGAGTTGCTGTGCTGCCACAGTGCTAAACACTGTGCCACCGCACCGCCCAGGTAGAAGAGAACCTGGAGAGGTTGGCGGTATGCTCTGAAGAGGAGAAGAATGAATGTCAGTAAATTTGTGACAAAAATTTGCAGTTTCAATAAATAATGGAAATTAACACGAAAAATCATAAAATATTAGAAAAAGCTGCAAAATTATGAGAAAACGGTTGCAAATTTAAAAGAAAAAAAATCACAAGTTTACAATAAAAATTTGAAAATGTGTTAGAAAAAGTTATAATTCTGAGGGGAAAAAATCTAATTTACAAAATGGAGCAAATTTACAAGAAAAAAATTGAAATTTACAGAAAAAAAATCACAAATTTAAAATAAATCTGAGAAAAAATGTGCAAATTTATTAGAAAACAAACTGAAAATGTACCAGATTATATTCACGTCATATGTCTCCATTTGATTCACAGTGTTCTTTGCATCATTTTTACATTTTCAGCTTTCCCACTATTAGTTTTTGGCTTATTCCCAGCTTCTCTTTTCCATTTTTATTCAACAGTAGTGATGAAAACTTTGCAGACCATTCCTTTGACGGATTTAAAGTCATGCTGCTGTTTTTGTTTTCGCTGCTCCACCTCTGCAGCAGCAGCGGTGATGCAGTAAAAACAGACGCTGTTGGAGCTCTGTTTTATTTTCTCCGTGGTGATCAATTTGGACGGAAGCTCGAGCGGTTTAATGACCAATTTAACAGACTGATTATTTAACGGAGCGGCTGGAGAAAACTTTGAAACCAAATTCTGAAGCTTTTTTTTTTTCATTTTTCCCATCCAAATAATGAAAGTAGGGGAGCCTAGAGGCTGTGGAGAATTTATTATTCCTCAGAAAGAGGCATTTATCACCAAGATTAACAACATGGCGAGACATTAGCATATTAGAAATATATATATTTTTGGTTCAATAAATCATTTGCAGCCCCGGGTTGGGAGCGGCTGCATAAAAATGTACTTTTAAAGTTTCATATTCTACTTATCGATGCCTGAGCAGCACCACGCACGGCGTACTCTTTTAAAAGTTTAAACATCGTTGTGGATGACGAATGGCTTTAAATGTTTGAAGTGAAAAATGGAAATGATGCACCAGTGGTAATATTGTTTTGATTTGGTATTTGGTAATTTGATGGGACTCACTGGAAGACTTGATAGATACAGTAAGTGTTGATTTTTTTTTTTGGAGGGGGGAATGCATCTGTGTTTTGTGATGGCAATCTGTGTCTTTGTCTTCTTCTTCAAGATTTTGCAGTCTGGTCAGAAACTCCCCCCACTACTCAGACACCCAAAATCAAGACACTGTGTCCATAGGTGGTGCTATAATAATCCGTTTTACATTTTTGCAAATATCTCAATAACTGCTGGGCCCACAACTCAAAAAGTCTTTCGTTGTTCTGTTCTCCAAAATCTTCCACAACTTCTCTCCACTGGTCTTATGCTCTAAAAAGAAGGTTTTCTGCAGCAAAATTTTCAAAAATCATCTAGATCTTGATAATGAGACATCAATGGATGTCAGTCTGTTGTGATTTTACAGGCCAGTGAATTTGTACAGATCCTCTCTGGCATGTGTTTTCTGTTCTATCTTCTGGTATAGTGATCCAAACTTGATGAAACTTCACAGTCACCTTCAGAATCATTCTAAATTCCATGCACTTTTGTTCATGTGCCATAAATTGTCTTTATGAAATGTCTGTCAGGTTTTGTATCTTGTCAGTGGAATATTTTGTTAGTGTTTGAGAAAGTCAGTGTGTGATCCAAGGCAATCATGTGGTGTAGTGACTACGCTGGAGACCGGGGTTCAAATCTCCCTGATAATGTGTTGTTCTCCTGTGCATTTCAAAGGAATTTGTAGCACACATTTTAAATGTTCTGCAGTTGCTTGGGAGCCACTGTCAATGGAACATTTGTGTTTTCCATCCATCTTCTTCCGCTTAATCCTTTTCGGGTCGTGGGGGTGCTGGAGCCTATCTGTTAATTAGTGAACTGGAGCAGTTATGTGGTGTAGTGGTTAACGCAGTAGCTTGGTGTGCTGGCGGTCCCAGGTTTGAATCTTTGCAGGGAAGTTTTATTTTTCTGAACTACGACATGTCTCGCCTGTCTTTTAAAACCTAATTTGTAGCACAGCTTAGATTTTAGATGCTGTTGCTAAATGGTACAAAACCTTGAAGTTTACAGCTGCCTGGAACCCGATGATTGGCTATATATTTGTACTACCTTTTGTTCAAGCACTTTATAGCAATTAAAAATCATCTCACTGTCCAACAAAATAAATAAACAAATTAAACTTGTTTCATTGTCTAAATGAAAAGAAAAAAAAATAACCAGCTTATTTATTATGTATGAAAGTTCCAAATTGACCGAAAAAAATCAGAAAAAAAAACCCTTGCAAATTTACAATTACAAAGCTGAGCATTTCTAAGAACAAAGCTGCAAATTTTTGGAAAGAAAATGCAAAGTTGTAAAAAAAAGTTATAAATTTATGAGGAAAAAGTTGCAAATTTATGAAAAAATTGCAAATTTACAAGAAAAACGTAGCAATTTTTTTTAAGAAAAAGGTAGCAAATTTATGAATAAAAGTTGCAGCTTGATGAGGAAAAAAGTTTCACATTTACAAGAAAAAAGTTGTTAATGTACAAGAAAAAAATCAAACAGGAGAAAAAAGTTGTATATTTCTGAAAAAAAAATAGCAAATTTCTGAGGGAAAGCTTTATATTTATAAGAAAAAAAGTTGCAAGCTTACAAGAAAAAAGTCACAAACTTAGTCCAAAATTGTTGCGGATTTAGGAGAAAAAAGATGCAAATTTACAAGAAAATGGTTTCACATTTACAATTAAAAAAGTTGTAAATTTAGAAGAAAAAAGTAACAAACTTGGGAGAAAATTGTTGCAGATTTAGGAGGAAAAAATGCACATTTAGGAGAAAAAAGTTGAAAATTTATTAGAAACAATTGTAAATTTAAAAGCAATAAGTCACACATTTGGGATTAAAAAGGTAAAGAATTTATGAGAAAAATGGTAGCAGATTTTAGTGAAAAAAACTCTTAGAATTTGCAAGAAAAAAAGGCAGCAAATTTTAGAGGCAAAAAGCTGAAAATTTATGAGAAAAAAGTTTCGAATTTAACAGAAAAAGTTACAAATTTATGAGAAAAAAAATTGAAGAATTTCAATTCTCTTTCAATTCTCCCACAAAAGATGTGAGAGTAAACTTGTGGCTTGGGGGCCCCTAGTGGCTGAGGATGGCAGTAGCATTTGCGTACTCTGCTTTCCATCCAGAAACCCCTCTGTACTGGTGTATAGTCACAGTGAACCCTTATGGCCTGTTACTAGTGTCATCATCATCGGCGGTCACTCGTAGTCAAGTATGACTGTCCTCCCTCTTGGTCCTTGTGGGTCTTCAGGTGGGCATAGAGGCCAATTCTGGACCCAATTATTCTGCTGCAATGTGGGAAGGGGAATGTAATGGTGGTGGGTTTGGGTTGGTCCTGATTGTTGGTTGCTCTCTCCTTCCTGAGTCTGCGTTTGTCTTGTGCAGCATGATGGAGGTCAGCATTGTACTGTGCGGCACCCTCACGGACAATGTTTCTCCAGGTCGCCCTATCGGTTGCCATATTTTTCCAAGCTTTTAGGTCTATGTGGCACTTCTTTAGGTTTGTTTTTATGTTGTCCTTAAATCTCTTCTTCTGGCCTCCTGGAGCCCGCTTCCCTTTAGCTAGCTGGGAGTACAGGACTTATTTTGGGAGGCGAGAGTCAGGCATTCGGATAACATGGCCAGTCCATCTGAGCTGGTTTTGAGCAATGGTGGCAGTGATGGTGGGAAGGTTAGCCTCCTCCAAGACGCTGGTGTTAGTGCGTCTATCCTCCCAACTAGTCCTGAGGATTTTTCGGAGGCATCTCTGATGGTGTGCCTCAAGTGCCTTTAAGTGCCTGCTGTATGTAGTCCAGGCTTCTGATCCATACAGGAGAGTGGGGAGCACCACTGCTTTATAAACCAGGATTTTGGTATTCGCTTGGAGATCACGGTTCTCAAAGACTCTCCTCCTTAGCCTTGAGAAAGCCCCACTGGCACTGCTGAGGCGGTGGTGTATTTCATCATCGATGACGGCTTTTGATGAGAGGAGGCTGCCAAGATATAAGAAGTGGTCCACATTTTCTAGTCGGATGTTATCAGTGGAGATGTTTGGGGGTATGGCAAGTGTACTGCAGTTTGGTGATGGCTGGTGGAGTATTTGTGTCTTTTTTATATTGACGGCCAAACCGAGCTGTTTGTATGCTTTGGCAAAGGCAGACAAGAGGCACTGAAGGTCCTCTTCTGAGAGGGCTACAAGAGCATTGTCGTCTGCATACTGCAGCTCCATGATGGATATGGTGGTGGTTTGACCTTTAGCTCTAAATCGGTTGATGTTGAAAAGTTGACCGTCGATTCTGTACGTGATTTTGACTCCCGGGGGCAGATGTTGGTTCGTGACATGGAGAATAGCAGCAATATAGATGGAGAATAGTGTTGGAGCGATGACACATCCCTGTTTGACTCCTGTGTCAACCCTGAAGGGTTCTGTTTCGTCTCCACTGCCACTGAGTACCGTGGCAGACATATTGCCATGCAGCAGTCTCAGTACCCAGATGTATTTTTCTAGGCAGCCAATCTTTGCCAGAACCAGCCAAAGGGCCTGACGGTTTACTGAGTCGAAGGCTTTGGTAAGGTCTATGAAGGCCATGTATAATGGTAGATTTTGTTCCTGGCATTTTTCTTGCAATTAGCGAGCAATGAAAATCATGTCTGTGGTGCCTCTGTTTGGGCGAAAACCACTCTGGGACTCGGGAAGAATGCTCTCTGACAGGAGGGTGAGTCTATTGGCCAAGACCCGGGCAAAGGCTTTCCCTATGGTGGACAGGAGAGAAATGCCATGGTAATTCCCACAAACTGCCCTGTCCCCCTTTTTAAAGATGGAGACAATCAAGGCATCTCTGAGCTGTGCAGGGATTTCCTCTACTTCCCATATTTTCAGGAGCAGGGCATGGATGTGCTTCAGAAGATCAGGACCGCCTTTCATCAGGACTTCTGCTGAGATGCCGTCAGGTCCAGCAGCCTTGTTGTTTCTCATCTTCCTGATGGCGTCCTGTACCTCATCCAAGCTAGGTGGTTTTCCCATGCTTTCCTCTATGGGCTGTTGAGGGAGTTGATCAAGGGCCTCCATCTCAGGAGTGGTGTCCCTGTTTAAGAGGTCCTTATAATGCTCTTTCCACCTGTCTGCAATTGCCTCCTTGTCCTTCAGAAGCGAGAGCCCATCTTTGGAGCAAAGGGGGGTTAGGCAGCTGTGGCTGGGGCCATATACTGCTCTTGTGGCATCAAAGAATCCTCTCGTATCTCCAGAGTCGACAAGCTGCTGGATCTCCAGGGCCTTCTTTGTCCACCACTGGTTCTTCAATTTCCTAACAAGTGTTTGTACGGCTTCCTTCGCCTTGGCATGGGCTGCTCTTTTAACCTTGCAGTGAATGTTGTTTTGCCAGGTGATAAAAGTTTGCCGCTTGATGTCGATGAGCTGTTGGATCTCACTGTCATTCTCGTCAAACCAGTCTTGATGTCTCCGCTTTTTATGACCAAGGATGCTTTTGCAGGAGTCCACGATGGCAGTGGAAAGTGTGCGCTGCATTAAGCGGATAGACATGATGGAGCGAATGAGGCGGTGGTCAGTCCAGCAGTCATCTTCACTGGTCATTGCTCTGGTGTTAAGGACATCGTGGCGGTCTTTGGAGCGGACTATGATGTAGTCAATGAGATGCCACAATTTGGAGCGGGGATGCATCCATGATGTTTTGAACTTGGTTTTCTGACGAAAAAGTGTGTTGGTGATGACCAGGTTGTGCTCTGAGCACTTGGTTAGTAGTAGTATGCTATTGGAGTTTGTGTTTCCAACCCCTTCTCTCCCCAGCGTGCCGCTCCATAGATGATGGTTTCGTCCCACTCTGGCATTAAAGTCTCCAAGAAGGATTAACTTATCCTCCTTTGGGACTTCAGATAGTATTTTGTCCAGGTCAGCATAGAAGGCCTCCTTTACTTCATCCTGTGCATCAAGCGTTGGAGCGTAGGCACTAATAACGGTGGCCATTTGACTGCAGGCAAGCATCAGACGAATGGTCATTAGGCGCTCGTTGATGCCCACAGGGAGTTCATGGAGGTGGTTGATGAGGCAGTTCTTAATAGCAAATCCCACGCCATGGATTCGTGGCTCATTTGCAGGCTTTCCCTTCCAAAAGAAAGTATACCCGCCTTTTTCCTCCTTCAGCTGACCTTCATTAGCCAGTTGGGTCTCGGAGAGTGCTGCGATGTCGATCCGGAACTTCCTTAGCTCTCTGGAGATGATGGCAGTTCACCTTTCAGGTCGATCACTGGCTTGGTTGTCCATAAGGGTTCGCACATTCCAGGCTCCAATATGTAGTTTTGTATGTTTCTGACCGTGTGGTGGTGATCCCTCTGGATGCGGTATTCCAGACAGGATTTTGTGAGGCAGGCTATGTTTGGGGTACCTTTTCTAACCCCCTCCCCTACTGGGGTGAGCAGAGTGGATCCTAAATAGGGCTGCTCAGTCATGAGTGCAGCTGCCGAGAAGCTCTTTCTGCCTCAGTCCAAGAGCTTAACAACTGTATCAAGCACCCATCGCCTGTGTGCCAGGTTGTGGCTAAGAACTCCCAGACTTCACTGTCCTGTTCCCGTTACCACTTCCTGATCGCCACAGGACTTTATCTTGTCCAAGATGTAAAGTGGATGGGCTCCCTTCGGGAGGACACCTGCGCGTAACGTCTTTTATCGTGGGGAGACTGATGCGCCTGCAGCCACCACACGGTCCTTGGCAGAGAGGGGCCTGAATCCAGTGGCATGGAATCCAAAATGACTGGAGACCACTCTCTGTTGCAGCCTTCATCCGCCTTCAGTGCCGTTGTGACTCATGTGTCATTCTTGGTGTCATGAATTTCAATTCTCTTTCAGTTCTCCCACAAAAGATGTGAGAGTAAACTTGTGGCTTGGGGGCCCCCTAGTGGCTGAGGGTGGCAGTAGCATTTGCATACTCTGCTTTCCATCCAGAAACCCCTCTGTACTGGTGTATAGTCACAGTGAACCCTTATGGCCTGTTACTAGTGTACATCTTTGCTGAAATGCTTGTCGACAGTTTTCCTCATGATTGTGTGCATCGGCATGTTTGGTGTTATTTAAGCGACGATTGTCTTTGTCGTTTTTGTGTGTCACTCCCCGAGCATCTATGTGCGGTCCTCCAAATTTAGTGGCAGCTATCTGAGGTAAACAGCTGTTGATGGGAGGGGGTGCATCCCATCTTGGAGAACTGCCCAGACTCTCTCATACACATTAACGCTCTGTCACTCACTCTCTCCCCCATCAGATTTGATTATACGATCGTTGGATGACACTGAGGTGGAGCCATGTGGGCATGAGATTGATGATAGAGTCAGAGTGTCCTTTTATTTCTCAGGTTGTGGGGACATGTCAGATGCACAGGATTTTGGTCTCTTTTTTCAGAAAACAAAAGAGGGCCATTTCTGGCTAGAAAGCAGACAACACAAATGCTATGGGCCTCCTCTGCCACTGGTGGGCAGTGTTGGGAATAATGTATTATAAAGTAACGCGTTACTGTAATGCCACTACTTTTGCAGTAACGTGCTGT
Organism: Pholidichthys leucotaenia; assembly: GCA_020510985.1. NCBI lineage: Eukaryota > Metazoa > Chordata > Actinopteri > Cichliformes > Pholidichthyidae > Pholidichthys > Pholidichthys leucotaenia. The sequence continues at coordinate 264,349,070 of CM035842.1, forward strand.
GTAACAAAATTGCTGTTTAAAAATTCACTAATGCGTTAGTTACTGAAATTTGATCAGATGTGTTACTTGTTACTTGTTTGATTAATATGGATAGATATTTTTGGTGGAAATAAATGAATATACAAACTGACTCTACCGTAGCTGACACAGCCATCAGTCGATGTGACCTGTTGCAGAGATCCGAGTCTTCACGACCCTGACGTTTCCAGGGTTCACACAATAATGAGAGAGGATTTGGAATGAACAGGCATTTATTTCTTCACTGCCGAATTACACAGAACAGAGGGGAGGCCATTCACACACACACACACACACACACACACGCACACACACACACACACACACACACACACACACACCTCACTCAGGGTGACACAGACATGTAATCTGTCACACGTGGGGGAAACAGCACTATCACAATCAGACTTATAACACAATTACGACACTACAACAATAACGCTCTGAACACAAGAATTGTAAGTCTTTGAATCCCCCGCAGTGCAAAGCATGCCAGGAGAATCGCCTGCCCCTTATCACAGCCTCGACGTTACACTACTGAGCCGAGGAAAAGATGAAGCTACTTTGTTTTTGTGGAAATAGACAGATTATTTTTCCTTTGTTGCAGTTAAGGACAAAAGCATATTGGTAGGTTGAAAGCTAAGTGTCGGTTGACACTCTGCAATCTTCAGAAGCGCTTGAAAACAGCAACAAAGCTCTGACAAAGCTAGTGCTACTGTAAGTAATGGCTAGCTATGCTAACAACTAACACCGTGTTAGTGGATCTATGCTATCTGAACAGCCATGGCTGGCTGTAAAGTGGAAATACTCCTGTCTCAACAGCCACGGCTGGATTTCAAGCACAGGTATGCATCTGGACAGTTTATGACCCAGCAAGAATTAAACCGATTGCCAGATACTTCGTTACAGACTGAAGACGTGATAACAGTCACTTTCCATCAGACAGCTGAGACTGTGCTCCACATTTGGACTGTGGATAATGGACATTTTCTCTGGATCACTGTACATCAGATTAAAACCATATCATAAAGGTAAGATAAACATGGACAGCTTTAAGCAGTGTTGGAGTGAGTCTCACTCTTTTTCCTGCCCTCTCACTCCACAAACCCTATTTCTCACTCCAAAATGAGGAACTTACTGGCAATATCTTGTTGATTTTCTTCAGATTTTTCCCACAATAAGAGCTCTCAAGGCAGGATAAAGCAGACTGAACATGTTCTAAAAGCTCTGTCTGAAACAGTCTGTTTTCAGCCTGACATTAATAAGCCCGGAATATAATCCATTAATTAATTTATCTTGCTATGTGCCCAAGATGATTTAAGTATGCATTTAAAAATAAAATGAAAGTTACTTTTCCAAGTAACTAGTTACTTTTATCATGCAGTAATTAGTAAAGTAACTCAATTATTTTGATAAGAAGTAACTAGTAACTATTTTTCAGTAACTTGCCCAGCATTGTCGGTAGGCAATGAAGCTAGGACTTCACCATCAACATTTTTGGGGCAAGGCTGCTTTTCCTCCTGCACACAGAAAAATAAAGGTATCATTTCTGTACCTTACACTTTTCAGAAAAAGTGTTGTTTTTTTCTGTAACTTTGCTGTTTTTTTTTCTTGTAAATTCATGACCCTTTTTCTAGAAAATATACTGAATTTTTCTTGTAAATTTGCAGTATCTTTACTGGTGGAGCAGTGGTTAGCACAGTGGCAGCACAGTAAGAAGGTCATGGGTTCAATCCCACCCGCTGACCATCAGTGACCCTTCTGTGTGGAGTTTGCATGTTCTGTGCGTGGGTTTCCTCCCACAGGCCAAAAAACATGCACATGAGGTTAACTGGAGACTCTAAAGTGGACCTAGGTGTGAATGGTGAAGGGATGGTACCGTGGATGCCCTGACTTTCCCCTCTGGGAATCAGTAAAGTACACTAAACAAATAAACATTTTCCTTGTACACCTGCAACATTTTCCTCATAAATTTGTTTCTTTTTTTTTGTAAATTTACTTTTTTCCTGTAAATTAGCTATTTTTTTTGTGTAAATTTAGAACTTTTTTCATTCTAATTTGTAACACTTTTCTCTCCAAATTGGTGACTTTTTTATTATTTTTTTCTCACAAATATGTAACCTTTTCCCCATAAATTTACAGCTGTTATTGTAAATTTGTGACCTTTCTCTTATAAAATCGTTGCTTTTTTCTCATAAACTTAGAACGTTTTTCATTATAAATTTGCAGTTGTTGGAATGGTTTAATTTATTTTTCTGTTCTTTAGACAGTGGCCCAGATTTATTCTTTTTAATTTGGTGGGGGGGAGCAGGGGAGTTTTTCTATTTTTACAGGTTAAAGGATTTGAACAAAAATATGGACCCCAAAACACAATCTTGCATAGTTCCCTCAAAAATCTAGAAACAGCCCTGGATGGAGATTACTATGAACAATTAAAAGTTACCAGAGGAATCACCTTTCGATTGTTGCTGCCCTCTAAACGAACAAATAATTCAAACGTGTGCCCCATTACGGAATTATCAGCACTGACGACCAACAGTCCAACTGTGTGCATGTGTGAGCGTTTCCTTTTAATAGCCTCTATAAAGCAGCAGCCAGATGGCCATGTGCTTGTTGAAACTGCCCTAAATCTTGAAGGTGACAGGTTCAACTGCCTCTTGCTTTGCCCTTGAGCAACAAACGTGATCCCCGTGATGGCAGTGTGCAATGTGATAATGATGGCAGATATTCAGTGTAGGAGTAGAATTAATTTTGCTAAATCTGCTCTAGTTGAATATTTCAGGTTTTCACCGACAACTCTCTCCTCCAGAGATCTAAATCCAAACCTGGCCCACAGAAATGGACAGTTTTTAGCCAAACATTCTCAATGTTGTTAATCACCAATCAGCAATCTGAAGAGATTCAAGATTCTAAGATTCAAAGGCTTTATTATTATGTGCACAGTTAAGAAATGCTACATTTCCTGAGCAATGAAATTCTTACTTTGCTCTCCTAAGGAATGCCAAGTTAAAAGGTACAGAAACAACAATTCTAATCGGTCATGACACACTAACAGAAAAATGTTTTTTCTTGTAAATTTCCAGTGTCTTTCTTTGAAATGTTAAACATTTTTCTTGTAACTTGCAATTTTTTTCTTGTAAATTTATGACTTTTTAATTGTGAATTTGAAACTTTTCCCATAAACTTGTGACTTTTTCTTGGAAAGAAAATATACATGTTGCCTCTGGGTTCCATTTTTAGGAAGCATGACATCAGTTTTCATTGTTTTGCAGATGATGTGCAAATCTCTACCTCTAAAAACTGAAAATCGTGCTTCAGTCCAGACTTTATTAGACTGCCTCAAAGATGTTCAGTCTGGGATGGAAACCAACTTCCTGAGTTTAAACAAAAATAAGACTGAAATCATTGTATTTGGACCACAAGGCGTCTTAGAAGGCTCTGACAGCGTCACTGGCACCCAAGTTCTTATTTTAGTTTGAGTGCAAGAAACCTGGGTGTAATGTTTGATAGTGATTTCAAATTTAAGATAAGATAAGATAAGATAAGATAAGATAAGATAAGCCTTTATTAGTCCCACAACGGGGAAATTCCAGGATTGCAACAGCACAGGGATAGCAACACTCAGAGCAACAATCAGAAGGCAAGAAAAAACAAGCAAGCAAGAGCAGCTAATATACATATGTACATATTACTATAAAATATATATATACACACACACACACACAGACACACAGTGCAGAGCATTGTAACAAACAAATCAGTCCAGTGGTCAAGACTAGTTTTTATCAGTTACGACTTTTAGCAAAGATCAAGGCCAACCTTCCCAAACCTCACTTTTCACAGCAGCCGACAGGAAGAGACTGAACAGGTTGATCAAAAACGCTAGCTCTGTTCTGGGGTGACGCCTCAATCCAGTGGAGGAAATAGGAGGGAGGAGGACGGTGGCTAAGCTGTCATCTCTGCTGGAGTCCGAGTCCCACCCCACGCAGGACACGCTGAACGCACTGAGGAGCTCATTTAGTAGTAGGCTGTGCCATCCTAAGTGCTCAAGGGAGAGGTTCCGCAGGTCCTTCCTACCTACGGCTGTCAGACTTTAAAACCTAACCAGTGCTGCTCGTAGAGGTCGTACTAAACGTCACAACTTTGCACAGTAGAGATTGTCCCCTCCAATACACAACTAGGACAATAACAATTATTATCCAGGATGACAACGACACTGTTGATTCAAATGTGAAATATACTGTGTGGGTCCATATTTATATTCTGCCTGTAATTTAACAAACCGTAATGCTGTTGAGACCATCTAGCTGCAATGCTCCTGCACTGTGTATATATATACATATATCTGTGTACATATGTATATTTATTTACTGCTTTGACTAACCAGTTCTTATCTTATTATCCTATTTACTGTTGCTCTGAGTGCTGCTATCCCTTTGCTGCTGCAATCCTGGAATTTCCCCATTGTGGGACTAATAAAGGCTGATCTTATCTTATTCGTACTTTTATTTCTTCACATATTGACTGCTGTGACTGTCTGTATGTTGGTCTTGACCAGTCGTCATTAAAACGACTGCAAAATGTCCAAAATGCTGCTGTCCGCCTATTGGCAGGAAAGAAACTCCGCGACAGCATCACCCCGATTCTTGCCTCTCTGCACTGGCTTCCTGTTAATTTTAGGATCCAGTTTAAAATGTTATTAATTGTTTTTACATGTGTAAATGGTTTAGGCTTTTTATTTATCTGGGCTTCTTCACCCTTATTCCTCAGCCAGAGCACTGAAGTCAGCAAACCAGCTGCTTCTGGCTGTTCGCAGGACTTGGTTAAAGACCCGTGGTGACAGGGCTTTTTCAGTGGTGGCCCCTAAACTGTGGAACAGCCGACCTTACCAGGTCAGAGCTGCACACACACTTGAGCAATTTAAAACACTGCTGAAGACTCACCTTTTTTCCTTGGCGTTTTAGTCCCAGTCTAGGCATATTACCTTGGCCTTCTTAGTCTTTTTTTTTTCCACAATATCTTTATTGAACCTTTTTTTTTTAACAAACATGACACAAACAATCAAACACTAACACTGAAGTACTACAAAAAAAATGCACTAAAAACACCAACAACCACCAACAAAATCAAGTCTTCAACAATGCTCCTCTGTTTAGTCTAGACAATCCATTACATAAGTATACATATTATGTTCACCAGTTTGGAATTTGCAAGGTCCACATACATCATTCACCTTCTTCTTCAAGAGTTATGTTTAAATTTTTTACATAATCAATAAAAGGTCTCCATATATTCTCAAACACATTTTCCTTTGATTTCAGTATGTATGTTATTCTTTCTAGTGGAAGGTTTGTTAACATCTGTCTTAACCACTGATTCACATCTGGTCGATGAGTCTTTTTCCACAGTAGTGCAATACATTTTTTGGCATTAAGCAAACTGAGGTCTATGAATGTTCTTTCACTTTTATTAAAGTTATGCTTTTCTGGGTACAGACCCAACAAAAACAGTTTAGGATTCAATATGATTTGTTTTGAAATTATTTTTTCAATTGTTACCCTCACCTCTTCCCAAAACATTCTAATTTTTCTACATTCCCATACACAATGAAATAAGGTTCCTTTACTTTCCATGCATTTTGTGCACGTATCTGGTATGTTTTTGTTATATCTATTTAACTCCTCCGGTGTAACATACATCCGCATTAACCATTTAAAATGTATCAATTTAAGACGTACATTTATTGATTTGGTTTGAGCTTCTGTACAAGCCAATTCCCATTGTTCCTCTGAAATTTCAGTTTGCAGATCTTCTTTCCAGTAGTTTAATCTTTTCTGTGACTTTCCACTTGAGGATAGTGTCAATGAGTTATAAAACTCTGAAATAATACCCTTTCTTTTACTATCTTTCATCAACATTTTTTCCAAGGATGAGTAAATAGGTTGAGTGAGAGCTTTATTTTGATTTGATCGAATAAAGTTCCGAAGTTGAAGATATTTAAAAAAAAATGTGTTCTATTAAGATTAAATTTGATCCTCAGCTCTTCAAAAGACATTATGTTATCTGCACATGGCAGATATAAATCTTGAATCTTTTGAATCCCTTTTAAATTCCATACTTTAAATACAGCATCCGCTCTCCCTGGTTTAAAATATTGATTACCCCATATTGGGCTAAATTGTGACAATAACTGTGGTTCTTTTAAATAGTTTTTAGTTTCACACCATATTTTGATCATATGCTTTACAAATGGATTTTTAACTTGTTTTTGTAATTTTTTTGCCGAATCTGAGTATATGAATATGGGAAGAGGTAAAGGTAAATTGTATGATTCCATTTCAGTCCAGTGAGGGAGATCATTTGATGAAAAATAATATGTCATAGACCTCAGTTGTGCCGACCAATAATACAACATAAAATTTGGACATTTCAGACCTCCACGATCAAATGGTAAATATAATAAAGACAGACGTAATCTAGCCCTCCTGTTGTTCCATATAAATTCCACTAACTTTTTTTTAATTCTTGAGAATAAATCTAAAGGTGGTGGTAAGGGAATGTATTGAAATAAATAAAGTATTTTAGGTAAGATATTACTTTTAAGTATATTGATTCTCCCGATCATCGACATTGGTAGTGACATCCATCTCTGAAGTAACTCATTAATATCTGTCATTAAGGCTTCATAGTTGACACTGGTGATTGATTCTAGCTTAGGCACAATTTGGATTCCTAAATATTTAAACTGATTTACAACATTGAATTGATTTACCTCAGGGGCTGGGTAATTTCTCTGGGTCTCATTTAGCATTAATATTGAAGATTTAGTTTTATTTATTTTATATCCTGATATTTCCCCAAAATTCTTTATTAAATTCAACAAGGTCGGAATTGATTTTTTAAGATTCAACATAAACAAAATTATGTCATCTGCTTACAGGGAGATTTTAAGAGATAAGATAAGATAAGATAAGCCTTTATTAGTCCCACAACAGGGAAATTCCAGGATTGCAACAGCACAGGGATAGCAACACTCAGAGCAACAATCAGAAGGCAAGAAAAAAAACAAGCAAGCAAGAGCAGCTAATATACATATGTACATATTACTATAAAATATATATATACACACACACACACAGACACACAGTGCAGAGCATTGTAGCTGGATGGAATAAATATATGAATATATGAACACACAGTGCAGAGCATTGTAGCTAGATGGAATAAATATGTAAATATATAAACACCCATAGTACGGAGCATTGCAGCTAGGTGGAATAAATATGCAAGTATATAAACACACACAGTGCGGAGCAATGTAGCTAGATGGAATAATATGTAGATATATAAAAACACAGTGCGGAGCATTGTAGCTAGATGGAATAAATATATAGATATATAAATATAAACACACCCAGTGCTGAGCATTGTAGCTAGATGGAATAAATATATAAATATATAAACACACACAGTGCAGAGCATTGTTGCTAGGTGGGATGAAACAGCATAACAGTCTATTTAGTTATCCTACATGGTATGATTATGTGCCCATACATATTCTCACCCTCCATAGCGACCGGTATGTTCCTAGTTGTATGCCGGAGAGGACCATTGTGTAAGTCTATTGCATCTTTTGCATTCAAAAAAACTATTAGTTTGTTACGTCTTTTTGCTATCTCTGCGAGCAGCCCTGCTTAGGTTGTACAGTCTGACAGCCGTTGGTAGGAAGGACCTACGAAACCTCTCGGTTGTGCACCTGGGATGATGTAGTCTGCTGCTAAATGAGCTCCTCAGTGCATCCAGTATGTCCTGCATAGGGTGGAACTCGGACTCCAGCAGAGATGACAGTTTAGCCACCGTCCTTCTCTCTCCTATCTCCTCCATCGGATCAAGGCGCTGCCCCAGGACAGAGCTAGCTTTCTTAATCAGTTTGTTCAGTCTCTTCCTATTGGCTGCAGTAATGCCACTGCCCCAGCAGACCACTCCAAAAGTGATGGCTGATGCCACCACCGTGTCATAGAATGACTTCAGCAGCGCCCCTTGTACACCAAAAGACCTGAGTCTCCTCAGCAGGAACAGCCTGCGCTGTCCCTTCTTGTAGAGTGCGTCAGTATTGTGTGACCAGTCTAGTTTATTGTTCAGATGAATACCCAGGTACTTATAGGATGTCACCATCTCGATGTCTGTTCCCTGTATATTTACTGGTGCTGTGAGGGGCTGCCCATGCCTGCGGCAGTCCACCACCAGCTCCTTAGTTTTCCTTGCGTTGATCTGGAGGCAGTTCCGATGGCACCAGTCCACAAAGTCCTGGATAAGCCCTCTGTACTCAGCTTCATCTCCGTTGGAGATGAGACCAACGATCGCAGAGTCATCAGAGAACTTCTGTAGATGGCAATGTGTTGTGTTGTGTGAGAAGTCCGCAGTATAAAGAGTGAACAGGAAGGGAGCCAGCACCGTTCCCTGGGGGGCCCCCGTGCTACTGATGATCGTGTCGGAAACACAGTCCCGGGTTCTCACAAACTGAGGCCGGTTCGTGAGGTAGTCCAGGATCCATGATGACAGGTGCTGGTCCACCCCTGCGCGCAGCAGCTTGTCCTTCAGGATCATCGGTTGGATGGTGTTGAAAGCACTGGAGAAGTCAAAGAACATGATCCTCACCATATTCCCGGGCTTCTCCAGGTGGAACAGAGAACGGTGAAGGAGGAAGATCACCGCATCCTCCACCCCAATGCCATGCTGGTAGGCGAACTGGAGTGGATCCATCGCTGGTTCCACCAGGGGGCGGAGATGAGCAAGGAGCAGTCTCTCCAGGGTCTTCATCAAGTGGGACGTCAAGGCCACCGATCTGTAGCTGTTCAGGTCTTTGGGGTGGGAAGTTTTTGGTACAGGTACCACACAAGATGTTTTCCACAGCTGTGGTACCCTCCCCAGTTTCAGGCTCATGTTGAAGATATACGTCACAATCCCACACAGCTGGTCTGCACAGGACTTGAGGAGCTTTGCGCTGATGCCGTCCGGTCCCGACGCCTTCCTCGCCTTGATCTTCCTCAGCTCCGTCCTCACCTGGGTCTTGGTCAGGGTCAGGATGGGGGGCTGTGTGTTGGGAGTGGGGGGGGGTGTCGGTGGAGTGGGGAGTGGGCAGCAGGACTTGATTTCTTAGAGGCAGCAGTGGTTGTTGTGCAGACAGGGGGGAGGGCGGTTGGTCAAATCTATTGAAAAACAGATTCAGGTTGTTCGCCCACTCCCTGCCCCCCGCGGCCTGGGGGGAGGTATTCTGGAGCCCCGAGATGGTTTTGAGGTTTCTCCAGACCCCGCTGATGTCGCTCTGTTGCAGCTTGTCCTCCATCTTCTTCCTGAAGCTGTCCTTGCCTTCTCTGATCTTTCTCCTCAGCTCCCTCTGTACGGACTTCAGCATCTCCCTGTTCCCCGACCTGAAGATCCTCTTCTTCTCTCTCAGAAGTGTTTTTATCTCAGGGTTGATCCAGGGTTTATTGTTTGAGTGACGCCGTATGGTCTTGGTGGGAACGGATTTGTCCACACAGAAGCTGAAGTAGCCCGTGAAGGTGTGAATGAGGCCATCGATGTCCTCACCATGTGGATCGCAGAGCTGCTTCCAGGCAGTGGCTTCAAAACAGTCCTTTAGAGTGTCCATTGTCTCCTCAGACCATAACTCCACAGTGTGCATGGCCGGAGGTTGTCTGTGCACTAGGGGTTTGTACACCGGTCGGAGATGAACCAAGTTGTGATCCGATCTCCCAAGTGGGGGGAGTTGTGATGAGGTGTACGCCTCCTTAGTGTTTGCGTAGAACAAATCCAGTGTTTTATTGTCTCTAGTGTGGCATGTGACATACTGGGTGAAAGTGGGCAGAATGGGAGATAGTGAAACGTGGTTGAAATCGCCTGAGATGAGGAGAAGAGCATCTGGGTGTTCTGTCTGCAGCCTGCTGGTTACTGAATGGATGACGTCACGCACTGTCCCAGCGTTCGCCGTCGGATTTGCATAAACAACAATGCAGATCACGTGTGAGTGTTCTCTCGGGAGATATGTAGGCCTCATGCTAACAGCTAGCAACTCAATGTCTTTGCTGCAGTGTCGTTGTTTAACAGTGATATGTCCCGGTCTGCACCAGTTGTTGTTAACATACATTATCACTCCACCGCCCCTAGCTTTGCCACTCTCTGGTGTTCGGTCAGCTCGTATCATGTGAAAACCCTCCAGCTCAATGTTAGCATCTGCTGCTAGTTCATTTAGCCACGTCTCAGTAAACAAAAGGAGAGAGCACTCCCGGTAAGTGCTATCATAACGGGAGATAGCCGCTAGCTCATCTAACTTTCCCAGTATCGACCGTACATTTCCCATGACAACAGATGGAAGGGAGGGTCTGTACCTTATATTTTTTGTCCTCCGCCTTACTCCAGCCCGGCAGCCGCGACGCTTTCGCCTCAATTCTCTCGGTATGTCGAGTTTTTCCAGTGGGACCGGGTGGCGGTTAAATGCTAGCAGCTCTTCCCTGTTGTATCGTATCCTGCTATAAACAGTGGCTCCGTCCACCGGCTCAGGAGACATTTGGGACGATCTGTGTGTCCGTGTCATAAGTGGGGTGAAAAAAAAAGTGATCAAAAGAGAGAGGAAGGGAAAAAAAACTCGGAATCGAGCCGCTGTTGCAAAAGGCAGCCTACTGGTGTGGCGCCGAGAGATTTATGTTCTGTTGGTCCAACTTTAATTCCATATATTTGTGAATGTAAACGTATCGCCATCGCTAAAGGTTCAATTGCCATAGTAAACAGTAAAGGTGAAAGTGGACAGCCTTGTCGACATCCTCAATTGATTTTTATTGATTTTGAAATATTGCTATTTGTTAGGATTTCTGCTGTAGCATTATTGTATATTATCTGAACCCATTTTATGAAATTATTTCCAAGTCCAAACCTTTGTAAGACTTCAAAAAGAAAGGGCCATTCGACTCTATCAAAGGCCTTTTCGGCGTCCAGTGATAGGAGAGCTGTATCCGGTGCTTCTTTATTAGAATAAATAATATTAAATAGTCTTCTTACATTATGGAAGCCTTGTCTTCCCTTTATAAAGCCATTCTGATCTCGATTAATAATATTTGGTAAAATTTCTTGTATTCGTCTTGCTAAAATTTTACAGATTATCTTAAGGTCGGCATTTAATAGGCTTATTGGTCTCATATTTTCACATTTATTAGAGGGTTTACCTGGCTTTGGCAACAGTATAATTAAGGCATTATTCATGTATGATGGTAAATTACTATTTTGAAATGCTTCTAAAACCATTTCCAAAAAAGGTTTTATTAATTTATTCTTAAATTTTTTATAAAGGTCAACTGGAAGACCATCTGGTCCTGCACTTTTTCCTGATTTCATATTATCAATGGCTAGCCCAACTTCTTCTTGACTAATTTTAGACTCCAGTATCTCCCTGTTTTCATTTGGAATACACAGTATAGATAGTTCGTTCAAAAACCCATTTAGTTTTGTTAAGTCAGATTCATTTTTGGTAGCATATAATTTTTCATAGTAATCTCTAAATGCTCTATTAATTTCTAAAGGATCTATAACTACCTGTCCATTACTTATAATACTGGTAATTGGTGTTTTAAATTCTAATTGTTTAATCTGCCATGCCAATAATTTTCCTGATTTTTCACCTTGTTCATAAAAAGATTGTTTCAATCTTAGAAGACTCGAGGCAGCTCTATTCGCTGATTTTTTTGTCATATTCAGCTCTCAAAATCAGTAATTCGTTCTCCAACCTTGGATCACTTCCTGCATACACTTTTTCTTGAAGAATTTTTATTTTATGTTCCAATTGGACTCTCTCCTCTCAAGTCTTCTTAGATTTTGAACCTGTATAACAAATAATATGTCCCCTAATAAAAGCTTTGAAAGCCTCCCACTTTACACATGCTGATGTTTGTGTAGTATTGATGTCAAAGAACTCATCTATCTGTTTTTCTATGTACTTAACAAATTCCTCATCCTGAAGCCATTTATGCTGAAATTGCCATCTACCTGGTTCCTTTGTCAATTTCTTATCTACATATATTAGACAGCAGGGTGCATGATCAGAGATCACGATGTTATCATAAAAGCAGTTTTGAATCTTGGACCTTAATTCTGTGGAGATCAAAAAATAATCAATACGTGAGAATGTCTTGTAGGTATTGGAATAACAAGAGTAGGCTTTAACTTGTGGTTTCATTTCTCTCCATATATCTAGCAATCTCAATTCTTTCATAAAATGATTAATGGTCATCCTACATCCATTGTGCGTACAGTCCAGTCCTGTTGATCTATCTATACCGGGATTCAATGTACAATTAAAATCCCCTGCTATTATATGTTGCCCTGTAAGTGATGATAAGATAAGAAATAAATTAGCAAAGAACTTTTGATCATCTATATTGGGACCATATAAGTTCACCAAATTTATATTTTCTAATCGCAAAGATCCTTGAATGATTAAATATCTTCCAAATTTGTCTCCAATTACATTTTTCACTTGAAATGGGACTGATTTATGTATGAGAGTCATAACTCCCCTGGCTCGGGATGAAAATGATGAGGTGAAAACACTTCCTTGCCATCTACTCCTAATTCTTTTTACATCCTCCTCTATTAGATGAGTTTCTTGTACAGACACAATTTTTGAACCCATGTCTTTTATTTTATTCATAACTTGTTTAAGTTTTTTTAAATTTTGTAGACCTCTGCAATTCCATGAAGTTAAATTAAGATTAACGCTTTGGTTTATGATCAATAGGGAGTTTGGGATTACCTTGCAGTGTAAACATGCTCATACAGAGAAGCAAAAACATGAGTGGTTGAACATTCATCCTACAAACTACACACAAACAAATTCCCCCTTCCCACATTTGTGGTAATCCCCCCAAAATCAAAAGAAAAATTCCGTCTCCCGATATAGCCATCGACCGCTCCACACCCACGAGGATAAGCCAAAGCCACTCCTTCTTCATCCTCCCAATCACCCTAACTCTACTGCTTTTAATGACGTAACATTAACTCTCTTCTGTAGTTTTCCAACTTAACTCCAAAATTTTTAGCAACTTTGTACATCATAGAGTTTTTTTTGGTTGTTTGTTTTTGTTTTTGTTTTTTTTTAAATATATAATACAATCTATATTTTGTAAACTTGCTATTTGCTTCAAATCAGTCAGATGCCTGTGCAAATGCTTAAATATTCTACCTTATATTTTGTTCATGCTTAGCTCCCACCAGTCTCTTCTTGGATCTTCTTGATGAAGTCCTGCGCCTCCTCTGGGGTCTTGAAGATGTGTGTTCTGCCCCCATACGTGGTCAACAGTCTCGCAGGATAAATTACACCATGACGAATCCCAAGGTTGCGCAGCTCTTTACGTACGGGATCAAACTGCTTCCTCAATTGTTGGATTCCTGTGGCCAAATCTGGGTAGAACCGCACCTGCTGGTCCTGGTGTTTAATCTCTCCTTTAGCTCGCGCAGCGCTGAAGATCTTCATCCTGTCTCTGTTGCTGAGGAACTTCATAATAAGCGTCCTCGGTGTTCCCTTATTTCTCGGTGGGCCAATACGGTGTGCGCTTTCCAGAACGACTGCTGATTGCAGCTCCGCGCTGCCCAGCGCCTCCGGAATCCACTTTTCCAAAAAGGAACATGGGTCTCGACCTTCGGTTTCCTCCGGTAGACCCACCAGCCTCAAGTTGTTCCATCTCGACCGGGACTCCAAATCCAGGACATTATCTTCCAGACATTTATTTTTTTTTTTCCAAAGTGCGCACCTTTAATTGAAGATCAGTGACGTCATCCTCAGCACTGGAGACACGAAGCTCCACCTGTGCCATTTGTTCTACACAGTCACCCAATTCCTTTCTCATTCCTTCCAATACTGCCATAATCCCATCAAATTTAGCGGAAAAGTCTGCTCTCATTGAACTAATGGCAGCTAGCACTGCACCTGTGCCGTTGCCCGCAGATACCGCACCGCTGCTAGCTTCCTCCGCCATATATGGAGCTTTATCTGCTGCGTCACAGACGTGAAAGTCCGTTAATTTGGACTGTTTCGGCAGCTCGCTTTTTCCTCTACCTGGTTTTCCAGCCTTAGGCTTCACCGACATATCCTCGCCCAAACGCTGGGATACGTTCTGTCCCAAATGAGAGAGTTATTTGCCAATTTTTTTTCTCTAGGAGCAGAGCAGAGTGATACGTGTCCTTCTCACGTGGCAGCCATAACCGGAAGTCTTCTTAGTCTTTTTAGTTTATTTTATTTATTAATCTATTCTATTTTATGTATTACTAATCTATTTTTATTTGTTTAACTTTTTTATTTTATTCATTTTATCTCTTCCCCTTAATTACCGTATTTTATGGACTATAAGGCGCACTTAAAATCCTTTAATTTTCTCAAAAATTGACAGTGCGCTTTATAATCCAGTGCGTCTTATGTATTACTTTTGGTTGTTGTGCTTACTGACCTTGAACCAATTTTATGTGGTACACGGCGCTCAAAAATCTGTCAAAATGTTTTAGTACGACTTTGGTAAGTTACGAAGCCGAACCGCTTGAGGGATTTTCGGAGTATTACGGTAGTCAGGAGCCATGCTTGATGCCGAAATCGCCCAACTGTTAAACTCAGACGCTGAAGATGAAGAATTTGATGGATTTATGGAAGAGGAATGAACTAAAAAAGTGAGTGTACTGTTTTGTATTTTGTGTTCCAACTAGTTTTGTGTTCCAACTGAATAATGTTGAGAGCGTGTGTTCCATCTGTTTTTTTGTGTTTCAACTGAATACCGTAATGTTGAGAGTATGTGTTCCAATTGTTTTTTTGTGTTACAACTGAACAATGTTCAGAGTTATTGTGAATAAGTTGAATAAAATTTCACTTATCTGACGGTTTTGTTGCGCTTAATGTGTCTCGCTTAATGCGCCTTATAATCCGGTGCGCCTTATAGTCCGAAAAATACGGTATAAAATGTGTGTTATCTGTACAGCACTTTGGGCAGCAGAGGTTCTTTCCAAGTGTGCTATATAAATAAAGTTGACTTGACTAAATTTGATTTTTTCTCATAAATGTGCAACTTTTTCTTGTAAATTTTCAGCTTTTTTCTCATAAATGTGTGACTTTTTCCTCATAAATTTGCTACTTTTTTATGTAAATTTGAAACTTCTATAAATTTGACTTTTTTCTCAGAAATTTTTGACTTTTTCTTCTAAATTTGTCTTTATTCATATAAATTTGAAACATTTTTCCTCATAAATTTGCAACTTTTTTCTTATATTTTTGCAACTTTGTTCAGGTAAATCTGAAACTTTTTTCTAAGCGTTTGTGACTTTTTTTTCATACAATTGGGACTTTTTTTTAAAATTTGTGACTTCATTCATATAAATTTGCAACTTTCTTCATCAAAGATGTGCTACTTTTTTCATGCAAATTTGAAACTTTTTTCTCATAAATTTGAAGCTTTTTTCTTATAAATTTTTAGACTTTTTCTCCTAAAAAAAAATTGTTACGTTTATTGTAAATTTGCTACTTTTTTCTTTGTCATTTTTCAGCTTTTTTCTCATAAATTTGCTGCTTTTTTCATGGAAATTTAAAACTTTTCCTCCTAAATTTGTGACTTTTTCCTGTAAATTTGTAATGTTTATATGCATGCATGTTACATTTTCCTTTTTTTTTTTTTAAATTTGTATGTGTTCATTGGCCTAATAAAACCAAGTTTGTTTGTTTTTTAAGGTTTTTCATGACAGAGGAGAGACTCCCCCCTCCCTTTTTTTTCTATTTTAAAGCGTTTGAACTCTTCCTCATTAGAAAACCATGAGTTCCCAAATGGAATCCTGCATAGGGCCTCCAAAAAAAGCTAGAACCGGCCCTGTGTACGAGGTCTTTTATGGGTAAAACAGTGAACAGGAATGCTTTGTCCAGAGGGTCACATCCATTCCTTCTTTTTCTTTAGCCGCTGGCCAACAAGACTTAGACACCTGCTGACCCACCTGATTTTGACGCACGCTAACAGAAGACCAGAGGAGGGGTACAGTTCCCCTTTAGATTACTTATTTTAAGATAAGATAAGATAAGATAAGATAAGATAAGATAAGCCTTTATTAGTCCCACAATGGGGAAATTCCAGGATTGCAACAGCACAGGGATAGCAACACTCAGAGCAACAATCAGAAGGCAAGAAAAAACAACATCTAGTAAACATATGTCCATATTACTATAAATGTATATATATAGACACACAGTGCAGAGCATTATGGCTGGTGAATGTGCAGCAGAAAGTCTAAGCTCTCTCTCCGCGGATGCAGCGGGCCAGCTGGAAGTCTTTGGGCATGATGGTGACCCCCTTAGCGAAGAAGAGACCCACCAGGTGGGCCTCGCTGGTCTCCTGCAGAGCCATGACGGCGAAGCTCAGGAAACGCAGGACGGTCTTGAAGTCCTGAGCGATCTCCCTCACCAGGCGCTGGACGGGCAGCTTACGGATGAGCAGCTCCGTGGATTTCTGGTAGCGACGGATCTCTCTCAGAGCCACAGGCCTGTGACGGCGAGGCCTCTTCACTCTGCCGGTGGCCAGAGCGCCTCTCCGAGCAGCCCTGGTGGCTAGCTGTCTCCTGGGGGGCTTCTTCCTCCAGTAGATTTTACGGGCGGTCTGCTTGGTTCTTGCCATCGCTCTTTATTATTCTGTCTTATATTTCTTTCACGCCGCCTAAACTCCAGCCCGGCACCCGCGTCATTTTCGCTACAGCTCCCGGTATGTCGAGTTTCCCATTAGCACCGGGAGGCGGCCAAGTGCTAGCTAGCACTAGCTCCTCCCCGCTGTACGTCTCCCGCTGCAAACCGTGGCTCCGTCCGCCGACCCGGGAGACCCCCGGGGCAATCCGTGCGTCTGTGATATATATACAGAGTGAAAGGTGTAGAAAGAAGAAGGAAGATAAAAAAAAGGCTGTTGCAACAGGCAGCCGACTCGTGTGGCGCCGCCGGTCCGGCGGAACCGGAACCGGAACCGGAAAAAAACAAAACAAAAAAAACCATATTTTTATTTTTATTTTTATTTTTTTATTTTATTTTATATTTTATTTTAACATAATGTTAAAATTGCATGACAAAAATTGCATTTTGCTACTCTGTGACTCCAGTGGAGTTTACAGAGAGAAGAAATATGCTTTCTTATAACGTAAAATGTGATCATAAGTGAATAATAGTATTTTAAGCAAAGGCCAAAATGGCAAGCTTTGAAGAGTTTGGGAACAGTAGTTGCTATGCCAACAAGTGATCACACTTCCTTTCTTCACGGTGTGTTCTGAAACCATCAGAGTTCCTGTGTGTATCTGCTGGTTTTTTTTTTTAATGTAAAATCCCATCACCCTGTGGGACACTTCTCCTCCGGGCTGTTGACAGCACTGTCAGCCAAACTCACTTATTGTGAAAAGCAGTAGTACAGGGTGTTCTGACATGTGGTTTGCAACAAGTTTGTTTACAGTCTGCTGGAGAATCTGCTGGAGAAGAGTTGTTGGACCAGCTCAGAGAAATGAGATTCTGTCTTGTTTACCACCTTCAGAATTAATCAGGGATGCAGTTCAGGCATAGTTGGTTTGCTGATGATTTCTCCTTTCAGCTGCTCCCTTTAGGGTCTCCACAGCATCCTCCACAGTAACCCTTGCATCTTCCTCTGTCACACCATCCCTCTCCGTGTCCTCCTTCACTATATCCATGAATCTTCTCTGTGGTCTTCCCCTCTTCCTCACATCAAACATCACAGTCCACGGAGACTCCTGCCTGGCCTCGTTTGTCAGACTGTCCATCGTCTTGGCAAACAAGATGTAATCCCACCCCCACCTTGGATACATCTGTCACTCCTACAGCTCTCCTCACTACAATCTCACTGTCCTCTTACATGTCCTGCACCACCCTCACATGCGTCTCTGCCAGGCTTCCTCTCTTGGCACCCTATCACATGCTTTCTCTAGATCTACATAGAGGCAGTGTACCTCCGTCTGACCTGCTCTCTATTCCTTGTGATGATCTGCATATTTGATGATGCCCTTCCTGATACAACCCTCCTCATTTATCAAGGCTTGGGACTGGCACGAAGAGTACACTGACTGTATAAACACAATGCCAAAGCTGGAATAAGTGAAACAAAGAAGAATAACTAATATAGTTTGCATTGTAACAAAAAGAAGAACCAAAACAAAGAAGTTCTTCTCTGTACAGTATGCTTCGAGACTTTCTGCTGGGACTAAGATGCTTTATTCTGCAGCATACCACCATTTTAAGAAAGTGGAAGGGCAATAACTGCTCCCCTGACAGATTTCCATTTGTCTCATAGCAACAGCAGGGGTGGCAGCGGCTCTTCTGCAGAGCTCTGCCGGCTAAGTGTTGAGGGCTTTGGAGGAAACAGGACATCAGCACTTTGAAGAGAAGGTCATCTGTCTGCCGGCCGTAACTGAGGTCCTTATGTGTACTGGCAGCATGAAAAACCACAGTGACCACAGTGGTGTTGGACTCTAGATAGCGCATTCATACTCACACGGCCACTGATAGATGTGCATGTACAGCTAGACACACAAAGCCAGGCCAGTAAACACACACTAGCGCAGGCACAAGCAATTATTTATCAGGCTGAACACTATGAGCTGAGTTCAAAGTACCTTCTCCATTCAACAGAGTGGGTGAATTGTTGTGGAAATGCTGTGAAAGAACCTGCAGGGGTCAGCTGAAAGTAGTGTTCCTCTTTTTCATACATGGGAGCCCTGGTTCACACAGTGGTGGCAACAAGCTGTGCAACTCAGGCTTCATAACTACTTTAGTTTACATTTACATTCAGAAAACATGGCATTCTACCAAAACCACAATGACAGCAGAGCTGTTTCTGCCTCGAAAGCAGAGTACGCCAATAATGCAATTTTTTCTTGTAAATTTGTAGCTTTTATCTTGTACAAGTGCATTTTTTGTAAATTTCAAACTTTTTTCTTTTAAATTTGATAATTTTTTCTCATAAATTTGCAACTACAGTGGGGCAAAAAAGTATTTAGTCAGCCACCAATTGTGCAAGTTCTCCCACTTAAAAGATGAGAGAGGTCTCCAGTTTTCATCATAGGTATACCTCAACTATGAGAGACAAAATGAGAAAAAAAAAATCCAGAAAGTCACATTGAATGATTTTTAATGAATTAATTGGTAAATTCCTCAGTAAAATAAGTATTTGGTCAATAACAAAAGTTCATCTCAATACTTTGTTATATACCCTTCGTTGGCAATGACACAGGTCAAACGTTTTCTGTAAGTCTTCACAAGGTTTTCACACACTGTTGCTGGTATTTTGGCCCATTCCTCCATGCAGATCTCCTCTAGAGCAGTGATGTTTTGGGGCTGTCGCTGGGCAACACGGACTTTCAGCTCCCTCCAAAGATTTTCTATGGGGTTGAGATCTGGAGACTGGCTAGGCCGCTCCAGGACCTTGAAATGCTTCTTATGAAGCCACTCCTTCGTTGCCCGGGCGGTGTGTTTGGGATCGTTGTCATGCTGAAAGATCCAGCCATGTTTCATCTTCAATGCCCTTGCTGATGGAAGGAGGTTTTCACTCAAAATCTCACGATACATGGCCCCATTCATTCTTTCCTTTACACGGATCAGTCGTCCTGGTCCCTTTGCAGAAAAACAGCCCCAAAGCATGATGTTTTCACCCCCATGCTTCACAGTAGGTATGGTGTTCTTTGGATGCAACTCAGCATTCTTTCTCCTCCAAACACGACAAGTTGAGTTTTTACCAGAAAGTTCTATTTTGGTTTCATCTGACCATATGACATTCTCCCAGTCCTCTTCTGGATCATCCAAATGCTCTCTAGCAAACTTCAGACGGGCCTGGACATGTACTGGCTTAAGCAGGCGGACACGTCTGGCACTGCAGGATTTGAGTCCCTGGCGGCGTAGTGTGTTACTGATGGTAGCCTTTGTTACTTTGGTCCCAGCTCTCTGCAGGTCATTCACTAGGTCCCCCCGTGTGGTTCTGGGATTTTTGCTCACCGTTCTCGTGATCATTTTGACCCCACGGGGTGAGATCTTGCATGGAGCCCCAGATCGAGGGAGATTATCAGTGGTCTTGTATGTCTTCCATTTTCTAATAATTGCTCCCACAGTTGATTTCTTCACACCAATCTGCTTACCTATTGCAGATTCAGTCTTCCCAGCCTGGTGCAGGTCTACAATTTTGTTTCTGGTGTCCTTTGACAGCTCTTTGGTCTTGGCCATAGTGGAGTTTGGAGTCTGACTGTTTGAGGTTGTGGACAGGTGTCTTTTATACTGATAACGAGTTCAAACAGGTGCCATTAGTACAGGTAACGAGTGGAGGACAGAGGAGCCTCTTAAAGAAGAAGTTACAGGTCTGTGAGAGCCAGAAATCTTGCTTGTTTGTAGGTGACCAAATACTTATTTTACCGAGGAATTTACCAATTAATTCATTAAAAATCCTTCAATGTGATTTTCTGGATTTTTTTTTTCTCATTTTGTCTCTCATAGTTGAGGTATACCTATGATGAAAACTGGAGACCTCTCTCATCTTTTAAGTGGGAGAACTTGCACAATTGGTGGCTGACTAAATACTTTTTTGCCCCATTGTATGTTTTTGTAAATGTGCAGCTTTTTGCTTCTAAATTCAGTTTTTTTTCTTTTAAATTTGCAAGGTTTTTGTAAATTAGCAACTTTCTTGTAAATGTGACACTTTTTTCTTGTAAATTGTAACTTTTAGTTTTTTTTAAATTTGCAATTTTGCCCTCATACATTTACAATTTTTTTTTTCCTTGTAAATTTGTGACTTTTTTCCTGTAAATTTGCAGCTTTTTGTCTCAAACATTTAGGACCTTTTTTCCATTAAGGTATAGCTTTTTCCACATAAACTTTTAGATAGAAAGGTTTTAGATAGATTTTTACCCCCCTTTAAACTTTATTCTCATAAATCATTTGAGTTGTTTTCATAGTATTTTTCCTTTTGGCCATAAATTTGCAAAATTTATTAATAAATTTGCAACCTTCTTCTCATGAAACTGCAACTTTATTCTCCTAAATTTGTGACAATTTTTTGATAACATTATGATTTTATTTTTTTGCAAGTAAATTTGTAGCTTTGTGGGATTTGCTATTTTTTTCCTTCTGCTTTATTTTTTCTCATAAATTGATGTTTTTCTGTGTACATTTGAGACTTTATTTAAAATACATTTTTGAGATTTTTTTCCAAATTAATTTGTATCTGAGCCCATTTAGAAGAAAGATGTAAACACCGATCTCAGTGATCAGTATCTTCAGTAAAGTAGAACAGTTACTTGAGTATATGTACATGAGTATTGGGCCTAGCTACCACCACCTCTGCCCAGAAGGACTGCTTTTTGAACTACTGCAGCCTTCCCACAGTTGCTATAGCGATTGTTATCCATTATATTTCAAAGTTGGAGCATCAGAAGTTGTTTAAAATATGAGGAAAAAGGTAATTTATAAAAGTGTCGGTAAAAGTCAAGAGTCTACAGGTCAGTCTCCAAATATCATTTAGTTTTGTTAGAGCCAGTTTTTTAAAGGGCGGGTCACAGTTAACCATAGATCAATGTCAGCAATGCTCCACTTTTAGCACTGTGGCCTGGTAAGCATGTGACCCTTATAATAACACACCGCCTCCATGTGCCACTGGCCAGTGTGGATCCCAATTATAAAGCCTTCTATTCATGCATGACATTTAACGAGCCACTGTGACACACCTTTTTCCACATGTTAACACGGCTTCCAGTGGTGATAATGAAATGTCTGTGACATGCATTAGTAAAACAACTCAGGGTTTAACTATTGCAGTACCATGTTAAACATGCTGAAGGAGCACTGCTCAAAACAGGCTGTTTTATGGACTATTGCTTTAAATGAGCCCCAATTCACCCTAATGTAATTCTTTTGTAATTTCTCTCACATTTGTTTTGATGGTGGCGCTGTATTTGAGGGTAACATTAGATTTTATATTCAGTTGTCACATTAAGTACCATGCTAATAAATATTGGCTGAATGTTGGAATCTAAAAGCCTGAATAAAGTATTATCATTACCACAGTGTGTGGCTTGAGTGGTTGATAGCATATGACCAGTCCCTGGGGAGTAAGCACAGAAATAATCCTGAATGAGTGAATGGCTAGCTCTGCTAACAGCAGCTAGCCATTGCTAATCGAGGGCATCCAGAGTATAATTAACTGTAATAGAAAAGCACCAAGGTGCTGATGCCTCAGTGCCTGTGGCAGGGAGGCCGGGGTGAGGGTGGGGGGCGGGGGGCTGTAAAAAACTGCCACCTGTACTGACCCAGCATAGTTATTACAATACCCTTTTTCTCAGCTCCAGTGATAGTAAAGGTGAGTTAAATTAGTGTTTATTTTGATAACAAAGCCATATGTGGAAATTTTGCCAAATAAAAATCTGATAAAATATGGTGATACAATGATACAAGCCTTTAGTTCCACTTGATTTTGACCAGGCAAGCTGAAAATCTGGAACAAACAGACAGATACACACACACAGACGCATGTAGTGATTATGGTATGCCTACACTGCTTTGCACTGAGGCATAATGAGCGTAACCAAGCGGCCCCCAGTACAGAAGAAAAATAGGACATTGGAAGAAAAATAATGTGATGTAACATAAACTTTAAGAATCAAATGTTGCAGTTGTAGGAGTTATTAGTGTTTTAATATTGAAATCACTGCATAATTTAAGCACACATCTTACTTTGAAAGTTTTTTTTTTCCTTCGCTCAACAGTCCACTGAGGTCTGGCATGTTTTAGAGGTGAGGAGTGTGGGACTTGTAGTTTGTACCAAGGAGAAAAATGTGATGCAACATAAGCTTTAAAAAGCAAGTGTTGTAGTTGTAGGCGTTATTAGTGTTTTAATATTGAAATCACTGCATAATTTAAGCAGAAAGCTTAAAGGGCTTTTTCCTTTCCTCAGCTATCCGCTGTGGTCCTCCATGTTTAGGAATTTGTCTGTGTGCAGTAAAAAAGTCACACTGCCTCCTCTAGTGGCCTGGCATAGTTATTACAATTCCTTTTTTCGCAGCTTAATTACATGGCAATGGTGAGTTAAATTTGTGGGGGGTTTTGAAAACAAAGCCTTATATCAAAATTCTGGCAAGTTAAGTCGAGAAAATATGGCGATACAATGATACAAGCCTTTTGTTCCACTTAATTTTGAGCGGGCGAGCTGAAAATCTGGTAACAGAGAGACAGATACACACAGCCACACACAGATGCATTGAGTGATTACCGTATGCCTTCGTTTTCTACCGAGCCATAAAATTAAGTTAAAATAGTGTCCATGGATTATTAAACATATTGTCAAAGGTTAGTAGATGATCTGGCTGGGTAAACCGGTGTGTAGTGGCAGTGGATAGAATATATAGAAAATAGATAAATGAATGCCGAGTTGCAGCTAAGCTGAAGACCAGCAGACTCCTCTCTCAGTTTGCACCCGTCAGGTGAACCTAGAAGTCAGTCAGAAATCTCAGCTGTGGCTGCTCAGACCCCCTAACACAAGCAGCCAAGTCTACCCAGCTGTTACAACAGGAATATAACAAAATAAGTCAGAATAGAAATATATACAGTATTTATTGAAATTGAGCCTATGTCATGTGCAGTATGTAGTATGTGAGCATTAAAGTGTGGGTGCACAGTCCTCACAGATATAGCAGAACAGGTGTGTGTGTCTGTACATAAAACAGATGAAAGGAGGAGACACCCGTGGGAGAAACACGACTCCTTTTCAGCATCACTTCCTGCAACATTCAGCCTCCAGGCATCACAAGACGAGACCTGAATCACAGATGGGCGAGCCAAGAAATATTAGAAAGCAGATGTCTACACTGCAGAGTGGAGATGTCAGTACAGATGATGGGGCTCTACCTACCTAGTCCTGTAGGTGTTGTTTTTTATTATTTTGTTTAAATCAGGTGATGCTGAGTTATTTAATTAATGACTATAATTTAGGTTTTGTGTAAGATGATTAAATGAATAAAAAGCAAAGCTTGGAACATAATTATTAGATAACTCACAAATTCATGAGGAAAAACTTGCCAGTTTTTGCAAAATATACAAGAAAAAAATCAAAATTTTATGTTGAAAATTTTAAAAAGTTTGAGCAAAAAAGTTGCAAATTTACAAGGAAAAACACTTTCAAATTTGAAAGGAAAAACCTGTGTGTTTATATGATTAAACTTAAATTTATGAAAGAAATGCTCCAAAATGCACAAGGCAACAAGAAAATTTGCATGAAACGATCTGTTGAAATTTGTGAGAAAAAAAATCTAACTAAGTTTTAAAATAGAAGTAATAGTAATCTTTAAAAATGAGGGGGAAAAGCTATATTTTTTTGCAGAAAAGAATTACTAAATTTAGGGGAAAACAAAACAAATTTCAAGACTAAAGTCAGTGCTCTCCAGTCATCTGACTGGAGAGCACTTTTGAATTTCGTTGTACCTGTGACAATGACAATTAAAGATCTATCTATCTATCTATCTATATATATATATATATATATATATATATATATATTTATAAAGAAAAAAACTTAAACTGACTGATTCAGACTCTCAGAATCACTATTTAAAACCTTTTTTTTTAAATCACAGAATGTGACACTTTAACATTTTTTGTGCTTTGGATAAAAATGAGATGGTAGATTATTGTATTGATTGGAAAGTGTAAATCTAAATTTAAAATGGTGTTTTTGAGTTTTAGTCTTGATATATTTACCTCTAAGTAGAATTGGGTGATTAACCAAAAAATAACCAAATCTGACATTCAAACCCTTGAACCAACATAATTTGGCCCAAGTCAGTTATTTTGATTTTGCCCCCCTCTTGATACTTCCACACTGTTTGTGTTCATGCACAGTTCCCTTATATATTTGGACTTAAACACTTTATTAAATTCACTAGGAAATAATAGTGCTTTGTAACAGTGAATAATGGAGCAGTAATCTGGTACAAGCTGATATTAAATACATTTAATGAGTCTGCAGAGTCCAGCAGTATCGCCTGTGGAGCTCACCATTCTTTTCCTCTGTTTATCCTGCTAGAGACAAACTGAACTGAATGCCCAGTTTAAAAATGAAACTAAAGTTGCTCCGCTGAGCTGACTACAAGGACAGAAGCTTTCAAAATTAAAAACCAAGCCTTCACAATAAAAGCAAGAAGATTTTCAATAATAAATATGAATCGCTCTCTGATGGACCATCCATCTATCTATTCATCCACCCATCCATCCATCTTCTACTGGGGAGTTGGGATTCTGGGGGCAGCAGTCCAAGCAGAGAAGCCCATCCCTCTCCCCAGCCACCTCCTCCAGCTCTTTAGAGAGGACACCAGGGTGTTCTCTCCAGCGTGTCCTGGGTCTGCCATGGGGTCTCCTCTCAGTGAGACGTGCTTGAAACACCTCAAGTGGGAGGTGTCCAGGAGGCATCGTGATCAGATGACCAAACCACCTCAACTGGCTCCTTTCGATATGGAGGAGCAGCGGTTCTACTCTGAGCCTCTCCTGGATAACTTGAGCTCCTCACCCTATCTCTGAGGGTGAGTCCAGCCCCTGTGGAGAAAGCTCATTTCAGCCGCTTGCATCTGTGATCTCATTCTTTCATCCGTTACCCAACGTTCAAGACCATGGGTGAGGGTAAGAATGTAGATTGAGTGGTAAATCGACAGCTTTGCTTTAGAGCTCAGCTCTCTTTTCACCACGACAGTCCGCTACAATGTCCACATCATTGCAGAAGCTGCTCCGATCTCCCGCGCCATTCTCCCATTGAGATACTTGAACTCCTCCACTTGGGGCAGGACCTCATCCCTAACCCAGAGAGGACAATCCACCCTTTTCCAGCTGAGGACCATGGAGTCAGACTTAGAGATGCTGATTCTCATACTGGCTGTGTCACACTTGGTACCAAACTGTCCCAGTAAGACCTGTAGGTCATTGCTCAATGAAGCCAACAGGATGACATCATCTGCAAACAGAAGAGATGAGATCCTGTGGTCACCAAGCATGACACCCTCCGTTCCATGGCTGCGCTTAGAAATCCTGTCCATACATATTATGAACAGAATTGGTGACAAAGGGCAGCCCTGACGGAGTCCAACTCTCACTCTTGACTTATTGGAGGCAATACAAACCAAACTCTCACAACGGTCGTATAGAGACCGGATAGCTAGTAGCAACGAGCCCGATACCCATACTCCCGAAGCACCCCCCATAAGAAACTATGAGGGACACGGTCAAATGCTTTCTCCAAGTCCACAAAACACATGATTGGGCAAACTCCCATGAACCCTCGAGGATCCTTGAGAGAGTGAAGAGTTGGTCCGATGTGCCACGGCCAAAAAGTGAAATCATAAAGCCAAGAAAATAGTTCAGTTAATCGTAATGTTGATTTGAGGTCACACCCAGCCTTTCGCTAAACCCCCTTTTTTGGATTTGCACGACGGCCAAGCTGACTGGCCATTCTGATCTTTCACTTTTAATTTCTAAGTTATCATTTTTGAGGACTTTTGACATAACTGTTGATTTCTATCCTATTTTTTCCTGCTCCGACTCCCACTGACGGGCCCCAGAGAGCCACTCCCTCCTCAGCTTTACTCAGAGATATTCATGTGAAACCAAGTGAAACTGAATTACAGTTTTTCCTGATAAAAGGTACAGCTCTGTGGATGTTCCCCCAACAAATTAAAGCTAAATAATATTTCTAAATTATGACAATGTGTCACTCGTGAGCATTTTGAAATGAAAATTGGGTTATTTCATGTTTTTTAATTGGTTTTCACTAGGTATTATCACTCTCTTGCATGTTTAAAGCAAACTGGGTCAGATTAACTTTGGTGTCCAGGGAGATGAAATTAATTTAACTTCAAACATGCAGCTTTTTCATGAAACTAAATTCAGCAGCAGCACTCAGGTAGCTCAGACCCCCCGAGAGCCGCTTCCTCTCTCGCTGCTTCTCAAAAAGCACTTCCAATCTCTGTCGTTTTATTTTGGCTGGAGGTTTTTTTTAAGGAATCCCTGGCTTTATTGGGTATGGCACAGGCTGAGAAGGAAAAACAAACAAAAACCTTGAGCGAAGCACCCAACCGGCATCGTTAACGGACTGGCTGAAGTCCTGAGATTCAACACACAAAACTGTGTGAATGTCAGACTCTGTATTGTTGAGAAGAGCGTCCAAGTCCAGTCAGTGTTCAGCAGCTAAATCAGTGTGCTTCTCTGGAGCTTTTACATCTTTTCAGCCTCAAACACACACATAAGAAAACTAAATAAGCTGGCTGGTTGTTTTTTTTTTTTTTTTTTTAGCTAGGTCATATAAATCCGCTCATCTCTGATGCATTTTGACAATCACAAGGCCAAAAGGACTCAAAAGCCTGCATAAACCAAACCCTGCAGTCTTAAACTACCCTGTGAGTAGTCATTTTGTATTTTTTTCTTAAACTTGGCCTTCAGTTTTAGCTGAATTTTCAATTTGATCTATGCTAGACAGCAAATGGGAAAACATTGTGGGGTAAGAGATGCCCTGTTGTGTAAATATGATAATAAAACAGAGCTGTCCCTGAGTGAGTCGCGCCCTACGGCTACTGAAGTGTTGCTTCGTCGTAGACTGGGAGGCACTCGACTGGATGGAGTGAAAATGAAAGATTATGTTATGCATACACATGTGATATTGTGGGGATCAAGGCTGAAATATCACGAGCACCAGTGTAGCATAAACAGTAGATGCAAAACTCTTAGCGTGTGCTGCATTCAGATCAGCTCTCATGTAAGGTGTTAGGAGTAGACTTCTGTAGACGTTGAACAAATATGCTGACACATTGATTGTCTATTGAGGCAGTTTACTTAGCGCTGGGAGATGTAGATAGAAACATCTCGGTGTTCTTACATTTCGTTCCGACATATATATTGGAAAATCTCCTCCTCTCAAGCAGATGTAGACTTGGTGGTGCCTCCTGTTGTTATCCGACGCTCTCTCATGGCCAACACAAACAGTTCACAGATATCATGTTCTGCTTTGACATCTGGTTCCCATCCAACTCGTCTGCTGACTTCAAAATTCAGCCTCACATAAGGTGTCAGATTTTTACAGGTAACGGTTTTATGATGAAGGTAGAAAGAGTGTGCTTGAAAAAAGCTCCACCAATCAAGATAATTGTTCCTGAATCAAACATGCAGTGATATAATCAGCTACATGCTAAAATAGCAGGAGGAAAAATTGGAAACAATTGGATGGTTAGAGTTGATTTGCTCCCAGTCTGTTAGAAACAGGCCTGTGTATGCAATCAAACCAGATGAATAATCTATGAATGTAAGAGATGCACGCAGTGGGCAATTTGTCATTTTTCTACAAGGGGGATGGTTGGTAATCATAACTTTGGCACAAGGTACAAACAGATAAATGCGAGAATGAAAGTGCAAAAATATGATAAAAGATGTCAATTTAAAAATTCAAGCAGTCACAACTTTCAATTTAATTACACTGAATAAAAATTTAACCAGCATCCAGATAAGTGTTGCAAAATTAAGAAAAAAAATCACAAATTTATGACAAAAAAAGTTTACAATTTGCAAGCAAAAAGTTTCAAATCTACAAGAAAAATGTAAATTTGCAAGTAAAACATGGCAGCTTTATAGGAAAAATGTTGCAAATGTGTAGGAAAAAAGCTACAAATTTTCAAGAAAAAAGTAGCAAATTTACAAGAAAAAAGTTATACATTTACAAGATAAGAGTGGCAAATTTACTAGAAAAATGTTTCCAATTTACACAAAAAAAGTTTCACATCTTTGAGAAAAAAGTTGCAAATGTATAGGAAAAAAGTTGCTAATTTTTGAGAAAAAACATAAATTTACAGGAAAAAAACTGCTAATTTACAGGAAAAAAATAGCAAACTTATTAGAAAAAATAGCAAATGTATGAAAAAAGCTGTACATTTGAGGAAAAAAATCAAAAATTTATTGGAAAAATGTGTGAATTTATGAAAAAAATTGCAAATTTATAACTTTCTTTTGCATGTCTGCTTATAATTGGTGCTTCCCTCATTCCCCATCAAATCACCTACTGGATACATGTATCAGGTCCCAGTGAACAATCTTCAACTTCATGCAATCTGTAGCTTTAACCACTAGAAAATATCCAGTCCAGATCGGAGGCAGCAGGCAGCCCTGGCATGTGTGTCAGAGATGGAGACGGAACGCGGGGAGTCTGACTGTTATTCACACAGCAAGCCTTGGGATCGGTTCTGCTCCCTTTGTAGGGGCCCATGGGGCAGGACAGCAGCCCCCGATCCCTGTAGCCTTGCATCTCTTGCCCTTGGGTGTCATGATGATGCTGTCGGTCACGGTCGTGTCAGAAAATGACCGGGCCATCACAAATTTGGTTTCTTTTGAACTGATGTCACTGACCGCTGCATTCAAAGTCATCCATTGAAGCCATAGTCAGTTATCACTTGAGTCTATTGGTAAGTCCTAACTTCTCTAACACAGGAATTTTTAACAGCAATAAACAGGTTTTTTTTTCTATAATTTTCTCTTTTTTTATGGCTCATCAGAAGCATCTGGTGCCATTAGGAACTCATGAAGTGTCATCAACCAGCAGTGTTGATGAGGAACAAAAACCTTCCCGGGGGTTTCATTGGAGCACCTCAACTCAAAGACAACAGATTTTCAGAAAAGAAGAAAATGAAAACAAAGAGACCCAAGTGACGTGAAAGCTCATGTAGGAGGAAAATGGAACAAAAACACATTCATGAAAAATAATGCTGGAAGATTATAGCAATTAAAATGGTAGAACACTTTGTTTGCTGTTACAATATGGATTTATATTATTATAATGGCAGTTTCTGTTATGCTTTCCAATGAGCACACAAAGTAAAGACACACTTTAGAAACAGCATGAATAGTCTGATTATATGTGTCTTTGTGTCATTTCTTTTGATTATGAGTCAGAAGTACTCTCTGAAGTAATTACTGAGAAAGGGGAACACATTGGCATTGTCAGATATGAAAAGAGGCACTTGTACCGGCTGCATTTTTCAATTTATAACCGGTAATTTAGTCTTCCTGCTGCCATGCAATCTTAAAATATGGTGGTTATAACCTGGCCTCCTAAATGTGACCCAGTGGTAACACCAGTCACACTGCAAGCTGTTGGGTTTCATTCGATAAGGTGTTCAGATTTGGTCAAAACTGTTAACATAACAATAACGTGTTGTAATGATACAAGTCTTTATCTTTGAGAAAAAAGTTGCTAATTTTTGAGAAAAAAAAAGTTGAAATTTTTTTTTTGTGGGGGCAAGGGGGGGCTGAAATGTTCATAGTGGTCAAATTTGACCACTATGAACTTTTCAGCCCCCCTTTGTACAAGAAAAAAGTTGAAAATTTTTGAGAAAAAAGCTAAAAATTTCCAAGAAAAAAATGCAAATTTGCAAGAAAAAGTTGCCACTTTATAAGCAAAAAAGTTGCATATTTACAAGCAAAAAAGTTGCTAATTTATAGGAAAAAAAGTTGCTAATTTTTGAGAAAGTTGCAAATTTACAAGAAAAAAGTTGAAAATTTTTGAGAACAAAAAGCTAAAAATTTACAAGAAAAGTTGCAAGTTTACAAGAAAAAAAGTTGGAAATCTTTGAGAAAAAGGTTGTAAATTAAGCGGCGTTAACAAGTTAGCATTAGCATCAGTTGTGGCTCTCAGTAGTCACAAAAGGAGGAAGTGTGGGGTGAACTAGGAATCATTAGCATTTAAAGCAATATGTCATAAAAACAGCTGATTTTGAGGAGAGCTTATTAGCATTTAAAGAATCACGCAGTGAAATGGGTCCCTGTGAAGAAGGGCGCTGTAGTATTTAATCGCTGGGGTACTGTGGTCACAGACATTCCATTGAGACCTCCCGGAACTGTGCCGTGTGGAAAGAGGACAAACAGTGACTTGTGCTCTTTAAACTAGTTAAAGACACTTTAAGATTCCTGGATCACTGATTCCAGGAAAGACTTCGTCACTTGGAAGGATCAAGTCTAGGGTGCGTTTACCCCCGTGGGCGGCATCTGATGCTCATCAGGCTGCTCATTCTCTCTCATTAAAAACAAATTGTACTGAAATCCACATCGAAAGGTGCCAGTTGAGGTGTTTTGGGTACGTCCCAATGGGAGGAGACCCCGGGGCAGACCCAGGACACGCTGGAGAGACTACAGTGTCTCCCAGCTGTCCTGGGACGACTTTGGTATCCTCTCAGAAGAGCTGGAGCAGGTGGCTGGGGAGAGCGAAGTCTGGGCTTCTCTGCTTGAACTGCTGCCACCACGACCCGGACCTCCAGAAAAGCGGTAGAAGATGGATGGGTGTATGTACTGAAATTTATTTGCAACACTGCCCCGTGCTTCAGCTTTCACGTGCATTTGCTAATACTTTTCTGTGTGTGCGTGTGAGGAAGGACGAGCGGTTTGGATGCAGATCAGCAGGGACAGCAGAGACGTGTGTTTGTAGTCGGCCGCATTGCCGTACGCATTAGTGCAGGTGTGAATTTAAGATCCTCTTTACATACTGTGTGTGCCTTTGCTGGTTTTTGACCGTGTGTACCTCTGTCAGTGTGTGTGTGCCATTGTGTGTGTACCTTTGCGTGTGCTAATGCATGCCTGGCGCTGAGACGTCAGCCCTCTGGGTTTTCACCCGAAACAATGAAGCACCAGAGCAGTGTGTGCGGTGTTTAATGAGTGTGACTCTCTGTGAGTTGCGTTCATGGGTATTCACAACAAGAGCTGTTTCTGCCTATAAAGCAGAGGACACTAACGCTACAGGCCTTCCTTTAGGCACCCGGGGCCCCCAAGCTGCAAGCTCACCCTCAACATTTTTGGGGGGAGAATTAAAATAAATTCAACCTTTTTGTTCACGTAAATTTGGGACTTTTCTCTCTTGATTTTGCAACTTTTTTCTTCATAAATTTGTAACTTTATTTCCTCATATTTTCCTCATAAACCTGAAAGGTTTTTTTTCTCAAAAATGTATTTTTTTCTATAAATTTGCCATTTTTCGCATACATTTCTGACCTTTTTCTCTTAAATTAGCTAGCTTTTTCCATTATAAATTTGTGACTTTTTTTCCTTTTATGTTTGAACCTTTTTTACTCATAAATTGGAAACTTTATTCCTCAAGTATTTGCTACTTTTTCCCTTAAAAATTATCAAATTTGTACTTTTTTCTTCTATATTTCCACCTTAATTTCCTCATAAATGTGACTTTTTTTGTAAACTTGCAACTTTTCTCATAAACTTGCAATTTTTTTCCTCAAAATACTCTTGTTGATTTGAAAGTTTTTTTTCTCAGAAATGTGAAGCTTTTTTTCTTCACCAATTTGTGTCTTTTTTATGTAAATTTGCTGCTTTTTTCCCCCTCATAATTTTGCGGTGTTGCAGGTGCTGGTTAAATTTTTATTCTGTATAATCATTTAATTTTTCTAGACTATGATCGACGTAGTATATTTTTTAAATGTTTTTGTTAATTTTGAAGGGTTTGAACTCCTCCTCATTACAACATTAGAGGCGCCCCAAACACAGTCTTGCTCAGGGCTGCCAGAAACTAGAACCGGCCCTGTTTTAGTGTTTGTAATAGCACAGGTGATTTCTCTGTACTGCAAACTCCATCTCTCTGACAGATGAGCTTTTCACAGCAAACTCTCTGTGTGTGTGTGTGTGTGTGTGTGTGTGTGTGTGTGTGTGTGTGTGTGTGCATGTGCATAAGCATTCCTCTCCACCACCATCTGTGCTGGGATGCTGGTTTAGACTGAAATATTGCTTCATTCATCACCCAGCAGAACCCACACACACTGTCGTTGCTGGGTGTGTTTGAATCGATATATCCGGGTGTGTGCCCGCCCATGCATTTTTCGTGTGTGTGTGTGTGAGAGATGGAGAATGACCACAGATCCATTGTACTGACTCTTCCATGTGGAAAACCTCTCGCCCTCTGCCTGCCTCCCGACATTCATCCACATGAGTGTGTGTCCAACCTGGGGCTGTGGTGTGAGTGATGGCTTTCCTGCCTGTGTGAAGCAAACTGACTCTGGAGTTGCAGCCATGTTGGAATCGGCGCAAATACACACACATGTTAATGGATCATGTGGATGCTAACAGACTGTCCTCAGCATCTGGTAATGTGAAGTGAAAGAAGAGCGCTGGGCTGTTATACCAGTCATGACAAGGTGACTATCTGAAATTTAAAGAGTATTTTATTAATATACAGTATCTCACAAAAGTAGAGTATGCCCCTCACAATTTTGTAAATATTTTATTATATCTTTTCATGTGACAACACTGAAGCTATGACACTTTGATACAATGTAAAGCAGTCAGTGTACAGCTTGTATAACAGGGTAAATTTGCTGTCCTCTCAAAATAACTCACACAGCCATTAATGTCTAAACCACTGGCAACTGATCAAGAAAGCTAGCTCTGTTCTGGGGCAACACCTTGACCCAGTGGAGGAGACAGGAGAGAGAAGGATGGTGGCTAAACTGTCATCTCTGCTGGAGTCCGAGTCCCACCCTATGCAGGACATGCTGAACGCACTGAGGAGCTCATTTAGCAGCAGACTACATCATCCTAGGTGCGCGACCAAGAGGTTCCGCAGGTCCTTCCTACCTACGGCTGTCAGACTTCATAACCTAAGCAGGGCTGCTCGCAGAGATAGCAAAAAAAAACCCCAAAAACGTGACGACCTAATAGTATTGAATGCAAAAGACGCAACAGACTTACACAAATGGTCCCCTCCAGTATACAACTAGTTGCAGCAGTTTAGACATTAATGGCTGTGTGTTGAGTTATTTTGAGGGGACACTGTTATACAAGCTGTACACTGACTACTTTACATTGTATCAAAGTGTCATATCTTCAGTGTCGTCCTATGAAAAGATATTATCATGATCCCAAGTGCAGTTCTGTACTGTGCTCAGGTCTCCTGATTTTGATCTTTTTTTCCTGTGTATGTATTTAGTCACGTTTATATTGTTATGATTGTGCTTTTATTTTGACAGCGCCACAGCAGGACTTCCTGCTGTCAAGCCTGCTCGTGACCTGTCACAGCTGTTTGTATTCAGTAATTACTTTTGTCTCCACACCTGTTCGTAGTTTGTGTTTTGCTCCCTATTTAAGATTGCCAGCAAGACTCAGTCCTCACTGCGATCTCGCCCAACTTAGGCTGGAGTCCCTACGCCCGGCTCCAGTCTCTCTACAGCGTCAGGTTTCGCCCTCGCTATATTCATATGTAAGTGTTTGTGTTTATTCTTTGTGTCTCACGTTATCTCCCAGTGAGGTCGTGTATAGTGTGTGTGTTTTGCCCCTCACGGCACTTTATTTTGTTACTTTTTGTTAATAAACAAGCAAACTCACTGCTGGCGTTTGGTGCCTCATTCATGCCCTGAAAAGGGCAATCGTAACAGATGTAATAAAATATTTACAAAAATGTGAGGGGTGTACTCATTTTTGTGAGATACTGTACGTACACATCAACTTTTTTTCAGTATTTCCAATAAGGCTACTGACCAGACTTTGGTTTTCATTCAAGAAATCCACACATAGAAAAATCTTAACACTTACAGTGCATCTGGAAAGTATTCACAGCGCTTCACTTTTTCCACATTTTGTTATGTTTCAGCATTATTCCAAAAAGGGATTACATTCACTTTTTTCCTCAAAATTCTACACACAAGACCCCATAATGACAACATGAAAAAAGGGTTGTTTTTTTTTTTAGATTTTTGCAAATTTATTAAAAATAAAAAGTTAAGCAATCATGTGTACATAAGTATTCACAGCCTTTCCACAATACTTTGTTGATGTGCCTTTGGCAGCAATTACAGCCTCAAGTCTTTTTGAATATGATGCCACAAGCTTGGCACACCTATCTTTGGGTAGTTTCACCCATTCCTCTTTGCAACACCTCTCAAGCTCCATCAGGTTGGATGGGAAGCATCGGTGCACAGCCATTTTCAGATCTCTCCAGAGATGTTCAATTGGATTCAAATCTGGGCTCTGGCTGGGCCACTCAAGGCTATTTGGAGTTGTCCTGAAGCCAGTTCTTTGATATCTTGGCTGTGTGCTTAGGGTCATTGTCCTGCTGAAAGATGAACCGTGGCCCCAATCTGAGGTCAAGAGCGCTCTGGAGCAGGTTTTCATCCAGGATGTTTCCGTACATTGCTGTATTCATCTTTTCCTCTATCCTGACTAGTGTCTCAGTTCCTGCCGCTGAAAAACATCCCTACAACATGATGCTGCCACCACCATTGGCGTGGTTACGATCGGTGGCTGGTTTCCTCCAGACATGACGCCTGGCATTCACGCGAAAGAGTTCAATCTTTGTCTCATCAGACCAGAGAATTTTGTTTCTCATGGTCTGAGAGTCCTTCAGGTGCCTTTTGGCAAACTCCAGGTGGGCTGCCATGCGCCTTTTACTAAGGAGTGGCTTCTGTCTGGCCACTCTACCATACAGGCCTGATTGGTGGATTGCCGCAGAGATGGTTGTCCTTCTGGAAGGTTCTCCTCTCTCCACAGAGGAACGCTGGAGCTCTGACAGAGTGACCATCAGGTTCTTGGTCATCTCTCTGACTAAGGCCCTTCTCCCGATTGTTCAGTTTAGATGGCCGGCCAGCTCTAGGAAGAGTCCTGGTGGTTCTGAACTTCTTCCATTCACAGATGATGGAGGCCGCAGTGCTCATTGGGACCTTCAAAGCTGCAGAAATTTTTCTGTATCTTTCCCCAGATTTTTTGCCTCGAGACAATCCTGTTTCGGAGGTCGACAGACAATTCCTTTGACTTCATGCTTGGTTTGTGCTCTGACATGCGCTGTCAGCTAGGGCTGGGAACGATCCCTAATTTCCAGAATTGATTCGATTCCAATTCTTGAGATTCTGAATTGATTCAATTCCGATTCAATCCGATCCCGATTTGATCTGGGAAATTACCATTTTAGTCACCATTTTACTTGCCAGAAAAAAAAAAACAAACTTCCGGGACCTAATACTACAAATTGTGCCAATAATATTCTAACTTTGTTTATACATAAATTGTCACATAAAGAACTGACCCAAAATCAGTTACAATAATGCACTTTTTATTATTTAACTTATGATTTCACAAAGTGCTCACAAGTGCTTTCTTTAGTGCAAACAGTGTGTAGTGTCAAGGTAACAACCCAGAGTCAGTAAACAAATTCAATGCATGAAGCATGTTGACATAATCTCACTGTATTTCTGTCCCTCCAGAATTTCGTTGGCTGTTTTTGTGATTGTTATGGTCCAGAAAGCCTGAATTTGTGGGAGCTTTTCCAAAAAGTTGTGACATTATTTTAGAGGTTTTTTGCACTGAAAGTGCAAAAAACCTCCTCAAAGTGCAAAAAACAAAAAGTGCAAAAGTGCAAAAAACTTCCTCACACAACTGAAAGTTGTGTGAGGAAGTACAGATTTTAAAGTAGCTACTTTTTCCATAGTTTACAGTGATGCTATTCTATGTAACACCACAAGAAAAGCACAGGATTACCAAAAATTTCCTGTTAAACAGTGATTTATGTAGAATTAAATGCTCAGTAAAGTTGTCAAAAAATGACTAACATTGTATTTTTGCTGAGAACTTAAATTAAAAAATAGAAATAAAAGAATGTCATTACAACAACTATATTCCATTGAATGCATGTTAGAGTATGGAGCAAATTATGGCAGCACCTTCTTGAATCTTGAATTTACAAACTAAAATCCTGAAAAATTTGAGGTCTTCTTCTGTGCTGAAATCCACATGAAGCAGGGATGTTTCCTCCACTGAAGCCTCTGCCCTTCAGAACGTCTCAGTGCAGGATGGATCTTGGAGTGGAAACCCAGTCTTCACACATCTGAAGGGGAGATGAAAAGAATAGATTTCACAGTAAAATTAATAATCATATTTTTAAATCCCCACACCACAGCAGGGTTTAATATTTTAGTTTCTTTGATTTTTTGTTGTTTATATTTTAACTACAAAATTAACTTTTGGTTTTTGAAAAGGGTTTCAGTTCATTTCCTGGGAAGATTTGTTCATTTCAGTTTAGTTCTATTGAGTAAAAATAGCTCGTTGTACTGCAGCCTTTATTAATTCTGCCATTTTCATTTTATTGTGATTTATTATCTTCAAATCTCTCACTTAAGTGCTAGAAGTTCATAATCTTATAAAATATACCTTTATTCTGCATTTATTCACAGTGCTTAACCAACAGTTAACTCTGTATCAGTAGTTTGTAAAAGAAACCACCATCATGCCGGATAAATTATTAATTAACGACACAAATGTTAAAACAAACAAATGATATTTTACTTACAGTTTCAGCAGCTCCAAGTCTCCCTCTCTCTTCACAGGTTTCAGCCAGTCTCTCTGCACTTTCAGTTTCAAGTGTTTATCAATCGTCAAGTTTATGTTCCAACTCAGCACTGCACGCAGTACAAAACAGTTTATCCCCGCTTTATGAAAAATACTAGGAACCTGTCGA
The DNA here is from genome assembly GCA_020510985.1 of Pholidichthys leucotaenia. Taxonomy (NCBI): domain Eukaryota; kingdom Metazoa; phylum Chordata; class Actinopteri; order Cichliformes; family Pholidichthyidae; genus Pholidichthys; species Pholidichthys leucotaenia. Next base: position 264,386,638 of record CM035842.1, read on the forward strand.
GAACAGTCTTTACGGTGACTTTTGTTGATAAATTAAGAGACACACACATCAACTCCACTCATGTAAACATGGAAGTGCACCGCAGGGAACTCTTGCCGGAGAGAACCGTTTAAACACCACAGAAGAAGAACTAACGTATCCATTAGCTTGTTAGCTCCGTTACCGTTCCGGGTGTTTCTGGTTCTTCGCCACCGTTCCTGGCTCACTGACCCGGCTTCGACCCAATCAGACTCAGCGGACATTCACAGACGTAAAACCATTGTATTAAAAGATCAATCTGCAGATTTTGTGGATTGATATCGGCTCAGTCAAACGTGGATTGATCCAGATTGTTGTATTGATCTTTTGAACCCACCCCTACTGTCAACTGTGGGACGTTATATAGACAGGTGTGTGCCTTTCCAACTCATGTCCAATCAACTGAATTTACCACAGGTGGACTCCAATTAAGCTGTAGAAACATCTCAAGGATAACCAGTGGAAACAGGATGCACCTGAGCTCAATTTTGAGCTTCATGGTTCAAAATTGGCTGTAAATACTTATGTACACGTGATTTCTTAGTTGTTGTTTTTTAAATTTTTAATAAATTTGCAAACTCTCAAAAAAAACTTTTTTCACATTGTCATTATGGGGTATTGTGTGTAGAATTTTGAGGAAAAAAATAATTTAATCCCTTTTGGAATAAGGCTGTAATATAACAAAATTTGGAAAAAGTGAAGCGCTGTGAATACTTTCTGGATGCACTGTAGGTTCAAAGAGTCATGAGTTATAAAGTAGAAAGAAAAAGGAAGAAGTCTTTGTTTGCAATAACAGCTTCAGTGACGCTTGGTGCTGAGATGTGACTGTTGTGATCAACACTGTTCTCCGTTGGTGGAGTTTATGATCATCAAGTGCCGACCCTTTTACATTCCGAAAGAATTTTCATCTGTCCTGCTAGTCGCCATGTATGTAGGTTGTGAAGGTCTATGGAGAGACCTTGCCTTTAAAATTAATAGATTGATGTACTTTATTGATCCCAAACTGGGAAATTACAAACTATATCTCACAAAGCAGCAAATATTGATGAATGTTACGATTTTTGAGTTTCATCGGGGTTCGTAAAAAGTCGTAAAACAGTTCAAAAATAGTTTTTAAACTAAGTTTCTTTTTCCGAAACCGTTGCAAATGTTTGCAAAATAGTCGTAAGCGTTTGAAAACAGTTGTTAACAGGTGTTGCTAAAGTTCTTTTTGGTTTGCCAGATAGTGAACACTAACAGCTGTTCAAGAACCTTTACGAGTCTTTGAAATCTGAATGCTGGAGAGGATTTGCTCGCCCTTTTTATAGGGTTGGGTCCAAGATTGGCCTAACATTTGCCTGGTGTTTTACCTGGACTTGGCAAAAGGTCCCAAGCAGTGGCAAAAGTGTGGCAAATACTTGCTAACATTTGCTAACAGTTGCCAATATTTGCCAACTGTCTTTCGCAAACCTTCACGCAAATGTTGATAATTGCCGCTAATGACGGAGGTAAACCCTGATTTCTACAAACATTTGGGTTTTTGGATCAGTCTAAAAAAGTTGTCTCCCCTCTTCTGTTCACCTTGGCGCTAACAAAGAAACAGTGCAACTTGTTAATAGATGTGGCTCTCAGTCAGGTGCAGTGGCATGCATGTATTACATCCAGTAAAATAAACAGCGTACAGGACTCTATGCATTGAACGGGTTGGGTTTTACAGTTTTCTTCCAGCTCTCTCTGCTGAAGAAAGCACCAGTAGTATCTGAGTGTATGCAGCTCATATCTCAACTCTCAGTTTTGACATTTCCTTTTTTTTTATTCCCATGCAAAAAGAAGTGGAGGAGGGAAACAAAAGTGGCAGCCTGCTGCTGCATGTCAGCCTCAGTCTGGCATGTCAAAATCACCTGAAAAAGCTGTCACTTTTCACATTTGATTTTGCAGAAAGGGGCAAGAATCTGAGATGGTTTGTGACCTGATCCAGAACCATGTTTTATCAGCTAGAAAGTGCAGAAGGGTTTCAGCAAAATGATCAGGTTTTAATGTATTTGTTATGAAAATGTTTGCCGTTTAATTCAGAGATTCAGATAGTCTTTAGTATCAGGGCATTCACCCAATTACTTAATCACCCATTTAATTAATATGGATTATTCTCAGTTTAAAAAAGCACAAAATATAAGTCTTTTTAGTGTCATTGCGTGACTAGATGTGTGGATGTCTTCCACTTATGTGAAGGCAGAAACTTCTTTAGATTACCAAACTGTGACTGAAATGATCACTCAAATAAATAAAATAACTTTAACATTTTAAATATCTTCAACTTAGAAACTTTATTCGATCAAATCAAAATAAAGCTCTCACTCGACCTATTTATTCATCCTTGGAAAAAATGATGATGAAAGATAGTAAAAGAAAGGGTATTATTTCAGAGTTTTATAACTCATTGACACTATCTTCAAGTGAAAATTCACTGAAAAGATTAAACTACTGGAAAGAAGACCTGCAAACTGAAATTTCAGAGGAACAATGGGAACTGGCTTGTACAGAAGCTCAAACCAAATCAATAAATGTACGCCTTAAATTGATACATTTCAAATGGTTAATGCGGATGTATGTTACACCGGAGGAGTTAAATAAATATAACAAAAATATACCAGATACATGCACAAAATGCATGGAAAGTAAAGGAACTCTATTTCATTGTGTATGGGAATGTAGATTAATAAGAATGTTTTGGGAAGAGGTGAGGGTAACAATTGAAAAAATAATCTCAAAACAAATCATATTGAATCCTAAATTGTTTTTGTTGGGTCTGTACCCAGAAAAGCATAATTTTAATAAAAGTGAAAGAACATTCATAGACCTCAGTTTGCTTAATGCCAAAAAATGTATTGCACTATTATGGAAAAAGACTCATAGACCAGATGTGACTCAGTGGTTAAGACAGATGTTAACAAACCTTCCATTAGAAAGAATAACATATATACTGAAATCAAAGGAAATTGTGTTTGAGAATATATGGAGACCTTTTATTGATTATGTAAAAAATTTAAACATAACTTTTGAAGAAGAAGGTGAATGATGTGTGTGGACCTTGTAAATTCCAAACTGGTGAACATAATATGTATACTTATGTATTGGATTGTCTAGACTAAACAGAGGAGCATTGTTGAAGATTTGATTTTGCTGGTGGTTGTTGGTGTTTTTAGTGCATCATTTTTTTTTTTTTTGTAGTACTTTAGTGTTAGTGTTTGATTGTTTGTATCATGTTTGTTAAAAAAAAAGGTTCAATAAAGATATTGTGGAAAAAAAAAATAACTTTAACAAAAAATGAAGGATTTGAAATTCTCTGAATCAAAGCTTTGTTTATTGCAGTATGATGGAAGAACACAGTACTTTACAGGAAAAATCTGATTCTCAGCTCAAAACACAGAAGCCGTCTCAGTTAAAGCGCTGAGTGCTAAAGGCAATGTAGCAAATGCTGCACACCTTTTTTTTCATTATGTATTTCAGTGATAACATCCCCAAATTCATAGTTAAACTGGCAATGCTCAAAATGTGCCCTTAGTCCAGTAAAGAAAGGCTAATTGCTAATGGTATTGCTAACAGACATGCTAACTAGTGACCAGAAATGCTATTAACATGTTAACTGATATTAGCTTTTAATAATTTTGTCTTACTAATTGGTACATATTAAAAAAACTGAGTCGTTAAATGTTACCATGATTAAGAAATTACTTCCAACTAGTGGCTAAATTGCTAACATGGCTAAAATGCTAGGTGCTGAAATGTTGACGGCTAACAGCACTAATGCCAAGTTCTTTAGTGTGTACAGTAATCAAACTTTTGGTCACAAGATCTTGATCAGGAAGAAAAATGTGATTACTGGATTATTGATTGATTACATTCATCACGCCAAGCCTAATCCGAACCAGCTCCAAGTGGTACCACTTAGACGAGCGTTCTAGTGACCGACACCAGCACCAGAGTCAACAGCAGAATCAGCAGACCCAGTGCACCTCCCCTCTCTCCGGGACCGTCACCCCCTCCACCTCCGGGGGGGTCAGAGAACGAACTCACCCAAAGTCTAGCCAGAACCACCCCGGAGGAGGCGCAGACTCTTTTTACAACAACAGTTACCGTGGAGACGACCCCCCCCAGCCACCATACCACCCTGCAGCGGAGATCCCCCAAAGACCACCGGGAGACACATTCGGTACCACACTCCCCACAAACGGGCTGCACGGTGGCGCAGTGGTTAGCACTGCGGCAGCACAGTTTACCCTTGGCCAGGGGATTGTGGGGATCGTGGGATCGTGGGTTCGATCCCAGCCCCCGACCAACAGTGATCTGTGTGGAGTTTGCATGTTCTCCCCGTGTTGCGTGGGTTTACTCCGGGATTTCTCCGGTTTCCTCCCACATGCCAAAAACATGCATGTTAGGTTAATTGGCTGTTCTAAATTGTCCCTAGATATTTGTTTCCTATAGGCCCTTAGAATAGAGGGTTAGTATTAATGAAAGCGCTTTGAGTGGTCTTTGTGACTAGAAAAGCGCTATATAAGTGCAGGTTAGTTAGTTAGTTAGTTACATTGTCAAATCACTTGGTTATTAAAATAGTTGATGGTTTCAGCCCTGTGTTAAACCATGTATGTTGGACGCCAAAGTCAAACCTAAAGTCTTAGCTAAATATTTTTCTTTAATACAGACGTGGACAGAATTGTTGGTACCCCTCTGTTAATGAAAGAAAAACCCACAATGGTCACAGAAATAACTTGAATCTGACAAAAGTGGTAATAAATAAAAATTCTATGAAAATTAACCAATGAAAATCAGACAATGCTTTTGAATTGTGGTTCAACAGAATTATTTTAAAAAACAAACTCGTGAAACAGGCCTGGACAAAAATGATGGTACCCTTAACTTAATATTTTGTTGCACAACCTTTTGAGGCAATTACTGCAATCAAACGATTTCTGTAACTGTCAATGAGACTTCTGCACCTCTCAGCAGGTATTTTGGCCCACTCCTCATAAGCAAACTGCTCCAGTTGTCTCAGGTTTGAAGGGTGCCTTCTCCAGACAGCATGAACTAAACATTTGTTGTGTGTAGCCCAGTAATGGAAAGTTTAAATTCGTCAATTATTTACCATAACCATCCATCCATCCATCCATCCATCCATCCATCTTCTTCTGCTTCATCCTTTTCGGGTCAAAAACATGCAAAAACATGCAAGTTTTCAAACTCACCTCTGCTGGAGTCCGAGTTCCACCCTATGCAGGACATACTGAATGCACTGAGGAGCTCATTTAGCAGCAGACTACATCATCCCAGGTGCACAACCGAGAGGTTTCGCAGGTCCTTCCTACCAACGGCTGTCAGACTGTACAACCTAAGCAGGGCTGCTCGCAGAGATAGCAAAAAGACGTAACAACCTAATAGTTTTGAATGCAAAAGATGCAATAGACTTACACAATGGTCCCCTCCGGCATACAACTAGGAAAATACCGGTCGCTATGGAGGGTGAGAATATGTATGGGCACATAATCATACCATGTAGGATAACTAAGTAGACGGTTGTGCTGTTTCATCCCATCTAGCAACAATGCTCTGCACTGTGTGTGTTTATATATTTACATATATATTCCATCTAGCTACAATGCTCCGCACTGGGTGTTTATATATCTACATATTTATTCCATCTAGCTACAATGTTCCGCACTGTGTGTCTGTGTATATATATATATATTTATAGTAATATGTACATATGCATATTAGCTGCTCTTGCTTTTTTTTGTTTTTTTTCTTGCCTTCTGATTGTTGCTCTGAGTGTTGCTATCCCTGTGCTGTTGCAATCCTGGAATTTCCCCATTGTGGGACTAATAAAGGCTTATCTTATCTTATCTTATCTTAAGTTAGGTTAATTGGCATCAAACTGGGGATTGTAAATTGTCCTTAGGTATGACTGTGAGAGTGAATGGTCGCCTGTCTCTCTGTGTTGGCCCTGTGATGGACTGGCGATCTGTCCAGGGTGGACCCTGCCTCTCGCCCAAAGATGCTGGGATAGGCTCCAGTCCCCCTGCAACCCGAAAAGGATTTACCGTAACCATATGTATCATATTTCACATAATCTACTGTAATTATTATTTGCTATTTAGATTTCATCTGGGTTTCTCAATTTCATTCCCGTTTTTATTTTACAATGAACTCTGTATTCATAGGTAAACATTACCAGTGGGGAAAATTTGCTGGCAATTTCATCTGCTTGTTTAGAAAATTTAAAAATTGTGTTATTTTCTTCAACTAAAAGAAAAAAGCATCACAAGAATAAACAACCAAAAAACACATTTCCATGATTGCCTGTCAGGGCTTCACAAAGAGAGAAAAATTGTCACCAATATTTTTTTTTTTTTTAAATTTGCCTTTCAGTGTTTTTATGTGAGCCAACTAACCTGCACTTATATAGCGCTTTTCTAGTCACAAAGACCACTCAAAGCGCTTTCACTAGTACTAACCCTCTATTCTAAGGGCCTATAGGAAACAGATATCTAGGGACAATTTAGAACAGCCAATTAACCTAACATGCATGTCTTTGGGTTGTGGGAGGAAACTGGAGCCCCTGGAGTAAACCCACACAGCACAGGGAGAACATGCAAACTCCACACAGAAAGGCTCCAACCCCTGCCAGCCTGGGGATTCGAACCAGGAACCTTCTAACTGTAAGGTAACAGTGCTAACCACTGCACCACTGTGCTGCCCAAGCTGAGTTTCAGTTAAATGTTATGCAGGTCAAAGAAATAAATATGTATTCTCTAAATATATAATTAAACCACAATTACTGAAGTTTTACTGACAGAGTAATGAGTGATGAATATGGAAGAATGCTCAGTTTGAGTTCAGCTTGAATAAACGATTTCTACCCTTTAGTTGCTCCTTCATTTTTCCACATTTTTTTTTTTTTGTCAGCAGTGTCTGTATTATTTGGTAGATGTGAGATTGTGGTTTACATAGAAATTACAAGCACAAACCCAACATCTCGCCCCGTGAAGAAAATCGGCGCCTGCAGAATGCTTCTTTTATTTTCTTGTCCATCTCCTATCACTACTTCTGGCTTCCTACCACTTTAAAAAAAACCTCTTTTGTCCTCTTGTCTCACTCTTCATGCTTCTTTTCCTCTCATTTCCTTCCCCATTTTTTTCCCTGCCATGCTCGCTCTTCCTCTCCCCTCGCCCACTCTCATCGCCTCTGTCCAGCTCCAGATCTCTCTGAAGTTGATTCGGCTGATAGACAGAAATAGAGACATGGGTGTGAAACACGGAGTGAATAGAAACACCCTCTTCCCACCCTCCCTTTTTCACACTGACAGATCTTTCATCTGCTCTGCTGCTCAAAGCCTCATCGGAGTTTAAATCCTGATTGGTCTCTGCTCTGACATGACAGGACAGAAGGAAGGAGAAGGATGGATGCACAGAAAGTAGAGGGGCATGGGCGGACATTTAACTTCACTGTCGGGTGGGGGGAACAGTAACCAGAACATTTTTTCCAGACTAAATATTGAGAGAGACACCAGTATTATTGTAGTCAGGGCTGTTTCTGGCTTTTTGGGGACTCGATGCAAGATTGAGTTTGGGGGCCCGTGTTTCTGGAGCGGAGAAGAGTTGCAAATTTATGCTTTTTTTTTTTATAGATTCATGAGGAAAAAAGTTTAAAATTCATTAACGATAGTTTCAAAAGTTGCAGGATTATGACAAAAAAGTTTGCACATTTATGAGAAAAAAGTTGAAAATTTAGACTGAGGAAAAAACGTAAGTTTATAAGGAAAAAGCTGCAACTTTTTTTCTGATAAATTTTCAACTTTTTTCTTGTAAATTTACAAGAGGATGAGGGGGAAAATGTTGCAAATTTATGAGAAGAATGTTGCAAGTTCACAAGGAGAAAGTTGGAAATTTATGAATAAAAAGTTGCAACTTTATGAGGAAAAAAGTTTTTCAAAAAACTGAGAAAAACTGCAAGATTATGAGAGAGTAGCAAATTTATGCGAAAAAATTTGCAAGATTATGAAAAAAAAATAAAATTTATAAGAGAAAGTGGTAAATGTCTGAGAAAAAAGTTGCAAGTTTACAAGAAAAAAGTTTCAAGTATATGAGAACAATGTTGAATATGAGAAAAAAATGTGCAAGATTATGAGGAAAAGTAGCAGGTTTGTGAGAAAAAACTTGCACATTTATAAGAAAAAAAGCAAATTTATAAGAAAAAATGGCATTTTATGAGAAAAAAGTTGTAAGATTATGAGAAAAAGTAACAAGTTTATTAGAAAAAAGTTGAACATTTATGAGAAAAAAATAGCAATTTCATAAAAAAGTTTAGAATTTGCAAGAAAAAAGTCAAAAACAATGAAAAATATGTTGCAGATTTACAAGAAATTTGTTTTTTAATTTATGAGAAAAAAATGTGTGTTTATGAAAAAAGTAGCAAGTTTATGAGAAAAAAGTTGAAGCATTATGAGAAAAAAGTAGCAAATTTATGAGAATTTTTTTTATAGATCTATAAGAAAAAAGTTTAACATTCATGAGAGATGGGGCTACTTTCTGAGAAAAAAAGTTACAAATTTCTTTGAAAAAAATTGCAAGAATATATGAAAAAGCAAGTTTATGAGAAAAAATAGCAAGACTATAAAGTGAAATGGCCAGTTTGAGAAAAAGTAGCAAATTTACATGAAAAAAAGAGTCATTTTATGAAAAAAGTTGCAACTTCATAAATAAAAAGTTGCAATTTTATGAAAAAAAGTTTCAAATTTTCAAGAAAAAAGTTAAGAAGAAGACATTGCAGATTTATAAGAAAAAGAGCTTTTAAGATTTATGAGAAAAAAAAAAAAACTGTCCCAACTGCTACATTTACACCTATGAGAAGAAGAAAGGATTAGGAATCATAAAGAGGGGAAAATGAGAGAAAGAGGACAACAAGTTTGGCATGAAGGAAGCTCTTGTGACATTAGCATTTTGTCCACGCTCATCCAGGCACTTCGTGTCTGTCAGCCCATCTACTGTGTCTCTGTTTTTATTGATCTCTTTCAAAATGCATCAGAAAAAACTAAAGCAATAACCAGCCAGGCTTTATTGATGTAATAAAACCAGGATGCAGTACTGAACATTTCTAATTAAATTTGTTCCAGCCATGCAGAGACAGAATCTACCTTCTTCTCTCTCTCGCTGTCATATATCTCTGTTTTTATCTAATTTATCTTTTGGGGCGAAATATATTTGGACCAGAATAGCCAATAATTGTTTATAGATTCCTATGCCATAGATTAACACCGCTTTGTCAGATGTGACCGCATGAGGATAGAACTGTAAACTGTTATGGTCCAAGGATTTCCCATTAGAACGATTTAATAGGTAGTTCATAAAAACCTTCTCATTAAGGGACACTCCAGAAGAATATAAATGAACATAAAGGAACGTACCTTTCTCAACACCTTTAGAATATCACTCCAACCCCGCTATTTGGCTGCACAGATTAAAAACTAATGCCATTCAGCAAGAAGTGGGATTAAAATGATAAAAGAAGTGTCAAGTTAAAATTTTTAAGCTTTGTATGAGTCAGGTCATTGCGCAGGCATCAAAATGTATTATCTCAGAGAAAATTTTATCCTAAAGAGACCAGTTCCTGTTCCTTGAAAGGATGGATAAAAGACAAGCTAAACTCATAGGGAGCCAGTATATTTCTTAGAACAACTCAGTAATTGGAACACCCTTGTTATGGACAGACTCATATTATTACAAGTCAGCTATGCAGATGATAATGTCATCTTTTGTAAAAGTCTATTCAAAGTGAAAATATACTGACGATATTTGATGAGTTCACAAGGTTTGGGCAAACAATCTTGCTTCAGTGTTTCTTTCAAAGCCAAGCCCTTCCATTCTAAATATGAAGGATGCGCTGATCGAGAATGTTACTAATTTCACCTATGTATAATTGTTGTACCATGACTAATAATGAAGGACATTCCAAACCCCCTAGAATGGAAGAAGGGGTTAGCTATATGATAAAGACTGCCTCATATGAGTCCATGTTAAATAAGAGGACTGATGGAAATCACACTAAGGGACCAATATGGAGAGACTTTTGGAATTTTATCTCTTTGGCTAACAACTCAATCCCTGAATGAAGGCCCATCTTTTTTCTCTTTCCCTGTTTTTTTCTCTTGGTTTTATTGCCTTCCCTCACTGGTATGGTTATCCTTGCTTTGTAATCAGCCACATATATATACATATATACATTATATATTTTTTTCCCTATTTATTTACCCTTTTTGGAGACTGATATGATACCTGGAATATCAGTATGTGTAGTACCATCCTGTATAAAGTCAATAAAAACTTTAATTACAAAAAAAAAAATAATGAAGGACATTCAGCATTTACCATACAAAAATTAGTGCGTAATGGTTTCAAGGAAGTTAATGTTCCACTAAGACATAGGCAGCTCAACAGTTTCAACATCTAAAGTACATTGCCCACCTAACTAGACTCCTGAACTCCCCCCGGCAAAAGCAAATTTTGTTTTGTTCTAATAACAAGCCTTACACTCAAGACATCAGGTAAGCATGAAAAAACTACTGGACTCTCAATATTTTAGCTGCAATGAGAGCTGCAGAGCAAGAAGGGTTCCTGTTCTTTCTGAAGAATATCCTGGGCACCCAAACTACTACAGCAGTGGCTGAGCAGTGATGATGATGGACGAAAGTGCAACAGAAAGATGCAGAGAAAAGCATAACGTCGGGCTGAGCAACTGCTCAATCCAAACAAAAAAGTTGCAAATTTGAGGAAAAAAGTTGAAAATTTATCAGGAAAAAAGCTGCAAGATTACACAGGGTTACAAAAATATTTTTTTTGTAAATTGTCTGTGTTTTTTCAACTGATTTAAGACAATTTTGCACCACTGAATCCGGAAATGACATCCGTTTCTCTTGATCAGGTGCTAAGTAAAAACCTGTACTTACTTAGTATTGTGCATGTACTTATCTTTATATAAAGGTAAGTACATGTAAATTGAATGTTACATCATCATTGTTCAAAATTCAGAAAATTTCAAGACATAAAAAAGAATTTTGCATCATATAAATCGAAAATGTCTAAAACATGTGGCCATAACTCAAAAAGTTGACCTGATTGAGCAAAACCAATGTGACTTTTGGATTCAGCACATCAAAATTGTCCTAAATCAGCTAAAAAACACTTAGGCAATAAATTTGGTGTTGACCAGTGTTATGAGAAAAAAGGTGCGAGTTTATGAGAAAAAAAATGCAAATTTACAACAAAAAAATTGCAGGTTCACAAGGAAAAAGTTGAACATTTTTGAATAAAAATTGACAGCTTAAGGAGGAAAAAGTTTAAAATTTACAGGAAAAAAGCCAAAAACCTAAGAGAAAAATGTTGCAGATTTACAAGAATTTTTTTTTTTTAAATTTATTAGAAAAAATTGCAAGTTGCCCAATCCACACAGCATTAAATCAGCAATGAGATAACAGGATTTATACATGAGAAATATGCTGAATTCATAACTCTTCATGCTGATTTAAAACTTCTGCACCCTGTGGAGTAAGAATTACCTTTTGTCTTTGTGTGGCTGTTTATTGTGTATACTACCTAACCAGTGAGACCTTCACTGCAGCTTCTCCAGGTTGTGTCCAATTAGAATGTAAGTGTTTATAGAAGTTTTTTGGCTAAAGGCTGAGCAGCCTGTTGATGCGAGGAAAGATTTTTGGAAATGTAGCACAGTGTCCGTGAGAACTAGCAAGATGAAGCTAATTAATTTCCATGTGCCCAAGTGTATCGGAATAGGTGAATGATGGACAAAGTCATCAGCTTAGGACTGCTACAGTACATTGTGTTTCCGTCACTCTGGTTTTGGTGGGTACCCTTTGGGCACTGCTGTATGTAGTTATAGTTTGGAAACATACTGTATAGTTAAACTTTGACCTGGAGCGTGACTTAGGTGACCTCAGCAGCAGCAGAGTCGATGGGAACCAGATGGGAAAGTATCATGTGATTATCTATGGACTGTTTGTACTGGCCAGGAGAGATCTTCACAGAATAACAGCTTAGACGCTAACAAGTCTACGCATCTGGATTAGGGGAGGAGGGTTTGAATATAATATATTCAAACCCTCCTCTGTTGTATCCCATTGTAGCGAGATGTAAGAATGTTGAGAAACCTTTCTGTCTTGCAGGGCTGCATTAAGCTGCCTCAAAGGAAGATCAGTGTGTCGAGCTCCTTCGTTCATCATATCTTCAAAAGTCTCATCCTAACATACACTAATCTCTGCTAACAAATGGTTCTATGGAGCCCCAAGGCTTGTTGTGGAAGATTCAATACAGTAATCAGCCTGATTGGTCAGTCTTTTACTAAGATGTTGTGCCATGTCACTCATGTCTTGCCATTTATCTTATAATGCACCAGCAAAAAAAATCTTAAAGGCATGATTATTTAGTGGGATTTTCCTATTCACATGGTATTGAAGTGACTGTTCATGCTATGGCATTTGTGTCAATAATCTTTAAACTGCAATGAAAAAAAAAAAGATTTTTTTTCCTTTTCTAATTGCTTTTATTAAGCAACAACTCAACCACCCATGGTAAAAGCAGACTGTTTTCTGATGTGTTTTTACAAGCACTAGTAGTATCGATTACATTTGCTCAGAGACTACTTATGAATACTTGCAAAATTAAATTCTGCAGTGTATTAAACTCTATAAATATCGGTGTCATTTTTCAGCTTTGATCCAGCTGCTTGACTCTGCATGGCACCAGTTGCACCTCCGCTAAATTAATCCCAGGGAGAAAGATCCTCACTGGGATTCTGCCAGTCATGACACATATACCCACTCATGTACGCCGTCTGTCTACAAAGTTTCTTCAAAGAGGTTCACATACTGTACATAACAAAAGAATGGCTAACTAGATCCCTGATTCCCACAAGAGTCGGAAGAGGCTAAACAGCTTCACAGAGAGACAATTTTTTTTCTTTTTTACAATTTTCAACCAAGTAAGTGGTTGTAACAGATTGTGGCTGTTGTACATGTTTATTATGCAGCACAACTTGTGTTCTCATCTTCACTATAATTAAAAGATTTCCAATGTTTCAGCTGCATAGCATCACTGATTACAGCAGTTCGACAAACACCAGCTCATATACAGTGTATTCTCATGTTATTGCAGAAATGTATCTGTCTTGGGTATCGCGAAGACTGAAATAGAGACCATAGCTACACTACAGATGGTTTTTTGTGAGTTTATTATCTCTGCAGAGACGAGCAAGCAACACAGAGCAAGCAACAGTGACAGAACGCTCAAAATCCTAACAGTGTGAGCAGTTTTTATGAACGGGCTTCCCTCTGACCTTCTAATTCAGATAACATCCTAAAGATAGTCACAGGCCAGTTGGAGTCAGCCTCAGAGAAGGTCATCATGCCTTCCAACTTATCTGTCCTGTACAGATAATGGGTTTTCCTTGAGCGTCACAAGATAGTTATAATTCTACAGAGCAGAGCAAAAATTTCTATTACATTATACACACATAAATATCATTCATCCGTCATAGTAGAGTACATATACTGCAGATGCGGTACACCAACGTGTATTCATACTAAATGCTTCAGTGCAAGTTCAAATACCTCTGCATAAACACAGGCGGTCGCACACAGTCAGAGTTGTGGAACTGTGAAGTATGAATATACTATAAGCAGCACAGGGGTGAAGCATCTCTCCCAGCAGTTCCAGCCTCATGTTTTTCAAACAGTCAGAAAACTCTGGAAAACATGAGCTTCTGCGCTCCACCGGGGGATTGCAGCAGCTCTAACAAGGAGCCAGAGGAACCTGGGCGTTTGTTAAAATAATAATTTTTTTTCTTCAATAAAACATTGTCTTGTTTGCCATTTCATCCCCATTTCCTTCTCTCACTCCCTCTCTTTGCTTGCTCCCTGCTCCACCAATAGCAACCAGTGCTCAGGTGTTGTTTGGCTATGAAGCCTCTGCATTTCATTTCTTGATTATTTTTTTTTTCTCTCCACGAACATTTCATGTTTCTCAAGATAGAGCAACACAGAGCCCTCCTGGGAGATGGCCTTCTCCCTATGATGTGGGTGTTGGGAGTTTGTTTTGGAAGATGCTGTCTCCCTGATGATCTTGCCAGGATTTGCAGGGTGCGTGACAACCTCGCCCCCTCCTCCACCAAATATAGCTGCTGTATGGTGTACTATATGTATGTGCTTACTTAAAGTAATATTTCCACATTATTTGTTTGTCTGTATAATAACAATTTAATAATAGTGTTTTACCAGAAATTACACCAGAAAGTGATGAAGTTGCTGCAAACGAATCAGATCCTGTACTCAAATCAGATTATCCCACCTCAGCAACCAAGCCTTTTTGGTGTGTCCAGCACTGTTATTGCAAACTCTCCACACTATCACTGCTGTAGTGATTCAATCTATAGCCGGCATGCAGTGCCTCTGAGCGCCCCGTCTCCAGCAGGTGGCTCCCTAGGCGACTGTCTATATGGCCCATGCCAAGAGCCGGCCCTGACCGCAGGTGCAGAACATGCATGCCTGCTTACTACTAGCTGTAGTCTTCCCAGTGTATGAAAGCACAACTTTTCTCTTTTACTCTGACAAACTCAACAAAAAGGTGATGCAGCAGGACGTCGTTCATCGGGTTTTGTGACAGATATTTGAAAACAGATATGTGAAACATTTAATGCCAGATATATATTAAGGGAAAAAAATGTTTCAAATTCATGAGAAAAAAAAAGTTTAAAATTTGCAAGAAAAATGTTGCAAATTTTTGAGAAAAAAAAGTAAAAATGTATGAATGAATGAATCTTTATTTTGGATAGATTAGATTAAAAGAAAGGAACAGAATAATATAACAAAGGGAAAAAAATCCAACAAGGTCAAATTAAACAATAACTCCTCGGATTATACAGTTCAACATAAGTTATCCGAAATGGGTGATGGCTGAAGCCAAAGCTTATATTGCCCACCCATATTCCATCCAAGAATCCAAAAGGAAAATAAAAGTGATTACAAATCAGAACAAAGCCAAGACAAAACATAACAAAAAACTAAGCAACAACACAACACAGACCGGATATGACAATCCTTATGTGATTTTACATGTCATCTTGTATATATGTTTGGAGTATTTCTTCCTTTAGTTTTTGTTTAAATTGTCCAAGCGTTGTACATGATTGTAATTCAGGTCCAAAATCGTTCCATAATCTGACTCCTTGCACTGAAACACAGTGTTGCTTGGTGGTAGTTCTCACTGAAGGTTTTTGAAATATACATGTTCCTCTGAAATGATATTGTTTCTCCCTTATTTGGAACAACTTTTAGATATTTGCGGGCAGTGATAGATTCTTCAATTTAAACATTATTACTACAGTTTTAAAATCAACCAGATCTTTCAACTTGAGAGCTTTTAATTTAAGGAAAAGTGGGTTTGTTGGTTCCCTGTAAGCAGCTTTGTTTATTATTCTAATAGCTCTCTTCTGTAGCATAAAAACTTGATATATGTTTGTTTTATATGTATTTCCCCATACTTCAGTACAATATGTCATGTATGGGAGTATTAATAAGATTATATAGATTATTATTATTATAATAATTATTATTATATAATATATATAATTATATATTATATAATATATTATATTATATATTATATATTAATAATATATTATGTAATATATTATATATTATATATATATTATATATATAATATATTATATAATATATTATAATATATTATATAATATATTAATTAATAATATATTATATATTATATAATATATTATATAATTATTATTATATAATAATAATTATATTATTATTGGTTCCAAGGTTGTCATAGCCAGGAGCGGCACTGGGGTTAAGCTCCCAGTGCTCATAAAATGCTCCTTATGGCGTGCGTCTCGAAAAGCCTCTGACAACTAAGTCCAACTCCTAGCCTGCCCGTGTGGTTTAGCCTCTAAGCCCGGCGGAACTGCTTTTACTAATAGGAGAAGGGGCGAGGGCGGATCTCTGGCGCCTTAAAACCAGATGCTTCGGGTAGATGGTGGCTCGTCAACCTGGGAAGGTAGCCCATCTAGGGGAAGGTAAACCCTGATTTCAAACCTCCGCTGCCTTGCGGCATACCCGGTCACGGGAAAGGCTTCGGGAGTCAACCCTGAGGAAAAATCCGGAGTCGGAGCCCCTAAGGCAGTTCTATGTTGTGCTCAACATCGTTCTGGCAGCTCCTGCAACGGCGCTGGTGCCAAACTGTAGCAGCCCTGCTGTTCCTTTGGATTCATCAGTGACGTGGAGAGGGGGAACATGCTGCATGGGTAACACCTTGTCCTCCATATCTTCCTGCCCAGGCTTGAATCCTACCAATGCCCAACGCTGGAAGGTAGAACACCGGTGCACATCGGCCTGTTCAGCCACAGGCGGTGCTGTTCCAGCAGAGTAGACGTTTAGGATTCTCTTCCATGGTCATCATAGACCGACGGAGGCCGACGAATAGATTATTAGATTGTTATAGATTATAATAAGATTTATAAGAAAAAGTTGCAAATTTACTAGAGAAAAAACATCATAAATTTAAGAAAAACTTCGCAAATCATGAAAAAATGTGGCAAACATATAAGAAAAAAGTTATAAATTTACAAGAAAAAAGTAGCAGATTTGAGTGGGAAAAAGCTTTAAATTTACAAGAAAAAAGTTGACAATTTCTGAGAAAAAATTTGGAAATTTTATGAAAAAAAGCTGAAAGTTTAAAACTAAAAAATTTTGAAGTAATTGTAAATCTCCCCCCAAAATATAGCTTGTAGCTTTGGATCCCCCGAGTGGCTCAGGGGGCTTGTAGCATTTGCGCACTCTGCTTTATAGCCAGAAACAACTGTTTCTTTCTGTGCAAGTTCAAGGTTCATGGTAAGGTTGCATGGCCAAATGATGAAAAGTAAGCTAAAACTGATCTGTGTATTTGCTAATTATTATGGGTGAGCTGGTGTTTCTTCAAGGAGAGAATACTAACTGAGGACCTGACAACCATCCCAAAACACTGACCTATAGCATTTTGTTAATTTACCATACACAGTACTGCATAGTGAAATAGTCCAATCCAGAAGAGTTTCTACACATTCTCCCAGAATTTGCTGGATATTAAATCATATATGTATCTCCTGCTGATTAGCAGTCTGGTCCAGACCTGGACCTCCACTCAGCCTGTAGCAGATAAATCAATTTTTCTGTGGAAAACTAGCTTAAGATCTCACAGGAGAACTTTATTTCTAACTGACAGGAGTGTTGGCTGTTAGGGTGGTGGATAAGAGGAATGTAATTGATATTTCTCTCTGTTACTCAGAGTGATATACGTATAGAGTATTTTTTAGATATGTTAAATTATGAGGTAATTTGTCATATAGTGTTGTTTAAATTCACGTTCCCATGCAGAATAATAACATACTGTGGAGGAAGGAAGCAGACGAGGCACGAGCTGGATGACACACAAACTTTATTCCTTCTCTAACATCAAGTACAGTAAAAATCTGCCTGAGTCTCTAAGCACTTTTCCTTTATAACATTTAATTCCGTGTCATGAGACCCAGGAAGCCCAACACAATACAATCAGTGGAACAAAGATATGCGTGGCACATTAACATCACATAACGCCAGACCCACTTCTCACACCCTCTCTTCCTTCAGCGGCTCTGGCACCTCCTGAACTCCCCAGGGGACAAATAGTCCTTTCTGTTCTGTCTGAGACCCCCCAGTACCACTTCCTCCTTCAGTTCTCTCTTCCCTCCAGCTCCTGACTCTGGGTGGAGAATTCCCCACACAGTGCCACCACACAGCACCCCCCCGAACACCCAGAAAGCGCACTAACCCCCCCACCCCCACCCCCCCATCCTTTGGGTTTGAGCCTGCGCCCATAGCGGCTGTAACGGGGGTCTGCCAATGCAGTCGAAACACCCTGCTGGCGAGGTGTACAGGAGGGCACATCAGTCTGTGGAGGGAAAAAGGGTGGTGGTGGGGGAGACATGTTAGCTTTGCGAGTGCAGGTCTCTACCGAGGGAACGCCAACTTGCGTAGCCACTGATGGTGGGCATCCACACCGGGGAGCTTGGGCCAACACCAGCCTGCTCGTCTGCCAACACAAAAGCGGGCTTCAGCCTGTCGATGCAGACGGTCTCCCTACGCCCCCCCAAGTCTAACACAAAATGTTTTGCCCCAGGTTCCAGCACCCTGAACGGTCCGTCGTACAGTGAGCGCAGTGGGATCCGGTGCGCATCATGCCTGACAAAAACAAAAGTGGCTTTCTGTAAGCTTTTTCAGACAAAGGTGTGGGGAAAACAATGATGGGCCAGTCCCAGCATGCTAACCCTTTAACTGCCCAAGGTGCCATGTGGCGCCTGGGGCAATGCAAGGTAACTCAAGGCCCCCCTAGTGGTCAAGAGTGGTAAAAAAATTTTCTCAATAAAATAGTTCAGATTTCCAAGGCTATAACTTGAAAGTTACAAGAGATAATGGCTTACTGTCAATTAGAAGGATGTAGAATATGATCCAAAGTTTCAGATAGGAATAAATTTACACATCTAATTTGCATAATGTTGCGGCAGCTATATAAATTACATAACAGTCAAAAGTGGACTTTGGACACATTTACATAAAGAATGGTCCGTTTTTTTGTCGCTGATTTGTCTACAGGGCAGCGCGGTGGCGGAGTGGTTAGCACTGTGGCAGCACAGCAACTCACCCTTGGCCAGGGGATCCTGGGATTGATCCCAGCCCCCGACCAACAGTGATCTGTGTGGAGTTTGCATGTTCTCCCCGTGTCTTCGTGGGTTTACTCCGGGATTTCTCCGGTTTCCTTCCACATGCCAAAAACATGCAAGTTAGGTTAATTGGCATCAAAACTGGGGATTCTAAATTGTCCTTAGGTATGACTGTGAGAGTGAATGGTTGTCTGTCTCTCTGTGTTGGTCCTGCGATGGACTGGCGATCTGTCCAGGGTGTACCCTGCCTATCGCCCAAAGATGCTGGGATAGGCTCCAGCCCCCCTGCGACCCGAAAAGGATTAAGTGGTAGAAGATGAATGAATGAATGAATGAATGAATGAGCGATTTGTCTGCAGGGGTATGTTTTATCTAATCTTAAAAGTATATGAACCAGAAAATCAATCCAAACATGGCAACATCCACATTGGTGTGTGAGCTCAAAGCGGAAAAAGGAAGAATAATAATGAGGATTTCTTCTTCTTTGCTATATTCCATGTCACCCATGATTCCTTCAGCGTGTGTCTGCCACCTTCTAAACTGTCAGATCAATAGAGATTAGTACAAATTCTCAGTATAGCCGGGGGACATCAGTAAGTTGACTGGTGCAGTTGCTGCGCTGTGCCACTGGGGGCGCGCGATCCGTCCATTTAATCTGGGCAGTTAAAGGGTTAAAAGCCTCCATACTGTACAAAAATTATGCTGGCAGATCAGCCCCGGGCACGGGGTTTTCTGGTAAAAACTCCCCGGGGATCCGCAGTGGCTGAGAAAAAACGAGTTCTGCCGGGGAGGCTGCCAGATCCTCCTTGGGCACGGAGCGCAACCCTAAAAGAACCCAGGGCAAGCGGTCGACCCAATTTGCATCCATGAGTGAAGCTCTGAGCACTGTCTTAAGCGACCAATGAAAACGCTCGCATAGCCCGTTAGCCTGGGGGTTGTACGTGGTAGTGTGGTGAATTCTGACCCCAGGCTCTGGGCCATCGTGGACCAGAATTCCGAAATGAATTGAGGACCCCTGTCGGAAGTGAAGTCTGACAGGGATCAGAACCATACAACCCAAGCTGACAAAAAAGCGCAAACCACTTCTGTGGATGTGGTGGAGGCCAGCGGGACCACTTCAGGCCAACTCATGGTCCATGATTGTCAAAAGGTGCGTGAAACCTTGTGACGGTGGGAGGGGGCCCACCAAATACATGTGGACGTGGTCGAACCTCCTGACCAGAATTTGGAACGGCTTGAGGGGGGCTTTGGTGTGCTTGTGCACTTTGGCCCACTGGCATGCGACGCACATTGCAGCCCACTGTTTCACGTCCCTGTGTAAGTTTGGCCTGACAAATTTCGCCCCCACCAGTTTAACCAAGGCACGCACGCTGGGGTGTGAAAGGGAATGGACTGACTCAAAAATGTGGTGGTGCCAAGAGCTCGTTACCACCAGGCGTAGGCGACTGGTGGAGACGTCGCAGAGAAAGGAGGGGCACCCTTCATGCACCACCCTGCTCTCCAGTTTTAACCCAGTAGGCGCGGACTGGAGTGCGCAAATATCCGCATCCCTGGTTTGCTCCGCGGCCACGGTGGGGAAATCTATTCCCATGTAGACCGGGGAGACTAACGTGTGCGACAGGCAGTCGGCCACGACATTAAGCTTACCGGCTACGTGCTTGATGTCGGTCGTAAACTCCAAGATCGTGGCCACATGCCGTTGCTGCCGGGCCGACCACGGTTTCGAGACTTTGGACATTGCATACGTTAGCGGCTGATGATCAATAAAACGGTGAACTCGTGCCCTTCCGGCCAAAACTGGAAATGGCGTGTTGCCAGGTGGAGGGCCAACAACTCTGTGTCAAAGTACTGTATTTGCGTTTGTTGTCGTGCAAAGTACGGCTGAAAAGTACGAGCGGCTTCCATGCACCGGAAATGTACTGCTCCACCACTGCCCCTATGGCAACGTCAGACGCGTCAGTGGTGAGTGTTATCCACGCTGACGTTGCAGGGTGGGCTAGCAGAGCGGCGTTAGTGAGCGCTGTTTTGGTGTTTGCGAAAGCCTGGTCTCGCTCCGGGGTCCAGTCGATGTTTTCCGTGGGCTTCTTTTTTTGTGCACGGCGTACAACGGCTGCAGCAGCTGGGCTGCTCGGAGGAGGAAACGGTTGTAAAAGTTGACCATGCCGAAAAATTCCTGCAGGGCCTTCACGGTCTGCTGACACGGAAAATCCGACACAGCACGCACCTTATCAGGCAGCAGAATTGCTCCCTCCGGTGAAATGTGGTAACTCAAGAAATCAATCACTGGCACACTGAACTGGCACTTCGCTGGGTTAACGATATGCCAATGCGCTTCCAACCTCTGGAAAACTAGGTTGAGATGGGTGAGGTGCTCCTCCTCGGACGCCCTAGCCACCAGAATGTTGTCTTAGTAGACAAAAACGAAAGGCAGGTCACGGAGCACCGCGTCCATCATTCTTTGGAAGGTTTGCGCCGCGCCCTTTAACCCAATCAGCATGCATAAAAACCCAAAAAGGCCAAAAGGAGTTATTACCACTTTTTTGTAAAGATCCTCCGTGCGCACCGGGACCTGGTGGTAACCGCGGGCCAGATCCACTTTCGAAAAAACACGTGTCCCGGCCAGGTGCATGCAAAAATCCTGGATGTGTGGGATGGGATACCGATTGTGTTCTGTGGCATTGTTCAAGCGCCGGAAATCCCCGCATGGTTGCCACGACCCATCGGCCTTAGGTACCATATATAACGGGGATGCCCACGGGCTGTTGGAGCGCCTAACGATGCCCAGCTGCTCAAAGTTGGTATACTCCTCGCACACACTAGCTAGTTTAACTGCGTCCAGGCGCCGAGGGCACGCAAACACTGGCGGGCCTTTTGTGGTTATGAAATGTTCGACCCCATGTTTGGTTACTGTAGCAGAAAACGTCAAAAATGGTGGAGCCAGAAGTCCGGGAGCTTGACTGTGACAGCGCATGCTGGAACGCTGCTGGAGAACGCTGCTTTTCTCCCTCTGGGTTGTCTCCGGGGCGGTTCTTGGCTCATTCTCCATTGCATGTCTTGGGGTCACCAATGTGGAAGATGAAAGCAGACGCGGCAGCGAGCTGGATGACACACAAACCTTATTCACCTTCCAACATGAGAACACAGAAACTCTCTACTCTGAGTACCTGAGCAAACTCTCTCATACACTTATATTCCCGCCTCCGGCACACAGGGTAAACACATTAACATACGGACATGAAAGACATGTACACACATTAACATGACATTGACACACACGTCACAGAGCAGGTCTTGCTACCATATATTAGCACCCCTGCATCCTCAGGTGTGAACCTGTTGCAGCGGGGGGGGGGGGCACATCTTTGTTTGTTTTACTTTACTTATTCTCTTTGTCCCAGGTGGGACATAAGGCCACAACAAGCAATCCCCATTTTGCCCTGTCCTTTGCAACATGTTGAGCTTGTCCCCAGGTGTATCCCATCTCCTGTAGTTCGGCTTGGACTGTTCTTCTCCAGGTAATTCGTGGTCTGCCTGGCTTTCTTTTCCCTCATGGTGTCCAGTTTAGAGCAACTTTTGGTATTCGGTTATTTGACATTCTTAGCACGTACCCTAGCCATCTGAATCGCCGTTGTTTGATCTCTGTAGAAGTTCTTATAGTATTACATCTTTTCCAAAGTTCTTCATTTGAAATTTTGTTGGGCCAGTAGATTCTCTAGATCTTGCGGAGACAGGTGCGGTGGAAAACTTCTATTTTTTGCATATCACTCTGTATGATTCGCCAGCATTCTGATCCGTATAATAAAACGGATTTAACATTGCTGTTAAATAAGCAAAGCTTGGTTTTGGTGCTATACTTATTTGACTTCCAGATGGGCTGAAGTTTGGCGAATGCTGCTCTTGCTTTTGCTAGTCTTGCTCTGATATCCTTTTTAGTGCCATTGTCTGTGCTGACAATACTTCCAAGGTAAGTGAAATCCTCTACATTTTCTATGAGCATGTTGTTGATGGTGATAGGATATTGTATATCTGCATTTATGATCATTGTTTTATTTTTTGCTACATTTACATTTAAACCTGTACTTTGTGCATATTCATTCAAAATAGTTGTTTTTTTCTTGTAGTTGTTGCCTAGTTGTTGAGATTTCAACTAGGTCGTCAGCAAAATCAAGGTCTTCAAGCTGGCTGAATAGTGTCCACTGGATACCATTTCTTTTTTATGTCGTTTTCCTCTGTATCCAGTCAATAACCATCAGGAATAGTATGGGTGACAATATGCAACCTTGCCTCACACCAGACCTTACTTCAAATGACTCAGAGATGGTATTTCCCATGATGACGCTACATGCAAAGCTATTATAAAAGATCTTTATGAGTGAAGCTATCTTTGATGGAATGCCATATGCTTTTAGTGTCTTCCACAAGGTGTCTCTGTGGACTCTATAATCTATAAAACTGATGAAAAGAGGCATATTCCACTCAATGCTTTGTTCGATGATGTTTCTTAATGTAAAGATTTGGTCAATACAACCTCTTCCTTTCCTAAAACCAGCTTGTTCTTCTTAGCTTTTTGTTTATTGCTTCATCAATCCTTCCCAGGATTATCTTACAGAGCACTTTACTTGTAACAGAGAGGAGGCTGATTCCTCTCCAGTTATCACAGGATTGTAAGTCTCCCTTTTTTGGTAGTTTTACTATGAGTCCTTTACTCCAGTCAGATGGGAGACTTTCTTCATCCCATATTCTTTTGAAGAGATTGCGCAAAACCCTTGTTGTTAATGTGATATCTACTTTTAGCATCTCGGCATGAATGGTGTCGATACAAGTTGCTTTTCCATTCTTTAGGGATATGAGGGCTTTCTGGGTCTCTTCCATTGTGGGTGGACTGGTACCAGTTTCAGGATCATCAGGTACTGGTGTTGGAGATGCCACTTCTGGTGGATCTTGGCAGTTTAGTACCTCTCTAAAGTGTTCTACCCATCTATCCGCTTGTTCTTTCTCTTGTACTAGAAGCTTTCCCGATTTATCTTTTATATTTGCAGTCTGAACGTAAGAAGTACCACACAGTTGTTTTGTGATTTTATATACAACACTCATCTCGCCCCGGGTGGCTGCACGCTCTGCTTTTTCTGCCATATTTTCCACATAGTTCTGTCTATCTTTCCTAACCTTTCTTTTGATTTCTTTGTCTTTTACTTTGTAGGTGTTTTGGAGTTTCTCCAATAATCTTGGGGACATCGTATTGAGCATCTTTTCCTTGATTGTCTTCCTTGCCTCAATTTTATTCCACGTTTCTTCAGAGAGCCAATCTTTGTTTTTCGTAGTCTGGTATCCCAGTGTGTTTTCAGCAGTTTTAATATAGATGTCTTTAATGTTGTTCCACTGCACTTGGATGGTAATTTCTGGACTCTGTAGCTGTTCTAGAGCATTAAATCTGTTCTTCAGTTCTAGTACAAATGTTTTCTGTGTCAATGGTGCTTTAAGATGTGGGATATCAAGCCGTTTCCTTCCTTGTGTTTGTTTAGATGTTTTTCTTAGTTTGAGCTTAAGGGTGGCTTTCAACAAATAATGGTCACTGTTGGTGTCAGCTCTTCTCAAAGCTCTGACATCTTGCAGAGATCTTTGCCATTTCCTATTGATAATTATATGGTCTATTTGATTTGTTGTTATTCCGTTTGGCGATTTCCATGTCAGCTTGTGGATGTTTTTATGTGGAAAGATGGTACCTCCTATTACGCAGATGTTGTTTAGGCAGAAATCTATCAGGTATTCACCATTTTCGTTTCTTATTCCGCAGCCATGCTTCCCCATAACTTGCTTTGTGTTGGCATTATCCGTTCCAACTTTAGCATTCATGTCACCCATTATAATGACCATGTCATGCTGTGGTGTTTTTGAAAAGATAGTTTGTAGTTGCTCACAGAATTCCTCTTTGGCATTTTCTTCAGAGTCATTGGTTGGGGCGTAACCTTGTATGATGGTGAGGTTACAAAATTTTGAGTTGAATCTAGCTGCTATTATTTGATCGCTTATTGGCTCCCACTGTAATAAGGTCTTAGTTGCTTCTTTGCTGATCAAGATAGCAACCCCATTGTTGTGATTAACTTCCTGTCCTGAGTAGAGAATAGTATGGCCACTGTTCAATTTCATTTTTCCGCTACCTGTCGTCGACATTCACTAACGCCCAGAATGTCTGTTCCAAAACATTGCGTTTCCTTGGGTACCTGCGCGGCCTTTGATGCTTCATACATGGTACCAACATTCCAAGCCCCCACTTTGATTTTGCTTTTTGGTCGGAGGAGGCTCTCACTCAGTCTTCTAGCTTCCCTATATGGGCTTTCACTAGGAGATGTCATAATGCTATGCTCTTCATCACAGCTAGAGTCATCCATTGGACCAGTAACAGGGTTAGATTCAACATTGCTTGTTGCAGTTTCTGTAATGGTATGCTGTTTTCTAGGATGGAGTAGTTGGCTCCATGCCAAACCTCCACTCTGGAGGGCTGGGTTTTCTCTCTGGGTTATCCTTCCATAGATACTTGCAGTTACCATGCTCATGAGTGTCATCTAGCCAGATTTTCTGTCAGGGTTAACTCCCTTAGCCTTTGCCTTTCCCAAGACTATCACAAGGCGGTGATACTATTTAACCTATAGCTGGGGACTAGGTTTGCAGGCATCAGGGCATATCCACACACCGGTGGGCCATGCATGCTGTGCATTTAGGGGCCTAGTCTCCTCCAAGACCCTGTGGTTTAGCTTGGGGCCGCAAGGCACCCAATTACCGTCTGCTACCTTGGGGCGGATCCCATATCTGGGCCACATAGGTCTAACTGTGGAAGAGGCTATACCTGGAGGGGAAGATTTACATATGCTACTTCCTTTTCACAGCAAAAGTGCTAGCCAGGGGTGGTGCTGAAAGCAAGAGTGACAAGCACAGACACAGACACACACACACTGTATGTATCACACAGCCATTTCAGCAGACATTTGTTTGTTTAGCTCCTCTCATCTTTCTCCATTAGCATCCCTAACTAGCTTCTCCCCCACCAAGCCTGTTGTCCTGGGTGGAGTGCCATATGTATTGTGTCCACCACAGTCTAAGGGCCTTTTTTTGTATGTTAATGTATGATTGATTGTCTTGTTTAGTTCTACCACTGTATTAAACTATAGGTATGCCATTCTGTCAGTGTAAATTAATTATGAGAACATCATACCACTGTATTAAACTAGTATTATTTCTGTTAGCTTAAATGTATGTACCAGAACATCATAACATAGGTATGATATTCTGACAAAGTAGGCTAAACCGATACGTAGCTATATCTACTGGTTTGCCTTATGGGTATGCTATTCTTACCAAGTATGCTAAAATGTCAGAACACTGACTCATACCAAAGACCATATAAAAATGGTGCTTCTTGCATTCTAGCTTGGTGCTCAGCATAATAGAATGGGGGAAGGAAAGTTGTTTGAACTTGCATCAGGAAGGGCATCCGGTATAAACATCCTTGTCAAATATATCCTTGTGGATCATCATGTTATATGGTGATGGGGTCTCTCGGTGACCCCAAAAGACAAAAAAAAAATAATAAAAAAATACAACAGTTGCAGTAGTTCCATCTGCGTATTCTCATTCCATGAGTGACTGTAATCACAGTGAACCATACTCGGACATTTCACCGAATATGTATCACTTCGCTTCAGCTGTGTTCTAATAATCTTTAAGTTATTGTTTGTTTGTTTTTTCCACAATATCTTTATTGAACCTTTTTTTTTTTTTTTTTTTTTTAACAAACATGATACAAACAATCAAACACTAACACTAAAGTACTACAAAAAAAAAAAAAATGCACTAAAAACACCAACAACCACCAACAAAATCAAGTCTTCAACAATGCTCCTCTGTTTAGTCTAGACAATCCAATACATAAGTATACATATTATGTTCACCAGTTTGGAATTTACAAGGTCCACACACATCATTCACCTTCTTCTTCAAGAGTTATGTTTAAATTTTTTACATAATCAATAAAAGGTCTCCATATATTCTCAAACACAATTTCCTTTGATTTTAGTATATATGTTATTCTTTCTAATGGAAGGTTTGTTAACATCTGTCTTAACCACTGAGTCACATCTGGTCTATGAGTCTTTTTCCATAATAGTGCAATACATTTTTTGGCATTAAGCAAACTGAGGTCTATGAATGTTCTTTCACTTTTATTAAAATTATGCTTTTCTGGGTACAGACCCAACAAAAACAGTTTAGGATTCAATATGATTTGTTTTGAGATTATTTTTTCAATTGTTACCCTCACCTCTTCCCAAAACATTCTTATTAATCTACATTCCCATAAACAATGAAATAGGGTTCCTTTACTTTCCATGCATTTTGTGCATGTATCTGGTATATTTTTGTTATATCTATTTAACTCCTCCGGTGTAACATACATCCGCATTAACCATTTGAAATGTATCAATTTAAGGCGTGCATTTATTGATTTGGTTTGAGCTTCTGTACAAGCCAATTCCCATTGTTCCTCTGAAATTTCAATTTGCAGATCTTCTTTCCAGTAGTTTAATCTTTTCAGTGAATTTTCACTTGAAGATAGTGTCAGTGAGTTATAAAACTCTGAAATAATACCCTTTCTTTTACTATCTTTCATCATCATTTTTTCCAAGGATGAATAAATAGGTCGAGTGAGAGCTTTATTTTGATTTGATCGAATAAAGTTTCTAAGTTGAAGATATTTAAAAAAATGTGTTCTATTGAGATTAAATTTGATCCTCAGCTCTTCAAAAGACATTATGTTGTCTGCACATGGCAAATATAAATCCTGAATCTTTTGTATCCCTTTTAAATTCCATACTTTAAATACAGCGTCCGCTCTCCCTGGTTTAATCTTTAAGTTATTGTTAATATTAGTGGCTTCTTATAATTTACGAGAATTGTAATACTGTATTGGATGCCTTAATTTCCATAGTGAAGCACTGTTTAAAAAGAGTCATAAAAATCCAGACCTCCATGATCCTGTGCCACCATGCCACATCTGGCTAGATATGTGACCAGCCATGGAAAAACTAGGAACAAGTCTCCCGAAAGGTATTTTGAGTTATTTACAGATTCTAACAGTGTGGAATCTAAGCTTTCCAATGATGTCTAACACATGGAAATTCAAAAAGATTTGAAAAAGATGTGGCCATTTGAATGTTAGCACCTCTCAAACTAAATCTCTGAGAAAATCAAGTTCAAAATTTCCAAGGATTATCACCTTCCAGGGGAGCCAGGTGGGGGATGGTAACAAAAGCTGGTCATTTGCATGACTTAAAATGAACCCAACCCCCTTACAGTGCTTGTCAAAAGGAGCTGTTGATAAATGCAGGAAGACAGCCATGCTTAAGTAGCCATATGCTTCTACCTGAACGTGCTGCAGATTGGCTGAAATGAATAACAAAGATATGTGACTAGCCAAACAAACCGGATATGTAAATCAGCTGTGGTATCCACACCCCTGAAATGAGGAAGCGGTCTCGCTGATATTTCCCTCTTAAACTACTCCATTTCAAATACAAAGTTTACGGTTTTAAAATCTCCCACATTGCTGTTTGAAGCACGGAGGAGCTTCTTCATGATTTCAGCTAGCATATTTTGCCAAAAAAGGAAAATCACAAATTTTAAAAAAAACAACAAAGTATTTATGTGTTTTTTAGGAATCACGTCAGGCTGACTTGTTGCTGGTTTACTTGTGGCGGGTCACATATTTCCAGTCTATTTACAACAAAATAGACAAGCTGGAGTTGGATTTATTGTCTTGATTAGCCAACCATAATACCATTGTGGTGATGGACTCTTTATTTCATCTGAAAATGCCACGAAAAAGCAAGTGAAGGAAAGTAACACCAACTAACAAGGGAATATCCATCCATTTTCTACCGCTTTTCCGGAGATATTATGCTCATTGAGTTGCTTAGCAACAGTTAACTAGGGGCATTTTTTTTCCTCTGTGGAATAAAATAACTGGTTAAACAAAGAAAAATCATGATTTTTGTCCTTTATTGCTGCCATTTAATAAACTGTGCTTGTGAAACTGTTATTTAAAAGCAATGTCTTCAGCGCTTCGCATTGTGTCACGCCTGCGACCGAATTAACGCAGTGATATCTTCATTGAATATTGTTTGATTATTATAACTTGCAACAAAATTTAGTAATTTCCCTGTATTCTTTTTTCCATTTACAGACGTGGACAAAATTGTTGGTACCCCTCTGTTAATGAAAGAAAAACCCACAATGGTCACAGAAATAACTAGAATCTGACAAAAGTGGTAATGAATAAAAATTCTATAAAAATTAACCAATGAAAATCAGACAATGCTTTTGAATTGTGGTTCAACAGAATTATTTTAAAAAACAAACTCACGAAACAGGCCTGGACAAAAATGATGGTACCCCTAGACAAGATTGAAAATAATGTGACCATAGGGACATGTTCAACCAAGATGTGTCCTCTAATTAACATCACAGGTGTCTACAAACTTGTAATCAGTCAGTCGGCCTATTTAATTAAATTAATTAATTAAATTAATTAAATCACCCTTTATTGTCATTCAACTGTACAACCAATCATGTACAGTAGAACGAGATTGTGCTTTACCTATCTACTGTGTCAATCACACCCCCCCCCCCCCAAGTGTAGGATGACAAGTAGTCACTGTGCTGTTTGGTGACCACACTAAACATGGACCAGAGGAAGCAAAGGAGAGAGTTGTCTCAGGAGATTAGAAAGAAAACTATAGACAAGCATGTTAAAGGTAAAGGCTATAAGACCATCTCCAAGTAGCTTGATGTTCCTGTGACTACAGTTGCACATATTATTCCGAAATTTAAGATCCACGGGACTGTAGCCAACCTCCCTGGACGTGGCCGCAGGAGGAGACGGATAATATGAATGGTAACAAAAGAGCCCAGAACAACCTCTAAACACATTCATGGTGAACTCCAAGGTCAAGGTACACCAGTGTCAGATCGCACCATCTGTCGTTGTTTGAGCCAAAGGGGACTTCATGGGAGACGACCAAGGAGGACACCACTGTTGAAAACAAATCATAAAAAAGCCAGACTGGAATTTGCCAAACTGCATGTTGTCAAGCCACAAAGCTTCTGGGAGAATGTCCTATGGACAGACGAGACAAAACTGGATCTTTTTGGCAAGGCACATCAGCTCTATGTTCACAGATGCAAAAATGAAGCATACCAAGAAAGGCACACTGTCCCTACTTTGAAACATAGAGGAGGTTCTGTTATGTTGTGGGGCTGCTTTGCTGCATCTGGCACATGGTGTTTTGAATCTGTGCAGGGTACAATGAAAACTCAAGACTATCAAGGTATTCTAGAGAGAAATGTGCTGCCCAGTGTCAGACAGCTTGGTCTCAGTCGCAGGTCATGGGTCTTGCAAAAGGATAATGACCCAAAACACACAGCTAAAAACATCCAAGAATGGCTAAGAGTGAAACATTGGACTATTCTAAAGTGGCCTTCTATGAGCCCTGATCTAAATCCTATTGAACATCTGTGGAAGGAGCTGAAACATGGCATCTGGAGAAGGCACCCTTCAAACCTGAGACAACTGGAGCAGTTTGCTCATGAGGAGTGGGCCAAAATACCTGCTGAGAGGTGCAGAAGTCTCATTAACAGTTACAGAAATCGTTTGATTGCAGTGATTGCCTCAAAAAATTGTGTAACAAAATATTAAGTTAAGGGTACCATCATTTCTGTCCAGGCCTGCTTCATGAGTTTGTTTTTTTTTTAAATAATTCTGTTGAACCACAATTCAAAAGCATTGTCTGATTTTCATTGGTTAATTTTCATAGAATTTTTATTTACTACCACTTTTGTCAGATTCATTTTATTTCTGTGACCACTGTGCGTTTTTCTTTCATTAACAGAGGGGTACCAACAATTTTGTCCACGTCTGTATGTCATCTATTGTTTATGAACTTCAAACATTTTTTTTTTTACATGAGCAACACCTGTTTGTTTGTTTGTTTGTTTTTTACAAAAAACACAAGTGGACTAATGGCCAAGTTCAGAGCTGCATTTTATTTTTTTCGTGATGAATAAGGTGCAACTTAATTTCCATTTATTAAAATTTCATTATACCAGCTGGCTACATAAAAAGGCAACTTTTTGCTCAAACAGTGAAACAAAGAACTTCTCTGGTAAATATGAGCTGCCAGTGAAGCTCAGACTGTAGAAGAACACCTGCATAAAAATTAAAGTGAAATGCTGGAAAGTAAATGAGAAGAAAAATATGATTTGATTTATTTTTGCTCTTAGCTCCATAAACAATAAGACAAGGAGAAAACAAGAGTTTTCTTCTACAAACTGACGATTATTTAGCAACTTGACCTACCGTGAACAAAATATTCTTCCAAACATTTTTCATGTCATTGCTGCTATCATTTTTTTGGAATATGAGATTTGGTATAGAAGCCTTTAGGGCTTCTCTACCTTTGTTGTTTAGCAGTTGTGCAGGAAATATGTGGCTGTTGTTGAAGAATCGGTCCTATCCCTCCTCCACCGTGACCAGTCAGCAGGATAAAAGCCTCAGTGGCAAGTCTGAATTTTTACCTTCACTGTAACATTTGCCAACTTTGAGCAACCTTTACAAGTTAATAATTCTTTAAAAATGATTTGTGCGGATACATGCTCTTCTGCTTTAGATATAAGATGGATCAAAATTTGTTGTTTTATGCAAAGATTTAAAGGGATCATTTTCTGCAAAATGGTGTGTAGCATCAATCCCTTTGGCTCCAATCTATAAAATCACTCTTCACCTTTAAGAAATTGTTTCACTCAAAAGTCTGGTCAAGAATTGTTTCCTTCACCCAAGAACCACAGTTTGAAAACACATTCCATGGTAAAAGGGACGATAAGGATCCCATTTCGTGCCAGAAACGGATTAGTCTTCAATCATAAATCCTGGAACTTCCTCCCCAGCCAGGCAGTTTTATGCTTCAAGAACTGTTTGAAATCTTCCAAATACCTTGACTGAATTCCACAGGTCTCAAGGAATTATCCACAGCTCAACATTACCCCCTTTTGGACAACTCCGGAATATTTTTGCATTACTTCTGTCAACTGCTGGACTGTTTTGTTCTTTTTTTTTTCTTTTTTTTTTTGACTGAACATTAAGTCTCTCTTCAAGTTTTCATTCCTCAGGATAATTCTCAGGACCCTTTCTGAAGAGATGACGAACTCTGTGATGAACAATCATGGTTTAAAATCTTTCATTAATCATTGGTTTAAATGTATTGCATGTTTGAAAATGCTTAAACGAACCTTACTCTAATTCATGTTAATTATAGAAGGACAAATTTATGAA
The DNA here is from genome assembly GCA_020510985.1 of Pholidichthys leucotaenia. Classification (NCBI taxonomy): domain Eukaryota; kingdom Metazoa; phylum Chordata; class Actinopteri; order Cichliformes; family Pholidichthyidae; genus Pholidichthys; species Pholidichthys leucotaenia. Next base: position 264,418,820 of record CM035842.1, read on the forward strand.
TGTGCATGTTTAACCCCTTGCACACTGGTCAATTTCCCTAAAAACGCCTAAAAATAACATACCCAAAGTAAATCAAAAGCTGTTCTTCAACCCTTTGCAGCATCTTCATGGGGTTGGTCTCATTTAAAAGAAAACACTTTGAATTTTTTGGCAAAACAGTTCATAATCTCTCTAAGTGCTCCTGCCACTGAGTAACAGTCATCTAAACATACTGAATCTGAAGAAAATAAAGTTCGCCTGGGTGTTTTTTTAGATACAAATGCTTGCAAATAACACACAGCTGTCAGATACTGGCTGGAAAATGCAACAGAAATGTAGAACCAAGTGTTATCCAGCTGAGGTCCAAATTTTGTAACAATACCACAAAAAATGAATATATTACACAGCTTTTTTCTCAGGTTGTTCCCAGACATTTTTGAACTGTGCCAAATTGTGCCAAATGGCACAGTTTGGAAAAACGTCTATAACTTTTGAATGCTTAAACATAGAAGCTTGATCTTGGGCTCTAATGAAAGGTGACACTCAGGGCTGTGTGTGTGTGGGGGGGCTGTTTATTCATGAATGAATGAATGAATGAACAAACAAGCCCCCCACACACAAAGAAGCATGCCACTTAAAAAATGTCTGGCCTTTTTTTACAAGAAAAAATAACCTACAGTGCACTAAAAATTATACTAAAATATCTGCAATGTAGGGGATAACAACTCCCCCCGCTACAGAGGAGCTCGGCGCACAAAAAAACAGTCCGTCAACGGTCCATCATGTGGCCATGACGCACCGTTGTAATTACCGATCGGTCAAAAGTCATTTTTATTACTATTTTCAGTGATAAAGAATAATTTATCTTATAACACTTACCTGTCCACAACAGCAGTGTCGTTGGCGAACATCTGTTCCTCATTGTCAGACGAACATGAAGCTGGTCCGCTTGTTACGGACTTGTGGTTCTGGTCACGCGACCCGGTCAAACCATCTCCGCTTCCATGATGGCGGTTTTTGCGAACGATTTTTCAAAACAAATAGGAACAGTAGTAATAAAAAAAGACTGGCGAACGCTACCATTACACACAGCTCTCAATGTGTGTCACCCAGCGGCTTAGACTAAACAGATTTTACGCACAGGACACATGCGTTTCAATCGTCGAACTTCTCTGCTTCAATTGGCTCGTTGTATTTGCGGTCGTTGGTAGGCAGGTCCTTCTTGCTAGGTTTTCAGTCATTAGTTCTTCAAGGTTTCAGAAACCCAATTCAAGGCTCTTATTAGTCGAATGAGAGGTCAATCAAATCTAAACCGATCAAAACACTCCTTTGGCTTTCTGTTCGTGGCTGTGTCTGTACTGGAAGAACAGAAATGCAGCTTTTTTTTTTCAGTGCGCACTGAGATGCACTAGGACGCAGAGACGTGACCGCCCACGGTATCCCGGAGTGCAACAGGCTAATGTAGCAAGAATGAAAATTAGTCATGAATCACTGAAGTTAGTTTAGCTTACACACATAAAGTGAATTTTCATTGTAATCAAGATGTGTTTCATCCTACTGGGAAAGCTTGCTCAAGTCATCTGACTGGCTCAGCCAATCACCAGTCAGTCTCTGTTGGACAATGCCCCCTTTCATTCTATTGGTCGATTACAGACAAAGGACTGTTTCCTTATTGGACCAGAGTTCATTCAATTCTCCCGTGATGGGAGACAGTTGGTTCCCTCTCATGTCAGTCAAGTTTTTCCCCTGAAAACTTACTCAGTTTAAGTGAGGAACGCCCTAGTTCAGGCAGTTGTTCTTTCTGAAGTTTGTCTAAGATTTCTGTGTCCTGCCTTGAATTCTCTCTTTCCTTTAAACGTCTGGGAAAAATACTTTTTCTTCTGTTTTGAGCTCAAATTTCTCTTTTATTTGAGTGAAACTCCGTGTTCAGATGTTTTTCTATTTTATTCTGTTAAACTTTTTCTATTGATTTTTCTTAACTCATCATGTTTTAAAGTGGCTTGATCGTTTTTCTCACACTGGAAGCTGTTTTCGCCAATCCGCATGACATCTGAAGAACTTGGATTTCGTGGCTTAAATAATTTTTTAAAAAATTTTTGTCTCTTTGATTCTGTGACTTTGATCAGACTTTGAACTATCTCCAATTTATTTGGACCTGAGAAAGCCACTGAAAAATTCTCGTGTTGCCCACATGGCATACTCAGCAGCCTCTCATCATAGTCACCAGATCTCAGCTCCTGACTGTTGCCCCTGGGAAGAAATATCTGCAGGTAGATATTCTCCGGTATCATCTTCAAATAAAGATTCAGCGGAGGGTCCAACTAGAAGCCAAGTAAAGGTCACATGAGCAAGATTCCTTTGTTTCATCTGCTGAGTAATGCGATGTCCATCACCTTAAAGTATGTCATAATTTGTCTCAGGTTTAAAACTAGTTCATAACTCTGATCGGAGCTATAGAATTGAAGAGAAATAGTATCCCTCTTTTTAATAACTCCTGTTTTTACTTTTTAGAGTAACCCAGAATTTCTGTTCCATATAATCAGCTTTTATAATTTTCTTCATAAAATTGCATCCAATTTTCTTCATATTTTGGTTACAGTTATTTCAGTCTCCATTTTCATCACAGTTACAAATTCATACTAAGATTTCCTTGGTTCCACACATGTGATTACACTTTTTTGCTCAATAATAAGTTACAAGTTGAATGTGATGCTTGATACTTGACCATTTCACCTTACCAACAAGTCCGTTGAATGTAATGTCATTTAATCTGATGTATCTGATATATAGACATTTCTGCTTGATTTCATTTTCCTGTGTCTATTTATGAAGTCACCTAGGAGAATTCATGAATATTTGAGACTGATTGATTGAAGGTATAAAGATTAGTTATTAATAAATTGTCCAAGTTTTGGACTGGTGCCCCAAAAACGAGTTTTTTTCCAGGTGTGTGCATGGACCCGAAGCAAACCTTCGTTTATACACACACCTCTAGGTATAAATTAAATAATCTTTGTACCTTAAAACCAATTTTCCCTACAAGTGATTTTGTGAGTTTTAGCCTCATAAAATACAGCAGTGTGTCACATGTATACCAGTAAAATGTTCACTAAGAAATACACAACTTTTATTTGGTGAAATGTAAAGAAAGCAGATTGCACTTCCTGGGTTCAGTTATCAACAAACACACCCTGACTGACCTCCCTAAGCCCCTATCTCAGTGGGCTGCAACACCTCTTGACTAGTTCCAGATACAAAATTGTGAGAAAATATGCAAATTAGCCACAATTTTGACTTGGAATCACACTGAATTGGTACTTACGACACATTTGTGTATGTACCATAAACTTGCACAAGTTTCATCTTAATTTCTTTGTTCTTGTAATGTTCTTGTTCCTTGTCACAGAAGATTGGGTGATTGAGCCAAAATTTCCCCATTGTATCTTAGAGTCCATCCATCCATGAGTGCTGCCTGTTCACATCACCTGCAACTGTCTTCTTTCTTGTCTTCTTCTGCTGGGCTGGGGTTGGCTGGGAGGCTGAGGAATCCTCCGAGTTATCCTCATCAGACACATCGGGCCCTGGGACTGGCTTTGCTTCCTCTGTAGAGGCCGATGGGGCAGAGACGGCAGCCCCCCTACCCCTAGACTTGCCTTTCTTGCCCTTGGGTGGCATAGAGAAACTGTCGGTCACAGTTGTGTCAGCGTGAGTGCTAGAAAATGTGTGTTCCAGTGTCATTTGCATCTGTCATGTGCCCAGATTGCTGGAGTCTCATTTTTGTCTCATATCAGTCACAATTTGTAGTTTCATAGGTTGCAAACCCCTCATAAAGCTGTCTCACATTTCTCGCTCTTTCTGACTCATGGAAACAAAATTGAAAAGGGTTCTAGACAGGTTTGAGACACCCACGGTGACTGTGTGACTATTTTGAGAGGAAATTTGTCACACTAATTTTTTGAATAACTTCAAAATTCCAGCGAGGCCCTGCGACTTACGCGAGTAAATTGAGAACCCCTGCAAATGTTTCAAGACACCTTGGAAACTGCCTCGTCAATGCTGTTCACAATTTGTTGTCAAGAGTCACAGCCCAGTTTGAATTCTTCCCCACTCCATAAATAGAGGAGCCAGGAAAGACAGAAATTGACCTGACCACATTAATACCTATAGTGTCCAACCTCGATACTTACTCTGGAGAAAATGTTGTGGTTATTGTGTCCCAACAGTGAAATTAAATATCCGTCTATGGTTTGGTCCCCTCACAAGAATCTTTACCTTATCAGATTAGGGGTTTATGAATATTATGAGGGCTGCTCATTAAAGATTTCTCCTGACCCACTCCCGGTTATTGTAGGAGGCTGAAATTGCACATGTATAATAATCCAGATCTCTATAGGTCATGTTGCAATTTTCAGCTCTGAACTCCTAAGAGTTTCTCTTTTACAGATGCAAAGGTGGAGTAAGGTGTGATAATGGAGCCAGTTGAATGCAGAGCGGTCATCAGGCTCCTGTACTTGAGAGGCCTCACACCACGGGAGACCTTCGATGAGATGAAAGAGATTTATGGGGAAGATGCCCCATTGTATGACATACTTGCATGTGGTAGGACATTGGTGGAAATGGCACCCAATCCCAAGCGACCACAGTGCACCATTGATGAACACGCCATTCGACAATTGGAAGCCACCATTTTGGAGGATTGCCACATAGCGGTTCACCAACTAGATCAAGATATCAAGATCAGTGTGGGGTCTGTGGCAACAATCATCCATAATGATTTGCACATGCGGGAGTTGTCTGCAAGATGGATTCCTCGGTTGGGCTCACCTTTCCAGAAGCAGAAACAAGGCATGTCCTCCCAGGCTCTTTTGGCCATGTGCCAGGAAAAGCAGGAGGCCCTCTTCAACAGACTAAAAACACAGGACAAGACATGGTCCATCACTGTAATCTTGAGACTAAAGCCCAGTCAAAGCAATGGAAGCATTATGACTCGCCACCTCCAAAGAAGGCACATGTCCAACTCTCGGCGGGCAAGACCATGTTTATGGTCTTTTGGGACCAGCATGGAGTGTTGATGATAGATTTCCTGACAAAGGGTACCACAATTACCGGGACTTATTACGCTTCACTGCTGCAGAAATTGCAGAAGGCCATCAAAACCGAGAGGTGTGGGATGCTGACCAAAGGTGTCCACCTCCAGCAAGAGAACACCCAAGTTCACAACTCACATGTTGCCCAGAGGGAAGCAGAGTCCTGTGACTATGAAATCCTTCCTCACTCCCTTTACTCTCCTGCCCTCCCACCATCTGACTTCCACCTCTTTCCAACCGTAAAGTCATTTTTGAAGGACAAGCACTTCCAAGATGATGAAACGCTGATTTCTGAGGTCAAGTCGTGGCTTCTGATGCAACCTACAAACTTCTACAGGTGAGGTCTCCACAGCTGCATAAAGCGATGGGAGAAGTGTGTAACCCTTGGTGGTACCTCTGTAGAGAAAGACTAATAACTGTGACAAGTTTGGTGTCTCTCAGTCCATGAGAAATGAGTCAGGAAATCTTTAATGAGCAGCTGAAAGCAGTCTGTTTCAGATAGAGCTTGTTTGATGAGCTTTAAAAACAATACAGAAATTATTTTTTTTCTTTAAAACTATATATTCCTGAGGATTTAAAAACCTCAAAATAATCCCTGAAAAATGCACAATATAAGAAAACCTTTAAGAGTTATATTCTGTGTATTGAGTGATTAAATATATTGAGTGATTAAACTACACTACACCAGAATTTCAAATTTTGTTCGTAAAATGGCATAGAGAGTGGGCCACTATCTTTCCTCCCAAAGTGCACACACCCTTAATGCCTCATGGAGATTGAACCTGCTTCAATTAAAATGGTCAAATCCATAGAAACTATTCATTTGAGCTATTCATTCAGTGGAGTCATTGACTCGGAAATTTTCCTAATGGAATTTTCCAGTAAAAGAAGAAATAAGGCATTATCGACTGTCCCTTGCTGTTTCTTCCCTTTCTCTCACTGAAGAGAGGAGAAATCCCCTTGCTCCCTCATTCACCGTCCGTGCGTTTAAATATGTAAATGGCTGTTGCCTAACCAGCCCAAACTAGGCCACCTCCCCATCTTTGAACACCTGAATGCAAGCCAGACAGAGATAGTAGGAAGAGGGGGAAATAAAAGAGAAAGGCCAGAGGTGAAAAGCTTACCAAAATATCTTACTCCAGCAGGCGTGCTGCTACTTTGCTCAGATTAAACTGACATTGTTCGATATCATGCTGCCCAAGAAAAAGCCAGAAGATATTATGCTTATGATTCCCTCTGCACAGTTCATCTTAAGACTATTACAGTCATTTCTCTGCTTATTTGTATTTATTAAAAAAGTGACTTTTCAGTGAACTTTTGTTTGCACACAGTGAACATTTAACATGTGAAGTAATTCAGGAAAACTCCTGAAAAACAAACAGAAAATCAGGTTATAGCAGGT